>CM060931.1:977494787-979994787 GCA_030765085.1 Allium cepa
ACATCTCAAAAAATGATTCGTTTTGAATCACAAATTTAAAATTCTAGCCGCCCATTAATAGGCTTCATGGCGTTCGAAACAGTTTAGAAAATATCACAAAAACAAGATGCAGAAGTCGAAAAATGGATTACAAACAAGACATTACACAAAAATGCACATGCCAAAAACGATACCAAGGTCTAAAAAAATTTCTGGGTTCAAATTTCAGACATTATTTGGAGGGCATAATGACCTCGGAAAGGTCTAAAATTTGATACACGGAAAGTAGAACAATTTATCTGTGACTTAGAAAAGGAATCGCTGAATTACGATATGAAAAGCTAAAGATATGAAATCTAAAACATGGACCCAGGCCATGCTGAATTATAGTCAGGTCTAAAATCCTGTTGGATTCAACTGACAGACATGGAACAAGCGATCAAACGACATCTGATTAGACTAAAATTTAATGTGCACATAGTAGAAAAATTCAGCTTTTAAATAAAAAAGAATCATTGAATTCCGACTGAAAATGAAAAAGTTACGCTGTCCCAAATACGGACTCATGCCATGTTTGCAACAGTTCAAAAAATAAGCGACCAGGCCTGAAAACCGTCTTGAGTTTAATTTACAGTCCTAAAACAGAGGACTAAACTGCCTCATATTGAGCTGAAAATTGGTACACATGTAATAGAAAATTTCAGCTTTCAAAAAAAAGAATCAATAAATTCCGACTGGAAAAGAAAAAGTTACGTTGTCTCAAACATGGACGTGGGCCATGTTTGCAACAGTTCAAAAAAGTAGATGTATAAGCCTGAAAACCATCTCGGGTTCAAATTTTAAGCACGAAATAAAGGACAAAAGTATCTCTGATTGAACTGTAAATTGGTGTGCATATTGTATAATATTTTATCTTTCAAACAAAAGAAGAATTTATTACTTGCAGCAGGAAATGAAAGAGATATGTTGTTTTAAAAATCTACTTATGCCTTGGTTGCAGCAACTCAGAAAACAATGTGTGCAGGCAAAAATCTGGGTTTGTATTATTCTGCAGCAAAATTTTCAAGTATAAAATGAAAGATTTTTGCCATGAAATTTTGCATACTTATAATACAACACATGAATTATTGATATAAGAAACTCTGACAATATATCATCGCCGGAATCAGAAGATAAAAGCATTCAAAGAAGCAAAATGAAACAAATTTCAAACCGAGATAAATCAACTATATAAATTCACATAGAGACTAAAATATTCATTGTTTTTGCAATTTTTGAGATTGGCTCAGCAAGCTTATGTGAGTATTTCAACTCACTTTTCTATAGTTGTGCAAAAACTTAGAATTAAGCAAAAAGTTGGAAGTTTGGAGGAGGAATTAGCCATCAAGAACCTATAGAAGAGATATGTAGTGCATGCAAATAAAAATTTACAGTAAATTAGAAAACCATTTCTCAAATTATCAATTTTTGATGAAATTATGGGGTTTGGAGTTTGATTACCTTTAGATCTACACTCCAGATTGGAAAAGATTTCAGTTTGTTGGATCAACTTGAAGAAATAAGCTTTGATTTGAATTTTTTTGAAGTGGGTTACTGTATTTTCTATTTTATGGTTTGCAAAGGAAGAAAGTGAAAATAGAATGTACAGGAACAATTTTTCTCACCTTCTCAATATTTTACTAAGTACTAATGGGCTTATGGACCCATTAATTAAAAGAAAATAAAATGACCTATGTTGTAATTCAACACTTAAGACAAAAATGCACATATATATACACTATTACAAAACAAAATGCATTTTCCTTCCAATTTTTACATAAGAAAAATCGGTATATTTGCACACTTATAAAATTAAACACTTTTCATCATATTAAAAGTTAATTTTTAATTTTAAACATTTTTATTATTAAAATCCCTCAATTTACAAAAATACACTATTTTTAGAAATAAATGAATAAAATCTTATTTTTAACTGCTAAAATTCCACAAAAATTATTTTCTTACTTAGAAAAATAATACAAACTATTTTGAACTCAAATTTGTAATCAAAACACATTTTTAAACCAAATTCCATTTTTTATTTAAACAACACCCTTTAAAAAATCACATAGTTCTTTAAAAATTATTAAAAGAAGCAATTGGCAATAATTAATAAAATTATTGCATTTTTAAATAAAAATCATTTTCCATTAATTATTAGCCCAAACAAATAAAATAAAGCTTCTAAACTTTATTTTCACATTTTAGTTCCCAAATTCATTGTTCATTCCAAATAAACAATTTAATATCTCCAATTTTATTTTTATTTACAATATTAAATTATAACTACTGTTATAATTTAATATTTATAGGTAATCTCTAAAATCAGGGTTGTTTCATGTTTAGGCCTTCTTTATCCACTTATGGGCCGACCGCAACTAATAATTATATATACATATACATATTAGTTGTTATATTCATGCCACAGGATGTATATATATATTATATATTTTATTTTAGCCATTTAATTAATTATCTTACGTATTTAAGTTAAATTAACTATATACAACAGTTATAAATATTCAACCCAATTGATTTTGATAGTTTAAAATGTAAATTAAATCAGTCACACACACAATCTCCGCTAAAATTTATAATAATTATAACTACAGCATTTAGGTCCAATGTAACAATTCTTTATTGTACGTCTCATATGTGAGATTCGGTCCATAGTGAATATTTAAACTAATTCAATATCAAAGCTTGTGCGGACTTTGTTGTAGCATGATAAATGTCACAAAGTCACACCCTTAACGATCATCTAGTTGAAGTCCCACTTTGTAACGACCCGTTAAATTCAATGATATTAAATGAATCAATTTGATATGTTTTCTAATCTAATTTAAATTGAAATAGAAGTCTTAGGATTTTTAATGGAGTAAATGTAGGGGTTAGCTAGTAACTATAATTAAAAGTAAATAATTTAAAATGTTTATATGACATAGATTGAAATAACGAAAATTTGTGTTTGTGGTTATAAGTCATAATTAGTTGATTAAAATAGTATTAATGAAATAATAACTGAATTTAATTGCAATATATAAACATCAGAAAGATTTAATTGGTGGATTAAATTTGTTAAAGTTCATAAGTTTTGTAATTTAGTTTAGTAGAACTTTAAATTATAAATGAAGATTGAAATAAACGATAAATTTAATTATGTCAATGGTGACTCAAGACCTAGGTTATAGGAATTGGAACATAATCCAATTTGAATTAAGTAGAAGAAGGATTTGGTTAATATGTAAGTTATTGTTCAAGGTATTGAATAAAAACTTGGAATCCAATCATAATTTAATGATAATAACGTTAGTATGAGAGAATAAAAATATTTCAATGCAGTACCCGAATGAACGGAATAAAATGAATATATATTGAATGGAAATGAAATGTAAATTGGCACATTTGGTTGAAAGTTAATTTTAAGAAACATATAAATGTTGAATTTGTGAATATTAATATAAATATTAACTTGAATGGGATTCATTAATACAAAGATGTAATAAGTGTAGACAGTAAAAATTTAATGGCTGTAGTGGATAAAAAAAATCTAGTAGTAACATAAAATTTATTTATATGGAAAAAGAGTATAGATTTGAACAAATTTATGAAAATTTGATAAGAACAGTGGTTGTAATCATTTTGGTTATTTAATATTTGGAAGATAGAGATTTGTAAATCCGTTAATAAATTTATAATGGGAAGGAATGGTAAGAATGTAAAAATTATAAGCATTTGATTCAATTAAGGGAATTAAATTATAATAAATGGCCATTTAATAAATTCAACGTTCTGTGAGAAATCATAATAGTTGTGTAAAATGTGTACAAACTACAACTTGGAAATTTATTGGATTTATAACGGTTTTGGTATTACATTTATGAGTTTAAAAGTTATTCCATTTTGTAAAGTAATAAAAGCTTATTTAGGTGACTAGAATTTAGCGTAACGACTATTGTGTGTTACCTATTCTTGTTGCTTGTTAATTTAAATTTTGGGAATCAAATTCAATTTATCCGCCAATTTACCGCAGTTAAAGTGAAATGAATTGGTGAATGAGTAATGTTAAATGCAAATAAGATGTAACCAAGAAAATCCCATTTATAATAATTTACGTAGAATGAAGTAAAGAAACCAGGAAATGAAAATGTGAAAATGTGGATGCAATGAGATCTTAAGTAATAATAACTTTGTTAGGTAAGTGATAACAGATTTTTTTTGTATAACCAAATAAAGATCCAAATTTATTTGGAAATTAATTGCAATCAATTGAATTTATTGCAATTAAATGGATTTATTATTTAATAGTTATGTAATTATTATTTGGAAGAAATTGGAGTTATTTGTAATAAGTATGAACCTAATGTTAATTTTTCTTATAGGATTGACAATTGATATGGAATGAAAAGAAGAAAATTTGGGTCAGTAAAATTTGGAATTTATGCATAATAAAATGGATTCTAACGTTAAATACTACGTTATTGAGATTTAAATTAGACTTAAAGAATAATGATGTGAATCAGGAACTAATGTTTATGGCATCTTTATTTTAGGTGAAAGTTGAGAATATAAAGATTTAAAAATCTAAAGTATGGGTTTTGAGAATATAATTTATAAAATTCTTAAATATAAGAAAGTGTAGAAATTAACATTGCAATTAATATACTGTCAACTTTTAATTCACAGCTAAGCCTGTTAAATCTTTTCAATTGATTACGAATCATATAAGAAATAAAATTTGGCCAATTTTAGAATTTAATATAAAATTTGGATTTTTATAATTTATTTAATTTATTTAATGAATATTAAAAATAGCCATTTTGGCCACGGACTCGGATTTCGACGAAACCAGTTTCATCGGATCCGTATCGGTGAATTATTATAGGGTTTCAAGTTTCGTATCGATCGGACTTGTCGTTTGATCGTACGGGCGTGAAACGCCTTGAAATCAATTTCAATAAAATCAATTTGAAATCAATTTGGAAATTTTATTTTCAGCATAACTTCTTCATACGATCAAATTTGGACGTGAAACTTTTTCCATCGCGTTCAGAATATTTTTAATTACCTATTTGGATATATAAATTTATGAAATTTCGTTCCGGAGACATAGCGGGCTTTTTGGGCCATAGTTTGTTCCGCACGTTCATTCTACAGTCTATCTACGCTACCTCTAACCCTCTATATAAACCCAGCTATTCAAGCCCTAGCCTCCGCCTAATTTCATTCCATCTGCGCGTATACTTTCTTCAAGCTCCACTTCTTCTTCAATTGGTGCAAACCCTAGATTCAATCAATTCAAAATTTCAATGAAAATTCAAACTCTTCAGAAAAATTCCACAAAAATATATGTCGATCTTCTCGAAACACGTAATATCATGGAGAAATTCGTTTTTCGAATGGAGTCTTCGTTTGCTCAGAATAAATTCAAACAATTCGTGGCCATTCATCAGCGCCGTAACAAACTTCGTCAGATCGTCAAACGGTTTCTGGGTATTGTAGAGTGGACGATGGGGATCGCATCTATATGGTTAGCTTGTCGAATCAATGGTCAGATCTTCGTGAAATCGCGAATTAGGTTTATAAGGAGGTGGCGGCCGAAGGGTTTTTTGGCGACCGGACTGGGGGAGGAGGTGCGGCCGGTCATGGAAGAGCTGATGGTGGTGGCGCTGGGTTCAACGGTGGTCAGAGGCGAGCTAAGGTCGTGGTCAAAGTCTTGGTCAAAGGGGCGTTTTGGGTTCAATGGTCACTGTTGCATGATGGGTTCGGCTGGGAGTACGTGCGCGTTTCACTGTGCTGGGAGAGGAAACGTGTGATGACGTGGCATATGTGTTAGGTGAGATGTGTGTCACTTTTGTTTATTTTTAATTTTAAATTCGAGTGCAATTTTCGACATAACTCTCGCATACGATCTCCGATTCACGTGAGATTTTTTTTGTTAGGATCGTAATTTAATTTCGGACTTGATGACGCTGGTTTGGACGAATTCCGAGACGGGCGAATTTTTGGGTTTAAATCGGATTTAAATTCGATTTAAATTCCAAAGTTAAGTGTTTTAACCCACTCACAACTACTAGAAGCTTTTATGTTTGTTAAATTAATCTTAGAAATGAATAGAAATTTATTTATGAGTATTTGGCATGTTTATTTTATTCATATCTGTTGAATTGCATTTATTTAATTTAACTGTTAATTTAATTAATTTATTGTGTATAAATTTACTGTTAAAATTTATTTGTTTGTATATGAACTGCTAGTTAATAGTTATATAATTTATTACTGAATATAGACTGTAGATTAATAGCTGTTAAATTTAATTTGAATAAAATTGCCAGTATTACCTGTTATGTAGTACCAAAAATAATATTGTTATTGATTGGTATTGGTTGATGATTGCGATTTGGATGATGGATGATGTTGATGAATGGATGTTTATTGTATATTATTAAATTGCAAATTATCATGCATATTTCATTTCGTTCGGGATTGTGGTTTGAAATGATATATAATCGCAAAATTTTATATCTTTTAAATTGCGGATTGAAATGATAAATATCCGTATCACTTGACCATAGGATAGAAAATTATATACAGGCACTGCGGTCTATATATAACTATTTTTATGTGATTTCTATGGTTTGGATGGAATACGGTTTATAATAATCTTAAATTTTATATTGTATAAATATTTTTCTTCCATATATATATACATATGAAGTTGAAAATTTTGAAATTAAAAGGTATATAAAAATCTTTATTAAAAATGGAAGAAAATGAAGAAAATGGAGTTTAATAATTTATATCATATGTTTAAATGTTAAGTTTGGAAATTTTAAGATATGATATTTATAAATTGGATTTTTCCAAAATAAATTGAAATGAATATTCTAGTATAATTTGAATTGGGAAAAATATATATATTTTATTACTAGAAATTGAAGTCTTATTATTTATGGATTTTATATGAATATTCAAGACTAATTAATAGAACAATTGATTTGTTGAAAGAATAAAATCCAACTTTAGTTTGAAATATTGATACTCAAAATGGATATACGTATATATAAATAAATTGAAGTGGTTTTGGAACTTGAGAGAGATAATATAAATTTTGGTTTAGACTTTAATAAAGAAATGTATTTGTAAAGCCATGAGAACTATTTTCTTTACAAAGTAACATTTAAGTTAAACCATTTAATTCATATACCGTTGAATGTCCAAACCATTCAAGTTTTGGAAGTTATGGTTTTAAATTATGATTTTCAAAATACTATGCTTGAAAATATTTGATTTTCAGACGTTATGAAGTTAAAGCATTTTGATTTTGAAAAAGAATTATATTTGGGATAAGTGATAAAATATGGTTTTGGGTTTTGAAATGATATCATATTCATGGTTATGAAATGGAATGTTTATTCTGATTTTTAAAGTATAACCTATTTTTAAATGACCGCGGTGTTATAATAACGATGGGTTGGCAAAGAGACCGGGATCGGATATCTGACATACTCTCTGTCGATACCGAAAACCACTTTGACTAACCGTGTACGCGGTGGAGATTCCAGAATGAAGTAGGTGGTGGCGACGTTTCCTGTAAGGTAAATACGTGGACCCGACTCCCGTGAGTTGGCATAAGGTGGCTAAAACAGGAGCGATTCTCAGGCCAATGAGGTCATTCCTCTGATCGGACCCTCCTCTTCGATATTATACTTTGATTTTGGATTGATTCAATGGCCACTTCTATATTTTTATTTTGGGGAGTTAGTCCGAGGTGGGCGGTAACTGCGGCTACGCGTTTCCACCAGCCTGGATAGCAATTGGTATATCTACCCTAGCATTGCCTAGTTGTGCCGTGTCACCTACCATACCGAGCCTTTACTACGAGTTTCTATTTGTGTCGTACCTATGGAGTATCCTCTGGTAGCTTCCCGATCAGGAGGTATTACGGTACTGTATAGACTATTGGCATTATTTGTTTTAAGGGCTATATGGGTAACCCCTTAACGCTATTAAAAAGCAAGTTTATTTTATAAATAGACACTATTATAATAGAGCAATATACTACATAGTAAATAGTTTAACGGATCCTTCGGAGATGTAAATCCCGAACATCTCTTGAGTTACTGTACTCATATTTATTTCTGTTAATTTAACTCACATAAGATCTTTTAGTCTGACTCGAGTGTTTTTGTCTTTTCAAATTCGCTCGGGTCAGTCCGAGCGTTTCAGGATAGAAGACTTTAGCTTTGAAGGACGAAGACGAAGGAGTCGTATTATTATTATCTATAGTATTGCACCACACTCATACTGTTCCGCTGCATTGATTGTATTGGTATGTGTAACTCTGATATTTATTGTATAAAGCAAATCAAGTATTTGTAAACTATTTTGAACTGTATATTTATTATTATATTTTATCCTTCCCCTGTGAGATTCTATTTTGTTTTATTTCTTCTCTGTTTTTCTTATTTACCACATAACAATCCGCCCTTGCGTATGCTTTTAATTGGCACGTGTGTCGGTTTAAAGTGTGCGAAAAGGCGGGATGTTACAGTTGGTATCAGAGCTTTGGTTTAGCGATAAACTTTGGCTTTGTGGGGTTTGACTCTTTGTTAATAGGGTAGTAATACCCTATGGGAGTCACTGAGCGTATATATATGAGAGAGCGTACTTGTTAGTGTTATAAAAAGATTTTGATATTGTGTTAATCTGTTCCGCTTTGTATTTATAAATTCTGGTTGATGCATGGGACGCTATGACATCAATAGGAATTTCTAAACACTTAATAGGACAGACCGACATAATATTTGTTTTTAATATAGGTGAATGAAATAATTTTGCCTATTATATTTTCTATATATAAAAATATTTTTATAAAGATATATATATATATATTTGGTTGCTATAGATTGGGTGTTAGGAAATAAAAATATTTATAACAATTGAAGCTAAGTTGAAATTATAATAAATCAAATTGGAGATTTTAGAACTTAAGTCCGGGATTTTGAAAATCTGCTTTCAAGGGATTTATGAAATATAATGATTTGGTTTATAAATATTTTCTTATATAAATATTTAGTATAATTCGAAAGAATTGGTTTAAGAGGATTTTGAAGAAAATAAGTTTGTACTTTCCTCTCTGTCGCTGGAAAATAATTTCGGTGATGGCGGCCGCATCATCGACTTTCATTTTCGAGTTTCGAAGGGGAAAGGCCACTGTAGTAAATTCTACTGCAGATTTTTTTTGAAATTATTTAAAATTTTAAATGTTTTAAAGGATAATTAGAGATATAAAAGTTGTAAGAAATTAATTATCTATTATTTTTAAAGTAATTTTGAGGTTTGACCCGGTATTTAATTCTTAAATTTCAATTAATTAATTGTTTTAAATTATTTTAGTGAAATAAAAGGTAAGTAATTAATTGAAACCTCTAATGTAGGTAAGAGAATTAATGAAAAGTTATAAAGAGAAATTTGAAATTTGTTACAAAGAGTAATATTGATTAACATTAAATTTAATTAAAAGATGAGATAAAGCTTGTATAAGTTTAATTGCATTTTTCTTTGACATAAATAACTTACCAAATATAAAAGTTGAAATGTTAATTAAGAAATTGGATTAGAATATTATACAAGTAGAAATTTTGGAAATAGTGAAGTATTCAATAAATCGTTGTTATAAATGAGAAATTATTGGTATAAACTTAAGTTATAATTGAAATCTCAAGTTAAAGATAAGTAATATAAATAGGTGATATGAACTTAAGTAGATAAAATGAAATTCTTTATTAAATAAGGATTGATGTGGAGGGTTATAAACTTCAGTACGGTATGAAAGCTACTAGTTTAAAATTAATAAAATGGAATTGAGAAGAAACTTGTAAATTTTCACTTACATTCTTAAAACATACATAACTTACCATATAATAAAAGTTGCAATGTTATTAAGAAAATGAAAGGAGAAATCTTACAAGTGAAGCTTGAGGTAAAAGGTATTCTATTAATTTGCTATTGTTAATGAGAATTAATTGTATAAGCTTAAGATAAATTGGAAATTTTACGATATAAGTAAAGGTAAGTAGTATAAATAGATGATATATACTTTAGTCAGTAAATTGGAATACAAATATAATGAATTTTGTAATAAATGGAAAATAAAATTGTAAGAAACAAAGAAATCCCTCCATGAATGAAAGAAAGAAAAT
The DNA here is from genome assembly GCA_030765085.1 of Allium cepa. NCBI lineage: Eukaryota > Viridiplantae > Streptophyta > Magnoliopsida > Asparagales > Amaryllidaceae > Allium > Allium cepa. The sequence continues at coordinate 977,505,011 of CM060931.1, forward strand.
CAACCCACTGAAGCATGAAATAAATGTATAATAAGTTAATTTGGTTGTTGGTTTGAATTGTTATTGTTGATTTATGTTTGTTGGGTAAGGAATTTGAAGTTGTTGGATGAATAAATAATCTATCCTTGTTCCATTTAAGACTGTTGAGTAAAGGATGCACTTGATAGTTAATTTCATTTCATACAAATTTCAAGTTTGAACCCAAACAACAAATTGGTTGATGGATTAATGGTTGCTTGTTTGTGGTGTGTGCTGTTTGTTAAAAATCTATGGTTGTTGCATTTGATTGGTTGATTAATGGTCGAAACCACCTAAACATTTCACTTTCATATAAATATTTAACCTTTTAGATTATATAAGTGAATACAGGTGATGGAAGCAACTGCTACTGCTTTTGGTTCCATAATAATAAGCGTATATTGCCCGACAAATAGGTACGTTTTCGGATTACGTTTAAAGCGCTATTTTCCCGTGTTGGGATATAATATTTTGATAATATATGTAATATATTTGTATATTTTGATATTATATTTTCTCCCGAGCCTCACCGTACAGAGGAGACTCTGCCAAAATTTTCCGTAAATTTTGGACTTAGAATTTTGTGAAAATGTTTTCCAGCTTTAATAATCTAAGTATAAAAGAATATAATGATTATAAACAGGTATATTTTATTTAAGAAAATAAATTTAGTGAATTATTGTTTATAAATAATATTTTAAATAAGATGTACTGTTTATTCTTCCTTCTCCCTTCTTTTTCCTTTTCGGGGACGAAAAGTTTTGAGTGGGGGAGAGTGTAACGACCCGTTAAATTCAATGATATTAAATGAATCAATTTGATATGTTTTCTAATGTAATTTAAATTGAAATAGAAGTCTTAGGATTTTTAATGGAGTAAATGTAGGGGATAGCTAGTAACTGTAATTAAAAGTAAATAATTTAAAATGTTTATATGGCATAGATTGAAATAACGAAAATTTGTGTTTGTGGTTATAAGTCATAATTAGTTTATTAAAATAGTATTAATGAAATAATAACTGAATTTAATTGCAATATATAAACATCAGAAAGATTTAATTGGTGGATTAAATTTGTTAAAGTTCATAAGTTTTGTAATATAGTTTAGTAGAACTTTAAATTATAAATGAAGATTGAAATAAACGATAAATTTAATTATGTCAATGGTGACTCAAGACCTAGGTTATAGGAATTGGAACATAATCCAATTTGAATTAAGTAGAAGAAGGATTTGGTTAATATGTAAGTTATTGTTCAAGGTATTGAATAAAAACTTGGAATCCAATCATAATTTAATGATAATAACGTTAGTATTAGAGAATAAAAATATATCAATGCAGTACCCGAATGAACGGAATAAAATGAATATATATTGAATGGAAATGAAATGTAAATTGGCACATTTGGTTGAAAGTTAATTTTAAGAAACATATAAATGTTGAATTTGTGAATATTAATATAAATATTAACTTGAATGGGATTCATTAATACAAAGATGTAATAAGTGTAGATAGTAAAAATTTAATGGCTGTAGTGGATAAAAAAAATCTAGTAGTAACATAAAATTTATTTATATGGAAAAAGAGTATAGATTTGAACAAATTTATGAAAATTTGATAAGAACAGTGGTTGTAATCAGTTTGGTTATTTAATATTTGGAAGATAGAGATTTGTAAATCCGTTAATAAATTTATAATGGGAAGGAATGGTAAGAATGTAAAAATTATAAGCATTTGATTCAATTAAGGGAATTAAATTATAATAAATGGCCATTTAATAAATTCAACTTTCTGTGAGAAATCATAATAGTTGTGTAAAATGTGTACAAACTACAACTTGGAAATTTATTGGATTTATAACGGTTTTGGTATTACATTTATGAGTTTAAAAGTTATTCCATTTTGTAAAGTAATAAAAGCTTATTTAGGTGACTAGAATTTAGCGTAACGACTATTGTGTGTTACCTATTCTTGTTGCTTGTTAATTTAAATTTTGGGAATCAAATTCAATTTATCCGCCAATTTACCGCAGTTAAAGTGAAATGAATTGGTGAATGAGTAATGTTAAATGCAAATAAGATGTAACCAAGAAAATCCCATTTATAATAATTTACGTAGAATGAAGTAAAGAAACCAGGAAATGAAAATGTGAAAATGTGGATGCAATGAGATCTTAAGTAATAATAACTTTGTTAGGTAAGTGATAACGGATTTTTTTTGTATAACCAAATAACGATCCAAATTTATTTGGAAATTAATTGCAATCAATTGAATTTATTGCAATTAAATGGATTTATTATTTAATAGTTATGTAATTATTATTTGGAAGAAATTGGAGTTATTTGTAATAAGTATGAACCTAATGTTAATTTTTCTTATAGGATTGACAATTGATATGGAATGAAAAGAAGAAAATTTGGGTCAGTAAAATTTGGAATTTATGCATAATAAAATGGATTCTAACGTTAAATACTACGTTATTGAGATTTAAATTAGACTTAAAGAATAATGATGTGAATCAGGAACTAATGTTTATGGCATCTTTATTTTAGGTGAAAGTTGAAAATATAAAGATTTAAAAATCTAAAGTATGGGTTTTGAGAATATAATTTATAAAATTCTTAAATATAAGAAAGTGTAGAAATTAACATTGCAATTAATATACTGTCAACTTTTAATTCACAGCTAAGCCTGTTAAATCTTTTCAATTGATTACGAATCATATAAGAAATAAAATTTGGCCAATTTTAGAATTTAATATAAAATTTGGATTTTTATAATTTATTTAATTTATTTAATGAATATTAAAAATAGCCATTTTGGCCACGGACTCGGATTTCGACGAAACCAGTTTCATCGGATCCGTATCGGTGAATTATTATAGGGTTTCAAGTTTCATATCGATCAGACCTGTCGTTTGATCGTACGGGCGTGAAACGCCTTGAAATCAATTTTAATAAAATCAATTTGAAATCAATTTGGAAATTTTGTTTTCAGCATAACTTCTTCATACGATCAAATTTGGATGTGAAACTTTTTCCATCGCGGTCAGAATATGTTAAATTACCTATTTGGATATATAGATTTACGAAATTTCGTTTCGGAGACATAGTGGGCTTTTTGGGCCATAGTTTGTTCCGCACGTTCATTCTACGGTCTATCTACGCTACCTCTAACCCTCTATATAAACCCAGCTATTCAAGCCCTAGCCTCCGCCTAATTTCATTCCATCTGTGCATATACTTTCTTCAAGCTCCTCTTCTTCTTCAATGGGTGCAAACCCTAGATCCAATCAATTCAAAATTTCAATGAAAATTCAAACTCTTCAGAAAAATTCCACAAAAATATATGTCGATCTTCTCGAAACACGTAATATCATGGTGAAATTCGTTTTTCGAATGGAGTCTTCGTTTGCTCAGAATAAATTCAAACAGTTCATGGCCATTCATCAGCGCCGTAACAAACTTCGTCAGATCGTCAAACGGTTTCTGGGTATTGTAGAGTGGACGATGGGGATCGCATCTATATGGTTATCTTGTCGAATCAACGGTCAGATCTTCGTGAAATCGCGAATTAGGGTTATAAGGAGGTGGCGGCCGAAGGGTTTTTTGGCGACCGGACTGGGGGAGGAGGTGCGGCCGGTCATGGAAGAGCTGATGGTGGTGGCGCTGGGTTCAACGGTGGTCGGAGGCGAGCTAAGATCGTGGTCAAAGTCTTGGTCAAAGGGGCGTTTTGGGTTCAATGGTCACTGTTGCATGATGGGTTCGGCTGGGAGTATGTGCGTGTTTCACTATGCTGGGAGAGGAAACGTGTGATGACGTGGCATATGTGTTAGGTGAGATGTGTGTCACTTTTGTTTATTTTTAATTTTAAATTCGAGTGCAATTTTCGACATAACTCTCGCATACGATCTCCGATTCACGTGAGATTTTTTTTGTTAGGATCGTAATTTAATTCCGGACTTGATGACGCTGGTTTGGACGAATTCCGAGACGGGCGAATTTTTGGGTTTAAATCGGATTTAAATTCGATTTAAATTCCAAAGTTGAGTGTTTTAACCCACTCACAACTACTAGAAGCTTTTATGTTTGTTAAATTAATCTTAGAAATGAATAGAAATTTATTTATGAGTATTTGGCATGTTTATTTTATTCATATCTGTTGAATTGCATTTATTTAATTTAACTGTTAATTTAATTAGTTTATTGCGTATAAATTTACAGTTAAAATTTATTTGTTTGTATATGAACTGCTAGTTAATAGTTATATAATTTATTACTGAATATATACTGTAGATTAATAGCTGTTAAATTTAATTTGAATAAAATTGCGAGTATTACCTATTATGTAGTACCAAAAATAATATTGTTATTGATTGGTATTGATTGATGATTGCGATTTGGATGATGGATGATGTTGATGAATGGATGTTTATTGTATATTATTAAATTGCAAATTATCATGCATATTTCATTTCATTCGGGATTGTGGTTTGAAATGATATATAACCGCAAAATTTTATATCTTTTAAATTGCGGATTGAAATGATAAATATCCGTATCACTTGACCATAGGATAGAAAATTATATACAGGCGCCGCGGTCTATATATAACTATTTTTATGTGATTTCTATGGTTTGGATGGAATACGGTTTATAATAATCTTAAATTTTATATTGTATAAATATTTTTCTTCCATATATATATACATATGAAGTTGAAAATTTTGAAATTAAAAGGTATATAAAAATCTTTATTAAAAATGGAAGAAAATGAAGAAAATGGAGTTTAATAATTTATATCATATGTTTAAATGTTAAGTTTGGAAATTTTAAGATATGATATTTATAAATTGGATTTTCCCAAAATAAATTGAAATGAATATTCTAGTATAATTTGAATTGGAAAAAATATATATATTTTATTACTAGAAATTGAAGTCTTATTATTTATGGATTTTATATGAATATTCAAGACTAATTAATAGAACAATTGATTTGTTGAAAGAATAAAATCCAACTTTAGTTTGAAATATTGATACTCAAAATGGATATACGTATATATAAATAAATTGAAGTGGTTTTGGAACTTGAGAGAGATAATATAAATTTTGGTTTAGACTTTAATAAAGAAATGTATTTGTAAAGCCATGAGAACTATTTTCTTTACAAAGTAACATTTAAGTTAAACCATTTAATTCATATACCGTTGAATGTCCAAACCATTCAAGTTTTGGAAGTTATGGTTTTAAATTATGATTTTCAAAATACTATGCTTGAAAATATTTGATTTTCAGACGTTATGAAGTTAAAGCATTTTGATTTTGAAAAAGAATTATATTTGGGATAAGTGATAAAATATGGTTTTGGGTTTTGAAATGATATCGTATTCATGGTTATGAAATGGAATGTTTATTCTGATTTTTAAAGTATAACCTATTTTTAAATGACCGCGGTGTTATAATAACGATGGGTTGGCAAAGAGACCGGGATCGGATATCTGACATACTCTCTGTCGATACCGAAAACCACTTTGACTAACCGTGTACGCGGTGGAGATTCCAGAATGAAGTAGGTGGTGGCGACGTTTCCTGTAAGGTAAATACGTGGACCCGACTCCCGTGAGTTGGCATAAGGTGGCTAAAACAGGAGCGATTCTCAGGCCAATGAGGTCATTCCTATGATCGGACCCTCCTCTTCGATATTATACTTTGATTTTGGATTGATTCAGTGGCCACTTCTATATTTTGATTTTGGGGAGTTAGTCCGAGGTGGGCGGTAACTGCGGCTACGCGTTTCCACCAGCCTGGATAGCAATTGGTATATCTACCCTGGCATTGCCTAGTTGTGCCGTGTCACCTACCATACCGAGCCTTTACTACGAGTTTCTATTTGTGTCGTACCTATGGAGTATCCTCTGGTAGCTTCCCGATCAGGAGGTATTACGGTACTGTATAGACTATTGGCATTATTTGTGTTAAGTGCTATATGGGTAACCCCTTAACGCTATTAAAAAGTAAGTTTATTTTATAAATAGACACTATTATAATAGCGCAATATACTACATAGTAAATAGTTTAACAGATCCTTAGGAGATGTAAATCCCGAACATCTCTTGAGTTACTGTACTCATATTTATTTCTGTTAATTTAACTCACATAAGATCTTTTAGTCTGACTCGAGTGTTTTTGTCTTTTCAAATTCGCTCGGGTCTGTCCGAGCGTTTCAGGATAGAAGACTTTAGCTTTGAAGGACGAAGACGAAGGAGTCGTATTATTATTATCTATAGTATTGCACCACACTCATACTGTTCCGCTGCATTGATTGTATTGGTATGTGTAACTCTGATATTTATTGTATAAAGCAAATCAAGTATTTGTAAACTGTTTTGAACTGTATATTTATTATTATATTTTATCCTTCCCCTGTGAGATTCTATTTTGTTTTATTTCTTCTCTGTTTTTCTTATTTACCCCATAACAATCCACCCTTGCGTATGCTTTTAATTGGCACGTGTGTCGGTTTAAAGTGTGCGAAAAGGCGGGATGTTACACACTTCATGATTAATTTAAAGTTACACCAATATAAGTAGTTGAATAATTAAGTAATTAATTTAAAGTGTATAAAATAGAAAATCATTGAATAATACGTTATGCGATAATAATTGTAAGGAGCTAGCGGTAACCATGATAAATTTATCACAAAAAATAACATATTATTTTTAATAATCCTGGTCAGGATGTTGCGAGAAAGGATATAGATACATTCGTTGAGACTAGAGGATGTAATGCTCCCCAAATATCGGGCAATGTATTACTCGCTGCTGGTGGGCACACCAAAAGGTAACATACTGATAGTTATTGGATATATATGGAATGACTCACTCGAGAATTTCCTTTCAGTTGATAATAACTAGGGTCATAGGAAATCTAGAAGCAACTATATTACACAGTTCTCTCAAATTGAGAATACTACTGAATTCCAAAGTGGATAATCTACTTTGATTGTTGTTAAACATGGCATGTCGTGCATCGAACGAATATTTTTGGGTCTGAGTTGAAACATTGGAAGTTAGACATAATTCAACAGAGAATTTGTCTCCGCGGTTATATGAGCTTAGTATAACTATCATACATAGTCAACTCAAAGTCCAAGTCTTTGGCCAGAGTAGTATAGTTGATAATAAATGTTATTACTGAACTTAGGATTTTGTTTATGTACAAACCAAGTTGAATGTTGACAACGTTTAAATTTTCACCAAAATCTAATTCCATAAGTCCAAAAGTGATATAGTTTTAACGAAGAGAGTTGATGTAAATAATCATTACTAAAAGGTACCGCTTAATAACATAAAATTGGATTTTATGTTAAAAGATGAGCAATAAATTTGGCCAAATCATGACACCACTAGCTAAAGTGAAGCGTAAACCTTAATATTCGAATTATTCGATATTAATCTGTAATGACCCACTATTTTCGACCTTCTGATTTAACATAACTAATGTTGTGAAAATCTCATAAACTGCAAATGGCATGTCATACGTTAAGATAATAAGAAATAAAGCAAGAAAATATAATCTATCTATATTTTTCTAAACTCACAGCGGAAGGTATCAACTTATAATATAGTTAAATATCATTATTTCAAATTGATAGATTCAAAACACACACATAGTCAAATACAGTCAAATCTGGTCAAAATCCAAACACATACAGTTCGTGTCAATGTCAGATGATTATTTGTATATGAATCTATATGCATAAGTAATGCCTTCATTATCTGCACCATCCAATGTCAATCGGTACAATACACTGGTTTCCATCAACCTAATAATGAAACAAAAGGAAAAAATATCGAGAGGGTTGGACTACAGTCTGGTGAGTGATGTATATCTACTTTACTATATACTCTAGTCATTCCCAAATAATACAAGATAACAATTGTAAAGAGTCGTAGGTTGACCTTGTTTCACTAGCATATCCAACCAGTTATTTAAACAATACAACAACGTACGACTAAGTTCGAGAAACAAGTTCTAAATCAATTGGTCTAACCGATATACAAAGCCAAGCCTACCTTATTGCATTAACACATAGCCGAAACAGTGAGTGGACATAGTTTCATACATGGCTTATGGATACAGTTTTGTATAGCAACATGCATCTTAAATTTTCTACACATGTCAGGCGATCATGTTAACATGATAACCGATAGAGGACTCAATATCAATTGTCAAAGAAACCATGAATAAATATTGATTATTCCTGTAAATATGTCCATTTATACACAAACATTTGTCAATATATGTACATCCAAATATCAAATCAATTCAAGTCGCAAATCCATTCCAAAACATCACTCGAAAGTCCCTCTAATGTTAAAAGAAAACCTTAATGCAATTTGCACATACACACACATGAAACACACATGCACATAGATTTTCTACCAATCGAATGTGAGGCTGGTCGACTGGTCATATCCTACTAATTGATTGGTGGGTAGCGCAATGACAAGAGCAGTGGTTCTTATTAACTTGAGAGGTTTAGCTTTAAATTCTAGTTTCTGTTTTACTTGTATCCTCTTCATTTAACATTCAATTTTCGATTCATTTTCTTCTAAATTTAGGTAAGAATTTATTTAAAGTTCATCAAAGGTTAAAGTTGAAATCATTTCAAAAATTACTCTAAAAGCCGATGATTATAATTCTAGTTTTATGTTTTATAAATACTCTTTTCATAAGTGAGTGTGCGTGCACTCGTGATATACAAAGAAAACAAATTAAGTTTAAAATAAAAAGCACATTATAACTTGAAATATAATTAGGCATTTAAAAATATTTTAATTTAATTTATATATATTGTGAACATATATATATATATATACACACACACACACATATATTTATGTACCTCATTTTCTAGTATAAAAAATAATTATTCTATATAGTTTCAAATATTCTATAATAAATCACATTAAGTACACTCAAATTCATATATATTTTCTAAAATATGTAAACATACTTTTAAAGTATTTTAAAAGTTTTTAGATGATTATAACATAACAAATTTAGTGTTTATATTCATATGCATGTCAGAACTCATTTCTAGTGTCTTTCTTTTAATATTTTCAATTATATACACAAAAGACATATGTCAATCCACATAATTGCAAATTTACATTCTTATAGACGCACTCAAAATTATTATCCCAATCTTTACTTCATAATAATCCATGCTTTTCTTATGATGATATGCCTCATATCATCACAATAAAACCATTTCTTCTTCTTTTTCCAAACATTATTAAACTATAATTTTGTATTGTTTATACGATTAAATCTAGCTTTACTTTTAGATTATATCTTTTATATTTAATACTTCAATAATTATTCATATAATTCAAATTTCTATTCTAAACCACAATTATCTTAAAATTAGGCAAGACTGAATAATTTATATGGTAAATTAGGCAAAAAAAACTCATATGGGTAACGAAATCACCAATTTGATAGTTGTCCATAGTCGACCTTCCTCGAAAATCGATGAATTATCATTTCACATGAGTACTAGATGATATCCCTGGCCTTTCTCTTCAATTTGATGGCTAAATCATTAATTTTTGTTAAGAATTGAGTTGGGAATTTGATTTGAACAAAGATAGTTCTCTGTGTCGAGCAGGAGGAGAAGATGGAAAGTGAATACGTACGTTAATGAATTTTAATATTTTAAAGATGAGAAATGACCCATCTATTTATAGCCAGTGTGAGATGATTGTGACGCCCCACCTCTATACCCACGCTAGCAAGGACACTACAGGGTAATGCCGTCAACTAACATGGAAAATAAGGCTGGTTCAGAGCGACCATCTATAACTTTGCTCTAACTATCTATTGAATACATCGACAATAAACATATCAAGCAGGTCGACGTACCCAATGAATAATTAAAACAAAACCATAGGTGGTTGAAGGATCTATCAAAACAGAATATGAAAACTCAAATGTAATATACATCATAGAACAGTAAATCATCATATACACATATATTGATACATCGCAGAGTATACAAAATAATACATGTCAAGTGGTATAGCAGACCACAATATACAGACGAGTTCACAAGAATAAGTATCAGAGTTACAACATGATAGGACTACACAAAAGCTATGACAAAAAGAAGCTAGCGGAGTAGTCCATGCGGAAGCAAAATAGGCTAAGTCCAAAAGTACCTAACCTGAAACATCTCGGTCTGACCCGAGTATAAAATACACGGGTCAGTCTAGCTAAACAAATCAGTTAGATAAACTGAGCAATAATAAACCTGTAAGGTTACAAGGTATAACATATGTCTCTAAGGGAGATAACACAATCATCCAACAAAAGATGAATCATATGATAACAAGCCTCATATCATCGGCAACATATAGAAACAAAGGATCCAAATATCCCAAATCAAGCCAAAAAGGCAATAACAAATACAAATAAGGTATACAAGTTCCACAAGGTAAACGCTAATCATCATGCGGCTCAAAAAGACCAACACCGAAGGGCGATAACAAGAGAATATACATATGAATGAAACATCAAAAAATTTCTCGAGCTCAGTTCTGTACAAACAAGGATCCATGAGCCCGAAGACTCCAAACCCAATATCACCCATGCGGCTCATGACGACCAACATCGGAAGCGATACTAAAGGGCAACCCAATATCACCCATGCGGCTCATAACAACCAACATCGGTAGCGATACTAAAGGGCAACCCAATATCACCCATGCGGCTCATAACGACCAACATCGGAAGCGATGCTAAAGGGAAACAAACCCGAAGGCAACATACCCGAAGGTACAAACCCGAAGGCAACATACTCGAAGGCAACAAACCATAGTGGTGAAGGTCAGAGACCCAGTACTGAACACCACTAACTGGCGGAATGTGTGATAACTCTCAAAAAGGAATCCGAAAAGTGTTAACGTATGTCCCATAACCACTCCTTCACACTAAACGGTTTACTATCCGTCAGCCACTTTCGCACTCAAAGCAGTACAATGTTTACCTCATATCATCGATAAACCAAACCCGAAGGTCAAAACGATCAATCGAATAGGTCGGGGACTAATCGGAAAGATAAACACACAGATTTATGGTCCGTGTTTTGCCTAACCATTTAATCACCCTTCCACTTCGCTCGAAGTGCGAAATTGTGCGTGTATTTTAAATAGAATTTACAAATCGGAGAAGCGAACTTTTAATACGATTTGAAGAAATCATTTACAAAACCCATGAATGAAGTCAAAAAGGAGCCATCAATGTCAAATATGCAAAAACAACTAATTGGAATCAATTTAAATCGATAAAAGTGAAAATCACAAACAGATGGGCACATTGGACAAAATAAAGCAGGCCAGTCGACTGGCCTACTGCAGTCAGTCGACTGAACCACAACCTGAGAGTTTTTACTCTCTACAGTCAGTCGACTAACTGCAGGGGGTCAGTCGACTGGCTGTAGCTGGAAATGTTTTCCAGCCTAGCAAATGGAGGAGCAACTCACCCCATTTTCAACATATCGAGCAATGGACTTAAGGGGATTTTGCCAATCGATAACCCAACACCATTGACTCCGATTTACCACCAAAAACCATGATCAAACATCAAAGTTATGATTTTCAAGGATTTGACTCCAAAACTCCAAAAATGAAATGTTCACCAATTCAATTCAAACTAAAGGCAAATGAAAATGAACAAGGTGTTAGGAATTCATTCCCAACATCAATGAAATCAAGAGAAGTAGATGTGAGTTCAAAACTCACCTTTTATCTCAAAACAAAGAAGAAGGAGTTCAATTTGCAAGGAGAAGACCAACAAACACTACTTCAACTCAACAAGCTTCAATCTAAGAATAAAACACATATTTCCCAATTTAGGTTTAGGAAATTTTTCTGAAATTGAAGAGGAGAAGAGTTGGAGAAGATGAAGAAGAACTTACCAATGGATTCTCTTTGATTTTTGGAGCAAGAATTTGGATTTTCCAAATGGATTTAGGGCTAGGAGTTTCTAATTTCCTTTCTCTTCCCCCATTTCAGTTTTTTTTTCTTGAGAAATGAAATGAAATGGAGATGAATGAAGAGAAGGGGCTAAGCTAGAGGGTTAAGTGGAGATTGGGCTGAACCCAAACTCAAGCCCAAGTAGAAAAAGTAGCCAAAATTTCACTTACTCCAAACATATCAAAGCTTACACTCAAACAGATCGCAAACGCCATTTTGGAATCAATGGAAATGGTTTCGAGTCCGAATTCGGCCATTTGCAAAAAGTAATATTTAGGACCCAAATCCGACTAACGACGCTATACTTAAATAAAATATTTAAATATAAAATCGTTAAATATGCGGGTTGTTACAGATCTCCCCTCCTTACAAAATTGCGTCCCCGCAATTCCTAGAGACGATATTCGTGACAACTACATACATAAAACATTCCAAAGAAAAGGAAATAAGCTCGAGATGAAAAGACATACTCACCGTTTCAAAGCGAAGAAAGAAAACCCGGATAAGATCGCTCGATATACTCTTTGGTTTCCCAAGTACAGTCATTGGGATTAGCGGACCATTGAACTTTAACGAGCGGCACGTCCTTGTTCCGAAGGTGTTGCACCTCCGTGTCAAGCACACGAATAGGTTGCTGTACAATAGATAAGTCCGGTGAGATCTCAAGCTCTTGCAAATCAGGAGAAGTAATAACAGAATCCGACTCCCGAAGACACTTCCGAAGTTACGAGACGTGAAACACGTCATGAATGCCAGATAAATGAGCTGGAAGTGAAACTCTATAAGCCACAGGGCCAATACGTTCAGTAATAGAAAATGGTTCTATAAAGCAAGGAGCCAATTTCCGAGTCGCACTGAAACGCATAACCCCTTTCAAAGGAGAAACACGAATAAAAACAAGATCGCCGATCGAGAACTCGAGAGGCTTCCTACGGTTGTCCGCGTAGGATTTCTGACGACTTGTGCCTCTTTCATTCTCAATCGAATAAGATCAATCTTCTCGGAAGAATGACGAACAAAATCTGGACCAAGAATAAGCTTCTCTCCAGATTCTAACCAACATGAAGGTGATTGACATGGTCTTCCGTATAAGGCTTCGAAAGGAGCCATACCGATACTAGACTGAAAACTATTGTTGTAGGAGAACTCTACAAGAGGTAGGTGATCTTCCCAACTACCACCAAAATCAAAAATACAAACAGGGAGAAGATCTTCCAAGATACGATTCACCCGTTCAGTCTGTCCATCAGACTGCGGATGATAAGCTGTAGAAAAATTAAGCTTTGTTCCCAAAACTTGCTGAAGACTCTTCCAAAAATGACTCGAGAATAAAGGATCACGATCACTCACAATAGAACTAGGAACACCGTGAAGTCTCACGATTTCCTTGACATATAACTTAGCCAAATGCGAAGCTGTTCTATTAGACTTAATAGGGACAAAATGAGCAGACTTAGTGAGGCGATCAACAATAACCCAGATGCTAGAATGGCCCGATCTTGAACGAGGTAGGCCGTCAATAAAATCCATAGAAATCTGATCCCATTTCCACAATGGAATCTCAAGGGGGTGAAGAAGACCCGAAGGACGCTGATGCTCGGCCTTAAAACGCTGACAAGTTATGCAATTGCACACATAACTCGCCACATCGCTCTTCATGCCTTCCCAATAATAAAGACGACGCATATCGGCATACATCTTGCTACTACCGGGATGAATGGTATAGTTAGAAGGGTGATAGTCATCAAGAATGTCATGCCTAAGTGCAAAATCAGAAGGCACAAAAAGACGGTTCTTCTTAGGAACACCCATGAGAATCAACGCTGAAATCTTGCAACGCCTCATCACAAGATCCAGACTCACAAAGCTGAATAAGATGCAACAATTCAGGATCACGCCGCTGACCATCGGCAATACGATCGAATAAAATAGGTCGAGCTCCCAAACTAAATAATAGAATAGGAGAATCAGAAGATGAACCTCGATCACGAATTTCACAAAAAGATAGAGTCTCAAGAATATTCCATTCTGCAAGCATCATAGAAATAACAGTCGAATGTTTGCGACTAAGCGCATCTGCAACACGATTACCCTTACTAGGGGTATACTCGATATCAAAGTCATAAGAAGCAAGAAACTCGAGCCAACGCTGTTGTCTCATATTGAGTTCCTTCTGAGTAAACAAATACTTCAAAGATTTATGATCGGTATAGAGAATGAAGCGCTCGCCCAATAAATAATGTCGCCAAATCTTCAAGGAAAAGACAATGGTGGCAAGCTCAAGATCATGAGTGGCATAGCGAACTTCATTCGGACGTAGTCGCCCAGAAGCATAAGCAACTACCTGATCCTTCTGCATAAGAACAGCACCGAGACCACTACCACAAGCATCGGTGTAGACAACAAGATCATGATTCCCTTCGGGAACCACAAGAATAGGAGCATTAGTGAGAAGTTCCTTTAATGACAGAAAAGAAGCTTCACACTTGTCGGACCAAATAAAACGAATGCCTTTCCGAGTAAGGCAAGTAAGAGGAAGCACAACCCAGGAAAAATCCTTAATGAACCGACGGTAATAACCCGCCAATCCAAGGAAACTACGAATCTCATGTACATTCTCAGGCCTCTTCCAATTCTGGATGGCTTCGATCTTTGAGGGATCGACAGAAATGCCACCGGAAGATACAACATGGCCTAAGAACTTAACCTTATTCTCCCAAAAGTGGCATTTGGAGAATTTGGCTCTAAGCTGATGATGACGGAGAGTACTCAAGACAATCCTTAAGTGATCAGCATGCTCAGCTTCAGACTTAGAATAAATAAGGATATCATCAATGAACACAAGGACGAACTTATCGAGATATTCCCGGAATACCCGATTCATGAGATCAACAAAGAAAGCAGGAGCGTTCGTCAAACCAAACGGCATAACGAGCCACTCGAAAGAACCATATCGAGTGCGGAAAGCTGTAAGAGGTATGCTATCCTCCGCGACTCGTAATTGATGAAAACCTGTGGCAAGGTCAAGCTGAGAAAAGACCTTAGCACCACTCAATAGATCGAACATACCATCGATCCTAGGCAATGGATACCTATTTCTGATGGTCAAATCGTTAAGCTTGCGATAGTCAATGTAGAGCCTAAGAGTTCCATCAGACTTTTTCACGAAGACGACTGCGGATCCCCACGGAGAAAAACTGGACTGAATTAACTGCTTGGACTCAAGCTCTAAAAGCTTCTTCTTGAGTTCCTCATTTTCCTTTGTAGACATCCTCGTGGGAGGACGACTAACTGGCTGCGCGCCTGGAATGAGATCAATGCGGAACTCAATTGCCCGCTTGGGTGGCAAACCCGATACAGGCTCAAAAACATCAGAAAAGTCACAAGCAACAGGAATACGAGATATATCATCATCATCTCGCGAGTCAAGAGAATATAAAACCATCTCGGAATTATCTACATTCCGAAGAACAAGAGATAGTTGAGTAGGCGAATCCGGATGTCGAAGATATATAGTTCTCTCCGAACAATTAATCCTGGCATCATATCTCACTAGCCAGTCCATACCCAAAATCATATCAAATCCCAGACAAGAAATAACGTGCAGATTTGCACGGAAAGAAAAGCCACATAAAACAATCTCAACATCATCACAAAGCAAACTAAGAGTCGCAGATCCCCCAATTGGATTCGCAATCCTTAAAGAAGTAATCAAACAAGAAACATCCAAAGATAAATCATCAACGAGCTTTTTCGATACGAAAGAATGTGATGCACCCGTATCGAAAAGAAATCAAATACTATGGTCGTGAAATAAAATAGAACCTTCCAAAATAGATGAAGATATACCTTTGGGCTGAGAAGGACCTTCAGAAGCCTTAGGAGCATAAAGCCTGCTAGACTTGGCACCAGCCGGAACAGTAGGGCAAGCTGAAACATGATGACCTTCCTTCTTGCAATAACGGCAGAAGAGAGGCTTAGGACAAGCTAGAATAATATGATCCGGAGAGCCACAATTAAAACACTTTCGAACGAAAGATGTTCCGGAAGACTGAGGCTGAGAACTAGGACCACCAGTCTTCTTCTTCTTAGAAGGAAAAGGCTTCTTCTGAATTGAAAACGGCCTCTTGTTAGGGTTCTTGGAAACCTCAACATCAACATCATTATCACACTCCTTCTCGACGGTCTCGAGATGAAGTGCCGTATCAACCAACTCCTCAAAAGAAAGTTTAAGCTGGAGCAACAAAGACTTCTTAAGATATTTCTTAAGACCAGAAACAAACTTCAAATTCTTCTTATAAGAAGTGCTGATGAATTCAAGACCATACTGAGATAAAGCCTCGAATGATGCAACATACTCAGAAACAGAAGATTTCCCTTGCTTCAACTCAAGGAAGCGACGGGTCAATAAAACTTTTTCAGATTCAGGAACGAACTTGAGTTCGAATTGTCCCCGAAACTGTGTCCAAGAAAGAGTAGGCTCATCAATCTCGGCTATAAGAAGCTCATACCAATCAAGAGCACGCTCTTGTAATAAACTAGAAGTCACAAGAACTCTATCATGGTCGAAAAGATCCATGCGAGAGAAGATACGCTCGCACGTACGAAGCCAAGCTTGGACTTCAAGAACGGACTCGGAGCCCTTAAACGACTTCCCTCCAAGATGAGAAAAATCACCGCACTGACGTGCAAAAGCAGACTTGCGAGGTGGAGATACTCGAGGAAGAACTGGAGGCTGAGTGCTCCTAAACAATTCCAAAAACTGATCGGCAGACATATAAACGCCATCCGGATGTGAGCCGCTGGATTGCCCAGCATCCGAACATCGTCCTCTGCCTCTTCCAGCCATATGCTAAAAGTTAAGATAAGAATAAGATTATTCACAAGGTAGATAATTCAATATGGAATACTACGGAATAAAATGCATTCCTAGACGTATTCCCCAAATTCTATCTAACCTTGATGGAATAAAGAAACACGATGATTCAAAGATTTGTATCACTTGTACACCTTGATGTATCGTAATATGTGTTTCTATTCTGTGTTTATCATACTTTGTTCTGAACTCAGCTCTGATACCACGCTGTGATGCCCCACCTCTATACCCACGCTAGCCAAGGACACTACAGGGTAATGCCGTCAACTAACACGGAGAATAAGGCTGGTTGGGAGCAAACATCTATAGCTTTGCTCTAACTATCTATTGAATACATCGACAATAAACATATCAAGCAGGTCGACGTACCCAATGAATACTTAAAACAAAACCATAGGTGGTTGAAGGATCTACCAAAACAGAATATGACAACTCAAATGTAATATACATCACAGAACAGTAAATCATCATATACACATATACTGATACATCGCAGAGTATACAAAATAATACATGTGAAGTGGTATAGCAGACCACAATATACAAACGAGTTCACAAGAATAAATATCAGAGTTACAACATGATAGGACTACACAAAAGCTATGACAAAAAGAAGCTAGCGGAGTAGTCCATGCGGAAGCAAAATAGGCTAAGTCCAAAAGTACCTAACCTGAAACATCTCGGTCTGACCCGAGTATAAAATACACGGGTCAGTCTAGCTAAACAAATCAGTTAGATAAACTGAGCAACAATATACCTGTAAGGTTACAAGGTATAACATATATCTCTAAGGGAGATAACACAATCATCCAACAAAAGATGAATCATATGATAACAAGCCTCATATCATCGGCAACATATAGAAACAAAGGATGCAAATATCCCAAATCAAGCCAAAAAGGCAATAACAAATACCAATAAAGAATACAAGTTCCACAATGTAAATGCTACTCATCATGCGGCTCAAAAAGACCAACACCGAAGGGCAATAACAAGGGAATATACATATGAATGAAACATCAGAAAATTGCTCGAGCTCAATACTGTACAAACAAGGATCCATGAGCCCGAAGACTCCAAACCCAATATCACCCATGCGGCTCATAACGACCAACATCGGAAGCGATACTAAAGGGCAACCCAATATCACCCATGCGGCTCATAACGACCAACATCGAAATCGATACTAAAGGGCAACAAACCCGAAGGCAACATACCCGAAGGCACAAACCCGAAGGCAACATACCCAAAGGCAACATACTCGAAGGCAACAAACCGTAGTGGTGAAGGTCAGAGACCCAGTGCTGGACACCACTAACTGGCGGAATGTGTCATAACTCTCCAAAAGGAATCCGAAAAGTGTTAACGTATGTCCCATAACCACTCGTTCGCACTAAACGGTTTACTATCCGTTAGCCACTTTCACACTCAAAGCAGTCAAAGTTTACCTCATATCATCGATAAACCAAACACGAAGGTCAAAACAATCAATCGAATAGGTCGGGGACAAATCGGAAAGATAAACACACAGATTCGTGGTCCGTGTTTTGCCTAACCATTTAATCACCCTTCCACTTCGCTCGAAGTGCGAAATTGTGCGTGTATTTTAAATAGAATTTATAAATCGGAGAAGCGAACTTTTAATACGATTTGAAGAAATCATTTACAAAACCCATAAATGAAGTCAAAAAGGAATCATCAAGGTCAAAAATGCAAAAACAACTAATTGTAATCCATTTAAATCGATAAAAGTGAAAATCAGAAACAGATGGGCACGCTGGACAAAATAAAGCAGGTCAGTCGACTGGCCTACTGCAGTCAATCTACTGAACCACAACCCGAGAGTTTTTACTCTCTGCAGTCAGTCGACTGACTGCACGGGGTCAGTCGACTAGCTGTAGCTGGAAATGTTTTCCAGCCTAGCAAATGTTGGAGCAACTCACCCCATTTACAACATATCGAGCAATGGACTTAAGAGGATTTTGCCAATCGATAACCCAACACCATTGACTGCGATTTACCATCAAAAACCATGATCAAACATCAAAGTTACGATTTTCAAGGATTTGACTCCAAAACTCCAAAAATGAAATGTTCACCAATTCAATTCAAACTAAAGGTAAATGCATATGAACAAGGTGTTAGGAATTCATACCCAACATCAATGAAATCAAGAGAAGTAGATGTCAGTTCAAAACTCACCTTTTATCTCAAAACAAAGAAGAAGGAGTTCAATTTGCAAGGAGAAGACCAACAAACACTACTTCAACTCAACAAGCTTCAATCTAAGAATAAAACACATATTTCCCAATTTAGGTTTAGGAAATTTTTTTGAAATTGAAGAGGAGAAGAGTTGGAGAAGATGAAGAAGAACTTACCAATGGATTCTCTTTGATTTTTGGAGCAAGAATTTGGATTTTGCAAATGGATTTAGGCTAGGAGTTTCTAATTTCCTTTCTCTTCCCCCATTTCAGTTTTTTTTACTTGAGAAATGAAATGAAATGGAGATGAATGAAGAGAAGGGGCTAAGCTAGAGGGTTAAGTGGAGATTGGGTTGAACCCAAACTCAAGCCCAAGTAGAAAAAGTAGCCAAAATTTCCCTTACTCCAAACATATCAAAGCTTACACTCAAAAAGATCGCAAACGCCATTTTGGAATCAATGGAAATGGTTTCGAGTCCCAATTCGACCGTTTGCAAAAAGTAACATTTTGGACCCAAATCCGACTAACGACGCTATATTTAAATAAAATATTTAAATATAAAATCGTTAAATATGCGGGTTGTTACAATGATTGTTCAAGTCATGTTGAGTTAGCCCAAAATTCAAATTCGAATTTTAAAATGTAAAAACTAAGATATCTCTCTCATTCCGACTTCGATTTGGACAAATGAATATACAATGCGCATCGAAAAAATTAAGATGGTCACAATGGTGTTAGTTTCATTTTCAAATTAAAAGTTTTAAAAATGATGATTTTTCTCTTCGGTGAAAATTATTTAATTTATTTATTTATTTTAAACTGTCGAAAAATATGAGTTATTATACTTCCCCTCATTAAAAGAAATTTCCTCCTTGGAATTTCAAACATAGCATCTGAAACAAGTAATTCAAGGTATCAATTCAACTTGAACTAAGTCACCACATACATAATGTATGGACAAGCAAATACGAATGCATAATCATGTCCTATAATACTTAACTAAATGTAAGAATGCAATTCAGTAGTTGACCTCCTTAACTTGTCGGCCTCTTGCAAGTATGTAACATAGATGTTGTATTGGCATGATGCGTTACAATCATAGTATATCAACATAGGTGTAATCTATTTGAATGCAATGCCTACAATGTATCATGAATTAAGGGTTCAACCATCCTAATAGTGTATACTAATCTAATCCAACCGTGAAGCAAGAAAATCCTAAGCATCCAAAATCTACTATCAAAACATTTGATTCTTAGGAAACAAAATAAAGTTTAGAGACATACCACAGAAGAGATTAGGATGAGAAGTCCTCCTCTCCTCCTTGGGCTCCCATGTGCTCTCTGTCGGGTTTTCTCCCTATTGCACTATCACCAACCACATTGCCTTATTCCTAAGCCGCTTCAATTTTTGATCTATAATACGGGCTAGACCATGAGATGAACTTGGCTTAGGCTCTAACTCCACATCCTCCAACGGACTTGGCTCGATAATAGTGGTTGAATAATGAACACACTTTCGCAAATGCGATACACGAAACACATTATGGACTCATATGTTCTTCTTTGGGAGTACAACTGTCTAAGCTAGACTTCTAATACACTCCAATATAAGGAAAGGTCCAGCAAAAATTGGTGCTAATTTTCCTAAATTTCCAAATCTCATAACTCTCTTTAATGGTG
Source organism: Allium cepa (assembly GCA_030765085.1). Taxonomy (NCBI): domain Eukaryota; kingdom Viridiplantae; phylum Streptophyta; class Magnoliopsida; order Asparagales; family Amaryllidaceae; genus Allium; species Allium cepa. The sequence continues at coordinate 977,525,829 of CM060931.1, forward strand.
AGACTTTCACAAATACCAAATCTCCAACCACAAACTCCAACCCAATTCTCCTTCTATTGGCATATGAATTTTTCCAATCATATGCGACTGTCGTTCTTTTCCTTGTTAGCTCCACATTCTCAGAAGTGTCCTATATTTCTAGTCCAATAATTACCATATCGGTCGACTCCAACTAACACAAAGGTGACTTACATGGTCTTTTGTACAACTTCCCATATAGTGCCATTCCAATAATAACTTGGTAGCTATTACTATATTTAAATTAACTAGTGATAAATGGTCCTCCCAAACTCCTTCGAAATAAAGTATACAAGCCCTAAGTAGATCTTCTAAAACTCTGTTCACCGTTTATGTCTACGCATCCGTCTAAGGGTGATATCCCATACTCCAATTCATTTTCTTTCCTAAAGTACTATGTTGGCTTCTATAGTATTCACTCATGAAGAGGAGAGCCCAATCACTTACTATACTAATCAGAACTCCACATAGCTAAATATCTCCATCATGTACAACGTTCCAAATGTCGTCATTGTCCTTGTGCTCTTCACTAGGACGAAGTGTGCACTCTTGATTAGTTGATCCATAAGAACCCAAATTCTCTCATTACGTAAAACCTCACCTCTATACCCATACTATCCAAGAGTATTATAGTGTAACACTGTCAAATAATATGGAGAATGATACTATATTAGGTATACAATGAATATTCTCTAACACCATAGCGTATTTAAAAAAATCTAATATATGACTCATCTAAATGTACACAGTATCAATACAAAACAATAAACACGTGTTTCTCCAGGATAGAACAATACATAATATATAGTAAATAACAGAGCACACATGATCAATCGAGGCAATGATACACAAACACACATACAATAAGTGTAGAACTCAATACAAATGTCAGATATTACAGTATGAGGTGATAAACAATTAATATACAACTAAGTATTAGATATATATATACCACGAGCCAACGTCATTATGAATAATATATAACATCCTAGTATAAATCTCTTTTAAGCCCAATAAGTACAAATGCTGGTCAAGTCGTCCATGTACCTGAATTATCTCAGACTGACCTAAGTATTATAAAATAACATATGGGTCAAACTGTATATAATCAAGAATATAATAAAGATAACACAATGTAATTAGAGAAAATATGATACTCTAATATAAACAACCAAATCACATGAAATAATCAACTCCGATATCAAAAGATGTCATCACCATATAGAAATACGTCAAATCAGAAATCACATAATCAATACAAATGGGTAAATCATATATTTTCGGAAATCACGTCTAATCCGAAAAACATCAAACAAGGAGATATCATCAAGTACTTTAGTCTAACCTATAGCATTGCCGCAATATCTCTCAATCTCAGTGCATAAAACACCATTAATATCAAATAGGACAGCCTGCCAATCGATATGTTGGGAATCAACTATAATCTGATCATATACTTCAAGTATAATTTCATCTCCATATATATAAACTAAGGAAAGTATCATGATGGGAAATAACTGTACAACAGACATTAGGTCACAAGTAGAGTCATAAATAACAACATATGTGTCACCTGGCACACATTAACACTATAGTGAGGCGCACCAATCATGTATGCCAACCTACTACTCCGTTAGTACCAGAAGAGAGATTAATGGCATGGAGCCTGCTCCAGATTCATGGAGACTCAATAGTCTTTAGTTACCTTACAGTGATAATGACATATATCCACATATGTGCTCATCAACGCAAACACTATAAGTCACGTTATAAGAATTGCCCCAATAGGTAACAAACTACTGGCCTAGGTGACACTAGTGCATTGACACAAAGCCATGCACCGAGCTATATATATATATCCATAAATATAAGGTTTCACAGATTTATGGAGTGACCCAACGATCGGCCCGCCATGGTATATTGTGGCATCTAGTTCACTCTAACACACATAATAGGAGCAGTCATTATAGTGACATATAAAATCAATATCTCTAGACACGGAGTCATGATCATCATTAGTCATAAAGCCAAACTCAATAAATATATGCACAGAGCCATGTATCACTACATGTATCACCTCGCACTCATAGTACTACTCTAATCTCGTCATGTGAGCACCATCTACTTACAATGAATAACCGAATAAATATCACAACAGTGTCTCATACGACTGCGTGGTACTTAAACGTTTATTCAATATTTATAAACTACACCAATCTCCAAATATTCTATATAACTAGCCCAAGAATAACTAGAGAAATATAAATGAACGCCCCATCCTAAATGGTAATATTACCCAATTTATTTAGATTCTTCATCATACAAAATAGAAAAATCACAAAATCATATCGAGGATGTCATCAGCTAATCATATCGAAACCATCAATCAAATCCATATCAATGGTGAATCACTCATACAATCCAATTCAAAATACATGAAAATGATAACAAGGAAAATAATAAAATAGATGATTCAAATAAATATCCATATAAAGTAACTAAGTAGATACCTAATATCAATCATTCTGAGAAATTTGACTTTAGTAAGTTTACAAATATTGAAAAATGAACAGTAAATAGATATTCAAGAATTTGCAAGAAACGAACTCAATTATAATTTTTTCTATTTATAATAAACATCTATTTTCTCAATCTTTCATAAAATTGATCAATTATTAAATGTTCAACTAATTACATTAGAAAACTCCTTTAACTTTAAATCCCTAAAATAGTTTATAAAGCTAAATATTATACGAACACTTATTCCATACTTTTATATAACAAAATATTATTTTTAAGCAATTTTATCACATCAAAATTCAATTTAATATATTCATACTCATATAAATTCCTTTTTCAAAACCTATATTAAATTATATATTAGGATTTCATAAACTATACCTTAAAAGCCCTTGATTAATAATAGGTACTTATTTACAAATGACAAAGTATATTTATCTTTCAAATAAACAATTCAAACCAAAATATATTTCCCTACACAAATTAATAACTTTTAAACGATAATAAATAAATTACACGTTCAAATTTAGAATGAAATTGTAACAACCATGTATTTTGTGATTATTTTAATTGAAATTCTTGATTTAAAAACTTTATTTTATTTATTAAAATGGATAAATTTTGTTATTTTAAATATAAAATTTGATTTTATGTGAATTTTGGTCAATGTGGTCAAACTTTAACTTTTAATTTTAAAAATTTAAAATTTTGAATTTTGAATTTTATCTTTTATTATGAAAATAAATAAAATTTCAACTATACTGCTTTTCATTTCATTGAAATCTAATTAATATTATGAAAATTATGCTTTTTAAACTATTGTGTGTAAATTGTTTTATTTAACACAATTGTTTATTTTAATTTATGTAAATAAGATATTTGTTTGCTATATCTTGTTCTAATTCGCGTGTATATGTGTAACATGACATGTTGTGTATATATTTTATTTTAAAACATTTTAAAAGTGTAATAGTAATTTTCCAATGTTAATTGTATATTGTTTACAATTTTTAATTCTAGTTTCAATTAAATAAACTATTTTCTTTATTTACTTTTTAATTTTCTTAAGAATAATTGTTATTTGCCTTTTCACATTATTTTTGTTGTCTTTTATTTTCTTTACATAAATTTTATTCGTTTATCTTGAATTTAAAAAGAATAAGAAATGTGAAGAGACAAAACCTTTTCAACTTATGACTTTTCAATGGCTTTGTCTTTTCATTTTTTGTCTTTTCATGCTTAGCCGTCCATTTCTTTTTGGTTAGCCATGTAACTCATATTCTAATTCACATGTAAACTTCTCATCACCTCTCAACTTTCGACCATCCCATTTTTGAAATTATTATGGCGAGTTTTCTAATGGTTTCATTTCCTTCTTCTTTTCATTATTTTTCAACGATATTCCTTTTGCTTCTCTCTAGTCTTGCTCGGCCACTTCCACCCCCTTCTCCACCGACCACCACCACCATCAAACACGGCAGCAACTACTCCTTCCCCCTTGTCCAATACTGGTCGTGACCAATAGATGATGCTATCACTGCAAAACTTTGCAAAGCTCCCCCAAAACCATGCTAGTCGATCCAAGAGTTCACCATCCCCTTACCATATCACTTCCCCCATCACCATAGCCGCCACCACCAGTAAGTACTTCATCTCTGGCCGCATCTTCACCTCTAACCAGACCTTTACCTAACCATGGCCGAGCCCAAACAATGACTAGGCCAAGCCAAATGTTGAACAACCCTCTCCTTTTTGCCTTGTCTTACGTATTCTTCATGTTGTAACTCTCCTACCCGTTCGTCTCCTTGTAGCCATGCCTATATGACCCAAACCCGAGCCTATATCAACCACTATGGTCGAGCATTTGAGTGGTAAAGTAAGGTCAAATATTTTTATTATTTGTTGTTTCTTGTTTAAAATTTGTTTCAATGTCTTTTGTGTTGAATAAATACATGTGTTATATTGTCTTGCTTATTTTTGTTTACAAGATCAACATCTTGGCTCTCCACTGACTTAAATAAAAAGACGTGTCGTATCGTGCTTTCGGGAATTTATTCATGTAGTTTGACTTGCTAACTCCAACGTAAAGAGGTGAGTATTCACACTTGACATTCATACTTATAGAACTGTGAATTGATCGCAAGTGAATGTGTAGAAATATTATATCATGTTATACATGTCTGTGATGTGAATTATATGATGTTAAACCCTGTTATAAACTTGACACATCATTTGCTATGTTATATTATGTCATATTATTTATTTTATTTCTGTTTCTCACACTTCAAGTTCCCTATAGAATAGAATCGCTATGGGTTGAAATGATACATACCCGAACGGACTTTAGTATAGGAAAAATCATTATGGGCTGAAATGATAGGCCTGACCAATTTTTATTTATTTTATTTAACTTGGAATTGTGGGTTTGAAATGATAAAACCCGGATTTTTCTTTATAAATTACGGATTGAAATTATATATTATTCGTATCACTTGACTTAGGTTAGAAAATATTAGACAGACCCATGGTTATTATATATATTTTTCTGAAAATTTTAAAAGTATTTTTAAAATGTAAATTTATGATATTTTTTGATTTAAATTGAATTAAAAATGATTTTTACAAAGTGTTAGTTATTTTCTATAAGCTAAATATGTTAAATAAATGAATAGTTAAGTTGAAATTTGAAATATAAATTAATTTTAAAATTTGTGATTTTGTTTAAAAATGGAGTTTAAGTTAAGTAAATAAAATATGATGATTGGATTTAAATTTGAATTTAAAATGACTTAATAAAGTGTTATTGATTTTTCTATGAATTAAAATGGTTAAATCAATGAACACTTAAAGTGTAATTTGAAATGTAACTTGACTTGGAAATGTGAGATTTGGTTTAAAAATAAATGTTAAGAAAATAAAATGGAAATTAAGTTTAATTTATGAAATGCTAAATTAAATTAAAGTGTAAAGTAAATGCGAAAATTAGGGAAATTGTACATTGACTTTAATAAGTGAAGCATTGAAAAATTTGATATTTATTTGTGAAATTTACCTTATAAAAATCATAAGTTAAAGGGTATTCAAATGATCATTTTAAAGTGGAAAATATGAAATTTTATAAGTTAAAATGGTTTAAATTGAAGTTTAATTGTTGCTGAAATTCTATTGTGAATCTGGAAATTTAAATTAATAGCACTTCGGAAATGCTATCATTTCTGAAGTTAACTTAAAATCTATTGTAAAGGACAATACAACACTTTGTAAGTGTTATGGTTGATGCAAATGAACAATGGTTAAAATTTAACTAAGTGATATTACAGCTCTTGGTAAGTGCTGTAGTAGCAGAACTAAAACTAAAATCTAAAACTAATAAAAGGGCTACTATAGCACTTGTCAAGTGCTGTAGTTGGCTGAAATGAGATTTTTGAATATAATTGAACTATTACAACAGTTTTCAAATGCTGTCTTTGCTGAATTGAATTTTTTTCAAATGTAACTTACCATAGCATTTTCTAAGTGCTACGAAAGCTGAAATTTCACTGTTTTCATGCATTTCAGTGAATAAATGAACTCAAAAAAGCCTAAATTTTTAGGAATTGAATATTGATTTTTAAGTATAATAACTCCACTTTTCAATTGTTTAAGAGGAGTATTTTGATTTGAAATTTAAACAATTTTTGAAATGTGATTTGGAATGGTATTTAAAATAAAATGAATGAGATTTTGAATGGTTATGATACTTGAATTTTGAAATGGTTTGTTGGGAAACTGAATTGAATTGAAACTGATGGTTTGAATTGAATTAAATTGGAAATTTGAAAATTTGGGTTTAATTGAATAAATTTGTAAAATGTAAATAATTAAAGGAAGGCATCAAAAGTATGATTTCAAAATGTTATGATTTTCAAAGTGTAATGATTTCAAGTATTTGGTTTCGAAAAAGTTATAACTTTGAAAGTATTATGATTTTTGAAAGGTGAATATATGTTTGAAATGGAAATGATAAACTATTTTTATTTGAATATAGTTTTGAAATAAAAATGGTTTTGGTTTTTAAATATATACTATTTTTGAAATTTATAACCATCGGTTATAATAATGATTGGTTGTTAAAGTGTCCGGGATCGTATATGGATATACTCTCTATCAATACCGAAAACCACTTTAACAACATTGTACGCGGTGGAGATTCCAGAATGAAGTAGGATGGTGGCGACGATCCTATTATGGAATGAACGTGGACCCACTCTCGTGAGTTGGCTTAAGGTGGCTAAAACAGGAGCGATCTCGGGCCAAAAGGGGTAGCACCTCTGGTCGGACACATTTCTTCGATACCATTCTATTAACTTGTGATTGATGTGGTGCGCACCTTTGATTTGGGAGTGTGTTCCAAGGTGGACGTAGTGGCTGCTATGTTACCACCAGCCCGTGTGCGTAATTGGTACATCTACCCTGGCATTGCCTTGTGTGACGTGTCACCTACCATAGAGAGCCATACTAAGAGTTTGATTTGTGTCGTACCTATTGAATATCTTCTTATAGTCTCCCGATCAGGAAATTTGCAGGTACTGTATAGACTATTGGCACTATTATGTGTTAAAGGCTACATGGGTAACCCCTTAACGCTATTTTAAAGTAAGTTAACTTTGTTGTTAGACATTATTATAATAGAGAATATTACTATACGTAAATAGTTTAACGGTCCTTAGAGGATGGATGATCCAAAGCATCCTTTAAGTTACTTGTACTTTATTACAATTCACGTTAGTTGGTTTACATTGTACAAGTATGTATGTCCTGACTCGAGTGTTTTGCGTTTTGATTTACGCTAGGGTCAGCCTGAGTATTCACAGCTTTGGATTTCACTTTCTGGAGCTAGGAACCGTTGGAGATTCTACTTATCTAGTTATTTATCTATTTTAGTTTCTGTTGTTCTACTTCAGCTCTTGTATTAGTGAACTTCTATGTAATTGGGATATCTATTGCGTTTGTTTTCAGACAGATACTATGTATTTTGTTTGGAAACTTTGTTATAGTAGCTTCATGAACTACTGTGGCATTTTAATTTCCGCCTCGAGTTATTCTGGTATTTCTGTGTCTGCGATTCGATGACTGATTTTATTTGCTCCAAATTTTATTACAATCTGTTATTTTGAATTATTCAAGTCTGACATGTGTGTATTATTGTCGATTTGAATAGTCCAAAATGGGGGTTGTTACAGTTGGTATCAGAGCTTTGGTTTTTAGGCAAACCTTAACCTACGGAGCAAAAAAAAACTCTTTAGAGATAGGGTAGAAATACCCTAGAATGAGTGGAATCAGCCTCAGAATCATTTTCTTTATGAGAAAACATATTTTCAAAGTATAAACTGATTTTTAAATGATATTTCAAGGGATTTTTAAAAAATTATTTTGATATAAAATTTCTTATTTTAAAGTAAAACTTTTCTAAAGTTCCTTCCTTTCATATCTACCTTGTTAGTATTTTCTTCCTTTAGGGTATCTTTCCAACATACGTCTTCTCTTTATCTTTGTCCTAAAAATTCATTCTTGACTTTTCAGGACGAACCATGGAAATGCCCATGGTAGGGGTCGTGGTATTGCCCCAGCTCCTCAGCCTGTTGCACATGTTAGGTTTACTGTTCTCTGTAAGGAATTCTCTCAACTTGGTGGAACCAAGTTTTTCGGTTCAGAGAGCATTATTAAAGCCCAACAATGGTTGCGGAGTTTTGAGAGGATATTTATTGGTCTTGAGATTAATAATGCGCAGAAGCATTAGTTAGTAGCATGACAGTTGCAGGAGGCTGCCTTAGATTAGTGGGAGTCTATTACGGCTAACACCGTCGAGGCTAATCTTACTTGGGAGCAGTTTAGGTATCTTCTTGTTTTTCTTTAAATTGTGTTCTTCTATCTCTTACGTGCCTTTTCTTAGCTTATCTATCATCTTTTCGGGGATGCTTTCATTGCTAAGTGGATGCCCGAGGCCAGGAAATCCCAGCTTTACAGGGAGTTTGTGGATCTCAAGCAGGGAAGCATGTCTTTTCAAGAGTATGAGAGGAAGTTCAACGAACTTTCCAAGTTCGGTCCTAGCCTGATAGATACTCCTCTCAAGAAGAACGAGAAGTTCATAACTGGTGCTCGTCCCGAGTATTATGATCGTCTCATTTCTCATGTTCATGGCACTTTTACCGAGCTTGTAGATAGGCCTATTCGTTATGAAAAACCTACTCCTAAGGGTCCTGCTGTTGTTGGTGCTACTTTATCTCAGTCTTCCTTTGCTAACTCTAAGAAGAGAGTCAAATTTCAAGCAGCAGAAGAAGAATTGGCTCAAGCATCCGGGTTTGGGATCTTCATCATCTTCTCCTTCTCAGAGGCAGCATGTTGACCTTTCTGCCATAACCTGTTTCAAATGTGATCAGAAAGTGTATGCCAATAGTTGCCCTACTTTAGCCGGTGCTGTTGTTCCTCCTCCTACTCAGTTGGGTAAGCCTTCTGGTATATTTGCTATCACCTCTGCATCTTCTCCAGCTCCTACTACTAGTGATGACCAAGGTACTCTTCAGGGCACCTTTTCTTTATTTCAGTATCATGTTCGTGTTTTATTTGATACTGCAACTTCCCCTAGTTTTATTTCTATTGATTTATGTGATAAGTTCGAGCATCTCCTTTCTTCTGAGTGTGCTTCTGTACCTTTATGTGTTACAAATACAATTGGGGTCCCGTAAACCATAATAAGATTTGTAAGCAAGTGAAACTTCTCTATTTTGATTATCGCTTTGGTGGTGATTTCTCTTTTCTGGGCTTCGATGCTTTTGATTTATTACTCGGCAATAATTGGCTTGGTAAGCTTGATGCCCATATCTCTTGTAAAGAACAGTCTGTTTTTCCTGTTGATGTTCAAGGAAATTCCTTGATTATTCAGTGTCGCATGCCTCAGGATTTTGCTGGTAGTTTTATTTATTCTCTGGAATCTTCTCCTGGTGATCTTCATTCGACCCATGTGGTCAGATTCTATCCTGATGTATTTGGTGAAGTCACTGCTTTGCCTCCTAAGCGGGAAATTGATTTCCGTATTGATCTTATTCCGTAAGCTCTACCTGTAGTTCTTTCTCCTAGAAGAATGACACCTAGGGAGAAGGTTGAGTTGGGAAAGCATATTAAGGACTTGTTCTCCAATGGTCTGATCGGACCTAGCCATTCAGAATGCGGAGCATCGGTTGTTTTTTTCACCAAGTTTGATGATTCTTTAAGGATGTGTGTTGACTATAGGGAGGTGAATAAGCACACTATGAAAAAAACATATCCAATGCCTCGTATTAATGATATGTTTGATCAGCTCCATGGATCTACTATTTTCTCTCAGCTTGATCTTGCCATAGGTTTCCACCATCTCAGTGTTGCTGAGGAAAGCATTCCCAAGATTGCTTTCCATACTGAGAAAGGGTTTTATGAATGGTTAGTCATGCCTTTTGGTTTGAATAATGCTCCTGTTTTCTTTGTTGATTTGATGAATCGTGTTTTTCGTGCTATGCTTAATAAATTTGTTCTCGTCTTTGTTGATAATATCGTTATCTTCACTAAGACCAAGGAAGAGCATGAGTCGCATTTGAAATCTGCTCTGGAGACTCTTAGAAATCATCAACTAAAGGCTAAATTTTCTAAATGCCATTTCTGGAAGGATGAGTTCTGATTCCTTGGACATATTGTTTCTCGTAATGGAGTTTCTGTTGATCCAGTCAAGATCGCTGTGATCAATATAAGTCTTTCTTTCTTTCTCTTTTTCCTTTGTCATTTAATTATTCTATCTTTTCTATCGTTCTTATTTCTGCCTATTCTATTACAGGATTGGGAAACTCCTAAGACTCCTTCTGTTATTTGTAGTTTTCTAGGCCTTGCCGGTTATTACCGGAGATTCATTGAGAATTATGCTCAGATTGCTGCACCTATCACTGCTTTGACTCGTAAGAATGAGTTTATCTGGGTTATTGTGGATAGACTGACCAAGTCCACTTGTTTCATTCCAACCAAGTCTATCCGTTCTGCTTCTAGCTTGTCTGAGATCTACATGTGAGAGAATGTTTGTCCCCATGGTGTTCCTTTCAATATTGTTTGTGATTATGATTTTTCTACCAATCAGTTTTGCAAAGCTTTTCCGGAATCATTGGGTACTCATCTAAATTTGAGCACTACTTACCATCCACAGACCGATGGAAAAATGGAAAGAGTGAATCAGATCCTCGAGGATCCTCTTCGTACTTGTGTGCTTATTTTGAAGGATCCTTGGAAGATCATCTCCATCTTGTTAAACTTACCTATAACACCAGTTATCAGGCATAATTTCAATCTTCTTGTCATCTTTTCTTAATCCTAATTCATTCTATCTTTTTCTATGTTTTTCATACCTCATTCCTTTTCGAGGATGAAAAGATTTGAGTGGGGGAGAGTGTAACAACCATGTATTTTGTGAGCATTTTAATTGTATTTGTGATTATTTTAATTGTATATTTTAACTATTTTAATTGACATTCCTGATTTAAAAACTTTATTTTCTTGAAAATGGATAAATTTTATTATTTTAAATATAAGTTTGATTTTATGTGAATTTTGGTCAATGTGGTCAAACTTTCACTTTTAAATTTAAAATTTTAAAATTTTGAATTTTGAATTTTATCTTTTATTATGAAAATAAATAAAATTTCAAGTATACTGCTTTTCGTTTCATTGAAATCTGATTAATATTGTGAAAATTATGCTTTTTAAACCATTGTGTGCAAATTGTTTTATTTAACAAAATTGTTTAACTTAATTTATATAAATAATATTTTGGTTCGCCATATCTTGTTCTAATTTGTGTATATATGTGTAATATGACATGTTATGTATATATTTTATTTTTAAAACATTTTAAAAGTGTAATCGTAATTTTCCAACGTTAGTTGTATATTGTTTACAATTTTTAATTCTAGTTTCAATTAAATAAACTATTTTATTTATTTACTTTTTATTTTTCTTAAGAATAATTGTTATTTTCTTTTTCACTTTATTTTTGTTGTATTTTATTTTATTTACTTAGATTTTCTTTGTTTATCTTGAATTTAAAAAGAATAAGAAATGTGAAGAGACAAAACCTTTTCAACTTATGACTTTTCAATAGCTTTGTCTTTTCATTTTTTTGTCTTTTCATGCTTGACTGTCCATTTCTTTTTGGCTAGCCATGTAACTCATTTTCTAATTCACATGAAAACTTCTCATCACCTCTCAACTTTCGGCCATCCAATTTCTGAAATTATTTTGGTGAGTTTTCTAATGGCTTCGTTTCCTTCTTCTTTTCATTATTTTTCAATGATATTGCCTTTGCTTCTCTCTAGTCTTGCTCGGTCACTTCCACCCCCTTCTCCACCGACAACCACCAACACCATAATGGCAGCAACCACTCCTTCCCTCATGTCCAATACTAGCCATGACCACTAGATGATTCTATCACCACAAAACTTTGCAAAGCTCCACCAAAACCATGCTAGCCGAGCCAAGACTTCACCATCCCATTCTTATATCACTTCGGCCACCACCATAGCCACCACCACCAGCATGTACTTCATCTCTGACCATATCTTAACCTCTGACCAGACCTATACCTGACTATGGCCGAGCCCAAACAATGACTAGGCCGAGCCAAATGTTGAACAACCCTCTCCTTTTTGCCTTGTCCTATGTATTCTTCATGTTGTAACTCTCATACCCCTTCATCTCCTTGTAGCCGTGCCTATATGACCCAAATCCGAGCCTATAGCATCATCATGGCCAAGCATATGAACCACTATGGCCGAGCATTTGACTAGTAAAGCAAGGTCAAATTATTTTATTCTTTGTTGTTTCCTATTCAAAATTTGTTTCAATGTATTTTGTGTTGAATAAATACATATGTATATTGTCTTGCTTATTTTTGTTTACAAGATCAACATCTTGGCTCTCCACTCACTTGAATCAAAATTCATGCCATATCGTGATTTTTGGAATTTATTCTTGTAGCTTGATTTGCAAACTCCAACGTAAAAGTGTGAGTATTCACACTTGACATTCATACTTATAGAATTGTGAATTGATCGCAAGTGAATGTATAGAAATATTATATCATGTTATACTTGTCTGTGATGTGAATTATATGATGTTAAACCCTGTTATAAACTTGTCACATCATCTGCTATGTAATATTCTGTCATATTATTTATTTTATTTTTATTTCTCACACTGCAAGTTCCCTATAGAATAGAATCACTATGGGTTGAAATGATACATACCCGAACAGACTTTAGTATAGGGAAAAGTCATTATGTGCTAAAATGATAGGCCTTAGCGATTTTTATTTATTTTATTTAATTTGGGATTGCGAGTTTGAAATGATAGAACCCGGATTTTTCTTTGTAAATTACGGATTGAAATGATATATTATCCATATCACTTGACTTAGGTTAGAAAATATTATACAGACCCATGGTTATTATATATATTTTTCTAGAATTTTTAAAAGTATTTTTAAAATGTAAATTTATGATATTTTTTGATTTAAATTGGATTAAAAATGATTTTTACAAAGTGCTATTGATTTTCTATAGGTTAAATATGTTAAATAAATGAATGGTTAAGTTGAAATTTGAAATATAAATTAATTTTGAAATTTTTGATTTTGTTTAAAAACGGAGTTTAAGTTGAGTAAATAAAATATGATGATTGGATTTGAATTTGAATTTAAAATGACTTAATAAAGTGCTATTAATTTTTCTATGAATTAAAATGGTTAAGTAAATGAATACTTAAACGTGTAATTTGAAATATAACTTGACTTGGAAATGTGATAATTGGTTTAAAAATAAAAGTTAAGTTAAGAAAATAAAATGGAAATTAAGTTTAATTTATGAAATGGTAAATTAAATTAAAGTGTAAAGTAAATGCAAAAAGTAAGGAAATTGTACATTGACTTTAATAAGTGAAGCATTGGAAAAATTGATATTTATTTGTGAAATTTACTTTATAAAAATCATAAGTTAAAGGCTATTTAAACGACCATTTTAAAGTGGGAAATATGAAACTTTATAAGTTAAAATGATTTAAATTGAAGTTTAATTGTTGCTGAAATTCTATTGTAAATGTGACAGCCCGCAAATCCGTGCCCCTTGAATCAACACTATTCTACCGCTGTTAACTCTAGTGGCACAGAAATATGAACGATTTGGGTTTAAGAAGAAGAGATAGAAGAAGAAGAAGCTAAACAATATCAGAATCTCACAGTCGCAACGGAATAAAATATAATAGTAAATATAGATCTTTACACAAAATAAAATCTATACCAGTTTTATACATCACATCATCAGAGTATCTCATACATCATCAATTACAAATCAGACATACCATACAATCATAGCAGTGGAATATATATATATATATATATATATATATATATATATATATATATATATATAGATAATACGTCTCGGACTCCATCTCCTCTGCTGCTCCAAAACATCATGTCCTGTGCATATAATACACGGTCTGACCCGAGCATTATAATGAAATAACACCCGTGTCAGTCTGTAATACCAGCTGATAATAATAATGCATCCAAATTGATTATTAAAGTTTCAAAATCCTTTGAAAAACAAAAGCATCTCGTAAGACCACGCCACAAATAAACATGTCGGGTTTTTACCTTACGATAGCTAAAACACTTTTTATAGAAATCCTCTGATATTATAATAGGGTCTATTTACAAATACTTATAAAATAGCCGAAATTGTTACATGATTAAATTCTAGCTACTAGCCACAAAAGTGGGTAATACAAACAAAACTCGTACAAGGCTCGTAGGGAGAATGGATTTCCAACAATGACTGGGCACTGGGGTACCACCTGTCACAGTATGGGGTCTGGATCATCGTACCGAGGACCACTACCGATCCCCTGCAACACAAGGCCGGACCCATCCCTTACTGGACAGTTCCGAATAAGATCACCCCGCGGTTGGGATCAGCAACCGCACCACTAAGCCGAAATAAAAGGGACATCTAGACAGGGATGACCTAACTCTCCAGTGGGGGCTACCCACGAAGCCTTGTTGCATATCCCCTTATTTTCAGTCATTCCCGTTTGATGAGGCTTGAGGCTAAGCGTTACCTATAGAACGTTTCACTTAGAATGCCCATCCCCCACCTGACGATGTTCCAAAAGCATTCGTCCATACAAGTCCGTCCCGGGTTCGAACGGAACCGAAGGCACTACTCCTACTACATCCATTTTTGAAATATCTTCAGGATTAGTAGTGACTAGCCCTTGCACTTCACTGCTCCATCTTCGACGCCGAACACGTTTTCGCACGAAACGTACAAACCGGATCAATGTGTTTTTCGAGAAATAAATCTCGATCCTGGTCTCTTCGAAACGATCAACGCATTTGTCCAATATTGATAGTCGGTGATTTAACTATCAATTAATATTCACAAACATCCATCACACAATAAATAATTTCCCACATTATTTATTTGCCTCAGATATCTTTAAAAGATATATTTTCAAATTTCAAAGCTCATTTGAAACAATTCCCAAAAATCTTCCCTTGTAAGGTACGTCCTTTACCATTTATTTCCATTGGAAATAACAAAGTTCAAAAACAATTTAGAATTAAAACAATTAAAACATTTTATACTGAAATATACTTTAAAATATGTAAATTTACTTCTAGTTATTTACTCAAATATAAATTTAAAATATGTGAAGTTAAACTATTTATTAAGAGACGTGAACTTGATTTTGAAGAACGGTTTAGTTAAACTAAATTTAAAGGTAGGGTTTTAAAAGGATTAATAACAATTTCAAATAACTTTATTCAAACTAACCTTTAAATAAATCCATTTTTAAAAAAAATAATTCCTAATGTATTCGTAAATAATTACTATTTCTAATTTATTAATAAGTTACCTCAAAATAAAAAATTTTAAAACACTCTTTTAAACAGGTTTTAAACTTAAACTTTCTTTTAATAAAATCTATTTAGAATCTCGAACTTGGTGTTCCAGGAAAACTCATTCCCACTTAAACAACCCAAAAGAATCCATCTTATAAATTCTGTCGATTTGTTTCAATTCAGATTTATGTTTCCATAACTTAAATTTATTTTCCACGTTTAATATAACTTCTTACGAAGCTTAACCACATTATAATTCTCGCAAATTTACTTCCAAAGTATAGGTTTAAAAGTCTTTTTAAATAAAATATTATAAATTTATTTATTTGCAATTATACTTAAGGAATTGCTTAAATAAATACCTACTTAAATTTCAATGGTTTTAAATAATATTTCTGCAACATTCTAATTTGCAATTTATTGCTAATTTAATTTGAAGGGTTTCTTTTGAAATCATATTTAATATCCAGGGAACGTTATTATCAAAATAACCCCATTGTTATTTTTAACAATTTATAATTTCTTATTGAAATTATCACCAGAAATCCATACTTTCACATTTATCAACTAATAAATGTTCGACTTATTTTTATTTCCAACTTTATAAATTTTCATTCTTCATACAACCCAGATTCCAAATTTTATTCCCTTAAATTCTTTATTTGTCAATTCCATTTATTTCTTTAAAAATCCAATTTATTTTATTTTATTCTTCAAATTTTGTGTATATACTTATCCAGCAATATCACAGTACAATTTAATTCAGAGTTATCCATCACAATATATAAGCAGATCACAAATCAATTATAAAGATAATTACTATAGTGTGAGGAATCCAGTTGGATCCCTCCGACCTGTTTTTTCCTTCATCCACAAATATTAGCACAACAACATATATATCAATCCAGCCTGATATAAATAAACATTTCACGCAATTATTTAAATATTAACTACTTGAATCAGCCAACATTCCAGATGTGAGTGAGATTAACTCACCTTGGGTCTCGATGAGCGTTCGAAATTTAAATTAAATAGAACGATGTCCAATTTAACTCAAATTTCTACTTGCCCGGAATGATTCCAGAACTGCACCATTTCGTAGTGTTCGTCTCTGCGATCTCGGCGTTTCCAGTTTCGTTAAATTCTGATACAATATGTGAAAGATACGAATTATTAAAGTTTGAAATGAATTTAAAACAATTTCTTTCATTAAAACTTTTACCACCCAATCTCTACCGTTCATCAAGTCAACTCATCAGGCTCGCATCCTCCTCTCCCTCTCTCGTGTACGCTGCTCAAAAAAATGGAACCCAAAAGTCGCTCCTTAGGGTTAGAATTTGTAACCACCACGGAGCCATCCACCTCGATCGGAGGCTACCACAACGAAGCTCACCACCTCCTCCATGCTCGACCCAAATAGGGTGGAACTCGGTCAACATAAGGCATCGAAAATCGTGCACCTACGGCGACTGCCTCGACCTCGATCCTGGTCACAACGATGAATTCCATGCTACTCCACCGTATGGATGGGTAGGTCTCGATGAGTACTACAACTTTGTAGTTAGAGATCTTGCGTATAAATTGATGGATGAAGAGATACAACAAGAAGAAGATGGAGATCTACCAACCATTGAAAAATATAGAAAAGGCGGTCGGTCATTTATGTTAGGGTTTAGGATAAAATGTTAATATATATATATATATATATATATATATATATATATATATATATATTATTTAATATTATTTAATTAATAAAATTCTCAAATTAACATCATGTGCAAACGAACTCTAAACTACGCATTCCGACAGGCGTTCCTAGGGTTTTTCCGCGTTCCGGACACAATGGAACAAGTTTCGTAAGCTAATTCGGTCATATGTGCGCGTTACGGAATTAAACGATCAATTTAAAATTAAATTGGTTAAACCGATTTCTAAATGTTTCGAGCTGCCATGGTCAAACGACAACTCCGATTGCTACGAAAATTGAAATACGATAATAACTAACTATTACAGATCCAATGGAACCGGTATCGTCGAATTCCGAGACTGTGCCCCGGAAGGCTATTTTAACTCGTCTATTAAGTCGAGCGATTTTCATAATTATCAAAACCGCTTAAAATTTTACTTTTAAAATTTTTATTAACTTAACAATAAATCATATAAAATATATAATCACATTACAAATCATTCAGGCTCATTCCGGACCCAAAATCTGATTAATTGCATTTTAATAATATTAAATTCATCTTTAAATTAATATAAAATTCCAAATAATAATTTATTGACTTCTAGTTTCATCCAAGGGTCAAATATTAAAATTCAAACCCAATTAGACCTAAAATAAATTTTCGAATCTGATTTTATATCCATTTACACGCAAAATTACCAATTAGCCCAATTCCTGATATTAAGCTATTATTATTCAAATTCCAATTTAATTCTCACATTTGAAATTTAACCAATTCTATCAGCTTAACCAAAATCTTTTTTCCCAAAATTCAAATTATAATCCATATTCAAAATTCAAAATGAATTAAATGTTCAAATTCAATGGCTTAAAAATCCAGGATGTTACATTTCTCCCTCCTTATAAAAATTTCGTCCCCGAAATTTGCTAAGGTAGAAACTATGCTCAAACTCACTTACTCATCCAATTTGCTTAGTTAAAAACTTATATTCACTTTCCAAAATCCTTTAGCCCAATCTCACATTCATTTGTTTTACTTACTCTAAAGCTTTAAATTCTAACGTATATCAAAATAACCTTTCAAGTTAATAAATTTTTCCCAAAATAAAAAATAAATTCTAACTCCTAAAATTTTCAAATTTTTTTGGCAGAGTCTCCCCTGTATGGAGGAGCTTTCGCGATATCGCGATACAGATAAATATATATACATCGACCGACACGGTCGGAAACCAAAATATATCACAATATACATATCATTTTCCCAATTATATTTGCGTATGCATACCTTATTAGCAAATTTTCATAGCGAGCGGCTAATATAACGCATATACGCGCTCCAACTCTCTCGAATGTCTTCCGTACCTGTACTAAACTCAAACAAACTCATCAATTTCAAGATATGAGCATTTTGACAACATTTCCAATGTAAATGCAAGCCAAACATATCAATTTCATAACCAAACCAAGCAACTTCATAATTATGCATGCTAACCCCCTTTATAAACAATTTCACAATTCCGACATCATTTAAAATCCTCTTTATAAACCCAAACTTCATAGCTTAACAATGTTAACCATATTTATTTCAACAATCCAAAGATTTCAATCACTTTTTAGTTTCTTATTCAAATCCAAACTTCATTTTTATTTCAATATGATTAACATGTGCTTTACTAACATCAATCTATTCCATTTCAATTCCAAGTTGATTCACAATTCAATTCTTATTCTGAATTTGAAATATTTGCATTTCTTTTATAATCCATTTTCATTCATATGTAATTATTAAAATTTCAATCCATTCCAATTTATTCAAAACCAATTTCATTTGCTTCCTTTAATTCATTCACTTAAGTTTTAATGACTAATTTCTATGCAGGTTGTGGTTATTCAACCAAGTAACCAATTCTTAAGCTTATAACCATTAACATTAATTTCAACTTAGATTCATATTAATTTTATTCAATTTTGCATGGTTCATAATCCAAGCATTCTTATCACATTGCAATTATTAAATTACATTCTTCCATTTGCATTTAAATTTCATTATCAAAACAAATTTCATTCAAATCTACTAAATAAAGCTCATCCAAGTTAAGTTTAAATTAATATCATCACATTCCATATTATTTACAACTCATACCTCCTTAATTTATCACAATAAAATTAATTAACGCCATTTCACTTGTAATTCAATTTCATCATCTAAACAAAATCTATCCAAGACAACATTATAAGCTCAATCACAAATATTTTCATTTTATTCTCATAAATGAAATTTTATTTTCATTTGATTCTCATCTAAATCAAATTCCAATCCATTTACTTGCATTCCAATTTTATTATCTACACAAATTCCATTTAAAACTATTTCACAAGCTTAACCATAACCATCTCACCATGTTCTTAAATGATTGCAATTCCATAATATCTCGATTTATTTCCATTTTAATTGATTCTTACCCATATCAAACCATTTATAAATTTTAGTGCACTTTGTTTATTTATTTTATCCATTTTTAGATTTATTTACCTTCACACTTCATTTCTGAATTTATTTTATTAACAATGTGGCCACTTCAAATCATTTCACTCACTGGAATTTATTTACAATTCAATCCATCACTATTATAATCTAATTCCATTATCCACCCACACTTCCAATATTTTTATTGCCAAAATTAACTTTCATACCCGAGCTAGGTTTTAATTTTCTTTCCAAAATTCCCTTAACAAACCCCCAAAATCTTATTCATGCCAATACAAATCCCCTTTTATTTAGTTTACACTAAATTCACTTTCATGCTTCTCTTTATTTACTTTAGCTTACGCTAAATTCATTCTCAAACAATTTCTTTGAATTTAGTTGAGTTAAAATTTTATTTACACAATATCATTTTTATTTCCCTGAATTCAATTTTATTTCAACTTAACTCTTTCCCAATTCTAATTCAAGTTCAACCAAATTTATTTAGCCATCTTGAATTCATACCATTACCTTTACTATCTTAAATCAGAATTTAATTCTATTCATAATTATTTATAACACAACTGAATTTTGATTTTGATTCAATCCAAATTCAACTCCATTTCATTTTATCAAAGTTAAATCCAATTCAATTCAATTTAATTCTCCATATATAAGTTCAAAACTTATTTACTAATTTAAGTTCATTCACTTCTTTTATATCTCACTTTACCTTATCTCAATTCACATTTCTTTTCAAATTAAGTTTGAAACCATTCCACTATTTCCCAATTGTGATTATAAATTCATTTTCTATTTATAAGTTCACCAACTTATTTACTTAAATGTTTATATTACTCATTTGAGTTACTTTTGTGACGTCCCACCTCTATACCCACGCTAGCAAAGAGTATTAATAGATAATACCGTCTGCTAACACGGAGAATAAGGCTTGATAGGAGCGACCATCTATAGTCTTGCTTTAACTATCTATTAAATACGTCGACAATAATCACATCAAACCGATCGACATATCCAATGAATACTTAAAACAAAACCATAAGTGGCTGGAGGATCTATCAAAACAGAATATAACAACTCAAATGTAGGAAACATCACAGAACAGTAAACCATCATATACATATATACCGATACATAGCAGAGTATACAAAATAATACATGTCAAGTGGTATAGCTAACCACAATATACAGACAAATCCAAAAGAATAAATATCAGAGTTTCAACATAATAGGACTACACAAAAGCTATGACAAAAAGAAGCTAGCGAAGTAGTCCATGCGGAAGAAAAATAGGCTAAGTCCAAAGTACCTAACCTGAAACATCTCGGTCAAACCTGAGTATAATATACACGGGTCAGTCTAGCAAAACAAATCAGTTAGATAAACTGAACAACAATAAACCTGAAAGGTTACAAAGTATAACAAATATCTCTAAAAGAGATAACATAATCATCAACACAAGATGAATCATATAAAACAAGCCTCGTATCATCGGCGACATAGATAAACAAAGGATACAATTATCCTAAATCAAGCCAAAAGGCAAATAATAAATACCCATAAGGTATACAAGTTCCACAAGGTAATCGCTATACTTCATGCGGCTCAAAATGACCAACATCGAAGGGCGATACCAAGGGAATATACATATCAATGAAACATCATAAAATTGCTCGAGCTCAGTACTGTATAAACAAGGATCCATGAGCCTGAAGACTCCAAACCCAATATCACCGATGCGGCTCATAATGACCAACATCGAAAGCGATACTAAAGGGCAACCCAATATCACCCATGCGGCTCATAACGACCAACATCGGAAGCGATACTAAAGGGTAACAAACCCGAAGGCACATACCCGAAGGCAACATACCGAAGGCAACATACCCGAAGGCAACAAACCGTAGTGGTGAAGGTCTGGAGGCCCGGTACTGGACACCACTAACTGGCAGAATGTGTTACAACTCTCGAAAAGGAATCCGAAAAGTGTTAACGTATGTCCCATAACCACTCGTTCACACTAAATGGTTTACTATCCGTCGGTCATTTTCACACTCAAAGCAGTACAAAGTTTACCTCATATCATCGGTAAACCAAACCCGAAGGTCAAAACGATCAATCGAATAGGTCGGGGACTAATCGCGAAGACAAACGCACGGATTCATGGTCCGTGTTTTACCCAACCATTTAATCTTCCTTCCACTTCGCTCGAAGTGCGAAATTGTGTGTGTGCATTATAAATAGAATTTATAATTTGGAGATGGGATCTTTTAGTACGATTTAGAGAGATTACTTATAAAACCCGTGAATGAAGTCAAAAACAAGTCATCAAAGTCAAATATGCAATAACAACTAATTGGAATCAACACGAATCGATAAAAGTTGGAAATTAACTCAAAATTAGCCAAAATAGGCAAAACTGCGCATTTCAGACGTCTGAAATTACCTTCCAGATGTCTGAACCACTACCAGACGTCTGAATGGATTTCCAGACGTCTGGATTTTGCCTCTGCCTTTTTGCGTCTACCAGGGACCAATTTTAAACATCTGGGTTTCCAAACCAGACGTCTGAATTTCAAAGCAGACGTTCTAAATTTGAGTTCAGACGTCTAAAATCCCCTTGTCGGCAAAAATCGGCCAAGCCCATAAAGGCAAAAATCCAAATGAATTGCAAACAAACGAGCGATGGATGCTATGGGTTTATGCCATACGACAACCCAACACTATTGGCTCTTTTATACACCTCCAAAAACATGATTAAAACATCAAAGTTATGATTTTTAGAACTTTTGACTTCAAAACACCAAAAATTGCAATGTTCACAAAACCAATCCAACTCAAAAGCAATTGCACATGAATAATTCTTAGGAATTCATACCTAACAACCAAAGATACTTATAGTCATAGATGTGAGATAAAAATCTCACCTTTTTGCACACAAACAAAGATGAGAGCACACACACAAGAAGGAGGTTAACCACTCTTCACTTCAACTCTACAATCTTCAATCTAAGAACCAAAACATATATTTCCAAAATTAGAGCTTAGGAATTTCTGAAATTGAAGAGGAGAAGAGATGGAGAAGATGAAGAGGAGGCTTACCTATCCTTCTCTTGAATTTCAAGCAAGAATTTGGAGTTTGCAAATGGAACTAGGGCTTGGAGTTTCTAATTCTTCTTTCTTTCCCCCATTTTCAGTTTTCTTAAGCTAAAGGAATGAAATGAGGATGAATGGATGAAGAGTTAGTGAGCTCGAGGTTAAGAGGAGATTGGGGCTGAACCCAAACTCAAGCCCAAGTAGAAAAAGGGGAAAAATTTCACAAACTCCAAACATATCAAAGAATATACTCAAAAAGATCGCAAACGCCATTTTGGACAATATGGAAGTGGTTTCGAGCTCCAATTCGGCCGTTTGCAAAAATTAACATTTCGGACCCAAAAATTCGACTAACAACGCTATATTTAAATTAAACATTTAAATATAAAATCGTTAAATATGCGGGTTGTTACAGATCTCCCCTCCTTACAAAATTGCGTCCTCGCAATTCCTAGAGACGATATTTGTAACAACTACAAACATACAACATCCAAAAGTAAAGGAAATAAGCTTGAGATGAAAAGACATACTCACCATTTCAAAGCGAAGAAAGAAAACCCGGATAAGACCGCTCAATAAATTCTCTGGTTTCCCAAGTACAATCATTGGGATTGGCGGACCATTGAACTTTAACGAGCGGCACGTCCTTGTTTCGAAGGTGTTGCACCTCCGTGTCAAGTATGCGAATAGGCTGCTGTACAATAGATAAGTCTGGTGAGATCTCAAGCTCTTGCAAATCAGGAGCAGCAATAACAGAATCCGACTCCCGAAGAAACTTCCGAAGTTGCGAGACGTGAAACACGTCATGAATACCAGATAAATGAGCTGGAAGTGAAACTCTATAAGCCACACGGCCAATATGTTCAGTAATAGAAAACAGTCCTATATAACGGGGAGCCAATTTCCCAGTGGTACTGAAGCGCATAACCCCTTTCAAAGGACAAACACGAATAAAAACTAGATCACCGATCGAGAACTCGAGAGGTTTCCTATGGCTATGCGCATAGGATTTCTGGCGACTTTGTGCCTCTTCCACTCTAAACCGAATAAGATCAATCTTCTCGGAAGAATGACGAAGAAAATCTGGGCCAAGAATAAGCTTCTCCCCAGATTCCAACCAACATGAAGGTGATCGACATGGCCTTCCGTATAAGACTTCGAAAGGAGCCATACCGATACTAGATTGAAAACTATTGTTGTAGGAAAACTCTACAAGAGGTAGGTGATCCTCCCAACTACCACCAAAATCAAAAATACAAATACGAAGAAGATCTTCCAAGAAACGATTCACCTGTTCTATCTGTCCATCAGACTGCGGATGATAAGCTGTGCTAAAATTAAGCTTTGTTCCCAAAGCTTGCTGAAGACTCTTCCAAAAATGACTCGTGAATAAAGGATCACGGTCACTCACAATAGAACTAGGAACACCGTGAAGTCTCACGATTTCCTTGACATACAACTTAGCCAAATGTGAAGCAGTCCTACTAGACTTAATAGGGACAAAATGAGCAGACTTAGTGAGGCGATCAACAATAACCCAAATGCTAGAATGGCCTAATCTCGAGCTAGGTAGGCCGTCAATGAAATCCATAGATATCTGATCCCATTTCCACAATGGAATATCAGGAGGCTGAAGAAGACCAGAAGGACGCTGATGTTCGGCCTTTATACGCTGACAAGTTATGCAATTACTCACATAACTCGCCACATCGCGCCTCATGCCTTCCCAATAATAAAGGCGACGCATATCAGCATACATCTTGCTACTACCGGGATGAATAGTATACTTAGAATGGTGACAGTCATCAAGAATGTCATGCCTAAGTGCAAAGTCAGAAGGCACAAAAAGACGGTTCTTCTTGCGAAGACACCCATGAGAATCAATGCTGAAATCCCGCAATGCCTTATCACAGGATCCAGACTCACAAAGCTGAATAAGATGCAACAAATCAGGATCACGCCGCTGAGCATCGGCAATACGATCCAACAAAATAGGTCGAGCTCCCAAACTAAATAATAGAATAAGAGAATCAGAAGATGAACCTCGATCACGAATTTCACACAAAGATAGAGTCTCAAGAACATCCCATTCGGCACGCATCATAGAAACTACAGCCGAATGTTTGCGACTAAGCGCATCTGCAGCACGATTACCCTTACGACGGGTATACTGGATATCAAAGTCATAAGAGGCAAGAAACTCGATCCAACGTTGTTGTCTCATATTGAGTTCCTTTTGAGTAAACAAATACTTCAAGGATTTATGATCGGTATAGAGAATGAAGCGCTCGCCCAATAAGTAGTGTCGCCAAATCTTCAAGGCGAAGACAATGGCGGCTAACTCAAGATCATGAGTGGCATAGCGAACTTCATTCGGACGTAGTTGCCTAGAAGCATACGCAACTACCCGATCCTTCTGCATAAGAACAGCACCGAGACCACTACCACAAGCATCGGTGTAGACAACAAGATCATGATTCCCTTTGGAAACCACAAGAATAGGAGCATTTGTGAGAAGTTCCTTCAATGTCTGAAAGGAAGCTTCACACTTGTCGGATCAAACATAACGAATGCCTTTCCGAGCAAGGCTGGTGAGAGGAAGCACAACACGGGAAAAGTCCTTAATGAACCGACGGTAATAACCCGCCAATCCTAGGAAACTGTGGATCTCATGCACATTCTCAGGCCTCTTCCAATTCTGTATAGCTTCGATCTTTGAGGGATCGACCGAAATGCCGTCAGAAGATACAACATGGCCTAAGAGCTTAACTTTATTCTCCCAAAAATGGCACTTGGAGAATTTGGCTCTAAGCTGATGGTGGCGGAGAGTACTCAAGACAATGCTCAAGTGATTAGCATGCTCGGTTTCAGACTTAGAATAAATAAGGATATCATCGATGAATACAAGGACGAACTTGTCGAGATATTCCCGGAATACCCAATTCATTAGATCTACAAAGAAAGCAGGAGCGTTCGTCAAACCGAACGGCATAACGAGCCACCCGAAAGAACCATATCGAGTGCGGGAAGCTGTAAGAGGTATGCTATCCTCCGCGACTCATAACTGATGAAAACCCGTGGCAAGGTCAAGCTGAGAAAAGACCTTAGCACCACTCAATAAATCGAACATATCATCGATCCTAGGCAATGGATACCTATTTCTTATGGTTAACTCGTTAAGCTTGCGATAGTCAATGCAAAGCCTAAGAGTTCCATCAGATTTCTTCAAGAAGACGACCGCGGATCCCCATGGGGAAAACCTGGATTGAATCAACTGCTTGGACTCAAGCTCTAAAAGCTGCTTCTTGAGTTCCTCATTTTCCTTTGTAGACATCCTCATAGGAGGACGACTAACTGGCTGCGCGCCTGGAATGAGATCAATGCGGAACTCAATTGCCCTCTTGGGTGGCAAACCAGATACAGGCTCAAAAACATCAGAAAAGTCACAAGCAATAGGAATACAAGATATATCATCATCATCTCGCGAGTCAAGATAATATAAAGCCATCTCGGAATTATCCACATCCCGAAGAACAAGTGATAGCTGAGTAGGAGAATCCGGATGTCGAAGATATATAATTCTCTCCGAACAAATAATCCTGGCATCATATCTCACTTGCCAGTCCATACCCAAAATCATATCAAATCCCAGACAAGAGATAACGTGCAAATTTGCACGAAAAGAAAAACCACATAAAACAATCTCAACATCATCACAAAGCAAGTTAAGGGTCCCGGATCCCCCAATAGGATTCGCAGTCCTTAAAGAAGTAACCATACAAGAAACATCCAAAGATAAATCATCGACGAGCTTTTTCGATATGAAGGAATGTGAAGCACCCGTATCGAAAAGAACTCGAATACTATGATCATGAAATAAAACAGAACCTTCCAAAATAGATGGAGATATACCTTTGGGTTGAGAAGGACCTTCAGAAGCCTTGGCAGCACTAAGCTTTCCAGACTTGGCACCACCAGGAACAATAGGGCAAGCTGAAACATGACGACCTTCCTTCTTGCAATAGCGGCAAAAGAGAGGTAGGACAAGCTCGAATAATATGATCCGGAGAGCCACAATTAAAACACTTCCGAATAAAAGTGTTCCAGAAGGCTGAGTCTGAGAGCTAGAACCACCAGTCTTCTACTTCTTAGAAGGAAAAGACCTCTTCTGAAACGGAAACTGCTTCTTATGGGGGTTCTTAGAAACCTCACCATCCTCACCACTATCACACTCCTTCTCGACAACTTCGAGATGAAGTGCCGAATCTACTAATTCTTCAAAAGAAAGCATAAGCTAAAGCAACAAAGACTTCTTAAGATACTTCTTAAGACCAGAGACAAATTTTAAATTCTTCTTATAAGAAGTGCTAATGAATTCAAGACCAAACTTAGATAAAGCCTCGAATGATGTAACATACTCAGAAACAGAAGACTTCCCTTGCTTCAACTCAAGGAAGCGACGGGTCAATAAAACTTTTTCAGATTCAGGAACGAACTTGAGTTCAAATCGCTCTCGAAACTGAGTCCAAGAAAGCGTAGACTCATCAATTTCGGCTATAAGAAGCTCATACCAATCAAGGGCACGCTCTTGTAATAAACTAGAAGTTACAAGAACTCTATCATGGTCAGAAAGATCCATACGAGAGAAGATACGCACGCATGTGCGAAACCAAGCTTGGACTTCAAGAACAGATTTAGAGCCTTTAAAAGGCTTTCCTCCAAGATGAGCAAAATCACCGCACTGACGTGCAAAGGCAGACTTGCGAGGTGGAGACACTCGAGGAGGAACTAGAGGCTGAGTGCTCCTAAACAATTCCATAAACTGATCGGCAGACATGTATACGCCATCCGGATGTGAGCCACTGGATTGCCCAACACCCGAACGTCGTCCCCTGCCTCTTCCAGCCATACGCTGAAAGTAAGATAAGAACGAGATTATTCACAAGGTAGATATTACAATATGGAATACTACGGAATAAAATGCATTCCTAGACATATTCCCAAATTCTACATAACCTTGATGGAATACAGAGACACGATGATTCAAAGATTTGTATCACTTATACACTTTGATGTATCGTAATATGTGCTTCTATTCTGTGTTTATCATACTTTGTTCTGAACTCAGCTCTAATACCAAGCTGTGACGCCCCACCTCTATACCCACGCTTGCAAAGAGTATTAATAGTTAAGGCATGATACGAGCGACCATCTATAGTCTTGCTTTAACTATCTATTAAATACGTCGACAATAATCACACCAAACCGATCGACATATCCAATGAATACTTAAAACAAAACCATAGGTGGCTGGAGGATCTATCAGAACAGAATATAACAACTCAAATGTAGGAAACATCACAGAACAGTAAACCATCATATACATACATACCGATACAAAGCAGAGTATACAAAATAATACATGTCAAGTGGTATAGCCAACCACAATATACAGACAAATCCAGAAGAATAAATATTAGAGTTTCAACATAATAGGACTACAGAAAAGCTATGTCAAAAAGAAGCTAGCGAAGTAGTTCATCCGGAAGCAAAATAGGCTAAGTCCAAAGTACCTAACCTGAAACATCTCGGTCTGACCCGAGTATAAAATACACGGGTCAGTCTAGCTAAACAAATCAGTTGGATAAACTGAACAACAATAAACCTGCAAGGTTACAAAGTATAACGAATATCTCTAAAAGAGATAACATAATCATCAACACAAGATGAATCATATAGAACAAGCCTCATATCATCGGCGACATAGATAAACAAAGGATACAATTATCGCAAATCAAGCCAAAAGGCAAATAAAAAATACCCATAAGGTATACAAGTTCCATAAGGTAATCGCTATACTTCATGCGGCTCAAAATGACCAACATCGAAGGGCGATACCAAGGGAATATACATATCAATGAAACATCATAAAATTGCTCGACCTCAGTACTGTATAAAGAAGGATCCATGAGCCGGAAGAATCCAAACCCAATATCACCCATGCGGCTCATAACGACCAACATCGGAAGCGATACTAAAGGGCAACCCAATATCACCCATGCGGCTCATAACGACCAACATCGGAAGCGATACTAAAGGGCAACAAACCCGAAGGCACATACCCGAAGGCAACATACCCGAAGGCAACAAACCGTAGTGGTGAAGATCCGGAGGCCCAGTACTGGACACCACTAACTGGCAGAATGTGTTACAACTCTCGAAAAGGAATCCGAAAAGTGTTAACGTATGTCCCATAACCACTCGTTCGCACTAAACGGTTTACTATCCGTTAGTCATTTTCACACTCAAAGCAGTACAAAGTTTACCTCATATCATCGGTAAACCAAACACGAAGGTCAAAACGATCAATCAAATAGGTTGGGGACTAATCAGGAAGACAAACGCACGGATTCATGGTCCGTGTTTTACCTAACCATTTAATCTTCCTTCCACTTCGCTCGAAGTGCGAAATTGTGTGTGTGCATTATAAATAGAATTTATAATTTGGAGATGGGAGCTTTTAGTACGATTTAGAGAGATTATTTATAAAACCCGTGAATGAAGTCAAAAACAAGTCATCAAAGTCAAATATGCAATAACAACTAATTGGAATCAACACGAATCGATAAAAGTTGAAAATTAACTCAAAAATAGCCAAAATAGGCAAAACTGTGCATTTCAGACGTCTGAAATTACCTTCCAAACGTCTGAACCACTACCAGACGTTTGAATGGATTTCCAGACATCTGGATTTTGCCTGTGCCTTTTTGCGTCTACGAGGAACCAATTCCAGACGTCTGGGTTTCCAAACCAGACGTCTGAATTTGAAACCAGGCGTCTGAAATTAGAGTTCAGACGTCTGAAATCCCCCTGTAGGCAAAAATCAGCCAAGCCCACAAAGGCAAAAATCCAAATGAATTGCAAACGAACGAGCGATGGATGCTATGGGTTTATGCCATACGACAACCCAGCACTATTGGCTCTTTTATACACCTCCAACAACATTATTAATACATCAAAGTAATGCTTTTTAGAACTTTTGACTTCAAAACACCAAAAATTGCAATATTCACAAAACCAATCCAACTCAAAAGCAATTGTACATGAATAATTGTTAGGAATTCATACCTAACAACCAAAGATACTTATAGTCATAGATGTGAGATAAAAATCTCACCTTTTTGCACACAAACAAAGATGAGAGCACAAATGTAACGACCCGTAAATTTCGACGATTAAATTTTAGTTAAAAAGGGATTATGTAATAAAAAAAAATTTGTAAAGAAAAATAAAGATATATATAAAAGAGATAGAATTTATGCTGGAATGAACGCTAAATGAAAATCCAATGATTGAGATAGTGTAAGATGTATACCTGTGTGTAAGTTGAATAAATAAAGGAGATTTAAATTTATAACTAATAATGAATTGTAGAAACGGGTATTTAACTTAATTGTTGAAAGTTAGGTGAAATATCAATAAAGAAATAGCGTAAATTGTCGCACTTGAATAAAATGTAAATTAAAGAAATAAAGACAAAATTTAAATTACCTATGTATTAATATATTAAAAAGGACTGTAATTGTATGTTAATTAAGGTGGTAATATAGATGGCAGTTGATGGATAACCAATTTAATGCAAATCCAAATGCAATTGAAACGGCTGTTTGAGTTTTGGAGTGAAAATGGGAATAGTGAATACAACATTATAACCTCTTAATTAAATATGATTGTTTAATTAATACTAAAAGTAATAAAAGTTGGTAATAGTATTAATGAAATAATAATAAGGAGAATTGAAATTGTATAATGGAAAATTTGTTAATATATGGATGAAAATATTGGATGAACTAATTGATGGAAATAAAATCTAAAAGAATGTTGGATAGAACATAAGTGATTGAAATTTGGTAGTGTGTATTTGGAAATAAAGTTCATCTAAATATTGAGAAATTTTAATGTTGTTATTATGAAAATGTTACTTTAGTAATTATTAAAATAGTAACGGGAAGTGTGAAGGTAAATTTATAAACGTAAAACTTATTTTAAGGAATTAATTGAGTGTAGACTTATGAAATAGATTTAATGACAATAATTATTGTACGTATTTATTCTATTTGTTGGTTAAGTTTTATTTTGATCAATTTCAATTAATGCACTAAATTATTGCAGTTAGTGTGGAATATTGGTAAGAGAATAAATAAGATGTAACCAAGGGAAAGGTCCATTTTATAATATAATAATTAGTGTGATCTTAGGAATGAATTAATTGAGGTTTAAGCTTTTATTTATGTGTAAAGTTAACAAAATGTCAATTAAATTGAAATCCAGTAATTTATGAAAATAAAGATGAGAATTGGGAAATATTACTGTAATGAATCATAAAAGAAATGTTAACTGTGTGGTTGAGTAATAATTGATTTATTTTGAGTGTAATCCAATAAAATCAAATTTATTAGAATTTATTGCAATTAATTGGATTAATTGCAGTAACCTTTGGAAATTGGAACTTAGTAAAAATAATCTGGATTGGATTTCAAATAAATAGGTTAGGGTGAGTGACTGAATTACATACTATGAATAAGTAAACCAGGAAGATTAAATTTAACTAATATAAAATAGTTGATTTATTGCAAATAAAAGATTATGTAAATATTTAGTTAGGTGGAATTAAAGTTAATTACATAATAAGGTATGAATCCACTGCTAATTTTATGGAAATGAAAAGAGTACCAAAAACAAGCTTTGTCAGTATATTTAAATTTAATGTATAATAATAAGTTAATGGTAATAAAAGAAGTTTAAACATCTAAATATTCTGTTAATAGAGAGTTGAGTTTAAATCTAAGAATATTAAGAAGTAGATTTTTGAATACAACATTTGATCCATCCACTTAAAATGTATAGATAGGATAATCGCCGATTTTTGATTTAAGTAGTGCAAACGGAGATTTATCTATTTATTTGGAATTGGAATTTATAAGTGTATAAATAGGAAATAAGTGAAATTTAATTTTAAGTATTCATAAATGAAGATTTAGATGAAGGTGAGAATGGTAATGCTTTAAATAGTAGAGACGTACACAAATCAATGTAGGTGATTTGAAATAAAATGTTGTCGAAATGATAAAACGTTTCTTGTGAAAAATGGATGACATAACGAAAAAGGGTAATGTATTCACTTGAATATAAATTGAAACTTATTTAAGGTATTAATTACAATGGATAGAGATTTTGGGTAACATTGTAAATGATATGTAAGTAATGCAAATGTATGTCAATAGTAAGGGATTAGGATGAATTAAAAATTTGTAACATAGGAATTACCTGCCTATTTGTTAATAAAAATTTGAATGGTTAGTAAGTGATAATAGAATAAGTGTACATTAGTGGAATTGAGGTAACGTTGGTTTTAATGTTGAGGAAATAAATGGGTATAGTAAAGTTTAAGTGGAATTGTAAGTATGTATAGGGGAATGAATTATTGCAGGGAAATATTTGGTAACCATTGCAATAAATGTAAATTAGTGTGCATTAATATGAAATTTAGTAATAGTTGTGAATAACTTAAATTTCTTCATAGGATAAAGAATGATGGAAATAACGTTTATTTAATATATCGGGATTTAATTAATCATATAAGGTTGATTGCAAATCAAATGAAAAATGCTTAAATGGGAATTAAGTTATTTATTCATTTGGATTTAAAGCATGATTGAAATTTATTGGAAACTGAATAAAACGTTTTATGTTGATTGAAATTTAAAATGGAAGTAATTAAGATAAATAAAACATGTATACTATGGAATTCAAATGTACATAGAAATGTGGATTTTTGTATGTAAACGTAAATCTATTGAGAATGGATAGAAATTTAATCTGTAATTATTACAGTAATTTAGAAATTTAGTTGAAATTGGAAATTTATCCATGTATTGGAAATTTATGGAATTGTGAATATATATATGGAAATTTAAATGAAGCATCTAATTATACATGTGTGAATACGCTTAAAATGCAATGTAAATGTTGAGAAAGAAATAATTTAATCCGTAACGTGTATAATTAATATCCTTTTGGGACCACTTCTGTTTGCACGTTAAAATTCGTGCACACCTATCCTTTTGCGATCTATCTATAAATAAGCTGTGATAAACCCTAGCCTCCTTTCTATTGTCAATTGGTTGTACGTTCATTTTTCTTCATCTCTTTCTCTTCCTCAATGGTTGCAAAACCTAATCTATCTACAATTCAAATTTTCTAATAAAATTCAAACTCTCCACAAAAATTCCAGAAAATTTTATAATGAAGTTCTCGAGACACGAAATCTGCTGGTACAATTCGTTTTCTGTTTTGGATATTCGTTTGACCAGAAAAAAATTCGACGATGTGCTGTAGCTTTAAGCTGACGTGGCCATTGAAGTTAAGTGGGTTTTGTTTTATTTTATTTTATTTTATTTTTGTTTTCAAATCGTTTAAAATGAATATCTTTTTCATACGTTCTCCGATTCACGTGAAATTTCTTTTGTTAGGATCGTAATTTAGTTCCAGATCTGATGACGCTGGTTTGGACAGATTTGGGGACCGTCGGATTTTTTGAGTTTAAATCGGGTTTAAATTCGATTTAAATTCAAAAGGTGAGTGTTTTAACCCGCTCACAACTTCTAAAAGTTTTTATGTTTGTTAAATTCATTTTAGATATGAGTAGAAATTTAGTATGACTGTTTGGCATGTTTTATTCATCATATCTGTTAAATCGCATTTATTTAATATAACTGTTCATTTAATTTTCTTACTGCATATAGATTTACAGTTATAGTTATTTATTTGCATATAAACTGTTAGTTTAATAGTGTTAAATTTATTTTTGAATATAACTGCCAGTTATTACAGGTCATATATTCTCGGATATATATTGATATTGATTTAGTATTGGATGATGATTTTGATTTGGATGATGGATGAATGGATGTTTTATTTTATATCATTTAACTGCAAGTTATCATGCATTTTTCGTTTCATTCGGGATTGTGGTTTGAAATGATATATAACCGCATTTTTTTTTAATTGCGGATTGAAATGATAAATATCCGTATCACTTGACCATAGGATAGAAAATTATATACAGGCACCGCGGTCTATATATAAAATATTTTAAAGTGATTTCTATGGTTTGGATGGGATACGGTTTATGAAAATTTTAAGTTTTGATATTTTATAAATATTATTCTTCTACATATATACATATGAAGTTAAAATTTTTGAATTTAGGTTGTGTATAAATCTGTTAAATAAAAATGGAAAAAATTTAGAAAATGGAATTTGATAATTTATATTATATGTTTAAGTTTGGAAATTTTAAGGTATGATATTTATAACTGGAGTTTTTCCAAGTTAAATTTAAATGAATATTCTAGTACAATTAAATTTAAGGAAATATTAAATTTCTAGAAATTGGAGTTGTATTTATGGATTTTATGTGAATATTCAAGACTAAATAATAGAACAATTGATTTGTTGAAAGAATAAAATTCCAACTTTAGTTTTGAAATATTAATACTCCAAATGGATATATATATATATATATATATATATATAGAAATTGAAATGGTTTTGGAACTTGAAAGTGATATTTAAATTATGGTTTAGACTTTAAATAAGGAAATATATTTGTAAAGCCATGGAAAATATTTTTCTTTAAAAAGTAACCTTAAAGTCAAACCATTTATTTTATATACCGTTGAATATCCAAACCATTCAAGTTCTAAAAGTTATGGTTTTAAAACTATGAATTTTCGAAATATTATGCTTTGAAAATATAATTCAAATGTTGGTTTCCAGATATTATAGATTTTAAAGCAGTATGATTTTTGGGAAAGAATTATATTTGGATAAAATGATATCATATTGTTTTAGGTTTTAAAATGATATCGTATTCATAGTTTTGAAATGGAAAATTTTATTCTGGTTTTAAAGTATAAACTATTTTTAAATAACCGCGGTGTTATAATAACGATGGGTTGGCAAAGAGACCGGGATCAGATATGGACATACTCTCTATCGATACCGAAAACCACTTTGACTAACCGTGTACACGGTGGAGATTCCAGAATGAAGTAGGTTGGTGGCGACGTTTCCTGTAAGGTAAATACGTGGACCCGACTCCCGTGAGTTGGCATAAGGTGGCTAAAACAGGAGCGATCGACGGGTTAATGAGGTCATTCCTCTGATCGGACACTCCTCTTCGATATTATACTTTGACTTTGGATTGATTCAGTGGCCACTTTTACTTTGATTTTGGGGGAGTTTGTTCGAGGTGGGCGGTAGCTGCGGCTACGCGTTACCATCCGCCCGAAAGCGTAATTGGTATATCTACCCTGGCATTGCCTAGTTGTGCCGTGTCACCTACCCTAGCGCGCCTTATACGATTTTGGCTTTGTACCATACCTATGGAGTGCCCTCTGACGACGCCCAGTACGGGGGAGATTACGGTACTGTATAGACTATGGGAATATATTCTGTGTTAAGGGCTATATGGGTAACCCCTTAACGCTATTAAAAAGTAAGTTTATTTTACAAATAGACACTATTATAATAGCGCAATATACTACATAGTAAATAGTTTAACGGATCCTTAGGAGATGTAAATCCCGAGCATCTCTTGAGTTACTGCACTCATATTTATTTCTATTAATTTAACTCACATAAGATCTTTTAGTTCTGACTCGAGTGTTTTGTCTTTTCAATTCGCTCGGGTCAGTCCGGGCGTTTCAGGATTGAAGACTTTAGCTTTGGAGGACGAAGACGAAGAACCCGTATTATTATTATTTATAGTTTTGCACCACACTCATACTGTTCCGCTGCATTGATTGTATTGGTATGTGTAACTCTGATACTTATTGTATAAAGAAGAATCAAGTGTTTTGTAAACCGTTTACGAACTATATATTTATTATTGTATTTTATCCTTCCGCTGTGAGATTCTGTTTTGTTTTATTTTCTTCTCTGTTTTCTTATTTACCCCATAACAATCCGCCCTTCTGTATGGTTTGAATTGGCACGTGTGTCGGTTTAAATCGTGCGAAAAGGCGGGACGTTACAGTTGGTATCAGAGCTTTGGTTTAGCGATAAACCTTAGCTTTGTGGGGTTTGACTCTTTGTTAATACGTTAGTAATACCCTATGGGAGTCGCTGAGTGTATATATATATGAGAGAGCATACTTGTTAGTTTTATAAAAGGTTTTATATTGTGTTAATCTGTTCCGTTTTGTATTTATAAATTCCGGTTGATGCATGGGACGCTGTGACATCAATAGTGGTTTCTAAATACTTAATAGGACAGACCGACATAATATTTGTTTTAATATAGGCGAATGAATTAATTTTGCCTAATCTATTTTCTATATATATATAAAATAAAATTTTCAAATTATATCTATAATTGGTTGCTATAGATTTGTTGTTAGGAAATAGAGTAAATAATAATAGAAATAAAATTGAAGAAAATAAATAAATGAATTTGGAAATTTAGAACTGAAGTTCCGGGGGTTTTGAAAATTCTTTCGAATAAATTTTGGAATATAATAATATTATTTATAAGTATTTTCTAAAATAAGTATTTCAATAATATTTCGGAAGAATTGTTTTAAAGGAAGATTTTGGAAAATAAGTTTGTATTTTCCTCTCTGTCGCTGGAAAATAAATTTCGGTGATGAGTGCACGCATCATCGACATTCATTTTCGAGTTTCAAAGAGGAAAGGCCACTGTAGAAATTTACTGCAAATTTGTTTAAGAGAACTTTATCGTTTGATTATAATTAAAGTTATATAAGTAAAAAGAATATGTGTATCTACTATTTTAAACAATTTGGAATTAAACCCGATATTTGGTTCTTAAAAATTCCAGTTAATTAATAGTTCAATTTAGTATAGAAAATGTGAACCTTTAATTAAAGAAAATTTAATACCATAGGAAGATAAGAAATGTAAATAAACAATTGTAAACATTAGTAAATGAATTAGTAAACTTCTTTATTTATAAGAATTAATGTTATAGGGTAGCAAATTTAGTGTAATTAAATTTTTACTATTATTAAATATAATAGTAACGTAAACCTTTAAATAAATAAATGAAATTAAAGGTAAGTTGAAATTGAAATTTATAAAACGAATATATTTATTTAACCATTAATTAATTAAAGAAATCGAGAAGAAACTTGTATAAATTTCACTTACATTCTTAAAACATATATAACTTACCATATAATAAAAGTTGCAATGTTAGTAAGGAAATGTAAGAGAAAACTTACAAGTGAAGATTGAGGAAATGAATAATTCAATGAATTTGCTATAATTAAGGAGAATTTAATGTTATTAATTTAAGTTATAATTGAAATTCTATCGAGTAAATATAATAAAAAGGTAAGTATGACAGATAGATGATTTTAAACTCAAGTGATTAAAGTGTGAATAAATAAGATCATGAAATTTTAGTAAATAGTTCATGAAGAAGAAATAAACATTGGAAAAAGATTGAAGCTATTTGTAACAAATAAGTATAAAGGAATAATTATAAGTAATAAGTAAATTAATGAAACAAACATTAATGAGTAAATGAAATTTAAAGGTTACGTGAATCATAAAAGGAAATCAAACAACTAAGCATGAAATCAATGTCTAATAAGTGAATTTGGTCGTTGTTTTGAAATTATTATTGGTTGATTTATGGTTGGTTGGGTAAAGAAATGTGAAATTGTTGGATGAATAAATAATCTATCTTTTTCCATCTAAGACTGTTGAGTAAAGGATGCACTTGATAGTTATTTTCATTCCATACAAATTTCAAGTTCTGAACCCGAATAACTTCTTGTTTGTTGGATAAATGGTTGCTTTGTCTTGTGTATGTATGCTGTTTGTAAGGTTGATGGTTGTTATTTGATTTGGTTGATTAATGGTGAAATCACTTAAATATTTCACTGTATCTAAATTTGTATATTTTAGCAAAATTAACTAATTTTGTAAATTTAAAATATTGATTTCGAAATTCTTCTTTTCCCTTCTTTTCCTTTTCGGGGACGAAAAGTTTTGAGTGGCGGACAGTGTAACGACCCGTAAATTTCGACGATTAAATTTTAGTTAAAAAGGGATTATGTAATAAAAAAAATTTGTAAAGAAAAATAAAGATATATATAAAAGAGATAGAATTTATGCTGGAATGAACGCTAAATGAAAATCCAATGATTGAAATAGTGTAAGATGTATACCTGTGTGTAAGTTGAATAAATAAAAAAGATTTAAATTTATAACTAATAATGAATTGTAGAAACGGGTATTTAACTTAATTGTTGAAAGTTAGGTGAAATATCAATAAAGAAATAGCGTAAATTGTCGCACTTGAATAAAATGTAAATTAAAGAAATAAAGACAAAATTTAAATTACCTATGTATTAATATATTAAAAAGGACTGTAATTGTATGTGAATTAAGGTGGTAATATAGATGGCAGTTGATGGATAACCAATTTAATGCAAATCCAAATGCAAATGAAACGGCTGTTTGAGTTTTGGAGTGAAAATGGGAATAGTGAATACAACATTATAACCTCTTAATTAAATATGATTGTTTAACTAATACTAAAAGTAATAAAAGTTGGTAATAGTATTAATGAAATAATAATAAGGAGAATTGAAATTGTATAATGGAAAATTTGTTAATAAATGGATGAAAATATTGGATGAACTAATTGGTGGAAATAAAATCTAAAAGAATGTTGGATAGAACATAAGTGATTGAAATTTGGTAGTGTGTATTTGGAAATAAAGTTCATCTAAATATTGAGAAATTTTAATGTTGTTATTATGAAAATGTTACTTTAGTAATTATTAAAATAGTAACGGGAAGTGTGAAGGTAAATTTATAAACGTAAAACTTATTTTAAGGAATAAATTGAGTGTAGACTTATGAAGTAGATTTAATGACAATAATTATTGTACGTATTTATTCTATTTGTTGGTTAAGTTTTATTTTGATCAATTTCAATTAATGCACTAAATTATTGCAGTTAGTGTGGAATATTGGTAAGAGAATAAATAAGATGTAACCAAGGGAAAGGTCAATTTTATAATATAATAATTAGTGTGATCTTAGGAACGAATTAATTGAGGTTTAAGCTTTTATTTATGTGTAAAGTTAACAAAATGTCAATTAAATTGAAATCCATTAATTTATGAAAATAAAGATGAGAATTGGGAAATATTACTGTAATGAATCATAAAAGAAATGTTAACTGTGTGGTTGAGTAATTATTGATTTATTTTGAGTGTAATCCAATAAAATCAAATTTATTAGAATTTATTGCAATTAATTGGATTAATTGCAGTAACCTTTGGAAATTGGAACTTAGTAAAAATAATCTGGATTGGATTTCAAATAAATAGGTTAGGGTGAGTAACTGAATTACATACTATGAATAAGTAAACTAGGAAGATTAAATTTAATTAATATAAAATAGTTGATTTATTGCAAATAAAAGATTATGTAAATATTTAGTTAGGTGGAATTAAAGTTAATTACATAATAAGGTATGAATCCACTGCTAATTTTATGGAAATGAAAAGAGTACCAAAAACAAGCTTTGTCAGTATATTTAAGTTTAATGTATAATAATAAGTTAATGGTAATAAAAGAAGTTTAAACATCTAAATATTCTGTTAATAGAGAGTTGATTTTAAATCTAAGAATATTAAGAAGTAGATTTTTGAATACAACATTTGATCCATCCACTTAAAATGTATAGATAGGATAATCGCTGATTTTTGATTTAAGTAGTGCAAACGGAGATTTATCTATTTATTTGGAATTGGAATTTATAAGTGTATAAATAGGAAATAAGTGAAATTTAATTTTAAATATTCATAAATGAAGATTTAGATGAAGGTGAGAATGGTAATGCTTTAAATAGTAGAGACGTACACAAATCAATGTAGGTGATTTGAAATAAAATGTTGTCGAAACGATAAAAC
Organism: Allium cepa; assembly: GCA_030765085.1. Taxonomy (NCBI): domain Eukaryota; kingdom Viridiplantae; phylum Streptophyta; class Magnoliopsida; order Asparagales; family Amaryllidaceae; genus Allium; species Allium cepa. Next base: position 977,565,617 of record CM060931.1, read on the forward strand.
GTTTCTTGTGAAAAATGGATGACATAACGAAAAAGGGTAATGTATTCACTTGAATATAAATTGAAACTTATTTAAGGTATTAATTACAATGGATAGAGATTTTGGGTAACATTGTAAATGATATGTAAGTAATGCAAATGTATGTCAGTAGTAAGGGATTAGGATGAATTAAAAATTTGTAACATAGGAATTACCTGCCTATTTGTTAACAAAAATTTGAATGGTTAGTAAGTGATAATAGAATAAGTGTACATTAGTGGAATTGAGGTAACGTTGGTTTTAATGTTGAGGAAATAAATGGGTATAGTAAAGTTTAAGTGGAATTGTAAGTATGTATAGGGGAATGAATTATTGCAGGGAAATATTTGGTAACCATTGCAATAAATGTAAATTAGTGTGCACTAATATGAAATTTAGTAATAGGTGTGAATAACTTAAATTTCTTCATAGGATAAAGAATGATGGAAATAACGTTTATTTAATATATCGGGATTTAATTGATCATATAAGGTTGATTGCAAATCAAATGAAAAATGCTTAAATGGGAATTAAGTTATTTATTCATTTGGATTTAAAGCATGATTGAAATTTATTGGAAACTGAATAAAACGTTTTATGTTGATTGAAATTTAAGTTGGAAGTAATTAAGATAAAAAAACATGTATAATATGGAATTCAAATGTACATAGAAATGTGGATTTTTGTATGTAAACGTAAATCTATTGAGAATGGATAGAAATTTAATCTGTAATTATTACAGTAATTTAGAAATTTAGTTGAAATTGGAAATTTATCTATGTATTGGAAATTTATGGAATTGTGAATATATATATGGAAATTTAAATGAAGCATCTAAGTGTACATGTGTGAATACGCTTAAAATGCAATGTAAATGTTGAGAAAGAAATAATTTAATCCGTAACGTGTATAATTAATATCCTTTTGGGACCACTTCTGTTTGCACGTTAAAATTCGTGCACACCTATCCTTTTGCGATCTATCTATAAATATGCTGTGATAAACCCTAGTCTCCTTTCTATTGTCAATTGGCTTTTACGTTCATTTTTCTTCATCTCTTTCTCTTCCTCAATGGCTGCAAAACCTAATCTATCTACAATTCAAATTTTCTAATAAAATTCAAACTCTCCACAAAAATTCCAGAAAATTTTATGATGAAGTTCTCGAGACACGTAATCTGTTGGTACAATTCGTTTTCTATTTTGGATATTCGTTTGACCAGAAAAAAATTCGACGATGTGCTGTAGCTTTTAGCTGACGTGGCCATTGAAGTTAAGTGGGTTTTGTTTTATTTTATTTTATTTTATTTTTGTTTTCAAATCGTTTAAAATGAATATCTTTTTCATACGTTCTCCGATTCACGCGAAATTTCTTTTGTTAGGATCGTAATTTAGTTCCGGATCTGATGACGCTGGTTTGGACAGATTTGGGGACCGTCGGATTTTTTGAATTTAAATCGGGTTTAAATTCGATTTAAATTCAAAAGGTGAGTGTTTTAACCCGCTCACAACTTCTTAAAGTTTTTATGTTTGTTAAATTCATTTTAGATATGAGTATAAATTTAGTATGACTGTTTGGCATGTTTTATTCATCATATCTGTTAAATCGCATTTATTTAATATAACTGTTCATTTAATTTTATTACTGCATATAGATTTACAGTTATAGTTATTTATTTGCATATAAACTGTTAGTTTAATAGTGTTAAATTTATTTTTGAATATAACTGCCAGTTATTTCAGGTCATATATTCTCGGATATATATTGATATTGATTTAGTATTGGATGATGATTTTGATTTGGATGATGGATGATGATGGATGAATGGATGTTTTATTTTATATCATTTAACTGCAAGTTATCATGCATTTTTCGTTTCATTCAGGATTGTGGTTTGAAATGATATACAACCGCAATTTTTTTTTAATTGCGGATTGAAATGATAAACATCCGTATCACTTGACCATAGGATAGAAAATTATATACAGGCACCGCGGTCTATATATAAAATATTTTAAAGTGATTTATATGGTTTGGATGGGATACGGTTTATGAAAATTTTAAGTTTTGATATTTTATAAATATTATTCTTCTACATATATACATATGAAGTTAAATTTTTTGAATTTAGGCTATGTATAAATCTGTTAAATAAAAATGGAAAAAATTTAGAAAATGGAATTTGATAATTTATATTATATGTTTATGTTTGGAAATTTTAAGGTATGATATTTATAACTGGAGTTTTTCCAACATAAATTTAAATGAATATTCTAGTATAATTAAATTTAAGGAAATATTAAATTTCTAGAAATTGGAGTTGTATTTATGGATTTTATGTGAATATTCAAGACTAAATAATAGAACAATTGATTTGTTGAAAGAATAAAATTCCAACTTTAGTTTTGAAATATTAATACTCCAAATGGATATATATATATATATAGAAATTGAAATGGTTTTGGAACTTGAAAGTGATATTTAAATTATGGTTTAGACTTTAAATAAGGAAATATATTTGTAAAGCCATGGAAAATATTTTTCTTTAAAAAGTAACTTTAAAGTCAAACCATTTATTTTATATACCGTTGAATATCCAAACCATTCAAGTTCTAGAAGTTATGGTTTTAAAACTATGAATTTTCGAAATATTATGCTTTGAAAATATAATTCAAATGTTGGTTTCCAGATATTATAGATTTTAAAGCAGTATGATTTTTGGGAAAGAATTATATTTGGATAAAATGATATCATATTGTTTTAGGTTTTAAAATGATATCGTATTCATAGTTTTGAAATGGAAAATTTTATTCTGGTTTTAAAGTATAAACTATTTTTAAATAACCGCGGTGTTATAATAACGATGGGTTGGCAAAGAGACCGGGATCGGATATGGACATACTCTCTGTCGATACCGAAAACTACTTTGACTAACTGTGTACGCAGTGGAGATTCCAGAATGAAGTAGGTTGGTGGCGACGTTTCCTGTAAGGTAAATACGTGGACCCGACTCCCGTGAGTTGGCATAAGGTGGCTAAAACAGGAGCGATCGACGGGTTAATGAGGTCATTCCTCTGATCGGACACTCCTCTTCGATATTATACTTTGACTTTGGATTGATTCAGTGGCCACTTTTACTTTGATTTTGGGGGAGTTTGTTCGAGATGGGCGGTAGCTGCGGCTACGCGTTACCATCGGCCCGGAAGCGTAATTGGTATATCTACCCTGGCATTTCCTAGTTGTGCCGTGTCACCTACCCTAGCGCGCCTTATACGATTTTGGCTTTGTACCATACCTATGGAGTGCCCTCTGACGATGCCCAGTACGGGGGAGATTACGGTACTGTATAGACTATGGGAATATATTCTGTGTTAAGGGCTATATGGGTAACCCCTTAACGCTATTAAAAAGTAAGTTTATTTTACAAATAGACACTATTATAATAGCGCAATATACTACATAGTAAATAGTTTAACGGATCCTTAGGAGATGTAAATCCCGAGCATCTCTTGAGTTACTGCACTCATATTTATTTCTGTTAATTTAACTCACATAAGATCTTTTAGTTCTGACTCGAGTGTTTTGTCTTTTCAACTCGCTCGGGTCAGTCCGGGCGTTTCAGGATTGAAGACTTTAGCTTTGGAGGAGGAAGACGAAGAACCCGTGTTATTATTATTTATAGTTTTGCACCACACTCATACTGTTCCGCTGCATTGATTGTATTGGTATGTGTAACTCTGATACTTATTGTATAAAGAAGAATCAAGTGTTTTGTAAACCGTTTACGAACTATATATTTATTATTGTATTTTATCCTTCCGCTGTGAGATTCTGTTTTGTTTTATTTTCTTCTCTGTTTTCTTATTTACCCCATAACAATCCGCCCTTCTGTATGGTTTGAATTGGCACGTGTGTCGGTTTAAATCGTGCGAAAAGGCGGGACGTTACAACAAACACAAGAAGGAGGTTAACCACTCTTCACTTCAACTCTACAATCTTCAATCTAAGAACCAAAACAAATATTTCCCAAATTAGAGCTTAGGAATTTCTGAAGTTGAAGAGGAGAAGAGATGGAGAAGATGAAGAGGAGGCTTACCTATCCTTCTCTTGAATTTCAAGCAAGAATTTGGAGTTTGCAAATGGAATTAGGGCTTGGAGTTTCTAATTCTTCTTTCTTTCCCCCATTTTCAGTTTTCTTAAGCTAAAGGAATGAAATGAGGATGAATGGATGAAGATTTAGTGAGCTAGAGGGTTAAGAGGAGATTGGGGCAGAACCTAAACTCAAGCCCAAGTAGAAAAAGGGGCAAAATATCACAAACTCCAAACATATCGAAGATTATACTCAAAAAGATCGTAAACGCCATTTTGGACTCAATTGAAGTGGTTTCGAGCTCCAATTCGGCCGTTTGCAAAAATTAACATTGCGGACCCAAAAATCCGACTAACGACGCTATATTTAAATTAAACGTTTAAATATAAAATCGTTAAATATGCGGGTTGTTACAGCTTTCATCTTATAATCACAATTCCAATTTTTCTATATATATGTATCGCTGAATTCTTAAAGGTACAAATTTTCTTTCACTTTAATCCTTTTGCAAATTTTAAATCCACAATTTCAAATTATAAGTATAATACTTAATGGCTTGTGGGTATAATTCATTACACCATATCCCACAAATACAAAGTCAACTTACATTTTAATTTAATCCAAATCAATTTAATTCTAAGTCAAATTTATTTAACTCATCCAAGTTAAATTGTAAATTTCTATTCACTTCAATTTATTCAATTCACTTCCATTTACTTAAGTTAAATTTTAATTCCAAGGTTAAAATTTTCGTTTCCTTCTTATTAATATCAACTTCACTTAACAAGTTCAATAGTTGATTCATTTCAACATCACACATTATTTAATTAGAATTTTCCCAGAATTCTATTACCTGGTTTATTTCAAAATCATTTTGAAATAATAATCAACTCATACCCATTTGGTATGTCAATCAAATTTCCAGATTTTCCAAAACAGCTTGTTTATACCAAAACAAATTTCCTCCTTTTGAAATTCCCAAAACAACTGTTATTCCCAACCAGTCTAAACAATACCATAACCAAGTACTAGGGAAGCAATCCATCACTTTAGAAACTCGAAAATGAATTCTAATGATGTGGCCAGCATCATCAGGATTATTTTCCAGCGACTGAAGTGAACTCAATGCTTCTTACTTTCCCAAATTCATTTCAAAACAGTTTCCATTCAGTAATACTTCCCAAAATAATATTCCAATATTGCCTTCAAACACTTTAACAAACATTTCAAACTTTTCCAGGAATTTAAATTTCCAAACCTTTATTTTCGTTACATTTAAAATTCTTTCCAAAACTTCCGGGATTTAAATTCTGGTTCAATTTAAATTTAGTTATCCTTCCTTTTATATAATTTATATTTGTATAATTTTATTTTCATTATAACTATTTCAAATTTCAGATTAAATTTTAGAATCTTATTTGATTTAGATATTAACAGCCATTCATCCAAGTATATATAATAATTTCATAAAATTATTTCTTTTATACCAAAATATAATTTGGATAAAATTATTTCATTTACCCACTTTAAAAACGATACTATGTCGGTTTATCTTGTTTAAGAGTTTAGAAACCCCTATCAATACGGTTGTACTTCCCACACCGACCAGAATTCATAAACACTCAACCGATAAGTCAACACGGTATAAAAACAATTTTATATTCACTAACAAGTACGCTCTCATATCTATTATTACACTCAACTCATTATAGAGTACTATTGACTCTGTTTAATAAGTAATTTCTCCACCAAAGCTTAGGTTGTCGCCAACCTAAGCTCTGATACCAATTGTGACAGCCCGCAAATCCGTACCCCTTGAATCAACACTATTCTACCGTTGTTAACTCAAGTGGCACAGAAACACGAATCATTTGGGTTTAAGAAGAAGAGATAGAATAAGAAGAAGCTAAACAATATCAGAATCTCACAGTCGCAGCGGAATAAAATATAATAGTAAATATAGATCTTTACACAAAATAAAATCTATACCAGTTTTATACATCACATCATCAGAGTATCTCATATATCATCAATTACAAATTAGACCTACCATACATCATAGCAGTGGAATATATATATATATATATATAATACGTCTCGGACTCCAGCTCCTCTGCTGCTCCAAAACATCATGTCCTGTACATATAATACTCGGTCTGACCCGAGCATTATAATGAAATAACACCCGAGTCAGTCTGGAATACCAGCTGATAATAATAACGCATCCAAATTGATTATTAAAGTTTCAAAATCCTTTGAAAAACAAAAGCATCTCGTAAAACCACGCCACAAATAAACATGTCGGGTTTTTACCTTACGATAGCTAAAACACTTTTTATAGAAATCCTCTGATATTATAATAGGGTCTATTTACAAATACTTATAAAATAACCGAAATTGTTACATGATTAAATTACAGCTACTAGCCACAAATGTGGGTAATACGAACAAAACTCGTACAAGGCTCATAGGGAGAATGGATTTCCAACAATGACTAGGCACTGGGGTACCACCTGTCACAGTACAGGGCCCATATCACCGTACCGAGGACCACTCCCTATCCCCTGCAACACAAGGCCGGACCCATCCCTTAGTGGACAGTTCCGAATAAGATCACCCCGCGGTTGAGATCAGCAACCGCGCCACTAAGCCGAAATAAAAGGGACATCTAGACAGGGATGACCTTACTCTCCAGTGGGGGCTACCCACGAAGCCTTGCTGCATATCCCCTGATTTTCAGTCATTCCCATTTGATGAGGCTTGAGGCTAAGCGTTACCTATAGAACGTTTCACTTAGAATGCCCATCGCCCACCTGACGATGTTCCGAAAGCATTCGTCCATACAAGTCCGTCCCAGGTTCGAACGGAACCGAAGGCACTACTCCTACTACATCCATTTTGGAAATATCCTTAGGATTAGTAGCGACTAGTCCTTGCACTTCACTGCTCCATCTTTGACTCCAAACACATTTTCGCACGAAACGTACAAACCGGATCAAAGTGGTTTTCGAGAAATAAATCTCGATCCCGGTCTCTTCGAAACGATCAACGCATTTGTCCAATATTGATAGTCGGTGATTTAACTATCAGTTAATATTCACAAACATCCATCACACAATAAATAATTTCCCACATTATTTATTTGCCTCAGATATCTTTAAAAGATATATTTTCAAATTTCAAAGCTCATTTGAAATAATTCCCAAAGATCTTGCCTTATAAGGTATGTCCTTTACCATTTATTTCCATTGGAAATAACCAAGTTCATAAACAATTTAGAATTAAAACAATTAAAACATTTTATACTGAAATATACTTTAAAATATGTAAATTTACTTCTAGTTATTTACTCAAATATAAATTTAAAATATGCGAAGTAAAACTATTTATTAAGAGACATGAACTTGATTTTGAATAACGGTTTAGTTAAACTAAATTTAAAGGTAGGGTTTTAAAAGGATTAATAACAATTTTAAATAACTTTATTCAAACTAACCTTTAAATAAATCCATTTGTAAAAACAATAATTCCTAATGTATTCGTAAATAATTACTATTGCTAATTTATTAATAAGTTACCTTAAAATAAATTTTTTTAAAACACTCTTTTAAACAGGTTTTAAACTTAAACTTTCTTTTAATAAAATCTATTTAAAATCTCGAACTTGGTGTTCCAAGAAAACTCATTCCCACTTAAACAACCCAGAAGAATCCATCTTATAAATTCTGTCGATTTGTTTCAATTCAGATTTATGTTTTCATAACATAAATTTACTTTCCACGTTTAATATAACTTCTTACGAAGCTTAACCACATTATCATTCACGGAAATTTACTTCCAAAGTATAGGTTTAAAAGTCTTTTTAATTAAACTATTATAAATTTATTTACAATTATACTTAAGGAATTGCTTAAATAAATACCTACTTAAATTTCAATGGTTTTAAGTAATATTTCTGCAACATTCTAATTTGCAATTTATTGCTAATTTAATTTGAAGTGTTTCTTTTGAAATCATATTTAATTTCCAGGGAACGTTATTATCAAAATAACCCCATTGTTATTTTTAACAATTTATAATTTCTTATTGAAATTATCACCAGAAATCCACACTTTCACATTTATCAACTAATAAATGTTCCACTTATTTTTATTTCCAACTTTATAAATTTTCATTCTTCACACAACCCAGATTCCAAATTTTATTCCCTTAAATTCTTTATTTATCAATTCCTTTTATTTCTTTAAAAATCCAATTTATTTTATTTTATTCTTAAAATTCTGTGTATATACTTATCCAACAATATCACAATACAATTTAATTCAGAGTTATCCATCACAATATATAAGAAGATCACAACATCAATTATAAAGATAATTACTATAGTGTGAGGAATCCAGTTGGATCCCTCCGACCTGTTTTTTCCTGCATCCACAAATATTAGCACAACAACATATACATCCATCCAGGCTGATATAAATAAACATTTCAACCAATCACACAATTATTTAAATATTATCTACTTGAACCAGTCAACATTCCAGATGTGAGTGAGATTAACTCACCTTGAGTTTCGGCGAGCGTTCGAAATTTAAATTAAATCGCACGATGTCCGATTTAACTCAAATTTCTACTTGCCCGGAATGATTCCGAAACTGCACCATTTCGTAGTGTTCGTCTCTGCGATCTCCGCATTTCCAGTTTCGTTAAATTCTGATACAATATGTGAAAGATACGAATTATTAAAGTTTGAAATGAATTTAAAACAATTTCTTTCATTAAAACTTTTGCAACAACCCGCATATTTATCGAGTTTGTATTTAAATATTTTATTTAAATATTAACTCGTTAATCGGATTTTGGTCCGAAAAGCTACTTTTTGCAAACGGTCAAATTAGGACTCGAGACCACTTCCATTGAGTTCGAAATGTCGTTTACAACTTTTTAAGTATAAACATCGATAGGTTTGGAGTTAGTGAAATTTCACTAACTTTTCCCGCTTTGGACTTTGGGTTAGTTTAGCCTATTAAGCCCAAGTTCCAACCCTCTTCTCCTCACTCTTCATAAATTTCCTAACTAATCAAGCTTTGGCATTAATGGTGGAGGGAATGGGAAATTAAAACTCCAAGCACAAATTCAATTGCAAATCCAACATTCAACTCCAAATTCAAGTAGAAGATATTGGATTCAAGCTTTGGATTGCTTCTCCTTGCTTTCAAGCTTCATCTTTATAAACTTTAGTGCAAAGGTGAGATTTTTATCTCACAAATCTAGTCTATATCTATCTTGGACTGTTGGGAATGATTCCCTATCACTTTAGCATGCATATTTGCTTTTGGTTTGAATTGGATTGGCGAAAGACTCCGATTTTTGGTGTTTGGGTGAAATTTCTGCATTTAGGTCGTTCTGGCCGTTTTTAGCTCGCTCGGAGTTAGGTCGTGTGGACCTTAGGTCGTAGGTCGCGTATGAGTTAACCCCTAGGTCGTTCTGGCCATTTTCGTGTTTTCGGAGTTAGGTCGCTCAGGACCTTAGGTCGTAGGTCATATGGCCGTTAGGTCGCTCTGCTTTGGCTCTGGCCATTTTTGCTCACTCGCAGTTAGGTCGCTCACGACCTAGGACTTAGGTCGCTCGCGAGTTAGTGGCTTAGGTCGTTGGGTCATATAACCCATTAAGTCGTGCCCCTTTAGGTCGTGAACCTTGTTAAGTCGTTCACCCTGAGCTTAGGTCTTAGGTCGCATCACCCTTAAGTCGTTCGACCTGATCCTTTCTTAGGCCGCGCATCCCCTTAGGTCGCTAGGTCTTAGGTCGCGCCATCTTTTAGGTCGCGCCATCTTTTAGGTCGCGCATCCCCTTAGGTCGCTAGGTCTTAGGTCGCGCCATCTTTTAGGTCGCGTACCATACTTTATGTCGTAGTCACTTAGGTCGCTTGCACCTTAGGTCGGCCTCGTTAGCTCGCAGATCATCTAGGTCGCGTGGCCTTTAGACCGTTAGGTCGGAGCGTTAGGTCGTTAGACCTTACCTTCCTTAGGTCGCTTGACCGGTTAAACCTTTAGGTCGCTCGACCCTATTCCCCTTAGGTCGTTAGACCTCATTTTGTCTTCACTAGGTCGTACCGTTTTGGTCGGGGCGCTGCCCCGCACCCCGCCGGGGGTGCTGCCCCTTGGACCCCCGCGACCTGACCGGGCAGGTCGAACCCCGTAGGCGGTGGCGTTGCCACCGCACCCCCACCTTGGGGGGTTGCCACCCCCCTGGACCCCCCCTCCGTAGGGGATCTTATCTGAAAAACATTGAGCTGATTTCCTTGGATTTTACTCGCATCTCCATATGCGATCTTTGTGACTGATTGTTTCTACACTTGCTTACGTGTTTTGTCACTTTATAATATAAAGGTTTCAATACTAGTAGTAAATATCAAAACTCTTTTAACCAACAATTTCAACTCTATTTTTAATAACAAAGCTCTTTTCTTAAACCGTTTTCCAATCTATTAGTATATACAAGCCTTTACCTCACTCGGATGAGAAATCTAATTAAACGACTTAGTAAAACAAGTGGTATGAAACGCTTGCGTTCACTTCGTCGGTTAATTCTTGGACTTGTTCGATTGAACCTCTTGTGACAATTTTATTAGTGAAGATTTACAGTTTGTTCGTAAATATTTAAGTTAAGCAAGTGGTTATGGGACATGAAGCTAAACTTCTATATTTACTAGCTTAGTGTAATTGACACTTCTCGTTGATCTTGATGATCGCTTTATGAATTAGACTAGCAATTACGCGATGTCTCTTTCATTGCAAGGTTAGACTAGACACCACTTGTGTGATTCCATTCACACATACCTTTCTGCTTTTTGGTTAGTCTTGACCTCAATCTGTGTGATTCCATTCACACATGCGGGGTAGCTCCCCTTGGTCTTCGGACCGTCATGTGATAGGCCTCTTTCCCTTTTTATGATTTCTGGATCTCTTGTGTTGATTTCTGGAATTTATCTCTTTGACTTGTCATGAGTACAAGTTTAGGGTATGATGCCCTCTTCGAATCTTTGAGAAGATTCTTGTGATAATGATTATCTCTTATTGATTGATCTTCTGTTGATCATTATTTACATACTTATAGTGGTATGTCGTTATGGATGTTTATGTTTATGCCATATCTTTTATGTTATATCATGTCATCTGATATTTATAGCTAGACTGATCCGTTTATTATTTTCTTAAATAATACTCGGGTCAGACCGAGATGTTACAGGTGCTTCTGCTTGACTTCTTCCCAGGGATTCATCACTCTGACTTTTGGCTAACTGTTTAGATTAGCAGTTTTTGTTGTATACACTTGAGATATAGACTCATAGTTGTATTCTTTTGTATAGCACGTGTTGCTATTCTTTTGTATTATCGTGGATCTTACTGACCACTACTCTGATGTACACTTTCATGTGTTAGTTATATATTCATATCTTCTTCCGCCTTTGTGATATGGATATCTGTGACTGATTTGTGATATGATTATTTCTATGTTTGTTTCCGAAGATTATTTATAGCCACCGTGTGATAAGCAATTACATGGATGGTCGCTCCTCAACAGCCTTATTCTCCGTGCTAGTTGACAGCACTACTCCGGAGTGTTCTTGGCTAGCGTGGGTATAGAGGTGGGGCGTCACAGCTTGGTATCAGAGCAAAACTTCGGAACAATGTAGAATAACTTGACAAGGATCATCATCCTAAGTCTATCTTAGGAGTCATACCATAGGATTAATTCGAGTCTTCGTACCGATTCATCCTATTTCCTTTATGATTCCTTGTTTTATCTATCAAGATTGCTTGGTTTTCATTGGTGAATAACCTTCTTCCTTCTCTTCTTTCTTTCTTTAAGGAAGAGAATGTCTAGACCAGGCCGTCCCAGAACTGGATCATCTGGTGCTGCTCCTCCGGATGGAGTTTTTATGACTGCTCAACAGCTTCTTGATTTAGTAACTAATGCTCAAGCAGCTGGAGCTAACCCAGAACCCACTCACCCAAAGTCGGGATTTGCACGCTTGTGCAGCGATTACACCAACTTGGGTGGGAAGCCCTTCAAAGGTTCGGAAAATATCATCGAGGTCCAGGCTTGGTTAAAATCATGCGATCGAATCTTTTCTCGCATGAACCTTATCGATCTCCACCGCATTCAGGTGGCTTCCAGCATGCTCCAAGAGAGAGCATTGGACTGGTACGAACTCCTTATTTCAGAAATTAATGAAGCGGATCTCACCTGGGAGCAATTTCAGGGACGCTTCGAGTTAAAGTTTGTACCAGAAGCTGGGAAAGTAACCTTGGCTCGACGTTTTATAGACCTTGTTCAAGGTCAATCCCCTGTGACTGATTACGTCGCAGCCTTCGAGTCGCTTTCCAAATATGGGGTTGAATACATCAACACCCCATTGAAGAAGAACCAGAGGTTGGTTTATGGCTTAAATAAGAATCTTAAGAAGCCACTGCTCCTGAAACTAGAAGTTGCATTTGATCAACTCGTCGATATCGCTCTTCGTCTTGAAGAGGCTGATAGAGAGAGTGATGTTGAAGTGGAAGGCGCTAAACCAAACTTCAACAACAAGAAGAGGCCAAACAAATTCAAGGGTCCTTATCCCAACAAAAAGGGTAAGCAGGCAACCCCTGCGGCAAAGTCTCCTTCTCCTAGTGGTGCGAGTTGCTTCAACTGTGGGTCTGGGGATCATTATGCGAATAAGTGCTCTAAGCCCAAATCTTGTCGCTATTGTAAGAGCCCAGATCACTTTATACATCAATGCCTCAAACGTAAAAGCAGGAATGAGGGAAAGTTAAATGTGGCTCAAGCCCCTGGCAACACATCTCGTGGCCAAGGTATTTCTCATTCCATTCTTGATGGTATTATTTTATTTCATGATCAACCTATTAGAGTTCTCTTTGATACGGGTGCATCCCATTCTTTTATATCAAAGGAACTGGTAGACACTTTTTCCTTAAGTGTTACTGCATTGATGACTTCTTTAAAAATTGCGAATCCTGTTGGTGGATCCGCAACTCTTAGTTTGCTTTGTAAAGATGTGGAGATTATTTTATGTGATTTTTCTTTCCTAGCCGATTTGCATGTCATGCGTTACTTAGGCTTTGGAATAATTTTGGGAATGGATTGGCTTAACCGTTATCAAGCCCATATCCTATGTCCTGAGCGGACTATCCATCTCCGACATCCACAATCTGTTAAACAGATTTCTGTTAATCTTAAAGATTCAGAATCATGTTTGGTGGCATCTTTATATTCTTTAAATCCTCGTGATAACGATGATGATGATGAAGATGATATTATTTCTCGTATTCATGTTGTTCGTGAATTTTCCGACATATTCGAGCCCGTTTTAGGTTTACCACCTAAACGAGCAATTGAGTTCAGAATTAATCTTGTTTCTGGAGCTCAACCTATTACTCGTCCTCCTTATCGCATGTCCAATAAGGAAAATGAGGAGATGCGTAAACAATTATCTTAGTTGGAGACGAGGCAATTTATTCGCTCTAGTTCCTCGCCTTGGGGAGCTTCGGCTATTTTCGTAAAGAAATCCGATGGTACTCTGAGGCTCTGCATAGATTATCGCAAGCTTAACGATCTTACTATTAAAAATAAATATCCTTTACCTCGGATTGATGATCTATTCGATCAGCTTAGTGGTGCTAAGGTCTTTTCACAATTGGACTTGGTTACCGGTTTCCATCAGCTTCGTATCGCTGAGGATAGCATTCCGTTGACATCATTCCGTACTCGATATGGATCTTATGAATGGCTTGTTATGCCATTTGGGTTAACGAATGCTCCAGCTTATTTCGTTGACCTCATGAATCGAGTTTTCAAAGATTTCCTCGATCGGTTTGTTCTCATATTCGTTGATGATATTCTTGTGTATTCAAAAACCGAGGAGGAACATGAGAAACATCTTCGGATTGTATTGGAAACACTTAGGAGTAATCAATTAAAGGCGAAATTTTCTAAATGCCACTTTTGGCAATCTCGTGTGAAGTTTCTCGGTCATATTATTTCCGAATCCGGGATATCCGTGGATCCTTCAAAGATTGAAGCGATTCAAGATTGGAAGAGACCGGAGAGTGTGACAGAGATTCGTAGTTTTCTCGGATTGGCGGGCTATTACCGCCGTTTTATTAAAGACTTTTCTAAGATTGCCGTGCCTCTTACTGGCTTGACTAAGAAGGGAGTTAAATACATTTGGTCGGACAAATGTGAAGCCTCTTTTCACAAATTGAAAGAACTCCTTTCCGATGCTCCTATTCTTGTGATTCCCGAGGGGAATCAAGATTTTGTTGTTTATACCGATGCTAGTCACGTTGGTTTGGGTGCCGTTCTTATGCAAAAAGAACGTGTTGTTGCTTATGCTTCTAGGCAATTGAAGCCGGCCGAGACTAGATATGCCACACATGATCTAGAGCTCGCGGCTATTGTTTTCGCCCTTCGCATGTGGCGTCATTATCTATTGGGAGAGAAATTTATTCTTTACACGGATCATAAGTCTTTGAAATATTTATTTTCTCAAAAAGAACTTAATTTACGTCAACAGCGTTGGCTCGAGTTCCTTGCACCTTATGATCTTGATATTCTTTATACCCCCGGTAAGGGTAATTGAGTCGCCGATGCTCTTAGCCGTAAGCAACAAGCAGTTGTTTCTATGATGATATCCGAATGGAACGATCTCGAGATCTTATCCACTTGTGAGATTCGAGAGAGCGTATCCGATTTATGCTCATCGCTTGTTTTATGCAGCCTTGAGGCTCATCCTACTCTTTTAGACCGCATTCTTGAAGCTCAAGGGCTAGATTCTGAATTGGCTCTTCTCGGCAAAAATGTTAAGGATAAAATTGATATTGAAGGTTTGAAAGACTATGATATTGATTCTCGTGGCGGCATTCGAAAATTTGGTAGACTTATCGTACCAAATATTGGAGATCTTCGTAAAGATATTTTAGAAGATTCCCATTGTTCTAAATTCACCATTCATCCCGGTAGTAGTAAAATGTACGCTGATATGAAGCGACTTTATTATTGGGAGGGAATGAAATCTGATATTGCTAACTTTGTTAAGTGTTGCATGACTTGCCAACTTGTCAAGGCCGAACATCAAAGGCCTGGTGGGTTATTGCAACCTTTAGAAATTCCAATTTGGAAGTGGGATCAAATTTCCATGGACTTTATAGATGGCCTTCCCCGTTCTCGTTCGGGTCATGATAGCTTATGGGTGATTGTTGATAGACTTACTAAATCCGCCCATTTTATTCCAGTTCGGTCTAACCGAACCATTCCTCTTTTGGCCAGGCTATTTGTCAAGGAAATTGTAAAATTGCATGGAGTTCCTACTTCTATTGTTAGCGATCGTGATCCATTGTTTACTAGTGGATTTTGGAAGAGTCTTCAAAAAGCTTTAGGAACGAAGCTTAATTTTAGCACCGCTTATCACCCCCAGTCCGATGGACAAACCGAGCGTGTGAATCAAACTCTTGAAGATCTTCTTCGTGCTTGTGTGCTTGATTTTGGTGGAAGTTGGGAAGATCATGTTTCACTTGTTGAGTTTTCCTATAATAATAGCTTCCAATCTAGTATTGGTATGGCACCTTTCGAGGCACTCTACGGAAGGCCATGCCGATCTCCTTCTTGTTGGCTTGAGGCCGGTGAGAAGCTGGTTTTAGGTCCAGACTTTATTCGTGATTCCACGGAAAAGATTGAACTTATTCGACATAGGATGAAAGAAGCCCAGAGTAGACAAAAATCCTATGCCGATAATCGAAGAAGGAAATTAGAATTTTCTGTTGGGGATCCTGTTTTTATTCGTGTTTCACCTATGAAGGGTGTTGTACGTTTCAGTCGATCGGGGAAGTTAGCGCCTCGATATATTGGGCCATTTCCTATCACTGAACGTATTGGTTCCATGGCTTATCGCCTTGCATTGCCGGCTCAGTTTTCTGCTATGCATGATGTATTTCACGTTTCTCAATTACGGAAATGCCTTCGGGATTCCGATTCTATTCTTGAGCTTGCTGTTGTGGAAGAAATTGAAGTTTTGCCGAATTTAACTTATGAGCAGCATCCTATTCGAGTTATAGCTTCTGAGGTTAAACGACTTCGAAATAAAGATGTTCCGCTTGTGAAAGTTCAATGGTCCTCAAATCCTAAGGATTGTTCTTGGGAATCCAGAGAATTCATCGAGCGTACACATCCGGACTTGCTTACTCATTCTCCTAGAGGTGAACTTCTTATTTCAAAATTCCTCTTGTGTTAATATGCTTTTATGGTTGTTACTTTTTATTTCCATCTTATATATATTGCGAGGACGCAATTTCTTTAAGGAGGGGAGTCTGTAACAACCCGCATATTTATCGAGTTTGTATTTAAATATTTTATTTAAATATTAACTCGTTAATCGGATTTTGGTCCGAAAAGCTACTTTTTGCAAACGGTCAAATTAGGACTCGAGACCACTTCCATTGAGTTCGAAATGTCGTTTACAACTTTTTAAGTATAAACATCGATAGGTTTGGAGTTAGTGAAATTTCACTAACTTTTCCCGCTTTGGACTTTGGGTTAGTTTAGCCTATTAAGCCCAAGTTCCAACCCTCTTCTCCTCACTCTTCATAAATTTCCTAACTAATCAAGCTTTGGCATTAATGGTGGAGGGAATGGGAAATTAAAACTCCAAGCACAAATTCAATTGCAAATCCAACATTCAACTCCAAATTCAAGTAGAAGATATTGGATTCAAGCTTTGGATTGCTTCTCCTTGCTTTCAAGCTTCATCTTTATAAACTTTAGTGCAAAGGTGAGATTTTTATCTCACAAATCTAGTCTATATCTATCTTGGACTGTTGGGAATGATTCCCTATCACTTTAGCATGCATATTTGCTTTTGGTTTGGATTGGATTGGCGAAAGACTCCGATTTTTGGTGTTTGGGTGAAATTTCTGCATTTAGGTCGTTCTGGCCGTTTTTAGCTCGCTCGGAGTTAGGTCGTGTGGACCTTAGGTCGTAGGTCGCGTACGAGTTAACCCCTAGGTCGTTCTGGCCATTTTCGTGTTTTCGGAGTTAGGTCGCTCAGGACCTTAGGTCGTAGGTCGTATGGCCGTTAGGTCGCTCTGCTTTGGCTCTGGCCATTTTTGCTCACTCGCAGTTAGGTCGCTCACGACCTAGGACTTAGGTCGCTCGCGAGTTAGTGGCTTAGGTCGTTGGGTCATATAACCCATTAAGTCGCGCCCCTTTAGGTCGTGAACCTTGTTAAGTCGTTCACCCTGAGCTTAGGTCTTAGGTCGCATCACCCTTAAGTCGTTCGACCTGATCCTTTCTTAGGTCGCGCATCCCCTTAGGTCGCTAGGTCTTAGGTCGCGCCATCTTTTAGGTCGCGCCATCTTTTAGGTCGCGCATCCCCTTAGGTCGCTAGGTCTTAGGTCGCGCCATCTTTTAGGTCGCGTACCATACTTTATGCCGTAGTCACTTAGGTCGCTTGCACCTTAGGTCGGCCTCGTTAGCTCGCAGATCATCTAGGTCGCGTGGCCTTTAGACCGTTAGGCCGGAGCGTTAGGTCGTTAGACCTTACCTTCCTTAGGTCGCTTGACCGGTTAAACCTTTAGGTCGCTCGACCCTATTCCCCTTAGGTCGTTAGACCTCATTTTGTCTTCACTAGGTCGTACCGTTTTGGTCGGGGCGCTGCCCCGCACCCCGCCGGGGGTGCTGCCCCTTGGACCCCCGCGACCTGACCGGGCAGGTCGAACCCCGTAGGCGGTGGCGTTGCCACCGCACCCCCACCTTGGGGGGTTGCCACCCCCCCTGGACCCCCCCCTCCGTAGGGGATCTTATTTGAAAAACATTGAGCTGATTTCCTTGGATTTTACTCGCATCTCCATATGCGATCTTTGTGACTAATTGTTTCTACACTTGCTTACGTGTTTTGTCACTTTATAATATAAAGGTTTCAATACTAGTAGTAAATATCAAAACTCTTTTAACCAACAATTTCAACTCTATTTTTAATAACAAAGCTCTTTTCTTAAACCGTTTTCCAATCTATTAGTATATACAAGCCTTTACCTCACTCGGATGAGAAATCTAATTAAACGACTTAGTAAAACAAGTGGTATGAAACGCTTGCGTTCACTTCGTCGGTTAATTCTTGGACTTGTTCGATTGAACCTCTTGTGACAATTTTATTAGTGAAGATTTACAGTTTGTTCGTAAATATTTAAGTTAAGCAAGTAGTTATGGGACATGAAGCTAAACTTCTATATTTACTAGCTTAGTGTAATTGACACTTCTCGTTGATCTTGATGATCGCTTTATGAATTAGACTAGCAATTACGCGATGTCTCTTTCATTGCAAGGTTAGACTAGACACCACTTGTGTGATTCCATTCACACATACCTTTCTGCTTTTTGGTTAGTCTTGACCTCAATCTGTGTGATTCCATTCACACATGCGGGGTAGCTCCCCTTGGTCTTCGGACCGTCATGTGATAGGCCTCTTTCCCTTTTTATGATTTCTGGATCTCTTGTGTTGATTTCTGGAATTTATCTCTTTGACTTGTCATGAGTACAAGTTTAGGGTATGATGCCCTCTTCGAATCTTTGAGAAGATTCTTGTGATAATGATTATCTCTTATTGATTGATCTTCTGTTGATCATTATTTACATACTTATAGTGGTATGTCGTTATGGATGTTTATGTTTATGCCATATCTTTTATGTTATATCATGTCATCTGATATTTATAGCTAGACTGATCCGTTTATTATTTTCTTAAATAATACTCGGGTCAGACCGAGATGTTACAGGTGCTTCTGCTTGGCTTCTTCCTAGGGATTCATCACTCTGACTTTTGGCTAACTGTTTAGATTAGCAGTTTTTGTTGTATACACTTGAGATATAGACTCATAGTTGTATTCTTATGTATAGCACGTGTTGCTATTCTTTTGTATTATCGTGGATCTTACTGACCACTACTCTGATGTACACTTTCATGTGTTAGTTATATATTCATATCTTCTTCCGCCTTTGTGATATGGATATCTGTGACTGATTTGTGATATGATTATTTCTATGTTTGTTTCCGAAGATTATTTATAGCCACCGTGTGATAAGCAATTACATGGATGGTCGCTCCTCAACAGCCTTATTCTCCGTGCTAGTTGACAGCACTACTCCGGAGTGTTCTTGGCTAGCGTGGGTATAGAGGTGGGGCGTCACAACTTTTACCACCCAATCTCTACCGTTCATCAAGTCAACTCATCAGGCCCGCATCCTCCTTTCCCTCTCTCGTGTACGCTGCTCAAAAAAATCGAACCCAAAAGTCGCTCCTTAGGGTTAGAATTCGCAACCACCATGGAGCCATCCACCTCGATCGGAGGCTACCACAACGAAGCTCACCACCTCCTCCATGCTCGACCCAAATAGGGAGGAACTCGGTCAACATAAGGCGTCGAAAATCGTGCACATACGGCGACTGCCTCGACCTCGATTCTGGTCACAACGATGAATTCCATGCTACTCCACCGTACGGATGGGTAGATCTCGATGAGTACTACAACTTTATAGTTAGAGATCTTGCGTATAAATTGATGGATGAAGAGATACAACAAGAAGAAGATGGAGATCTACCGGCCATTGAAAAAGATAGAAACGGCGGCCGGTCATTTATGTTAGGGTTTAGGATAAGATGTTAATATATATATTATTTAATATTATTTAATTAATAAAATTCTCAACTTAACATCATGTGCAAACGAACTCCAAACTACGCATTCCGACAGGCGTTCCTAAGGTTTTTCCACGTTTCGGACATAATGGAACAGGTTTCGTAAGCTAATTCGGTCATATGTGCGCTTTACGGAATTAAACGATCAATTTAAAATTAAATCGGTTAAATCGATTTCTAAACGTTTTGAGCTGCCACGGTCAACTGACAACTCCGATTGCTACGAAAATTGAAATCCGATAATAACTAACTATTACGGATCCAATGGAACTGGTTTCGTCGAATTTCGAGAATGTGCCCCGGAAGGCTATTTTAACTCGTCTGTTAAGTCGAGCAATTTTCATAAATGTCAAAACCGCTTAAAATTTTACTTTTAAACTTAACAGTAAATCATATAAAATACACAATCACATTACAAATCATTCAGGCTCATTCCGGACCCAAAATCTGATTAATTACATTTTAATAATATTAAATTCATCTTTAAATTAATATAAAATTCCAAATAATAACTTATTGACTTCTAATTTCATCCAAGGGTCAAATATTAAAATGCAAACCCAATTAGACCTAAAATAAATTTTCGAATCTGATTTTATATCCATTTACACCCAAAATTACCAATTATCCAAATTCCTGATATTAAGCTATTATTATTCAAATTCCAATTTAATTCCCGTATTTGAAATTTAACCAATTCTACAAGCTTAACCAAAATCTTTTATTCCAAAATTCAAATTATAATCCATATTCAACATTCAAAATGAATTCAATGTTCAAATTCAATGGCTTAAAAATCTGAGATGTTACAGTAAATCTGGAAATTTAAATTAATAGCACTTCAAAAATGCGATCATTTATGAAGTTAACATAAAATCTGTTGTAGAGGATACTACAGCACTTTGTAAGTGTTGTGGTTGATGCAAATGAACTATGGCTAAAATTTAACTAAGTGACATTACAGCACTTGGTAAGTGCTATAGTTGAAGAACTAAAACTAAAACCTGAAACTAATAAAAGGGCTACAGTAGCACTTGTTAAGTATTGTAGTTGGATGAAATGAGATTTTTGAATATAATTGAACTATTAGAGCAGTTTTTAAATGATGTCTTTGCTAAATTGAATTGTTTTCAAATGTAACTGACTGTAGCATTTTCTAAGTGCCGCGAAAGCTGAAATTTCACCGTTTTAATGTATTTAAGTGATAAATGAACTTAAAAAGGGTAAATTTTTAGGAATTGAATATTGATTTTTAAGTATAATTACGTCACTTTTAAATTATTTAAAAGGAGTATTTCGATTTGAAATTTGAACCATTTTTGAAATGTGATTTGGAATGGTATATAAAATAAAATGAATGAGATTTTGAAAGCATATGATATTTGAATTTTGAAATGGTTTGTTGGGAAACTAAATTGAATTGAAACTGATGGTTTGAATAGAATTAAATTGGAAATTTGAAATTTTGGGTTTAATTGAATAAATTTGTAAAATGTAAAGAATTAAAGGGAGGTATCAAATGTATGATTTCGAAAAGCTATGATTTTCAAAGTATAATGGTTTCAAGTATATGGTTTCGAAAAAGTTATAACATTGAAAGTATTATGATTTTTGAAAGGTGAATATATGTTAGAAATGGAAATGATAAAATATTTTTATTCGAATATAGTTTTGAAATAAAAATGGTTTTGGTTTTGAAATATATACTATTTTTGAAATTTATAACCATCGGTTATAATAACGATTGGTTATTAAAGTGACAGGGATCGGATATGGATATACTCTCTTTCGATACCAAAACCACTTTAATAACAATGTACGTGGTGGAGATTCTAGAATGAAGTAGGATGGTGGAGATGATCCTATTGTGGTATGAACGTGGACCCGACTCCCGTGAGTTGGATTGAGGTGGCTAAAACAGGAGCGATCTAGGGCCAAAAGGGGTAGAACCTTTGGTCGGACACATTTCTTCGATACCATTTCATTACCTTGTGATTGATTTGGTGCGCACCTTTAATTTGTGAGTGTGTTCCGAGGTGGGCGTAGTGGCTGCTACATTACCACCAGCCCATATGCGTAATTGGTATATCTACCCTGGCACTGCCTTGTGTGCCACGTCACCCACCATAGCGAGCCTTACCATGAGTTTGATTTATGTCATACCTATGGAGTATCTCTCATAGTCTCCCGATCAGGAGATATGCAGGTACAGTATAGACTATTGGCACTATTATGCGTTAAGAGCTACATGGGTAACCCCTTAATGCTATTTTAAAATAAATTTATTTACAATTGGAAATTATTATAATGGCGAATAATACTACATAGTAAATAGTTTAACGGATCCTTAGAGGATGGGTTGTCCTTAACATCCTTTAAGTTACTTGTACTTTATTTATAGTTCACTTGAGTTGATTTACGTTGTATAAGTATGTATGTCCCCACTCAAGTGTTTTGTGTTTTGCTTTACGCTCGGGTCAGCCTGAGTATTTACAGCTTTGTATTTCTCTTTCTGGAGCTAGGAATTGCTGGAGATTCTGCTTATCTAGTTATTTATCTATTTCAGTTTCTATTATTTTAGTTCAGCTTTTGTATTGGTGAACTTCTATGTATTTGGGATTTCTATTGCATTTGTTTTCAGACTGATATTATGTATTTTGTTTCGAGACTTTCTTATAGTAGCTTCATGAACTACTATGGTATTTAAATTTTTGTTATGAGTTATTCTAATATTTCTACGTCTGTGATTCTATGATTGATTTTATTTGCACCAATTTTATTATAATCTGTTATTTTGAATTAGTCAAGTCTAACATGTGTGGATTATTGTATATTTGAATGGTCTAAAATAGGTGTTGTTACAGAAATGTAAATTCATAAACTCATAAATATAATTTATTTAAACTGACAAATAACAAATAATCCACTCTAATCATTTATTTTTATTTTTATTTTCATCATACTTAATTCATTATATTTTTATTTGTTTTTATTCAAAATTTTAGTTTACTTATTGTATTCTAATCCATATTCTACCTTAATCATTGCAATTCGATGAAAGCATCGTAACCATCAATGATAGCAAACCAAACGCAATATACATAAATATATATATATGTATGTATGTATGTATATGTATATATGTGAGAATTAACTTGAAATATAAATAGATATGTAAGCATGAAACTCACCTTAATCTTCGCTTGAACTTCGAACCATCGATTACTTTTGTCTCACACACAAACATTGACATTGCCAATACCATCATTGCCTTGTTACTACATTAGCCCAACTATCCAAAACCCTAGTCTACTGTCAATCTCCATGTCACAACCACCTCCCCTCTCCTCGTCATCAATTGTGCCATCCACATCACTAGTGCCTTCACAATTTGCTATCATCAAAATGTAGAGCCACCTCGTTCAAGAGAAAGGTCGTGGCTTTTACCAAAAAATAATGCGTGCCCATCATGACCCAATCACACAACCTCTTCTCCCAACGACTATTGTGTGATGCATCACTACCCTAACTTGGCATTCCAGCGCGATTCTTCTTGTTTTTCTTCTCGATTTAGAGCTCAAAAATTCTGGAGGTTCAAGCATAATGATAACATGCTAGGAAAGAGATTCTGGTTTTCTTTTAAGATAAAAAAGTGAAGGGTTTTCTAGAGAAGGAAGAAGTTAATAGGCTTAAATATTGTGCTTTATTTTAA
This sequence comes from Allium cepa, assembly GCA_030765085.1. Lineage (NCBI taxonomy): Eukaryota > Viridiplantae > Streptophyta > Magnoliopsida > Asparagales > Amaryllidaceae > Allium > Allium cepa. The sequence continues at coordinate 977,589,188 of CM060931.1, forward strand.
TGAACTTATTTTTCTTTTCATTTTCTTTTAAATAATTCATATTATTTATTTGCAACCAAATTATAATCCACTATAAATAGATTTATATTTCATTTTCAAGTTATATTTCGATAACATGACAATTTCTCTCAATTTAATGCTAGTTTAATTTCAGTTAGTTTTTCTTTGTATTGTTAGTATTATTATAAGATAAATTTATTTTTTTGACTATTTCGATCATAAAAGAATAATTTACACTTCAAAACATTTATAATTAATCAAAACATTTTATATGATTTCAACATATTATCTGAAAATAATTTAACAATTTAATTCAATTTATTAATTCAAAGTCTTATGTTGAACGGAATCAAATTAAACAAAATTTATTTTCAAAGTATGAATAATCAAATGATGATTCCAATTTTTTTCTAATTAAATTTATGTATCATTAATTTACGTATTTCTTTGGCATAGGAAACATGGTTGTTACATACTTTCCCCTTATATGATTTGCTCCTTCCAATCTCTTATAAGTAGATATCAACCAACTCGTACCCTAACTTTTTTTTGAAACTACAATCATCTACCAAACTAAAACTACATAATCCCTTGTGCGGCTCTTGTTCTAAATCTTTTATTATGTGCTAAGAATTTAAATAGATTAATTTTAACATCTTTCAATTTCACATACGACATAATATTATAAAAGTTTTCTAAATTTTGAAATTTTTTTTGAAAAATTCGACCGAGTCTCCTTTGTAAAAGGACCTTTGAACAATGAAAATATGATAAATAAGATATACATCACCCAAACCATGGTAAAAAACAACATATATGATCAAATTTTCCACATAGCATATAATTCATAATATATACATAACTTTTTAAATAAAAATTACATTGTTTATAGAATTTTAAAGCATATTAGTTTATCATTAAATGTGTAAAATCATGCCATCATCACCAAGTAGTCGAAACAAGCTTTGTATGCACCGATACTTAACTCAAAATTGCATATTAGATTAATATAACAAAGAACATTAAGTATATATCTTGATTATGTAGAAGAAAAGCAATTTTGATGTTTAAGTATCTCTGAACAAAATTTCAAATGTCTAAACACCGAATTAAAGCATGACTTCTAATTGTAAATCATTACAATGTTATAGCTTTTCGAAAAATTTGCATATCATAAAGATGTCAAGTAAAACTAGAATTGCGGCATATTTTCCAAAACATAAAATTCAAAAACACGAATACAAACGCAGGTCTGCTACAAAAATCATCACTTTTAGCTTAGAAAAAAAAATTTGCGAAACGTATAAAGCAAATTTGTTGCTTATGATATTAGCTTTCAGTAATGGGAAAAATTATCATAATTGGATAAACCATTTCAAAATTATAGTTAAAATAATTCAGTGTTATTATGGAATTTTTTTTGGAAATGCAGTTAGAAACTGCATTAATATGTTTCAATTTTTAATTGCACTTATAAAATGCATTTTAACGATGGTTTTAACTGCAATTTGCTTTTAACTGCATTTTGTAAAATGTAGTTCAAAATTACTGCATATTAATGTAGTTATTAACCGCATTTTAAAATAAAGTGAAGTGATGCATTATAATAATAAATTTTCCAAAATTTGAATTTGAAAAAGAATGATTTTTAAAATTTTAATTTTAACATATCTATAACATCTATCTTCGGAAAGATGATAAAATTTATGAATTAATAGTGAGAACGGTTGGTCAATTTGATGCTTTTAGAAAATGTTATTGCATTTTAAAGACTGATAACTAATAGAGCACTGATTTTAAATAAAAGTGTGAGAATAACAATAGCTTATTAAAGAAATATGCACATGGACGTAATTTACATAAATTATTGTTAGCGGTGTTTTGTTTATTTTAATCAATGATACGGACTTGTCTTACAAAGCTCCTTCTTATGAACTCTAAGGTGGAACTATTTATATTAAAGTATTTTTTTTCTTATACAAATTAATGTAATAATTTGGGACGCAATAGCATAATAAAAGGGTAATGGTGCAATAGCCATCATATATATTGTGCGTTGCTAAAATCACATGCATTTGTGATATAGGCTACCACGATCGGTGGTTTTCCATCAACCGTGGTGTAATAAAAAAATTACGGTAACTGATAGCAACGCTTTCAGCAATACACTACATATTAACTAACAAATTACATTATATAGTCATATATATAAAAAATCCAAAAGTGTAATACCGCTTTCATTACATTTCATTTTGAGTCATTTTAGTTCTTTTTTTAACTTTATTATTTAAGTTGCAATCTCATAGAGATTTTCCTCATTGCATTGCTTGTGACCATGCATCAAAAACACGAAAAACTATCTGAATCATAATGGTTAAATTCTTGAGAATCTAATAACTTTGAAGTGAACTTTCATAATAAAGCATAAAAAATTAGAAAGAAGTTAAAATCCATGAATAACGCCAACAAAATATAATTTTTGCTTTATTGTTTCATTTGATGTCATAAAGTACAATACGATGACCAAAACAGATAAATATCTAGGAATGACAACAATAACACTTTTTAACTTCCAACCCATCGTACTTGCAATGCCCAGAATAATTTGTAGAGATTTTTTTGCATGCTACAGTGCACTCATCATTTGCCTTGCATGATTCTTTAATAAGCGAACAAACAATCTTTTGAGCTCCTATTCCTACAAATAAGCATATGAATAATTGTTATTTATTAGAGTAATATAAACAAATATAAATGCTTAAACATTCAAGAATAATAGTGTCAATTATATGGTTACGAGAGAAACCTGAATCTTTTACAAGTAGAATCACCAAAAGAAGAATACAAAAGGTAATTTTCTTAAACTCCATCGATTACTAGAAAGTGGGATGTTTGTGAAATGATTAAAGAATAATGAAAAATTCATCCATATATAGTGGTCTAGTTAATAAAGATGTGTATTTTTGTATAATGGTTTGATTCAAATTAACTTGACATATAATTTGCTGCATAAAACATATAAGAGTTTTTCGCTTAAAACTCATGTTGATCCAGATGTTACATGTTGATCCAGATGTTACAGTTAACCTTCCAACATAACAAATATATTAATTGCTCAATAATTATATGAGTTTTGTCTAGCTTAAAATTCATGCTAATCTAGATGTTATACTTAACCTTCCAATGATAATTTATTTAAGTTTCCTTTTACACTACCATTTAGATAGAATCAACTTTGGATTGATTCAAATTCATTTTAGTACATTGCATATAATATCAATGAATTAAGTGTTTCAAAATATGAAATTGATTTTAATTTTTATTTCTTAGTACTATTAAGCTTGTATTCAAAAGAAATATACACAAAATGTTTTATGTGAATAGAAAACTTTGTTCTGTACTTTATGCACGACAAAAGCCTTTGAAATAACTTATGATAAATTACATCATAATTGTTAGGAAGTTGACATGCCTCTTGATTTCTAACCAATTCAGATGGTAAATGATATATCAAGGATGACTTGAAGATATATCGACAAACATTGGATAATGGCACTACATTATTTTAACGTATAAACTATAATTTTTTTCTTTTAGTTATTATATAACATATGCAAGTATATACATATTTACACATTAAGTACCACCACTTACTATTCGCCTAAGACATTGAGCCACTTAAAAACAGGTCACTAGGTCGATAACCAATGCCACCAAAAACATAATTAATGGTAAGCTACTTTATCTTGCAAAAGTTATTTCAATCACTTAACAGTAGGGTGATAATATTTACACCCACCTAAATACCTTCACTCATCCAGTTATCTTCTTATGTAATCAGATACTTCGGTCATCCATCCTTACCCATATTTTCATAATTTTTTCTTCTCAAAAGCATATACCGCCTTCACCTCGGTTTCTTTTTAAACAACGGAATCGAAATATCTCGATCTAATTCTCTACAGTTGATCTGTTTTTCCATCTAATGCTTCATTAATACATCTATATACAATTAATTTCGGTACAACTAAGATGTTATCAACTTTAATTGTACAAAGATTTATCTTTATTTTCAAATTTTGTAATCATAACTAAGATTAACATAGTAATAGATAATTTGCATCTTAAATTTGGTATCATGATATAGTATAGTAAAGAACCATCATTACTACTTCGATCAAAAATATCCAATCAAAGGTGCTTTTGTCTTTGTTTCAGTAAAAAACATAAAAAGAATGACGAAACCAATTGTTGCACCAAACCGTCTGATGTAGTCAAATATATTATTGATTATCATATCATTTACCTAGAAGTTATTGGGATTACAAAAATATTGATTTACATGCATATTCTAAATATAATTATATATATTGACTCATTAAGTTCTACTTTGAAATTGATAAATTATTTTCATTTATGTTTTTCATATCTTTTTCTTCTCTTATTAACGATTGATAGGATTGAAAATAATTATGCTTGAGGAATAGATTTCATTCTATTTATATATTGCTGAGTCACACATAGCCAACGACAATTACATTCATTTGCTCTTTTAAGTTTGTTGTGGATTTTTGAAATAAGTTTTATAATTTAATATTATTAAATGATAAGTGCTTAGGTTAGTGTAAATAATACCACCATAATTTGTCAAATTTGTAATCTTCTAATAAATTGTAGTTTAAGAAATAAGAGCAAAAATATTAATAAATGAAACATATAAATAATAATCCACATTAATACAGTATGATCCATAATAATCATGTGCTAGTTCTTATTACAATATTTTCATGTCAAAGGGCATTTAATTGGTTCGCAAACATGAACAACTAAATGATTCCTAGCCATAAGCATATTGGGAATGAGATATCGATATACTAGATATAGTAATGACATAACGGTCTTTTCATGCCAAATGAAAGTTTTATACTTTAGAAAAAGTATCTTTCACACTAAATTAATGGCCCACTTTAAAAAGAGAAGGCTTTCCTGAAATTTAATCACTATGCTTGTAATCACCAAACGCACTCGTGAGATTAGAGTATCATATGAAACATCTCCAGAATACAATACGAATCAATAAAGAAAACGGTAATTTTGTATTATATGTGACACTATTTCAATTAGGTAAGTTGGAATCTTCACATAACATAGAAAATAAATTTTCTATTTCATTAAGAGGTTAATGTAACAGCCCAATTTTTTTTACAAGTATTTTTCACTTGTATTTTTTTTTTTTTTTTTTTTTTTTGAAAAAAAAACTTTGGGGTTTATTTAAAGTGATTAAAACAAAATATGAAAAAAAAATTAGGACTAACTAATAAGATCTCTGAAAAAATCAAGTTTTAATTAAGAAGACATTTATAGCTTAGGTGGTTAAGACATCTGGGCTATTCACGACAGGTCACGAGTTCGAGTCTCAACACGGTCAGAATTTCGAATTTTTTTTATGTATAAATGAACTGGGTAATCACGCGTTAAAAAGGGCGCGTAAATCTAGGGAATAAGTACCGTGTATATATATATATATAAAATATGAAGAATGTAAACCAATTTAAATTTTAGTTAAGTATTATTTTTGAAGGATTTAGTGTATTTATAAACTGTTAAATATCGCGTTTAAAAGGACGCGTAAAATTTATGGTAAGTAATGTAATAAAACGTGTAAAATTTAAAAAGTTATTTTATATATATATTTTTGATGTTTTGTATTACGTCAGTTTGACGTACTTTTAAAATCATATATAAACACCTTTATGTATTAAAACATCAGTTAGTGATTTTTAAGACGAACGTTACTTTTGGTTGTAACTGACAGTTTGGTTTTAAATAAAATGTGTATATACGTTTCCATTTCCAAAAGCTTTGAAAAATTCTTGCCGTCATTTAATTAAATCAAACTAAAAAAATAATATATCAATTCTCATATAATTGGAACGGTTCATATTTTGCCATTCCTCTGATCACGAAACCTTATCTGCCTAAATCTACAATCACGCATATATCATTTGAAAGAAAATCAATTTTGCCTTCCTTTGCGCGTGACACAAAATTTTATTCTTTTAACATTTTTGACATTTGCCTCTTACCATTTGTTTCTTGAGCATGTCACTGTATTCATTTATTCACGCAACCTAAATGGACTAATATATTTGATTGCCTAAAAATCAACTCATGCATTCAATTTAACCTTGCCTATCTTTTCAAATTCTCACATTCCTATTTATATCTCTCTGTTTCCACTGCCTTTATTTTGCAAGATAAAAATTTTTTCGTTCCTATAATCACGCATATAAAGTAAAAAAATCGTATTTAAATATCTTTATGGAGAAAAATATCAGTCAGTGATTTTAAGACGGACGTTATTTTGTTTTAAAGGACCGTTTGATTTCTTTTAATAAATGGTATACGTTCTTTGCCTAAAGCTTACATAAATATTCACCTTTTCATTTATGGGTATCAAACTAAAATCAAGATTTTAGCTAAAATAAAATGGATCACACGTGAGCAACATTAGTGCATTTGTATATATGTAACGTTCGCATTTTTGCTTATTCCTCTTACCCTCTGTTGTCATCAGCTTTACCAAACATCACGCTTGCCCTTCCTTTGATCAATATTCCCCTTAAGTAACGTACAAACTTTATAAATCAAACCATGTATCACGCAAGTCATTTATTTCACATAATCCAAGCTGCCATTTTCTCTGCCTTTTTGTTTACAAATTTTCGAATACTGATCAAACTTTATACGTTGGAAGAAAAAAATTTATCCTTTTGCAAAACTGAAATGAGTTAATCACGCCACATCCCTTGATCACTGCCTTGCCGTTTCACAAATTCGTGTATAAATATGCCAGAGATCCACATCTCAAAAAAAAAAAGAAAAAAAAACTCACCACTCTTCAAAGCATTGCAAATTTTCCTCTGGCAATTTCGTTCGAAGCATCAGGTAATTGTCTTATTGTTTTCTCTTTCTTTTCCTTCCAGTTTTTCCTTTCCTCAGTTTTTTTTTTGTTCTCATTTGATATGCTCGGCCACTCCAACCCATCTACTTCACCCGATCTAGTTGACAAACTTTGGAAATTTATGAGTCATCACATCTGTAGAAATCTAATATGTGTGTGCAAAGAGATGGTGTAGTTGACCCAGATTTAATTTAATGCTAGCTTAAAGTTTACGCGTACTATCACTACGGAAAAATGGGTTATTCATTGTATATATCATACTTAGTTTTGGGTCAAACAAAATAGAAAGTCAATAATGTTCATTGAAAAAAAAAAAAGAAAAAAAAAAAGAAGAAAGAAATATATATGTAAAACAGAGGAAGGAGAGGAAGGGAAGAGGGAGAGGAGAGATTTGAGGGTACCTGTACATGCGTGTATCAGTGAGAAGCTTTGCCTTTTTGCATATATTAGATAATTTACCTGTACTAAATGCATATCATATAGGAAGCAGTGCCTGCATATTTTTAACATAAATATAGTTCAGACCATATAGTGTGTGTGCAAGCATCTATTAAAAAAGATCCATGCATTTAGTCGAAAGATTGGGCGAATTGTGCATGTGATATATATATTTATAAAAAAAAAAAAAAAAAAAAACACACACACTGAATTAAATGCTTACAATTTATAAGCTTTCATTCCAAACAATATTTCAATTTGTACCAGACATTGATTTAATTTAATTTACTATTTAATATTATTAATTCATTAACTAAATTCACTACTTACCTTTGTTCTCTTATATGCAACTCTTAGCCTAATATAACAATTTACATCACTTCAATTTATTCGTCATTTTGTTTCAACTGTAAATACTTAGCCTTATATTCCCATGGTTTCATTTCCTTCTCAACGTTTGCTTCATTATTAATTTTAAAATCTTTATTTCTTCTAAAGTAAATTTGCGTAAATCTTATTAAAATGACAAATTTAATTAACGAAAATGACAGGTCGTTACACATATAAAAAAAAAAAGAGAATATTTATAATTTAGAAATGATATAATAAAATTTTATAAAGGAAGTAACGTGCAGATCAAATAATGTACTATCCATGCATTAGTTTGTAGTATAGGCTGGGTGAAAACTTTTGCATGTGTACACGCAAATCTAGTAGGAAATAGGCAGTGTGTTTTTGCGTGAAGGGAAAAAATTAAGGGAGTGAAGTATTTGCATTTCTTTGGGTTACAGTGAGCGTACATTCTTAGTTGATATAGGCTTGGGCCGTGACCTTATGCATACTTCCAGTTGAAGTTTAGTAATGTGGTGGTTGTGCGTTTTGTTTAATTAAATAATAGAGTATATATATAAAAGGTAGAAGAAAAAAAAAGATTTTATTTTGGGCCGAGTTGTTCGTCAAGTAGGGTGGTGTAGTGGTCGAGCGTATCGTGCCAAATTTCTTTGACTCTATTCGTTCCAATTGTTTCAAATATTTGCGTTGACCATAAATTTTAAAAGTCACGTATTCGGTATTTGGATCTTGTTATAGATTTGAATCTAGACGTGACATCCAGGGAAATTTGATCGCTACCCTCTGTGCGTTTCTTTTTTTTTGGTGGATTTTTCATTTTCGCTTGAATCAAATTTTCTGCAGCTTTCAGGTGAGTATTTCTCACCAGACATACGTATTTATATTTTGGTAAATTATTGCAAGTGTATGTGTAAAATTGTATTTCACTATTATCTGTCTGTAATGTAATATAGAATGATGGACCCCATTTAAATTGACACCTCATCAGTATTATCTGTTATATTATTTCTGCAGTTATATTATTAATTGTTATTTACTGCTTAAATCACCACTGCAAGTTCCCTGTTAAAGTTGGATTGTTATGGGCTGAAATAATGATTATTGTTAAACTAGTCTGTTAACTGCTTAACTGATAACTTGGGATTGCGGGTTTGAAATGATAGAACCTGGGGTTTTGTAAATTACGGGTTGAAATGATATAAATCCGTATCACTTGACCTAGGCTAGAGAACTATATACAGGCCCGTGGTCCTTATAATATTTTCTGAAATATTTAAAATTATTTTGGAAGTTAAATATTTGATTTAATATCTTTAAAGGATTTTATATTGATTTTGAATGAGTTATAAATGTTAATAAATAAATAAATAAATATTTGAATAAAATTTTGGAATATAACTTATTTTGGAAATTCTGGATTTTTGAAAGGATAAGATTTCAGTTAAGAAATATATATATATAAGTTATATTTGGAAATATTTATTAAGTTAAACAATCTACTAAAGCATTTAAATGCTGTCTTTTGAAATTGGACTAGTTTTACCCGTAACTTTAGGTAGCATTTCCTAAGTGCTATAGAATCTGGAATTTGATTGTTTTGAAATTTAAGGAATTTGATAAATTATATTTATGTTTAAGTTTTGGAGACCTTTAAGATATGAGATTTATAACTGGATTTTTCTTAATAAATTTAAGATGAACATTCTAGTGTTAAGTAAATTTTGAAATTATTTAATGGCATAATTTTGGAGTTTTATCTATGGAATTTATGGGAATATTCAAGACGAAATAATAAACACTAATTTGTTGAAAGAAAAAATATCCAACCTTAGTTTTGAATATTAATACTCCAATTGGATATATATATAGGAATTGAAATGGTCTTGGGAACATGAAGTGATATTTAAATTATGGTTTAAAATAAAGAAATATATTTGTAAAGCTATGTAAATTATCTTCTTTACAAAGTAACCATAAAGTTAAACCATTTATATCCAAACCATTTGTGTTTTGGGAGTTATGTTTTTTTTAAAGAAAAATTTCCAATATATTATGGTTTAAAGGTATAATTCAAATATTTGGTTTCCAGATATTATAAATTTTAAGCAGTATGGTTTTGGAAAAGAATTATATTTGAATATAACGATATCATGTTGTTTTGGGTTTTAAATGATATCGTATTTATAGTTTTGAAATGGAAATGTTTATACTGGTTTTAAAGTATAAATTGTTTTTAAATGACCACGGGTTATAATAACGATGGGTTGGCAAAGAGACCGGGATCGGATATGGACATACTCTCTGTCGATACCGAAAACCACTTTGACCAACCGTGTACGCGGTGGAGATTCCAGAATGAAGTAGGTCGGTGGTGGCGTTTCCTGTAAGGTAAATACGTGGACCCGACTCCCGTGAGTTGGCATAAGGTGGCTAAAACAGGAGCAATTCCAGGCCAATGAGGTCATTCCTCTGATCGGACGCTCCTCTTCGATATTATACTATGATTTTGGATTGATTCGGTGGCCACCTCTATATTTTGATTTTGGGGAGTTAGTCCGAGGTGGGCGGTAACTACGGCTACGCGTTTCCACCAGCCTGGATAGCAATTGGTATATCTACCCTGGCATTGCCTAGTTGTGCCGTGTCATCTACCATACCGAGCCTTGTACGAGTTTAGATTTCTCCCGTAGCCCGTGTGGTATCCTCTAGTTGCTTCCCGATCAGGAGGAGCTATGATATTGGATGGACTACTGGGACTATTACGTGTTAAGGTGGAAAATGTAAAGCCTTAATGCTATTTAAAAGTATGTTTATTTTATAAATAGACACTATTATAATAGCGCAATATACTACATAGTAAATAGTTTGACGGATCCTTAGAGGATGGGCGGTCCCAAGCATCCTTTAAGTTACTTGCTCTATATTACAGTACACTTGAATTAGCTTACATTATATAAGTATGTATGTCCTGACTCGAGTGTTATGTTTTATTTTTCGCTCGGGTCAGCCTGAGTTGCAGCTTCAATTTCTTCTCCGTAGCTAGGACACTCAGTAGATCATTCGCGCTGCTGGAAGTTGTTTCAGCCTTTATCTTTTCTGGAATCCAAGACTTTGAAGACTCTATCTCTATTTATGTCTTAAAATTTGTATTGAGGATTATAGACAATGTAAGTTCTGTTTTGTTGAAGTTATATCAGTGGCTTCATGAACCACTAAATTTTTAATTTCCGCTGCGAGATTCTGATATCTGTGTATGTGATTCTGTGATCTATTTATTGTATATTCTGAGTTTTGGCAAATTTATTCTACAACGCAGTATTTTGAACAATTCAAGTCCGACAATGTGCGGATGCGAATGGTTGAAAATATTGGGTCGTTACATTTGGTATCAGAGCTTTGGTTCTAGGCAAAACTTAGAATGTATGGTAAATTTGATTTACAGAATCACGTTCATTCGAGATTGAACCACTCTCTTTTCGAATTTTGGAACATTCCCTACGGTTCCAAAGCTCATTCGTATCCCTCACTTTTTCATCTGCTTTAGATTCTGGAGTATCTCATAACTCCACTTCGGATGATCTTTATTGTAAATTGGCGGTCTCGCCATTATTCTAATAAAGGGGTGAAACTCCTTTACCATTAGCATTGATTCACCGGAGATTTATATTTATCCTCGGTTTATATGCTAGTATCTTTGGTTATTCCAAATTCTATCTCTTCGGATCAAATGTAGATTTACCCCAACCACATCGATATGGCTCTTTAAGTCACGGATGACTAGGTCAAGGTTGTCCGCGACTTATATAGACTTACCCAGTTTCCTTATTCTGATCTTCTGATTTCAATTTATCTTGAATTCTATTTGATTTGAGTTCATCAAATTTGAGTCTCTATCCTGGTTTGAGAAGTTTATTCCTATATTTGAAATTAAAATCTAATATTATATATATGAGTATAATTTTCAAAATTTTATAATTAATTTAACTAGTTGTCAAGAGATAATAGTTTTGATTTTATTTATGGTGTTGTAAGCCATGTGTTTGTCTAATAAATAAGTGAATATAAAACAATGGTTATAAATTAATTTGGAAACAGAAATGAATTTAAAACTAAAACTTGAGAATTAAATTTCTGATGATTTCAAACCTTGTGTTTAAATTTTAAAAGGATGTAATAAGTATTTTTGTATAGAAATTTGTTTCCAAAGAAATTTTAAAATTAGTGCTTTTCTCTTTGTCACTGGAAAATAATTTCGGTGATGACTGCAGCATCATCGACATTCATTTTCGAGTTTCGAAGTGAAAAGACCATTCTGTAGTCTGGCTACAGTGTTTCCTTGAGATTTTAATTGATTTGAATTTCTAAAGTATGACTTAATATATATAGATATATAATTTAAATTTGATTTGACATATTAGGTATATATATTTAGTTATCTCTAAATGGTTTGAAGGGAATCAGGAATTTAATTCTTAAAGTTATCTTGAGGAAGGAAAATAAATATAATAACAAAAATTTGAATAAAAAGGTTCCAATTGGAGATAATTAAATTGAAAGTTTTATTTGTATAACACCCAATTTCATTTAATATAACTTACCTTGATTTTCAAAAGTTAACATGTAATTGGATAATATACAATATAAAAGGATTTTATGAGTGGTTATAATAAATATTATACACTTAAATTTTAGTTATAAAAGATTAATGGGGATAAATAAGGAAAAGGAATTTAAGGAATTTTATTCAAATGTCTTAATAATCAAATTAATTTAATATGGATCCGTAAATCTAACCAAGAGATTTTAATAAAAGGTTATTTCCTGAAATGAATATGTTTGTGTAATAAACAAGGTATCTTTGAATAAGGAAAATATATTTGAAAGGGATATTTTTGGAGTAAGGATTATATATCTTCAAATCATAGTTTAATTGATGTCTAAATAAATAGTTAAGACGTATTCTAATATCACTAAATTTTGATAATTGAGAATTGGTTTTCAAATGGAAATTCAAGGGTAACTTATTGAAGGAATATCTTATTTATAAGATAAGTATTTTTAATAAAGTGTTAGGTTATTTGTTAAAATTCAGAGTTAAGTACATAATAAACTGATTAGGAATACTATTATATCTACTATAGCATATTATGAGTGCTGCTGTTTCTAAAAATAAAATGTTTTGGAAATTTTTTTTATAAATGAACTTAGGAATATTTCAACCTTGAAATGAATATTGTTTGGCATTGAATTTAAAAGGTATAAATGAAGATTATTTTAAAGGTATTATGATTTTAGTAGCATGATTTCCAAATGATAATATTTATAAATTTAATGATTTCAAAGCATTATGATTGCAAATTTATTATCTTATTTATTTTCAAACTATCTTTAAGTGTCCTTGGTTTCCCTATCTGCTACAGAATGAGGAGGCTATTGCTTATACCAGTCTATTTAGAAATCTTTTCTATAATCTTTAAAAATCTTTGTTACTCATCGGGGCCTGAGCACCGCTTACCACCCATAGACCGACGGTCGAACTGAAAAGAGTAAAACCGATTCTAGAAGATCTTCTTCGTGCTTCAAATCCGGAACTATTCGTTTAAAGTTCTTGTTTATCTAGCTTATCTTCCTTTGTTTCTTTTCTTTTGTTCCTTTTCGAGGACGAAAAGTTCTTAAGTGGGGGAGAGTGTAACAGCCCAATTTTTTTTACAAGTATTTTTCACTTGTATGTTTTTTTTTTTTTTTTTTTTTTGAAAAAAAAACTTTGGGGTTTATTTAAAGTGATTAAAACAAAATATGAAAAAAAAATTAGGACTAACTAATAAGATCTCTGAAAAAATCAAGTTTTAATTAAGAAAACATTTATAGCTTAGGTGGTAAAGACATCTGGGTTATTCACGACAGGTCACGAGTTCGAGTCTCAACACGGTCAGAATTTCGAATTTTTTTTATGTATAAATGAACTGGGTAATCACGCGTTAAAAAGGGCGTGTAAATCTAGGGAATAAGTACCGTGTATATATATATATATATAAAATATGAAGAATGTAAACCAATTTAAATTTTAGTTAAGTATTATTTTTGAAGGATTTAGTGTATTTATAAACTGTTAAATATCGCGTTTAAAAGGACGCGTAAAATTTATGGTAAGTAATGTAATAAAACGTGTAAAATTTAAAACGTTATTTTATATATATATTTTTGATGTTTTGTATTACGTCAGTTTGACGTACTTTTAAAATCATATATAAACACCTTTATGTATTAAAACATCAGTTAGTGATTTTTAAGACGAACGTTACTTTTGGTTGTAACTGACAGTTTGGTTTTAAATAAAATGTGTATATACGTTTCCATTTCCAAAAGCTTTGAAAAATTCTTGCCGTCATTTAATTAAATCAAACTAAAAAAATAATATATCAATTCTCATATAATTGGAACGGTTCATATTTTGCCATTCCTCTGATCACGAAACCTTATCTGCCTAAATCTACAATCACGCATATATCATTTGAAAGAAAATCAATTTTGCCTTCCTTTGCGCGTGACACAAAATTTTATTCTTTTAACATTTTTTACATTTGCCTCTTACCATTTGTTTCTTGAGCATGTCACTGTATTCATTTATTCACGCAACCTAAATGGACTAATATATTTGATTGCCTAAAAATCAACTCATGCATTCAATTTAACCTTGCCTATCTTTTCAAATTCTCACATTCCTATTTATATCTCTCTGTTTCCACTGCCTTTATTTTGCAAGATAAAAATTTTTTCGTTCCTATAATCACGCATATAAAGTAAAAAAATCGTATTTAAATATCTTTATGGAGAAAAATATCAGTCAGTGATTTTAAGACGGACGTTATTTTGTTTTAAAGGACCGTTTGATTTCTTTTAATAAATGGTATACGTTCTTTGCCTAAAGCTTACATAAATATTCACCTTTTCATTTATGGGTATCAAACTAAAATCAAGATTTTAGCTAAAATAAAATGGATCACACGTGAGCAACATTAGTGCATTTGTATATATGTAACGTTCGCATTTTTGCTTATTCCTCTTACCCTCTGTTGTCATCAGCTTTACCAAACATCACGCTTGCCCTTCCTTTGATCAATATTCCCCTTAAGTAACGTACAAACTTTATAAATCAAACCATGTATCACGCAAGTCATTTATTTCCCATAATCCAAGCTGCCATTTTCTCTGCCTTTTTGTTTACAAATTTTCGAATACTGATCAAACTTTATACGTTGGAAGAAAAAAATTTATCCTTTTGCAAAACTGAAATGAGTTAATCACGCCACATCCCTTGATCACTGCCTTGCCGTTTCACAAATTCGTGTATAAATATGCCAGAGATCCACATCTCAAAAAAAAAAAAGAAAAAAAAACTCACCACTCTTCAAAGCATTGCAAATTTTCCTCTGGCAATTTCGTTCGAAGCATCAGGTAATTGTCTTATTGTTTTCTCTTTCTTTTCCTTCCAGTTTTTCCTTTCCTCAGTTTTTTTTTTTTGTTCTCATTTGATATGCTCGGCCACTCCAACCCATCTACTTCACCCGATCTAGTTGACAAACTTTGGAAATTTATGAGTCATCACATCTGTAGAAATCTAATATGTGTGTGCAAAGAGATGGTGTAGTTGACCCAGATTTAATTTAATGCTAGCTTAAAGTTTACGCGTACTATCACTACGGAAAAATGGGTTATTCATTGTATATATCATACTTAGTTTTGGGTCAAACAAAATAGAAAGTCAATAATGTTCATTGAAAAAAAAAAAGAAAAAAAAAAAGAAGAAAGAAATATATATGTAAAACAGAGGAAGGAGAGGAAGGGAAGAGGGAGAGGAGAGATTTGAGGGTACCTGTACATGCGTGTATCAGTGAGAAGCTTTGCCTTTTTGCATATATTAGATAATTTACCTGTACTAAATGCATATCATATAGGAAGCAGTGCCTGCATATTTTTAACATAAATATAGTTCAGACCATATAGTGTGTGTGCAAGCATCTATTAAAAAAGATCCATGCATTTAGTCGAAAGATTGGGCGAATTGTGCATGTGATATATATATTTATAAAAAAAAAAAAAAAAAAACACACACACTGAATTAAATGCTTACAATTTATAAGCTTTCATTCCAAACAATATTTCAATTTGTACCAGACATTGATTTAATTTAATTTACTATTTAATATTATTAATTCATTAACTAAATTCACTACTTACCTTTGTTCTCTTATATGCAACTCTTAGCCTAATATAACAATTTACATCACTTCAATTTATTCGTCATTTTGTTTCAACTGTAAATACTTAGCCTTATATTCCCATGGTTTCATTTCCTTCTCAACGTTTGCTTCATTATTAATTTTAAAATCTTTATTTCTTCTAAAGTAAATTTGCGTAAATCTTATTAAAATGACAAATTTAATTAACGAAAATGACAGGTCGTTACACATATATAAAAAAAAAAAGAGAATATTTATAATTTAGAAATGATATAATAAAATTTTATAAAGGAAGTAACGTGCAGATCAAATAATGTACTATCCATGCATTAGTTTGTAGTATAGGCTGGGTGAAAACTTTTGCATGTGTACACGCAAATCTAGTAGGAAATAGGCAGTGTGTTTTTGCGTGAAGGGAAAAAATTAAGGGAGTGAAGTATTTGCATTTCTTTGGGTTACAGTGAGCGTACATTCTTAGTTGATATAGGCTTGGGCCGTGACCTTATGCATACTTCCAGTTGAAGTTTAGTAATGTGGTGGTTGTGCGTTTTGTTTAATTAAATAATAGAGTATATATATAAAAGGTAGAAAAAAAAAAAGATTTTATTTTGGGCCGAGTTGTTCGTCAAGTAGGGTGGTGTAGTGGTCGAGCGTATCGTGCCAAATTTCTTTGACTCTATTCGTTCCAATTGTTTCAAATATTTGCGTTGACCATAAATTTTAAAAGTCACGTATTCGGTATTTGGATCTTGTTATAGATTTGAATCTAGACGTGACATCCAGGGAAATTTGATCGCTACCCTCTGTGCGTTTCTTTTTTTTTGGTGGATTTTTCATTTTCGCTTGAATCAAATTTTCTGCAGCTTTCAGGTGAGTATTTCTCACCAGACATACGTATTTATATTTTGGTAAATTATTGCAAGTGTATGTGTAAAATTGTATTTCACTATTATCTGTCTGTAATGTAATATAGAATGATGGACCCCATTTAAATTGACACCTCATCAGTATTATCTGTTATATTATTTCTGCAGTTATATTATTAATTGTTATTTACTGCTTAAATCACCACTGCAAGTTCCCTGTTAAAGTTGGATTGTTATGGGCTGAAATAATGATTATTGTTAAACTAGTCTGTTAACTGCTTAACTGATAACTTGGGATTGCGGGTTTGAAATGATAGAACCCGGGGTTTTGTAAATTACGGGTTGAAATGATATAAATCCGTATCACTTGACCTAGGCTAGAGAACTATATACAGGCCCGTGGTCCTTATAATATTTTCTGAAATATTTAAAATTATTTTGGAAGTTAAATATTTGATTTAATATCTTTAAAGGATTTTATATTGATTTTGAATGAGTTATAAATGTTAATAAATAAATAAATAAATATTTGAATAAAATTTTGGAATATAACTTATTTTGGAAATTCTGGATTTTTGAAAGGATAAGATTTCAGTTAAGAAATATATATAAGTTATATTTGGAAATATTTATTAAGTTAAACAATCTACTAAAGCATTTAAATGCTGTCTTTTGAAATTGGACTAGTTTTACCCGTAACTTTAGGTAGCATTTCCTAAGTGCTATAGAATCTGGAATTTGATTGTTTTGAAATTTAAGGAATTTGATAAATTATATTTATGTTTAAGTTTTGGAGACCTTTAAGATATGAGATTTATAACTGGATTTTTCTTAATAAATTTAAGATGAACATTCTAGTGTTAAGTAAATTTTGAAATTATTTAATGGCATAATTTTGGAGTTTTATCTATGGAATTTATGGGAATATTCAAGACGAAATAATAAACACTAATTTGTTGAAAGAAAAAATATCCAACCTTAGTTTTGAATATTAATACTCCAATTGGATATATATATAGGAATTGAAATGGTCTTGGGAACATGAAGTGATATTTAAATTATGGTTTAAAATAAAGAAATATATTTGTAAAGCTATGTAAATTATCTTCTTTACAAAGTAACCATAAAGTTAAACCATTTATATCCAAACCATTTGTGTTTTGGGAGTTATGTTTTTTTTAAAGAAAAATTTCCAATATATTATGGTTTAAAGGTATAATTCAAATATTTGGTTTCCAGATATTATAAATTTTAAGCAGTATGGTTTTGGAAAAGAATTATATTTGAATATAACGATATCATGTTGTTTTGGGTTTTAAATGATATCGTATTTATAGTTTTGAAATGGAAATGTTTATACTGGTTTTAAAGTATAAATTGTTTTTAAATGACCACGGGTTATAATAACGATGGGTTGGCAAAGAGACCGGGATCGGATATGGACATACTCTCTGTCGATACCGAAAACCACTTTGACCAACCGTGTACGCGGTGGAGATTCCAGAATGAAGTAGGTCGGTGGTGGCGTTTCCTGTAAGGTAAATACGTGGACCCGACTCCCGTGAGTTGGCATAAGGTGGCTAAAACAGGAGCAATTCCAGGCCAATGAGGTCATTCCTCTGATCGGACGCTCCTCTTCGATATTATACTATGATTTTGGATTGATTCGGTGGCCACCTCTATATTTTGATTTTGGGGAGTTAGTCCGAGGTGGGCGGTAACTGCGGCTACGCGTTTCCACCAGCCTGGATAGCAATTGGTATATCTACCCTGGCATTGCCTAGTTGTGCCGTGTCATCTACCATACCGAGCCTTGTACGAGTTTAGATTTCTCCCGTAGCCCGTGTGGTATCCTCTAGTTGCTTCCCGATCAGGAGGAGCTATGATATTGGATGGACTACTGGGACTATTACGTGTTAAGGTGGAAAATGTAAAGCCTTAATGCTATTTAAAAGTATGTTTATTTTATAAATAGACACTATTATAATAGCGCAATATACTACATAGTAAATAGTTTGACGGATCCTTAGAGGATGGGCGGTCCCAAGCATCCTTTAAGTTACTTGCTCTATATTACAGTACACTTGAATTAGCTTACATTATATAAGTATGTATGTCCTGACTCGAGTGTTATGTTTTATTTTTCGCTCGGGTCAGCCTGAGTTGCAGCTTCAATTTCTTCTCCGTAGCTAGGACACTCAGTAGATCATTCGCGCTGCTGGAAGTTGTTTCAGCCTTTATCTTTTCTGGAATCCAAGATTTTGAAGACTCTATCTCTATTTATGTCTTAAAATTTGTATTGAGGATTATAGACAATGTAAGTTCTGTTTTGTTGAAGTTATATCAGTGGCTTCATGAACCACTAAATTTTTAATTTCCGCTGCGAGATTCTGATATCTGTGTATGTGATTCTGTGATCTATTTATTGTATATTCTGAGTTTTGCCAAATTTATTCTACAACGCAGTATTTTGAACAATTCAAGTCCGACAATGTGCGGATGCGAATGGTTGAAAATATTGGGTCGTTACAGTTAATATATACAAAATCTAAAGTAACTATCCAGGGTATGCTTATAAATACTTATATCAATGATATAAGTAATGTAATGATTGTGAAGCCATTTTGAAGATAAAAAAATATTGTGCAAAGACAATGAAAGGAGTCCTCTCTCAATTTTAGAAATTATATGATATATAAATATAGAAAAATAATTTCTTTTGGAATAATATACGAAGTGGACTTAATTTTTTTATAATTATCGAAAATGTTCACTTCAATACATATTTAAAAAAGATGATTTATGTGTTAAAGATGGATATTTTAAAGTTTATAAAATAGAAGTATTTATTTACACATATGTATAAACATAGAACTCTATGTTTGACATATTATATCATATAAGTTAACAATTTAAGAGTAATGTAAGGTTAGAGGGAGAATCACATGAGTAGAATTGATTACTGTGATCATGCAAGCAGGCTTGATAAGGTCGTTATTTTTGTATATATGTTGAGCTATTATGTAACAACCCTAGATTTTTCATATATTTTAATATTTGACTTTATTTTATTTTGAAATTATTTTTAAACTTGTTTTATTTCAAACATTTCACATTTTTAAATATAAATGTTGATTATTATGTGAATTATAATTTCAAACAGGTATAAATTGGATATTTTACTGAAAGATGAATTTCTGTTCAAACTGGTCAATCTTTGACTTTTAAATTTCAAATTTAAATATTTAAACTCCTAAATTTTATCTTTTATTATGAAATTATATTTAATAACTTGAATACTACTTTTCGTTTCGTTGAAAACAGATTTAAATTGTGAAAGTTATGTATATTTCTATATTGAATGCAATCTATTTTATTTAGCAATTTTGACTATTTTAAATTATATAAATTATATTTTCTTTGTCATATTTTATTTTAAAATGTGTCATTATGTTATTTTATTTATATTTTTGTCTTTTAATATTTTTGAGGTGATAATAAAACTTTTCCAAAGTTTACTGTATTTATTTCCTATTTTTAAAGGCTGTTTTCTATTTTTTTCTGCTATTTTCTTCATTTAAATTATATTTAATTAAAAAATTTATATATTTTTGTCAATGCATTTTTATTTTATGTTATTATCTTTGTTATAAATATTTTTACAAGTTCATATAAATTTTTCAAAGTTCATTCTGTTTATTTTTCATTTTTCTAGACTAGTTTGTATTTTTTTGAGCTATTTTCTTATTTTACCTTATATAATTATTATTATTTATTTATATTTTTATATTTTGTTGCATTTTCGAAATTTTTACTTAAATTATTGTTATTCTTAGAAATTTAAACTTATATAAATAAATAAAAGGAAATTTGAAAAGTTTATGTCTCTTTAGTTGCTTAAGACCTTTTGTTTTCCCGTCTCTTCATTTTTCCTAACCGTATTGCATTCAATTCTTTTTGGCCGTCCCCTATCATTCTTCAGCTGCATCCAACTTCATTTTCACGAAAATAAAAGTTTCTCATCCAAAATTTTCGGCCATGAACTCCTGAAGCAAAAGTTTGGTAAAGTTCTTCTTCTTTTTCGCTTATTCTTCTTGTTTTCCTTATCTCTTTGCACTTGTCTTCAACTTTGTAGCTCAGCCCTTGCTCCTCCACCACCATAGCCACCTCCACCACCACCATAACTAGCTGCCATCCCCTCCAGCCCACTGTCCATCCATAGCCGTGGCAATCCATGATGTAGATCCACCAAATATTTGAGCAAACTCCACCTAAACATGCATTGCCGAGCTCCTTTACCTTCACCACTCCACCACATCACCTTGGCCGACCTTTGCATCATCACCACCAGCCACTTGCTGACGTGAGACCCCTGCCACATTAGTACATGACCCTACCAGGCCTGGCCATGCCTATGTATGCTTAGGGCCGAACCATTTATGCACAGAAATTCTACTTTGGTTACCTTGATTTGAGTTATACATGCCTATACACTTCATCTCCTTCATATCCACGTTATGGCCGACCCTATTGAACTCAAACCTGATCCAAACCTGATTCAAAACCATCCCATAACAGTGCCTTTCTAGTTCATAGCTGAAGCATACAAGGTTGAATGCAAGTGCAAAAGTTCTAGCTTTGAATTGTGTAGTTATTCCTAGCATTGTTTTGTAATATCTTGGTTTGTAATTCATGTTTGTATTTGTTTTGTTTGATATATTTAAGGAAATTAATCTTTAGCTCCCCCGATCTCAAATCTTATTCATGTTGTCGTGCCTTCGAATATTCCTTGTCGTGTGTTTTGGTTGCCATCTTCAGCTTAAAAAGGTGAGTAAATCTCACTAGACTAATATGTACTTATATAGTGATAAACTGACATCACCTGAATCTGTAAATGCATATCATCCTCTTATAACTCCTATATTATATTCATATGAAGTTCACACCTATATTTACACTTGTTATACCATATGTTACTGTTATTTCATGCTATTCTGTTATTTTCATCAGTTTATCACACTGCAAGTTCCCTGTAGACTAGAATCACTATGGGTTGAAATGATACATACCTGAACGGAATTTAGAATAGGAGAAAATCGTTACGGGCTGAAATGATAGGGCTGAATGATTTTCAGTTATTTTCTTTTACTTGGGATTGCGGGTTTGAAATGATCAAACCCGGTTTTCTTTGTAAATTACGAGTTGAAATGATGTATTACCCGTATCACTTCATCTAGGCTAGAAAATGAAATACAGACCCGTTGTTAAAATATGTTTTTCTAAAAATTTTAAATTATTTTAGAAATGTAAATATTATAATATTTTGATTTAAATTTGATCAAAAATGATTTTTGTAAAGCATTATTGATATCCTGAAAATTTATAAGTGAAATAAATAAATGGTAAAGTTAGAAAATCTGAGATGTAAGTTATTTTGGAAACTAGAATTTGGTGATAAATGGAATTTAAATTAAATATGAAAATATGATAAATTTATGATATTTTGAATTAAATGAATTTAAAATGATTTTATAATATATCAATGATTTTTGAATAAAGTTAAAAATGGAAATGAATGAATATTTAGGTTGAAATTTGGAAATATAACTAAAATTAGAAATTTGTGAGTTTGGCTTAAAAGTGAATGTTAAGTTAAGTAAATAAAAATGAAATTAAGTTATATTTGAAAATTTTAAACTTAAATGTTAAGTTAAATTTAATATAATGAATTTAAAATTTAATGTTGGAATTTAATAAGTGAATTATTATTAAATTTTGATTTTGAATGGAGATTTAACTTTATAAAATCATGAATATAAGGGTATTTGAATGACTGTTTTAAAAGTGAAATTATATGATTTTATAAGCTAAAAATGATTTAAATAAAAATATAATTGTTTGTGAAATTATATTGAATACTTGAAGTTAATTAACTGCATTTCTGAAATGCTATTAATTCTAATGTAAATGATAATACAGCATTTTTAAATGCTGTAGTTGATAATAATGAACCAAATGGCTAAGTTTAATTAAAGGTTATTATAACATTTTTGTAAATGCTATAATTATTGAATTTAACTGAGTTTTATTTGAAACTAATGTAACCCTATTACAACCCTTTTAAATGCTATCTTTTACTAAATTGAACTGGTTTGAATGTAACTTTCCGTAGCAATTTCTAAATGCTGCGAAAGTTGAATTTTCATCTGTTTTAATAAATTAAGTGGATAAATGAATTTTGAAAGACTAAATTTTTTTTAAATTTAATAATTTAATTATTAAATATAATAACTTCATTTTATGATTTAAAATGAAGTAATTTGTTTCAAAATATAAACTATTTTGAAATGTGTTTTTTGTAATGGTATTTAAATTAAATAAAAATGAATGTGGTTTGGAAGATATTATATTTTGATATTATGAAATGGATTTTGAATGATATTGAATTTTGAAATGATATTTTATTTTGAAGTATAAAATACCATTTTGAAATTTTAACCACGGGACGTATTTAATTTATAGTTTAACTGATTCTTAAAGGATGGGCGATCCCAAGCATCCTTTAAGTTATTGTGCATTTCTACTACAGTTCACTTGAGTTAGTTTACATTATATAAGTATATATTGTCCTGACTCGAGTGTTTTGTGTTTTACTTTACGCTCGGGTCAGCCTGAGTATTTACAGCTTAGCTTTGGATTTCTTTCTGGAGCTAGGAATTGCTGGAGATTCTACGTGTCTAGTTATCTATCCCTTCAGTTTCAGTTGTTCTATTTCAGCTTTGGTATTGATAAACTGTTATGTAATTGAGATTTCTATTGTATATGTTTCTCAGACTGATATTATGTGTTATGTTTTGAGAGTTTGTTATAGTAGCTTCATGAACTACTATGGTATTTTAATTTCCGCTGCGAGTTATTCTGATATTTCTGTGTCTGTGATTCTGTGATTGTATTTCATTTGCTCCAAATTTATTTACAATGCGGTATTTTGAGCAATTCAAGTCCGACATGTGCGGATGCGAATGGCTGAAAATATCGGGTTGTTACAGTTGGTATCATAGCTTAGGTTTTAGGCAAACCTTAGCTTGCGGAGCAAAAACTCATTAGAGATAGGGTAGAAATACCCTAGAATGAGTGAAATACATCTCAGAATCCTTTCTTTGTGAGAGAACGTATTTTCGAAGTATAAAATGAATTTTAAAAGATTTTTAAAAGATTTTTCAAAGATTATTTTGGTATAAAAATGTTCTTATTTCGAAATCAAGATTTTCTAAACTTCATCTCTTCGTTATCCACCTTGTTAGAAATCTTTTGGTTAAGATTCTTATCGACTAGGATTCCTTGAACTTTGGAACACTCCCACTTGTTCTGGAATCCAGTCTTGTTTTCCCCATTTTTCCTTTTAATTTTGGAGCATTCGTAACTCTACTTTGGAATGACCTCTCTAAAGAGCGATGATTCCTTAGATCTTTGAATGATCTGTAAAGAGGAGAAACTCCTTTACAAATCACAATTGATTCACCAAAGATTTTTGTATCCACGGTTTACGATGCTATCTATCTCTTGCTCTACCAGGATTCTATCTTCGACGATCGAATGTCGGTTTGCCTTAGATTTCTGCATCGATCATATTTCTGAAGTCACGGTTGACCGGTTAAGGTCGCCCGCGATTTATATAGGCTTATCCATCTTCTATTTGGTAATTAAATTATCTCATCTTCATTTGAGTTTATCTTCAAACTAGAATTCTGTTTGATTAGAGTTCCTCTAATTTTGAATCTTTGTTTGTTTGAAATCCTTCCTTGAATCATCCTTTGGAAATTTGTGTTTGGTTGTATTTTGAAATTGTGCATACATCGAAATTATTAAGGATGACCATATTTTGTATATAAAAGTGAAATGTTTTCGATAAGAATTATATACCATTCAAAAATGAAAATTTGAAATTTCGAAAGAATTTGAAATTTTGAAAATTTTATAAGAACTTGATTTATACAAAAATGATTTATAACTGAAGGGTTTTGAATTTGAATTTCGAGGAATCGAATTCCGGTATTTTGAAATCGGTTTTAAGATTTTGGAAAATATATATAGTAATATGATTTAAAGATATATATATATATATATATATATATATATTTCAAATAAGAAATGTTTCAAATGTATTCGAATGAATTTCAATGATTTCGAAGGAATTTTAAAGAAGTTTTTCAAAGTTAATTGAAGTCCAGAACTCACTTATGTCGCTGGAGAATAATTTCGGTGATGAATGCATGCATCATCGGCATTGATTTTCGAGTTTCTGAGTGAGAGAGAGGCCACTCTAGTAGCTTTGCTCTGCGAGTGATTTTGTGAAACCAATTTTGATTTCAGATTTCGAAGTATGGTTTGATATTCGAAAGATAGATCCGTGTATATATATATATATATATTTGAAAAGATTTAAAGTAAGCCGGTGTTCAGTTCTCGAGTTTCAGATTTTGAAACCTAACTTTTGAAATTGATTTACTGATTTAGTGTTGATTTTCAACTCTTGGATTGAAAATATGACTTCTTCGACTATTTTAAGATTCGAGCACTTCCAAATCAAGGTTAATTTTTCAAAGCTAATTTTTTTGAAAAGTATAAGGTATTTGATAAAGAATATAAGTTTAGTTTGTATGTTTCAAGTATGAAATAATATGGTTTTTTATAAGTTGAAACTGTTTTGTTAAGTAAATAAATAAGACTATTTTGAATTATTCTAATATGAAATTTAGTTTTGAAATGTTTTGGATAAAAATTAGTCTTCAAATGTTTGAGAAAAATTTGGTTTTAAATGTTTTAACTTAGTAACATCTTTATAAAAGTATTTATTTAACAAGTTGGAATAGATACATAAGTTGTACGTATGTTGTTTTATTCGCATAATTAATTTGATCCAAGTTTGAGTACACAAGTTCGAGGTGAATTACACCATTTCGTGTTAGGATTTTTCATTTGATTCTTGATGGCGAACATTTGATATGGATTTTGGGCTTGATTCTAGAATTCTCTATCATAGTATATAGCTATGCAAGGAGACTGATGGCTTCTAGTCAAGAAACCATATCGAAGTCCGCATTAGGGAAGTCGAATGGACAATACTAGTTCGAAAGCGAACTTGCGTGATCAAGCGAGCGATCGAATGTAATGTTGCAAAATGATGACATATGTAAGTAATAATGAAGTAAAATTTGAGATATATGAAATTATGAAATTTAGTTTTGAAATATGGTATATTTAAGCCTTGAAACATATTTAAGATTTAATAGTTTATTTTGTAAATCAAATCTATATTTGAAATTGATAATATTTGAAATGGTTTTGTTGGAAAACTAAATTGAATTGAAACTGATGGCTTGAATTGAATTAAAATTGGAAATTTTAGAATTGGGTTTAATTGAATAAATTTGTGAAATGTAAAGAATTAAAGGAATGTTTTATGATTTCAACTGCATGATTTCTAAATGTTATGATTTTCAAAGTGTAATGATTTCAAGTATTTTAGTTTCGAAAGATTCATAACTTTGAAAGTATTATGACTTTTGAAGTGAATACATGTTTGAAATTGAAATGGATTTATTTGACCTAAACTTTGTTGATTTGGAAATTTGGATTATTTTCTAAACCTGTTGTTTTAAGAAATTTTGAAACTGAATATGTATAACTTGAAAGAAATGATTTGGTGACATCATATATGATTTTAAAATTTATTTGATATCGAAATGGTTTAAAATTTAGAACATGTTTTATTTAATACTTGATTTGGGAGCTATCGAACTTATATAAAAATGATTTGTATAAGTAAACCATTGATTTGAGAACTGTTGATTTGAAAAGGTACTCAATTTTGAAAAATGAAATATTATATAATCGAAATTTATATAAGTGTGATTTGATATACTATTATTTTGGAAAGTACTTGATTTGAAATGAAATCTTATATATAATGGACTTTATATAAGTATGATATTTGAAAGTGATTTCGAAAGGTACTATATGATACATATTTTCGAAGTAAAGATATGGAAAGTGCCTTCTGCTTGATATCCGCTTTGTGGCCACACTGTGATTCATTCTATCGATATTATTCTCTCTCTTTGATTTGGGATTTCCGGATATGATACTTAAGTGTCCATCGAATTCCACGGCGATCCCCGTGGTCTTATGATCGCGACTACATAGCGCAACTGCCTGGCTGAGTCTTGCCTAGGGGTACAGATTGTTTCCTGGGGGATCCAGGCATAACCATTGTGTATCCTACAATCCGTGTAGGTCGCGAAGAGTAGCGCAAGTGCCTGGATGAGTCTTGCCTAGGGGTACGGATTGTTTCCTGGGGGATCCAGGCATAACCATTGTGTATCATGCATTCTACTCGTCATCATGGCGTAACTCGCAGGGCTGAGAAAGCTTACGGATACGGATTGTTTCCTGGGGGATCCAGGGGTAACCATTGTGTATCTGCGATCCATGGTTAGACAACTGTTTCGGTTTGGTTGATTTGTTTGGATTGTACTTTCCATATCTGTTTTTAAAAGTGTTTTCATTATTTTCACTGGGTGTTGAAACAAGTCTACTAAGTACTTGGAGAATTCTAGCTTTGCGCCTGATCAACGCATAGCCAGAGTCTGTAGGAACGAAAGTAAACTTGTTAAGACATCGAGTTATAAAAGTATTTTGATAAAAGTATCTTGATAAAGTACTATATAAAGAATATTTTGATCAGTTATTTTCCCTCCTAAAGATTTTAAAATGTTCAAAAATTGTTTACTTTGAACCATCAGATTTGAATCAAATGACTATTCATCATATTATAAAATGTTTAAAATATTATGAAATTTTAATCGAAATGAATAATGGTTTAAATAATATTTCATCCATGTCTTTCAACCTGCTTCCCCTCCTAGCTACTTTCTCCCTACCTTCTTTCGAATGTCTTCCAACCTATTTCTCTTTCTTGTTGTTTCTCCGCTTCCTTCCTTTTCGAGGACGAAAAGATTTGAGTGGGGGAGAGTGTAACAACCCTAGATTTTTCATATATTTTAATATTTGACTTTATTTTATTTTGAAATTATTTTTAAACTTGTTTTATTTCAAACATTTCACATTTTTAAATATAAATGTTGATTATTATGTGAATTATAATTTCAAACAGGTATAAATTGGATATTTTACTAAAAGATGAATTTCTATTCAAACTGGTCAAACTTTGACTTTTAAAATTAAAATTTAAATATTTAAACTCCTAAATTTTATCTTTTATTATGAAATTATATTTAATAACTTGAATACTACTTTTTGTTTCGTTGAAAACAGATTTAAATTGTGAAAGTTATGTATATTTCAATATTGAATGCAATTTATTTTATTTAGCAATTTTGACTATTTTAAATTATATAAATTATATTTTCTTTGTCATATTTTATTTTAAAATGTGTCATTATGCTATTTTATGTATATTTTTGTCTTTTAATATTTTTGAGGTGATAATAAAACTTTTCCAAAGTTTACTGTATTTTTTTCCTATTTTTAAAGGCTGTTTTCTATTTTTTCTGCTATTTTCTTCATTTAAATTATATTTAATTAAAAATTTTATATATTTTTGTCAGTGCATTTTTATTTTATGTTATTATCTTTGT
Source organism: Allium cepa (assembly GCA_030765085.1). Taxonomy (NCBI): domain Eukaryota; kingdom Viridiplantae; phylum Streptophyta; class Magnoliopsida; order Asparagales; family Amaryllidaceae; genus Allium; species Allium cepa. The sequence goes on from CM060931.1 coordinate 977,617,707, forward strand.
TATAAATATTTTTACAAGTTCATATAAATTTTTCAAAGTTCATTCTGTTTATTTTTCATTTTTCTAGACTAGTTTGTATTTTTTTGAGCTATTTTCTTATTTTTCCTTATATAATTATTATTATTTATTTATATTTATATATTTTGTTTCATTTTCGAAATTTTTACTGAAATTATTATTATTCTCAGAAATTTAAACTTATATAAATAAATAAAAGGAAATTTGAAAAGTTTATGTCTCTTTAGTTGCTTAAGACCTTTTGTTTTCCCGTCTCTTCATTTTTCCTAACCTTATTGCATTCAATTCTTCTTGGCCGTCCCCTATCGTTCTTCAGCTGCATCCAACTTCATTTTCAAGAAAATAAAAGTTTCTCATCAAAAAAATTCGGCCATGAACTCCTGAAGCAAAAGTTTGGTAAAGTTCTTCTTCTTTTTCGCTTATTCTTCTTGTTTTCCTTATCTCTTTGCACTTGTCTTCACCTTTGTAGCTCAGCCCTTGCTCCTCCACCACCATAGCCACCTCCACCACCACCACAACCAGCTGCCATCCCCTCCAGCCCACTGTCCATCCATAGCCGTGGCAATCCATGATGTAGATCCACCAAATATTTGAGCAAACTCCACCTAAACATGCATTGCCAAGCTCCTTTACCTTCACCACTCCACCACATCACCTTGGCCGACCTTTGCATCATCACCACCAGCCACTTGCTGACGTGAGAACCCTGCCACATCAATACATGACCCTACCAGGCATGGCCGTGCCTATGTATGCTTAGGGCCGAACCATTTATGCACAGAAATTCTACTTTGGTTACCTTGATTTGAGTTATACATGCCTATACACTTCATCTCCTTCATATCCATGTTATGGCCGACCCTATTGAACCCAAACCTGATCCAAACCTAATTCAAAACCATCCCATAACAGTGCCTTTCCAGTCCATAGCTGAAGCATACAAGATTGAATGCAAGTGCAAAAGTTCTAGCTTTGAATTTTGTAGTTATTCCTAGCATTGTTTAGTAATATCTTGGTTTGTAATTCAAGTTTGTATTTGTTTTGTTTGATATATTTAAGGAAATTAATCTTTGGCTCTCCCGATCTCAAATCTTAATCATGTTGTCGTGCCTTTGAAGATTCCTTGTCGTGTGTTTTGGTTGCCATCTTCAGCTTAAACAGGTGAGTAAATCTCACCAAACTAATATGTACTTATATAGTGATAAACTGACATCACCTGAATCTGTAAATGCATATCATCATGTTATAACTGCTATATTATATTCATATGAAGTTCACACCTATATTTACACTTTTTATACCATATGTTACTGTTATTTCATGCTATTCTGTTATTTTCATCAGTTTATCACACTGCAAGTTCCCTATAGACTAGAATCACTATGGGTTGAAATGATACATACCCGAACGGAATTTTGAATAGGAGAAAATCGTTATGGGCTGAAATGATAGGCCTGAATGATTTTCAATTATTTTCTTTTACTTGGGATTGCGGGTTTGAAATGATCAAACCCGGTTTTCTTTGTAAATTACGAGTTGAAATGATATATTACCCGTATCACTTCATCTAGGCTAGAAAATGAAATACAGACCCGTTGTTAAAATATGTTTTCCTAAAAAATTTAAATTATTTTAGAAATGTAAATATTATAATATTTTGATTTAAATTTGATTAAAAATGATTTTTGTAAAGCATTATTGATTTCCTGAAAATTTATAAGTGAAATAAATAAATGATAAAGTTAGAAAATCTGAAATGTAAGTTATTTTGGAAACTAGAATTTGGTGATAAATGGAATTTAAATTAAATATGAAAATATGATAAATTTATGATATTTCGAATTAAATGAATTTAAAATGATTTTATAATATATCAATTATTTTTGAATAAAGTTAAAAATGTGAAATGAATGAATATTTATGTTGAAATTTGGAAATATAACTAAAATTGGAAATTTGTGAGTTTGGCTTAAAAGTGAATGTTAAGTTAAGTAAATAAAAATGAAATTAAGTTATATTTGAAAATTTTAAACTTAAATGTTAAGTTAAATTTAATATAATGAATTTAAAATTTAATGTTGGAATTTAATAAGTGAATTATTATTAAATTTTGATTTTTGAATGGAGATTTAACTTTATAAAATCATGAATATAAGGGTATTTGAATGACTGTTTTAAAAGTGAAATTATATGATTTTATAAGCTAAAAATGATATAAATAAAAATATAATTGTTTGTGAAATTATATTGAATACTTGAAGTTAATTAACTGCATTTCTGAAATGCTATTAATTCTAATGTAAATGATAATACAGCATTTGTAAATGCTGTAGTTGATAACAATGAACCAAATGGCTAAGTTTAATTAAAGGTTATTATAGCATTTTTTTAAATGCTATAATTATTGAATTTAACTAAGTTTTATTTGAAACTAATGTAACCCTATTACAACCTCTTTAAATGCTATCTTTTATTAAATTGAACTGGTTTGAATGTAACTTTCCGTAGCAATTTCTAAATGCTGCGAAAGTTGAATTTTCATCTGTTTTAATAAATTAAGTGGATAAATGAATTTTGAAAGACTAAAATTTTGTAAATTTAATAAATTAATTATTAAATATAATAACTTCATTTTATTATTTAAAATGAAGTAATTTGTTTCAAAATATAAACTATTTTGAAATGTGTTTTGTAATGGTATTTAAATTAAATAAAAATGAATGTGGTTTGGAAGATATTATATTTTGATATTATGAAATGGATTTTGAATGATATTGAATTTTGAAATGATATTTTATTTTGAAGTATAAAATACCATTTTGAAATTTTAACCACGGGATGTATTTAATTTATAGTTTAACTGATTCTTAAAGAATGGGCGATCCCAAGCATCCTTTAAGTTATTGTGCATTTCTACTACAGTTCACTTGAGTTAGTTTACATTATATAAGTATATATTGTCCTGACTCGAGTGTTTTGTGTTTTACTTTACGCTCGGGTTAGCCTGAGTATTTACAGCTTAGCTTTGGATTTCTTTTGTGGAGCTAGGAATTGCTGGAGATTCTGCTTGTCTAGTTATCTATCCCTTCAGTTTCAGTTGTTCTGTTTCAGCTTTGTTATTGATAAACTGTTATGTAATTGAGATTTCTATTGTATATGTTTTTCAGACTGATATTATGTATTATGTTTTGAGAGTTTGTTATAGTAGCTTCATGAACTACTATGGTATTTTAATTTCCGCTGCGAGTTATTCTGATATTTCTGTGTCTGTGATTCTATGATTGTATTTCATTTGCTCCAAATTTATTTACAACGCGGTATTTTGAGCAATTCAAGTCCGACATGTGCGGATGCGAATGGCTGAAAATATCGGGTTGTTACATATTATTTGCTTATATAATCATACATATTTATATGTAATGATCTGAACTTTTGACGCTCGAACGTCGGTACTAAAGACATCCACGGAATTTGTGTGCTGAGCACCAAAGTGTGGAAAAGATGGATTATTAGGTTAAAATAAAATGAAAATAACAAAACTAGAAAGAAATAAAAGAATAACACGGCAGAATGATAAAATACATTATCCAGAAAGATAACTCAAAAGGTTACTCCGAATATAGAATTATTTCTTATTTAATAAATCTAAGTACTACAATCATCCTGCATAGTTATAACCGTTTGTCCTCATAATGTTGATACATACATACATTGTACAATGCGACAAAAATAGATAGATGACGAAATTGTAACGATCCCAATTTTAAGCCAAATTTAATTTAATAATTATTATAATTTTTAGAATTAATTTGTGAACTAATTTGAATTTTTTGCAAAACAAATAAGATATGTGTACGTTTAACATGTATAAATAGATTGTAAATAGAATTTTTATTTGAAATTCAAAAATAAATTGGATTTAAAACTCTGTATTTTAAAAACTAATATATATATATATATATATTTATATATATATGTGTATTTGTATATGCACATATGATTTTTATTTGGTGCATAATTAGTTTTAAATCATTTTCTTTAAAGACTACATAAATATAAATAAAAGTTTTAATCTATTTTCTTATAAAAAATTTACATAAAATAAATATAGTTTGTATATATACAAATATAAAACATGAAACATATACATATATAAAACTAAATATAATGTAATATATAAATTACATAAAAATATTAATAACATGCAAATTTACAAGTGTAAGTATTATGACATGAAATTTAACAAGTGTTAGCTTAATTGTAACATGCAATTACAAGTGTCATTAGTTTCTTTTTTATTTTTAAAATAATAAATAAAAGGAAAACAAGATAATATATACCACTATATTCCTTCCTTCTCATTTCTTTATTAATATTCAAAACCTAAGAAAACCAAACTAGAAAAATAAAAACAAAAGTAAAACAACCTATTCCAATTTTCAAACCTGAAGCTAAGCAAAGATTCAAAGCTCAACTCAACTTAAAGCAAAGGAAAATATGATTCAGATTCAAGTTTTCCCAGTTTTCAAAATCGATACATTTCCTGTTTGCAAAAAGGCTCCTCTGTTCATCACCTATACAGTGAGTAATTTTTTCTTTTAAAACCAAAAACTTCTTTATTTACTTATGCATGTGATGACGAATGATAGTAATAACCTGTTCACTATTGCATGAGTATAAGATATGCTTGCATGTATATAAAAATACGAAGTAATGTCTATGCATGTCTATGTGTGTGTGTGTGTGTGTATGCCTCTATTTGGTTTTACAAATCCAAAGCAAGTTAAAAAAAAATTAATTTGTCTTCTTCTAACCATCTATAGGTTACGATGTATAAACCAAATATGTTTGAAATAACAAAGTTATTAGTTTTAAAAAAAAATTAAGTAAAATTTGAAGGTAGTTTTGACTGGGAAGAAGATATACAGTAAAACTCAAAAGCATGTCAAATTTCAGGTGTCATGTTTTCTTGATTCACCTATAACATCCAACTCGCCTTCGAAAACCATGATTTTTAAAAATAAATTCAAGATTTCTAGGTAATTATTGATTGAGGAAGCTCAAGTTTAACGGATCGAGTGTTTCCTCAATTTTTGGCGATCGACGAAGTGATGGGTCTCGGGGTCGTTGCTGGAGCATGTTCGAAGGTCAGGGACCTCGGCAAAACTGATTGGAGAATTTTCCGATCATCATGGTGGCGGCACGGTGTCTTTGTAGGGTTTTAGACCCAGGTTTGTTCTATATTGGTTTCTAGGCGATTTCGACGTCTTTAATGCATGGGGAATGATCGGAGTAGGGGAATGGAAGCGTGGTTTTGTATTGAAACTTTAGTCGGAGTGTCGAGCCTTCTGGTGACCGAAGGTGGCCATGTGAGGTGATTCTTGGATGATCAGGTTCGATCTAGTGGAGTTCGATGTTGCTCGTTTTCGATTTTAAAGTTCATTCGAAGCTCTAGTGGTCGGAATCGAGTGAGGAGGTAGAGGTCGACCTGCCGACGATGGCATCGATGGTGGGAGCTGCCACGTTCACCTGTGCACGTGTGTAGGTGTCAAGCGTGTCAGTAGTTTGGGTTGGTGGCTATAGGTTTTGAGAAGAAGATGTTGCCTCTGGTTTTGTCTTGGGAAAATGATGTGGTGGCTCGAGTTTATCTTCGGGTAGTTCGTGAGGGTATAGCTAGTTATAGCAGTTTTAAAATAAATAACAAGTTTTAAAAAGAGGAAGAAAATATAGGAATTGCTCGGGAAAGGTAGCGGGATAGATCGGGTTTGACTTGGGTATTTGTAGTTGCAGTTTTCAAATTTAAATAAAATAAGTTTATAAAATTAAAAATAAAAGTTTTAAACTATTTTCTTAAATAAATTTCTTTTAAATAATAATTATTTTATTTATGTTTGGGATTAGTTAAAGGTTTTAAAATAAATTATTTTAACTAAATTAAGTCTTAAAGTGTTTTAATATATATAACCTATATTTTAAAGTTTATTTTAAATAAACTTAATATTGTAATTAAGAAGATAATTAAGAAGATGAAATGTTTTTAATCATTAATTTAACTTAAAGGTTTCAAGTTAATAGGTTAATGATGAATTAATTCCAAAGTTATTGAATAAGATTTAATGATAATTAAAGTAATTAATTAAGATAAATGTTTATTTTTTTATTTAGTTAAGGTCTTAGTAATTAAAGGTTAATTAATTAATGATTAAAGGATAATTAATTAATAATTAAAGGATAATTAATCAGTAATTAAGGGATAATTAATTAATGTAAACAATTAAGGATGATTACTTAATTTCATTAGTTAATTAAAATAATAGCAAATGGTTTGTAATTAATTAATGTTAATTAAGAAGGGTTAGGCAATTAATTCATAAATTATTAATTTATTTTTGAGTTAATTAAATTAATTATAAATTATGTGATTAATTAATCTTGCTTATGGATGATTAATTATATTGAATGCTTGGATTGATTTAGTATGTTAATCTGTAATTTTTTGTGATATGAATTGCTTTGGATTGAGTTGTGATAAATGTAAGTTATTTATCTGTGATGAATTGCTGTGTGAATATAATATCGACATTTAATTATAAAAGTTAGATCTTTTGTTTAAAAGATTAAAAATGGAAATTTGTTTAAACCATTCCAAAGGAAATGTTTAGGGAAATAAGTTGTGACTTAACTAAGATCTGAATGTATCCACATGTTTTAAATAAGCGCTCATTATCGAAAAGGCCGGGGGAGGATATTATGTAGTAAAACCCATTTCGAATAATGATACGACGGAATGGAATTGCATTTGAAGGCGGTCGTTGAAGACCGGGTATTTTCGAAAATGAAAGGATTTCATGTTGGTTTTCTCTGCACCGAGTTGCTCTGATATTGAGATTTCCCTATTTGATGGGGAGTGTGGACGAGATTGGGGATGTCCAGATTTGCAAGGACTTCTTTCCTTAATTGGAGGAAGTGCCTTTGGTTCCAATCAGACCCAGGATGGACTTGTATGGATGTATGTCTGACATTACACTTTGAGATATAAAGCTGGTTTCTATCAAATACATTTCTGTTTGGTGGCGGAGAATTTATTCTCTTAGCTTAACACCCTTCTCTGAGACATACGAGCTCATAGGTTTTGTAGTTGATGGTTATTAGTGATATACTCCCAATTTGGTAGTGTGGCATGCTAAGTGTTGTGCATTGGTTGATCGAAGCATGGCTTTTGTGTAAAGCATGGTTTTGTGGGATGAGACTTCGTCGACCCTCACACCCTAGGAAATGGTCGAAATAAGAAGGATGCAAGAAGGTTATAAGGTTCACGACCCTAAGAGTAGGTGCATTTCCTTCTGGATAAAAAGTGGTATTATGGTATGGAACCCAGATATTTTACTTATGTGGTTGTTGGAATTTGAGGGCCCTCGATAAAGGTCGGTTACGACCACGGGATGGCATACTCGTGACATTTAGTTAACTAGTTATAGAGGTAACCCGGCCATGTGTTGGCAAAGATCCGATTAGGTTCTCGGGACATCCCTCCATAGGCGTACCCATTCAGATAAACGAAATTCCTTAGCCTTTGCCGTTTGTTGGAAATCCAAGCAAACAATACGAGTCCTTTACGATTTTAGTTGTAGAACCTGCCACTTAACATGGTAGCTATAGTAGGCATACTATAATGATACGGATGCTGGCTAAGATTAATATTATGCTTGCAAAATGTTTTCCACACTATGCACTAATAATAATATCAAAAGTATTTTCGCGTATCAAGCATGTTTGACTACTATAAGGAGAAACCTCCCCTATGTATGCGATTGCATTTGAGTGTGTGTCGGGAGACCTTATGGTAGTTTCATTTTCCAAAAGCACGAAAGGATTTATTTTTGTACAAATAACTGTATTATGTTTCTCACACCAGTCCGATGACTTACTCGTAGTTTATTAGTAGATTCTGGAGCTAAGTTGGAAAGTAGATGTTGATTTGGAAGTCTTTGGTTTGAAAGCTTTTGGTTTTGAGCTTTTTGCTTTGGAGGTTTGGAAATGAAGATGCGGTATGTTGGACTCTCTCTCTCTCTCTCTCTCTCTCTTTGAAGGCCCTGTTGATGTTATCTTTTCACTGTTATGTTATTTTTCCGCTGTTGTGTAGTGTATGTAGGCTCTGATGATGTTGATCACTTATTATAGAATGTTGTAATCCATGCGGTGTATCAATGGAAGCTATTTTTTTTCCATTGTGTTGTTATCATCTAACGTGTTATTACTCCAGCGAACTAATCTCCAACGTTTAAGTCTTCGGCATTTGAAAACGGGTGATGTATTAGATGCCGATTTTCGAAGGTTCAAGTGCGGATCGTCACATTTTGGTATTAGAGCTAAAAGTTAAGTTAGAACTTTAGCTTTGGAGTATAACTCATTAGGTGACTCGTTAGAGATAGGGTAAGAAATGCCCTAGAATGAGTATATTCCCTAAGATATCTCATCCGCATACCTAAATCAATTTTCTTACTATTTACAGATAATGAGACCGAGTGCAAGAAGAGGACGAGGTAGGGAAAGGGGCAGTACCACTACAAATGGTCGAGACCCAGCAACAACAGTAACAGAAGGAGCAGCTCTTCCCATCCAACCCCAGCCAAATCTGGCAGAGTTATATCGAACCTTCTTAAGACTTGGAGGGAAACCATTCAAAGGTACGGAGACTATTATAGAAGCATAAGCTTGGATTCGATATTTTGAGAGGATTTTGAAAGGATTGAAATTGGATGATGATCAAAAGAGATTAATTGCTTCCTAGCAGCTCCAGGAAGAAGCTTTGATATGGTGGGAGACCATTACTTTGGCCGAATCAGAGGATGCGTTTAAATGGGATAGATTCAAGCAAGTATTTGAGATGCGTTATATGCCTTCCGCTGGTATTTCCAGGATGCATCAAGAGTTTACCGATTTGAAGCAAGGAAATGTACCTTTTGAAGAATACTTAAACAAGTTTAGTGTGTTATCCCGATTTTGACATGAATTGGTGAATACCACTCTTAAGAAGAATAAGAGATTTATTAAAGGGATGAAGAAGAAGTTACATGAAAGGATAGCAGGCCATGTTAAGGAGTCTTTTGCTGATTTGGTAGACATGGGATATAGATGTGCCACCATAGATAAACAAGGGATTCCAAAAGAGAAAGGAAGAGAAAGTAGTCCAAATTGGAAGAAGAGGAAGTTTGGAGGAAAGAAGCCTTGGCAAGGTAAAGAAAAGAAGGATACTCTAGAGAACAAGGCGAAGAATGTTACCTGTTTCAACTGTTTGAGGAAAGGTCATTACTCAAATAGTTGCAAGAAGCCTAAAAAGCAAAGGAAGAAGGATCAACCTAAGAAGTCAGGACAAGAAGCCAGGGAATGCCACTATGGCATAAGCCAGGACATATGGTTAAAGAATGCCCGATTATAAAGCAGGCCCAAGTAGCAAAGTTATGTGCAATCAAGGATGAACCTTCAGCCTCAGGAGCTGATAAAGGGAAAGGAGTTTTGGAAGGTAATCTTCTTATTTATGATAAAATTGTTAGAGTTTTATTCGACACTGGAGCCACGCATAGTTTTATTTCCCAACAAATAATAGAAGAGTTAAATCTTGGACCTGAATTCGTAGATGAACCTATTTGTCTGAAGAACCAGGTAGGAGGCCCTGCGAATCTTTCTTTATGTTGTAGAAAAGTTCCTACTTCATATTCTCATCTTCTGTTTCCTATCAGCCTTTTCATTCTTGACTTTAATGAATTTTAGATTTTACTCGGAATGAATTGGTTAACAATATACGAAGCTAAATTAGATTGTATCAATAGAACGATTTCGGTCAAAACCATACTTTGAAATTTTATTGTGATTTCTTGTAAGGATCCAAGTCCGTAGAGGGACAAGCTAATGTATACGTTAGGGTATCCCGACCCAAGTTAGGAATTCGTACGTATTGTTTGAGGATTTCCTAACGTATTTGAAGAAGTTAATTCTTTATCTCCGCATAGGGAAATCGAATTTGGAATCGACTTGGTTCCCAATGCCCATTCAGTTGTGCATGCAGGTCATAGGATGGCACTAAGGGAAAGAGTAGAGCTAGTTAAACAAATCCAAGATATACTAGAGAAATGATTTATATGACCTAGTCGTTTCAGTTGGGGTACAATTGTAGTATTTATAGCCAAGTCTGATGGATCTTTGAGATTGTGAGTAGATTATCGTGATCTTAATAAGTTAACCCTTAAGAATAAATTTCCTTTGCCCTGAATCAAAGAACTGTTCGATCAATTGCATGGTGCTCGATTCTTTTCCAAGATGGACCTAGCCTAAGGATTCCATCTACTGAGAATCACAAAATATTGTATCCGTTTGACTACTTTTAGGGGTCCCGATACATTCTACGAAAGGTTAGTCATGCCCTTCGGGAAAACAAATGCCACTGCATATTTCGTAAACCCGATGACCTGAGTGTAGCGACCCGACTTTCTACCACCAGAAAGATGCATCACTAATTAAGAAAGAAAGGGATAGAAGAAGAAAAGAAAGAGAAGAAAGAAAAACAACACATCAGAATCACACAGCGGAACGAAATGAAATATAATATATAACATATAATTAGTATCATATACATCAGAGTACACAACTATACATCTTAATTTAGACAGTTATAATAATTCTATCTAATACAATACATGACATCATACAGAATAACAACACAACGGAAACTCTAACTATATATCTACACGCTGAAGCCTCCTACTCCAAAGCTCCTCCAGAATTTGTCAAAGATAACCTGAATCACTTGACTACTCATACAGAATATGAGTACCCAAGAGTTTAATAAAACAGAAAATAAACACTCGGGTCAGACAGGGGTCTGGTGTGAGTAAACAGATTAAGATTTCTTAACTTTATAAGATCCTTTGAAAGAAAAGGTATCACGTAAGACTTCCCACACATAAACATGGAAAAGTTTTTACCTTACGCTAACCAAAACATTTGATAGGAAATTCAGTGATATTATAATAGTGTTTAGGGTTTACAAGTAAATAAGAAATAGACGAAATTGTTACATGATTAAATTCCAGCTACTAGCCATAAAAGTAGGTAATACAAACAAAACTGTAGGGTCTCGTAGGGAAAATGGGTTTCCATCAATGGCAGGGCTACTGGAGTACTGCCCGTCACAGTACGTGGCCTAGATCACCGTACCGAGGAGTACGCCCGCTCTGCTGCAGCACAAGGCCGGGACCATTCCTTACTGAATAGTCCCGAACAAGACCACCCCGCAGTTGGCTGCAGATCCAACTGCCCACAAAGCCGAAATAAAAAGGAACATCTAGACAGGGATGTATCTTGCTCTCCAGTGGAAGCTACCCACGAAGCCTTGCTGTACCTCCCCTGTTTTAGCCATTCTCGGTTGATGAGGCTTGAGGCTGCGATTACCTTTGTAGGACACATCTACCTTAGAATGCTCATCGTCCACCTGACGATGTTCTGAAAACATTCAATCCATACAAGTTCGTTCCGGGTTCGAACGAAACCGAAGGCACTATCTCGTTGCACTCATTTTGGAATCACCCTCAGAGTCAACGACCATAGCCCTTGCACTCTAAATCACCATCTCGAACCTATAAGTACTATTCCATCAAACTCATTACGGAATCACCCACAGAGTTATATTGACGTATAGTTCTTACACCTCGAGTCATCACTTGCACTCTACTTGGATTCACTACCTAACGTTTTATTTTGGATCGGTGTGATTTTCGGATATCCAAATATGGAAACCCGATCCCGGTCTCACTGAATCCAAACGCTATTTTTAATGTCCAATTTGTACTTAAGGGATTTAAACAATAGATATTCAGAAATTTCACTTAACATAAATGGATGATTTACAACACAGATAGATAATCATATATTATCACCTTCATCCATATATATCACAAAGTAGCATATATCACATCTAAAATATAACACATTCACATCATCACATATCAACCAAAGACATATAATATCAACCAATATCATTAACTCGTCCAATGATGCTTATCAACCAATCAATAAACACCCATACACAAGGTCGATCCAACTTAAATAATTTAATTAATTCTTAATTAAATTGATTCTTATTTAATTACTTGGATTATCATCAATCCATCCTACCATTCATTAATTAATTACAAATTAATTAATAAACATCACTTAATTATTCTCTTTAATTACTCATCTTTGATTAATTATTACTTAATTACTATAAGTAATTATTCCTTAATCACAAATTTAATTAATCATCTTGATTAATAACTTCTTAATTATCCAAGTAATTATCACTCAGTTACTTTTTAAATTAATCACACTTGATTAATTATTATTTTATTACCTTGATAAATATTTAATTAATCACGCCTGATTATTCATCTTTAATTAATCATACTTGATTAATTACTTTTAATTAAACACTCTTTAATTAATTACTTTTAATTAACCATATTTGATTAATTACTTTTAATTAATCATCTTTGATTAATTACTTTTAATTACATTTAGTAATTAAAACTTGATTATCCTTAAATTATTAAATAATTATTTCCATTAATTAATGATTACTTCATTAATTAAAATCTTAATTAATTACTTAACAAGTAATTAGCGACTTAATTAATTACTCTTAATCCTTTATTAATTAACCAGTAATTAAATAATTTAAACCTTTAATTAATTTTATTAATTAATACTTTAATTAATAACTCAAGTGATTAATTCTAAATCACATCCACTTAATTACTTTCATAAATAATTATTTCTTACTTAATTACTTTTAGTAATTAACCACTTAATTACTTAATTACTTCACCAAGTAATTGTATTAAATTAACTCATAAATGATTAACTTAATTTAATCACAAATTTATACTTAAATAATTATATAATTAATCATTTAAATTTAATTAAATGATTCATAACTTCTTATATTAAAAAGATTCCAAATTAAGGAAATCATTTTCTAAATTAAATCATTTGTATTTACCAAAATACTTTGATATAAATTGAACTATCTTAATTATTTCCACAAACTTATTTAGCTTTAATTAAATCAAAATTCTGAATTCACATAAGGTAAATCTTTATTAAAATGAATTTCCAAATTTTGATCATTTTACTTTATTTTGAAATAAAATATAACATTTTAGAAATCAATTTATAGTTAAACACATTTTAAATTACCTTTAAATCTTTAAAACTTTTCCCAAAATTATTCAATAAAACCTATACTAATTTATTTTAAAATTCACTTATTTTATTTAAAACTTCCATAATTTAATATATATATAAATTTGTTTAAAACTATAACTTGGAACAATTTAGTTTTATTGGTTAAATCTTGTATATCTTTTGTTTAAAACCTTAATTATTTACAAAAAATCAAATTTCTTTATTCAAGCCTTTAAAAACATTGCCGACAAATACCCAAAACTTGATCGACCCAAAACCCAAGTCATCCCCTACACAAACCCGAGGAAAACCCACGTTTACTCCGAGTTACCCCAAACCTATCCCTTGCTTTGTGAAAAGCATCAATTGGCACGAAGCAAACATCGAGCCTACCCCTTCTTTCCTCTTCCCAAATCCCTTACCTCTGATACATCACACGCGTGCAACGTACACCAACCCTTCGACCACCAGCGACCATCACCGTGGTTCCATTAAGTCACCCTCGACCACCACATGCAAACGCAAAACCTAGAAACTAAATTTCGATCGAGGATCGAAATTAGACCCTTCAACCCAAAATTACTACAGCCGTTGCTGCCGAAAACACTCACCGACGACCATCCCCCTCACGAGACGCCGTGCCATCCTTCCCATAGCTTCGCCTCACTTCCCAGTACCTCTGGCACCAAGTGCGATCATCACCTGAAGCCTCTCGACGCCGCAAAACCGATATGCACAACCGCGACATTAACAGGATGAACAACCCTAACTCGAACAATTCCAGCCATCTCGATCAATAATAAATTCCCAATTCATTTTTCCCATGGTCTCCATTGCCTCCTCCACCTTCGTGCTCAACCACGAGGTCCATTTGCCTCTGATCACCGTAAATCGACCATTATCCCCAAAACTGAATAACCGAGATACTCACTAATTACCCAATTAAAAATTGTAGTAATCACACTAAAATTCACGGTTTTCAATTGCTATTTCAATCATGTAATCAAAACCTAAAATTGAGTTAATAAATTTTTGACCCAATTTACCATTTTGTTGTAAGTTTGAAAATTTTAAGCCAATTATTCCATTTAAAAACTTAAAATCATTTTTAGATAAAAATTTACATGATTACAAACAACTTTTGTTTACAAATCATCAGCAAATTCGAATTCAACATTGTGTTATTGATTTTGCTATGAAATTGAAAACTTATTATAGTACATAGAACATACTTTTATGTTTACAGGCATCTCAAAATATCATTCATCAACATGCATCAATTAAATTCAAGAATCCAGACACATCAACAAGATTTCAACACAAGAACAAGGAAAAAATCTAGGTTTTAAACTATTTTTAAAAGATTTCATTTACTCACCTTTGAATAAAAGCAGAAGACAGAACTGCATTTTCCAGGTTTGAAATTTCTACATGTTGAATTTCCAGATTTGCATGTTAGTAAATTTTCTTGAACTGCTTGTTGAATCTGAATTGCATGTTTATACTTGAAGATGACTTGCATTTGCCTCTGTTTGAATTTCCAGATTTCTTCATTTTGTTGCTGATTTTACTTCTTCTTCTAATTTTAGATTTTACAGCTTTTTTTTCAGATTTTATTTCTTTTTTTTTGTATTGTAATTTTGTTGAAAATAAGAAAAAGATCTTGCTGAAGAATAAAATCCTTCTTTTTATTATTTAAAATTTAATTATTAAAGAGAATGACATGTGTCTCTTTAATGTTTATGTTCTTACAAATGTCTCTTACATAATTTAATATACTTACAAGTGTCCTTAAGGTTTAATTAATATTTACAAAGGTATTTTCTAATGTTTCCTAAATGTTTTAAATGTTATCTTCTTTTTAATAATCTATTTAAGCTATATACAATGTATTTATGTAATATTATAAAATGTTTTTATCATATAAAAATAAACTTTAGACTTTAATAAATATCTTAAAAGTAAACTCATATAGGCATTTATAAATAACTTATATTTTAAATCAATTTAATTTTATCACTTGTTTATAAATTGAGAAACTTAGTTTATCTCTTTATATAAAAATTCTTAAAACAATTTTATCTTATGATAAAATTAAGATGAAGAAAAATAAAAACAACCGAACCTTTTAAATTTAAATCTTATTTAAAACAAAAGCTAAAATATATGTTTATAAAATAAGAAATTAACTTTGTTATTACAATTTAAATCTAAATTATCATTTCAAAAGCATTAAATCAAATTAACCTTTCAAATTACAAAACTATATATATCTATAATAAAGTTTGGAAATACTAATTATATTCAAATTAATAAATTTCCTATTTCAAATATATGTATATATACAAATATATATACACATTTCAAATAGAAAACATTTTAACATTATATTTGGAAATTACTGAATTAAATTTTGAAACACAAACCCAATCATAATATATATATATATATTCATATATATTACAATTTGAATATATATTAGCTTTTAAAACTTCCTATTTACAAGATATATATCAGTACATATATATTATAAATAGAAAATATTTTTGATTAGCTTCTGGAAAATAAATCTTGCCAATATTAAATTGCCAAAATAAATATCCCAAATTAAAATATTATAAATTTTCAAAATAATTATACTTGCATATTTATATTGTTAAGAAGAATTGTTGATAGATATTTATCAAATCATTATTATCAGCCTTTGAATTAATTTTAACTAATCAATTTATAATGTAAAATGATCAGATCAATTTAATTATTTACAAAGATTATTAAATTGATATTGCTCAAAATTCCGGGTCGTCACATTCCTTCCCCCTTAAAAGAATTTCGTCCTCGAAATTTTAAAAGCAAAGAAAATTTAATAACCTAGCTTAAGTATTTCAATTTCTATCAGCAATCAAACAATCAATCATGCATTATCAATTATAGTAACCAAAGCAACCAATTCAAACAAACAATTTATCTATCCAGAAAATTCTGAATAGAACTTCCTAATATTATCAAGAGTTTTCCAGGTACCTATACTGGAATACTCGTTCTACAGAATCTTAAGTAACTATATTACTATAACCAAGAACTCCCTCATCTGATCTACACATCTGAACAAGATATCAGATTAAACTACCAGATCCTTCTTAACTGTTGATTCTATCACTCGAAGAATCATACTGTAACAACCCGCATATTTATCGATTTTATATTTAAATATTTTATTTAAATATTTTGTCGTTAATCGGATATTGGTCCGAAAAGCTACTTTTTGCAAACGGTCAAATTAGGACTCGAGACCACTTCCATTGAGTTCGAAATGCCGTTTACAATTTTTTTAAGTATAAACATTAGTGGGTTTGGAGTTAGTGGAATTTCACTAACTTTTCCCGCTTTGGACTTTGGGTTAGATTGCCATTATAACTCAAGCCCAAACCCCCTTCCTTCTTCTCACTCTTCATAAATTTCCTAACAACCAAGCTTTTGCATTAATGGTGAGTGGAAGAGGAAATTAAAACTCCAAGCTTAGGTTTCAACTTTAAATCCATCATTCAACTCCAAAATCAAAGTGAAGACATTGGATTCTAGCTTGTAGTTGCTTCTCCATTGTTCCAAGCTCCTTCTTCATTGAATTTGTGCAAAGGTGAGATTGTTATCTCACAATTCTAGCCTATAACTATATTGGACTGTTGGGAATGATTCCCTATCACTTTTGCATGCATATTAGCATTTGATTTGGATTGGATTGGCGAAAAACTCCAATTTTTAGCGTTTTGGTGAATTTTCTGCACTTAGGTCGTTCTGGCCATTTTTGGTGCTCGGAGTTAGGTCGCTCGCGACCTAACCCTTGGGTCGCTCACGAGTTAGCACCATAGGTCGCTGGGCCATCTAAATGCTTGTTCGGTGTTAGGTCGTTCAGGCTTAGGTCGTAGGTCGTTCTGGCCATTTCTAACGTCTTCGAAGTTAGGTCGTATGGACCTTAGGTCGTAGGTCATACAGACCTTAGGTCGTAGGTCGTATTGACCTAGGTCGTAGGTCGCTAGACCTGTCTCCTTAGGTCGCAAGACCTTGTAAACCGTTAGGTCGCGTGACCTATATCCCGTAGGTCGTTGACTCCTTAAGTCGTTAACTCGTTAACACGTACGGCTCTTAACCATTTTAGGTCGTGTGACCTTGTACTTGACTTAGGTCATTAGGTCGTAAGACCCTAAGCCGTTTTCCATTAGGTCGCTAGTCCTCATACCGATAGGTCGTTGGACCTTAGGTCGTCCCACATTAGGTCGTTGCTGGCCTTAGGTCGCGTGACCTTGTTTAGACCGTAGGTCGTTAGGTCGCAAGACCTTAGGTCGCCTGACCACTTAGGTCGCTTGACCTATTCAAATGTTAGGTCGCGAGTTCCTTAAGTCGCTCGTCTCTCTTAGGTCGCTCGCTTCTGCTAACTCGCGAACACCACTAGGTCGTTTGACCCCTTAGACCCCTATGTCGCAACCATTAGGTCGCTCGACCCTATTCCTCTTAGGTCGTTAGACCTCATTTTGTCTTCACTAGGTCGAACCCCGTAAGCGGTGGCGTTGCCCCCGCACCCCCACCTTGCGGGGTTGCCACCCCCCCGGACCCCCCTCCCTCCGTAGGGGATCTTATTTGAAAAACATTGAGCTGATTTCCTTGGATTTTATTCACATATCCGTATGCGATCTTTGTGATTGATTGTTTCTACAATTGCTTTTGTGTTTTGTCATTTTATAATATAAAGGTTTCAATACTAGTAGTAAATATCAAAACTCTTTTAACAAACAATTTCAACTCTATTTTTAATAACAAAGCTCTTTTCTTAAACCATTTTCCAATCTATTAGTATATACAAACCTTTACCTCACTCGGATGAGAAATCTAATTAAACGACTTAGTAAAACAAGTGGTATGAAACGCTTGCGTTCACTTTGTCGGTTAATTCTTGGACTTGTTCGATTGAACCTCTTGTGACAATTTTATTAGTGAAGATTTACAGTTTGTTCGTAAATATTTAGTTAAGCAAGTGGTTATGAGACATGAAGCTAAACTTTTATATTTACTAGCTTAGTGTAATTGACACTTCTCGTTGATCATGGCGATCATTCTGATGATTTAGACTAGCAACTATGCGATGTCTCTTATTGCGAGGTTAGACTAGACACCACTTGTGTGATTCCACTCACACATACCTTTTTGCTTTTTGGTTAGTCTGGACCTTAGTCTGTGTGATTCCATTCACACATGAGGGGTAGCTCCCCTTTGTCTTCGGACCGTCATGTGATAGGCCTCTTTCTCTTTTCTATGATTTCTGGATTTCTTGCATTGATTTCTAGAATTTATGTCATTGACTTGTTATGAGTACAAGTTTGGGGTATGATGCCCTTTCCGAATCTTTAAGAAGATTCTTGTGATATTGATTATCTCTTATTGATTGATCTTCTGTTGATCATTATTTACATACTTATAGTGGTATGTCATTATGGATATTTTATGTTTATGCCATATCTTTTATGTTATATCATGTCATCTGATATTTATAGCTAGACTAACCCGTTTATTATTTTCTTAAATAATACTCGGGTCAGACCGAGATGTTACAGGTGCTTCTGCTTGACTTCTTCCCAGGGATTCATCACTCTGACTTTTGGCTAACTGTTTAGATTAGCAGTTTTTGTTGTATACACTTGAGATATAGACTCATAGTTGTATTCCTTTGTATAACACGTGTTGCTATTCTTTTGTATTATCGTGGATCTTACTGACCACTACTCTGATGTACACTTTCATGTGCTAGTTATATATTCATATCTTCTTCCGCCTTTATGATATGGATATCTGTGACTGATTTGTGTTATGATTATTTCTATGTTTGTTTTCGAAGATTATTTATAGCCACCGTGTGATAAGCAATTACATGGATGGTCGCTCCTCAACAGCCTTATTCTCCATGCTAGTTGACAGCACTACATCGTAGTGTTCTTGGCTAGTGTGGGTATAGAGGTGGGGCGTCACACATACACATATTCCTCAGAGATATGTGAAATACAATGAATTCAAGTTATCCGAATTGGAAATTCAATCATGTAGATCACAATCTAATCTCCAGAGAATACAAAAAAAAACTCAAAATACTTCCGGAGCTATCTCTCAAGTTTTACCAAATCTTATATCTCCTTTGATCAGATAAAACTAAGACAATATCCAAATTCTAACTGCACATTCCAAATCTCCTCAATTTTAACTGCATAACTCTTCTGATGCTCCGAGTCACCTTCAGTATTCCTAATCAGCCTAACCCTTGCTAATGTCTTCAAGAAACAAACAGGACCAAAATCAAACCAATCACCTGATCCTACTCAACAAAATGGCTTCTTCAAAAATTTGCTAAAATCCAATATACAATTCTATTCCACAAGCATTAGTGGACTTCAGACCTACAGCTCATATCTGGAATAACCAATAATTTCACGTGACAACCTTACCTACCAAATCCAAAAAATCCCTTCATACTTGACTTCCCTAAAGAAATTCTTTAATCCAAGAAAACTGCAACTCCCGGTTGCTCCCACTCTAAAACGACCGCTATCTCGCTTCCGCTGCACAACTCTGATCTGGAGTAGATAAGAATGCTATCGAAGAACACAAGCACATTCTTTCTCCATACAAAGTTCATCCGACTCATTAAAATCTTTGTGACCATTCTTCTCGATTAAAACATCTCAACAGAATCTTAACTCAGAATAAGATGATTAATCCTTCAAGAGTCCTGAGCTGCCTCACCAAACTCTTCTCGCTCCAAGAGTCATCCCACTATATGGTTGAATCATCAATACTACTCCTGGAAATCCAAGTTATTAAGAAAACTCAATCCCCGATTCGGGTCAACTTCTAATTCCCCCAAAAACATCTGGAAAATCTCTAACTACATTAATGGCTTTTACCTCCATGTGCGATGCCTCAATCTCAAACCAAGGAATACTCAAAGATTCCCAAACTAATCACAAGTCACTTTTGCGATATTACTCAGTTATGAATTCAAAGAACTATCTTCCCATCTAGAACAGCTAAATCAAGATCAATCCTTCCAGAATGGCTTATCTACTAGAAAACTGATAGATAACTTCCAATAGATATCCCGCTCTGCTGAGCCTCCCAAAGAAATGGATAAACCTTCACCATCTGCGTGGTCTGCTGTCAGTAGAATCCCAAAGATTTCTGAATCATTGAAGAAATAGATCCATGATGCTACCTCCAAACTTCACTTTAATGCTACTGCTAAGCCAAAATATCATCCTTAACCACAAGCTCTTGAAACTCAAAACTATCATCCAATTCCACCAAAAATCCTTGAGACGAGTCGACGTCTTCTCAAGAAACTCGGCTCCAAACCAAACACCAACCACTTATCTTCTTAAGAAAACAATTGAGACCATGTCCTAAATGAGGTAACTCATCGACCTTAGTCTCCTACTTTAACAAAGATAAGACACCCTTACTTGAGATTCAGAAATTTCCCAAACATCTGAATCTTCATTGCAGCAGACATCACTGTTCCTTCAACACCATCTTAATCTTACTCCAAAAGAACATCCTTAGAACCATCTATGGATACAACATCCCATCACACAGCTATTCTTTCCTGAAGTCACCAAGATACCCTTACCTGCTTCTGCTCAGCTGACAACTCAAGTCTTGGAAATCCCGCTCACTCGAGAGAAAATCAACCTCACACTTCAAGAATATACTCCAATTCTTGAAAATACTTCCTCTAGACTCAAAGAAATCCTTTCACCAATCAACAAAACTTATTCGAGACGGTATTAGATCTACAATCTCGACAAACACATCTCCAACCACAACATATGAGCCTCTTCGATTAGTGGTAGTTGTGTTCCACACACTCCTACCTTATCTACCTTTATAACCTATGTTGGAAAATATGAACAGATAACCCAACAGATTAGGTATATATATATATATATATATATATATATATATATATATATAAATTACAAGTATGCTCTCTCTCAAGATAGACACCGCTCCAGAGCCTGGGTATTCACTCAACCTAATGCTCTGATACCAACTGTAGCGACCCGACTTTCTACCATCAGAAAGACGCATCACTAATTAAGAAAGAAAGGGATAGAAGAAGAAAAGAAAGAGAAGAAAGAAAAACAACACATCAGAATCTCACATCGGAACGAAATGAAATATAATATATAACATATAATTAGTATCATATACATCAGAGTACACAACTATACATCTCGATTTAGACAGTTATAACAATTCTGTCTAATACAATACAAGACATCATACAGAATAACAACACAGCAGAAACTCTAACTATATATCTACACGCTGAAGCCACCTACTCCAAAGCTCCTCCAGAATTTTTCAAAGATAACCTGAATCACTTAACTACTCATACAGAATATGAGTACCCAAGAGTTTAATAAAACAGAAAATAAACACTCGGGTCAGATAGGGGTTGGTGTGAGTAAACGGTTTAAGATTGCTTAACTTCAGAAGATCCTTTGAAAGAAAAGGTATCACGTAAAACTTCCCAAACATAAATATGGAAAAGTTTTTACCTTACGCTAACCAAAACGTTTGATAGGAAATCCAGCGATATTATAATAGTGTCTAGGGTTTACAAGTAAATAAGAAATAGCCGAAATTGTTACATGATTAAATTTCAGCTACTAGCCACAAAAGTGGGTAATACAAACAAAACTGTTGGGTCTCGTAGGGAAAATGGGTTTCCATCAATGGCAGGGCTACTGGGGTACCGCCCGTCATAGTACGTGGCCTAGATCACCATACCGAGGAGTACGCCCGCTCCCCTACAACACAAGGCCGGGACCATTCCTTACCGAACAGTCCCAAACAAGACCACCCCGCTGTTGGCTGCAGATCCAACTGCCCACAAA
Source organism: Allium cepa (assembly GCA_030765085.1). Classification (NCBI taxonomy): domain Eukaryota; kingdom Viridiplantae; phylum Streptophyta; class Magnoliopsida; order Asparagales; family Amaryllidaceae; genus Allium; species Allium cepa. The sequence goes on from CM060931.1 coordinate 977,639,888, forward strand.
ACCGAAATAAAAAGGGACATCTAGACAGGGATGTATCTTGCTCTCCAGTGGGAGCTACCCACAAAGCCTTGCTGCATCTCCCCTGTTTTAGCCATTTCCGGTTGATGAGGCTTGAGGCTGCGATTACCTTTGTAGGACACATCTATCTTAGAATGCTCATCGTCCACATGACGATGTTCTGAAAACATTCAATCCATACAAGTTCCTTCCGGGTTCGAACGAAACCGAAGGCACTATCTCGTTGCACTCATTTCGGAATCACCCTCAGAGTCAACGACCATAGCCCTTGCACTCTGAATCACCATCTCGAACCTATAAGTACTATTCCATCAAACTCATTACGGAATCACCCACAGAGTTATATTGACGTATAGTTTTTACACCTCGAGTCTTCACTTTCACTCTACTTGGATTCACGACCTAACGTTTTATTTTGGATCGGAGTGATTTTCGGATATCCAAATATAGAAATCCGATCCCGGTCTCACCGAATCCAAACGCCATTTTCAATGTCCAAGTTGTACTTAAGGGATTTAAACAATAGATATTCAGAAATTTCACTTAACATAAATGGATGATTTACAACACAGATAGATAATCATCTATTATCACCTTCATCCATATATATCACAAAGTAGCTTATATCACATCTCAGATATAACACATTCACATCATCACATATCAACCAAAGACATATAATATCAACCAATATCATTAACTTATCCAATGATGTTTGTCAACCAATCAATAAACACTCATACATAAGGTTGATTCAACTTAAATAATTTAATTAATTCTTAATTAAATTGATTCTTATTTAATCACTTGGACTATCATCAATCCATCCTACCATTCTTTAATTAGTTACAAATTAATTAATAAACATCACTTAATTATTCTCTTTAATTACTCATCTTTGATTAATTATTACTTAATTACTATAAGTAATTATTCCTTAATCACAAATTTAATTAATCATCTTGATTAATAACTTCTTAATTATCCAAGTAATTATCACTTAGTTACTTTTTAAATTAATCGAACTTGATTAATTATTATTTTATTACCTTGATAAATTTTTAATTAATCACACCTGATTATTCATCTTTAATTAATCATACTTGATTAATTACTTTTAATTAAACACTCTTTAATTAATTACTTTTAATTAACCATATTTAATTAATTACTTTTAATTAATCATCTTTGATTAATTACTTTTAGTTACATTTAGTAATTAAAACTTGATTATCCTTAAATTATTAATTAATTATTTCCATTAATTAATGATTACTTCATTAATTAAAATCTTAATTAATTACTTACCAAGTAATTAACCACTTAACTAAATACTCTTAATCCTTTATTAATTAACCATTAATTAAATAATTTAAACCTTTAATTAATTTTATTAATTAATACTTTAATTATTAACTCAAGTGATTAATTCTAAATCACATCCACTTAATTACTTTCATAAATAATTATTTCTTACTTAATTACTTCTAGTAATTAACCACTTAATTACTTAATTACTTCATCAAGTAATTGTATTAAATTAACTCAAAAATGATTAACTTAATTTAATCACAAATTTATTACTTAAATAATTATATAATTAATCATTTAAATTAAATTAAATGATTCATAACTTCTTATGTTAAAAAGATCCCAAATTAAGGAAATCATTTTCTAAATTAAATCATTTATATTTACCAAAATACTTTGATAAAAATTGAACTATCTTAATTATTTCCACAAACTTATTTAGCTTTAATTAAATCAAAGTTCTAAATTCACATAAGGTAAATCTTTATTAAAATGAATTTCCAAATTCTGATCATTTCACTTTATTTTAAAATAAAATATAACATTTTAGAAATCAATTTATAGTTAAACACATTTTAAATTACCTTTAAATCTTTAAAACTTTTCCCAAAGTCATTCAATAAAATTTATACTAATTTATTTTAAAATTCACTTATTTTATTTTAAAACTTCCATAATTTAATATATATATATATATTTGTTTAAAACTATAACTTGGAACAATTTAGTTTTATTTGTTAAAACTTGTACATCTTTTGTTTAAAACCTTAATTATTTAAAAAAATCAAATTTCTTTGTTCATGCCTATAAAAACATTGCCGACAAATACCCAAAAATTGATCGACCCAAAGCCCGAGTCATCCCCTGCTCAAACCCGAGTAAAACCCATGTTTACTCCAAGTTACCCCAAACCTATCCCCTGCTTCGAGGAAAGTATCAGTTGGCACGAAACAAACATCGAGCCTACCCCTTCTTTCCTCTTCCCAAATCCCTTACCTCTGATACATCACACGCGTGCAACGTGCACCAACCCTTCGACCACCAGCGACCATCATCGTGGTTCCGTTAAGTCACCCTCGACCACCACGTGCAAACGCAAAACCCAGAAACTAAATTTCGATCGAGGATCGAAATTCGACCCTTCAACCCAAAATTGCTACAGCCGTTGCTACTGAAAACACTCATCGACGACCATCACCCTCACGAGACGTCGCGCCTTCCTCCCCATAGCTCCGCCTCACTTCCCAGTACCTCTGGCACTAAGTGCGATCATCACCTGAAGCCTCTTGATAACACAAAACCGATATGCAAAACCGCAACATTAACAGGATGAACAACCCTAACTCGAACAATTCCGGCTATCTCAATCAATAATAAATTCCGAATTCATTTTTCCCATGATCTCCATTGCCCCCTCCACCTTCGTGCTCAACCACGAGATCCAATTTGCCTCTGATCACCGTAAATCAACCATTATCCCCAAAACTGAACAACGGAGATATCTCACTAATTACCCAATAAAAAATTGTAGTAATCACACTAAAATTCATGGTTTTCAATTGCTATTTCAATCATGTAATCAAAATCTAAAATTGATTTAATAAATTTTTGACCCAATTTACTATTTTACTTTAAACTTGAAAATTTTAAGCCAATTATTCCATTTAAAAACTTACAATTATTTTTAGATAAAAATTAGATGATTACAAACAACTTTTGTTTACAAATCATCAGCAAATTTGAATTCAACATTGTGTTACTGATTTTGCTATGAAATTTAAAACTTATTATAGTACATAGAATATACTTTTATGTTTATAGGCATCTCAAAATATCATTCATCAACACGCATCAATTAAATTCAAGAATCCAGACACATCAATAAGATTTCATCACAAGAACGAGGCAAAAATCCAGGTTTTAAACTGTTTTTAAAAGATTTCATTAACTCACCTTTGAATAAAAGCAAAAGACAGAACTACATTTTCCAGGTTTGAAATTTCTGCATGTTGAATTTCCAGATTTGCATGTTAATAAATTTTCTTGAATTGCTTGTTGAATCTGAATTACATGTTTATACTTGAAGATGACTTGCATTTGCCTCTATTTGAATTTCCAGATTTCTTCATTTTGTTGCAGATTTTACTTCTTCTTTTAATTTCAGATTTTACAGTTTTTTTTCAAATTTTATTTCTTTGTTTTTGTATTTTAATTTTTTTGAAAATAAGAAAAAGATCTTGCTGAAGAATAAAATCCTTCTTTTTATTATTTACAATTTAATTTAAAATTTAATTATTAAAGAGAATGACATGTGTCTCTTTAATGTTTATGTTCTTACAAATGTCTCTTACATAATTTAATATACTTACAAGTGTCCTTAAGGTTTAATTAATATTTACAAAAGTATTTTCTAATGTTTCATAAATGTTTTAAATGTTATCTTCTTTTTAATAATCTATTTAAGCTATATACAATGTATTTATGTAATATTATAAAATGTTTTTATCATATAAAAATAAACTTTAGACTTTAATAAATATCTTAAAAGTAAACTCATATAGGCATTTATAAATAACTTATATTTTATATCAATTTAATTTTATCACTTGTTTATAAGTTGAGAAACTTAGTTTATCTCTTTATATAAAAATTCTTAAAACAATTTTATCTTATGATAAAATTAAGATGAAGAAAAATAAAAACAAATGAAGCTTTTAAATTTAAATCTTATTTAAAACAAAAGCTAAAATATATGTTTATAAAATAAGAAATTAACTTTTTTATTAAAATTTAAATCTCAATTATCATTTCAAAAGCATTAAATCGAATTAACCTTTCAAATTACAAAACTATATATATCTATAATAAATTTTGGAAATACTTATTAAATTCAAATTAATAAAATTCCTATTTCAAATATATATATATATACATACATACAAATATATATATATACACACATTTCAAATAGAAAACATTTTAACATTATATTTGAAAATTACTGAATTAAATTTTGAAACACGAACCCAGTCATAATATATATATTCATATATATTACAATTTGAATATATATTAGCTTTTAAAACTTCCTATTTACAAGATATATCAATACATATATATTATAAATAGAAAATATTTTTGATTAGCTTCTGGAAAATAAATCTTACCAATATTAAATTGCCAAAATAAATATTCCAAATTAAAATATTATAAATTTTCAAAAGAATTATACTTGCATATTTATATTGTTAAGAAAAATTGTTAATAGATATTTATCAAATCATTATTATCAGCCTTTGAAATAATTTTAACTAATCAATTTATAATGTAAAATGATCAAATCAATTTAATTATTTACAAAGATTACTAAATTGATATGGCTCAAAATTCCGGGTCGTCACACTGAGTATATTGTGAAGTATTAAATAAGTTCAATCTCGTATTTATTGATGATATTCTAATTTATTCCAAACTGAAGAAGAGCATGCTGAACACTTAAAAATAGTTTTGGAAATATTGAGGAGGAATATTCTTTTTTCCAAGTTTTCTAAATGTCATTTTTGGGTAAAAGAAGTTAGATTTCTGGGACATATTGTAACAGAAGAAGAAATTTCTATAGACCCTGGTAAGGTTTCCGCTGTCCTCGATTAGAAGCAACCTACAGCCCCAAAGAAGGTCAGAAGTTTTCTAGGATTAGCCGGATACTACCAAAAGTTTGTCCAGGATTTCTCTAAGTTAGCCAGTACATTAACTAAGCTAACTATGAAGAATCCTGAATTTATTTGGACTCCAAAGTGCGAGGAAGCGTTCCAGGAATTGAAGAAAAGGTTGACCACTACTCTCGTTCTTGCCTTTATTAACGGGAATAAAGGTCTATCTGTTTACATAGGTGTGTGTGTTGAAGAAGTGGGTGCTGTTCTAATGCAAGAGGGTAGAGTGATTGCCTACGCGAGTAGACAATTGCGACCACATGAGAAGAACTACCCGACCCACAATCTTGAGCTTTTGGCAGTTATCTTTACTTTGAAAATCTGGCATCGTTATCTTCTGGGTGAAAATTTGAATTGTTCACCGACCATAAATCTTTGAAATACCTCTCTACCCAGAAGGATTTGAATCTAAGACAGCAACGTTGGTTGGAATTCCTTGCGTCATACGACCTGGATATTCAGTATACACCTGGTAAAGCCAACGTGGTAGTTGATGCTTTGAGTAGAAGACATGCTGTTCTTGCTTATCTTTTTGTCACCCCCACTCTTCTTGAGAAGATTTCTAGTAAGAAAAAAGAAGACAAGTTAGCTCGAGTTTATCTGAGATTGTTGCAGAACTGGATTTTCTAGACAACTCTAATGAGTGTTGGATCTGGGAGAACACCTGTTTAAACTGCACTTGAAAAACGATCAACATTAGACATAATAACAAAAATACTCCCCCTGTGTGATGTGTGAACTAGTGCAATGGTTCGAGTATAAGTGCCAAAGAATTAAAAGTCACAAAGCCGATGAAATAAAGTTAGGCTTTGAACTACCATCATCGAAGACCGTCATTGCTGACCGTCTCCGAAAGCTTGTCTTATGTTGGTTTCAGTTTCAAACTCGGCATGGACACTGTATGTGGAAGATTATTGTTTGTTTTAATCGAGTTAAATTCAGGTTTATAGCTGTCAAGACAGGGGAGTTATCAGTCCGGATTAGTTCGATATGCTAGTTTGCTTAAGTCCTTGTCCCTGTTTGTTGTCATGTGGCTAAATATGGAATGTAAGTGAATTTGACATAGGCTGTGGTCGAGTGGAATAATTTAGACTCCTGTTACCTACTTCAAGCCTCTCAATGTCGAGCGACACTTAACATACTCGGCCATCTCAATGCCAAGCGACACTCAACATACTCGGCTATCTCAATGCCGAGCGACACTCAACAAACTCGGCCATCTCAATGCTGAGCGACACTCAACATGCACCGCTATCTCAATGCCGAGCAACACACAACGTACTTGGCTATCAATGCCGAGCGGCCCTCAACACTTGCTAGCTGACCCGCTCACTTTCGACATCGCATGAAGCCGAGCTACTTATCTCCTAACTCCTAAACATCATTTCCACATGGAAACCACTGGGCCACCAGTTCCACACTTGGCTGGTTTTCCATTCGCTTAACAATGCATCACTGACCGACCTTTAAACCATTGGTCTCCTTACCCTTCCTCCTCTCCATTTCACCGTACTCAAAATCGATAATGGTTCCAGCCCTAAGGCATGTTCAAACCACGATTGGTCTTCCTCTTCTACACGATTCCTACTATCCTTGATCTAAAGAAAGGTCATGAACTCGAATCTTGTGCTAAATTTCCTAATCTGGAAAAAGCATTTGAAAGAGAAGTTATTACCTAAGAGGATGAATGAGGCTTAGGGATCTGATTAAGTTCGAGATTGAATTTAGCTTATATTCAACCTGGTGGAGAACTGTAAGGAAAACTTGTTAGATTCAGGGTAAGGAAGGAAGGTTGGAGAGGTAGCTGGAGTTTAGGAGACGGAAAGTTGCGAGTTCCTTAAACGAAGTGAAAGTAAAAGAGTGATGGAGAGAAGCGTTAGTTTTTATAGAGAAGGCAAGTTGAACAGGCATCGTCCAGTGGAACTGGTCAAGATATCTCGATGGTTCAGCACAAGGCCCCGCTCGGCATCTCCCCTCATTTGGCACAGTTCTCGTCCGGCATAGGAGGTCTCGTTTGGCGTTCAGGACTCCTTCGGCATCCAGGCCTCCGTTGGCATTTAGGAGATCGTAAGAAATCACTATTGAGAAGTCAGAGCAAGGGCTTAAAGGAAAACATGGATTGCTCATGGTTCAAAGCGCATCATGTTTGTCCACATGATACACTTTGGGGGGCAATTGTTGCCCGGTTGTTTGACTCGGTAACGAGTCGTTCGTCATTTCCCCTCGTTCGACATCTCGCTCGCTAGGCAAAAGGCCTCGTTTGGCATCCCCTCTCAATCGGCACAATGCCTCATTCGGCATCTCCCCTCGTTTGGCATCTCCCCTCGCTCGGCACAAGGCCTCGTTCATTATTTCCCCTCATTCGGCATTTCCCCTCATTTGGCATCTCCCCTCGCTCTACACAAGGCCTCATTCGGCATCTCCCCTCGTTCATCCCAAGTACCTCGTTCGGCACAAGCCTCGTTTGGCACAAGGCCTCGTTCGAAATCTCCCCTCATTCGAAATCTCCCCTCGTTCGACATCTCCCCTCGTTCAACATCTCCCCTCGTTCGACATCTCCCCTCGTTCGACATCTTCCCTCGTTCGGCATAGGTCTCGTTCAACATTGGCCTCGTCCGGCATAAGCCTCGTTCGGCCTACACTCTTCGCTCCACACAATGCCTCGTTCGGCATATGTGTGCCGTTCAACCTGGATATGTGGCTCGGCATACGAGTGTCGTTCGGCATGGAAACCTAGCTTGGCACAATGCCTCATTCAGCGTACAAGTGCCGTTCAGCACGCATTCCTCCTTCGGCATACGAATGTCATTCGACCAGGATATGTGGCTCGACATACGAGTGTCATTCGGCATGGAAACCTCACTCGGCACAACACCTCGTTCAGCATACGAGTGCCGTTTGGGACACATTCCTTGCTCGGCATATGAATGTCATTCGACTTGGATATGTGGCTCGGCATATGAGTGTCGTTCGGCATGGAAACCTCACCCGGCATTCTCTGGATCGACCTACCTCGCTCGGCAATTTCCGTTTAGCATCCCTGGCTCGGTGCGTAGAAGCTACTTAACATGGACCGAGATACTTTGTTCCTAGGCCCGTGAGGGAAGTCCAGCCCATATTTGTCTATAAATAGAGGCGCACCGACACCGTGAAAGGAGCCTTTTTCGAGAACACTAGGGGAGACTCTACCGCTTTCAAGACTCGTTCTTTTTCACTTAACATTTTCATTCGAGTAGTTGGTGTACGGATTATAGCTGTAATCAATTGTTTAGAAAAGCAATAAAGATTAACTCAAACTGGACATAGGCAGTTACGTTGAACCACTGTAAATCTAGTGTTCTTGTTTCTTATAATTATTTTTGCATTCTACTACGTTATTCCTCAGTTTCAACTTACCTTCTTCATTAATCTCTCTACAAAAATTCTTCTTCTGGTGTTAGTTACCAATTCTGGTGCTAATAGATGATTTGCAAACAAGTAAATCAATTCTGGATTTTCCATTACCACTTCATTTTGACAAACAATCTTATTTATAGTTTCTAGGGCTATTAGCCTAATAATTTTCATGGGCTAACTATTAACCAATTTAAATATATATGGGCTCCTTGTCCGATTTAATAGTTTTCATGGGATCGCTAGGTTCCTATTGGCATTTGCCAATAACTGTTTCATGGGTTCCCTCTAAACATATTGGTATCTCCAATAACTTCACTCTTATTCTAGTTTGCATGGGTTGACTAGGAACCTATTGGCATCTATCAAACTTAATCGAGATATAGTTTTCACGGGTTCACTACAAACCTATGACCCCTGCTCATTTTAATCATAGTTTTCATGGGTTCACTATGAACCTATTAGCCGCTGCAAATAAATTTCCCTAAGCATAGTTTCATGCATTTACTATCAACCTGTCCATCTAACAACTTCAATTTTTAAGCATCCTACATTCTTGTCTGTCTGACCTCTTGGATGTTATTCTACTTATTTAGGAGTTAACTCAATTTATATTCACTACTTGGTCAGCCTAGCTAGTTAATCTTCACTTCCCCAAAATAAAGTTATGCGCCCATTACAATGTGAATATATATATATATATATGCAGAAGTAAACATGCTAACATAATAATACCATCACATGTGGTTTAATATCCTTAAAATCATTTAATATAAAACTTGTCAATCTCTTTAACCTATTAATCAAGGAAAATTCTTCAAAAACTCCATACTTAAAAATCATTTCAAAATTCTTTTATTGTGTCATGGTTTTCCTTTAAAATGAGACTGGGTTATTTGTTTTGAAAACCAAGGCTTTCGGAACCTTTAATCATTACTTTCGAAACTATTGGAAAATTTTCTTTCGAAGGCATTAAAATATTGTTTCCAAAACTCTTGGCACCTGCCTTTCAAAACACTTTAAAAATTTGTTCTGAAACCTTTCGAATGTATTAAAGTATTACCATTCAACTATGGAAGCATAGCTTCGAAACGTATGAAAGTACCCCTTTCGAAACCATTAGGTTTTTCCTTCAAATTTCTTTTTAGGGTCAAAGTGAACATAAATGGAAGTATCCCTTTCGAAAGCATTATTATCATATAAAAGTGTATGGGGAGAATTTTGATGGTGTCGGAACCATCCTTTCAAAAGCCTAAACCACATAAGTAAAACATTTGAAGGTTAGCTTCGTAAACACTATTTGGAAACCATTGCCTACAAAACCATTAGCCCCTTCCGAAAGCTTTAGGAATTGGCTCATATTTACAAAAAAAGCAACCTTTCAAAAAAATTGATATCTTTGATTCCTTCGAAAGGCATAAGGTCGGTAGAAGGGTTTCGGTTAGGTAAAAACTACCCATTTTGAAATCATTAGTTTGGAAACAAAGTAACTTATTCAAAAGCTATACTTAAACAATAAGGCGGCAATCCCTTTCTAAAGCTATTCAAAAGATCCCTTCAAAAGCATATATTTTGACACCTTCAAAAGCATTTAGTAAAACAGGCAGATGCATTTCTTTAGAAAACAAAACAAAGGTTTTACTCCCATCAAAAGCTAATTTCGACACCATGCATTTTGCCTTTCTCCAATCCACTATGCACCAATGTTCATACTGTATTGGTTTCGACTTCGTGGGATTCGACCTGGTAGGTTTCGACTTGATTAAATGTGAACGCTATGAGTCGAAAGTTTCTTTGAAAGAGGTGGAACCCACTTTTCTAGGTAAAAACCGATTTAATGCCAGTTAAAGAGAATACTTTCTTACTAACCTTCTTACTTGTAAACTTATGATTGGTTGCCTCAAATTTTCAAATTCTTGGCAAAAATAATTACTGCATTATTTTAGATCCAAACAAAGATTTATTTAACAAATAAGCCGTTTCATTAAGCAAAAAAATTAGATCATTTAGGTCCTCCTTTTAAAATAATTTAACTCTCATAGTAAATCACTTAGGAAAATTCCGCAAAAATAACAGAAATTCACTTTTAATATGTTATCTAACATATCTAAATTTCAAACCCAAATTCTCAATATAATTTTCGAAATAAATTTCTAAACTCAATTAACCATATTTTCCTTCGAAAATTCATAATATCCATAACTTAGAAAATTATGAAAATAAAAACCCGACTACATAATCTTGTTTTACATGACATAAAATTTTCTCATGGCATTCAAAATTAATTTTAATCGGTTTTACCTGTAAATCGGATAAAATCATGTTTAAACAATCTTGTTTAAATCAAACATATTATGATCCAAGTATATCATTATCCAAATCATCATAAAAATGGATTTAATCTTAAACCTGAAAAAAATTGACCATAAATACAAAATAGAGAGATGGTATACATTATTATTCACCTTGATTATGATAAGGAGCATGAATTGAGATTAATTTCCCCAAGTTGAATCCTAAGCTTTACTTGAATGTTCTTCATCTTCTTTGTAGGATCGATTTCACCCTAGAGGGGAGGGTTAATAGGGTGATGCTATTAATTATAAAAATTATTGCGGAAGCTTATAAAATTATTTCAACATAGATATATCAAAATAATAGCAGCACCGATAATAGCAGAATAATAAATGCAGAAATAGAACGACACAGAATTTACCAGCTTTGGCAAAACCCTGCCTACGTGTTGCCCCCAAGATTTCTACTAAAAATTAAGCAGTCAGACGCTTACACACGTAAACTCACGACACCCGCTATCGACTAGCCTTAACTCTACGCTCAAAACCCTGTCACAACTCAGCCACTGATTTGCGAATTCTCAAACTACGCCACGTAGTTTGTCCCCTAGTCACACGACTAGAAATTACAACGTTTAAAAGAAGATTTTAAATTTAAAACAAATTTAAAATCCTAATTTAAAAATTAAGCCCAAACAAATAAAATTATTATAATGGTCGGCCCCCTTTTGTATCATCAGCCCTTTTTTCTTTTATTCACTATGTTCCTTTCTTTCACGAAAACAGTGGTCGTTCCTTGTTCGTTCTTCTTCAATATGTAATTAGGGCTTTGAAATGCCAACTTTTAATTGATCGATCGAATTGGGATTTCGCTCTCTTGCTCTGTCGATCGATCGTCTCTTTACTTGGCTCACGGCTCCTTCGATGATTGAGTTCGATCTTGCTCCGGTATGTAATTTGTTGTTTTGCTTTACTGTTTTTGCTTACTTAAACTCGATGACTTTTTGCTGATGATGTTGATTGCTTATCTAAGGTTCGAATCTCTATTTTTTCGTTCGTATATAATCATTTGAATTCGTCAATTTATCTTGCTCGGCCGGTCGATGTTGCTTGGATGCTTGAGATTGATTCTGACTTTATCAATTTCGTATATTTACGATTTCTTGGTTGACACGATGTTGATTTCGATTTCTTGGCTACCACATTATTGATTTTGGTTTGAACTTCGGCTTTGATAAAACTGTTAAATACACTGTAGCATTTTCAATGCTCGGCCATTTTGGAATTTTTGATAATCTGGTTCTTCTTTGTGTCTTCGTCGCTGATTTGGTTTGAAACTGTTGATCCATGATTTCGACCACTTTGAAACTATAATTAATAGTTGCTTGTTGACTTCGACAAGTTGATACTTTTGTAAAAGCGCCATCTTTGTTCGAAACCGCTACGTAGAAATGTTTGACTTTGAACCGTTTGCATATGAGCTCTGGTTTCATTTTCATGTGCAGTTTAGCTTGATCTTTGTTTCACTTGAATTGTTGTAGCTTATTTGCTTTACCACACTTCTTTTGCTGTTTAATTTACTCCTTTGGTCATCTGCACTGTTGCTTGTTTGATTGACGATGCTATGTGCTTGCTGTACTGTGTAGATAAATGTGTGATCATACATAAATATATGTATGTTATTGCACTTGTTGTTTCACTATTTCACTCGAGTCTGTGCATTTATATCCATTCGTGTGTGTGTTCGTGTATAAATGTACTTGTGTTTGAGATTTGCCTCTATTTGCTTGATGTCTACATGCTGTCTGGTTAGCTTGTCTTTGGTCGAGACTGTGCTCGTCCCTGTAGCATACTCAATGATTTATCCTGATGCATTGATTTGAAACTGCTACATGACTTCGTTGTTCAATTTTAGCCTTGACCGCTTTGGCTCTGACTTGATGCTAAACTTTGGCATGATGGTTTTCAACTTTGCTTTGTTCGAACATGTATACGGATGCTTGCATTTGTATGCATGTATTGTTGAATTTTCGCTGTATTGTCAATGCGTACTCTGTTCTTGTTTACTTGATGGCTGTTATGCACTGGGTAGATGATGTGCTCATTGTAACTATACATATAGATGTTGTTGAGCCACCAAATTAGTTTGCATTTGTGGATGCACTTCAGTTGCTTGTATATGTGTATACAAGTGTGATGGTCTCTGGTAGTTGTTCATTGTGTAGCCTGGTTTGGTGGTGAACTTTTTCATGTTCCTTTATTGTCCTGGTCTAGTGTTCTGATGTATGTAGATTGACTTCGGTCATTTTTGAACCTTCCTGACTTTGCTCTGTTGACATCGGCTTTGACTTTGTTTGACAGTGTTTATTTCCTTTGTGCTCGACTTGGGCCATTTGTGTTTAGCTACTATGTGTATACGTACGTCTATGTATGTATATGTGTGTTGTATTTCCTTGAAAACTTCATTGCACCATGATTCCTCTAGCCTGTTTTCATTTTGCCTGTACTCTGGCCTTCTTCTGTTGCAGGTGTTTATGTATAGTTGTTTTGATCATTTTATTGTACTTATATTTTTGGACTGCATCTGCGTTGAATCCAACTTCGGGTTTGTCCCTGTGCTCGTGTCGTGACATTATTTCTATTGCACATGAGTTGAACCTGGCTTTTGATTTGGGTTTGACCTGTGCTCACCTATCCCTGTAATTTTATCAAGTGCATATATCGGTGTGCACGGCCTTGTGGAATGTACAGTGATACACAGTGCATGTCACAAGTTGTTCGTGTATGATGAATTCAAGGACGAACAACCCAAATAACTGAGGCAAATATTTTCAAAATTACATTTTATTTTGTACTACAAAAATATTTTATTTTCAATTTTACTGCGTCAGTATTTATTTTTGCAGATTGCTCAGATGCTGGATTCAAGTTGAAGATAAAACACGAGTGAATGAGTGAATTGTAGCGAGGTGCGTTTGTAAATTAGAAATTGTGATGTAATCGAATTTGTATTATAATTGAAATTATATATATATATATATATATATATATATATATATATATATATATATATAGTGAGAGCTCGAATTTGTAATGTTAAAAATTGTAATAAATATTTGTTTGAATAAAATATTCATTTGAATATATATTCCGTGTTATTTATTTTATTCAGCAAATATTTATTTAATTATGTGAAAAACATAATAGTACATTGACAAACACATTTAAATGAATATATATATATATATATATGTTTATTATCATCAAACAAAAATCATATAATCGCATGTTCAACAATCTCCCCCTTTTGATGATACCAAACATATATTTAAGATTTTGAATTTTTTAAATGTATTTGATCGTTCAATTTGCTTCCCTTATTTGAATGCTTCCTCTCTACACAAAGCTTCCCCTTCGTATATGCATATAATTAAAAATATGCAAATGAGCCTAGATGCAAATAGAAAATATTTGACCTTTACTAGATTTTATTTGAAATCTTAACTTTTCTCTCCCCCTTTTGTTATCAGCAAAAGAGTAATAGTGTTCGAAAAATAGAGATAAAGTGATCGATATTAATACAACATTAGAACTCAGTCGAATATAAATATTAAATTTTAATAAAAAATCAAACAAAAATCATAAATACTCTGTTAGGCGCATATTCCACTTTTAGAATGATGGGAATGATATCATCATATAAAACCATATAGTTGTGTCTATTTGTGGTATATTTATATCAGGAATTTGAATATCTACCAACCATGCATAACCATTAGGACTTTTAAATGAGATTATTAGTATTCCAGTTTTATTTTAAAAAAATGAATTCAAGTATCTTCTAACCACGCATAACCGTGAGGACTTTTAAATGGGATTAGAATCAACTTGTTTATTCAAAAAATCAATTTTGATATGAGTTTCATACATGCATAACCGTGAGGACTTTTAAATGAGCATAGAAGCACATAACAAATTCCACGTAACTCACCCATGCATAACCGTGAGGACTTTTAAATGAGAGTGCAAACTTTGGATTTTATTATTATTATTATTATTATTATTATTATTATTATTATTATTATTATTTTAATTAAAAAAATATAAAATGAAAAATGAATGATTCCTGTTTAAAGTACCACATATCGACAAACTATATTGAATTTTATGAGTGATGGTTGTTAGAAATATGATAGAAATAGAGATGGTCAAGGAATTTTTACCAACAAAAAGTTTTATAACTCTTGTTTAAATTTCTAAAGAAATTTACTAATTATACCATCTCGAGTCATAATATATGATAAATATCAACACTCATCACTTTTTCAATCACTATTTATCTTTTTGATAATTAGTAGGGAGTCATATTAGTCAATGTTATAATTTAAAAATTAAATTCAAAAATAATTATAAAATCAATTTTTCTAAAAATGACCAATCTGAAAACAAGGTCAAAAATGATTTCTAGAAGGGGTTTTATGAGAAATATTTCCGCTATTTTAAAATTATTTGAAATAAAAAATATGTAGATATTTTCTTTGAAACACAATGCAATTACTAAATGTCTCAACATAAATCATGTTCCACTAGTAATTTTTCTACCAACTAGATTGCCAATGGAATCTGCATCTGAATTTTTCTTTCATTCAAAATTATCATTAATTGAATTTGATAGAGCAGACCATGAAGTGTGCATCAAAATATCTTAAAATCAATTTTGATAGCTTTTTAAATGACATTCTCTTGAATTTGAATTGAAATCGTGTAAGTAATCAAAAACCGTGAATATAGAGCCAGTCGTAAAATAACCAAATGTATTATCATTTACCAATAAAACACTATCATTAATCCAAACTATTACATATGAAGTAGTTCAAAGATTCTAAAGATTTTTATAGTGTTCTTGGTATAATAATATAATTGGCCAACAATTTTGAATAAGTCAGAATCAAAATCATCATTTATTTCGCCATCACATTACTGGCTTATTTAATTCATACTACGGTGCAGATTATGACATTTAATGCATAGTTCAAAATATATCATTACCTGTTTTACCGTTACGATAAATTTTCATTGTTATCCATTGTGATTCTGTCACCCATGTACTAGGCTAAGAAACTTTGCTTTGTTGCCCGTTGTGTTTCTGGAATAGCCAGAATCCAGATAACACTGTTGTTGTTCCTTAGCCTGCCACCACTCCTACACGATAAAAGATTTTTGTGGCCTATTTGTTTTTATAGGTCCATGATTGTTAGTGGCAGAATATTTTGAAAAATAATTTTGTGGAGACCCAAAACTATTTATATATGTTCCTTTCGGCAACCAGATTATTTTAACTTTGAGAGATTTTATATTTGTGCCTTTTGGAACACAAATTGGTATAGTTTTCACGTGTTTGGGTCTATACCGACAACTGTTTTGATTGTGTCCAAATTTTCTACAAATTATGCACATTGAATTGACTTGATTAATTTTTCTTTCAATAGGTTCAGATTGATTATATCCAAGTCCTTGTTTGACTGTATTAACAGTTTGTTTCCCTAGGAGCATATTAAACGATTTTTCACTTTTTGAAAATTTATCTAAAGTCGTTGACAGTTGTTGGACTTGTGTTTTGAGAGATTCGTATTCATTTAACAATTGTGTGCACTTTTTAATAGAATTTTCTCTTCTTGTATTTTCACTCTCTTTCAAACTCAGAATTTCATTTTCAAGCGATTTAATTTTGATTTATGATTTTTCAATCTCTTCTTCGAATGTTGGACACTTATCACACTTAGGGATCCTACTTTAATAGGTTTTAACTAATTGTTCAAGCTGTTCATTTACTTCTATCAAATTATCTCTTTGTGATTCAATTTGAGCATATTTCTCCCTAAGTCGTACAAAACAGCCATTTACTTCGTGGAAATATAAAAGTAATTCCATGTGAGTGAGTTTTAATACCTCGCTTGGCTCGTCATCGTCGCTATCGGTTATATTACCTTGAAGGCACATATCTGCTTTCTCACTCTCACTGCTAGTACTTTGAATATCTTCATCACTTGTATTCCATGTGGCTGCAAAGTTTCTCCTTTTTGATTTCTTTTCAAAGTCGAGTAGATTTTGAGGACAATTGGGCTTGATATGTCCGGGTTGATTGCACTTATGACAGATGATTTTTCATTATTCTGTGTTATCTAAAACTTTGATTATTCTGCTTTTTAAGTTTTGATTCAGAGCCGGATTTCCATATTTGCAGTTCTACCTTTTTAATTTCTTTATTACCATTTCCAACTCTGCTGCCCCATCATCGTCGTCGTCGTCATCACTTTTAGTTGTTCCTTTGAGAATTCTTTCGAGTATCTCCTCCTTCATGCCCTTCCTTGAATTTCATTTCTAGCTCATAAGTGGTGAGATTTCCGATGAGTTCTTTAACTTTGATTTGTTTTAAACCTTTTGATTCTTGAATGGTAGTCACTTTTGCTTCAAAACTTCATGGAAGGACTTTGAGGATTTTTCGAACTATATCCAATTCAGTGTACGATTTTCCGAGAGCTTTAGATTTGTATACGATATTGGAAAGTCGTCCGCTCATTTCCTTGACATTTTCTTCCTTTGCCATTGTGAAATTCTCGTACTCACTGCTTAGCATGGCAAGACGAGATTCTTTGATTTGAGATGTTCCTTCGTGAGTTACTTCGAGTGTATGCCATATTTCCTGCGCAGTTAGACAAATGTGAGACACAATTAAATTCAAATTGATCCAATGAACAGATAATCGAATTCATAGCTTTGGCATTAGTATTCTGCAACTTATTTTCTAGGTCTGTCCATTGTTCCTTCGGTTTATTTATTTCATGATTATTTACAATTATAGTTGGTTCTTTATACCCTGTCTCAACAATATCCCAAGCGTCAATGGTTTTCAGAAAAATTTCCATCCTATTTTTCCACTAAGCATATTCACCATTGAACATTGGTGGTCTAACGATGGACTGACCCTCCGCAAAAGCATTATTAAAAGAAGCCAAGATAAAAATTCAAATTTTTGAAACAAAAATTGGTTTTAGAAATAAAACTATTTTTTTTTTAAAAAAGTTGACTTCTATTCCTAGCTCTAATACAACTTGTACGATCGATTTCACCCTAGAGGGGGTGAATAGGGTGATGCTATTAATTATAATAATTATTACGGAAGCTTATAAAATAATTTCAACACAGATATATCAAAATAATAGCAGCACAGATAATAGCAGAATTATAGATACAGAAATAGAATGACACAGAATTTACCCAGCTTCGCAAAACCCTGCCTACATGCTGCCCCCAAGGTTTTTACTAGAAATTAAGCAGTCAGACGCTTGCACATGTAAACTCGCGACACCCGCTATCGACTAGCCTTAACTCTACGCTCAAAACCCTACGACAACTCATCCATTGAGTTGCGAATTCTCAAACTACACCACGTAGTTTGTCCCCTAGTCACACGACTAGAAATTACAACGTTTAAAAGAAGAATTTAAATTTAAAACAAATTTAAAATCCTAATTTAAAAATTAAGCCCAAACAAATAAAATTATTATAATGGCCGGCACCCTTTTGTATCTTCAGCCCGTTTTTCTTTTATTTACTCCGTTCCTTTCTTTCGTGAAAATGGCGGTCGTTCCTTGTTCGTTCTTCTTCGATATGTAATTAGGGCTTTGAAATTCCGAATTTAAATTGATCGATCGAATTGGGATTTCGCTCTCTTGCTCTGTCGATCGATCGTCTCTTCACTAGGCTCACGCCTCCTTCGATGATCGAGTTCGATCTTGCTCCGGTATGTAATTTGTTGTTTTGCTTTACTGTTTTTGCTTAATTGAACTCGATGACTTTTTGCTGATGATGTTGATTGCTTATATAGGGTTCGAATCCCTATTTTTTCGTTCGTATATAATCATTTGAATTCGTCAATTTATCTTGCTCGGCCAGTCGATGTGGCTTGGATGCTCGAGATTGATTATGACTTATGTTGATTTCGATTTCTTGGCTACCATGGTGTTGATTTTGGTTTGAACTTCGGCTTTGATAAACTGTTAAATATACTGTAGCATTTTCAATGCTCGGCCATTTTGGAATTTTTGATAATCTGGTTCTTCTCTGTGTCTTCGTCACTGATTTGGCTTGAAACTGTTGATCCATGATTTCGACCACTTTGATACTGTAATTAATAGTTGCTTGTTGACTTCGACAGTTGATACTTTTGTAAAAGCACCATCTTTGTACGAAACTACTACGTAAAAATGTTCGACTTTGAACTGTTTGCATATGAGCTCAGGTTTCATTTCCATGTGCAGTTTAGCTTGATCTTTGTTTCACTTGAGTTGTTATGGTTTAGTTGCTTTACCATAATTCTTTTGCTGTTTAATTTACTACTTTGGTCATCTACACTATTGCTTGTTTCATTGACAATGCTATGTGCTTGCTGTACTATGTAGATACATGTGTGATCATACATAAATATATGTATGTTGTTTGAAACAACCCGCAAATCCGTACCCCTTGAGTTAACACTATTCTACAACAATCAACTCAAGTTGTACAGAAATACGAACCATTTGGGTTAAAGAAGAAGAGGTAGAAGGAGAGAAAACAGAACACAACAACAACAAAATCTAACCATCGCAGCGGAATAAAATATAATAGATAATAAATGATCTTTACTCAAAATCAAATACCTTGTTTATATATTACATCATCAGAATACATCAATCATAGCCCAACATCATTATCATACAAATGGATACATAACGACTCAACACAGTGGAATATATACATAAACAAGTATGAAAATACGTATCGTCATCCAACTCGTCTCCTGAGCTCCACAACATCATATCTTGTATCCTATAATACTCGGTCTGACCCGAGCATTACAGTTAAATAACACCCGAGTCAGTCTGGAATACCAGCATGAGAAAATCACACTCAATTTATTACTAATGTTTCAAGAATCCTTTGAAAACAAAAGCATCTCGTAAGACCACGCCACAAATAAACATGTCAGGTTTTTACCTTACGATAGCTAAAACAATTTTTATAAAAATGCTCTGATATTATAATAGGGTCTATATACAAATACTTATAAAATAGCCGAAATTGTTACATTATTAAATTCCAGCTACTAGCCATAAAGTCGGTAATACAAACAAAACTCGTACAAGGCTCGTAGGGAGAATGGATTTCCAACTAATGACTAGGCACTAGAGTACCACCTGTCACAGTACGGGGCCTAGATCACCGTACCGAGGAGTACGCCCGCTCCCCTGCAACACAAGACCGGGACTACCCCTTACTGGATAATCCCGAGTGAGATCACCCCACGGTTGGGATCAGCAACAGCCCACTACGCCGAAATAAAAAGGGACATCTAGACTGGAATGACCTCACCCTGCTTGGGTGCTACCCACCTAGCCTTGCTGCTTAACCCCTGATTTTCAGTCATTCCCATTTGATGAGGCTTGAGGCTAAGCGTTACCTTTTAGAACAATATCCCTTAGAATGTCCATCGTCCACCTGACGATGTTTCGCAAGCATTCATCCATACAAGTCCGTCCCGGGCTCGAACGGAACCGAAGGCACTATTCATACTACATCCTTTTTGGAAATATCCTCAGAATTAGTAGCGACTGGCCCTTGCACTTCACTGCTCCAACTCCGAATCCAAACTCGTTTACACGAAACGTACAAACCGGATCGAAGTGGTTTTCGAGAAATAAATCTCGATCTCGGTCTCTTCGAAACGATCAACGCATTTGTCCAATATTGATAGTCGATGATTTAACTATCAATTAATATTCACAACATCCATCCAAATTATTTATTTATCTCAAAAATATCTTCATAAGATATATTTTCACTTTTCAAATTCCTTTGAAAATAGTTTTCAAAACTATCCGCCTTTCTCAGAATAAATTCCAAGTATTTCTATTTCCACTGGAATCACCAAGCTCAAAACTTTAGATTTTTAAAATAGTTTAAAAACATTTTATGGTAAAATGTATTTAACATTCAATATAGAAAAATTACTTTAGTACTCTATTTAAAATAATACTCTTGAAATAACTAAAATAAGGTTACCTTATAACTATACATTAAATTTCTTCCTTAAACAAATTTCCAAGTCATTCTTTAAATAATTATTACAATAATAGATTAACAAATTATTTACTTTAGAATTTACTTTAAAATATTTAAATTAAAACTACTTCAATAATTGATTAAACATATATACTATATGAATATTTGAAAATAAGGTTACTTTATAAATATAAACTAGATTTTCACCTTTAAAACTGAATTACTAAATCACTCTTTATAAATTATTACTACGGTAATATATTTGAATAAATGTTTGCTTTAGAATTTAAATACTTTAGAAATAACAAATTTCCCAAACGTGCTTTTAAAACAACATTAAAACTTTAATCTTATATTTTTTTTTTTAAAAATTACTTTGAAATCGTACTTGGCAATCCAGGAAAATATACTTCTCTTCACAACCCTTTAAAAATAAACCACTATTTATTTTTAAACAAATTTTCTCATTCCTTAATAAATTCCCACTTTGAATTTATTTTTCCAAATATCCAATTTCAAACACTTAAATCAATTTCCAAATTGATATTCTATTTACTTCATTTATTCTAAAATCCTTTAATTTCAAATTTTATTCCTTATTTATGAATTAAAATACTTTTAATTGAAATACCAATTTATATTTATCAATTTACAACTTATTCCTTTAAATAAATTTAAAACTTTAAGTTTTTAAAATAATTCTTTATTCCTTTGAATTAATATCACATAATTTAAAATTCATTAATTACTGTTTATTCAACCCTTTTTCTTTCCATGTTCAAAGTTATTTATTAGTATTTAATATTCTTCCATTTTTTTTAAATTCATTCTTAGTTTATTAAATTTTCTAAGATTATGTCGTTTACAACATAACTTCTTTACTTTCTTTCCAAAATCCAACTTATATATTTTTGGTAATTCATTATACCCAAATATATCCAATCGAATCATCACATTCAATATTCCAATATATTCATCATAGAATATCAAGTAATCATAACAGAGAATATTAAATAATAAATGTGAGGGATACAGTTGGATCCCTCCAACCTGTTTTCCCTGCATCCATAGATGTTAGCACAATAAAATATGCCAATTTCAATTTTACCATACTATAGCACATCAATCAATTTCAATCATTCAAACAATTATTTAAATTTAATCGTTTAAATTTCAATTTAACTGAGTGAGATTAACTCACCTTTGCCTCTTAAATTTGCAAATCCACTTAATTCTCGGTTTGATTTCCACGATTTCTCAACCTTGTACAAACCAATGTCCGATTTATTAATATTTGAATTTATCAAACAATTAATCACCATTTACACATTTAACTTTAACTTAAAATTTAATTTAACTAATTTTCCCCCGAAATCTTTAGTAACTAATGTAAGTCGAATAAGTTTATTAAATACGTTAAATTAACAATTCATCCACCAAGTCTACTATTTTATATATCTTTATTTTTCAACGTTTAAATTTTCTGCTTACATAAACCTTATATACCATTCAGTTTAATACTATAAAAACATTATAAAATTTCATCTAGAAATTTCTCTCTATACAAAACTATTTCTGTTAATTTTTTTTTTTCTGTATATATCAAACAAATCTGCGTTTACTGTAAATATATATAAATACATTTATTTATTCATTTATTTTCCTTACGGTATAATTTATATACATACAAATTAAAAGCAATTAGGTTAAAATACCTCATCGCCTCCTACCCAGAGTGCACGGGCCTCCACCAGACAACCCAACAACCCCACGCTGCCCCGTCGGCCTATCACTTCGACCATCCTGACAACAACGCGCCAGAACCACCTCCGTTCGAATACCGGTCCATTGTCGCCCCCCTCCTCTCTGCTCTCGAGACTCGAATTCGCGATTTGAAGTCGCCATGCTCGATTCGACTCACCGCCGTTCTCCCTCTGCCAATCGACCCCACTCCTCGATCGAGCACGACTACAACCCCGACCGAGTCCGCATCTTCTTCCTCTCCTACCCTACGCGAGATTCCGATCGCGATTTTTTTCTTCTTTTTTTTCGTTTGATTCCAATTTTGGGGGTTAGCAAGTGAAGAGGAAGGGCATACGAGTTTTTTTCGATCTGGGTTTCATTTTTTTTATAAAACGCGACTTCGATTGAAAAGCTCGGCCATTTTTTTCAACAGAGAGTTTCGATTTTTAACTGAAGGGATGGTCTCGTGTTTGAAAAGAAACAAAATAAGGGATGGTGTGTTCGAGAAGGCAAAGGAAGCGTGTTTAAGATGCCTTGCTACAGTGTTCACTTATTTTTAATTCAAATTCGAATCGATTATTATCAATTAAATTTTCAGCGTGTTTATATATCGTATACACACACACACTAACTCCGATCAATACGAAATTTGAAATCCGATAATAATTCAATATTACGGACCCAATGGAACTGGTTTCGTCGAATTCTGAGACTGCGCCTCGGAAGGCTATTTTTTTTAAATTCGATTTAAACAGTAAAATTTAAAAACTGAACAAATCACTGTTCGATTTTCTATTATCTTCAATGTTACTAATATAAATTTTATAAGCCTTCAAATTATTTTCAACAAGCTTAAAATTCCAGATTTCATATCTTATCAGATTTCAAATTATTTGATACAATAATTTAATTATCAAATAAATTGTAATATTCGTTATTCAAGTTAAAATTACTCTATTGAATATTTAAAATTAATTAAATATTCCGATTTTAATTGCTTGAAAATTCCGAGTCCTCACATTCCTCCCCCCTTAAAAGAATTTCGTCCCCGTAATTACTAGTTAGGAAGAATGGTCCAATACCCGTTTCTATTTTCCCCAAAACCAATCAATTCAACATCCTATCCACTACCCTTTTTATAAAAGACCCATTACCATTCTTACTTACTTCCCCAACTTTCCCATAGTTTCAAACAATATTACTTACTCAATAATTCAAATTTCAATTTTAAATCAAGTTTAAAATTAACAGAATTTCTCAGAAATTTTCTAACTCTCTAAATTTCCGAAAAATTTCGCCAGCGTCTCCTTTGCGCGGCTAGCTCGGTACAACTACAAAATGGCTCTACGGCCTCCCAAATCCAAAAAGAAAACAAAAGGCCAAGTGGCTAGATCCAAAACCCAATCAAATATCATATAGAATTTTAAACACATACCTTTTAGTCGGGCAATTCTAATTTATTATCTGAAATCAAAACCAATTCTCTTTTCCCTTCCCTTTTTCATACCTGCATATCCTATTTAGCAATAATATCCAATCACAACATTCAAAAACACTTATTGACTTCTTTTACACATTTCTAATATTTGTTTTACTTATGCCCATACGACGCACATATATCATCCCTACGCAATACCCAATCCGATCGTTGACTCGATCACACAATTTCACTTCCGAACAAGTATCGTCCACCCGACTTCCTAGTGCGGACCCAGATCTGGTTTCTTGATCAGAAACCGTCATTTTCCTTGCATAGTCATAACTATGATAGAGAATTTCCAGAATCAATCAAAATTCCATATCCAGGCTCGCCGTCGAAAATCAAGTGAAAAATCCTAACTCGGATCGATAAAATTATCTCGAAATTCTGTGCTCGAATCTGGATCAAATAGTTATGCGAATAAAATAATATACGTACATCCTACGTATAAATTCCAATTGACTATCAATTATATCAATTTCCCTTTTTATTCACTTCTATTTTGATTGTTATTCCCTTATTCACAATTCCCACAGTCACAAATATCAGTTTCAACGTAAATTCAATTATTCACTTAGCATACTTTCAATGCCAAATTTTGAATATTGAATTTTGATTCACCCTATCTCAATCCATATTTAATTAACCATTTCCCTTATTCGTTTTACTTACTAATTTATTTTTATATCGCAAATAAAAGTTAGTTTGCAAACTTTTTCTTCTTTTAGTTTCTTTGAACAATTCTTCAGTCTACCTTACTTTACTTATACAATTTAAATTAAATTCTACATTCAGTTATAATTCTATTTGCTTAACGAACTTTAATTCATCCGTCGTTAGTGAAAATTTTCAAAAGATTCAAAAAAATATTCTAACTCCCAAAATTTTCGAATTTTTTTGGCAGAGTCCTTTGTACGGAGGAGCTTTTTGCAATTTGACAAGAGATATAAATATATATACATCGACCCATACGGTCGAAAAATAGAAAAACAGTTCATATTTCCTATTTGTATTGCGTAGGCGTACCTTATTTAGCATTTTAAAGCAAGCAGCTATTTATTTTAGCATTTAGCGTGGGCAAAACTAGTCGACAGCTTCCAAAACCTGTACTTACTCAATTTAAACATGTAAGTGACAAATAAACAAAACTTATTAATATTTCACTTTATTTCAATAGCCTAAACACAAGTGTAACCTAAGCAATTTACACTAAACACTTACCATAAGCATAGTTATAAGGTTCCGACTCCAATTAAAATGTTTTCAATCCATTCCCAAACCATCTCACTCAATTCAATTACACTGCGTTCCATTTCAATGGTTTATATTTCATTGCATACATCCAATTCAATTTAATCCAAACGAGCTTATATTCAATTCAATTGATTTCACAATCAATTTTATTTCACTTCTATCAATTCACAGAATTTATTTAATCTCATTTACGTCAAACGACAATTACTTTTACGAAATTTGACTATATGCAAGTGAATAAATAACTACGTAAGCTTGTAACCACTTTAATTTAATTTCAACTCAATAAATAGTCAATTTCTTCCATTCTAATTCATTTGCAACCATTTTAATTTTATTTTATTTAATTTGAGTTCATTGACAGCTCCATTCGTTTAAATTAAATTAGTATACTTCATTGGATCAATATGAATTCTAATTCACATTCAATAATTTATTTCTGAATTACTTTCATTTTATAACAAGGCCATTTCCAATTTATCTCTACTTGGATTTTTATTTGAAATACAAATCATTTCTATGTTAATTCAATTCCATTCAACTTCAATTCAAATTTAATTCACTTACAAATTTCAAGTTGAATTTCTATTAATAACTCAAGCTTCACTTTCAAATTTATCATTTATTCACAACTCAAATTCTTATTAACCAATTCGAGTTCCATTTCCATTAACTAAATTATTACAAATTAGTTTATTCAAATTTTACACCCAATATTTGATTTTTATTTTAGAAATCACTTTAACTATTTTACTGGAGTTCAATCTATTTTATAATTTAAGTTTTGGATTTTATTTATTTCCCAAATTACAAAACAAATTTATTTTGACTTATTTATTCCACTTCCAAATATTATGAGTCACAAACTTATTTATATCCATTTTTTATCCATTTATAATCAATTCTATTCATGTTTTACCTTTAACTCGGAATTTTACATTTTATATAGCTAATGTATTTTTATTATTACATAAACATTTAATTAAGATTCTAGAGTTTAAACAATTTCCTAAAATTTTAAAAAAATCACCTTTGAAATCAACTAAATCCAAAGTCCTTTGGCAAATTCAATCCTTTGATTTTCAAAACCAAACTCAATTCGCAAACAATTCAAATTTAAAATATTCAGGTAGCAATTCCTCTCTTGGAAACTCGAAAATGAACACCGATGATGTCGCGATCATCATCGGAATTATTTTCCAACGACCGAAAGAGTTTAGTGCCTTTATCTCTTTTAAAACATTTCAAATATTTTTAATTTCCAAATCTCAAAAGATTTCAAATGCAACTCAAAATATTTCCAAAATAATACTATTATTCCTCCAAATCTTTTGGAAACCATTTTCAAACCCAAAGGAATTTAAATTTTTTTCCAAAAATTCCAAATTGCAATTCCTTTAAATCCATATTCAAACATTCTCTGAGATTTTATCTCATTTCAATTTCAAATGTTTCTCTGGAATTCTATTCCAAGATTATAATCACCTTTACAGTCTACATTTACAAATCTCATTTAGATATGAAGTTTATTTCAATTTATAATTTACATTTATAATCTATATTACAAATTTCATTTTGTTATATAAATTTATTCTTCAACTTTGGTTATAAGTTTTCAATTTCTTATTCAATTCTATTTCATAATTTAATATTATCATTCCTTAACAATCAACCATCCTCATACTATAATATACTTGATAAAAATTATATCTTCTTATATACAAAAATAATTTGGGTAAAATTATTTCATTTACCCTACTTTAAAAGAATATTGTGTCGAATTGTTCTATTCAAGTGTTTAGAGATCTCTATCAATAACATTAGTTACTCGTATTGACCAGAATCCATAAACTACTCAATAAACCAATCAAGACAATATAAAATCATTTTATATTCACTAACAAATACGCGCTCATATCTATTAATATGCTCAAACTCATTCTGGAGTACTATTGACTCTATTTTATGAGTAATTCCCACCAGAGCCAAGGTTATCACCAACCTATGCTCTGATACCAAGTGAAACGACCCACAAATTCGTACCCCTTTAGTTAACACTATTCTACAACAATCAACTCAAGTTGTACAGAAATACGAACCATCTGGGTTAAAGAAGAAGAGGTAGAAGGAGAGAAAACAGAACACAACAACAACAGAATCTAACCATCGCAGCGGAATAAAATATAATAGATTGTAACGACCCGCCTTTTTGGACAGTTTAAACCGACGATCAAATACACATGTCGCTTCCAAACCATTCAAAAGTGCAGATAGTTATTGGGGTAAATAAGAAAAGCAAAAGAAAAAAGGAAATGAAACAACACAGAATCTCGCAGCGGAACGATAAAATATAATAGTCAAATAAACAGTTCATGAAGCTGTTTACTATACTTTGACAATTATTTATACAACATTTATCAGAGTTATACATATACAACAGAACAATTTAAATAATGCAGCAGACAGCATGATGCACAAATAATAATAGTAATAGTGTACCAAATCTTCGTCTTCGTCCTTCAGAATAGATCTTCAAAATCTGAAAACTCAGGACTGACCCGAGCGTAATGAAAAGACAAAACACTCGAGTCAGGACTAAAATATCCTTATGAAAGTTAAATCAATCGTAAATAAATATGAGTGTAACGGCGTCAGAGATGTTTACGGGGTTTGACATCTCATATCCAGTGTCAACGTGCGTGCAATAACTTAAGAGATGTTACGGGATTTTCCATCTCTCAAGGATCCGTTAAACTATCTACTATGTAGTAATGTACGCTAAGTAGATAATGCCTATCAGTAATGTAAATTATCAAAATAGCGTTAAGGCGTTACCATAATCCCCCTTAACACATTTTTATAATGCCATAGTCTATACAGCACCGTAAGCCCCACCGTAAACTGGTGGTTATCAGAGGGTACCCCATAGGTATAACACAAAACAAAACGTAGTGGTCGCGAATAGGATAATCAGTATGACAAGGTACATGAGGCGACACCAACTAGGATACTAGTAGTTGCGTGATCCGGACTGATGTTGAGCATAGCCAGCAGCTACCCCAACACCGCGAACAACACTCCCAAATCAAGGGGTGCACCCAAATCGAATCACAAATGTAATAGAAATGGTATCGAAGAAGTGTGTCCGCTAGAGGTGGCGAACCTCAATGGCCCGGCGCGGCTCCTATTTTAGTCATGTCAGGGGTCATCCAATATCGTTCTCTTTCTTCAGTCAACGCGTTCACCAAATCATCCACTTCATTCTGGATCAACACTTCGCGTATAATAGTTATTAAAGTGGTGTTCGGTATCGACAGTGAGTATGTCCATATCTGATCCCGGTCTCTTTAATAACTACGTATTATTACACCGTTGGCTCTTTTACATTTCAAATCGATTCATAATTTATATCAAAATATCATATTCGCTTCAAAATCAAATCCATTTCAAATATCATCATATCTATTCAACTGTAAGATTCCGTTTCAAAAAAACATTTTTCGCATCAATATCTCATTTCGTTTTCAAAATCATTTCGAATTTCAATTTAGGTTGCAACTTCATTTAACTCAATTCGTATTTAAATTCAAGATTTAAACATAAACATTTCACCTTATTAACCAGTTTGGAATCTTAGAAAAAATAGTTTTAAGTAGTTTAAAAGTAGTTTAAATAATTAAAATACTTAAAATACTTAAACTCTTAAAATGGATGTGAAATAGATAAATTAGTTTAAAATAATTTAAATCGGGTTAAGTAGATTTAAAATAGATTAAAACAGTTTAAGTATCCAAAATGGTTTATATAACCGAGTAATTTGGAAAACAAATAAAACAGCTTCAAAACCAATCCATTTCAATTTATAACTTCCCAATTCAAATCACTTTCAATTTCCATTCTACCGATTCAATTTCGATTTCAATTCAAAACAACGTCAACTTTAACTTCAAGTCAATTCAATTCTACATTCACCTTCAATTTATTTAATTTCAATTTTTATCGATTTGGAGCTTGATTTCAAAATATCCATTTATAACACTTAACAAATTTTCCATCAATATTCAACTTTAAATCCAAATTTCAAATATGGTTCAATTCCAAGCTCGATTTCAAAATATCATTTTTATATCACTTTTACTTAGTAATATTCAAAGTTCGAATTAAGGTTAAATCTTTAAACAAATCAATTTCAAAATTCAATCATATCCTGATTTTAAATTCCAAAGTCTCCACTTAATTTTTTTAACAATTTCTTTTAACCAAAATTAATTTCAACATTCCAAACTCAAATTTCGATAAATTCGATTTTTTATAAATTGATTTCTATTTATAACTTTTAAATCAAAACATTTAAACAAATTTCGAATCGACAATTTTTAAAATTATTAATTTAGCCAATCCGGTGTCCGTATTTAATTTTCTATCCTATGGCCAAGTAATTATTTATTTCAATTAAATGTCAGGGATGAATATATATTACTTAAATCAAATCATAGTGTCATATGTATGCATAACAGTATATATAAGCAAATAAACATCCAAACATTTAAATATCAACCAACAACAACCATCAAAATACATCATCCAATAGACAATACAATTCATAGCAATTTCATAGTTATCAATGCCAGGTAATTTAATCGCAATTCAATTTCAATTTCAATTTAAATTTAACTGTCAATTTAATTTCAACGATTAATTCAAATGACAATCTATATGACAATTAAATTTTATCAAATAATGACAAATAAAAACACAACACTTCATAATGTCAATTTAACTGCATAAAGATATTTAGTACGTTGTGAGCGTTACAAAACACTCTCCTTGATTTCAATGTAGTTCCAGCGCTTTATTTCGAATAAAATTAAACGAGCGTTTAATTTTACCTGAAATTTTCACTAACTCCAAATGATTCCAACCCAGCTACATTGCGTAGTGCTCTTCGATACGATTCCAACACAAAAAGTTTCGTTGAATTCCGACGTCGTATGCAAAAGTTAGAGCATTTTAAAGTTTGAACAAATTAAAACGTAAATTAATTTACATTTCTTTTTTTTTTCCAAACCCTACGCGATCTCAGCCGTTGATTTCCAGCCCAAGCAGATCAGGCCATTGCACGCGTTCATCTTCTTCCCAGTATTCAAATGCGCAACACAACCAATAGCCGTCAAGCTTCAACGAATTTTCACGACCAAAATACACGACTTGAAGACGATCGGCCACCTCCATTGTGAAGCCCTCGACGAACTCTCCCTACACCGTGAATAGCACGAAACTCGGCTGCCATTTTGCCTCGAAAAACGTGAAAAACGCAGCGACTTTGAACGCGATTTTCCGTCGATCCGAAGCTCCATTTTAGATCATGACCGTTGGATTTGTAGATCTCGTCGAGATCTACAACTTTGTAGTTGGAGGTTTTTTCTAATTATCGATGGATTGTGAGATATTGGAGGAGAAAGGCGAATGATTTCTGGCCATAGAAATGGCGAACGGCGGCTGCACTAGAAACCCTAGCCTTTGTTTGCAAATTGTGAAATGGAGGGCCTTTTATAGAAAATTGCCGCAACACTATTCATCGAAAATTTTCCAAACTCCAAACGAAGCGTGCCGGCTGGCGTTTCTAGGGTTTACCCCACGTTCCGGACACAATGGAATAGGTTTCGGAGGCTAATTCGATCATATGCGTGAGTTACGGCAATAAACGATCAAATTTAAATTAAACCGATTCAACTAATTTCTATGCGTTTTGGCTTGCCCCGGACAAACGGTAAATCCGATTGACACGAAATTTGAAACCTTACAATAATATGACATTATGGATCCGATGAAACTAGTTTCGTCGAAATCCGAGACTGTTTGAAAAATGGCTATTTTAACTCGTCAAATTAATATTAAAACAATTTCGATGGGTTTCGAGCTGCCACGGTCAAACGAAAACTCCGATTGCTACGAAAATTGAAATCCGATAATAACAAACTATTACGGATCCAATGGAACTAGTTTCGTCCAATTCTGAGACTGTTCAAAATTTGGCTATTTTCCAATCGATAATTAAATATTAAAATATTCAATTTTCACAAATTTACTTTTAATTCGATTTTAAAAGTTCTACAACATCATTCTAACTCCAATATGATAAAATAAAATTTTACAAATCATTTTTTAATCATATTAACCCCGTTATTCAATTATCCAATAAATTCCAATTTTTAAAATCTTATTAACTCTATTTTAATCCCAATATAACTTACATTCACTTTGGAAACCAATTTGAATCATGTCAAATTAAATTTCAATTATTCACTCTATTCTCATATATTAAATTTCAATATCAAATTGATCATATCAAATTCGGAATTTAATTATTCAACATTTGTAATATTAAATTTAAACGAATTTGATTATTCTTAAATCACTATCTTTGAGGTATTCGAAACGAACTTAAAAATTTAACCTTTGAAACGAATTAAAATTATAGAACAACCATTTCCATTATACGGTTATTTAATCCCCATTATTAAATTATTCAATAAATTCCATAAGTTTTAAATATTTAATTTAAACAATTTACCTGTTCTATATTCGATATTTGATTTGAATAGATTTTACTTATCAATCAATTACTCTATTATACCCAATGAATTCAACATTTATTATTATTCCAAACGACTTACAAAATTTTTTCTAACACTAAATCACGAAATCTTATTAAATTAGCTATTTTAATTATCGAAAATTTACAGGTCGTTACACTCTCCCCCACTCAAAACTTTTCGTCCCCGAAAAGGAAAAAGAAGGGAAAAGGAACTAAGTATAGAATTCAACATTAGATATATTTTATTCAAAATTACCAACTTATAAAACAATGAAATTCCACTTATAAAGTCATTACTACATTTCCACTAAGTTACCCTGAACGACTTTCTAACTTTAAAGTTAGTTATCAAAACAAGTTATAAAAATTTTCAAAACTTGAAAAAAAATTCTAACACCCGGATTTTACGGAAAAATTCGGCAGAGTCTCCATTGCGCGGCTCGTTCGAAAAAAAAATGACAGTATATATATCACAAATATACATCTCATCAAGTGATGAGGCATCCCGAAGGGAAAAAATGTAAAAGTACGGTATGTAATCCGAGATATGTACCTTATATATTGTTAGCGAGCATATACGGCTAATATAGCACGAAAGCGAGCTCCAAATGCGAAGCAAGCGCAATCCGCACCTACTAAACACTCAATAAGTAAGTTAGAACCATGCATATAAAGATAGATCGATATACTTAGCCTACACAACATATATATAACATATTTAGCTTTAAAACTGAGATTCCAATTTCAGGACAACAAATAAATATTAGTTTTAGGTCACCTAAATGATAAAATTCGGCAACTGAATCTAAACAAAAGTTGTTGCATTCATTTCAGGATTTTCGGAATATCCAAAATCATCGAATTCGGACCATACTTTCAAAAATTATGGCCGTTTTACTAAGAGGATACGCCTCAGCCTGGGCAATGAATTGCGCAGGTCAGCGACGTTCACCCACACTTTCGACCTTCTAAATGACATCAAAACACAAAACACTTAAAACAAAGGTTTTATCTTAAGTTCTTAGCTTTTCAGAAAGTGCAAGATCATCAAAATCCGATAAATCAGTCAAAAGATATGGCGAAAATACTAAGGGTGTATACTACTGATTTTATTTATTTTTACACAGGACAGCGAGTAACATTCAAGTTTTTAACCTAGTAGACGGAGGAATTTTCTCAAGTTATCCAAACAAAAATTGTGCTATAATTTCTAATCTTTTCGAAAAGTCTAAGATCGTCGAATTTCGTTCAGCCATTTAAAAGTTATGGTTGTTTTCGTTTCAGCATATATTGGACAACTTTGGTTTTTTCCCAAAATTTGCTTTTATTATTTCAAAGTGCAAACCTTCAAAACTTCAAATTTTCTAAAGAACAATCATAAACACAAAGTCATTTATTTTCTTATTCGTCCATGCAATAGGTTTACATTCAATTTGTTTCCGATTTATTCAAGTTTGTTTCATTCACATTTTAAATTCAAGTCAATTTGCTTCAATTTAAATTGAATTCAATTATATTTAATTTCACTTTGCTTCAAATTTGAATTTAATTTTTTATTTTATTTTTATTCCGTTTATTCAATTCCATTAACACTAATGTATTCTACTTAATCAATTATTATCCATCTAACAACCAGTGCATATCAAACATAAACATCCATCCAAAATCTACACTAAATCAATTATACATTTCCAAGTCAATTTTAATTTCATACACTTCCAAGTTTGTTGACATTTAGTTATATTCAAATTTAATTAGTTTCCATTTACCAATTTTTATATTTCATTAATTTTAAATTTTATTCATTCACTTATATATATTATTCATTTTACAGTTATTCATTCACTTATATATATTATTCATTTTACAGCTTAAATTTCTTTTATATTTACAACTATCAATAGATCTTCACATTTTATTATTCACTCTCACACTGGTATATTATTTCTCTACTTATCCTTTTTAACATTTTACCATTTAAGTATTTGGTAAGTTATAGTTATGCAAATAGAATGTAGTTAAACAACATACAACTTCTTTTCATTTAAAGTTGAATTTTCAATTAATTAATTCTTAAGTCATTACTTAAATTTCACTATAATTTAATTTCACATTTACATTCACATATAGTATTTCCATTTTATATTAACATAATTATGAATCACCTTTAAATGTTAACTTAAATTCCAGTTATTTACTAAAAAATTTATTTATATTTGCAAACCATTAATTAAATGCATATTTCATTGTTCAAAGCTATACTTGTATATTATCCAATTAACAATTCATATAACATTTTTGAACTTCTTAAATATTTTGGTAAGTTATATCTATGCTATAGAATGAAATTTAATACTATGCGAGTTTTACAGTTTCAATTTTATTTTAAGTTCACAATTTCCTAATTCTAAGGATTTCTACTTCAATTGATATTTTCACTTAGCTCTTAGGTTCATTTCTCATTTCACAATTCATAAGTTCCTTAATGATTCAAGTCTAAATTCATTTCAATCATTTAAAAAAATCATTAATTATTAAAGGGCTTTAGAATTCCAATTCCGGTTTCATTTCAAATCAAGTTTTGAAATAATATATACTATATAATTTATATATCAAATCATACTATAGAGAATGCAAAATAAAATAAAATTTGAATCAAAACAAGGTTTAGACAAGCTATTAAGTGGTCTCCCCCACTCAGACTCTCGAAAATAAACGCCGATGATGCGTGCACTCATCACCGAAATCATTTTCTAGCGTCAAGAGAAGGGAATATAACACTTATCATTAAAAAAATCCTTCGAAAACAATTTCAACTCAATTATACTATCATAAAATACTCATATTATATTTTTCAAATTCTTGTAAGTCAATTTCGAACACCGGAATTTAAATTCCCAAATCCAAGTTAAAATTCATTTATATTCATTATCAATTGTGTTTCCAAGATTTCATTTTCCTAAATCCATTTGTTATTTAATCAATTGTTGTAAATATTGACTGATCAAACAATAACGATAATAATCTAATATTATCATCTCCTAACAATCAATTCAATCAAAATGGATAAATATTCGAATAATTCTTTTATATAAAATATATTCTAAAACGATATTGTGTTGGTTTGTCCTATTCGAGGTTTTAGAAATTCCATTCGACGCCTTGGCGTCCCAAGTATCGACCAGAATTCATAAATACTCAACGGAACAAAGTTAGCACAATATAAACCATTTTATATCAAATAACAAGTACGCACTCTCATATACACTCAGCTCATTCATAAAGTTTACCTCTATTTCAATGAGTTATTCCCTACTAGAGCCAAGGTTTATCGCTAAACCAAAGCTCTGATACCAACTGTAACGACCCGCCTTTTTGGACAGTTTAAACCGACGATCAAATACACATGTCGCTTCCAAACCATTCAAAAGTGCAGATAGTTATTGGGGTAAATAAGAAAAGAAAAGAAATAAACGAAATGAAACAACACAGAATCTCGCAGCGGAACGATAAAATATAATAGTCAAATAAACAGTTCATGAAGCTGTTTACTATACATTGACAATTATTTATAAAACATTTATCAGAGTTATATATATACAACAGAACAATTTAAATAATGCAGCAGACAGCATGATGCACAAATAATAATAGTAATAGTGTACCAAATCTTCGTCTTCGTCCTCCAGAATAGATCTTCAAAATCTGAAAACTCAGGACTGACCCGAGCGTAATGAAAAGGCAAAACACTCGAGTCAGGACTAAAATATCCTTATGAAAGTTAAATCAATCGTAAATAAATATGAGTGTAACGGCGTCAGAGATGTTTACGGGGTTTGACATCTCATATCCAGTGTCAACGTGCGTGCAATAACTTAAGAGATGTTACGGGATTTTCCATCTCTCAAGGATCCGTTAAACTATCTACTATGTAGTAATGTACGCTAAGTAGATAATGCCTATCAGTAATGTAAAGTATCAAAATAGCGTTAAGGCGTTACCATAATCCCCCTTAACACATTTTTATAATGCCATAGTCTATACAGCACCGTAAGCCCCACCGTAAACTGGTGGTTATCAAAGGGTACCCCATAGGTATAACACAAAACAAAATGTAGTGGTCGCGAATAGGATAATCAGTATGACAAGGTACATGAGGCGACACCAACTAGGATACTAGTAGTTGCGTGATCCGGACTGATGTTGAGCATAGCCAGCAGCTATCCCAACACCGCGAACAACACTCCCAAATCAAGGGGTGCACCCAAATCGAATCACAAATGTAATAGAAATGGTATCGAAGAAGTGTGTCCGCTAGAGGTGGCGAACCTCAATGGCCCGGCGCGGCTCCTATTTTAGTCATGTCAGGGGTCATCCAATATCGTTCTCTTTCTTCAGTCAACGCGTTCACCAAATCATCCACTTCATCCTGGATCAACACTCCGCGTATAATAGTTATTAAAGTGGTGTTCGGTATCGACATAGGGTATGTCCATATCCGATCCCGGTCTCTTTAATAACTACGTATTATTACACAGTTGGCTCTTTTACATTTCAAATCGATTCATAAGTTATATCAGAATATCATATTCGCTTCAAAATCAAATCCATTTCAAATATCATCATATCTATTCAACTGTAAGATTCCGTTTCAAAAAAACATTTTTCGCATCAATATCTCATTTCGTTTTCAAAATCATTTCGAATTTCAATTTAGGTTGCAACTTCATTTAACTCAATTCGTATTTAAATTCAAGATTTAAACATAAACATTTCACCTTATTAACCAGTTTGGAATCTTAGAAAAAATAATTTTAAGTAGTTTAAAAGTAGTTTAAATAATTAAAATACTTAAAATACTTAAACTCTTAAAATGGATGTGAAGTAGATAAATTAGTTTAAAATAATTTAAATCGGGTTAAGTAGATTTAAAATGGATTAAAATAGTTTAAGTATCCAAAATGGTTTATATAACCGAGTAATTTGGAAAACAAATAAAACAGCTTCAAAACCAATCCATTTCAATTTCTAACTTCCCAATTCAAATCACTTTCAATTTCCATTCTACCGATTTAATTTCGATTTCAATTCAAAACAACGTCAACTTTAACTTCAAGTCAATTCAATTCTACATTCACCTTCAATTTATTTAATTTCAATTTTTATCGATTTGGAGCTTGATTTCAAAATATCCATTTATAACACTTAACAAATTTTCCATCAATATTCAACTTTAAATCCAAATTTCAAATATGGTTCAATTCCAAGCTCGATTTCAAAATATCATTTTTATATCACTTTTACTTAGTAATATTCAAAGCTTGAATTAAGGTTAAATCTTTAAACAAATCAATTTCAAAATTCAATCATATCCTGATTTTAAATTCCAAAGTCTCCACTTAATTTTTTTAACAAATTCTTTTAACCAAAATTAATTTCAACATTCCAAACTCAAATTTCGATAAATTCGATTTTTTATAAATTGATTTCTATTTATAACTTTTAAATCAAAACATTTAAACAAATTTCGAATCGACGATTTTTAAAATTATTAATTTAGCCAATCCGGTGTCCGTATATAATTTTCTATCCTATGGCCAAGTAATTATTTATTTCAATTAAATGTCATGGATGAATATATATTACTTAAATCAAATCATAGTGTCATATGTATGCATAACAGTATATATAAGCAAATAAACATCCAAACATTTAAATATCATCCAACAACATCCATCAAAATACATCATCCAATAGACAATACAATTCATAGCAATTTCATAGTTATCAATGTCAGGTAATTTAATCGCAATTCAATTTCAATTTCAATTTAAATTTAACTGTCAATTTAATTTCAACGATTAATTCAAATGACAATCTATATGACAATTAAATTTTATCAAACAACAACAAATAAAAACACAACACTTCATAATGTCAATTTAACTACATAAAGATATTTAGTACGTTGTGTGTAACGTACGCGATTTTTCGTTGCCGAAAAACCGAATAGTTATGGGTTTTAAAAAAAAAAAATTATGAAAAGAGAAGAGAAGAAGAGAGAAGATAGAAAATAGAGAGAAAAGAAAAATAGAAAATTTTAAAATAGAAAGAAAAGAGAAGAGAAAGAAAATAGAGGATAGAACAAAATTTTAAAATAGAAGGAAAAGAGAATAGAGAAGAGATAGAAAAGATAGAACGAAACAGAAAGAAAACAACAGAACTACAACATCAGAATCTCACAATTCGCAGCGGAACAACATATAATAATAAATGAATAATCTTTAAACAAAGAACTATATCAGTTATTACATTTTATACTTTACATCATATCATCATCAGAGTGTACAACAACAAACAATGCAGCGGAAAAAGAAATACTATATAGCTAGTAATACGCCATGCCATCCAGCTTGCCTCCAGCAATTCCTGAATATCCAGAATATCCTGATAAACTTTAACTCTTGACTGGCCGTGTGGAAATTGGTGGGCACCCAGAGTTTAGGAAGGAAAACAATAAACTCCAAGTCAGTCATGTGACTGGTGTGAGAACTCAAAACAGTTTATTTATTTTTAAAATCAAAATGGAGGAATATTTTTAAAAATCAATTCGCAATGCTTTTAAAAATGAGACTACCATAAGACCTCCTGCCACACACACAATGCAAACGCAGACTTGGAGAAGATTTCTCCTTATGATAGTCAAAGATGCTTGATACGCATTAAAATCAAATCAAATTTTGATATTATTATTAGTGCATAGTGTAGAAAAATTCATTTCGAAAGTAGAATATAAATCTTAGCCAGCATAGGTACCATTATATTATGCCTACTATAGCTACCTCCTGAGGAAGCAGGTTCTACAACTAAAACCGTACAAGTTTCGTATTGTTTCTTTGGATTTCCAACAAATGGTCAGGCCAAGGAACTTCCCATTGCCACATGAGAATGCCTCTGGAAAGACATCCCCGAGAACCAAACCGGAACTCTGCCAACACAAGGCCGGGTTACCCCTAACTGGGTAACTACTGACACGAGCACGCCATTCCCCGATCGTAAACGACCTTTCTCACGGGATCCCGAAAACCAACAACCACAAAGTAATAAATTCGTAGTAACCACATAGGTTAAATATCTGGGCTCCATACCATGATACAACCTCTATCCAGAAGGAAATGTACATACCCTAAAGGGTGCTACCCCTCATAACCTTGCCGCATCTTTCCTGTTTTGACCATTTCCGGGGTGTGAGGTTCGACGAAGTCACGTCCACAAAAACATACTTTATACAAAAGCCATGTTTTGGGTCAACAAATGATCAACACAATGATCACCAAGATAGACGATCAAATAAATGATCCTATCACAATAATCAACACAATGATCATTTACAGCAACACTCAGCATGTCACATTACCAAATTGGGAATATATCGCTGATAACTTCAACTATATAACCTCTGAGCTCGTACGTCTCAGAGAAGGGTGTTAAGCTAAAAGAATAAATTCTCCGCCACCAACAGAAATATATTTGAAAGAAATCGGCTTTACATCTCAACTTGTAATGTCAGACACACAATCCATACAAGTCTGTTCCGGGCTCGAACAGAACCGAAGGCACTTACAAAGAAGTCCTTGCAATCCGAATAATCTCTAATCACGTTCGGATTTCCCATCACATATGGAGATCTCAATACCAGGGATCAGCCAGTGCAGAGACAATCAACAAGAAACCCTTTCGCTTTCGAAAATATCTGGTCTTCAACACCGATCTTCGAATGCAATTCATAACGACATATCACATATTCGGAATGGGTTACACGACCCCAAGGTCCT
This sequence comes from Allium cepa, assembly GCA_030765085.1. Taxonomy (NCBI): domain Eukaryota; kingdom Viridiplantae; phylum Streptophyta; class Magnoliopsida; order Asparagales; family Amaryllidaceae; genus Allium; species Allium cepa. The sequence goes on from CM060931.1 coordinate 977,679,628, forward strand.
TTCCCGGTTAACCCGAATAGTGAGCGCTTATTTTAAAAAAAATAAGTGTGGCATTCAATTTCAAACAAATCACAACAAATACCTATTTAAAGGTAAATATTGATAGTCGATTATTGAACTATCAATAGATATGCCAACATCACCAGATTCCAAATAATTTTCCAAATTATTTATTTCCCAAAAATATCTTTATAAGATATACATTCTCCATTCTTTAAAAATAAATTAATATTTATTTTTAACTAAATTTCCCAATTCCATTTATAAATTCCATATTGAATTTACATTCCCAAAATATTTATGAATATACGATTTCCATTCAATCTTTAATATTCATTTTCAATTTATCTTCAAAAAGATAAATTCCAAATATTCACTTAATATTGGAAAAACATTTCCATACTTATAAAAAAAATAAGTAATTCACAGATCTTTTTATTTTCTATACTGAGAAAATATTTAATATACCCTAATCGAAATTAAGTATATATTTCATTCTTTTAAGGAAATCATTCACTTAATCATATTCATTTGGGTCAAAACGAATGTCGCGTAAAACATCGTTACGACAACCCAAATTCACTAGTATAGGGATTCGAAATTAAAATAGATATATAAATCCCAATACTATACAAAACATTCCTTTTCGAAATCATTTATTATAACAACAGTGTTATAATCCACTATTTCCTTTTATTTCCCCAAAACATTTATTTCAACAATAAATGTTGAAATCTATGGTTTCAAATCTCAACACCTTCTTAAAACATCTTTAGATTGTTTTAATTCTATTTCAAACATCACTTCCAAAATAATTTCTTTAACTTATTATTCACTATTCAAAAACGTGAATATTCTTTGTTAATAAATTTCATCATTTCTATTCATTTTATTTTAAAGAATTATTCACTGTCTAAAACATGAATATAACTCTATAAATAAATTACAACAATTTTACTTATCAAAATAAGTCATTTCGAATTTATAAAACAACGTTTATAAATTCTATTTCTATTTATTTTTATAACAACTTCCTTTTATAAATTTCCTTTATAAATCTATTCAGTTTCATATCTCAATGATATACTAAAATTTCATATTATAAGTTAAATACTTATAATTTATTTGTTTATAAAATCGTTCCTTTAAACTTCATAATTATAAATCTTATAACTTATAAGATTCAATTATTTATCCAAATTCCATTCCTTTAATAACTTTATGAATTTTATTTTGTTTTCCTTTACAAATTTTATAAACCTACTATTTATAAAATTCTATTTATAACTTCATCGTTATAACCCCATAAATTTCATTCATTTGTGAAATTCATTCACAATTCATTCTAACTCTTATAAAAGCTCGTTTAATAATCCCAATATATTTTAATTTATAAATATCAATTTATAAATCTTTTTAATATAAAACAATTTATATTACTATTTTAAAACGTCTTTTAACTCCTTTATAATTTATCATTTTAATTTATAAAATAATCAAATTTCATAAATTCTATAGATTTCATTCCTTTATGAAATTCATTTACAAATCATTCTATTACCTATAAAAGTTCGTTTTATAATTCAAGATATTCTAAATTTATAAATATCAACTTATAAATCTTTTAATATAAATCAATTTATATTATTACTTTAAACATCTTTAAACTCTTTCATAATTTTCATCATTCTGATTTATAAAATAAAAATTTTATAAATCCTATTTTTAAACTTCTTATAATAAATTCAGAAATCCCAGTTCAAACTATTTTATAAAATCACTAATCCCATATTTTCAAAAATCAACTTTTAACTGTATTTCTCAAAAATCATAATTTTTATAACATTAAAATTTTAACGTTTATTTATTTAAGATGAATCAATTTCAAAAATATTTTATAAACGTATATTTCCAAGAATCACTTTAGAAATCAAAATCGTTGTTTTAACTTCAAAAAAAAATTGGATCCGATGATGCAACACATCAATAGCCAATCACAACTTTCAAACATCATATATCATCCATGATAACAATCAAATATCACAATATATGAAATCAAATAAATATTTGTGAGGAATCCAGTTGGATCCCTCCAACCTGTTTTCCTGCATCCACAGGCATTAGCACAATACCATTCCGTTTCAAGACGGAATATCGCGGTACATGGGATTTTATAAATATATATCCGCTTACTAACGGCGTATAGGGTCTCATCCGCTAAAAGAAAATGCGGGAAATCAATCAACTGCAATATATACATATGCCAATATATATATATTGCTATATATAATATAATACCAATTCCACTTCGAGGTGGAATATCGCGGTATATGTGTGTAATAAATAACCTCCGCTTACTAACGGCGTATAGGGTCTATTCACATCCAATATATATATATATAACAATCATCATTCAAGCATTCAATCAACACAGTCAATCAAATTTTAGATTTAACTATTTAAAATTTAAATAAACAACAGAAATTCCTTTTGAGTGAGAAGTTCTCACCTTATATTCCCGTTTGCAATCCACTTCCAATTCAACTTGTTTTCTTCATTTATACCTTGTATAAATATTTACACAATTTATTAATATTCGAAATAATCGAATAATAAATTTTCCATTTTATAATTTTAATTCATCGGCGATTTCATTTTAATAGTTAAATTAACTCATAGTTTCGTTTAAACCAATTTCTCGTTTAATAAATTTATTTAAACAAATTTTCTTCTTTAATAAATTTATTTAAACTAATTTTGTCCTTTTAAAATAATTTTAACTAGAGATTTCCAATTGAACTGAATTTCCTTTTTAAAACAATTTCTTTTCTATGGATTAAATTGTTTAACGATTTTAAATTTGAACAACCTAACAATTAATTTTTTTCGTTTATAAATTTATTTAAATTAATAACTATCTATTTAGTTCTAAACAAATGATTTACATTTTAAACTAATGCTTTTAAATTTTTAAATCATTTTCTTTTATAAATTTATTTAACTAAAAATTTAAAAAATTAAATTTCCTTTAAATTAAATTTATTTAACTAAATTTTTATCTTGACTAACAAATCCCTTTTTAAAAATTTAAATCAATAATTTACATCAATATACCTTACTGCAGTAAAAAAAATTTTTTTAATTAAATAAATTATTAAAACTAAAAATCAATACCTAACTGCAGTTTACCATTAGGCACGAACTCGAGACACTCGAGCCTCCATCGATGCTCACCTCCACTGCAACGCCTTGCGAGCGCGATTGCACGAGACCCACACAAGTCGCCTCGCCTTCACCTCGAGTCGCGAGTTGCCTCGTGCCACCTTCAATTGCGCAACACACACCGCCGCGCACCCCCCCATTCGACGTCGCTATCCACCTACGCGTGAGCACGCGCGCGTGCCTCCGCTCCTCTACCTCGAATCGCCCCCAAAATTGCTCGCGTCGCTCCAAACCCACGAACCCCAATAACGCCGCTCGACCTGAAGCTGCCTCATGCCTCTCGCGCGCCGCCGTTGCCCCTATCGTGCTCGAGAACCAATCGCGACGCTGCGCGAATCCCATACGCGCGCGCGATTCAATCTAGGGCTTCGGCCTTTCTTTTTTTTTTTTTTGTTTGAATCTGAGAGGGCTTCGGCCATGATTAAAAATGAAGGTTGCGTGATTTGAATTGAAGAAGGAAAGGGATTATTTAAAACCGAATGAAGTATGCTCGGCATGGTTATCACGATTTTATTTTCGTGAATTTAGGCGTATTCCCAGGCGTGATAAAAGGGGATGCTGTCTGTTTATTTACTAATCGCAATTTAAACTTAATTTAAATTTAATTTGTTTCGATACAAATTTCAATGCGTTTATGTGTCGTATGATCACATATCAACTCAGAAAAATACGAAATTTGAAATCCTAGAATAATTCAATATTCCGGACTCAATGGAACTGGTTTCGTCGAATTCCAAGACTGTGCCTCGGACGGCTATTTTTAAATATCGATTCGAACGATTTAATTTCAAAACTGAACAATTCACTTTCAAATTCAATTCTGAAGCTTTTATAATCCTCAGTACTATCAATATGAATTTTACAAGCCTTTGAAATATTTTAAATCAGCTTAAAATTTCAGATTCAAATTTTTATTCAACTCTCAATAGATTAAATTCTATAATTTAATCGCCAAATTCAAAGTTATATTGAAAATTCAATTCAAACCATCATTTAAATATTTAAAATAAATTAAATATTTTCAATTTAAATTATTCAAATTTCTGGGTCGTTACAATCTTCCCTCCTTAAAAGAATTTCGGCCCGAAATTACAAGTTAAGAAGAATGCCCTTATCCCGTCTATTATTTTTCACAATTCAAATAGTTTTATCAACTTACTAACCTAAATCTTTTTACTAGTGATTCACTATCATTTCAACTAGCTTTCCAATTCCAATTATAGGTTTCAAACAACATTGTTTTCCTAACAATTCAAGTTTAAATTCAAATTCAAATTTCAAACTTTCAAATTTTTCTCAAATTTTTTCTAACACCCTAAATTTTCGAAAAATTTCGCCAGCGTCTCCTTTGCGCGGCTAGCTCGGTACGACTACAAAATGGCACCACGGCCCCTCAGAATCAAAAAGAAAAGAGAAAAGCCAAGTGGCTAGAGAAGAAAGTCATCAAATCTCATACTGGAATTCAAATACGTACCTTTTTGTCGAGCAATTCAATTTTAACTTTGAAATCAAAATCTCAATCCCATTATATACCTGTATAACCTGCTAGTAGTAGTAGCATACAAATCCAAATACAATATTCAAACCAATTTGCCAATTCTATTGCAAAATTTCGATATATGTTTCTTATATATTTTAACTTCACTATCGAAGTTACATATTCAATTCTCATTCAATTTTTCCATTTCAATTTCATTCACAATTTAAATTCCATTCGAATTCAATTCACAATTTGAAATTCCATTCGAATTTAATTCTCAATTCTAAATATTGAATTCTATCGATTAACTTTCATTTGCTAATTCATTTTAATATTCAATTCATTCCATTTGAAATTATTTCACAAATTAATAAATTATCAAGTTAATTTTCTTTGAATTCAATCCATCTTATTTTATTACCAATTTCATTCAATTTTATTTAATTTCACGTACTAATGATAATAATTCAATATTATCATTTCCTAACAATCATGCAACCATATACTATAATAATTCATAGAAAACCATTTCTTTTCTATACAAAAATAGTTTTGGGCAAAATTACTTTATTTACCCGATTCAAAAACAATTTTATATTCACTAACAAATACGCTCTCATAGCTATTATTACACTCAAACTCATTCTAGAGTACTGCTGACTCTATCTCTAACGAGTAATACCCAACAGAACCATGGTTGTCGCTTAACCATAAGCTCTGATACCAAATGTAACGTACGCGATTTTTCGTTGCCGAAAAACCGAATAGTTATGGGTTTTAAAAAAAAAAAATTATGAAAAGAGAAGAGAAGAAGAGAGAAGATAGAAAATAGAGAGAAAAGAAAAATAGAAAATTTTAAAATAGAAAGAAAAGAGAAGAGAAAGAAAATAGAGGATAGAACAAAATTTTAAAATAGAAGGAAAAGAGAATAGAGAAGAGATAGAAAAGATAGAACGGAACAGAAAGAAAACAACAGAACTACAACATCAGAATCTCACAATTCGCAGCGGAACAACATATAATAATAAATGAATAATCTTTAAACAAAGAACTATATCAGTTATTACATTTTATACTTTACATCATATCATCATCAGAGTGTACAACAACAAACAATGCAGCGGAAAAAGAAATACTATATAGCTAGTAATACGCCATGCCATCCAGCAATTCCTGAATATCCTGATAAACTTTAACTCTTGACTGCCCGTGTGGAAATTGGTGGGCACCCAGAGTTTAGGAAGGAAAACAATAAACTCCAAGTCAGTCATGTGACTGGTGTGAGAACTCAAAACAGTTTATTCATTTTTAAAATCAAAATGGAGGAATATTTTTAAAAATCAATTCGCAATGCTTTTAAAAATGAGACTACCATAAGACCTCCTGCCACACACACAATGCAAACGCAGACTTGGAGAAGATTTCTCCTTATGATAGTCAAAGATGCTTGATACGCATTAAAATCAAATCAAATTTTGATATTATTATTAGTGCATAGTGTAGAAAAATTCATTTCGAAAGTAGAATATAAATCTTAGCCAGCATAGGTACCATTATATTATGCCTACTATAGCTACCTCCTGAGGAAGCAGGTTCTACAACTAAAACCGTACAAGTTTCGTATTGTTTCTTTGGATTTCCAACAAATGGTCAGGCCAAGGAACTTCCCATTGCCACATGAGAATGCCTCTGGAAATACATCCCCGAGAACCAAACCGGAACTCTGCCAACACAAGGCCGGGTTACCCCTAACTGGGTAACTACTGACACGAGCACGCCATTCCCCGATCGTAAACGACCTTTCTCACGGGATCCCGAAAACCAACAACCACAAAGTAATAAATTCGTAGTAACCACATAGGTTAAATATCTGGGCTCCATACCATGATACAACCTCTATCCAGAAGGAAATGTACATACCCTAAAGGGTGCTACCCCTCATAACCTTGCCGCATCTTTCCTGTTTTGACCATTTCCGGGGTGTGAGGTTCGACGAAGTCACGTCCACAAAAACATACTTTATACAAAAGCCATGTTTTGGGTCAACAAATGATCAACACAATGATCACCAAGATAGACGATCAAATAAATGATCCTATCACAATAATCAACACAATGATCATTTACAGCAACACTCAGCATGTCACATTACCAAATTGGGAATATATCGCTGATAACTTCAACTATATAACCTCTGAGCTCGTACGTCTCAGAGAAGGGTGTTAAGCTAAAAGAATAAATTCTCCGCCACCAACAGAAATATATTTGAAAGAAATCGGCTTTACATCTCAACTTGTAATGTCAGACACACAATCCATACAAGTCTGTTCCGGGCTCGAACAGAACCGAAGGCACTTACAAAGAAGTCCTTGCAATCCGAATAATCTCTAATCACGTTCGGATTTCCCATCACATATGGAGATCTCAATACCAGGGATCAGCCAGTGCAGAGACAATCAACAAGAAACCCTTTCGCTTTCGAAAATATCCGGTCTTCAACACCGATCTTCGAATGCAATTCATAACGACATATCACATATTCGGAATGGGTTACACGACCCCAAGGTCCTTTCCCGGTTAACCCGAATAGTGAGCGCTTATTTTAAAAAAAATAAGTGTGGCATTCAATTTCAAATAAATCACAATAAATACCTATTTAAAGGTAAATATTGATAGTCGGTTATTGAACTATCAATAGATATGCCAACATCACCAGATTCCAAATAATTTTCCAAATTATTTATTTCCCAAAAATATCTTTATAAGATATACATTCTCCATTCTTTAAAAATAAATTAATATTTATTTTTAACTAAATTTCCCAATTCCATTTATAAATTCCATATTGAATTTACATTCCCAAAATATTTATGAATATACGATTTCCATTCAATCTTTAATATTCATTTTCAATTTATCTTCAAAAAGATAAATTCCAAATATTCACTTAATATTGGAAAAACATTCCCATACTTATAAAAAAAATAAGTAATTCACAGATCTTTTTATTTTCTATACTGAGAAAATATTTAATATACCCTAATCGAAATTAAGTATATATTTCATTCTTTTAAGGAAATCATTCACTTAATCATATTCATTTGGGTCAAAACGAATGTCGCGTAAAACATCGTTACGACAACCCAAATTCACTAGTATAGGGATTCGAAATTAAAATAGATATATAAATCCCAATACTATACAAAACATTCCTTTTCGGAAATCATTTATTATAACAACAGTGTTATAATCCACTATTTCCTTTTATTTCCCGAAAACATTTATTTCAACAATAAATGTTGAAATCTATGGTTTCAAATCTCAACACCTTCTTAAAACATCTTTAGATTGTTTTAATTCTATTTCAAACATCACTTCCAAAATAATTTCTTTAACTTATTATTCACTATTCAAAAACGTGAATATTCTTTGTTAATAAATTTCATCATTTCTATTCATTTTATTTTAAAGAATTATTCACTGTCTAAAACATGAATATAACTCTATAAATAAATTACAACAATTTTACTTCTCAAAATAAGTCATTTCGAATTTATAAAACAACGTTTATAAATTCTATTTCTATTTATTTTTATAACAACTTCCTTTTATAAATTTCCTTTATAAATCTATTCAGTTTCATATCTCAATGATATACTAAAATTTCATATTATAAGTTAAATACTTATAATTTATTTGTTTATAAAATCGTTCCTTTAAACTTCATAATTATAAATCTTATAACTTATAAGATTCAATTATTTATCCAAATTCCATTCCTTTAATAACTTTATGAATTTTATTTTGTTTTCCTTTACAAATTTTATAAACCTACTATTTATAAAATTCTATTTATAACTTCATCGTTATAACCCCATAAATTTCATTCATTTGTGAAATTCATTCACAATTCATTCTAACTCTTATAAAAGCTCGTTTAATAATCCCAATATATTTTAATTTATAAATATCAATTTGTAAATCTTTTTAATATAAAACAATTTATATTACTATTTTAAAACGTCTTTTAACTCCTTTATAATTTATCATTTTAATTTATAAAATAATCAAATTTCATAAATTCTATAGATTTCATTCCTTTATGAAATTCATTTACAAATCATTCTATTACCTATAAAAGTTCGTTTTATAATTCAAGATATTCTAAATTTATAAATATCAACTTATAAATCTTTTAATATAAATCAATTTATATTATTACTTTAAACATCTTTAAACTCTTTCATAATTTTCATCATTCTGATTTATAAAATAAAAATTTTATAAATCCTATTTTTAAACTTCTTATAATAAATTCAGAAATCCCAGTTCAAACTATTTTATAAAATCACTAATCCCATATTTTCAAAAATCAACTTTTAACTGTATTTCTCAAAAATCATAATTTTTATAACATTAAAATTTTAACGTTTATTTATTTAAGATGAATCAATTTCAAAAATATTTTATAAACGTATATTTCCAAGAATCACTTTAGAAATCAAAATCGTTGTTTTAACTTCAAAAAAAAATTGGATCCGATGATGCAACACATCAATAGCCAATCACAACTTTCAAACATCATATATCATCCATGATAACAATCAAATATCACAATATATGAAATCAAATAAATATTTGTGAGGAATCCAGTTGGATCCCTCCAACCTGTTTTCCTGCATCCACAGGCATTAGCACAATACCATTCCGTTTCAAGACGGAATATCGCGGTACATGGGATTTTATAAATATATATCCGCTTACTAACGGCGTATAGGGTCTCATCCGCTAAAAGAAAATGCGGGAAATCAATCAACTGCAATATATACATATGCCAATATATATATATTGCTATATATAATATAATACCAATTCCACTTCGAGGTGGAATATCGCGGTATATGTGTGTAATAAATAACCTCCGCTTACTAACGGCGTATAGGGTCTATTCACATCCAATATATATATATATATATATATATATATATAACAATCATCATTCAAGCATTCAATCAACACAGTCAATCAAATTTTAGATTTAACTATTTAAAATTTAAATAAACAACAGAAATTCCTTTTGAGTGAGAAGTTCTCACCTTATATTCCCGTTTGCAATCCACTTCCAATTCAACTTGTTTTCTTCATTTATACCTTGTATAAATATTTACACAATTTATTAATATTCGAAATAATCGAATAATAAATTTTCCATTTTATAATTTTAATTCATCGGCGATTTCATTTTAATAGTTAAATTAACTCAAAGTTTCGTTTAAACCAATTTCTCGTTTAATAAATTTATTTAAACAAATTTTCTTCTTTAATAAATTTATTTAAACTAATTTTGTCCTTTTAAAATAATTTTAACTAGAGATTTCCAATTGAACTGAATTTCCTTTTTAAAACAATTTCTTTTCTATGGATTAAATTGTTTAACGATTTTAAATTTGAACAACCTAACAATTAATTTTTTTCGTTTATAAATTTATTTAAATTAATAACTATCTATTTAGTTCTAAACAAATGATTTACATTTTAAACTAATGCTTTTAAATTTTTAAATCATTTTCTTTTATAAATTTATTTAACTAAAAATTTAAAAAATTAAATTTCCTTTAAATTAAATTTATTTAACTAAATTTTTATCTTGACTAACAAATCCCTTTTTAAAAATTTAAATCAATAATTTACATCAATATACCTTACTGCAGTAAAAAAAATTTTTTTAATTAAATAAATTATTAAAACTAAAAATCAATACCTAACTGCAGTTTACCATTAGGCACGAACTCGAGACACTCGAGCCTCCATCGATGCTCACCTCCACTGCAACGCCTTGCGAGCGCGATTGCACGAGACCCACACAAGTCGCCTCGCCTTCACCTCGAGTCGCGAGTTGCCTCGTGCCACCTTCAATTGCGCAACACACACCGCCGCGCACCTCCCCATTCGACGTCGCTATCCACCTACGCGTGAGCACGCGCGCGTGCCTCCGCTCCTCTACCTCGAATCGCCCCCAAAATTGCTCGCGTCGCTCCAAACCCATGAACCCCAATAACGCCGCTCGACCTGAAGCTGCCTCATGCCTCTCGCGCGCCGCCGTTGCCCCTATCGTGCTCGAGAACCAATCGCGACGCTGCGCGAATCCCATACGCGCGCGCGATTCAATCTAGGGCTTCGGCCTTTCTTCTTCTTTTTTTTTTATTTTGTTTGAATCTGAGAGGGCTTCGGCCATGATTAAAAATGAAGGTTGCGTGATTTGAATTGAAGAAGGAAAGGGATTATTTAAAACCGAATGAAGTATGCTCGGCATGGTTATCACGATTTTATTTTCGTGAATTTAGGCGTATTCCCAGGCGTGATAAAAGGGGATGCTGTCTGTTTATTTACTAATCGCAATTTAAACTTAATTTAAGTTTAATTTGTTTCGATACAAATTTCAATGCGTTTATGTGTCGTATGATCACATATCAACTCAGAAAAATACGAAATTTGAAATCCTAGAATAATTCAATATTCCGGACTCAATGGAACTGGTTTCGTCGAATTCCGAGACTGTGCCCCGGACGGCTATTTTTAAATATCGATTCGAACGATTTAATTTCAAAACTGAACAATTCACTTTCAAATTCAATTATGAAGCTTTTATAATCCTCAGTACTATCAATATGAATTTTACAAGCCTTTGAAATATTTTAAATCAGCTTAAAATTTTAGATTCAAATTTTTATTCAACTCTCAATAGATTAAATTCTATAATTTAATCGCCAAATTCAAAGTTATATTGAAAATTCAATTCAAACCATCATTTAAATGTTTAAAATAAATTAAATATTTTCAATTTAAATTATTCAAATTTCTGGGTCGTTACATTGTGAGCGTTATAAAACAGTCACCTTGATTTCAATGTAGTTCCAGCGCTTTATTTCGAATAAAATTAAACGAGCGTTTAATTTTACCCGAAATTTTCACTATCTCCGAATGATTCCAATCTACCTCCATTGCGTAGTGCTCTTCGATACGATGGAAACGCAAAAAGTTTAGTTGAATTCCGACCTCGTATGCAAAAGTTAGAGCATTTTAAAGTTTGAACAAATTAAAACGTAAATTAATTTACATTTCTTTTTTTTTTCCAAACCCTACGCGATCTCAGCCGTTGATTTCCAGCCCAAGCAGATCAGGCCGTTGCACGCGTTCATCTTCTTCCCAGTATTCGAACGCGCAACACAACCAATAGCCGTCAAGCTTCAACGAATTTTCACGACCAAAATACACGACTTGAAGACGATCGACCACCTCCATCGCGAAGCCCTCGACGAACTCTCCCTACACCGTGAATAGCATTAAACTCGGCTGCCCCTTTGGCCTCGAAAAACGTGAAAAACGCAGCGACTTTGAACGCGATTTTCCGTCGATCCGAAGCTCCATTTCAAATCATGACCGTTGGATTTGTAGATCTCGTCGAGATCTACAACTTTATAGTTGGAGGTTTTTTCTAATTATCGATGGATTGTGAGATATTGGAGGAGAAAGGCGAATGATTTCTGGCCATAGAAATGGTGAACGGCGGCTGCACTAGAAGCCCTCGCCTTTGTTTGCAAATTGTGAAATGGAGGGCCTTTTATAGAAAATTACAGCAACACTATTCATCGAAAATTTTCCGAACTCCAAACGAAGCGTGCCGGCTGGCGTTTCTAGGGTTTACCCCGTGTTCCGGACACAACGGAATAGGTTTCGGAGGCTAATTCGATCATATGTATGAGTTACGGCAATAAACAATCAAATTTAAATTAAACCGATTCAACTAATTTCTATGCGTTTTGGATTGCCCCGGACAAACGGTAAATCCGATTGACACGAAATTTGAAACCTTACAATAATATGACATTACAGATCCAATGAAACTAGTTTCGTCGAAATCCGAGACTGTTTGAAAAATGACTATTTTAACTAGTCAAATTAATATTAAAACAATTTCGATGCGTTTCGAGCTGCCACGGTCAAATGAAAACTCTGATTGCTACGAAAATTGAAATCCGATAATAACAAACTATTATGGATCCAATGGAACTAGTTTCGTCCAATTCTGAGACTGTTCAAAATTTGGCTATTTTCCAATCGATAATTAAATATTAAAATATTCAATTTTCACAAATTTACTTTTAATTCGATTTTAAAAGTTCTACAACATCATTCTAACTTCAATATGATAAAATAAAATTTTACAAATCATTTTTAATCATATTAACCCCGTTATTCAATTATCCAATAAATTCCAATTTTTAAAATCTTATTAACTCTATTTTAATCCCAATATAACTTACATTCACTTTGGAAACCAATTTGAATCATATTAAATCAAATTTCAATTATTCACTCTATTCTCATATATTAAATTTCAATATCAATTTGATCATATCAAATTCGGAATTTAATTATTCAACATTTGTAATATTAAATTTAAACGAATTTGATTATTCTTAAATCACTATCTTTGAGATATTCAAAACGAACTTAAAAATTTAACCTTTGAAATGAATTAAAATTATAGAACAACCATTTCCATTATACGGTTATTTAATCCCCATTATTAAATTATTCAATAAATTCCATAAGTTTTAAATATTTAATTTAAACAATTTACCTGTTCTATATTCGATATTTGATTTGAATAGATTTTACTTATCAATCAATTACTCTATTATACCCAATGAATTCAACATTTATTATTATTCCAAACGACTTACAAATTTTTTTCTAACACTAAATCACGAAATCTTATTAAATTAGCTATTTTAATTATCGAAAATTTACAGGTCGTTACATAGATAATAAATGATATTTACTCAAAATCAAATATCTTGTTTATATATTACATCATCAGAATACATCAATCACAGCCCAACATCAATATCATACAAATGGATACATTACGACTCAACACAGCAGAACATGTACATAAACAAGTACGAAAATACGTATCGTCATCCAGCTCATCTCCTGAGCTCCACAGCATCATATCCTGTATCCTATACTACTCGGTCTGATCCGAGCATTACAGTTAAATAACACCCGAGTCAGTCTGGAATACCAGCGTGAGAAAATCACACTTAATTGATTACTAAAGTTTCAAGAATCCTTTGAAAACAAAAGCATCTCGTAAGACCACGCCACAAATAAACATGTCGGGTTTTTATCTTACGATAGCTAAAACATTTTTTATAAAATCCTCTGATATTATAATAGGGTCTATATACAAATACTTATAAAATAGCCGAAATTGTTACATTATTAAATTCCAGCTACTAGCCACAGAGTGGGTAATACAAACAAAACTCATACAAGGCTCATAGGGAGAATGGATTTCCAACTAATGACTAGGCACTGGGTACCACCTGTCACAGTACGGGGCCTATATCACCGTACCGAGGAGTACGCCCGCTCCCTTGCAACAAAAGACCGGGACTACCCCTTACTGGATGATCCCGGGTGAGATCAGCCCGCGGTTGGGATCAGTAACCGCCCACTAAGCCGAAATTAAAAGGGACATCTAGACTGGAATGATCTCACCCTGCTTGGGTGCTACCCACCTAGCCTTGCTGCATAACCCCTGATTTTCAGTCATTCTCATTTGATGAGGCTTGAGGCTAAGCGTTACCTTTTAGAACAATATCCCTTAGAATGCCCATCGTCCACCTGACGATGTTTCGCAAGCATTCATCCATACAAGTCCGTCCTGGGTTCGAGCAGAACCGAAGGCACTATTCCTACTACATCCTTTTTGGAAATATCCTCAGAATAAGTAGCGACTATCCCTTGCACTTCACTGCTCCAACTCCGAATCCAAACTCGTTTACACAAAATGTACAAACCGGATCGAAGTGGTTTTCGAGAAATAAATCTCGATCCCGGTCTCTTCGAAACGATCAACGCATTTATCCAATATTGATAGTCGATGATTTAACTATCAATTAATATTCACAACATCCATCACACAATAAATAATTTTCCAAATTATTTATTTATCTCAAAAATATCTTCACAAGATATATTTTAACTTTTCAAATTCCTTCGAAAACAGTTTACAAAACTATCTGCCTTTCTCAGAATAAATTCCAAGTATTTCTATTTCCACTGGAATCACCAAGCTCAAAACTTTAGATTTTTAAAATAGTTTAAAAACATTTTATGGTTAAATGTATTTAACATTTAATATAGAAAAATTACTTTAGTACTCTATTTAAAATAATACTCTTGAAATAACTAAAATAAGGTTACCTTATAACTATACATTAAATTTCTTCCTTAAACAAATTTCCAAGTCATTCTTTAAATAATTATTACAATAATAGATTAACAAATTATTTACTTTAGAATTTACTATAAAATATTTAAATTAAATCTACTTCAATAATTGATTAAACATATATACTATATGAGTATTTGAAAGTAAGGCTACTTTATAATATAAACTAGATTTTCACCTTTAAAACAGAATTACTAAATCACTCTTTATAAATTATTACTACGGTAATATATTTGAATAAATATTTTCTTTAGAATTTAAATACTTTAGAAATAACAAATTTCCTAAACGTGCTTTTTAAAACAACATTAAAACTTTAATCTTATATTTTAAAAAGAAAATTACTTTGAAATCGTACTTGGTAATCCAGGGAAATATACTTCTCTACACAACCCTGTAAAAATAAACCACTATTTATTTTTAAACAAATTTTCTCATTCCTTAATAAATTCCTACTTTGAATTTATTTTTCAAAATATCCAAT
Source organism: Allium cepa (assembly GCA_030765085.1). Taxonomy (NCBI): domain Eukaryota; kingdom Viridiplantae; phylum Streptophyta; class Magnoliopsida; order Asparagales; family Amaryllidaceae; genus Allium; species Allium cepa. Next base: position 977,695,120 of record CM060931.1, read on the forward strand.
TTCAAACACTTAAATCAATTTCCAAATTGATATTCTATTTACTTCATTTATTCCAAAATCCTTTAATTTCAGATTTTATTCCTTATTCATGATTTAGGATACTTTTAATTGAAATACCAATTTAGATTTCTCAATTTACAACTTATTCCTTTAAATAAATTTAAAACTTTAAGTTTTTAAAATAATTCTTTATTCCTTTGAATTAATATCACATAATTTACAATTCATTAATTACTATTCATTCAACCCTTTTTCTTTCCATGTTCGAAGTTATTTATTAGTATTTAACATTCTTCCATTTTTTTTAAATTTATTCTTAATTTATTAAATTTTCTAAGATTATGTCGTTTACAACTTAACTTCTTTACTTTCTTTCCAAAATCCAACTTATATATTTTTGGTAATTCATTGTACCCAAATATATCCAATCGAATCATCACATTCAATATTCCAATATATTCATCATAGAATATCAAGTAATCACAACAGAGAATATTAAATAATAAATGCGAGGGATCCAGTTGGATCCCTCCAACCTGTTTTCCCTGCATTCATAGATGTTAGCACAATAAAGTATGCCAATTTCAAATTTACCATACTATAGCAAATCAATCAATTTCAATCATTCAAACAATTATTTAAATTTAATCGTTTAAATTTCAATTTAACTGAGTGAGATTAACTCACCTTTGCCTCTTAAATTTTCAAATCCACTTCATTCTCGCTTTGATTTCCACGATTTCTCAACCTTGTACAATCCATTGTACGTTTTATTAATATTTGAATTTATCAAACAATCAATCACCATTTACACATTTAACTTTAACTTAAAATTTGATTTAACTAATTTTCCCCCGAAATCTTTAGTAACTAATGTAAGTCGAATAAGTTTATTAAATATGTTAATTGAACAATTCATCCGCCAAGTCTACTATTTTATATATCTTTCTTTTTGAAAATTTAAATTTTCTGCTTACATAAACCTTATATACCTTTCAGTTTAATACTATAAAAACATTATAAAATTTCATCTAGAAATTTCTCTCCGTACAAAACTATTTCTGTTAAATATTTTTTTTCTGTATATATTAAACAAAACTGCTTTTACTGTAAATATATATAAATATATTTATTTATTCATTTTTTTCCTTACCGTATAATTTATATACATACAAATTAAAAGCAATTAGGTTAAAATACCTCATCGCCTCTTACCCAGAGTGCAAGCGCCTCCACCAGACAACCCGAGAACCCCACGCTGCCCCGTCGGCCTATCACTTCGACCATCCTGACAACGACGCGCTAGAACCACCTCCGTTCGAATACCGGTTCATTGTCGCCCTCCTCCTCTCTGCTCTCGAGACTCGAATTCGCGATTTGAATTCGCCATGCTCGATTCGACTCGCCGTCGTTCTCCCTCTACCAGTCGACCCCCCTCCTCGATCGAGCACGACTACAACCCCGGCCGAGTCCGCATCTTCTTCCTCTCCTACCCTACGCTAGATTCCGATCGCGATTTTCTTCTTCTTTTTTTTCGTTTGATTCCAATTTTGGGGGTTAGAAAGTGAAGAGGAAGGGTATATGATTTTTTTTTTCAATCTGGGTTTCATTTTTTTTATAAAACGCGAGTTCTGTGACGACCCGGAATTTCTAGCAATTTAAATTTGAATAGTTAATTGATTTTAAAATATTTAAACGTGAATTTTAACTTGTATTCAAGATATTAATATTTACTCGATTATTAAATCATTGAATTATATAGTTTAAAATATTGAATTTAATAAATTGAAATTGGGTAAATTGCTGAATCATAAATTTCTACGCCTGTTTAAAATAATATGAAGGCTTATAAAATCTATAATGGTGATACTGAAGATAATAGAATGGTTGAAGTTTAATTTAAAGGTAAAGTGTTCAATTTCAATAATAGATCGTTCAAATTGAATTTAAAAATAGCCTTCGGAAGCACAGTCTCGGAATTCGACGAAACCAGTTCCATTGGATCCGTGATAGTTAGTTATTATCGGATTTCAATTTTTGTAGCAATCGGAGTGGTCATTTGACCCTAGCAGCTCGAAATGCTTAAATCTATATTGATCGATTTCATTTAATATCGATCGTTTAATTCCGTAACTCGCGCATACGTTCAAATCAGTTTCCGAAACACGTTTCATTGTGTTCGGAATGCGGGTATAACCTTATAAACCCCTTTCGGCATGTGGGATACGGGGTCCGGAATTTCGCGTTATGTTTAACGAGACGTTTGTGGGTTTTATAATATAATAAATTTAAAAGTACATTTTGTGACGCCCCACCTCTATACCCACGCTAGCCAAGAACACTCCGGAGTAGTGCTGTCAACTAGCACGGAGAATAAGGCTGTTGAGGAGCGACCATCCATGTAATTGCTTATCACACGGTGGCTATAAATAATCTTCGGAAACAAACATAGAAATAATCATATCACAAATCAGTCACAGATATCCATATCACAAAGGCGGAAGAAGATATGAATATATAACTAACACATGAAAGTGTACATCAGAGTAGTGGTCAATAAGATCCACGATAATGCAAAAGAATAGCAACACGTGCTATACAAAAGAATACAACTATGAGTCTATATCTCAAGTGTATAGAACAAAAACTGCTAATCTAAACAGTTAGCCAAAAGTCAGAGTGATGAATCCCTGGGAAGAAGTCAAGCAGAAGCACCTGTAACATCTCGGTCTGACCCGAGTATTATTTAAGAAAATAATAAACGGATCAGTCTAGCTATAAATATCAGATGACATGATATAACATAAAAGATATGGCATAAACATAAACATCCATAACGACATACCACTATAAGTATGTAAATAATGATCAACAGAAGATCAATCAATAAGAGATAATCAATATCACAAGAATCTTCTCAAAGATTCGAAGAGGGCATCATACCCTAAACTTGTACTCATAACAAGTCAATGACATAAATTCCAAAAATCAACACGAGAAATCCAGAAATCATAAAAAAGGGAAAGAGGCCTATCACATGACGGTCCGAAGACCATGGGGAGCTACCCCACATGTGTGAATGGAATCACACAGATTGAGGTCAAGACTAACCAAAAAGCAGAAAGGTATGGGTGAATGGAATCACACAAGTGGTGTCTAGTCTAACCTTGCAATGAAAGAGACATCGCGCAATTGCTAGTCTAATTCATAAAGCGATCATCAAGATCAACGAGAAGTGTCAATTACACTAAGCTAGTAAATATAGAAGTTTAGCTTCATGTCCCATAACCACTTGCTTAACTTAAATATTTACGAACAAACTGTAAATCTACACTAATAAAATTGTCACAAGAGGTTCAATCGAACAAGTCCAAGAATTAACCGACGAAGTGAACGCAAGCGTTTCATACCACTTGTTTTACTAAGTCGTTTAATTAGATTTCTCATCCGAGTGAGGTAAAGGCTTGTATATACTAATAGATTGGAAAACGGTTTAAGAAAAGAGCTTTGTTATTAAAAATAGAGTTGAAATTGTTTGTTAAAAGAGTTTTGATATTTACTACTAGTATTGAAACCTTTATATTATAAAGTGACAAAACACATAAGCAAGTGTAGAAACAATCAGTCACAAAGATCGCATACGGAGATGCGAATAAAATCCAAGGAAATCAGCTCAATGTTTTTCAGATAAGATCCCCTACGGAGGGGGGGGGGGGTCCAGGGGGGGTGGCAACCCCCCAAGGTGGGGGTGCGGGGGCAACGCCACCGCCTACGGGGTTCGACCTGCCCGGTCAGGTCGCGGGGGTCCAGGGGGCAGCGCCCCCGGCGGGGTGCGGGGCAGCGCCCCGTCCAAAACGGTACGACCTAGTGAAGACAAGCAACCTAGTGAAGCCAAGCGACCTAAGGGGCCATGCGACCTAATGGGTCATGCGACCTAAGTTAAAAAGGTGGGCGACTTAACAAAGTGGCCGAGCGACCTAACTGGAGAAAGTGGCCATAGGTCATGCGACCTAAAGGTAAGCGACCTGTCACGGTAACGCGACTTAAGGGATAGGACCGACCGACCTTACGACCTAGGCAAGGTCGACCGACTTAATGGTTGCGAACTAAAAATACAACAGGGTCGAGCGACCTAGTGGGATGCGCGACCTAAGAAGGTACGCGAGCTAAGGGTGAGCGACCTAACAAGGTCGTGCGACCTAAGTGGTCACAATGCCAAGCGACCTAAGAACTTAAATACTCGCGACCTAGCGCCTGCATCGGCCGAGCGACCTAAGGGTTTAACACGCAAGCGACCTAAAGTGATGCGCAACCTACGACCTAGCAGGATCGAGCGACCTAGAGCCGCCTTGTGATATAAGGTCGAAAACGACCTAAAGGTCCAACGACCTCAAGCTCCAACGACCTAAACCCAAACACACGAAAAGTGGCCAGAACGACCTAGGGGTTAACTCACATGCGACCTACGACCTAAGGCCCATGCGACCTACGACCTAAGGCCCATGCGACCTACGACCTAACTCCGATACGAGCTAATAAGGCCAGAACGACCTAGGGGTTAACTCACATGCGACCTACGACCTAAGGCCCATGCGACCTACGACCTAAGGCCTGTGCGACCTACGACCTAACTCCGATACGAGCTAATAAGGCCAGAACGACCTAGGAGCAGAAAATCCACCAAAACGCTAAAAATCGGAGTTTTTCGCCAACCCAATCCAAACCAAATGCAAATATACATGCAAACACGATAGGGATTCATTCCCAACAGTCCAATATTGATATAGACTAGATTTGTGAGATAAAAATCTCACCTTTGCACTAAAGTTTATGAAGATGAAGCTTGAAAGCAAGGAGAAGCAATCCAAAGCTTGAATCCAATATCTTCTACTTGAATTTGGAGTTGAATGTTGGATTTGCAATTGAATTTGTGCTTGGAGTTTTAATTTCCCATTCCCTCCACCATTAATGCCAAAGCTTGATTAGTTAGGAAATTTATGAAGAGTGAGGAGAAGAGGGTTGGAACTTGGGCTTAATAGGCTAAACTAACCCAAAGTCCAAAGCGGGAAAAGTTAGTGAAATTTCACTAACTCCAAACCTATCGATGTTTATACTTAAAAAGTTGTAAACGACATTTCGAACTCAATGGAAGTGGTCTCGAGTCCTAATTTGACCGTTTGCAAAAAGTAGCTTTTCGGACCAAAATCCGATTAACGAGTTAATATTTAAATAAAATATTTAAATACAAACTCGATAAATATGCGGGTTGTTACACATTTGGTCAGAGATTTTTTATAACAGCGTACGCAGGAAGTTTTTCTAATCCTATACCTTAACCCCCTCTCTAATTTTCAACCCGAAAGCAAGAACTCTCGAAAGAAAAAATATAGTGGTCGAAGCCCTCGTACAATATATATATATATATATATATATATATATATATATATATATATATAATAAAGAAACATTAGGTCGGCAAATCGAAATCAAGTCGCGATGCTTGGGGAAGACCTAGCACAGCCTGGAGGAGGGTTCGTTGTTGATTCACGCTCGCGTGGTGGTAGGATACTGGAGGGGCGGCGCAGTTTTCGAGCACGAAAAATATGAGAGATCGACGGCTACGCCAGTGGGGAAGAAGGAGGGGGTAGTGCCGATTCAAGGGATTGGAGGGTTAGGGCAAGACACGATGTGGATCGCAGTGCCTGTGATGCTCGTGGGTCGCAGTGCGAACGTGGGGGAGGCTCTTATCTCAGCAAGGTATAGGTTTGATTTAGATTTAAAGAACACTAGTTATGAATTTATCTGTATAAAAAAAAATATAGAAGAAAGAAATTTTCTATAAACGCATGTTGTTGATTAACAGTAAGGTGTACTTATATACTAACAAATTATTTTCATAAAAAAAAACTTAATTCTAATTTTACACATATGTATATACCGGGAAATAGTATGCAGGAATATTAGGAAGTTTATATAAAAAGTTAGATTTTGAAGCCTCTATGGATTATTTTTATATACAGTTTAGAAATGGAAATCTACCAGTTTATTTTAATTATGTATATTAGTGATTAAGGTGATTAATAAACTTAATTACCTTTTAGAAACTAATTTTAAATTAAATAATTTGTTAATTAAATCTATGGGAATTACTTGTCCAATTAATTCGTACATTAATAAATTCATTTAATATTTATTCAAGGTCTGAAAACATGGGAAACAAGTCGAGTTAGAGTGGATTGCAAAACAAAGGCAAAGGTGAGTAAATCTCACTCTGTTGGATTTTTATTTAAATTTAAATGGTTAAATTTAAATTTTTGGTTGCATGATTGAACTGATTGATGTGCACTGTAAACTGATGACTTTGGTTTTGGTTGATTCCTGAGTTGATTGTTGCTGGACTTGGAATTTTCGGGTTGTAAATTGTTTAAACTTAACTCATAAATAAGTAAATGTCTCCAAAGATAATAAAGGTAACGATTTGTGGTTCGTTAAATTAGCAGGTAATTAAAATGAATTACTAATTAATTAAATCAATTAATGAATTTGGGTTAACTAAATTAGTTTAAATTAATTAGAGTGACCATTGGGTGGTTTAATAAGTGATTACTTAGTGCAATTAATAATATAATTACTTGGCGTAATTAATCGAGAGATAAATTAAGATAATTAATTAAGGAGAACGAATTTATTTAATGAAATAAATAGAAAGGTGATAATTTCTGGTGGAGATAAATAAAGTATGATTTAGACAGTGACGACCCGTCCTTCATTCCACCGAAAAATGTATCATCAATAAGAAAAGAAAGAGATAGAAATAGAAAGATAGAAAGAAAAGAAACAACAATCATCAGAATCTCGCAGCGGAAACGAACAAAATATAATATTACATATATCCCTTACATAATTTACGTATCAGAGTTCACAAAATAATACTACTCCATTACATCAGCCATTCATAATAGTTCTTACAACCCAAACAACTCAAAACATAACACCCAAAATGCCACTATAGTTGATATAGATAGATAATACGTCTTGACTCCAGCTCCAGCTTCCAAAACATATGCTAATCCAAACCTAATAGCTTGGCTACTCAAAAATTTTTATTACCCAAGAGTTTATGGAAAACAAAATAAACTCTGGGTCAGACATGGGTCTAGTGTGAGTAAATCAGTTAAAGTTGTTTAACTTTAAAAAACATTTTGAAACAAAAGGTACCGCGTAAGACTTCCCACAAATAAACACGGGTAAGTTTTTACCTTACGCTAACCAAACACTTGATAGAAAATTCAGTGATATTATAATAGGGTCTGGGGTTTTCAAATAAATAGAAAATAGCCGAAATTGTTACATCTATTAAATTTCAGCTACTAGCCACGAAAGTGGGTAATACAATCAAAACCGTAGGGTCTCGTAGGAAAAATGGATTTCCATCAATGGCAGGGCTACTGAGGTACCGCCCGACACACTACGGGGCCTAGATCATCGTACCGAGGATCACTCCCGATCCCCTGCAACTCAAGGCCGGACCCATCCCTTACTGGATAGTTCCGAACAAGACAACCCCGCAGTTGTGGCCAACAACTGCCCACACAGCCGAATAAATAGTAAGGGACTTCTAGACAGGGTTAAATCTCAATCTCAAGTGGGGGCTACCCACGAAGCCTTGCTGCACCTCCCCTGTTTTAGCCATTCCCGGTTGATGAGCCTTGAGGTTATGATTACCTTTATAAAGAACACAGCTCTTAGAATGCTCATCGTCCACCTGACGATGATCTGAAAGCATTTAATCCATACAAGTTCGTTCCGGGTTCGAACAAAACCGAAGGCATTATCTCGTTACACTCATTTTGGAATCACCCTCATAGTTAACGACGATAACCCTTGCAATATAAAACTCCATCTCGATCCTCTCCTGGGATGTCACGACCTAACGTTATTTGGAATTGATGTGGTTTTCGGACATCCAATATGGAAACCCGATCCCGGTCTCATCGAGATCCAAAACGTATCTTTTAGGTCCAAGTTGTTTAAAGTTTAAATAATTCAATTCAGATTTAAGCATCACATAACATTATCATCAGATATTAACCAATATCTATCACTGATATACAACATCTCATCACAGAATATAACTCAACTATCATTCAACAGATATCAACCATATACAGATTTCAATACCAACTATCATCCACAAGCAAGCACTACTTAATTCATATCATAATTAGTTTAGTTAATTTAAATTAAATTAATTACTTAAGAATTAATTTCTTAATCTTGCTTAAACAAACATTAATTAATTAATCACAACCATTTAATTAATTAATCACTTCTTAATTATCTTATTATTAATTAATTATTACTTAATTAATTAATAATCTTTATTTAATTATCAATTAATTACTATAATTATTTATTAATTAACTTTGATTAAAAATTAATCATTCCTTAAGTGGTTATTAATTAACCCTTAATTTATAATTAATTATCCTTAATTACTTCTTAATTACCTTAATTAATTCTTAATTAATTACAAATTAATTTCTTAATTACATAATTAATTATTCATTAATTAACCTAAATTATTTAATTAATTAAATCTTAATCCTTAATTAATTTACAATTAATTATAAATTAATTAATGTATAATTACTTGATTAATTAACTCTAAATCAATTAATTAATTAACTTCTTAATCACTAATTTACTAATCATTAATCAATTAATTAATCAATTATTAATCACTTATGAATTAACCTTAAATTAATTAATTAATTAATTACCCATTAATTGTCATCTAATTTAATCCTTAATTACCCAATAATTAATTCATAATTAATTAATTAAATCTTAACAATTAATTAACCAAAATTAATTAATTAATTCCATCACTAATAAATTTAAGTAACTTAAATTTCAAAATTTAATCAACTTCAAAATAATTCAATGTTCATTCATCTTTAAACTCTTACATATTTGAGTATTCAATTTATTAAAACAAATTACTTTTTAAAAGGTTAGATTTAAAGATGAAAGATTATTTCAAAACTTTAACAAATCAATTATGGTTTTCTTTTGAAATAAAATATTGACATTTTATAAAGTGTGAAATATAAAGTTTTAAATTTAACTTAAAACCAAATTTACATTTTAAACAAGTTTAGCCTTGTCTTCATTTATTGCATAAAGCCCAGCCCAAGTTCAATCTACCCAGACCCAACTTCATCTTCCCTTACTTCTCTTCAACCCGATCCCACATTCGAACAAGCAACAGCACCCAACCATACGCACACTCGAACACAACCCCTCCTCAACCCGAGCACAACACGCGATCCTCCCGAGTCCATCACGAGTGCGACTTCGAGCTTCCACTCACGCACACTCGAAAACACACAGACACGCACACACGCCTCGAGTGCACCTGCACAGTGCCACCGCGCCACCATCGCTACTGCTGGCCTCACGCGCAACCCACTCTTCGTCCCCTGATCCAGAATCTCCACCCAGAAATCATCATCTCGAACTCAAACAAAAATCGAATGCTTGAACCAAAATTTTGAAACTGCAGACGCCACGAGGAAACCCAACGACCATGACCATCTCAACCCATTCTGGCACCATATTACGGCCACGCATGCGCAACACCCACACGCAGCTCCACCTCGAACCAGCCCTAACTCGATCAACCCAAAACTACCCTCGATCGAAAACATCAAGCTCGGAAAAAAAAAATCTTAAACCCTACAAACCCAAATTACGAATTCTATGTTGTATAATAAATTCGATTCGTATTTTTCTGGTGTTATATAACATCTAACAATGCTTCAAATTAAATTTCAAAAGCTAAAATCAATCCAGGCTTGAGAATTTTACAAAAGCCCCAAATACAGTAATCTTTAAAATTCGAATTCAATATCAAGTTATAAATTCTGATTCCACTTTGAAAATTCATAACTTGCATTATATATCCAATCTATATATTTGATTCATCAAAATTTACATAATTTACATGCTATGATTTTCCCTTGTTTTACTGCATATGCTTTACTTCCTGCAGTTTACTGTTTATCAATATATATATTTAATACTTATAACATATTGTCTCTATCTTATATATATTTGAAAATAAATATCAAACATCACCATACTATAATTTAATTTAAAGTTTGCTAAGAAAATTTGCTTGATCATGAAGCAACAGAGGATCAAAATTCCATTAATCATGCACAGTCAAATAATTGAAACTGTAAACATCATCTCACAAGTCAGTTAACATGCAAGCATTCATTACTAGCATTCAACATACAACCTTTATACTTAAGATTTTAATTTAAAGATTTACTCACCTTATTTTTTTTCCCAAGAAGATCCAAATTTGCAGAGACAAATTTGTGAACTGCAGACTTCTAAAACCGAGATGAATTGATTGTTGGTGCTTTTAATCTTGAATAAGTTGATGCTAAACTTTGATTGTTGCAGAAATTTTGTTGAAGATGTGAAGAAGTTCAGAATTTTTTTTTTTGGAGAAAAGAAATGAAAATTTTCTTTTTAGTAAAAATGAGAGAGTATGCATGAGAAATTTGTTTTATAAAAATTTAAAGAAAAGAAAACTATATTATGACACTTGTCAAATTAGTGGTTAAATTCCTAACACATGTTTATTAATATGTTTAGATGTTAACATGTGTTTTATTTCATGCAAAAATGAAATTTAAATATTTACTTAATTGATTCTTCTATATATATGTTTATATTTAAATCCTTAGAAAAATCAGTTTCCTTAAATAATGAATATAAAACCACTATTATAACATAATTAAAATTATGAGAATATAACTTAGTACTCCAAGTATAATTTTAGAATAAAAATTAGCATAGTTCAAATCCTTTAATATATCAATTCAAACAAAATTTGAATTCTAAAAATCCAATTCAAGATCAAATTTGGTATGAATAAAATCTTAACACATTCAATTCCTTATATTAGTTTTTAATTGAAATAAACTTATATTTACCATTCATTTATTAGTTGTTGAATAAAATAACAAATTTATTGATTTAAATTAATTTACTATATAGATTATCATATTTAAATTCAGTGTGAAATTCCGGGATATTACAATCCTCCCTCCTTAAAAGAATTTCGTCGCCGAAATTTAAAAAAAAGATAATCCAAAAATTTTCATTTTATTCAACACTTCAAACATACATAACATTCATATATAAGAAACCATCAAACAAACATCCAAACCAACATACATCCAATACAATCACCATTAACTATCCGGACACATATCCGGATAAGCCTTCCTAATACTATCCAAAGTCTCCCAGGTACAATCTCTAGGATCCTCACTCCACTGGACTTTAACAAGCTTCACAATCTTGCTTCTGAGCTGCCTCTCATCTTAATCAACAATTTGAACAGGATGTCGGACAACTGATAAGTCCGTCTCAACCTCCAATTCCTCCTGCACAGCTGGCTCCACAATAAGAGATGGATCGTGCATATATTTCCGTAGATGGGTACATGGAAAACATTGTGAATTCCAGCCATCCGGACTGGCAATTCAATCTTATATGCTACAGCACCAATCCTCTCGAGAACTCTGAATGGACCAATGAATCTCAGAGCGAGTTTCCCTGTCTTCCCGAACCTTACAGCTCCTTTAATAGGGGAAACTTTGACAAAGACTAGATCACCAATTTCAAATTCCAATTGTCTTCGTCTCTTATCAGCATATTTCTTTTGTCGATCCTGAGCAGCTCTCATCCTTTTCTTGATCAGCTCGACTTTAGCAGATGCTTCTCGGATCAAATATGGTCCAAGCACAATACGATCCTTCGACTCTATCCAACAAGCTGGAGATCTACACGGTCTTCCATACAACGCTTCATAAGGAGCCATCTTGATACTTGCTTGGTAACTGTTATTATACGAGAACTCCACTAGATGTAGATGATCCTCCCATGATCCTCTAAAATCTAATACACAGGCTCTCAGCATATGTTCTAGAATTCGGTTAAGCCTTTCTGTTTGTCCATCTGTTTGTGGATGATATACTGTGCTCAATCTCTAATTAGTTCCCAAAGCTGATTGCGATGCCTCCCAGAATTTGCTGGTGAAAATCGGATCTCGATCACTTATAATACTAACTGGAACACCATGCAATCTCACAATCTCCTTCAAGAAAATTTTAGCCAAAGAAACTGCAGTTCGGGTTGCTTTAACTGGTATAAAATGGGCGCTCTTGGTAAGACGATCCACAATTACCCATATCCCTTCATTCACTTTCTTAGTTCTAGGCAATCCGTCGATGAAGTCCATCGCAACCATTTCCCATTTCCATGTCGGGACCTCCAAAGGTTGTAACAAACCAGCTTGCTTCTGCTGATCTCCTTTCACTTGCTGGCAGATTGCACAACTATTGACGAATCTGGCTACATCCTTCTTCATCTTCGGCCACCAGAAAACTCTTTTCATATCTTTGTACATCTTCGAGATTCCTGGATGGATATTCAATCTGGAACGATGACTTTCAGATAAGACTTCCTGACGCAGATCTCTATCATATGGAACACAGATCCTTCCGTTAATCCTTAGCGTTCCTTGATCATCAATCTCAAAACTAGGACCCTGCCCCTTCCTAACTCTTCTGATAATTCTTTTCAACATTAAATCAGATTCTTGCTTGCTTGAAATCCTTTCCAGAAGAGATGGAACCATTTCCAAAAGAGAAAGAACCGCATTTCTGCTAAGAGCGTCTGCCACGACGTTCGCCTTCCCAGGAGTATACAGAATATCCAAATCGTATGATGCCAAGAATTCAACCCATCGCTGTTGTCTTAGATTAAGATCTTTCTGAGAGAAAAGATATTTCAACGGTTTGTGGTCCGTGAATAACTCAAACTTTTCTCCTAAAAGATAGTGCCTCCATATCTTTAGAGCAAAAACAACAGCCAACAGCTCTAGATCATGCGTAGCGTAGTTTTTCTCATGTGGCTTCAACTGCCTACTTGCATACGCAATAACTCTACCATTCTGCATAAGAACAGCTCCCAATCCAGCAATACAGGCATCAGTATACACTTCAAACTTGCTCTTACCATCAGGAATAGCCAACACAGGAGCACTTGTCAATTTTGCCTTCAGTTTCTGGAAAGCTTCCTCACACTCCGGTGTCCACTTAAATTTAGCTCCCTTCCTTGTCAGTTTTGTTAGATGAGAAGAGATCTTAGAATAATCCTTAATAAACTTCCTGTAGTAACCGGCCAATCCAAGAAAACTGCGAACTTCTGTAGGAGTCCGAGGCTGCTTCCATTCTAAAATAGTCTCAACTTTAGCAGGATCTACAGAGATTTCCTCACCAGAAACAATGTGGCCCAAAATTTTTACTTCAGATTTCCAAAAATGACACTTAGAGAACTTCTCCTTCAGCACATGCCTTCTCAGAGTTTCCAAAACTATTCTCAAGTGCTGCTTGTGCTCTTGTTCCGATTTAGAATAAACCAAAATATCATCGATGAAGACCAAAACAAACTTATTCAGAACATCTCTAAAGACTTGGTTCATCAGATCTACAAAATAAGCAGGAGCATTGGTTAACCCGAAAGGCATAACCAACCATTCATAGAAACAATTAGGTCCTCTAAATGCGGTTAAGGGAATACTGTCTTCAGCTACCCTTAACTGATGGAAACCTGATGCTAAATCTAACTGAGAAAAGACAGATGCACCATGAAGCTGGTCGAAGAGATCATCAATGCGAGGAAGAGGATACTTATTCCGAATGGTCACCTTGTTCAATTCACGGTAGTCTACACAGAACCTTAGCTACCCATCCGATTTAGTGACAAAAACTGCAGCAGAGCCCCAACAAGAAAAACTTGGTCTAATCAAACCCTTTCCCAACAAATCTTGAGTTTGCTTCACTAATTCCTCCCTCTCTCTTGGAGCCATTCTCCTACTAGGTTGAATTACAGGTACTGCACCAGGAACCAAATCTATACGGAACTCTATTTCCCGATGCGGAGGCAAACATTTAACTTCCTCAAATACGTCGGAGAAATCTCGGACTACTTCAATATCTACAACCTCTTCTTGAGAAGTCTCCACTCCATGTAAAAGACTACTCAAGTGGATTCCAGAGTTATCACACATTACTCTGGCAATCCTACCTAGATCAGTTTCCAACGAAACTATTCTTTCATCACAATTTAACATAGCTTTATATTTGTCAAGCTAATCCATTCCCAATATAAGGTCGAAACCTTGAAAATCCAATACATAAGGATCACAGGAAAAACTATGGGATGGATAGGAGATTCTCAAATCTTTACAAATCCTATCCAATTTGGTTACCCCTCCTATAGGATTTGATACACAAATGGGATTGTCTACAATACTAGGAGTAAGTAAGAAATTCTCTACAGTTCCCAAGGAAATAAAACTTAAAGAAGCACCAGAATCAAATAAGACTTTAATATACTTTCCATTTAAAAGTAAAGTACCTTCTAAAACTCCTTTGCCCTTGGATGAGTTTGATGGTGCGCCTTCCAAAGCAAATACTTTGTTCTGTTGAACCTTATGAAGGAGCGGACAGTCTCTAATCATGTGTCCCGGTTGGTGACAGTTAAAGCGAAGCGACCTCTGAACTAAATCCGACCCTGGTCCACTATACTGCTGCCGCTGCTGCTGAGATCCTTTGCTGGGACACTTGTTTGCCAGATGACCTTCTTGATGACAAATATAACACTTCCGGGGTTCATTATTGTTCCCAGACTTCTTCTTGTTTTTCTTCTTCCAGTTAGGATTGAATTTCCTCTTATTCTATTTAGAAGAATTCCCTCCTGATGCGGCAATTTGTGCCACTGACCACCTCTTCATCAAGTCTTCATACCTTAACGCCATATCGATAAGCTCCACAAAAGACCCTTTCAGATGTGCAGTCATTCTCTCATGATACTCAGGCCTCAACCCTTGGACAAACATCTCCTTCTTCTTAAGAGGTGTGTCTATAAGTCCTGGTCTGTAGCAAGATAACTCGTTGAACTTTGTCTCGTATTCAGCTGTGGACATATTCCCTTGTTTCAGATTCAGAAAATCTTGATAAAGATGAGTTCTTCCTGCTGCAGGCATATACTTTTCCTCAAACCTCTCCTTAAATTCTTCCCAAGACATACCATCCTCTGAGATATTAGAAATCACTGAGTTCCACCATACTGCAGCACCACTCTACAATTGCCACGCAGCCATTATTCTCTTCTGCTCATCTGATAACCTCATGCTCTTAAAAATATTCTCACAGGAGCGAATCCATTCTTGAACTTCTATTATAGTTTCTGATCCTTGAAATGGTTTCCCTCCAAGATGTACAAAGTCCTTGCATAAGGCAGCAAAACTGGATGAAGACGTAACTGGATTAACAGTCTCATCATCAGTCTGCTCTCTTCTGTTACCAGTTGACCCACTTCCAACAACTCTACCCCTTCGGCCTCTTGAACTCATATTGGCTACCTGAACAGGTAATCCAATCAATTTAGATAGGGATATAGTTATATAAGAAAATTACAAATACGCACTCTCAAGATAGATACTACTTCAGAGCCTAGGTGTTTCTCAACCTCGCTCTGATACCAACTGTGACGACCTGTCTTTCATTCCACCGAAAAACGTATCATCAATAAGAAATGAAAGAGATAGAAATAGAAAGATAGAAAGAAAAGAAACAACAATCATCAGAATCTCACAGCGGAAACGAACAAAATATAATATTACATATATCCCTTACATAATTTACATATCAGAGTTCACAAAATAATACTACTCCATTACATCAGCCATTCATAATAGTTCTTACAACCCAAACAACTCAAAACATAACACCCAAAATGCCACTATAGCGGATATAGATAGATAGTACGTCTGGACTCCAGCTCCAGCTTCCAAAACATATGCTAATCCAAACCTAATCACTTGGCTACTCAAAAATTTTGAGTACCCAAGAGTGTATGGAAAACAAAATAAACTCTGGGCCAAACATGGGTCTGGTGTGAGTAAATCAGTTAAAGTTGTTTAACTTTAAAAATCATTTTGAAACAAAAGGAACCGCGTAAGACTTCCCACAAATAAACACGGGTAAGTTTTTACCTTACGCTAACCAAACACTTGATAGAAAATTCAGTGATATTATAATAGGGTCTAGGGTTTTAAAATAAATAGAAAATAGCCGAAATTGTTACATCTATTAAATTTCAGCTACTAGCCACAAAAGTGGGTAATACAATCAAAACCGTAGGGTCTCGTAGGAAAAATGGATTTCCATCAACGGCATGGCTACTGAGGTAGCGCCCGACACAGTACGGGGCCTAGATCACCGTACCGAGGATCACTCCCGATCCCCTGCAACTCAAGGCCGGACCCATCTCTTACTAGATAGTTCCAAACAAGACAACCCCGCAGTTGTGGCCAACAACCGCCCACACAGCCGAATAAATATTAAGGGACTTCTAGACAGGGGTAAATCTCACTCTCAAGTGGGGGCTACCCACGAAGCCTTGCTGCACTTCCCTGCTTTAGCCATTCCCGGTTGATGAGGCTTGAGGTTACGATTACCTTTATAAAGAACACAACTCTTAGAATGCTCATCGTCCACCTGACGATGATCTGAAAGCATTCAATCCATACAAGTTCGTTCCGGGTTCGAACGAAACCGAAGGCATTATCTCGTTACACTCATTTTGGAATCACCCTCATAGTTAACGACGATAACCCTTGCAATATAAAACTCCATCTCGATCCTCTCCTGGGATGTCACGACCTAACGTTATTTGGAATCGATGTGGTTTTCGGACATCCAATATGGAAACCCGATCCCGGTCTCATCGAAATCCAAAACGTGTCTTTTAGGTCTAAGTTGTTTAAAGTTTAAACAATTCAATTCAGATTTAAGCATCACATAACATTATCATCAGATATTAACCAATATCTATCACTGATATACAACATCTCATCACAGAATATAACTCAACTATCATTCAACAGATATCAACCATATACAGATATCAATACCAACTATCATCCACAAGCAAGCACTACTTAATTCATATCATAATTAGTTTAGTTAATTTAAATTAAATTAATTACTTAAGAATTAATTACTTAATCTTGCTTAAACAAACATTAATTAATTAATCACAACCATTTAATTAATTAATCACTTCTTAATTATCTTATTATTAATTAATTATTACTTAATTAATTAATAATCTTTATTTAATTATCAATTAATTACTATAATTATTTATTAATTAACTTTGATTAAAAATTAATCATTCCTTAATTGGTTATTAATTAACCCTTAATTTATAATTAATTATCCTTAATTACTTCTTAATTACCTTAATTAATTCTTAATTAATTACAAATTAATTTCTTAATTACATAATTAATTATTCATTAGTTAACCTAAATTATTTAATTAATTAAATCTTAATCCTTAATTAATTTACAATTAATTATAAATTAAATAATGTATAATTACTTGATTAATTAACTCTAAATCAATTAATTAATTAACTTCTTAATCACTAATTTACTAATCATTAATCAATTAATTAATCAATTATTAATCACTTATGAATTAACCTTAAATTAATAAATTAATTAATTACCCATTAATTGTCATCTAATTTAAAACTTAATTACCCAATAATTAATTCATAATTAATTAATTAAATCTTAATAATTAATTAACCAAAATTAATTAATTAATTCCATCACTAATAAATTTAAGTAACTTAAATTTCAAAATTTAATTAACTTCAAAACAATTCAATGTTCATTCATCTTTAAACTCTTACATATTTGAGTATTCGATTTATTAAAACAAATTACTTTTTAAAAGGTTAGATTTAAAGATGAAAGTTTATTTCAAAACTTTAACAAATCAATTGTGGTTTTCTTTTGAAATAAAATATTGACATTTTATAAAGTAGTGAAATATAAAGTTTTAAATTTAACTTAAAACCAAATTTACATTTTAAACAAGTTTAGCCTTGTCTTCATTTATTGCATAAAGCCCGGCCCAAGTTCAATCTACCCAGAATCAACTTCATCTTCCCTTACTTCTCTTCAACCTGATCCCACACTCGAACAAGCAACAGCACCCAACCATACGCACACTCGAACACAACCCCTCCTCAACCCGAGCACAACACGCGATCCTCCCGAGTCCATCACGAGCGCGACTTCGAGCTTCCACTCACGCACACTCGAAAACACACAGACATGCACACACGCCTCGACGTGCTCCTGCACAGTGCCACCGCGCCACCATCGCCACTGCTGGCCTCACGCGCAACCCACACTTCGTCCCCTGATCCAGAATCTCCACCCAGAAATCATCATCTCGAACTCAAACAAAAATCGAATGCTTGAACCAAAATTTCGAAACTGCAGACGCCACGAGGAAACCCAACAGCCACGACCATCTCAACACATTCTGGCACCAAACTCCAGCCACGCGTGCGCAACACCCACACGTAGCTCCACCTCGAACCAGTCCTAACTCGATCAACCCAAAACTTCCCGCGATCGAAAACTTCAAGCTCGAAAAAAAAAATCTTAAACCCTACAAACCCAAATTACGAATTCTATGTTGTATAATAAATTCGATTCATATTTTTCTGGTGTTATATAACATCTAACAATGCTTCAAATTAAATTTCAAAAGCTAAAATCAATCCAGGCTTGAGAATTTTACCAAAGCACCAAATACAGTAATCTTTAAAATTCGAATTCAATATCAAGTTATAAATTCTGATTCCACTTTGAAAATTCGTAACTTGCATTATATATCCAACCTATATATTTGATTCATCAAAATTTACATAATTTGCATGCTATGATTTTCCCTTGTTTTACTACATATGCTTTACTTCCTGCAGTTTACTGTTTATCAATATATATATTTAATACTTATAACATATTGTCTCTATCTTATATATATTTGAAAATATATATCAAACATCACCATACTATAATTTAATTTAAAGTTTGCTAAGAAAATTTGCTTGATCAAGAAGCAACAGAGGATCAAAATTCCATTAATCGTGCACAGTCAAATAATTGAAACTGTAAACATCATCTCACAAATCAGTTAACATGCAAGCATTCATTACTAACATTCAACATACAACCTTTATACTTAAGATTTTAATTTAAAGATTTGCTCACCTTATTTTTTCCCCAGGAAGATCCAAATTTGCAGAGACAAATTTGTGAACTGCAGACTTCTAAAACCGAGGTGAATTGATTGTTGGTGCTTTTATTCTTGAATAAGTTGATGCTAAACTTTGATTGTTGCAGAAATTTTGTTGAAGATGTGAAGAAGTTCAGAATTTTTTTTTTTTGGAGAGAAGAAATGAAAATTTTCTTTTTAGTAAAAATGAGAGAGTGTGCATGAGAAATTTGTTTTATAAAAATTTAAAGAAAAGAAAACTATATTATGACACTTGTCAAATTAGTGGTTAAATTCCTAACACATGTTTATTAATATGCTTAGATGTTAACATGTGTTTTATTTCATGCAAAAATGAAATTTAAATATTTACTTAATTGATTCTTCTATATATATGTTTATATTTAAATCCTTACAAAAATCAATTTCCTTCAATAATGAATATAAAACCACTATTATAACATAATTAAAATTATGAGAATATAACTTAGTACTCCAAGTATAATTTTAGAATAAAAACTAACATAGTTCAAATCCTTTAATATACCAATTCAAACAAAATTTGAATTCTAAAAATCCAATTCAAGATCAAATTTGGTATGAATAAAATCTTAACACATTCAATTCCTTATATTAGTTTTTAACTGAAATAAACTTATATTTACCATTCATTTATTAGTTTTTGAATAAAATAACAAATTTATTGATTTAAATTAATTTATTATATAGATTATCATATTTAAATTCGGTGTAAAATTCCGGGATATTACATAGACTGTGGTTTAATTAATATAATCAGTTTAGATTTAGATAAATCGAAATATAATTGGAATCAATAACTTATATAATTAAGAAAGTAATTAAAGATTCGATTAATTAAACCATAATATGGGACTTATGAGGAGTTAATTAATATAAGTAATTAAGGATTAATGTAATTTAAATAGATAATTAATTCATGAAGTAATTAAGATTACTTATTGATTTTGGTTAAGAAGAATTATTATTGTGAAATTAATTAAAGTTATTACTTGAATGAAAATTGAAAAATAATAATTCATCCAGGGTGATTAATTAAGGTGAATTATGAAGGAATGGTTGATAATTGATTTGAAACTAATTAATGTTAAATGAAGGAATATAAATGGTTGAGGATAGAAATTCCAGTAGTATAAATTGAGTTAATTTGGAAATGATTAAATTAGATATGAATGATGGAATGGAATTAGATGCTTGAATGAGATGATATTCCTGATATGAAATGTTGAGTATTTCATTTTGATAATTTGGGTTAGGATGACATGAGTCTCGAAGTGGGATCGGGGAATAGGCAATACCCGAAACCACTTCGACTATAGATTGGTATGTGAAATTCATATATTGGAATGAAGTGATTAAAGGTAAGTGGACTATTTAAATCTAAGCCTGGGTACTTAGGCAATGGATGTGTGAAGTTAGTTATGTCTATAACATATTGAGCACTTGTAAAATTGGTTTGAGTTACCCCGGGTTTTATTTAATTTGTTTGCCTTGGTATTCCATGTTAGTTGGATTTACTCACGCTGGTTTCCAGCCTGAACCGGGTGTTACTTTGGTGTAATGCTCGGGTCAGACCGAGAATTAAAGATTTTCAGGTAGATACTTTTTGGGAGCTCAGGAGGCGAGCTGGATGGCAATAGCGTACATGGTATTTCCACTGTATTTATATTATTGTTATTCTGAGACTTGATAATTGTGTATTTTCAGTGACTGTATATATATGTGAAACTCTGTTGTAATTAAATGTAATCGAAGATATAATATTCTTTTGGTAAACTGTTATTATTTATTATTATATTTTATCCGCTGCGAATGTGAGTTGTTGATGTTAATGTTTCTGTTCTTCTTCTTCTATCTCTTTCTTCTTTACATGGCTATCTGGAATTTTCGAGAGTGGAAATTTCGGGTCGTTACATTTGGTATCAGAGCCGAAAGGTTAAGCGAGAACCTTGGCTCTGGTGGGGATTACTCATTTAATAGAGTCTGTAGTACTCTAGAATGAGTTGAGAATATATATACATACACACACACACACATATATATATATATATGTGTGTGTGTGTGTGTGTGTGTGTATATGTATATGAGCGCGTACTTGTTATTTTCTTATATAAAGATTTTAAATGATTTTATATAAAAGTATATTTTGATATATTAATTAATATTTCCTTCTAATAAATATTGAGATGATTGGTTGTTAAATTAATAGAATTAAATTAAGAAGTAATGAAATACAACAAAGTAGAAATCTTGAATTGGAATTAAATTAAGTAGAAATAGGAATACAACCAAATTAAAATTTAATGAATTGAAAATGAAATTCTAAATTTGTCCCAGAATTTGAAATTTTGTTTCAAAGTAATGAAAAAATAAATTAATATAAATAAGTATTATTTGAATAAAAGAGACCTGTTGCAAACAATGGGTTGTTTGAAATTTGATTTGAATTTAAAACCAAGGGTGGTTTAAAATTGTAAAACATGGCTGGGAGGGCCAAGAAATAAATATGTAGATATGTATGGATATACATGATATCAAAGATAATTTGAAATAAACTCTAAGAGGTTGAGTTTTGATTTTTTCCCTGAAGTGTGATGTTAAAACCCAAAGCGATATAAGTTTGGAACTTATAAGAGGGAAAGAATTTTGAAGTTTGAAGCGGGAATTCAAATTTAGTAAGGTTGATTGGATTAAGTAAATTGGAATTTAACTTGGAAAGTTAAAATGGTTGATTTGAATTGGGAATTTGTGTGATCTTCAAACGAGTTTGAGATTTAGAAATTGAATATGGATGTTTTTAAAATAAATTGAGTAACACCATCCTATTGTTACTAAAAATCTTTAAATTGCGAATTGGGTTTGTTTTAAATGATTAAGAAATGAGGGGTGGTAATATATCCATTATTGAGAAAGAAATAAAATCTAACTTTAATTTAAAATTAAGGATATGGAATTACTTTGAACTAAAAATTTGAACAATTGAATTTGTAAATTAAAATTGTTTAAGATCTGGCTTCAATCTGGAAGATACAATTTAATAATAAATTAAAATTTTAAAATAAAATTGTATCGAACTCTTATTTGAACTTTGAAATACACAAGTAAAGAAAATTTGAAATGGAATTTTGGGAATTGGACTCAGAAATTAAATTGATTAAAAACTTTGAATAAAAGTTAATTTGGTTTAAAGGGGTTAAACCAACCTTTGAGTATTTAACTCGAATTTATATAATTCGAGATGAGTTAAAGTTGAAATTTAAATTCCATTAGTACAAACTGAATTTAGTTTGAATTAATTAGAATTGAAGTTGACTTGGGAGTAAATAAATGTCAATGGAAATTGGAGTTATTCAAATTGGAATTGGATCAATTTAAATGGAAGTTTAAATTTACATTGAAGTGTTGGGAAAGTGAACAGTTGACTCTTGACTATTTTCAATATATACAACCTTTCTTTCTTAAAGCCAAATTATTTTATATACTTGTTTTACCATTATTTTTGGAGCTATTTAACCATTTTTCAACTGTTTTCTAAACTAATTACTATTTTTCAACTATGTTACAAATTAATTACTAATTTACAACTATTTTGCAATTATCTAAAATTTCTAAAACTTTTTAACTATTTCTCAACTATTTTACAATTAGTTAACTATTTTACAGCTATTTTGCAAACTAATAATTATTTTTCGACTACTTATTTATTTTTAAAATTTTCAAGCTATTTTCTAAATAAATAAAAACTAGTCGGAGTTCAAACTGTTATTGATTTAAAATACCCAACAGAGATAAGAATTGAAGTGATAATCCATATGGGGATTACGGCAATTGTAAATAAGTGATGGGGAATTTAAGGAAACGTGAATAGAAAGGAAATTGATTTGGCTAATGATCAATGAAGTTAAATACGTAAGGGGGTACGTATATTATTCTATTCGCATATCCATACGATCCAGATTCGAGCACAGAATTTCGAGATAGTTTATCGATCCGAGTCGAGATTTTTCACTCGATTTTCGACGGCGAATCTGGATATGGGTTGTTGACTGGATCTGGATATTCTCTATCATAGTTGTGTCTATGCAAGGAGAATGACGGTTTCTAATCAAGAAACCAGATCTGTGTCCGCATTAGGAAGTTAGGTGGACGATACTAGTACGGGTTTGAATAAATTTATTTTGAAAAGAGTAATCAAATTTGAATATTTGATTTTGAATAAAAAAAGTTATATATCTTTGTTTTACTTTAGATGAAACCCCCTTGTTGAATCTATTGCTGGAAGGAAAAGGATTTTTGAATGTGTTTAAAGTATAAAAGGGATTTTATACAAGTTTGAAAAGATCCAAAGTTTTTAAATTTTTGTATATCTAAATATATATAAAGGATCTTATGAGGACTTTGAAAAGGTTTTGGGAACCTTTGGATTTGGAAAGGCTTTGATTTTTTGGGTAAAATCAATATGAGAATTTGGAAAGCCTAGTTTGAGAATTATCGGTTTTGGAATAATCGATTTTATATAAATGAACTTTGTATGAGATCATACTAGGTGTATGATTTGAAGATACTATATGTGTATAGTATAAAGTGTTTTGATGATGGCTCTGGAGAAAAAGACGCACACTTGAAATGAACTTCTTAGGAGTGCCACTGGGTGGTGTTGCCTTGAGCCCCAAGGGGGGGTTCTAAAGTTGATCCTGTGAGGAGTCCGGACAAAACTAGTTCCTGAGGATTATTGGGTAGTGTAAGTCGATGGCGTTGATGCCTACAGAGGCATTTGGGTTATGCTATGACGACAGTGTAACTCGATGTCGCTGCGATCTACTGTGGGGACCATAGCGAAAATCGTGTGGAGGATGAGTGTCAACGGTCTACACTTGATTTTGCCAGGAAGGCAACGCAACATCGGTAGACTGCTATTTATGGTCAAGTAGAGTGGTGAAGTTTCATTTTTGGCAGCGAAATTCAATGGCGCTAATGCCTATAGCTATATGGGTTTTTGCTGAGATGGCTACGTAACCCCAGTTGTAGCTGCGATCTGTCGTGGGTTCCATGGTGTAATCGTGGGGCGCGGAGGCCTATAGTTATATGTGGATTTTGTCGGGACGGCAACGTAACCATCGGGTTAACTGCGACCATGGATGGGGGTGATGATTTCCAGAGCATCCTCAGCAAAGATATTTCCTCTATTTTCAAAACCTGATTCCTATATTTTCAATAAAATTATTTTTTCAAATGTTTTCACTGGATGTTGAAAACGGGTTTACCAAGTACTTATAGATTTTCAGTCCTACGCCTGATCAACATATGACTGAATTTCTGTGAGAACAAGGATGGACTAGTTGAGACATCGAGTCATAAAATGTATTTCTATAAAGAGTTATTTTAATAGTATTATGTGACTTTAAAAGCTTTTCTAAAATTTTGACATAAAGGTGTTGGGATTTTGGAAAATCAAAGGAAATCCAAACTGAAAATATAAAATTAAAACTCGAGAAAATTTAATGAAGTGATTCTTTATAATTATAGGAAATCGAATATTAAATTAAAAGTGAAAGTAAACCAATCAGCTAAGTAAATTATTTAATAGTGTATGTTAATAAAATTTAACTTGGGTAAACAAATGGATTGTAAATTAATAATATTTGGTAATGAATTCGAATTGTAAATAGAATTCGACTTGGATGTGATAATGAATTAAATAAGAAGAGATGTTGTAAAATAAAAAATAAAATAGAGTTGGATTGAAAATGTGATGGTTTGAATTACAAATAAAATCCAAGGGTGATTTGAATAATGTTTAATGAAATTTGCAAGAAAATTGGATATAAGAAAGTGATTATAATAGCAATGGTTTGTGTTGCAAATAAAAACCCAAGTAAATAGAAATAAATTGAGAATGACTTTGTATTAATAAAATAAATTCGAAATGAGTTAAGCATGTGAATGTAAAATTTAAAATGGGGTGGATAAATTGGTTAATTGAATTAAATAATAAATGGATGAAGTTTCATTGAATGGAAATTAAATAAAGGTTTTAGTTGAAATTCGTTTGTCAGAATAAGCTTAAGTTATGAGACGAATAAATATGAAGTAAAAAACAATGAAAGCTTGGATTAAGTTAAGTCGAAAATGGTCATTAATTTATAAGTTTGAATGAGTAAAGCCCAATAAATTGTTTTTGATGAATCCAAGGCTGAGATAAAATGAAATGCAATGAATGGTTCGTAAATAATTTAGAAAAGAAATGGAATTAAGTGTAGAATGGGTTGAAATTAATTTAAAGTAGTTATAAACTAAAATAGATACTCTATTAAACGAATATCATCGAAATTGCATAAAATGGTTGTCGATCGGCGTAAATAAAAGTAATTAAATTCTATGAGTCGATGAAGATTGAATAACATGATTTTGAAATCAAATGAAGTGAATATGAGCTTGATTGGATTAAAAATAAATTGAATGTAAGCATTTGAATTGTAAACCATTAAAAATTGAATGAAATGACATATAAATTTGGTTGGAAGCAATTGGAATAGCTTTAAATCATGTAAATCGCTTATTGTAAACGTTTGGTGCTTGTTGTTTATGAAATACACGTGTTTAACTATTGAATATAAGTGAAATGCTTGTGATTTTCTATTAAAGTAAACGAAATGCTGATAAATACTCTATATATGGCACTTACATATTTAAGTTGAGTAAGTACAGGTACCGGGAAGCCGTTAGGCTGGATTTGGATGCACTAATTGCTAAAATAAATAAGCCGCATGCTTAAAATGCTAAATAAGGTACGCCTACGCAATAAAAATAGGGAATATGAACTGTTTTTTCTTTTTCCGACCGTGTGGGTCGATGTATACATATTTATATCTCTTGTCAAATTGCAAAAGCTCCTCCGTACAGAGGAGACTCTGCCAAAAAATTTCGAAAATTTTGGGAGTTAGAAAATTTTTGGGAAAAAATTTGTTAACGACGAAACGATTTCAAATTGAAAATTTAAAGTAAATTAGTAAATGAAACTGATATGAATCAAATATACATGAAAGATAAAATTCAATATGCAAAATTTAAAATAAATTGGATTCGTATGGAAAATGGGGGAAATTAATTTAAATAGAAATGGATATGAAACTTCTATAAGGAAAGGTATGTAAAGATTTGAAAAGGGCTATGATGGGATATTATTGCTAAGTAGGTTATGCAGGTATTAAAAGAAGGAAAAGAAAATTGGATTTGATTCCAAAAGATAAATGTGAATTGCTCGACAAAAAGGTATGTATTTAAAATACTGTATGAAATTGGATTAAGTTTTTGATGTAGCAACTTGGCTTTTGTTTTCTTTTTGGTATTTGGGAGCCCGTAGAGGCCTTTTGTAGTTGTACCGAGCTAGCCGCGCAAAGGAGACGCTGGCCAATTTTTTCGGAAATTTAGAGAGTTAGAATAATTTTTGAAAAAAATTCTGATAATCTAAATTTGGTTTTAAATTGTAATTAGATGATTAAGCGAAAAGGGTATTGTTTGAAACTATAGAAGGTTTGGGAAAGTTGGTGGATGTGATAATGGGTCTTTAATAAAAGATAGTTGGTAGGGTGTTGAATTATGAGTTTTGGGAAAAAGTAAACGGGTAGTGGGCCATTCTTCCTAACTAGTAATTTCGGGGACGAAATTCTTTTAAGGGGGAAGGAATGTGACGACCCGAAAATTCTAGCAATTTAAATTTGAATAGTTAATTGATTTCAAAATATTTAATTGTGAATTTTAACTTGTATTCAAGATATTAATATTTACTTGATTATTAAATCATTGAATTATATAGTTTAAAATGTTGAATTTAATAAATTGAAATTAGGTAAATTGTTGAATCATAAATTTCTATGCTTGTTTAAAATAATATGAAGGTTTATAAAATCTATAATGATGATACTGAAGATAATAGAATGGTTGAAGTTTAATTTAAAGGAAATTTGTTCAATTTTAATAATAGATCGTTCAAATTGAATTTAAAAATAGCCTTCCGAAGCACAGTCTCTGAATTCGACGAAACCGGTTCCATTGGATCCATAATAGTTAGTTATTATCGGATTTCAATTTTCGTAGCAATCGGAGTGGTCATTTGACCGTAGCATCTCAAAACGCTTAAATCTATTTTGATCGATTTCATTTAATATCGATCGTTTAATTCCGTAACTCGCACATACGTTCAAATCAGCTTCCGAAACACGTTTCATTGAGTTCGGAATGCGGGTATAACCTTATAAACACCTTTCGGCATGTGGGATACGGGGTCCGGAATTTCGAGTTATGTTTAACGAGACGTCTGTAGGTTTTATAATATAATAAATTTAAAAGTACATTTGGTCAGAGATTTTTTATAACAGCGTACGCAGGAATGTTTTCTAACCCTATACCTTAACCCCCTCTCTAATTTTCAACCCGAAAGCAAGAACTCTCGAAAGAAAAAATATAATGGCCGAAGCCCTCATACAAATATATATATATATATATATATATATATATATATATATATATATATATATATATATATAATACCGAAGCAATCGGTCGGCAAATCGAAATCAAGTCGTGATGCTTGGGGAAGACCTAGCACGGCCTGGAGGAGGGTTCGTTGTTGATTTGCGCTCGCGTGGTGGTAGGATACTGGAGGGGCGGCGCTGTTTTCGAGCACGAAAATGTAAGAGCTCGACGGCGACGCCAGTGGGGAAGAAGCAGGGGGTAGTGTCGATTCAAGGGATTGGAGGGTTAGGGCAAGACGCGATGTGGATCGCATGTGCCTGTGATGCTCGTGGGTTGCAGTGCGAACGTGGGGGAGGCTCTTATCTCAGCAAGGTATAGGTTTGATTTAGATTTAAAGAACACTTAGTTATGAATTTATCTGTATAAAAAAAATATAGAAGAAAGGAATTTTCTATAAACACATGTTGTTGATTAACAGTAAGGTGTACTTATATACTGACAAATTATTTTCATAAAAAAAAATTTAAATCTAATTTTACACATATGTATATACCGGGAAATAGTATATAGGAATATTAGGAAGTTTATATAAAAAGTTAGATTTTGAAGCCTCTATGGATTATTTTTATATATAGTTTAGAAATGGAAATCTACCAATTTATTTTAATAATGTATATTAGTGATTAAGGTGATTAATAAACTTAATTACCTTTCAGAAACTAATTTTAAATTAAATAATTTGTTAATTAAATCTATGGGAATTACTTGTCCAATTAATACGTATATTAATAAAATCATTTAATATTTATTTAAGGTCTGAAAACATGGGAAACAAGTCGAGTTAGAGTAGATTGCAAAACAAAGGCAAAGGTGAGTAAATCTCACTATGTTGGATTTTTATTTAAATTTAAATGTTAAATTTAAATATTTGGTTGCATGATTGAACTGATTGATGTGCACTGTAAACTGATGACTTTGATTTTGGTTGATTCCTGAGTTGATTGTTGCTGGACTCGGAATATTCGGGTCGTAAATTGTTTAAACTTAACTCATAAATAAGTAAATGTCTCCAAAGATAATAAAGGTAACGATTTGTGGTTCATTAAATTAGTAGGTAATTAAAATGAATTACTAATTAATTAAATCAATTAGTGAATTTGGGTTAACTAATTAAGTTTAAATTAATTAGAGTGACCAATGGGTGGTTTAATAAATGATTACTTAGTGCAATTAATAATATAATTACTTGGTGTAATTAATCGAGACATAAATTAAGATAATTAATTAAGGAGAACGAATTTATTTAATGAAATAAATAAAAAGGTGATAATTTCTGGTGGAGATAAATCAAGTATGATTTAGACTGTGGTTTAATTAATATAATCAGTTTAGATTTTGATAAATTGAAATATAATTGGAATCAAAAACTTATATAATTAAGAAAGTAATTAAAGATTCGATTAATTAAGATTAATTAAACCATAATATGGGACTTATGAGGAGTTAATTAATATAAGTAACTAAGGATTAATGTAATTTAAATAGATAATTAATTCATGAAGTAATTAAGATTACTTATTGATTTTGGTTAAGAAGAATTATTATCGTGAAATTAATTAAAGTTATTACTTGAATGAAAATTGAAAAATAATAATTCATCCAGGGTGATCAATTAAGGTGAATTATGAAGGAATGGTTGGTAAATGATTTGAAACTAATTAATGTTAAATGAAGGAATATAAATGGTTGAGGATAGAAATTCCAGTAGTATAAATTGAGTTAATTTGGAAATGATCAAATCAGATATGAATGATGGAATGGTATTGGATGCTTGAATGAGATGATATTCCTAATATGAAATGTTGAGTATTTCATTTTGATAATTTGGGTTTGGATGACACGAGTCTCGAAGTGGGATCGGGTATTAGGCAATACCCGAACCACTTCGACTATAGATTGGTATGTGAAATTCATATATTGGAATGAAGTGATTAAAGGGAAGTGGGCTATTTAAATCTAATCTTGGGTACTTAGGCAATGGATGTGTGAAGTTAGTTATGTCTATAACATATTGGGCACCTGTAAAATTGTTTTGAGTTACCTCGGGTTTTATTTAAGTTGTTTGCTTTGGTATTCCATGTTATTTGGATTTACTCACGCTGGTTTCCAGCTTGAATCGGGTGTTACTTTGGTGTAATGCTCGGGTCAGACCGAGTATTACAGATTTTCTGGTAGATACGTTTTGGGAGCTCAGGAGGCGAGCTGGATGGCAATAGCATACAGGGTATTTCCACTGTATTTATATTATTGTTATTCCGAGACTTGATAATTGTGTATTTTCAGTGACTGTATATATATGTGAAACTCTGTTGTAATTAAATGTAATCGAAGATATAATATTCTTTTGGTAAACTGTTATTATTTATTATTATATTTTATCCGTTGCGAATGTGAGTTGTTGATGTTTCTGTTCTTCTTCTTCTATCTCTTTCTACTTTTCATAACTATCTGGAATTTTCGAGAGTGGAAATTTCGGGTCGTTACAAGTTCGATTGAAAAGCTCGGCCATTTTTTTCAACAGAGGGTTTCGATTTTTAACTGAAGGGATGGTCTCGTGTTCGAAAAGAAACAGAATAAGGGATGGTGTGTTCCAGAAGGCAAAGGAAGCGTGTTGAAGACGCTTTGCTACAGTGTTCACTTATTTTTAATTCAAATTCGAATCGATTATTATCAATTAAATTTTCAGCGCGTTTATATATCATACACACACACTAACTCCGATCAATACGAAATTTGAAATTCGATAATAATTCAATATTACGGACCCAATGGAACTTGTTCCGTCGAATTCTGAGACTGCGCCTCGGAAGGCTATTTTTTTTAAATTCGATTTAAACAGTAAAATTTCAAAACTGAACAAATCACTTTTCAATTAAATTTTATCACTTCTATTATCTTCAATGTTAGTAATATAAATTTTATAAGCCTTCAAATTATTTTCAACAAACTTAAAATTATAGATTTCATATCTTATCAAATTTCAAATTATTTGATTCAATAATTTAATTATCAAATAAATTGTAATATTCGTTATTCAAGTTAAAATTACTCTATTGAATATTTAAAATCAATTAAATATTCCGATTTTAAATGCTTGAAAATTTCGGGTCGTCACATTGTTGCACCATTGTTGTTTCACTGTTTCACTCGAGTTTGTGCATTTATATCCATTTATGTGTGTGTTAATATATAAATGTACATGTGTTTGAGCTTTGGCTCTATTCGCTTGATGTCTACATGCTGTCGGGTTAGCTTATCTTTGGTCGAGACTGTGTTTGTCCCTGTAGCATACTCACTGATTTATATTGATGCATTGATTTGAAACTGCTGCATGACTTCGTTGTTCAATTTTAACCTTGACCACTTTGGTTCTGACTTGATGCTAAGCTTTGGCATGATTGTTTTGAACTGTGCTTTATTCGAACATGTATATGGCTGCTATCATTTGTATGTGTGTTTTGTTGAATTTTCACTATATTGTCACTACATACTCTGTTCTTGTTCACTTGATGGTCGTTGTGCACTGGGTAGACGCTGTGCTCATTGTAACTGTACATATAGATGTTGTTGAGCCACCGAGTCAGTTTGCATTTGTGGCTGCACTTCAGTTGCTTGTATATGTGTATAAAAGTGTGATGGTCTCTGGTAGTTGTTCATTGTGTAGCCTGGTTTGGTGGTGAACTTTTTCCTGTTCCTTTATGGTCTTGGTCTAGTGTTCTGATGTATGTAGATTGACTTCGGTCGTTGTTGAACCTTCCTGACTTTGCTCTGTTGACATCATCTTTGACTTTGTTTAATAGTGTTTATTTCCTTTATGCTCGACTCTGGCCATTTGTGTTTAGCTACCTTGTGTATACATACATCTATGTATGTATATATGTGTTGTATTTCCTTGTAATCTTCATTGCACTGTGATTCCTCTAGCCTGTTTTCATTTTTCCTGCACTCTGGCCTTCTTCTGTTTCAAGTGTTCATGTACAGTTGTTTTGATCATTTTATTGTACTTATATTTTTGGACTGCACCTGTGTTGTATCCAGCTTCGGGTTTAACCTTGTGCCCATGTCGTGACATTATTTTTATTGCACTTGAGTTGCACCTGGCTTTTGATTTAGGTTTGACCTGTGCTCACCTGTCCCTGTAAATTTATCAAGTGTACATATCGATGTGCATGGCCTTGTGGCATGTACTGTGATACACTATGCATGTCACAAGCGGTTCGTGTATGATGAATTCAAATTTAAATGATGACGAACAGCCTAAATAACTGAGGCAAATATTATTTTTAAAATTACATTTTATTTTATACTACAAAAATATTTTATTTTCAATTTTACCGCATCAGTATTTATTTTTGCAGATTGCTCAGATGCTGGTTTCAAGTTGAAGATAAAACACGAGTAAATGAGTGAATTGTAGTGAGGTGCATTTGTAAATTAGAATTGTGATGTAATAAAATTTGTATTATAATTGAAATTGTATATATATACTGAGAGCTCGAATTTGTACTATTCAAAATTGTGATAAATATTTGTTTGAATGAATTATTCATTTGAATTTATATTCTATGTTATTTGTTTTATTTAGCAAACATTTATTTAATTATGTGAAAAATATAATATTACATTAACAAATACATTTAAATGAATATATATATATATATATGTTTATTATCATCAAACAAAAATCATACAATCGCATATTCAACATTCTTTTCTTCTAGTAATGGTCGGCTCCCGACTTTTCTTACATTTGTTTTTATTTTGTCAAAATGAACGTGTATGGTTAAGGTGCAAGATGATAAGAGTGATGGAAAAATGCTGTGACAATTGCCCTAATACGCTTGTGTTAATAATTAACATGTATAACCATTTGTCATCCATTTATTCAATTAAGCTGGTCTCTAGGTTTACTTTCAAATCTGAATCCCCTTATCACTCTAATATTTACATTATTCTACTTAATTTATCAAAATAAAACTTCTGAATAATGTTATTTAAAATTAGGGGTGTTATAAGAAGCCAAACACTGTACAAGTACAACGAATGAAGAACTAGGATTTTTGGTTGGCTAATTACCAAGATTTTGATTTTTAAAGTTTTGAAATTTTAATTTTCTTATTTCCAGGCAAGTTTAAATAGAGAGAAGGGGTATGGAGGTGAGAACATGGATGGTATAACCTCAATAGTAAGGGTATGGGCTGAGATATATGGGTATGGTTAAAAAGATTTTATTTCTATTATTTTACTCGATTAATATTTGACAATACATACCCAAATAACTTGAACCCCTAATGAGGCATGCCGCTCGGCTTTCTATATATTGGACCCGATACCGGACACAATGGAAATAGTTTTGAGACTTACTTCAATCACGTACAGAAGACTATTTTTCAAACCCAATTCTATTATATAAATTTTTGAAACTAATTTTTACGCATTTCGAATTCGCACGACTAAACGATACGCCTGATTACCATGAAATTCGATGGCATATTATAGTTCATTATACGGATCCAATGAAACTAGTTTCATCGAAATCCAAAACGGTGCCCCAGAATGATAATTTCACAAATTTAATTTTCGTTCCAATTATCGATATTTACGATCTGTTTATATTTGTAAATAAATTTACAAATTGAATTCATCGATGTTATTGACTAATTAAAAGGAGTTAAATAAAATTATTAAATACATTTAATTAATATTTAATTCACAATTCAAATATTTAAACATTCCATATATTTGAATTACAAGTTATTAAATTCCAAAATCCAAATATTTGAATATATCTAAAATTAACTAAATATTTAAAATCAAACGACCAAAATTTTGGGTTATTACATAACATGTTGAAATTAAGCATACCTAAAGGAAACATGTGGCGTGCACACAGCTTAACGACCTATAGAAGTATTTTGCAATGCTAGCTAACTAAGTCAAAATATGAACAACGTCAAACAAAAATATATTTCAAATTCTATAAATAGAATAAACAAATTTGACATCCAATACGCAAACTAATTAAACATTAAAACATTAAACCAATTAACTAATCAAGTTTTACTTAACATGAGATCAACTAAGTCAAAACTCATTACCATATTTTAGCAAAGCTATGATTTTAAAAGCAGAAGTAGTTGTAGATCTTTAAAAAAAATTGCAATTAAACAACCATAGCAACGCCTTCCTCTTTACCGTTAATGCCACCTTGAATGACCCCGTCGAGAGGTGGAGGTCCTCGGGCCTGAGCGAAGAGGGATGTAGATCTTAGTGTTGCCTTAAGCGATAATTCGAACTATTGTAAAACATGCACTGCATTTTACAGTTAGGAATGGATTAGGGAAGTAAAGTAAGAAATATATTTGAGAAAAAGTGTGTTCAAAACATGGTACATAATAGACTGAAAATGTGGTAGATGTTGAGAAATACAAATTTATCATTGAACATAGTTTTCTTTTTTGACTAAATTGAGGGTACTCTTGGCAGTTCAAAAAAGGCTTCACATTAAAGTGTTTGCTTCATATATAAGATGAGTTTATACTTTAAGAGTAAAGTGTGCATGGCGGGAGAATGACATGAGTTTAATCGAGTATTGTGTTGAAGCATGTAGCATTGACGTGCTTGTTATTTCCGTACATATATCGAGCTGCTATTTTCTTGCATATTCATACATGTTTTATCTATTAATTAATAAAACTTCTCAAAACAATATTATTTATTTATAAATTTAATTTTGTATTATGTATATTTATGGGATATGTAATTATAAAATAGGTCATACAAATACACACACACATATATATATACACATATAATTTATACTATAATCTAAAAATAATTCTTCTTATACTTACCGAATGTATGTGTGTGTATGTATGTATAAATATATGTATGTATGTTTGTATGTTTGTAAATTAAGTATTTTCTTTCATATTTAATAAATTGTTAAAAATAAAAAATAATATTTCAATTTTTGAATGTTTTATATTTATATGTTTTGAATTTATATTTATATAATGTACTTTAAACAGATTTAAAAAAACTAATATATATTTTTTGGAATTACCTCGATGACATATTTAAATCGATGATTGGGAGTAACCTCAATGAATGTGCTTAGTTTGTACATGTTAGAATTTGTTGATCAACCTTTAAAAAATCTTTTTCTTATTCTCGATATGGTTTGCAAGACCTATATTGAAATGCATTAAATAAGGAGCAGAAGAAGAGAACCTTTCTCTTGGGATCGGATTGGAATGGTTTAAAGTGAATAAGACCCATTGGGTATATTTATGGTAGAGAGGGAATCATCTCATATTTCCTTTATTTTCTATATATAGACACAAAAATATATTGCGACGCTCCACTCCTGTACCCACAATAATAAAGAGTATTACCGGTTAATACTGTCTGCTAATGCGGAGAATAGGATTGGTTAGGAGCGACCATCAATAGCCTTGTCTTAAATATCTATTGAATATGCCGACAAATGCTCTAATTTAATTTTTTTCTTCTAACTCAAGTGAATCGACATATCCAATGAATACTTAATACAAAACTATAGGTGATTAATGGATCTATTAAAACAAAACACAACAACTAAATGAAACTCACATCACAGAACAGCAGATAAACATTTATATACACACATATACAGATACATCATCAGAGTAATAGAAAATGGTATGTAAGTGGTATGACAATCACAATATGCACACGAGTTAAAACAATCTATACATAAAGCTACATCAAAAAAAGATAGTAGAAATGTCCATGTGGAAGAAGAAAGGCTGAGTCCAAAAGGGTACCTAACCTGAAACACCTCGGTCTGACTCCAGTATGAAACACGTGGGTCGGTCTAGCTAAAACAGTCAGTTAATATGGTTAAAAGATAATATGAGTATAAGGATAAGGATCATATTCTTCTCAAACTAGAAGAGACTATTCTAAGTATAAGTGGTTACTTCAAGTGATATAATATCACTTAGCATAAGTATATAATCTCAAAAGAGATAAACTAATGTCCACAAAATGCTAAATATAGCAAGCCTCATATCATCGGCTAATCACAAATCAACAATAATGGTTTAGGGAAAAGCATAACTCCTAAAAAGGAAAAATCCCAAACCCACCATATTGGCAATCTCAAATGCAAATTCAAAGAAATCACAATCTCAAAATATGCCATAAAGGCAATACATATGGCTCCAAATAGGAGAACGTAAATTCCAAATAAACGCCATATTAGAATTCTCAAATCTCAATATAAATGCCAAGTGTGGCAACTCAAATCTCAAAGGTAAAACTCAAAGAGTCCAAATTCCCAAAGAGGTAATCGCCATATATATAATATCTTAAATGGCTAGAAAGGCCAACAATGTATGAGCGATACACTTGGGAAATCACAATAATCAATGAAAACATCTTAAAAATTTGCACGTGCATGTGGCCGAAGCCTGCCAAGTATTGATCTATCAAATAAGGCGCCATGCTCGAAGGCAAAAATGTCACGGTGATAAACATCCCGTAATGGAAAATACACTGTAATGGAAAACGTCTCAAGGACAAATATGCCACAATGGCAAATACGCTGCAATTGCAAGCGCCACAATGGAAATGACCCGAAGGTCCAGTATTGGCAATACGCTGCAATGATAAATGTTTCATAAACTCTCAAATAAGAACCTGAAAAGTGTTAGCATGCGTCACATACGACACGTTCGCACTAAACGGTTTACTAGCCACTAGTAAATGTCACACTCAAAAGTAGTAAAATATTTACCTCATCTCATCGGTAAACATGACCTGAAGGTCAAAAAGATCAAACGGAGAAGTCAGGAGTTAACCGATAAGATAAACGCCTGTGTCTCATACCACATGTTTTATCAAACCGTTCAATTCACCATCCCATTTGCTCGAATAGTGCAAAAATATGCCTTTTATATATAAATAATTTATTTAGGAAAACAAGCTTTCAAAACCCTTTTTAGAAATCAATTTGGAAAATAATATTTGAAAATTCCCATATCATAGAGAACGAATATATTTTATAGCTTAAAATAATTTAAAAATGTTATAATAGTTATTTTAAATGCTAATGTATTTTAAAAATTATTTGAAAACTGTTTGGAAAAATTCGTGCTCGAAATCAAATAAAAATCATCGAAAAAACAATAAAACCGACATTCGAAAACATCTCAAAAATCAAATCGCTTTGAATCACAAATTTAAAATTCTATCTCGCCTATTTATAGGCTTCATGGCCTTCAAAATAGTTCAGAAATATCACAAAAACAAGATGTAGAAGTTGAAAAACGGAATTAGAAAATATGACAAAACACAAAAATGCACATGCCAAAAACAATACTGAGGTCTGAAATCTTCTATGGGTTCAACTTTCAGACATAATTTGAAAGGCTAAGTGACCTCGGAATGGTCCAAAATTTGATATACAGAAAGTAGAACAATATATCTATGAGCTGGATAAAGATTCACTGAATTTCGATATGGATTTCCAATGATATGAAATCTCAAACGTGGACTCATGCCATGTTGAATTCTGCCCAAGTCTAAAACCCTCATGGGTTCTAATTACAGACACAAAACAAGTGGCCAAACGACCTCTGATTTAACTGAAAATTTGTGTGCCCATAGTAGATTACTTCAGCTTTCAAATAAAAAAAGAGTCAATGATTTCCAACTGAAAATGAATAGTTACGCTATCTCAAACATGGACTCATGGCATGTTTGCAACAGTTCAAAAAACAATTGTGTCAAGGCCTGAAAACCATCTTGCGTTCAAATTGCAGACCTAAAACAGAGGGCCAAACGACCTCATATTATGCTTAGAATTGGCATACACATACTAAAAAACTTTAGCTTTCAAAAAAATCAATTAATTCCAATTGGAAACGAAAATGTTAGGTTGTCTCAAATTTGTTTCTCAAACATGGACTCAGGCCATGTTTGCAACAGTTCAAAAAAACAAATGTACAGGCCTGAAAACTATCACGGTTTCAACTTTCAGGCATGAAATAGAGGACCAAACGACCTCGGAGTGAGTTGAAAATTGTTACGCATACAGCAGAAAACTTTATCTTTCAAATAAAAGAAGAATCGATGATTTCCAACAAGACATGATAGAGATCCTCTCTCAAACATGGACTTAGGCCATATTTGTAGCAACCCAGAAAACAAAATGTGTACAGGCAAAAAACTTGGGTTTGTATTGATTTTGCAACAAGTTTTCAGGTATCAAACGAAAGAGTTTTCTATGAAATTTTGCATACTTATACTACAGGACACGAGCTATCAATAAAAGAAAATCTGACAGCATTTCGTTGTCAGAATTAAAGGATACAAGCATTTAAAGACGAAATATGAAACAGATTTCAAACGGTGATAAATCAACTACACAAATTCATATAGAGACTAAAATTTTCACTTCTTTTGCAATTTTTGAGCTTGCGTCAGCTAGATTATGTGTGTACTTCAACTCACTTTGTTGTATTTGTGCAAAAACTCAGATTTAAGCAAAAAGTTGAAAGCTTTGACGAGGAATCAGCCTTCAAGAACATGTATAAGAGACATGTAGTACATGCAAGAATTTTTTTCATTAAATTAGAAAACCATTTCCCAAATCAGAAATTTTTGATGAAATTATGCGGTTTGGGCTTTGATTACCTTTAGATCTACACTCTAGATTGGAAAAGATTTCAGTTTGTTGAATTAACTTGAAGAAATAAGCTTGGATTTGAAATTTTGTGAAGTGGGTTACTGTATTTTCTTTTTTCCCCTTTAAGAAGGAAGATGAAAATAGAATGTACATGAACTATTTTTATCTGCTTCTCAATATCTGCCTAAGTACTAATGGGCTTATGGACACATTAATGAAAAGAAAATGAAATGGCCTATGTTTTAATTCAACGCTTAAATAAAAAATGCACATATATATACACTATTAGAAAACAAAATGCATTTTCCTTCCAATTTTTACATAAGAAAAATATGGAACTTACACACTTGTAAAATAAAACATTTTTCACCATATAAAAAGATAATTTTTATTTTTAAAAAATTTAATTAATAAAATACCTCAATTTACAAAAATACGCTATTTTCACAAATAAAAAGCCTTACTTTTAAACTCTAAAATTCCACAAAAATTATTTTCTTACTTAGAAAAATAATACAAACCATTTTAAACTCAAATTTCTAATCAAAACACATTTTTAGACCAAATTCCATCATTTTATTTAAATAACACCCTTTAAAAATCACATACTTCTGTTAAAAAATAATTAAAAGAAGTAATTGGCAATAATTAATAAAATTATTGCATTTTTTCTAAAAAAAAGTATTTTTCATTCGTTATTAACACAAACAAATAAGATAAGGCTTTTAAACTTTATTTTCACATTTTAATTCCCAAATTTATTGCTTATTCCAAATAAACAATTAAAAATCTGTAATTTTATTTTTATTTGCAATATTAATTTATAACTGCCATTATAATCTAATATTTATAGTTAACCTCCAAAACCAGGGTTGTTACAAACTCCCCCTCTTAATGATATTGCGTCGTCCTAATTTCTAGAGAAGAGTTTGTACTCAACATACTAATTTCATTAATCAAAAGAAAAAGATAAGATTGAGATAAAAATATTCTCACCTTCACAATGAAAAAAAGAAAACCGGGGTATGATCGCTCGATAAACTCTTTGGTTTCCTGAGTGCAGTCATTAGGATTAGCGGACCATAAACATTAACGAGCGACATATCCCTGTTTCGAAGGTGTCTCACCTCCAAAGCAAGTACGGGAATTGGCTGCTGCATAATAGATAGGTCTGGTGAGATCTCAAGCACTTGCAAATCTGGAGAATCGGTAATAGAATCCATCTCTCGGAGACACTTCCGAAGCAAGGAGACGTGAAACACATCATGAACACTAGATAGATGAGCTAGAAGTGAAAATTTATATGTTGTAGGGCCAATACGGTCAGTAATAGGAAATTGTCCTATAAAGCGAGGAGTCAATTTCTCAGTCGTACTGAAGCGCATAACCCCCTTCAAAGGAGAATAATGATTAAAGAAGAGATCACCAATAGAGAACTCGAGAGGCTTGCGACAGTTGCACGCGTAGGAATTCTGACCGCTCTATGCCTCTTTCATTCTCTACCGAATAAGTATAATCTTCACAGAAGAATCACAAATAGAATTTGGGCCTAGGAAGCTTCCATCCAAATTCCAACCAACATGAGGTGATCGACATGGCCTTCCATAAAGGACTTCAAAATGAGCCATACCGATACTTGACTGAAAGCTATTATTGTAGGAGAACTCCACAAGAGGTAAGTGGTCCTCCCAACTACCACCGAAATCCGAAATGCAAGCACGAAGAAGATCCTCTAAAATACGGCTCACCCATTCAGTCTATCCATCAGACTGCGGATAATATGTTGTGCTAAAATTAAGCTTTGTTCCTAAAGCTTACCGAAGACTCTGCCAAAAATGACTCGTGAATAGTGGATCATGGTCACAGACAATCGAATTAGGAATATCGTGAAGTCTCACGATTTCTTTGATATATGGATTAGACAGAAGAGAAGCACTCCTATTAGACTAAATAGGAATGAAGTGAGCAGACTTAGTGAGATGATCAACAATAACCCAAATAACTGTAATGGCCTGATCTCGAACGAGCTAGGCCATCCATGAAATCCCTAGAAATCTGATCTCATTTCCATAATGGGACCTCTAAAGGCCGAAGAAGACCAGAAGGGCACTGTTTTTTGGCTTTGATGAGTTGACAAGTCATGCAATTACTCACATAACTTGCCACATCATGCTTCATGCCTTCCTAATAATCAAGGCGACTTATATCGACGTACATCTTGCTACTGCCGAGATGAATGGTATACTTAGAACGGTGACGGTCATTTACAATGTCACACCTAGATGCTAAATCAGAAGGCATGAGAAGATAGTTCTTCTTGCGAACACACCACGAGAATCAATGCTAGAATCTCTCAACTCCTTGTTACGGGACTTAGACTCACAAATCTGAATAAAATGTACAAGATCGGGTTCTCGTCGTCGAGCATCGGCAATACGATCCAATAGGCTTGGTCGAGCTTCCAAACTGAATAACAAAATAGGTGAATCATAAGATGGAGCTCGATCACAAATATCACAAAAAGATAAGGTTTCCAGGACATCCCGCTCGGCTAGCATCATAGAAGCGACAGCCGAATATCTACGACTAAGCGCATCAGCAACACGATTAGCCTTTCTAGGGGTATACTGGATATTGAAATCATAAGAGGCAAGGAACTCGAGCCAACGCCGTTGCCTCATATTGAACTCCTTTTGAGTGAACAGATACTTCAAAGACTTGTGATCGGTATAGAGAATGAAGCGCTCGCCCGATAGATAATGTCGCTAGATCTTCAAAGCGAAGACGATGGCGGCATACTCGAGGTCATGAGTGGCATAGCATACTTCATTCACTCGCAGTTTCCTAGAAGCACAAGTAACTACCCAATCTCTCTACATAAGCACGGTACCGAGGCCACAATGATGAGCAGTAGTGTAGACAATAAGATTTTGATTGCCTTCGGGAACCACTAAAATAGGAGCATTAGTGAGAACCTCCTTCAACTATTGATAAGAAGCCTCACACTTGTTGGACCAATTATATTGAATGCCTTTTCGAGTAAGGCTATTGAGAGGAAGCACAATATGAGATAAATCCTTAATGAATCGATGGTAATAACCCACCAATTCAAGGAAACTACGTATCTCATGGACATTCTTAGGCCTATTTCCAATTCTGGATGGCTTCGATTTCAAGAGATCGATCGAAATTTCTTCGGAAGAAACAACATGGCCTAATTACTTAACCTTATTCTCCTAAAAGTGGCACTTGGAGAATTTGGCTTTAAGTTGATGCCGACGAAGAGTATCCAAGACAATCCTTAAGTGAATAGCATGCACATATTTAGATTTCGAATAAACAGGTATGTCATTAATAAACACATTCCAAAGTACAAGTGATAGCTGAGCAAATGAATCTGGATGTTAGAGGTATAAATCCTCTCAAAATAAATAATCCTAGCAACGTATTGCACTAGCCGGTCCATACCCAAAATCAGATCAAATCCCTTAAAAAAATAACATGTAGATTCGCACCGAAAGAAAAGCTACATAAAATAATCTCAACATCATCATAAAGCATGCTAAGAGTTATGGATCCCCCAACAATATTAGCAATCCTCAATGAAGTAACCACACATGAAACATCCAAATAAACAACATCGACGTGGCCTTCGATATGATTTAATGCGATGCACCCGTATCAAGAGGACTCGAATAGAACTTTCATGGAACAACAAGGAACCTTCGGTGATAGAAAGAGATATACCTCTGCGCCGAGAAGACCCTCCAGAAACATCCATAACGTGTAGCTTGCCAGATTTGGCATTACTAGGGGCAATAGGGCAAGTAGAAATACAATGAGCCTCCTCCTTGTAATAGTGGATGAATAGGGGCTTAAGACAATCTCGAATCATATGGTCGGGAGAACCACAATTGAAACACCCAATTTGAGTAGGAGGTGCAACATAAGGCTGAGAATGAGAACCAGAACCAACGGGCTTCTTTTTCTCAGAAGGAAAAGAGTTCGACTTATGAAAATGAAACTTCTTCTTATTATGGTTCTTGTGAATCTCAATCTCATCACCACTATTAAGCTCTTACTCGACGGCTTCGAGATGAAGCACAAATTCAACCAACTCCTCAAAAGGTAACTTAAGCTGGAGCATCAAGGACCTCTTCAGATACTTCTTCAAACCAGATATAAACTTCAGATTCTTCTTGTATGAGGTACTGATATATTCAAGACCATATTTGGATAAGGTCTCGAATGAAGAAGCATAATCAGAAACTAAGG
Organism: Allium cepa; assembly: GCA_030765085.1. NCBI lineage: Eukaryota > Viridiplantae > Streptophyta > Magnoliopsida > Asparagales > Amaryllidaceae > Allium > Allium cepa. The sequence continues at coordinate 977,737,885 of CM060931.1, forward strand.
ACTCCCTTGCTTCAATTTGAGGAAGCGATAGGCTAATAAAGCTTTCTCCGACTCAGGGATGAATTTGAGGTCGAATCGTTCCCGAAACTGTGTTTAAGTGAGAGTGGACTCATCGAGCTCGGCTATGAGAAGCTTGTACCTACCGAGGGCACACTCTTGCAACATGCTAGATGCTACAAGAACTCTATCAAGGTCAAAAAGATCCATGTGATAGAATATGAGCTCGCACGTACGAATCCAAGCTTGAACGTCTAGAATAGACGCTGAGCCTTTGAATGGCTTTCCTCTGAGATAAGAGAAATTGCTGCACATGTGAGCAAAGGCAGACTTGTTCAGAGGAGATGCTCGAGTAGGAGATGGTGGCTAAATGCTCCTAAATAACTTCATGAACTGATCGATATCCAAGTATACGTCGTTCGGATGCGAGCCACTGGATTGATCAAAATTCGAGCGTCGTCCTCTGCCTTTTCCAGCCATTAGGTGAAAGTTAAGATAACATCAGAATTATTCACAAGGTAGATATCGTTAATTCAATTACGGAATATTAGAGATTAAAATGCATTTTATACGTATTCCCAAACTTCTATGTACCCCAAAACACACAAAAAGGACAAGGTATGACGACTAAGGGATTCGTAACACTTGTATTACACATGGATGTACAGTGATATGTGTTTATGTTCATTGTTTATCATGTTTTGTTCTGAACTCGGCTCTGACACCAAACTGTGACGTCCCACCCCGAGACCCACATTAACAAAAAGTATTACTGGGTAATGCTGCCTATAATACGGAGAATAGGGAAGGTTAGGAGCGACCATCTATAGCCTTGTCTTAAATACCTATTGAATATGTCGACAAATGCTCTAATTTTATTTTTTTAACTCAAGTGGATCGACAAAAATACTTAATAAGAACTATAGGTGGCTAACGGATCTATCAGAAAAAAATAAAACAACTAAATGCAAATCACATCACAGACCAGCAGATAAACATATACAAACACACACACATATACAAATACATCATCAGAGTAATACAAAATGGTACAACATGTATGATATGACGATGATAATATACACACAAGTTAAAACAATCTACATCAGAGTCTACATAAAAAGCTATATCAAAAAAAGATGGCAAAAATGGCCATGCGAAAGCAAAAAGGCTAAGTACAAAAGGGTACCTAACCTGAAAACACCTCGGTCTAACCCGAGTATAAATTATGTGGGTCAGTCTAGTTAAAACAATCAGTTAATATGGATAACCGATAATATGAGTATAAGGACAAGCGTGATACTCTTCTCAAACGAGAAGAGACTATTCTAAGTGTAAGTGGTTACTTCAAGTGATATTGTACCATTTAGCATACGTATATAATCTCAATAGAGATAAATTAATATCCACAAAATGCTAGATATAGCAAGCCTCATATCATTGGCTAATCATAATCAACAATAATGGTTCAGGGAAAAACATAACTCCTAAAAAGAAGAAATCCCAAACCCGCCATATTGGCAATCTCAAATGCATACTCAAAGAAATCTTAATCACAAAATACGACATAGTGGCAATACATACGTTTCCAAATAAGAGAATTTAAATCCCAAATAAACACCATAACGGCAATCTCAAATCTCAATATAAACACAAAGTGTGGTAGCTCAAATCTCAAAGATAGAACTCAAAAGAGTACAAATTCCCAAAGTGGTAATCGATATATAATATATATATATATATATACATATACTATCGCAAATGGCTCGATTGCCCAACAATGTATGAGCGATACGCTTATGAAATTGATCTCTCAAATAAGGCGCCATGCTCCAAGGTAAATACGCCACAACGAAAAACACGCCGCAATGGCAACGTCTTTAGGTCAATTACGCCGCAATGGAAAATACGCCCTAATGGCAAACGCCGCAATGGCAATGACCAAAAGGTCCAATACTGGTAATTAACCACAATGGAAAATGTGTCACAAACTCTCAGATAGAAACCCAAAAAGTGTAAACGCGCATCCCATTCCACACGTTCACACTAAACGGTTTACTAACTGCTAGTAAACGTCACACTCAAAAGCAGTAAAATGTTTACCTTATGTCATAGGTAAACACCTCCCGAAGGTCAAACCGATAAGATAAACGCACGCGTCCTATACCACGTGTTTTACTAAACCGTTTAATTCTCCTTCTCATTCGCTCAAATAGTGAAAAAATGTGTTTTTTACAAAATAAAATAATTTATTTGAGAAAACGAGCTCTTAAAACCATTTTCTGAAATCAATTTTGAAACCAATATTTGAAGATTCCTTTATTGTAGATTTTGTAGCCTAAAATAATTAAAATTTATTATATAATAATTATTTTAAATTCCATTTACTTTAAAATTATTTGAAAATTGTTTGGACAAATCCCTAATTGAAATCAAACAAAAATCAAAGAAAAACAATAAAACCGACATTCGAAAACATCTCAAAATCGATTCGTTTTGAATCACAAATTGAAAATTCTGGCTCGCCTATTTATAGGCTTCTTGGCCTTCAAAACAATTCAGAAATATCACAAAAACAAAATGCAAAGGTCGGAAAACGGATTAAAAAACAAGACAAAGCAAAAAAAATGCACATGCCAAAAACAATATCGAGGTCTGAAATCTTCTCCGGGTTAAACTTTCGGACATAATTTAAAAGGCTTAGTGACTTCGAAATGGTCTAAAATTTGATATATAGAAAGTAGAACAATTTATTTACGAACTTGATAAAGATTCACTAAATTACAACATGAAATGCTAAAGATATGAAATCTCAAACATGGACTCATGCCATGTTGAATTTTGCCCAGGTCAAAAACCTCTCGGGTTCAAATTACATAAAAGGAAACGGTGGCCATACTACCTCTGATTTAACTGAAAATTGGTGTGTACATAGTAGATAACTTCAACTTTCAAATAAAAAAGAGTCATTGAATTCTGTTTGAAAATGAAAAAACAACGCTGTCTCAAAACATGAACTCGGGCCATGTTTGCAACAGTTCAAAAAACATGTGTCCAGGCCTGAAAACAATCTTGCATTCAAATTACAGACCTGAAACAGAGGACCAAACAACCTCATATTATGCTGAAAAATGGTATACACATTCTAGAAATCTTTAGCTTTTAAACAAAAAAAGAATCAATGAATTTCGATTAGAAACGAAAAAGTTACGCTGCCTCAAACATGGACTTAGGCCATGTTTGCAACAGTTCAAAAAACAAATGTACAGGCCTGAAAATCATCATGGGTTCAACTTTCAGGCATGAAACAGAGGACCAAACAACCTCGGATTGAACTGAAATTTTTTACGCATATAGCAGAAAATTTTATCTTTTAAACAAATGAAGCATCGATGATTTCCAGCAAGAAATGGTAGAGTTTTTGTCTCAAACATAGGCATAAGCCATGTTTGCAGCAACTTAGAAAATAAAATGTGTACAGGCAAAAATATGGGTTTATATTGATTTTGTAGCAAGTTTTCAGGTATCAAACTAAAGATTTTTTCTATGAAATTTTGCACACTTGTACTACAACACATGAAGTATGAATAGAAGAAAATCCGATGGCATTTCGTTGCCGAAATTAAAAGATACAAACATTCAAAGAAGCAATATGAAATAGATTTCAAATGGAGATAAATCAACTATAGAAATTCATATAGAGACTAAATTTTTCACTGTTTTTTGCAATTTTTGAGCATGGTTCGACTACATCATGTGAGTATTTCAACTCACTTTGTTGTAGTTGTGAAAAAACTCGGATTTAAGCAAAAATTTGGATGATTTGAGGAGGAATCAACCTTCAAGAACCGGTAGAAGAGATATGTAGTACGTGTAAGAAAAAATTTACAGTAAATTAGAAAATCAATTCTCAAATAAAGAATTTGTGATGAAATTACGGAGTTGAGAGTTTGATTACCTTTAGATCTACACTCAAGGTTGGAAATGATTTCAGTTTGTTGAATTAACTTAAAGAAATAAACTTGGATTTGAAATTTTGTGAAGTGGTTTACTGTATTTTCTATTTTCTGGTTTGAGAAGGAATAAGGTGAAAATAGAACGTACAGGGACTATTTTTATCTGATACTCAACATCTACCTAAGTACTAATGGGCTTGTGGACCCATTAGTTAAAAGAAAATAAAATGGCCTATGTTTAAATTCAACACTTAAATGAAAAATCCACATATATATACATTATTATAAAACAAATTGCATTTTACTTCCAATTTTAACATATGAAAAATATGTAAACTTACACACTTATAAAATAAAACATTTTTCACCATATAAAAAGATAATTTTTTTTAAATTTTTTTATTATTATAGTACCTCAATTTACAAAAATACACTATTTTCGTAAATAAAATAATAAAACCTTACTTTTAACTGCTAAAATTCCACAAAAATATTTTCTTACTTGGACAAATAATACAAACAATTTTAAACTCAAATTTATAATCAAAATACATTTTTAAACCAAATTCCATCTTTCTATTTAAATAACACCCTTTAAAAATCACATACTTCTTTTAAAAATTAGTAAAAGAGTAATTGGCAAAATTAATAAAATTATTGCATTTTTTCTAAAAAGGTATTTTCCATTCATTATTAGCCCAAATATATAAAATAAACTTTTAAACTTTATTTTCACATTTAAAATTAAAAATTCATTGTTTATTCCAAATAAAAAATTTAAAATCTCTAATTTTATTTTTATTTATAATATTGAATTATAGCAACCGTTATAATTTAATATTTATAGTTAATCTCTAAAACCAGGGTCATTATAGACTCCCCATTAAAGAAATTGCATCGTCGCAATTTCTAGAGAAGAGTTTATATTCAACATATTAATATTATCAATCAAAAGAAAAGGATAAGATCGAGATAAAAATATTCTCACCATCTCAATGCGAAGAAAGAAAACCAGGGTAAGATCGGTTAATAAATCCTTTGGTTTCCTGAGTGTAGTCATTGGGATTAATGGACCATTGAACTTTAATGAGCGACACGACCTTGTTTCGAAGGTGTCTCACCTCCAAAGCAAGTATACGAATTGGCTGCTGCATATTAAATAGGTCTGGTGATATCTCAAGCTTTTACAAGTTAAGGGAATCGATAATAGAATCTGACTCTCGGACACTACCGAAGTAAGGAGACGTGCAACACTTCATGAATGCCAGACAGATGGGCTGAAAGTGAATCTTTATATGCCATAGGGCCAATACGATCAGTAATGGGAACTGGTCCTATAAAGCGAGGAGCCAATTTCTTAGTCGTACTGAAGCACATAACCCCATTCAAAGGAGAAACATGAATAAAGACGAGATCACCAATAGAGAACTTAAGAGGCTTCCTATGGTTGTCCGCGTAGGATTTCTGATGGTTTTGTGCCTCTTTTATTCTCTACCGAATAAGAATAATCTTCACAGAAGAATTACGAATAAAATCTCGGCCTAGAATAAGCTACCCTCTAGATTCCAACAAACACGAAGGTGATCGACATGGCCTTCATTTAGGGGCTTCAAAAGGAGCCATACCGATGCTAGACTGAAAGCTAATATTGTAGGAGAACTCCACAAGAGGTTAGTGGTCCTCCCACCTACCACCGAAATCCAAAATGCAAGCACGAAGAAGATCCTCTAAAATACCGTTAACGCTAAAATTGAACGCTAACACCCCGGTGTAAGTAGAGAAAAAGTGAAAGCACCACCCATCAATACGGGAATTAGAAACAAGCAGGAATTACAGAAAAAACAGTAAAGAGACAACATTTTTATAGTGGTTCGGCTTCAAGTTAAGCCTACGTCCACTTTAATCTTCTTTATTGCTGAATCGATTACAACTTTACAACAATCTTCGATTACAACACTACTAAGACAAATAGCTAGAACTCCGATGTAGAAGAACTCTTTGAATCCATGTCGAATGTGTTAGATTTCTCCTTGAAGTTCGCTGAGGTATCTTTGACGTTTGAAGTGTCGGATGAGTCGAGAAATTAGCAGAGTATAGGCGTTCCAGAAATGAGCCAAAAGGTCCCCTCTTCGGTGGTGTAGGCATGGTATTTATAGGAAATTTTTGGACAAGGAATAGGTCGTGATGACCTAGGGTAAGTCGTAAGTCGTGAACGACCTAGGGGTTTGGCTGGCTGTGCTATAGGATGTGGGCGACCTAGGGGTTAGATTGTAAGTCGTGAGCGACCTAAGGAGCGTGGGTTACGGCTTAACAGGCTTGCATTTGGTTACTTGAACAAGTTGGTAGGTGGTGGCGACCTAGGGAGAAGCGGCATAGGAAGTTGGTTTGATGGACTTAGGTCGTGAGCGACCTAGTGAAGAGGTAGTATGCATGCGACCTTACTCTATCTTACCCCTTTAGGTCGCTAACTCGCTTCATACTTTAAGTCGCTAACTCGCTTAAGCAGCTAGGTCGCTTGGTCGCTTAAGCAATTGGGTCGCTAGGTCGCTCAAGCAGTTAGGTCGCTAGGTCGCTCAAGCAGTTAGGTCGCTAGGTCGCTTAAGCAGTTAGGTCGCTTACACTTTAATTCCTTCGGTCGCTTATCTCCTTAGGTCGTTGAGTCATGAAATTGAGGAGTTAACATTTGCCCCTCGAAGTACACGCCTATATCATAGGTCGTGTGCTTCGACCTAATTCCGCTAGTTCATGAGCGACCTAGGAGATTTGCTAACTCGCATGCCCATTCGTATTCTTCTTCTGTTTCCTTTATAAACTGTTAAGTCGCTTCGTCCCCCTTGCATTATTACTTATCACCTTGTCGGCCGCCATTGTTGCATTCGAGCTCTGAAGCTAAAGCAAAATCCCCTCCTTTTCATCCCCAATTGTTGTTCCGATCATCTATTTTCCACATTTACCATCGATCCCTCCATAATCATTTCAATATAACTTTCGCCATCATGTTGTAATATTATGTTTCGACTTACCTTCTGATCGGCATCGAATCGTTGGCGATTGCTTTCAAAAAGAAAAAACCGGCCTAGGGTTTTTTATGGATTTGTTTTGGTGAGTGTAAAAGCTTTTGGAATCGATAATGGGTTTTGAGGAGGTTTTGGGAGTTCGGAGGAGATATGGAGATGATTAACGGGCTAATGGATTTCATTAAGAAGATGATAGATTTCATTGTGTAGTTGATAACGGGTTATTGGATCACAGGTTAACGAGATGGCGAGCTATTGAGTGGAGAGGATTTAGTGGGTTAAGGAAAGTAGGGCATAGGGGTTTTGGCAAGAGATAGCTTGAGATTGTTGAGTTACGTCAGAAGTGATCTAAGGAATCTGAGCGACATAAAAACCTTTACGACCTAACAAACTTGGCCACCTAACAAACTTGGCCGACCTAACAAACCGACCGATTTAAGAATTCTTGCGACCTAAGGGAGGCTGAACTACCTTCAAATTTGCGACCTAACTAATCGAACGACCTAACTTCTTGCGATATAACTCTTTGGTCGCGTATACATTCAAGCGACGTAGGACTTAGCCAGTTTTACATTGCCTTGAACTCCTTGGTTAAACAATGCGACTTAAGAGAGTTTGACTTATGTTAGGTCATTGGATTTGGTTTGGACGACCTAAATAATCCCCGAGCTAGCTTGAGTCATTCATGCGACTTAAGGACTTGAACACCTTTCAACTTGAACGAACATGACATTGTTGAATTGAATTCTCAACTTGAACTGCCGAGATAACATGATGAACTTGTTGTAGTTCTTTACAGATTATATTAACTTTAATGTTAATAACCTGTTAAACACAACATTTGCAGAAAGATGGGACGAATATACTGCCACTGATCGCCCACATCGAATGATAGATTAGTCGATAAAGGATAATCAACTTAAAGAAATTATATGAAATGTTGTGAATCAACAAGTTCAAGTGAAGTATTAAAGCAAAGCAATATTAATCAATTAAAGCTAATTTTTTTGCATCAACACTGCACTTGTATTTGGACTTAAAACTACAAACACTGAAATTTTATAATTGACAAATGCATGTTAGTTTAATTTCAGTTATGTTTGCTTGTCCTTTTATTAGTTTTGTACAACACTTCACACATTTAGGAAACGTGCACCTTCATATTTGAATATCCAGTTCTTTGTGTAGAATGACTTCTCAACAAGAAGAAATAGTTGGGCAAGCTGGAGAAGCCTTCCCGATAGCCAATGCACTGGACAATCCCTCGGAAAGAACTTCAACTACCCTGAATCAACGGGCGTTCAACCAACTACGCATTCAGTTTGGTATTGCTGAAGCAGATGCTTTACTTCCTGGGCCAAACGATATTGCGGACAGGCCAACTCACGGTTTTGTCGCTGTTAATCGCCAGATGTGCTTGTGTGGTGCTATTCCTCCTTTTAATGATTTTCTTCAAAGGCTCCTTCTCCGATTAACTATCTCTTCCTTCTAGTTGCATCCCCATGGCTACGCCATCCTAATGGGACTGTGTGCGCTGTTCAGGAGGACACTTGATCATCTTCCGAGCTTTGAAGAAATCTGCTACTTGTGCACATTTGCAAATAATAAAGACCATCCTTCCATAGTACTTGTGAGAAGTGCCAGGAACCATAAACTGGTCACTGGTCTTTCTGAAAGTGCTCACGGGTTTCGAACCAGTTTTTCTTCGTTCGTTGCCCCCCTTGATTTTATGCCATCAGGAGAGTAGGAAGTAAGATTGCTTATCCCCGTTCTGTCCATTTGAGCTTTTCAAAGTCCGAGTTGCTAAGTGCTAACTTCATTCTTTACTTTTACAGCACTTCCTCCTCCCTCTAAAGATCCCAGCCACAAGCCGACTTTTGAAAGACTAAATGCTGTGGCGGCTGAGGAGAGAAGCATTAAATTTTTGCTGAAAGATGAGTTTCTACACCAATTTGGACTTCTGCACTCTTCTCGTTCTACTTAGCCTCATGAAGTCCCTGATTCTCCAGTAGAGACACCAGATGCCCCAGTGTCCACCGAAGAACTTATACCGAAAGAACCTACTGCCCCAGTGTCCACCGGAGAACTTATACCGAAAGAACCTACTGCCCCAGTGTCCACCGAAGAACTTATACCGAAAGAACCTAATGCTGAGGCTTCACTGGTAAAGTGTTCTGCTTCTATTGACGTTGCGGGGACATCTGGCAAATTTGCACTTGCCCCGGTTATCGAAGAAGAGGAACCTCATCAACACTCCGGGAAATCTGCTGATGAAGGGGCTGAGGGAACGAGCCCCGCCAAGCACGGTGGTGATGATATTTTTGAGGGGTTGAGCGACCTGATGATTACTTCACAGGAGCTCTTTAAATAAGATACCACTACTACTAAAGTTATTTCTCCAGTAGTTGAAGCGACATCTGTCTTGCAACAAACTTCGTCGGCCCAAGAGTTGATACTTGCTGTAAAATCCGTCATCACCCCCCAACCGAGGAGTGATTCGTAGTTTGACGCGCGTAGTTTGCACGTTACACACACTTAGGATTTTTTGGCACTTATATGTATTTTGCTTCTTTACTTCAAAGATTCTTAAGTTTTATCTCTTCTTCATTTTCAGGTTCTCCAATGGGACGCAGCGGTTCTTATTATGATGATTTCTAGCGTTAACGGAGATACGACTCTTATGATCCCAGGCGGTACCTTCCTCCCCTAGGGACACCGACGAAGAAAGAGCCGCAAGAAAAGCTCGCGAGAGACGGGTTTATGAAGAGCGTTATGGGAGAAGGGATTAGTGACATGATTCTTCCCAGAGAGGTGATGATTCCCACAAAAGAAAATCTCATGATGACAAGGGGAAAAGTCACATCACTGAAGATCCAAGTAAACGGGCCAAGCTAAGCGAAAGGCCGGAATCCGGAATTTTGGAAAAGCCCGCTGCTCCCATCTCTTTGGAAATCCCTTCCGGTTCTCCTACCCTTTAAAGAGCTGATATTCATACAATCATCAGTAGGCCCTCGTATCAAGTTGGACAGGGTCCGGCTACTTTTCAAAGCCGGTTTTCGCACTGGTGCTTAAAAGGAGTGCGTTTCGATCTTGATTTGGTCCCAATCGACAAGCAAGCTATGTTGCGAATTCTTAATGCCGTCAAACTCGATATTGAGAGATTGTCTGGTTAGCAAAAACTTGTTGACGAGCTTCAAAGAGTAAACCACGCAAATCTCGAATCCATGTTGACTATGGAAAATGATAAATCCGAGTGGTAGAAAACTCTCGATCAGCATGATGCAGAGATGAAGAGCATCTCCGCTTACAATGAGAAGCTTGAAGCGGAAGTCGAAAAACTTAAAGTGGAGCTTGCCACTTCTTCCACTTTTTACTCTCAAAAAGAAGAAGTGCATCAAAAACAGGTGAGAGATGCTTATGCCGGACAAAGAGACGTTGAAGCTAAATTCGAAGCACAGCAGCAAGTTGTAGAAAGCTACCGAACTGACGTTGCTCAGTTGCGAGAAAAAACCAGCTCTCAGGACACAGAAATTGCAATGTTAAAAGCTCGACTTTCTAAAGTTGAAAAAGAGCATGATGAAGCTATTGCCGGTAAAGCAGCAGCCGAAGAATCTCATAAGGCAACTAAAGCCAATATCAGTTCTACTTTATTCGAGTTTTATATACACTGTGTCTTGGGGTGCGTTAGCCTTTCGTTTTTGGGTCCGAATTACGAAATCACTTTGGCAAAAGTGTGGGAAGCCGCACTTGATATGCTTGGAGGCGCTGGATATGCTGAAGCAGATTTGGAGGCGCACTGTCTAGATGACGATGCATGTGCTGCTCTTGCCAGGGAAAAGGAGCAACTTGCTAAAGAGAGAGCCAGAATGGCAGAATGAGAACATTTAGGGAAGGAAACCTCAACGGACCCAGTTCAACCTTTGGTTTCGGCCGACATCGATATTGTTGGCTCCAGTTTCCGTTCTCCACCTCCTGCTAAAGCTGTCATTGAAAGTGCAACTGCTCGCACTAGAGATGAGACTCAAGAAAGCACTGAAGCACATGACTTTAAAGTTGACGTAATAAAGCCTACTTCTCCAGGTAACCTCAATGCTGATCTTGCTCAAGTGGGCTACTTGTTTACTTCACATGAGCTTGATGAACTTTTTGATTATTACTTAAATCCTGATGTGCCACTTTCTCCTCTCTTTATGAAAGATACTGATTTTGACTTCTCTTATCCTGTAGTGAAAGCGCCAAGTGTGGTTCAGACTCCCCCTCTTTTAGCTGTTCCCTCTCCGCCTCTTTAGATTACTCCTCCTTCCGTTTCTCAACCGGGGTCAAAATAGGAGCAGATATAAGCTCTTCAAGGCTTAGATGACCCGGTCGCTTCACAAGAACATAAGGCTGAGGAACCTAAAGAAGGCAAAAGAACTCTGGAGCAAACTATTTCTGATGACCTAAAGTTGTCTGCCCTATTCGCTCCGGGCAGTGAGTCTTCTTCAAGGAAAAAGGGGAAGCGTGGAATCTCAAAGAAAAAGAGGGAAGTTTCTGCCAGCGAAGAAAAAACAGAAGAAGATCCAATTGCACCCCTTCCTCCTTCCCCTACTCTTACAAGCCGACCCAAAAAGTTAATCATCCGACCAAGTGAGAGCTCCAAAGATGGTAGGATGAAGAAGTGATGGGTTTGGTCCTATGTTTTTCGTCTTGCTTTTTGCTTTCTGCTTGTATATATAAAGGCTTGTGCTGACCGAAGATTGGTGGGTACTGGTCTCCGCCTTCTTTTATTTTGAAACCTGCATATGTATAAATTTTTCATAGTATGGAATAAAATGATTCTTTTACTTGTACAAACTTCTGTCTTTATTTGAGAATGCATTTATTCTTCTTTTTCATAAAAGTTTCTTTATTTTCTTTGTGTGATGTTGCAGTAAGCCTTTGGTATGTTGTTTGAGCATTGTTTTTATGAATGTAACTATATTATATTGCCCCCATACCACGGTTTATTGCAATCTCTTTCACATTGGCAAAATTTTGAAGAATAACTCTTCTGTTTCGAGAAGAATTGTACTCTTTCTATGGAGAACAACTTTTCCATTTTAATGAGGCTTGCATCCGTAATTTAGAGAATAATTTTTCCATTTTAAGGGAATGTTTATCTGATTTAGTAGAATGCGCCTTGTATTGGAGAAGTCTTCTCTTTCTCTTTTTTTTAAAAGAAAAGTAGTCAATTCTCCTGTTTGGCGAAGTGGGCTTCAAAAGAAGGCTTTGATTTGGTACTTCAATCTACGGAGAAAAATATTCTCACTGTGGAGAGATTGATCTTTTCTTGAAAGTAGAAGAATGCCTCCAAAGAGGGCTTTTCCCTTTCTTTCTTTTTATGCGGGGTAGTGGGCCTCCGAAGGGTTTTTTTTGACATTTCAACTCTTGTGAAATGGGCCTCCGAAGAGGTCTTTCCACATTCCAACTCTTGTGAAGTGTGTCTCCGAAGAGAGCTGTTTACACTTCAGATCCTGGTGAAATGTGTGCCTCCGAAGAGGGCTTTTAGAATTTCAACTCCGGTGAAATGGTCCTCCGAAGAGGGCTTTTCACATTTCAACTCTTGTGAAGTGTCTACTTCAAATCTCGGTGAAATGTGTGCCTTCGGAGAGGGCTTTTAGCATTTCAACTCTGGTGAAATGGGCCTCCGAAGAGGGCTTTTCACATTTCAACTCTTGTGAAGTGTCTACTTCAAATCTCGGTGAAATGTGTGCCTCCGAGTAGGGCTTTTTCTTGGAAGTTCCTTTCTCATGGTTGGATGGATTCACGGGGCGGACGCAAGTTACTTAATTGGATGTTCGTTTGCACAAACGATCACAACTAGTTAACAAGGGCCCTGTGCCTTCCACTTGGGAAGGTGCCTCCGGTCATTCCACCAATCTTTTTTTGTTGAGAAAGAGAACTTTCTTTTTCTAGCATGCCCAGTTAGAGGTCTTTATCCTCCGAAGAGTTGTGCCTCCGAAGAGGTCTTTGTCTATTTCCTGCCTGCTCGCCCATGTCTTTTCGCCATGTGCTCATATCAGCGATTCTCTGCTATCATTTTCAAGCACAGATTCCTTTCTTTTGCAAGTAGTTTGTTTTATCCAAAGAAGTGTACTTCATTGTTAAGTGAGTTCGCAGGGGCAGACACAGGCTACTTAATCGGATGTTTGTTTGCACAAACAATCATAATTAGTTAGGAAGGGCCCACCTCCAGTGGAATCACTAACTGTTTGCTTTAAGCACTTCTTATATAGGATTTGAATCTGGAATTTTTGTGGCTTAACATTCATTTGTTGAGTGATGTCAGGGATCGCTTGGTTTTGTGATGGGTAAGCTTTTTTTAATGGCATGCAATATTAAATTGACATTTTAGCAATACAGTTAATGTGACGACCCGCCCTTCTACCACCAGAAAGACGTATCATCATTAAGAAAGAAAGAGGTAGAAATAGAAAAGAAAGAGAAGAAAGAACAACAACAACAGAATCTCACAGCGGAACGGAATAAAATATAGTACATCACATAACAATCTCATTGTTTTACATATATCAGAGTTATACAATATTTTACACTTGAAAATTTTATATACATCAGTCACTACATACATCTCAAAATACAACATACTCTAACTAACACAGCGGAACTAGATAGATATCTACAACGCTGAAGCCTCCTGCTCCATTGCTCCTCCAGAATTCGTCAAAGCTAACCTGAATCGCTTGACTACCCGTAAAAAATTTGGGTACCCGAGAGTTTATGGAAAAAAAAATATAAACTCCGGGTCAGACATGGGTCTGGTATGAGTAAACGGTTTAAATTGTTTAACTTTGAAAAAAAAACATTTGAAAATAAAGGTATCACGTAAGACTCCCCACAAATAAATACGGGTAAGTTTTTACCTTACGCTAACCAAAACATTTCATAGGAAATTCTATGATATTATAATAGTGTCTAGGGTTTTCAAGTAAATAGAAAATAGCCGAAATTGTTACATTATTAAATTCTAGCTACTAGCCACAAAATTGGGTAATACAATCAAAACCGTGGGCACTTATTGGAAAATGGATTCCATACAATGGCAGGGCTAATGGGGTACCACCCGTCACAGAACGGGGCCTAGATCACCGTACCGAGGATTACTCCCTTCATCCCCTGCAACACAAGGCCGGAACCATTCCTTACTGAATAGTCCCGAACAAGATAAACCCCGCGGTTCTAGCTAGCAAACCACCCACACAGCCGAAATAAAAAGGGACATCTAGACTGGGGAAATATCTTGTCCTGCTTGGGCATGACCCATCTAACCTTGCTGCATCTCCCCTATTTTAGCCATTCCCGGTTGATGAGGCTTGAGGCTGCGATTACCTTTATAGAACAATATTCTTAGAATGCTCATCGCCCGCCTGACGATGTGTTGAAAGCATTCAATCCATACAAGTTCGTTCCGAGTTCGAACAAAACCGAAGGCATTATCTCGTTACACTCATTTTGGAGTACCCCTCAGAGTTAACGACGACAACCCTTGCATTCTGAATCTTCGTCTTCTCATGAGATTCACGACCTAACGTTAATTTGGATCGATGTGGTTTTCGGATGTTCCAAATGTGGAAACCCAATCCCGGTCTCATCGAAATCCAAAACGTGTCTTTTAGGGCCAAGTTGTTTTAAAGTTTATAAACAATTCAATTCCATTTATCTATATACACATAGATAGATAATTCACAGTATCACAATAGATAATCAACACTATCACCATAAACAGATAGGCAATATTATCATCACAACAGATAATCCATATTATTATCATATTACAATCAAGCATACATTTCACACTGCATCATTTATCTCAAACTAGAAATCTCAAACCATTCAACGTAAACAATATCATTCATCCATATATGAACAATCATATCAGCTATAATTAATTTAAAATGAATTAAATTAATTACTTGCATCTCCAATTAATTTAAAGTAAATTAAATTAATTACTTAACCATTATAAGTCTTGCTTATATAACTATTATCCAATTATCAAACAATTAATGAATTCATTTCACCTAATCACACTTGATTAATTAACATTAAATTCAAGTAACCATCTTTAATTATCTTCCAAACTAATTATCTTATCCAAATATAGAAATTAACCTTCAATTACATACATTACATTACTTCTTAATATCACCAATTAATTATTCTTTAATCTTTCATTATTAATTTCATTATTTAATGATTGCTAATTACATTTCATTTCATTATCTTGTATTAAATTAATTACCTTAAGTAATTAAATCTTCAATTAAACTATATTTATTAATCACTCCTGATTAATACTATTCAGTAATCAATCACCTTTAATTACTCTTATCACATCACTTAATTACTCCTCAACTGATTTCCTTTAATCAATCCCTTGATTAAATTGCACAAAGTAATTATACTCAAATTACTTCCATTATCAAATCATCCTCATTCAATTATATCCAGTCATTATCATTAATTACTTCTCCAAGTAATTTTACTTATCGCATCATCAATTAATTAGTTAAATTAATTAAACTTGATTAATTAACTTAAACAATTCACATTAAACTTCATTAATTACAATAAGTAATAAATTCCTTAATTACTTAAATACTTAATTAGCTTTTCCTCAATCACTCAATCACTTAATCAATTTGTTTAACCTTAAATACTTAATGAACTATTCTTAATTATCCAATTATTAATCACTAATTATTTAGTTAATTTATTTATTTATTCTTAATTAGATTACTTAAGTAATTCATAAGTAGTTAATTACACTTTATTAATCACATAATCATTACCTAATCCTTAATTACACTTGTAAAGTAATTATTCTCAATTAGCTATTTATTAATTTTATCTTTAAAATTGTTTATTGACATTAATTTGCTCAACTTGATTAAACATTAAAAGTCTTCTTTAAAATTTTAAAAATAGTATGGACTACAAACTTTAATGTTAATCCCTTTCATACTTAACTTAATTATTAAAAATAATAATTAAATGTGAAATACATTGTTACTTATCAACCTAATAACTTAAAACTTGTATTTAAATCTGTTAAACATTCTTCCAGGTTTACTGTTAAAACAAGATTCACATATCTTTATTATTATTATACTTCTTCCTAAGGATTATAAGAAACCCGAGTCTCCCCCTAAGAAATCCCGTGTATACTTCGAGTTGTGACCCTTCTTCTTCCTGTACGCTCCCATCCTTCTTCTTATTTTTTTTTAAGTTTTAATAAGAAGACAACTAAAGCATCAAGCTCAACCCAGAAACTCGTACTCAAACCCGAAGCCCCCTGTAACGACCCAAAATTTTTATTTAATTAAAATTTGGATATTTAATTAATTTTATATATTAATAAGTGAATTCATAAGTCAAATAAATTTTATTTCGAATAATTGGATTTAATTGGATAATTAAATCAATAATTTAATATGTTAAATTATGGATATAATTGAAAATTGGGTTAAATATGATTGAAAATGATTTGTAAAATTTTATTTTATCATATTGAAGTTAGAATGATATTTTATAACTTTTAAAATCGAATTAAAAGTTAATTTGTGAAAATTGAATATTTTAATATTTAATCGACTAGTGAAAATAGCCAATTTTTGAACAGTTTCAGAATTGAACGAAACCAGCTCCATTGTATCCGTAATAGTTAGTTATTACCGGATTTCAATTTTCGTAGCAATCGGAGTTATCGTTTGATCGTGGCAGCTCGAAACGCATCGAATTGTTTTTAATATTAATTTGGCGAGTTAAAATAGCCATTTTTCAAAAAGTCTTGGATTTCGACGAAACCAGTTTCATCGGATCCGTAATGTGATATTATTGTAAGGTTTCAAATTTCAAGTCAATTGGATTTACCGTTTGTCCGGTACAAACTAAAACGCCTAGAAAATCGTTTAAATCGGTTTAATTTAAATCGATCGTTTGTTGCCATATCTCGCACAGATGACCGAATTAGCTTCCGAAACCAGTTCCATCGTGTCCGGAACGCGGGATAAACGAATGTCGGTCACTGCGCGTAAATCGGAGTTTGGAAAATCGAAATGAATAGTGTCGTTTTATTTCCTATAAATAGCCCCTCTCTTCACATAAATTAAAAAAAAACCCTAATTCCTAAACCTAGCCGCCACCATAGAAACCAAAGGCCAGAAAGTTTCGAATTAAATTCATTAATTTCTTTCAATCCATTCATCGATTCAAAGATCGTTCAACATCATAGTTGAAGAGCACGCAACGATCTTCAGATCTATACGGCTATGATGGGTTTTGGAGCGACGTGGAGGCTGATAAAAGGGGCCGTCGGCCTTGGGTTGCGCACGACATTCCACAAGCTATGGGGGGCCGAGCTCAAGGGGGAGGTAGGCATGGGTAGAGGAGGAGATGAGCTTCGTGTTGCAAGTTCCTGATCAACCTCTAGTGCGTCGTGGAGGCTTGGAAATCAAACCCTAAGTGAAGCTCATGGGTTCGGTTCTATACGTGCTCGACCTGGAAAGAAGACGTGGGGGAAGAGAAGGGTCATGCGGCCTGGATAGCTTGGGGTTGGATCCAAGGGCAAGGATTGAATAGGTTTATAAATAGAAAATTTAAGTTGTAATTTATATATTAAAAATCGTGTAATCTTAGAAAATTCATATCTTTTTCATACGAGGTCCAAAACGCAAGAAACCAGTTGCGTTGGAATCGTATGGACGAGCACTACGCGATGGAGTTGGATTGGAGTCGTTTGGAGTTAGTGAAAATTTTGGGTAAAATTAAACGCGCGTTTAATTTTATTCGAAATAAATCGCTAAAACGAAATTAAAAATCAAGGTGAGAACTTCTCACTCAATCGAATCGGTTTCGATTTTATTTTAAATAGTTATATTTAAAATACTTGAATGCATGTTTGAATGATGATGGTTATCTATTGATTGTTAAAATAGACATTATGAGCCGTTAGTAAGCGGATGTTATTTATTAAAAACATATACCGCGAATATTTCATAAATAGAGAAATTGGTATTATAAATAATAGCAATATATATATATATTGGCATATGTATATATTGCAGTTGTTGATTTCCCGCATTTTTTTTAGCGGATGAGACCCTATTGCGCCGCATAATAGCGGATAATATTTTAAATCCCATATACCGCGATAATTCCGTACTGGAGCGGAATTGGTATTGTGCTAATGTTTGTGATGCAGGAAACAGGTTGGAGGGATCCAACTGGATTCCTCAATTGTATTGATTTATTTACAGATATTGTGATATTTGTTGATTATCATATCGATATATGATATTTGAAGGTCGTGATTGACTATTTGGTGATGTTACATCATCGGATCCGTTTTAAAGTTTGAAAATAATGATTTGGTTAAAAAAAAAGGTTTTAAAGTGATTTTTGAAAGTATATGTTTTATTTAAAATTTTGAATTGATTTATTTTAAATAAGTTAACGTTATAAGTTTAATGTTATAAAAATTATAATTTTTGTAAAATATAACCAAATTAAGATTTTTGAAATAAATAGTGATTTATGTATAAAATGGTTTAATTGGGATTTTTGAATCATTATAAACGATTTATATAAAAGGTTTAAATTATTGATATTTATGGATTAAAAATATAGGAATTGTGAAACCCGTTTTATAAGTGTTCGTTTTATAAGTGTTAAAAAGAAATATAAATGGATTTTATAAGTGAATGAAGATTTATAGATTTATAAATCGTGAAGTTATAAATATAAATAGGTTTTGTAAAATAAAATATTTATAAGTAATCAACTTATAAATCGGGATTTTGGCATTTAAAATGAGATATAAAAAGGATCTTTATAAATAGAAGTTTATAAAAATATAAATGGAGTTTATAAACGTTGTTTATAATTCCGAAATCAATTGAATTTGATAAGTTGGATATAAGAATATATGAAAGGAATTATATTCACGATTTTGGACAGTGAATATATTATTAAATGAAATGGATATGTTTTGGGGAAGGAACATTGTGAAATGAAGAGAATGATTTTAAAGACGTTTTAAAATGCATTAAGTATCGAATACATAGATTTCAACATTTATTGTTGAAATAGACGTTTTCGAGAAATAGAAGGAAATGGTGGACTATAACACTGTTGTTATAGTAAATGGTTTCCGAAAGGAAATGTTTTGTATAGTATTGGGATTTATATATCTATTTAATCTTTGAATCCCTATACTAGTGATTTTTGGGTCGTCGTAACGATGTTTTACACAACATTCGTTTTTGACCCAAATAAATGTGTTAAGAGAATGATTTTCTTAAAGAATGAAATATATACTTAATTTCGATATTAAGTATATGGAATATTTTCTAAGTATTGAAAATAAATAGATTTGTGATGTACTTATTATTAAATAAGTATGGAAATGTTTTTCCAATGTGAAATGAATGTTTAGAATTTATCCTTGTAAGATAAATTGAAAGTGAATATTGAAAATCGATTGAAAATCGTATATCATAGATATTTTGGGATTATAAATTCACTATGGAATTTATAAAAGAAAGGGGAATTAGTTTAAAAATAAACGTTGATTTATTTTTAAAGTGTGAGAATAAATTTACGGATTTCGAACGTAAATATATAACATAAATCGGTAGGGATTTATTTAATTGGTTTAAATGAACCGTGTTGAAATGAAAGAAATTCCACGTAAGGAAAAGTGATTTGAAAATTTGTTTTCAAATGGTTGAAGTGTGGAAAATTATATATTCTAGTAAAGATATTTTGGAAAGTAAATAATTTGGGAAATTATTTGGATTTGGTGATGTTGAGCATGCCTATTGATAGTTAAATAATCCGACTATCAATATTTACCTTTAAATAGGTATTTGTTGTGAATTGCTTGGATTTGAATGCCACACTTATTTTTGAATAAGAGCTTACTATTCGGGTTAACCGGGAAAGGACCATGGGGTCGTATAACCCATTCCGAGTATGTGATATGTCGTTACGGATTGCATTTGATGACCGGTGTTGAAGACCGGATGTTTGTGAAAACGGAAGGATTACCGTCGAGTTACTCTACATCGGCTGATCTCCGATATAGAGGTTTTATCACCCTTAGGGACGGGAAGTCCGGTCGTGATTAGTGAATATCCGGATTGCAAGGACTTCTTTGTAAGTGCCTTCGGTTCTGTTCGATCCCGAAACAGACTTGTATGATTGTATGTCTGACATTACAAATTGAGATATAAAGCTGATTTCTTTCAAATATATTTCTGTTGGTGGCGGAGAATTTATTCTTTTAGCTTAACACCCTTCTCTGAGACGTACGAGCTCAAAGGTTATATAGTTGAAGGTTATTAGTGATATACTCCCAATTTGGTAGTGTGGCATGCAGAGTGTTGCTGTGAAATGATCATTGTGTTGATCATTTGTGATAGGATCATTTATTTGATCGTTTATCTTTGTGATCATTTCTATGATCATTTGTGGACCCAAAGCATGGCTTTTGTATAAAGTATGTTTTTGTGGACGAGACTTCGTCGGACCTCACACCCCGGAAATGGTCAAAACAGGAAGGATGCGGCAAGGTTATTAGGGGTAGCGCCCTTTAGTGTATGTCATTCCTTCTGGATAGAGGTGGTATAATGGTATGGAGCCCAGATATTTAACCTATGTTGTTACTGCATATTTTGTGGTTGTTGGAAATCGAGGATCCTCGGATAGATCGGTTACGATCGGGGGATGACATATTCGTGTCAGCAGTTACCCAGTTAGGGGTAACCCGGCCTTGTGTTGGCAGAGATCCGGTTTGGTTCTCGGGGATGTCCTTCCAGAGGCATTCTCATGTGACAATGGGAAGTTCCTTGGCCCGACCATTTGTTGGAAATCCAATTCCCAATACGAAACCCTGTACGGTTTTAGTTGTAGAACCTGCCATTCACTTATGGTAGCGCCCCACTGTTTGAATGGTAGCTATAGTAGACATAGTTCGAAATGTCTATGTTGGCTAAGATTTATATTCTATTTTCGAAATGAATTTTGCCTACACTATGCACTAGTAACAATATCAAATGTTCTTTTAATGCGTATCAAGCATCTTTGACTATCATAAGGAGAAATCTCCTCCGATTCTGCGTTTGCATGTGTGTGTGTGCGGGAGGCCTTATGGTAGTCTCATATTTTTAAAAGCATTGCGAATTGAATTAAAAATATTCCTCTATTTTGATTTTAAAGAACAATAAACTGTTTTGGGTTCTCACACCAGTCTTATGACTGACTCGGAGTTTATTGTTTTCCTTCCTAAACTCTGGGTGCCCACCAATTTCCACACGGGTAGTCAAGAGTTAAGGTTTATTCAGGATATTCAGGAGTTGCTGGAGGCAAGCTGGACGGCATGGCGTATTACTAATTTATATAGTATTTCTTTTTCCGCTGCATTGTTTGTTGTTGTATGTTGTTGTACACTCTGATGATATGATGTAATGAAATGAAATGTAATGTAATAACTGATATAGTTCTTTGTTTAAAGATTATTCATTTATCTATTATATGTTGTTCCGCTGCGAATTGTGAGATTCTGATGTTGTTCTGTTATTTCTTCTGTTCTGTTCTATCTTTTTCTATCTTCTTCTACTTCTTTCTTTTTCTTAAACCCTAATGGTTCGTATTTCTGTTCATCTTGAGTTAATCTATGGAGATTAGTGTATATTCAAAGGGTACGGAAAAGCGGATTATTACATTTGCTATCAGAGCATATGGTTAAGCGACAACCATGGTTCTGTTGGGTGATACTCATTAGAGATAGAGTTAGTAGTACTCTAGAATGAGTTTGAGTGTAATAATAGCTATGAGAGCGTATTTGTTAGTGAATATAAAATTGTTTTATATTGTGATGATTGGTTTATTGAGTGGTATATGAACCTTCGTCAGCACGGTCTCGACAACTATGCCGAAGGGGTTTCTAAACACTTGAATAGAACAATTCGGCACAATATTGATTTTAAATTGGGTAAATGAAATAATTTTACCTTGATTATATTTCATATATAAAGGAATAATTTTTCAGAATTATTAAAGGAATGTATATAAGTTGGTTGTTTGGTTGTTTGAATAATCTAAATAAGAGAGTAATTGTATAAGTAAAAAGAATTATATGAATTGAATTATAATTAATGTGATTTACAATTGTGAAATAAACTTATATATATATATATATATATATATATATATATATATAAGAAGTGAAACTATATGAATATATTTATGAATATGAGTTGTAAATGAAAATGAATTTAAAGTTAAATGGAAGTATAACTTAAGAGAAGTTGAATGAAGTTGATATAGGTATCAAAGTAAATTAATAAAGTTAAGTGATAAATGTGAACTTGAGTTATGTAAGTGAAATTCAACTTTATATTGATAAAGGAATTAGCTATCGAAATAATGAATGAATTGAATGTAAGTCAATTGAATGTAAAAATAAAGTTGATATGGAAATAATGAATGTAAGTGTTAATTCATTAAATTCTAATGTTATTGGAAGTTGAATAAATTGGAATGGAAATCAATTTAATGTTAAACCAAATGGAATTAAATGGGTTGAACCAAAATGAATGTAAAGTGAAATAATTTGGTTGTATTGATTAAACATTGGTTGTTATTTGATTGTTGATTGATTATATATGAATTCATTAAGTATTAATGAAATTGAGTTAATGAAATTGGAAGCTAAAGTAATTGAAATTCAACTGGAAGTTAAGTGAATCTTGAATGAAATTGAATTTGATTTGGAAGTGAACCAACTTGAATATGAATCAGTGAATATAAACTAATTGAAAATGAATGTTAGTAAAAACATCCAATGTTAATGAATCAAATGTGATTTGAATTGAAAACCATTTCATTGAATATTAATGAGAATATGAATGAATATTTATTGGTTAGTTGGATGATAGTTGGTTGATGTATGCATTCGTTGTTTGTTGCATTTGCTATGTTAGCATATGGAGATATATGTTGTATATTGAGATTACTTTCATATATGCATGATTCTCATGTTGTTGTTGAGTGTTTAGTGATTGCGGATCGCGTTTGCTTCGCTTTTGGAGCTCGCTTTCGCGCTATATTAGCCGTATATGCTCGCTAATAAAATATAAGGTACATATCTCGGATTACATATCGTACTTCTATACTTTTTCCCTTCGGGATGCCTCATTACTTGATGAGATGTATATTTGTGATATATATACTGTCATTTTTTTTTTCGGATCGAGCCGCGCTAAGGAGACCATGGCGAATTTTTCCGGAAATTTAAGGCGTTAGAAAAATTTGAGAAAATTTTGAAAATTTTAACTTTGATTTAGAATTGAGAGTTAAACAATAGTGGTTTGGTTTGAAAAGATAACTAAGTATGATTTGAAAACTTAGTAAAGTTATTGTAAGAAGTTTAATTATGAATTTATGGGAAAGTTAATAAATTCTATAACTTTTCTTACTTAATAATTTCGAGGACAAAATTCTTTTAAGGGGGGAAGATTGTAACGACCCAGAATTTTTATTTAATTAAAATTTGGACATTTAATTAATTTTAAATATTAATAAGTGAATTTATAAGTCGAATAAATTTTATTTCGAATAATTGGATTTAATTGGATAATTAAATCAATAATTTAATATGTTAAATTATGGAAATAATTGAAAATTGGGTTAAATATGATTGAAAATGATTTGTAAAATTTTATTTTATCATATTGAAGTTAGAATGATATTTTAGAACTTTTAAAATCGAATTAAAAGTTAATTTGTGAAAATTGAATATTTTAATATTTAATCGACTAGTGAAAATAGCCAATTTTTTAACAGTCTCAGAATTGAACAAAACCAGTTCCATTGGATCCGTAATAGTTAGTTATTACCGGATTTCAATTTTCGTAGCAATCGGAGTTATCGTTTGATCGTGGCAGCTCGAAACGCATCGAATTGTTTTTAATATTAATTTGGCGAGTTAAAATAGCCATTTTTCAAAAAGTCTCGGATTTCGACGAAACTAGTTTCATCGGATCCGTAATGTGATATTATTGTAAGGTTTCAAATTTCAAGTCAATTGGATTTACCGTTTGTCCGGTACAAACTAAAACGCCTAGAAAATCGTTTAAATCGGTTTAATTTAAATCGATCGTTTGTTGCCATATCTCGCACAGATGACCGAATTAGCTTTCGAAACCTATTCCATTGTGTCCAGAACGCGGGATAAACCCTAGCAATGTCGGTCACTGCGCGTAAATCGGAGTTTGGAAAATCGAAATGAATAGTGTCGTTTTATTTCCTATAAATAGCCCCTCTCTTCACATAAATTAAAAAAAATAAAAAAAAACCCTAATTCCTAAACCTAGCCGCCACGATAGAAACCAAAGGCCAGAAAGTTTCGAATTACATTCATTAATTTCTTTCAATCCATTCATCGATTCAAAGATCGTTCAACATCAAAGTTGAAGAGCACGCAACGATCTTCAGATCTATACGGCTGTGATGGGTTTTGGAGCGACGTGGAGGGTGATAAAAGGGGCCTTCGGCCTTGGGTTGCGCATGACATTCCACAAGCTATGGGGGGCCGAGCTCAAGAGGGAGGTAGGCGTGGGTAGAGGAGGAGATGAGCTTCGTGTTGCAAGTTCCTGATCAACCTCTAGTGCGTCGTGGAGGCTTGGAAATCAAACCCTAAGTGAAGATCATGGGTTCGGTTCTATACGTGCTCGACCTGGAAAGAAGACATGGGGGAAGAGAAGGGTCATGCGGCCTGGATAGCTTGGGGTTGGATCCAAGGGATAGGATTGAATAGGTTCATAAATAGAAAATTTAAGTTGTAATTTGTATATTAAAAATCGTGTAATCTTAGAAAATTCATATCTTTTTCATACGAGGTCGAAAATGCGCGAAACCAGTTGCGTTGGAATCGTATGGACGAGCACTACGCGATGGAGTTGGATTGGAGTCGTTTGGAGTTAGTGAAAATTTTGGGTAAAATTAAACGCGCGTTTAATTTTATTCGAAATAAATCGCTAACGAAATTAAAAATCAAGGTGAGAACTTCTCACTCAATCGAATCGGTTTCGATTTTATTTTAAATAGTTATATTTAAAATACTTGAATGCATGTTTGAATGATGATGGTTATCTATTGATTGTTAAAATAGACATTATGCGCCCTTAGTAAGCGGATGTTATTTATTAAAAACATATACCGCGAATATTTCATAAACAGTGAAATTGGTATTATAAATAATAGCAATATATATATTGGCATATGTATATATTGCAGTTGTTGATTTCCCGCATTTTTTTTAGCGGATGAGACCCTATTGCGCCGTATAATAGCGGATAATATTTTAAATCCCATATACCGCGATAATTCCGTACTGGAGCGGAATTGGTATTGTGCTAATGTTTGTGATGCAGGAAACAGGTTGGAGGGATCCAACTGGATTCCTCAACTGCATTGATTTATTTACAGATATTGTGATATTTGTTGATTATCATATCGATATATGATATTTGAAGGTCGTGATTGACTATTTGGTGATGTTACATCATTGGACCCGTTTTAAAGTTTAAAAATAATGATTTGGTTTAAAAAAAAAAAGGTTTTAAAGTGATTTTTGAAAGTATATGTTTTATTTAAAATTTTGAATTGATTTATTTTAAATAAATTAACGTTATAAGTTTAATGTTATAAAAGTTATAATTTTTGTAAAATATAACCAAATTAAGATTTTTGAAATAAATAGTGATTTATTTATAAAATGGTTTAATTGGGATTTTTGAATCATTATAAACGATTTATATAAAAGATTTAAATTATTGATATTTATGGATTAAAAATATAGGATTTGTGAAACCCGTGTTATAAGTGTTAAAAAGAAATATAAATGGATTTTATAAGTGAATGAAGATTTATAGATTTATAAATCGTGAAGTTATAAATATAAATAGGTTTTGTAAAATAAAAGATTTATACGTAATCAACTTATAAATCGGGATTTTGGCATTTAAAATGAGATATAAAAAGGATCTTTATAAATAGAAGTTTATAAAAATATAAATGGAGTTTATAAACGTTGTTTATAAATCCGAAATCAATTGAATTTGATAAGTTGGATATAAGAATATATGAAAGGAATTATATTCACGATTTTGGACAGTGAATATATTATTAAATGAAATGGATATGTTTTGGGGAAGGAACATTATGAAATGAAGAGAATGATTTTAAAGACGTTTTAAAATGCATTAAGTATCGAATACATAGATTTCAACATTTATTGTTGAAATAGACATTTTCGAGAAATAGAAGGAAATGGTGGACTATAACACTGTTGTTATAGTAAATGGTTTCCGAAAGGAAATGTTTTGTATAGTATTGGGATTTATATATCTATTTAATCTTTGAATCCCTATACTAGTGATTTTTGGGTCGTCGTAACGATGTTTTACACAACATTCGTTTTTGACCCAAATAAATGTGTTAAGAGAATGATTTTCTTAAAGAATGAAATATATACTTAATTTCGATATTAAGTATATGGAATATTTTCTAAGTATTGAAAATAAATAGATTTGTGATGTACTTATTATTAAATAAGTATGGAAATGTTTTTCCAATGTGAAATGAATGTTTAGAATTTATCCTTATAAGATAAATTGAAAGTGAATATTGAAAATCGATTGAAAATCGTATATCATAGATATTTTGGGATTATAAATTCACTATGGAATTTATAAAAGAAAGGGGAATTAGTTTAAAAATAAACGTTGATTTATTTTTATAGTGTGAGAATAAATTTACGGATTTCGAACGTAAATATATAAAATAAATCGGTAGGGATTTATTTAATTGGTTTAAATGAACCGTGTTGAAATGAAAGAAATTCCGCGTAAGGAAAAGTGATTTGAAAATTTGTTTTCAAATGGTTGAAGTGTGGAAAATTATATATTCTAGTAAAGATATTTTGGAAAGTAAATAATTTGGGAAATTATTTGGATTTGGTGATGTTGAGCATGCCTATTAATAGTTAAATAATCCGACTATCAATATTTATCTTTAAATAGGTATTTGTTGTGAATTGCTTGAATTTGAATGCCACACTTATTTTTGAATAAGCGCTCACTATTCGGGTTAACTGGGAAAGGACCATGGGGTCGTATAACCCATTCCGAGTATGTGATATGTCGTTATGGATTGCATTTGATGACCGGTGTTGAAGACCGGATGTTTGTGAAAACGGAAGGATTACCGTCGAGTAACTCTACATCGGCTGATCTCCGATATAGAGGTTTTATCACCCTTAGTGACGGGAAGTCCGGTCGTGATTAGTGAATATCCGGATTGCAAGGACTTCTTTGTAAGTGCCTTCGGTTCTGTTCGATCCCGGAACAGACTTGTATGATTGTATGTCTGACATTACAAATTGAGATATAAAGCTGATTTCTTTCAAATATATTTCTGTTGGTGGCGGAGAATTTATTCTCTTAGCTTAACACCCTTCTCTGAGACGTACGAGCTCAGAGGTTATATAGTTGAAGGTTATTAGTGATATACTCCCAATTTGTTAGTGTGGCATGTAGAGTGTTGCTGTGAAATGATCATTGTGTTGATCATTTGTGATAGGATCATTTATTTGATCGTTTATCTTTGTGATCATTTCTATGATCATTTGTGGACCCAAAGCATGGCTTTTGTATAAAGTATGTTTTTGTGGACGAGACTTCGTCGGACCTCACACCCCGAAAATGGTCAAAACAGGAAGGATGCGGCAAGGTTATTAGGGGTAGCTCCCTTTAGTGTATGTCATTCCTTCTGGATAGAGGTGGTATCATGGTATGGAGCCTAGATATTTAACCTATGTTGTTACTGCATATTTTGTGGTTGTTGGAAATCGAGGATCCTCGGGTAGATCGGTTACGATCGGGGGATAACATATTCGTGTCAGTAGTTACCCAGTTAGGGGTAACTAGGCCTTGTGTTGGTAGAGATCCGGTTGGTTCTCGGGGATGTCCTTCAAGAGGCATTCTCATGTGGCAATGGGAAGTTCCTTGGCCTGACCATTTGTTGGAAATCCAATTCCCAATACGAAACCCTGTACGGTTTTAGTTGTAGAACCTGCCATTCACTTATGGTGGCGCCCCACTGTTTGAATGGTAGCTATAGTAGACATAGTTCGAAATGTCTATGTTGGCTAAGATTTATATTCTATTTTCGAAATGAATTTTGCCTACACTATGCACTAGTAATAATATCAAATGTTCTTTTAATGCGTATCAAGCATCTTTGACTATCATAAGGAGAAATCTCCTCCGATTCTGCGTTTGCATGTGTGTGTGTGCGGGAGGCCTTATGGTAGTCTCATATTTTTAAAAGCATTGCGAATTGAATTAAAAATATTCCTCTATTTTGATTTTAAAGAAAAATAAACTATTTTGAGTTCTCACACCAGTCTTATGACTGACTCGGAGTTTATTGTTTTCCTTCCTAAACTCTGGGTGCCCACCAATTTCCACACGGGCAGTCAAGAGTTAAGGTTTATTCAGGATATTCAGGAGTTGCTGGAGGCAAGCTGGACGGCATGGCGTATTACTAATTTATATAGTATTTCTTTTTTCGCTGCATTGTTTGTTGTTGTATGTTGTTGTACACTCTGATGATATGATGTAATGAAATGAAATGTAATGTAATAACTGATATAGTTCTTTGTTTAAAGATTATTCATTTATCTATTATATGTTGTTTCGCTGCGAATTGTGAGATTCTGATGTTGTTCTGTTATTTCTTCTGTTCCGTTCCATCTTTTTCTATCTTCTTCTACCTCTTTCTTTTTCTTAAACCCTAATGGTTCGTATTTCTGTTCATCTTGAGTTAATCTATGGAGATTAGTGTATATTCAAGGGGTACGGAAAAGCGGATTATTACACCCCCAATCCCATAACTCGTGCGCGATTCAAAGAATCACACTGACCAACGTTCGATGTCCTCCTCCATGCTGTGCACGTGCACGGCGGCACCAAAGGCCTCTGGCGAACCCCCACGTCCCAGACACACCACAAATCACACGTATACCCCAAAACCAAGATCCAAAAGCGTTCAGGAATGTCGAAACGAAAAACAACAGGTTGGCCGAGATGTAGAGTTCTACCCCAACATTATAAACACCTCGCCACTGTCAAACACGCCGTCGGGGTTGCTGAAACTTCACCCACACAACATCACCAGTCCAAGCAACCACCACCCCGAGTTTCGAACAACTCGATCACAAATAGACGAAGAACTCATCGCGTTTACAGGCATGTGAAATTTCGATCAAAAACCCTATATTTATCTCAATCCCTTAATTTACTTAATATAAAAATTATTTGATAATTTTTGTGTGATCATCAATGTTTATATTTGCTTAACTATAAATTTGAACATTTATCATTGGATTGATAATTTATAATTGGTAAAGATGTCAATTTTGATAAACCTTGAACTGCTATTTCAATTCTACACTAAAAATTCTTATTTCTGCTCTAAAAATCCTATTTTGCAATTAAGATCTAGGTTACCAACTTGAATTTATAATTTGTAACAGATGAAGTTTTCAACATAATCTTTGTTACCTGAAAATAAGTTAGTTTACTAAGCATAGCTTCTTAATATGTTGTTAAATAAAATTTAATTTCCTGGCTTAAACTCAAGCACATAAATTTTGTTTGAAAAATTAAAGCTTTCCATGATCATATGAAAATAATACAAAATAGTTTCAACCCTGTAAGTAGAAATGAGCAACATATCATCAAGAACAGTCTGCATATAATCACAGAATTATACCAAGAGAAAACACAGACATCAACATGAAATCCACAAATCTTCTTACTGTTAAAATTTAAACTAAAGATTGAATGTTTATGTTTACTCACCAGAATACAAGTACTGTTGAACGGAGCATACTTGACAATTGCAATCCCATCTGTTCTTATGTGTTTAAACTTGAGTTTTGCTTCTTTTATGTTTTCTCTTTATATTTTTCTCAGGTATACTATGTTACTGACTAAACTATATAAAAGATGAACACCTATATATATAGAATATAAGAAGTTATGTATGTATGGAAAAGGTTTTAACCAGGTAGGTGTTATCTATAAGTACACTGTTCAATTTTGTTTTATCAGGCATGCTTCTTTTTATATATATATATATAAGGCTGGTATGATTTCTTGAATTTGACCCAAATGTTTTGCTGAGATGCTAAACATTAAATGCTAATGTACTACTTGTCTACACTTAATCCATCAATACATAGATATTTTGATCACTTGCCTGCATAATCTCCTACAGGTCATACATAATACATATTTACTTACTGACAGCATGTACTAATAATATATACTATTCTTTGTTTTAAGTATATTAATCAAATCTATTCACTGTAAAAATAAAGATTTGTGCAAATTATAAATGAACACAAAGATGTGCTCGAATCAGAGGAGCATTAAATGTTGTTGCTTCACCTGTTAACATAATTATAATTATGTAGTACTGTGAACAAATTGTATGCATGTGTATGGGATTATATTCTTCAGTAGGTAGCTTGCATAGGAAGGCAAATTATCTTAATGCTTGTATTTCAATTTTCCTGAGTTTGTCAGGTTTCTTCATTAATGTATATATCATAATTATGTTTGGCTGAGTGAAAATATTGTATGTAAACATGTACTTTCAGGCAACACTTGATTCTGTAAATATATACAGTTAGTTGATATAAATAACCTTATGCATAATTATTTACTTTGCAGGTAGTTACTTTTAGATATTGACTTGTTATTAATTTCCAATTGAATATTTTACATGTGTCAGGTGTTATATTATATGCTTTGACTGATTTGCAGGTAGATTTTGTATGTATGAAGTTAACTTGTTTTATTATTCCCAGCTTGAATAGCTTATATACATATGGTTGTTGTTATTTTGTATATGAAAATATTTTGTTTTGCTAACTTAAAGTTTACATAATTTATACACACAAATTTGAGTTTTGTTTTACATTATATTTGATTTCATTTTACTTTACTTTGTGTTTTTATCACTTATTCTTATTCTAACTTTGTTTACAAATTTATTAAGTTATGTTGTATAAAATCTTAACTAATTAATTCTTATTTTAAATTTTACATTAGTATGTTATATTTAACTATCAATGTTCAAGTCATATTCAAAATGATTTTCTCACTTATATTTGTATTCATTTCCATTTGTACTTTACTATTACTTATTTAAATTAAGTTATATACACATATTTGATTTATGTTCGACATTTATATTTTACATTGTTAAAAATGGGATTCTGATTTAAACGTTATCATTTATATGTATATTTCCAAATATAAACAAAGTACAGTATTTTAATTCAATTATATAAGGTCAATGTTATTAAAAGATTCTATTTAAATATCCAAGATCAAATTTCCTTTAAAAATACAAATTTACATAAACAAATGGCAATTATTCCAAAATCATGTTCATTTGAAAATAACCAATACACATTTTATCTAATCATATTAAATATTTATTACAATAAACAGGACCAAAATTCAGGGTCGTTACATTCCTCCCCCCTTAAAAGAATTTCGTCCCCGAAATTTAAAACAATGATAATTTAAAAGCTGTTATACCAACCATTCACACATACATATCATTCATACAATAGCAAACAATCAAACAGTTTATCCTAACAAGCAACACCAGCAATCCAAACACAAATCCGGATAAACTTCCCTAGAACTATCCAGAGTCTCCTAGGTGCAATCACTGGGATTCTCTCTCCACTGCACTCGACAAGCTTCACTACTAACTTCCGAGTTGCCTCTCATCCTGATCAACAATCCGAACAGGATTCCTGACTACAGTCAAACTCCGCTTGGCTTCCAAATCTCCCTGAACTACTAATTCTGCAACTAATGATGGATCCTAAACAAAATTCCAAGATGAGATGCATGGGATACATTATGAATTCTAGACATCCGTTCTGGCAATTCAATTCTGTAAGATACAACTCCAATCCAAGTTGAATTTTATATTCATACATAACTTGAGGTCTCAGCCTCCCATTCTTTTTAAATTTACAATCAAATTCATTAATTCACCATCCAACTTTATTTGACCAATCCTACTTCCATTTACATGCTTAATTTACTAATTTATTTCGTCTTAGTTTATTTCCGCTTCCAATTCAACATCTGATTTCATCACAAAATCACTTCATTATAGTTCTTGAGTTTATTTCTAGTTTGTAATTCTGGTTTGGATATCTATTTCATTTCCCAAGTACAAAATAATTTTATTTTGGCTTATAATTCCACTTTTAAAATTTAAACTTTATGAGCCACAAATTTATTTATTCTCCACACTACATTCAGTTACTCTTAATCACATTCATTTTCACTTTAAGCTCCAGAACTTGCCTGTATCAAATAAGCATACTTTTTATTTCAAGCATTTAAATTCTTTTAATAAGCCATCAGAGTTTATATATACAAATTTAATTTCTTATCCAACTATTTCTATTCGAATAAAGATTTCATTCAACTTAAATTATTCAAGCTTTTACTAAATAAACTCTTACTTACCTCGAAGCTACGCTTCTATAAAGTTTAATCTTAGTTTAATTTATTTATTTCAATTTCATACTTAAATTTATTTCCAATTTATTTGATACTCACTAAATAAACTTCCATTTATTTTGTTAAGATTAATTCCAAGGCCATACTATTCCATCCATACTTGAATTGGATTTTATCTTTAAAAATCATCTTATTATTTTATCTGTGTTCAATTTTATTTTATAATTCAAGTTTGGATTTTTATTTCATTCTCCAAATACAAAACAATCTTATCTTGGCATACTATTTAATTTCCCCATATTTTCTGTCATAAGTCTCACGTTCATATTCACCCAATTTAAGCTTGAATATATTCATATTTCATTTTAACTCGAGATCGAACACTTATCTATAACCAAAAATATTCCTAATCAATGTGTTGCCAATTTCCTTTACAAGTTATCGGAATATATTTATTCCAATTCAACTTGTTTATCTTAACTTCCATTAAATTAAGCACCATACTATTCACTTCAATCTACCAACCCACTTGGATTTGATTAAATAAGAACTTAATTTTGCTTAAAATCATCCATCTCTCAATTCATTTCTTAAATTGAAATCCAATTATTTAGCTTAAGTTAATCTCAACCAAAATTTTATTTCTATTAGATTTCCATATCCAATTTATTCACAGTCTAAATTTTGATTTACTTCCTCATTTTATTTACATCATTATTATTATTTTATCATTAGTTAAATTCGAAAATTAAATTAAACTTTCAAATTAATCCAAAATAAATTCATTTTTAACTTCACTTTTAACTTTAATTCCAAATTCAATCTCATACTTACCTTGGTTACACAAGCCATTGTAAAAAAAAATTATAATCCTATTTGTCTATCAACACTATCATCCAAATACTATAATTATATATATAATAATTACGAAAACAATTTTTTTTTATATATATATCAAAATAGATTTTGGATGAAATTATTTAATTCACCCACCTTTGAAAACAATATCATGTCGAATTGTTCTATTCAAGTGTTTAGAAACCCCTTCGGTACAGTTGTGCAGACTGCACTGACGAAGGTTCATATAACACTCAATAAATCAATCAACATAATATAAAATCATTTAATATTCACTAACAAGTACGCACTCATATCTATTATTACGCTCAGACTCATTCTAGAGTACTACCGACTCTATCTCTAATGAGTAATCTCCACCAGAGCCAAGGTTCTCACTTAACCTTTCAGCTCTGATACCAACTGTGACGACCCACCCTTCTACCACCAAAAAGACGTATCATCATTAAGAAAGAGGTAGAAATAGAAAAGAAAGAGAAGAAAGAACAACAACAACAGAATCTCACAGCGGAACGGAATAAAATATAATACATCACATAACAATCTCATAGTTTTACATATATCAGAGTCATACAATATTTTACACTTGACAATTTTATATACATCAGTCACTACATACATCTCAAAATACAACATACTCTAACTAACATGGCGGAACTAGATAGATATCTACAACGTTGAAGCCTCCAGCTCCATTGCTTCTCCAGAATTCGTCAAAGCTAACTTGAATCCCTTGACTACCCGTAAAAAATTTGGGTACCCGAGAGTTTATGAAAAACAAAATATAAACTTCGGGTCAGACATGGGTCTGGTATGAGTAAACGGTTTAAATTGTTTAACTTTGAAAAAAAACATTTGAAAATAAAGGTATCACATAAGACTCCCCACAAATAAATACGGGTAAGTTTTTACCTTACGCTAACCAAAACATTTATAGGAAATTCTGTGATATTATAATAGTGTCTAGGGTTTTCAAGTAAATAGAAAATAGCCGAAATTGTTACATTATTAAATTCCAGCTACTAGCCACAAAAGTGGGTAATACAATCAAAACCGTGGGCACTTATTGGAAAATGGATTCCATACAATGGCAGGGCTAATGGGGTACCACCCGTCACAGTACGGGGCCCAGATCACCGTACCGAGGATTACTCCCTTCATCCCCTGCAACACAAGGCCGGAACCATTCCTTACTGAATAGTCCCGAACAAGATAAACCCCGCGGTTCTAGCTAGCAAACCGCCCACACAGCCGAAATAAAAAGGGACATCTAGACAGGGGAAATATCTTGTCCTGCTTGGGCATGACCCATCTAACCTTGCTGCATCTCCCCTGTTTTAGCCATTCCCGGTTAATGAGGCTTGAGGCTGTAATTACCTTTATAGAACAATATTCTTAGAATGCTCATCGCCCGCCTGACGATGTGTTGAAAGCATTCAATCCATACAAGTTCGTTCCGGGTTCGAACAAAACCGAAGGCATTATCTCGTTACACTCATTTTGGAGTCACCCTCAGAGTTAACGACGACAACCCTTGCATTCTGAATCTTCGTCTTCTCATCAGATTCACGACCTAACGTTAATTTTGATCGATGTGATTTTCGGATGTTCCAAATGTGGAAACCCGATCCCGGTCTCATCGAAATCCAAAACGTGTCTTTTAGGGCCAAGTTGTTTTAAAGTTTATAAACAATTCAATTCCATTTGTCCATATACACACAGATAGATAATTCACAGTATCACAATAGATAATCAACACTACCACCATAAACAGATAGGCAATATTATCATCACAACAGATAATCCATATTATTATCATACTACAATCAAGCATACATTTCACACTGCATCATTTATCTCAAACTAGAAATCTCAAACCATTCAAGGTAAACAATATCATTCATCCATATATGGACAATCATATCAGCTATAATTAATTTAAAATGAATTAATTACTTGCATCTCTAATTAATTTAAAGTAAATTAAATTAATTACTTAACCATTATAAGTCTTGCTTATATAACTATTATCCAATTATCAAACAATTAATGAATTCATTTCACCTAATCACACTTGATTAATTAACTTTAAATTCAAGTAACCATCTTTAATTATCTTCCAAACTAATTATCTTATCCAAATATAGAAATTAACCTTCAATTACATACATTACATTACTTCTTAATATCACCAGTTAATTATTCTTTAATCTTTCATTATTAATTTCATTATTTAATGATTTCTAATTACATTTCATTTCATTATCTTGTATTAAATTAATTACCTTAAGTAATTAAATCTTCAATTAAACTATATTTATTAATCACTCCTGATTAATACTATTCAGTAATCAATCGCCTTTAATTACTCTTATCACATCACTTAATTACTCCTCAACTGATTTCCTTTAATCAATCCCTTGATTAAATTGCACAAAGTAATTATACTCAAATTACTTCCATTATCAAATCATCCTCATTCAATTATATCCAGTCAATATCATTAATTACTTCTCCAAGTAATTTTACTTATCACATCATCAATTAATTATTTAAATTAAATAAACTTGATTAATTAACTTAAAAAATTCACATTAAACTTCATTAATTACAATAAGTAATAAATTCCTTAATTACTTAAATACTTAATTAGCTTTTCCTTAATCACTCAGTCACTTAATCAATTTTTTAACCTTAAATACTTAATGAACTATTCTTAATTATCCAATTATTAATCACTAATTATTTAGTTAATTTATTTATTTATTCTTAATTAGATTGCTTAAGTAATTCATAAGTAGTAAATTACACTTTATTAATCACATAATCATTACCTAATCCTTAATTACGCTTGTAAAGTAATTATTCTCAATTAACTATTTATTTATTTTATCTTTAAAATAGTTTATTGACATTAATTTGCTCAACTTGATTAAACATTAAAAGTCTTCTTTAAAATTTTGAAAATAGTATGGACTACAAACTTTAATGTTAATCCCTTTCATACTTAACTTAATTATTAAAAATAATAATTAAATGTGAAATACATTGTTACTTATGAACCTAATAACTTAAAACTTGTATTTAAATCTGTTAAACATTCTTCCAGGTTTACAGTTAAAACAAGATTCACATATCTTTATTATTATTATACTTCTTCCTGAGGATTATAAGAAACCCGAGTCTCCCCCTAAGAAATCCCGTGTATACTTCGAGTTGGGACCCTTCTTCTTCCTGTACGCTCCCCTCCTTCTTCTTATTTTTTTTTAAGTTTTAATAAGAAGACAACTAAAGCATCAGGCTCAACCCAGAAACTCGTACTCAAACCCGAAGCCCCCAATCCCATAACTCGTGCGCGACTCAAAGAATTACACTGACCAACGTTCGACGTCCTCCTCCACGCTGTGCACGGCGGCACCAAAGGCTCCTGGCGAACCCCCACGTCCCAGACACACCACAAATCACACCTATACCCCAAAACCAAGATCCAAAAGCGTTCAGGAATGTCGAAACGAAAAACAACAGGTTGGCCGAGATGCAGAGTTCAACCCCAACATCATAAACACCTCGCCACTGTCAAACACGCCGCAAGGGTTGTTGAAACTTCACCCACACAACGTCACCACTCCAAGCAACTACCACCCCGAGTTTCGAACTACTCGATCACAAATCGACGAAGAACCCATCGCGTTTACAGGCATGTGAAATTTCGATCAAAAACCCTATATTTATCTTAATCCCTTAATTTACTTAATATAAAAATTATTTGATAATTTTTGTGTGATCATCAATGTTTATGTTTACTTAACTATAAATTTGAACATTTATCATTCGATTGATAATTTATAATTGGTAAAAATGTCAATTTTGATAAACCTTGAACTGCCATTTCAATTCTACACTAAAAATTCTTATTTCTGCTCTAAAAATCCTATTTGCAATTAAGATCTAGGTTATCAACTTGAATTTATAATTTGTAACAGACGAAGTTTTCAACATAATCTTTGTTACCTGAAAATAAGTTAGTTTACTGAGCATAGCTTCTTAATATGTTGTTAAATAAAATTAAATTTCCTGGCTTAAACTCAAGCATATAAATTTTGTTTGAAAAATTAAAGCTTTCCATGATCATATGAAAATAATACAAAATAGTTTCAACCCTGTAAGCAGAAATGAACAACATGTCATCAAGAACAGTCTGCATATAATCACAGAATTATACCAAGAGAAAACACAGACATCAACATGAAATCCACAAATCTTCTTACTGTTAAAATTTAAACTAAAGCTTGAATGTTTATGTTTACTCACCAGAATACAAATACTGTTGAACAGAGCATACTTGACAATTGCAATCCCATCTGTTCTTATGTGTTTAAACTTGAGTTTTGCTTCTTTTATGTTTTCTCTTTATATTTTTCTCTGGTATACTATGTTACTGACTAAACTATATAAAAGATGAACACCTATATATATAGAATATAAGAAGTTATGTATGTATGGAAAAGGTTTTTAACCAGGTAGGTGTTATCTATAAGTACACTGTTCAATTTTGTTTTATCAGGCATGCTTTTATATATATATATATATATATATATAAGGCTGATATGATTTCTTGAATTTGACCCAAATGTTTTGCTGAGATGCTAAACATTAAATGCTAATGTACTACTTGTCTACACTTAATCCATCAATACATAGATATTTTGATCATTTGCCTGCATAATCTCCTACAGGTCATACATAATACATATTTACTTACTGACAGCATGTACTAATAATATGTACTATTCTTTGTTTTAAGTATGTCAATCAGATCTATTCACTGTAAAAATAAAGATCTGTGCAAATTATAAATGAACACAAAGATGTGCTCGAATCCGAGGAGCATTAAATGTTGTTGCTTCACCTGTTAACATAATTATAATTATGTAGTACTGTGAACAAATTGTATGCATGTGTATGGGATTATATTCTTCAGTAGGTAGATTGCATAGGAAGACAAATTATCTGAATGCTTGTATTTCAATTTTCCTGAGTTTGTCAGGTTTCTTCATTAATGTATATATCATAATTATGTTTGGCTGAGTGAAAATATTGTATGTAAACATGTACTTTCAGGCAACACTTGATTCTGTAAATATATACAGTTAGTTGATATAAATAACCTTATGCATAATTATTTACTTTGCAGGTAGTTACTTTTAGATATTGACTTGTTATTAATTTCCAATTGAATATTTTACATGTGTCAGGTGTTATATTACATGCTTTGACTGATTTGCAGGTAGATTTTGTATATATGAAGTTAACTTGTTTTATTATTCCCAGCTTGAATAGCTTATATACATATGGTTGTTGTTATTTTGTATATGAAAATATTTTGTTTTGCTGGCTTAAAGTTTACCTAATTTATACACACAAATTTGAGTTTGGTTTTACATTATATTTGATTTCATTTTACTTTACTTTGTGTTTTTATCACTTATTCTTATTCTAACTTTGTTTACAAATTTATTATGTTATGTTGTATAAAATCTTAACTAATTAATTCTTATTTTAAATTTTACATTAGTACGTTATATTTAACTATCAATGTTCAAGTCATATTCAAAATGATTTTCTCACTTATATTTGTATTCATTTCCATTTGTACTTTACTATTACTTATTTAAATTAAGTTATATACACATATTTGATTTATGTTTGACATTTATATTTTACATTGTTAAAAATTGGATTCTGATTTAAACGTTATCATTTATATGTATATTTCCAAATATAAACAAAGTACAGTATTTTAATTCAATTATATAAGGTCAATATTATTAAAAGATTCTATTTAAATATCCAAGATCAAATTTCCTTTAAAAATACAAATTTACATAAACAAATGGCAATTATTCCAAAATCATGTTCATTTGAAAATAATCAATACACATTTTATCTAATCATATTAAATATTTATTAAAATAAACAGGACCAAAATTCAGGGTCGTTACAGTTAAAGTACTTTACATATCGAAATAAAACAGGCATTTCGTAATAGTAGAGAAGACAAGATTTATAGTGGTTCGGCCAAGAACGGGGCCTACATCTACTTTATAGTTCTTATTATTCACTTGCACTGGCTTTACAATGGCTTTCAATATAAGAATCATACATCCATAATTCTTTTACAGTATTTCAGCAAAGCTTTTAAGTAAAATATGGACGCAAGTGATTGCTGTTCCAAGCCCTTGGAATTGGATCTCCTTCGACAATTGTGAGTTTGAATGTGCCATCAAGAAGTTTTTTGCTTATGACATACGGCCCTTCCCAGTTTGGCCCAAACACACCTGTTGCTGTCATAATTCTTTTCAAGATTAGATCTCCAATTTCAAAGCTATGTTGGCGAACTTTGGAATTGAAGTGCCTGGCTATCCTTTGCTGATGGGCTGCA
Organism: Allium cepa; assembly: GCA_030765085.1. Lineage (NCBI taxonomy): Eukaryota > Viridiplantae > Streptophyta > Magnoliopsida > Asparagales > Amaryllidaceae > Allium > Allium cepa. Next base: position 977,777,822 of record CM060931.1, read on the forward strand.
ATTCTGAGCTTAACCTCTTCCCTTCTTTCATCAAGAATGTCAAGTGCTTCAAGTTGCAGCTTTTCATTTTCAACTTGATCGAAATGGATTCTTCTGTGTGAAGGGACTTCTATTTCCGCCGGAATCATTGCTTCTGATCCATATGCTAACAAGAACGGAGTGTGCCCAGTCGCTGTTTTGTGGGTAGTTCTGTATGCCCATAGTGCTAGTGGTAGCTTATCGACCCAACCACCATTTGCTTTTTCCATCTATTTTTTGATGGTTGATTTGATAATTTTGTTTACTGCTTCCACTTGCCCGTTTGCCTGCAGATGAGCCACTGTTGAAAAGCTTTCTTGGATCTTGAATCGCTTGTAAAAATCTTGGAACTGTTCACTTTCGAATTGGGTTCCATTGTCTGTGATTATCTTTTGAGGCACACCATACCTGCAAATGATATTCTTAGTCACAAAGTTTATCATCTTTTTATAGGTAACAGTAGCTAATGGTTCATTCAGCCCATTTAGTAAAATAATCAACAGCAACAATGGCATATCCGATTCCGGATTTGGCGGTTGGCAAAGGCCCGATGAGATCTATTCCCCAAATAACAAATGGCCATGGACTGACCATCTGTGTTATCTCGGTGGAAGGTGCTCTTGGGATTTTTGCAAATCTCTGGCATCAGTCACATTTTCGGGCATAGATAGCAGTATCACAATTAATGTCTGGCCAAAAATACCCATAATAGAGAATTTTCTTTGCTAGAGTTTGACCACTTGAGTTATCTCCACAGTCTCCTCCGTGTACTTGAGCTAGAATTGTCTTAGCCTCTTCCTTGGTCACACATCGGAGTAATGGCATTGAGAATCCCCGTCTGTACAATCGGCCATCTTGAATTATATATCTAGAGGCTTTTCTTAGCAGCTTCTGTCGTTCTTTTGAATTTTCTGGTAGAGAACCGTTGAGAAAATATTCCATTATCCGAGTCATCCACGATTCTTGCTCTTGAGATATAGTCATGACACAGTCAATATCCATCTCATCAGTGCTTGGAGCTGACAAGACTTCCATAGGAACTAATCCCAATAATTGAGCTTCACCAGTGCTGGAATACTTCGTGAGAGAATCTGCCTTCATGTTCTCTTCCCGGGGTATATGGCTTACCGTGTAATGGTCAAAATCATCAAGAAGTTCCCAGGCCTTTGACAAGTAGGTAGGCAGATTTCCTCCTTTAGCTTGAAACTCTTTCCTGACTTGGCATACAATAAGTTGAGAATCACTGAAAATTTGTAATACTCTGATGTTCAGCTCCTTGGCAATCTTCAAGCCAGTAATAAGAGCTTCATATTCTGCTTCATTGTTTGTCGAAGGGAATTTTAATCTCAATGCATAGCACAATGACCGCCCTTCAAGGGTTTCAAGCACAACCCTAGCTCCGGAACATTAATCGTTTCTCGCACCATCAACATATAATTTCCATCGAATTGGGGTATTATCAGTCACCTCTTCCTCATTATCACCTTTATCTTTACATTCTGCGATGAAATCTGCTAAAGCTTGTCCATTGATTGCTCGCCGGGGATGATAAGTGATGTCGTATTGGCTGAGTTCAATATTCCACTTCAGAAGACGACCCGAAGTCTCAGGGCGAAACAAGACTTGCTTTAGAGGTTGATCAATGAGGACTTTGATAGGATGAGCTTGGAAATATGGCCTCAATTTTCTTGATGCAATTAGTAGACAATAGGAGAGCTTTTCCAACTTTGAATAATTCATCTCTGCCCCAGTGAATCTTTTGCTGATATAATAAACGGGGCGTTGAATTTTTGCGTCTTCCCGTACCAACGCTGCACTGAGAGCGTGAGATGAGATTGCCAAATATACAAAATATCTTCACCATTGTCGGGCTTAGAAAGTATTATAGGCGTTTCCATATGAAGAATCAATTCCTCGAAAGCTTTCTGGCAGTCAAGAGTCTAGTCAAAGTTTTTCCTTCCTTTCTTCAGAGCATCAAAGAACGGAATGCATTTATCAGTGCTTTGGAAATGAACCGACTCAAGGCAGCGACTTTTCCATTGAGACTTTGCAATTCCTTCTTCGTTCTAGGAGCTTTGACTTCTCTTAAGGCAGCAATCTGAGCAGGATTAGCCTCAATGCCCCTAGCACTCACAACGAAACCCAGGAACTTTACGAACTCCACCCCAAATGAACATTTTAAAGGATTAAGCTTCATTCTTTATTTTCGGAGGACTGCGAACATTTCTGCCAAGTGATCCATATGGTCCACTGCCTTCTTTGATTTCACCAACATATCATCAACGTAAACTTCCATAGCCTTGCCAATCTGTGGCTTGAACATAGCATTGACAAGTCTTTGGTAAGTAGCCCCTACATTCTTCAGTCCAAAGGGCATAACTCTGTACAGTAAAGACCGACATCGGTGATGAAGCTCGTGTCCTCCTGATCTGGCTCATGCATCATGATCTGGTTATATCCGGAGTAAGCATCCATGAAAGACAACAATTCATGCCCGGCTGTTCCATCCACCAACTGATCAATCCTGGGTAACGGAAAGCAGTCTTTGGGGCAGGCTTTGTTTAAATGTGAAAAGTCGATGCATACTCTCCAATTTCAATTAGCTTTCTTAACCATTACTGGATTTGAAACCCAATTCGGATAGGTAGACTCCCTGATGAAGCCATTCTCCATGAGCCGATCTACCTCTTCGTTCAATGATGCTGACCTTTCAGGACCCTGGGTTCTTCTTTTCTGCTTTACAGGTGTAAACTTCGGACCAATATTCAGAGTATGTACTGCAACTTCTGGGGATATTCCACATATATCAGCATGAGTCCAAGCGAATATATCCAGATTTGCTTTCAAGAATGATATCAAAATATTCTGAACCGTCGCATTAAGTTGCGAACCCACATTCAACACCTTGTTAGGGTCTTTCGGATCAACAGGTACTGGCACCGTTACCTCCACTGGCACCACTCTATTCTCCCCTGCACTGGCTTTTCTAGGATCCATTTCTTTCTGTGCACCACTATGCTCGCCAGTGCAGGATCCACCTTGTAATTGCTACAAGATTGATTCTTTGATGCGGACTGGGGCCGCCGCATCTTTTCTCATCTCTCTCTTTCTTGCTTCATGCAACTTTATAAGATAACCTTCTCGCCCAGCATTCTGATCCCCTTTAATAACACCAACTCCATTATCCGTGGGGAATTTCATAGTAAGGCACCACGGGGCAAGAATTGCCTTAAATGCCGCAAGAGTTGGTCGGCTTAGGAAGGCGTTGTAGGAAAAAAATTCATCACAATTACAAAAGTCTGTTTTCAAACCACCTTTTTCTGCCCCTCTCCAAGCACCACGAACAAGTCAATAGTTCCTATCGGCTGCTTCTGTTCCCCAGTAAACCCAACAATTTTCTGCGATGAAGCTTGAACATCAGCCATCGAAATTTTCATTTGATCGAATGTCTTTTTGAAGAGAATGTTGCAAGAAGCGCCGCAATCAACAAGCACTATTCTTACAATAGCCGCCCCAATGCCTGCAGAAATGACCAAGGGATCCATGGTAGGAGCATCAACGCCCATAGAGTCCCTGGTTCTGAATACAATGTCATCATTGAAAGTTCTCTGCTGCTTCAAAGGTGCAGCATCTTCCAACAAAAAAACATTTTCCTCTGTTGGTGCATACTTCAAGGCACGGGCATACCTTTCCATCTCACCCCAGCTTCTGCCTGCTGGGTGAGGACCTCCTGTAATCACATTAATAGCAGGCCTTTCTGATTCATGAGCTGCGCCCTCTTACTCGATCTGGGTTGATGAACATGAACTTGTTGCCCCTGAGTTGACGAAGTTGGGTCGTGCCTGTTCCTCTTCACATACTGCTGAAGTTTATTTTCTTTCAATAGTTCCTCAATCAAATTGTTCAAATGACGGCACTCATTAGTATCATGGCCGGGTTGATTGTGGAATCGGCAAAATCTTCTAGTTTTCTCAGCAATTTTTCCCAAGCCTCAATTTAGCTGGTGTGGGGTATTCGACTGTGTCCTTGGTTGTAAAGAAAATGTTTTCTGGTGTATCGGTTAAGGGAGTGAAGTGAAAAGGATGATTTTTCTTCGCATTTCCCTGCTTCTTCCCTCCATCTTTCTCCCTCTTCTGAGTGCCAGATTCTTTTTTATTCAAAGCAGCATTATTGTTCCTAACCTCTGTCAATACCACTTTTGCCGGTGTTTGAAGGCTTTCGAAGCGCATGAACTCATCATCTTTCTTATAGAATTTCTCAAGCGAGTTTGGTTCCTTCATCTTCAACCATTTCCCAAACTCACTCGATTTGTCGATAGCCCTCATTAAGTAGGTGAAGACCATTTGTGGCTCTGCATTGTCCATTTCAGCCAAGGCTACGTTGAAGCGATTCAAGAAAGATCTAATAGATTCTCCGGGATTCTTTTCCAGGCTGGACAGTGACATAATATCTTTCGCCTTTGAAGCATACAACCTGAATTGTTCTTTAAACTTTCGAGTTAAATTGGAGAACTGGTCTATAGATCGGACTGGTAGCTTTGTAAACCAAAGTAGAGCCACTCTCTCCAAGTATACTAGAAAGTACCGGCATTTGATCTCATCCGACGCCCTGGCACCAGTCATGTGCCAGTCATACTTGTACAAGAATTGATTAGGGTCGCTTGTCCCCTTATAAGCCAGAATGGTGGGAGGAACAAACTTCCTTGGAAATTCTTCTTTCAGAATTCTCTCGGTGAACGGAGTCTTGCTCGGAGCGAATTCCCATTCTTTTTCATCTTCATCCCTCTGCATGCTCTATTTCATGATTTGGCGAACCATTCCAGAGAAGTATTCCTCATCATTTAGAGGCTCTACGAGAAAGACATCAACCATTTTCTCAGAAGTTTGTCTTGACAAGCGTTCGCGGAGGGTTGGCTGCGGCCCGATCCTCCGGTTGGGGGAGGTGTCCCTTCGACGGGGCCAGCTGCCCTTTGAGGAACATTTCTTGCTTCAACATTATGAACATCATCGGAAAGTTATGTTCATTATTCACCGGTTGATGGTTAGCTCCGAGCAAAGCGTTCGACCTTTCCAACATTAAAGTGTTATGGGCTTCCATTTGCTGATATAGCCCAGAAACTGCAGCATCTAACTCCGCTCGTGTAATTCCAACACTTGGAGCTGTTTCACTTAACAGAGGAGAAGTGGCAGTATTCTCATGAACACCATTGGATCTAACAAATCTACGCTTTCTTCCAGGAGCCATAATCTCTGATAGACTTCTAGTTTTGAGAGAGATTCTTTCAACAAACTTTTGCGAAGCAATGATGAAAACAGCCGGAGTTGGGTTCTTAGTGAAAGCACCAAAAATGTTAACGCTAAAATTGAACGCTAACACCCCGGTGTAAGTAGATAAAAAGTGAAAGCACTACCCGTCAATACGGGAATTAGAAACAAGCAGGAATTACAGAAAAAATAGTAAAGAGACAACAGTTTTATAGTGGTTCGACTTCAAGTTAAGCCTATGTCCACTTTAATCTTCTTTATTGCTGAATCGATTACAACTTTACAACAATCTTCGATTACAACACTACTAAGACAAATAGCTAGAACTCCGATGCAGAAGAACTCTTTGAATCCATGTCGAACGTGTTAGATTTCTCCTTGAAGTTCGCTGAGGTATCTTTGATGTTTGAAGTGTCAGATGAGTCGAGAAATCAGCAGAGTATAGGCTTTCCAGAAAAGAGCCAAAAGGTCCCCTCTTTGGTGGTGTAGGCATGGTATTTATAGGAAATTTCTGGACAAGGCATAGGTCGTGAACGACCTAGGGTAAGTCGTAAGTCGTGAACGACCTGAGGGTTTGGTTAGCTGTGCTATAGGTCATGGGCAACCTAGTGGTTAAGTTGTAAGTCATGATCGACCTAAGGAGCATGGGTTACGGCTTAACAGGCTTGCATTTGGTTAATTGAACAAGTTGGTAGGTGGTGGCGACCTAGGGAGAAGCGGCATAGAAAGTTGGCTCGGTGGACTTAGGTAATGAGCGACCTAGTGAAGACGTAGTATGCAAGCGACCTTACTCTATCTTACCCCTATAGGTCGCTAACTCGCTTCATGCTTTAGGTCGCTAACTTGCTTCATGCTTTAGGTTGCTAACTCACTTAAGCAGCTAGGTCGCTAGGTCGCTTAAGCAGTTAGGTCGCTAGGTCGCTCAAGTAGTTAGGTCGCTAGGTCGCTTAAGCAGTTAGGTCGCTTAAGCAGTTAGGTCGCTTACACTTTAATTCCTTCGGTCGCTTATCTCCTTAGGTCGTTGAGTCATGAAATTGAGAAGTTAACAAATACAGTTCACCCGTTCAGTCTGTCCATTGGACTGTGGATAATATGATGTGCTTAAATTAAGCTTTGTTCCCAAAGCTTGCTGAAGACTCCACCAGAAATGACACGTGAATAGCGGATCACGGTCATGAACAATCGAACTAGGAATATCGTTAAGTCTCACGATTTCCTTGATATATAGTTCAGCCAGATGAGAAGCACTCCTATTAGACTTAATAGGATTGAACTCAGCAGACTTGGTGAGGCGATCAACAATAACCCGTGCGCGATCTCGAATGAGGTAGGCATCAATGAAATCCATCGAAATCTGAAATCATTTCCACAATGGGACCTCTAAGGGCTGAAGATGACGAGAAGGGCGCTGATGTTTGGCTTTGAAGAGTTGAAAAGTCATGCAATTACCCACATGACTTGCCATATCACACTTCATGCCTTCCCAATAATAAAGGCGACTCATATTGACATACATAATGCTACTTCCGGGATGAATGGTATACTTAGAATGGTGACAGTTATCTAAAATATCAGGCCTAATTGCTGAATCAAAAAGCATGACAAGATCGTCTTCTTTTGAAGATACCAATGGGAATAAATTCTAAAACCTCTCAACTCGTCGTTATAGGACTCGGACTCATAAATCTGAATAAGATACACAGGATCAGGATCTCATCGGTGAGTGTTGGTAATACAATCCAATAGGCTGGGTCGAGCTTCCAAACTAAATAATAAAATAGGTGAATCTGAAGATGGAGCTTAATCACGAATATCACAAAGGGATATGATCTCAAGAACATCCCACTCTGCTAGCATCATAGAAACGATAGCCGAATGTTTGCAACTAAGAGCATCAACAACACAATTACACTTTCTAGGATTATACTGGACATCGAAATCATAGAAGAGAAGGACCTTGAGAAAACGTTGTTGTCTCATATTGAGCTCCTTGTGAGCGAATAGATACTTCAAAGACTTGTGATCAGTATAGAGAATGAAGCGCTCGCCTAATAAATAATGTCGTTAGATTTTCAAGGCGAAGATGATGGCGGCTATCAAGGTCATGAGTGGTGTAGCGTGCTTCATTCGATCGTAGTTGCCTAGAAGCATAAGAAACTACCCAATCTCTTTGCATATACACAATACCGAGGCCAGGATGAATAACATCGGTACAGACAAGAAGACCTTGATACCCTTCGGGAACCACTAAAATCGAAGCATTAGTGAGAAACTCCTTCAACCACTGAAAAGAAGCTTCACACTTGTCAGAACAATTAAATAGAACACCTTTTTGAGTAAGTCTAGTAAGAGGAAGCATAATACAAGGTAAATCCTTAATGAATTGATGGTAATAACCTGCCAATCCCAGGAAACTGCGAATCTCATGAACATTCTCAGGCCTATTTCCAAATTTGGATAGCTTCGATCTTTGAGAGATCGACCGAAATTCCTTCGAGAGAAACAACATTGCCTAAGAACTTAACCTTATTATAAAAAAGTGGCACTTGGAGAATTTTGCTTTAAGTTGACGCCGACGAAGAGTATACAAGACAATCCTCAAGTGATTAGCATGCTCGTCTTCAGATTTCGAATAAACAAGAATGTCATCAATAAACACAAGGTTGAACTTATCGAGATATTCCTAGAACACTCGATTATAAGATTAACAAAGAAAGTAGGAGCATTCATCAAATCGAGCTGCATAACGAGCCACTCATAAGATCAATAACGAGGGCAGAAAGCTATGAGAGGAATGTTATCCTCTGCAACTCGAAGCTAATGAAAACCAATGGTAAGGTCTAGATAAGAGAAGACCTTTGCGCCACTTAATTGATCGAACATATTGTCGATCCTAGGCAACTGTAACGACATATATTTTCAACCATTCCCATCCGCACATGTCAGACTTGAATTGCTCAACATACCGCGTTTTAAATAAAATTCGGCAAATCCCAGAATATACAATAAATAAATAATCACAGATCACAGACACAGAGTAATAATAATGCAGCGGAATTAAAAGAGGTAGTAGTTCATGAAGCTACTATATAAAAATAAGATATAGTCGAGATAAACAAAATTACAGAAGAGTAATAAGATACATCAGGTACAAATCAAAATACATCACTGAAATCACTGGATACAGAAAGCTAAATAGATGGCTGGATCTTCAAGGATAGCTCCAACTCCGAAGGTGAATCTTGAATGCTGAATCACTCAGCCTGACTCGAGCGTAAAGCAAAACACAAAACACTCGAGTCAGGACATAAATACTTATGAACTCTAAATCAACTCAAGTGAACAGTAACAAAAATGCATCAGTAACTTAAAGGATGCTTGGGATCGCCCATCCTTTAAGGATCCGTAAATACTTATTTACTATGTAGTAATATTGCGCTATTATAATAATGTCTACAGTAAAATAAACTTACATTAAAATAGCGTGAAGGAGTGACTCGATATTCCCATTAACACGTAATAGTCCCAGTAGTCCATCCAGTATCAACATATCTCCAGATCGGGAGACTACCCTAAATATTCCATGGGCTACGGGAGAAAAACAAACTCGTAGTAAGGCTTGCTATGGTAGGTGACACGGCACACAAGGCAATGCCAGGGTAGATATACCAATTACGCACACGGGCTGGTGGTAACGTATCAGCCACACACGCCCACCTCGAAACACACTCCCAATCAAAATAGGAGGATGGCCATCTAATCAATCACAAGAAAGAATATAGTATCGAAGAAATGTGTCCGATCGGAGGAATGACCTCACTTGGCCCGAGATCGCTCCTGTTTTAGCCACCTTATGCCAACTAAATGGAGTTGGGTTCACGTAATATACCTCAAGAACGACGCCACCATCCTACATCATTCTGGAATATCCACCACGTACACGGTTGTTAAAGTAGTTTTCGGAGTTGGCAGAGAGTACGAAAACTTCCGATCCCGGTCTCTTTAACAACCAAACGTTATTATAACGTCGTGGTCATTTCAAAATAGTTTATACTTCAAAAAGATCAATTCATTTCATTTCAAAACTATGTTCCTTTCAAAATAGTTTATACTTCGAAACCAAAATCATTTTTATTTCAAACTATTTTTTCAATCAAAATAGTTTGTACTTCGAAACCAAAATCATTTTTATTTCAAAACTATTTATTCAATCAAAATAGTTTATACTTCGAAACCAAAAACATTTCAAACATATATTCATTTCAAAATCATAATACTTTCAAAGTATGACTCTTTCGAAACCAAAAATACTTGAAACAATTACACTTTAAAAATCCTAACATTTCAAAATCATACATTTGAAATCATGAAACATTCCTTTAATTCTTTACATTTTACAATTCATTCAATTAATCCCAAATTTCCAATTTCCAATTTAATTCAATTCAAACCATCAGTTTCAATTAAATTTCCCAACAACCATTTCAAATCATATCAGTTTCAAATATAGATTTAATCCACAAATTAAACTGTTCAATTTTTAATACATTTCAAAGCTTTAATATCTCGCATTTCAAAACTAAACTTTATAATTTCATATATCTCAAATCTAGTTTGTTATTACTTAGTTTTGAAATATTCAATTCATAAATCCAATATTATTTAAATAAACTCAATTTACAATTAGACTAAATATCCTTTCATGCCAATATAAACATCGAATATTTATTTATCCAAAGTACATATCATTCCAATTCATATTCTTCATCAAAATAAAGATCAAATCATTTCTAAACCATTTTAATCATCAAATATCGTATCTTTTCAAAACCCCATTATTAAATCAGTACTTGAATTCAAATTCAAATATCTAAATTTAAAAATCATTTTTAAGTCAAATAAGTCATTCATTTATTATTTCGAATATCATTACCAAAACACATTTCAAAAATTCCATTCGAAAATTCATTTAAAATATTTCATCCCATTTAACGCATAAAAAAATAATCATTATTTAAATTCAAATTCAATTTAAGTTCCTTGAAAATTCAAATTTAAATATAAAATTACATTCAAAACTCCTTAAATTTCTCAAATAATCAATTTCAAAAGTTAAATCATTTAACACTTAATAAAATAACTCAAATAATATTAAAATCTATAACATTTCAAAAAACTATCAAATTATAGCAACGATAGCATATAAAAAATGCTATCGTAGCTTATAGTTCCAAAATAGTTTAGTTCAGGAATAACGACATTTATAAAATGCCGTAATAGATATTTAGTTATTTCAACATAGTTAAATTCGAAAACAACAGCACTTAAAAGTGCTGTCATAAAACTACAGCATTTTTGGGAAATGCTGTTAATAAAATTCCGAATTTTATTTTAACTTTTCAAAAACAATAGAACTTCAAAAAATTTCTACTTGAATTTATAAATCATATTTCTAGACTTCAAAATTTTACATTTAAATACTTTTAACATATGATTTATCACAATAAAATTTTAAAATCAAATATTCAATTTTAAAAAACTTAATTCATTTATCACAATAACATTTATTTCAAATTTACATACTTAAATTCACAAATTAAAAACTTAATATTTAACTTTCACAAAACCATAAAATATATATGTTTTAATCAAAATTTCATACTTATAAAAATACCTATCTTAATAAAGTCATTCAAAAATATACCACAGGGTCTGTATATAATTTTCTAACCTAGGTCAAGTGATACAGATATATATCATTTCAATCCACAGTTTAAAAAGAAAATCAGGGTTCTATCATTTCAAACCCACAATCCCAAGTAAATAAAAATAAATAAAAATCACTCAGGCCTATCATTTCAGCCGATAACGATTTTTCCCTATTCTAATGTCAGTTAGGGTATGTATCATTTCAACCCATAGTGATTCTATTCTAACAGGGAACTTGCAGTGTGAATATATGCATAAACAATATAAACAATGCCAATGTCACAATATAATGTCATATATCAAATGTCAAGTGATAATTAACAGGTTTAACAGAGTAATAACATGAAATAACATATCATATAATCATCATTTACTTACATACACATTTTATATAACTAAACACTTGACATCCATTCACCAATTCATAAATAAAATGTCAGAGTGAGAACGACTCACCTTTTCAAGCTGGAGATAGCCAATCAAAACACATAGAACAAATCCAAAAAGCACGATATAGCACGACACAGCACGACATGACATGACATGATTCAAATGAGAGAGATATTAAAGATATCATCTTGTGAACAACCCAAAACAAGACAATATAACTTATGAATATTCAACCAAAATACATTGAAATAAATTGTAATAAAAAAGCAACAAAGACAAGATAACTTGACATTGCTACAAATATTCAAAAGCTCGACCAAGGGGGATCACTTGCTCAGCCATGATGATGATATCTCAGGTTTGGCACCATAACTCACGACTAGAAGGTGTATGAAGTGGTAGGGTTATAACATGAAGCATGCAATTGGACAAGGCTAAAATGGAGTGGTTTTGTGCAACATTTGGCTCGGTTAGGCCATCATATGGGCTCAGCCCAGGCTAGTACAGGTCAGGTCAGATGTGTTGATGGCCGAAGTGGTCGCTAGAGGAGGTGTAGCTGTTGGTGGTGGTGGCTAAGGTGGTGGCCAAGGTGATAGATGAAGGGGATGTGGCCTTTAAAGCTCGGTTAGGCTTGTTTAAGGGGATTGCTTGCAATTTTTTGGTGTTTTCAACATGGGAAGGCCACGGCCTGTAATGGTCAGTAGAGTAGGAGGATAAGCTACCAAGTATTGTGGAGGTGGAGGTGATGTGGTGATGGAGGAGAAGCGGGCTGAGCAAAGTTGAAGAGGAACAAAGGCAAAACAAGAAAAAGAGGAGAAAAAGTAAGAGAGTGAAGCCATGGCTTACCGTTTCTTTTGGTCGTGAATTTTTTGAAGATGAGAAGGAGTAATTCACGTGAATTAGCAAATAAAAGTCACGGCTAACCAAGAGAATGTATAGCCAAAATTGTAAAGGCATAAGCAAATGAAGAGACAAGTAGACGAAAGGTTAGTGGAAATTGAAAGGTCTAGTCTCTTGGAATTTCTTTTTCTTTTAAATTAAAATAAACTATATAAAAGTAAGCAAAATAAAAATAAAAACTGAAAAAATTAAAGTAGAAAAGAAAATAAATAAATATTTTTAGGAAAATATAATAGTAAATAAAGAAAATAGTTATTAAATTGAAACCAGCATTTTAAAATATAAACAATGTACACTTAACGTTGGAAAATTATTACTACGCTTTAAAAATGTTTTAAAAGTAAAAATAAATACATAACATGTCATATTACACAAACTAGAACATGATTTTACAAAAAAAAATATTATTTTTATAATTTAAAATAAACAGTTTTGTTAAATAAATCAATTTACATACGATATTGTAAAAATCATAACTTTCATAACATTAATCGGATTTCAACGAAACGATAAGCAGTATTCTTGAAATTTTATTTATTTTCATAATAAAAGATAAAATTAAAATTTTCAAATGTTTAAAATTTAAAAGTCAAAGTTTGACCATTTTGACCAAAATTCACTTTTTCTGGAAAATATTCTATTTATTCATGTTTGAAATTATAATTCACATAAAAATCAAAATATATATTTAAAATAATAAAATTTACTCATTTTAATAAATAAAATAAAAAAATTTAAATTAGGAATTCAATAATTAAAATATACAATTAAAATAATCACAAAATATAGGGTTGTTACATCAACGGATACTTATTCTTGATGGTTAACTCGTTAAGCTTGCGATAGTCGATGCGAAGCCTAAGAGTTCCATCTGACTTCTCCATGAAGACAACCGCGACACCCAATAGAGATGAACTAGACTTGATAAACTACTTAGTTTCAAGCTCTAAAAGCTTCTTCTTGAGTTCCTCATTTTCCTTTGTAGATTTCTTCATGGGAGGACGATTAACTGGCTATGTGCCTGGAATAAATCAATGCGAAAGTCGATAGCCCGCTTGAGTGGAAAACTCGAAACAGACTCAAACTAATTGAGGAAATCACAAACAACAAGAATACGAGATATATCATCGTCATCTCACGAATCTAGAGAATATAAAGCCGCTTGGAATTATCCACATTCCGAAGTACAAGTGATAGCTGAGCAGATGAATCTAGGTGTCAAAGGTATAAAATTATCTTAGAAAAAATAATCTTGGCATCATATCGCACTAGCCAGTCCATGCCTAAAATCAGATCAAATCCCAACAATAAAATAACATGTAGATTCGCACGGAACGAAAGACCTCATAAAACAATCTCAACATCATCCCAAAGCATGCTAAGGGCTGTAGAACCACCAATAGGATTAGCAATCTTCAATGAAGTAATCACACATGAATCATCCAAAGAAACAACATCAACGAGCTCCTTTGATACGAATGAATGCGATGCACCCATATCAATAGGACTCAAATAAGACGTTCATAGAACAATAAGGAACCTTCGAAGATAGAAGAAGATATACCTCTGTACCGAGAAGACCCTCCAGAAACATCGATAACAAGCAGCTTGCCAGATTTGGCATTACTAGGGCAATAGGGCAAGTAGAAATACGATGACCCTCCTCCTTGCAATAGCGGCAGAATAGGGGCTTTGGACAATCTCGAATTATATGGTCGGGAGAAATACAATTGAAACACCCATTTCCGAGTAGGAGGTGAACCACTAGGCTGAGAATGAGAACCAGAACCAATGGGCTTCTTTTTCTTAGAAGGAAAAGACTTCAACTTGTGAAAATGAAATTTCTTCTTATTGGGGTTCTTGCGAACCTCAATCTCATCACCACTATCAAGCTCTTTCTCGACGGCTTCGAGATGTAGCACCGAGTCAACCAACTCCTCGAAAGATAACTTAAGATGGAGCATGAAGGACTTCTTAAGATACTTCTTTAAACCAGATACAAACTTCATATTCTTCTTTAAGGAGGTACTGATATATTCAAGACAATATTTGCATACGGACTCGAATAAAGAAATATAATCAGAAACTGAGGACTTCCCTTGCTTTAACTCGAGGAAGCGACGGGCTAATAATGCTTTCTCTGACTCAAGGATGAATTTGAGCTCAACTGGTTCCTAAAACTGTGTCGAAATGAGAGTGGACTCATCGAGCTCGGCTATGAGAAGCTCATACCAGTCAAGGGCACGCTCTTGAAACATGCTAGATGCTACAAGAACTCTGTCGTGGTAAAAAAGATCCATGTGAGAGAATATGCGCTCGCACGTATGAATCCAAGCTTGGACCTCTAGAATAGACGTAGAGCCTTTGAATGACCTTCCTCCAAGATAAGAGAAACCACTGAACATGTGCGCAAAGGCAGACTTGTGCGGAGAAGGTGCTCCAGTAGGAGGCAGTGGTTGAGGGCTCCTAAATAACTCCATGAACTGATCGGTATCCAAGTATACGCCGTCGGGATGCGAGCCGCTAGATTGCCCAACATTCGAGCATCGTCCTTTGCCTTTTCCAGCTATTAGCTAAAAGTTAAGATAAGATCTGAATTATTCAAAGGGTAGATATCATTAATTCAATTACGGAATACTACGGAATTCAAATACATTCCTAGACGTATTCGCAAACTTCTATGAACCCCATAGGACACCAAAAGGAAAGGCACAACGATTAAGGGATTCGTAACACTTGAATTACACTTGGATGTACCGTAATATGCATTTCTGTTCAGTATTTATCATATTTTGTTTTGAACTCGGCTCTGATACAAACTTATGATGCCCCACCCCAAGACACACATTAACAAAGAGTATTACTAGTTAATACTGTCTATTAATGCGGAGAATAGGGCTGGTTAGGTGCGACCATCTATGGCCTTGTCTTAAATAATTATTGAGTATATCAACAAATGGTCTAATTAATTTTTTTTCTTCTAAATCAAGTGGATCGAAAAAAAATATTTAATAAAAACTATAGGTGGCTAACGGGTCTATCGGAATAAAATAGAATAACTAAATGCAAATCACATCATAGAACAATAGATAAACGTATACACACACACATATGCAGATACATCAGCAGAGTAATACAAAATGTTACAAAGTCTATGATATGACAATGATAATATACACACGAGTTAAAATAATCTACGTCAGAGTCTACATAAAAAGCTACATCAAAAAAAGATAGCATAAATGTCCATGCGAAAGCAGAAAGGCTAATTCAGGTACATAAACAGAAACACTTTGGTCTAACCCGAGTATAAAATACACGGGTCAATCTAGCTAAAATAATCAGTTAATATGGATAACCTATAATATGAGTATAAGGATAAGCGTGATATTCTACCCAAACAAGAAGAGACTATTCTAAGTATATGTGGTTGCTTCAAGTGATATAGTATCACTTAGCTTAAGTATATAATCTCAAAAGAGGTAAATCAGTATCCACAAAACGCTAAATATAGCAACCCTCATATCATCAGCTAATCCCAAATCAACAATAATGGTTCAGGGAAAAATATAACTCCTAAAAAGAAGAAATCCAAAACCCTCCATATCGACAATCTCAAATGCGTACTCAAAGAAATCATAATCTCAAAATATGCCATAAAGGCAATATATATTTCTCCAAATAGGAGAATGTAAATCCCAAATAAACAGCATAACAGCAATCTCAAATCTCAATATAAACGTCAAGTGTGGTAGCTCAAATCTCAAAGATAGAACTCAAAAGAGTTCAAATTCCCAAAGAGGTAATCGCTATATATATAATATCTAAAATGGCTCGATTACCCAACAGCCGTATGAGCAATACACTTGGGAAATCACAATAATCAATGAAAACATCACAAAAATTTGCACATGCATGTGGCCGAAGCTTGCCAAGTAATGATCTCTCAAATAAGGTGACATGCCCCAAGGAAAATATGTCACAACGAAAAATATGCCGCAACGGCAAACATCTCAAGGACAATTACGCTGCAATGGAAAATAAGACCCAGTGGAAAACGTCGCAATGACAATAACCTAAAAGTCTAATACTGGCAATACGCCGCAAATGTGTCACAAACTCTCAGATAGGAACCCGAAAAGTGTTAACGTGCGTCCTATATCACATTTCTCACTAAACGGTTTACTAACCACTAGTAAATGTCACACTCAAAAAGGTAAAATGTTTACCTCATCTCATTGGTAAAGATGACCCCAAGGTCAAAACGATAAAATGGGCAAGTCAGGAATTAACCGATAAGATAAACTTACGTCTCCCATAACATTTGTTTTACCAAACCATTTAGTTCTCCTTCTCATTCACTCAAATAGTGAAAAAATGCGTTTTTTACAAATAAAATAATTTATTTGAGAAAACAAAATTTTAAAACCATTTTCTGAAATCAATTTTGAAAACAATATTTGAAAATTCACTTATTATAGATTTTATAGCTTAAAATAATTTAAAAATCCTATATAATAATTATCTTAAATGCCATTTTATTTTAAAAATTATTTGAAGATCGTTTTGAAAATTCCATGCTCAAAATCAAATAAAAATCATCGAAAAACAACAAAACCGACATTTGAAAACATCTCAAAAAATGATTCATTTTGAATCACAAATTTAAAATTCTGGCTCGTCCATTGATAGGCTTCATGGCCTTCAAAACAGTTCAGAAATATCACAAAAACAAGATGCAGAAGTCGAAAAACAGATTACAAACAAGACAGAACGCAAAAATGCACATGCCAAAAACGATATACCAAGGTCTAAAATCTTCTCTGGATTCAAATTCCGGACATTATTTGGAAGGCATAATGACATCGGAATGGTCTAAAATTTGATATACAGAAAGCAGAATAATTTATCTATGAACTAGAAAAGGATTCACTTAATTATGATATGAAAAGCTAAAGATATGAAATCTAAAACATGAACTCAGGCCATGCTGAATTCTGGTCAGGTCTAAAACCTTGTTGGATTCAACTTACAGACATGGAATAAGCGATCAAACGACATCTGATTGGACTAAGATTTATTGTGCACATAGTAGAAAACTTCTATTTTCAAATAAAAAAATCATTGAATTCCGACTGAAAATGAAAAAGTTACGCTGTCCCAAATATGGACTCATGTCATGTTTGCAACACTTCAAAAAATAAGAGACCAGGCCTGAAAACCATCTTGAGTTTAATTTACGGTCCTAAAGAGGACTAAACTGCCTCATATTAAGCTGAAAATTGGTGCGCATGTACAAGAAAATTTCAGCTTTCAAAAAAAAGAATCAATGAATTTCTAATGGAAAAGAAAAGGTTACGCTGTCTCAAAGATGGACGTGGGGCATGTTTGCAACGGTTCAAAAAAGAAGATGTATAAGCCTGAAAACCATCTCGGGTTCAAATTTCAAGCATGAAATAGAGGAACAAAGTTTCTCTGATTGAACTAAAAATTGGTATGCATATTATATAAAACTTTGTCTTTCAAACAGAAGAAGAATTGATTACTTACAGCAAGAAATGAAAGAGATATGTTGTTTCAAACATGTACTTATGCCTTGGTTGCAACAACTCAGAAAACAATGTGTACGAGCAAAAATCTGGGTTTGTATTATTCTGCAGCAAAGTTTTCCAGTAACAAATGAAAGAGTTTTGCCATGAAATTTTTCATATTTATAATACAACACATGAATAGAAGAAAATCTGGCATCTTTTCATAGCCCGAATCAAAAGATACAAGCATTCAAAGAAGCAAAATGAAACAAATTTCAAACTGAGATAAATCAACTATAGAAATTCACATAGAGACTAAACTATTCAATGTTTTTGCAATTTTTGAGCTTGGCTCAGCAAGATTATGTGACTATTTCAACTCACTTTTCTATAGTTGTGCAAAAACTCATATTTAAGCAAAAAATTGGAAGCTTTGAGGAGGAATTAGCCTTCAAGAACCTATAGAAGAGATATGTAGTACATGCAAATAAAAATTTACAGTAAATTATAAAACCATTTCTCAAATTATGAATTTTTGATGAAATTATGGGGTTTGGAGTTTGATTACCATTAGATCTACACTCCAGATTATAAAAGATTTCAGTTTGTTGAATTAACTTGAAGGAATAAGCTATGTTTTGAAATTTTTTGAAGTGGACTACTGTATTTTCTATTTTATGGTTTGAGAAGGAAGAAGGTGAAAATAGAAAGTACAGGAACTATTTTTATCACCTTATCAATATCTGCCTAAGTACTAATGGGCTTACAGACCCATTAATTAAAAGAAAATAAAATGACCTATGTTTTAATTCAACACTTAAGACAAAAATGCACATATATATACACTATTACAAAACAAAATGCATTTTCCTTCCAATTTTTACATAAGAAAAATGGTATATTTGTACACTTATAAAATAAAACACTTTTCATCATATTAAAAGTTAATTTTTAATTTTATACATTTTTATTATTAAAATCCCTCAATTTACAAAAATACACTATTTTCAGAAATAAATGAATAAAATCTTATTTTTAACTGCTAAAATTCCACAAAATTATTTTCTTACTTAGAAAAATAATAAAAACTATTTTGATCTCAAATTTATAATCAAAACACATTTTTAAACCAAATTCCATCTTTTTATTTAAATAAAACCCTTTAGAAATCATATACTTCTTTTAAAAATTATTAAAAGAAGTAATTGGAAATAATTAATAAAATTATTGCATTTTTTAAATAAAAATCATTTTCCATTAATTAGTAGCCCAAACAAATAAAATAAAGCTTCTAAACTTTATTTTCAAATTTTAGTTCCCAAATTCATTGTTTATTCCAAATAAACAATTTAAAGTCTCCAATTTTATTTTTATTTACAATAATAAATTATAACTACCGTTATAATTTAATATTTATAGGTATTCTTCAAAATCAGGGTTGTTACGTATTTAGGCCTTCTTTATCCACTTATGGGCCGACCGCAACTAATAATTACATATACATAATTACATATACATATTAGTTGTTAGATTCATGCCACAGGGTATATATATATTATACATTTTATTTTATCCATTTAATTAATTATCTTACGCATTTAAGTTAAATTAACTATATACAACAATTATAAATATTCAATCCAATTCATTTTGGTAGTTTAAAATGTAAATTAAATCAGTCACACACATAATCTCCGCAATAATTTATAATAATTATAACTATAGCATGTAGGTCCAATGTAACAATTCCCTATTGTATGTCCTTTAGGTGTGATTCGGTCCATAATGAATATTTAAACTGTATAAATATCAAAGCGTGTGCGGACTTTGTTGAAGCATGATAAAGGTCACAATGTCACACCCTTATCGATCATCTAGTTGAAGTCCTACTTTATGATTAATTTAAAGTTACACCAATATAAGTAGTTGAATAATTAAGTAATTAATCTAAAGTGTATAAATAGAAAATCAATGAATAATATGCTATACGATAACGATTATAAGGAGCTGTAACCATGATAAATTTATCACAAAAAAATAACATTATTTTTAATAATCCTGGTCAGGATGTTGCGAGAAAGGATATAGATACATTCGTTGAGACTAGATGATGTAATGCTCCCCAAATATCGGGCAATGTATTACTCGCTGCTGGTGGGCGCACCAAAAGGTAACGTACTGATAGTTATTGGATATATATGGAATGACTCACGCCAGAATTTCCTTTCTGTTGATAATAACTAGGGTCACAGGAAATCTAAAAGCAACTATACTACACAGTTCTCTTAAATTGAGAATACTGCTGAATTCCAAAGTGGATACTCCACTTCGATTATTGTTAAACATGGCATGTCGTCCATCGAACAAATATTTTTAGGTCTGAGTTGAAGCATTGGAAGCGATACATAATTCAACAGAGAATTAGTCTCCTCGGTTATATGAGCTTAGTATCACTATCAAACGTAGTCAACTCAAAGTCAAAGTCTTTGGACAGAGTAGTATAGTTGATAATAAATGTTATTATTGAACTAAGGATTTTGTTTATGTACTAACCAAGTTGAGTGTTAACAATGTTCGAATTTTGACCAAAATCTAATTCCGTAAGTCCTAAAGTGATATAGTTTTAACGAAGAGAATTGGTGTAAGTGATCATTACTAAAAGGTACTGCTTAATACCATAAAATTGGATTTTAATTAAAAGATGTATAAGCAATAAATTTGGCAAAACCATAAAACTACTAGCTAAAGTGAAGCGTAAACGTTAATATTCGAATTATTCGATATTAATCTGTAATGACCCACTGTTTTCGACCTTCTGATTTAACATAACTAATGTTGTGTAAATCTCATAAACTGCAAATGGCATGTCATTACGTTAAGATAATAAGAAATAAAGCAAGAAAATATAATCTATCCATATTTATCTGAACTCACAGAGGAAGGTATCAACATATAATATAGTTAAATATCATTATTTCAAATTGATAGATTCAAAACACACACATAGTCAAATATAGTCAAATCTAGTCTAAATCCAAACACACGTACAATTCGTGTCAATGTCCGATGATTATTTATATATAAATATGTATACATAAGTAATGCCTTCCTTACCTACACCATCCAATGTCAATTGGTACAATACACTGTTTCCATCAACCTAATAATGAAACAAAAGGAAAAAATATCAAGAGGGTTGGACTATAGTCTGGCGAGTGATGTATATCTACTTTACTATATACTCTAGTCATTCCCAAATAATACAAGATAACAATGGTAAAGAGTCATTGGTTGATCTTGTTTCACCAGCATATCCAACAAGTTATTTAAACAATACAACAACGTATGACTAAATTCGAGAAACAAGGTCTAAATCAATTACACTTACAATGGTCGATGATATGGTATAACCGATATATGAAGCGAAGCCCACCTTATTGCATTAACACATAGCCGAAACATCGAATGGACATAGTTTCATACATGGCTTATGGACACATTTTCGCATAGCAACATGCATCTTAAATTTTCTACACATATCAGGCGATCATGTTACCATGATAACCGATAGAGGACTCAATATCAATAGTCAAAGAAACCATGAATAAATATTGATTATTCCTGTAAGTATGTCCATTTATACTCAAACATTTGTCAATATATATATACATCCAAATATCAAATCAATTCAAGTCACAAATCCATTCCAAAACAACACTCGAAAGTCCCTCTGATGTTAAAAGAAAACCACAATAACCTCAATGCAATTTGCACAAACACACACACGAAACACGCATGCACATAGTTTTTCTACCTATCGAATGTAAGACTGGTCGATGGGTCGTATCCTACCAATCGACTGGTGGGTAGCACAATGACAAGAACAGCTCTTCTCATTAACTTGTGAGGTATAACTTTAAATTCCAGTTTCTGTTTTGCTTGTATCCTCTTCATTTAACATTCAATTTTCGATCCGTTTTCTTCTAAATTTAGGTAAGAGTTTACTTAAAGTTCATCATAGGTTACATTTGAAATCATTTCAAAAATTACTCTAAAAGACGATGATTTTAATTCTAGTTTTATGTTTAATAAATACACTTTTCATAAGTGAGTGTGCGCGCACGCGTAGATATACAAAGAAAACAAAGCAAGTTCAAAATAAAAAGCATATTATAACTTGAAATATAATTAGGCATTTAAAAATATTTTAATATAGTTTTATATATTTTGTGAACATATATATATAAATATGTATGTATGTATGTATGTATGTATGTATATTTGTGTACCTCATTTTCTAGTATAAAAATAATTATTCTATACAGTTTTCAATACTCTATAATAAATCACATTAAATACACTCAAATTCATATATATTTTCTAAAATATGTAAACATACTTTTAAAGTATTTTAAAAGTTTTTATATGATTATAACATAACAAATTTAGTGTTTATATGCATATACGTGTCAAAACTCATTTCTAGTGTCTTTCTTTTAATATTTTCAATTATATACACAAAAGACATATATCAATTCACATAATTGCAAATTTATATTCTTATATACGCATATAAAATTATTATCCCAATCTTTACTTCAAAATAATCCATGCTTTTCTTATGATGATATGCCTCATGTCATCACTATAAAACAATTTTCTTGTTTTGCCAAACATTATTAAACTATAATTTTGTACTGTTTATACGATTAAATCTTGGTTGACTTTTAGATTATATCTTTCATATTTAATACTTCAATATTTATTCATATAATTCCAATTTCTATTCTAAACACAATTATCTTAAAACTAGGCAAGACTGAATAATTTATATGGTAAATTAGGCAAAAAACACTCATATGGGTAACGAAATCGCCAATTTGATGGTTGTCCATAGTTGACCTTCCTAGCAAATCGATGAATTATCATTTCTAATGAGTAGTAGATGATATCCCTAGCCTTTCTCTTCAATTTGATGGCTAAATCGTTAATTTTTGTTAAGAATTGAGATGGGAATTTGATTTGAACAAACATAGTTCTCTTTGTCGAGTGGGAGGAGAAGATGGAAAGTGAATACGTATATAAATGATTTTTAATATTTTAAAGATGAGAAATGACGCATCTATTTATAGCCAGTGTGAGATGATTTTTCAAGTTAGGTTGAGTTAGCCCAAAATTCAAATTCAAATTTTGAAATGCAAAAACTATGATATCTCTCTCATCCAAACTTCTATTTGGACAAATGAATATACAATGCACATCGAAAAAATTGAGATGGTCATAGTGGTGTTAGTTTCGTTTTCAAATTCAAAACTTTTAAAAATGATGATTTTTCTCTTCAGTTAAAATTATTTAATTTATTTAATTATTTTGAATTATCGAAAAATATGGGTTATTATACTTTCCCTCATTAAAAGAAATTTCCTCCTTGGAATTTCAAACATAGAATCTGAAACAAGTAATTCAAGGTATCAATTCAACTTGAATTAAGTCACCACATACATAACATATGGACAAGCAAATACGAATGCATAATCATGTCCTATAATACTTGACTAAATGTAAGAATGCAATTCAGTAGTTGACCTCCTTAACTTGTCGACCTCTTGCATGTATGTAACATAGATGTTGTATTGGCATGATGCATTACAATCCTAGTATATCAACATAGGTGTAATCTATTTGAATGCAATGCTTACAACGTATCATGAATTAAGGGTTCAACCATCCTAATAATCTATACTAATCTAATCCAACCATGAAGAAAGAAAATCCTAAGTATCCAAAATCTACCATCAAATGATTCTTAGGAAACAAAATAAAGTTTAGAGACACACCACAGAAGAGATTAGGATGAGAAGTCCTCCTCTTCTCCTTCGGCTCCCATGTGCTCTCTGTCAGGTTTTCTCCCTACTGCACTATCAACAACCATATTGCCTTATTCCTAAACCGCTTTAATTTTTGCTCTACAATACAGGCTAGACCACGAGATGAACTTGGCTTAGGCTCTAACTCCACATCCTCCAACTGACTTGGCTCGATAATAGTGGTTGAATAATGTACAAACTTTCGCAAATGTGATACACGAAACACATTATGGACTCACATGTTCTTCTTTGGGAGTACCACTGTGCAAACTAGACTTCTAATACACTTCAATATAGGGAATGGTCCAACAAAAATTGGTACCAATTTTCCCAAATTTCCAAATCTCATAACTCTCTTTAATGGTGAGACTTTCACAAATACCAAATCTCCGACCACAAACTCCAACCCAATTCTCCTTCCATTGGCATATGAATTTTTCCAATCCTATGCGACCGTCGTTCTTTTCCTTGTTAGTTCCACATTCTCAGAAGTGTCCTATATAATTTCTAGTCCAATAATTACCATATCGGTCAACTCCAACCAACACAAAGTTGACTTACATGGTATTTTGTACAACTCCCCATATGGTGCCATTTCAATAATAACTTGGTAGCTATTACTATATTTAAACTTAACTAGTGATAAATGGTCCTCCCAAACTCCTTCGAAATAAAGTTACAAGCCTTAAGTAGATCTTCTAAAACTCTATTCAACATTTATGTCTGCCCATCCTTCTAAGGGTGATATGCCGTACTCCAATTCATTTTCTTTCCTAAAGTACTATGTTGGCTTCTATAGTATTCACTCATGAAGAGTGGAGCCCAATCACTTACTATACTAATCAGAACTCCATATAGCTAAATATCTCCTTCATGTACAACGTTCACAATGTCGCTGTTGTCCTTGTGCTCTTCACCAGGATGAAGTGTGCACTCTTGATTAATTGATCCATAACAACCCCAATTCTCTCATTATGTAAATCCTCACCTCTATACCCATACTATCCAAGAGTATTATAGTGTAACACTGTCTAATAATATGGAGAATGATACTATATTGGGTATACACATGAATATTCTCTAACACTATAAATTTAAAAAATCTAATATATGACTCATCTAAACGTACACAGTATCAATACAAAACAATAAACATATGTTCCTCCAAGATAGAACAATACATAATATACAGTAAATAACAGAGAAAACATGATCAATCGAGGCGATGATACACACACACATACAACAAGTGTAGAACTCAATACAAATGTCAGATATCACAGTATAAGGTGATAAACAATTAATATATAACTCAGTATTAGATATATATACCACGATTCAATGTCATATAAATAATATATAACATCCTAATATAAATCTCTTTTAAGCCCAATAAATACAAATGCTGGTCAAGTCGTCCATATACCTGAAATGTCTCGGACTGACCTAAGTATTATAAAATAACATATGGGTCAGTCCATATCTAATCAAGGATATAATAAAGATAACACAATGTAATTAAAGAAAATATGATATTCTAATATAAACAACCAAATCACATGAAATAATCAACTCCAATATCAAAAGATGTCATCACCCATATAGAAATGCGCCGAATCAGAAATCACATAATCAATACAAATGGGTAAATCATATATTTTTAGAAATGACATCTAATCCGAAAAACATCAAGCAAGGAGATATCATCAAGTACATTAGGCTAACATATAGCATTGCCGTATTATCTCTCAATCTCAGTGCATAAAACACCATGAATAACAGATAGGATAGCCTGCCAATCCATATATTGGGAATCCACTATAATCTGATTATATACTTCAAGTATAATTTCATCTCCATACATGAACTATGGAAAGTACCATGATGAGGAATAACTGTACAGCATACATTAGGTCACAAGTAGAGTCATAAATAACAACATATGTGGCACCTGGCACACAATAACACTATAGTGAGGCGCACCAATCATGTATGCCAATCTACTACTCTGTTAGTACCGGAAGAGAGATTAATGGCATGGAGCTATCTCCAGAGTCATGGAGACTCAATATTCTTTAGTTACCTTACAGTGATAATGACGTATATCCACCTATGTGCTCATCAACCCAAACACTATAAGTCACGCTTTAAGAATTGCCCCAATAGGTAATAGACTGCTGGCCTAGGTGACACTAGTGCGTTGATACAAAGCCAAGCACCAAGCTATATATATATATATATATATATATATATATATATATATGGAGCTCCATAAATATAGGGTGTCACTGATTTACGGAGTGACCCCACGATCGGCCCGCCATGGTATATCGTGGCATCTAGTTCACTCTAACACACATAATAGGAGCAGTCATTATAGTGACACATAAAACCAATATCTCTAGACACGGAGTCATGATCATCGTTAGTCATAAAGCCATACTCAATAAATATATGCACGGAGCCATGTATCACTATATGTATCACCTCGCACTCATAGTACTACTCTAATCTCGTCATGTGAGTACCATCTACTTACAATGAGTAACCGAAAAAATATCACAACAGTGTTTCATACCACTGCGTGATACCTAAACATTTATTCAATATTTATAAACTACACCCAATCTCCAAATATTCTATATAACAAGCCCAAAGAATAACTAGAGAATATAAATGAACGCCCCATCCTAAACGGTAATATTAACCAAATTATTTAGATTCTTCATCATACAGAATAGAAAAATAACAAACTCATATCAAGGATGTCATCATCTTATCATATAGAAATCATCAATCAAATCCATCTCAATGGTGAATCACTCATACAATCCAATTCAAAATACATGAAAAGAATAACAAGGAAAATAATAAAATAGATGATTCAAATAAATATCCATATAAAGTAACTAAATCGATACCTAATATCAATCATTCTGAGAAATTTAGCTTAAATAAGTTTACAAATACTAAAAAATGAACAGTAAATAGATATTTATGAATTGACAAGAAACGAACTCAATTGTAATTTTTTCTTTTTATAATAAACATCTATTTTCTCAATCTTTCATAAAATTGATCAATTATTAATTGTTCAACTAATTACATTAGAAAACTCCTTTAACTTTAAATCCCTAAAATAGTGTATAAAGCTAAATATTATATATACACTTATTCATACTTTTATATAACAAGATATTATTTTTAAGTAATTTTATAACATCAAAATTCAGTTTAATATATTCATTTTTACTCATATAAATTCCTTTTTCAAAACCTATGTTAAATTATATATTAGGATTTCATAAACTATACCTTAAATGCCCTTGATTAATAATAGGTACTTATTTACAAATGATAAAGTATATTTATCTTTCATATAAACAATTCAAACCAAAATATATTTCCTTATACAAATTAATAACTTTTAAACGATAATAAATAATTATATTTTCAAATTTAGAATGAAATTGTAACAACCTTGTATTTTGTGATTATTTTAATTGTATTTGTGATTATTTTAATTGTATATTTTAATTATTTTAGTTGAAATTCTTGATTTAAAAACTTTATTTTATTTATTAAAATGTATAAATTTTGTTATTTTAAATATAAATTTTGATTTTATGTGAATTTTGGTCAATGTGGTCAAACTTTGACTTTTGAATTTAAAATTTTAAAATTTTGAATTTTGAAAGTTATCTTTTATTATGAAAATAAATAAAATTTCAAGTATACTGCTTTTGTTTCATTGAAATCTGATAAATATTGTGAAAGTTATGCTTTTTAAACCATTGTGTGTAAATTGTTTTATTTAACAAAATTGTTTGTTTTACTTTATGTAAATAATATTTTTGTTTGCCATATCTTGTTCTAATTTGTGTATATATGTGTAACATGACATGTTACGTATATATTTTATTTTTAAAACATTTTAAAAGTGTAATAGTAATTTTCCAATGTTAAATGTATATTGTTTACAATTTTTAATTCTAGTTTCAATTAAATAAACTATTTTCTTTATTTACTTTTTAGTTTTCTTAATAATAATTGTCATTTGCTTTTTCACTTTATTTTTTTTGTCTTTTATTTTATTTACTTAAATTTTATTTGTTTATCTTGAATTTAAAAAGAATAAGAAATGTGAAGTGACAAAACCTTTTCAACTTATAACTTTTCAATAGCTTTGTCTTTTCATTTTTTGCCTTTTCATGCTTGGCCGTCCATTTCTTTTTGGTTAGCCATGTAACTTATATTCTAATTCACATGAAAACTTCTAATCACCTCTCAACTTCTGTCCATCCCATTTTTGAAATTATTTTGGTGAGTTTTCTAATGGCTTCATTTCCTTTTTCTTTTCATTATTTTTCAATGTTATTGCCTTTGCTTCTCTCTAGTCTTGCTCGGCCACTTCCACCCCCTTCTCCACTGACCACCACCACCATCATACACAGTAGCAACTACTTCTTCCCCATTGTCCAATACTTGCGGTGACCACTAGATGATGCTATCACCATAAAACTTTATAAACTCTACCAAAACCATGCTAGCCGAGCCAAGACTTCACCATCCCCTTCCTATATCACTTCTGCCACCACCATAGCCACCACTACCAGCAAGTACTTCATCTCTGGACGTGTCTTCACCTCTGACCAGACCTGTACCTGACCATGGCCGAGCCCAAACAATGACTAGGCCGAGCCAAATGTTGAACAACCCTCTCCTTTTCGCCTTGTCCTATGTATTCTTCATGTTGTAACTCTCCTACCCCTTCATCTCCTTGTAGCCATGCCTATATGACCCAAACCCAAGCCTATATCATCATCATGGCCGAGCATATGAACCATTATGGCCGAGCATTTGAGTGGTA
Source organism: Allium cepa (assembly GCA_030765085.1). Taxonomy (NCBI): domain Eukaryota; kingdom Viridiplantae; phylum Streptophyta; class Magnoliopsida; order Asparagales; family Amaryllidaceae; genus Allium; species Allium cepa. Next base: position 977,806,371 of record CM060931.1, read on the forward strand.
AAGCAACGTCAAATCATTTTATTCTTTGTTGTTTCTTATTTTAAAAAAGTTTCAAAATATTTTGTGTTGAATAAATACATGTGTTATATTGTCTTGCTTATTTTTATTTACAAGATCAACATCTTGGCTCTCCACTCACTTGAATCAAAAGTCATGTCGTATCGTGCTTTCTGGAATTTATTCATGTAGTTTGATTTTCTAACTCCAACGTAAAGAGGTGAGTATTCACGCTTGACATTCATACTTATAGAACTGTTAACTGATCGCATGTGAATGTGTAGTAATATTATATCATGTTATACCTTTTTGTGATGTGAATTATATGATGTTAAACCCTGTTATAAACTTGCCACATCATCTGCTATGTTATATTCTTTCATATTTGTTTATTTTATTTCTGTTTCTCACATTGCAAGTTTCCTATAAGGTAGAATCACTATGGGTTGAAATGATACATACCCGAACGGACTTTAGTATAGGGAAAAATTGTTATGGGCTGAAATGATAGGCCTGAGCAATTTTTACTTATTTTATTTAACTTGGGATTGCGGGTTTGAAATGATAGAACCCGCATTTTTCCTTCTAAATTATGGATTGAAATGATATATTATCCGTATCACTTGACTTAGGTTAGAAAATATAACACAGATCCGCGGTTATTATATATATTTTTCGGAAATTTTAAAAATATTTTTAAAATGTAAATTTATGATATTTTTTGATTTAAATTGAATTAAAAATGATTTTTATAAAGTGTTAGTGATTTTCTATAAGTTAAATATGTTAAATAAATGAATAGTTAAGTTGAAATTTTGAAATATAAATTAATTTTGAAATTTGTGATTTTGTTTAAAAATGGAGTTTAAGTTAAGTAAATAAAATGTGATGATTGGATTTAAATTTGAATTTCAAATGACTTAATAAAGTGTTATCGATTTTTCTATGAATTAAAATGGTTAAATAAATGAATACTTAAAATGTAATTTGAAATATAACTTGACTTGGAAATGTGAGATTTGGTTTAAAAATAAAAGTTAAGTTAAGAAAATAAAATGGAAATTAAGTTTAAGAAATTCTAAATTAAATTAAAGTGTAAAGTAAAAGCGAAAATTAGGCAAACGGTATATTGACTTTAATAAGTGAAGCATTGAAAAATTTATATTTATTTGTGAAATTTACTTTATAAAAATCATATGTTAAAGGGTATTCAAATGACCATTTTAAAGTGGAGAATATGAAATTTTATGAGTTAAAATGGTTTAAATTGAAGTTTAATTGTTGTTGAAATTCTATTGTAAAGCTGGAAATTTAAATTAATAGCACTTCAGAAATGCTATCATTTCTGAAGTTAACTTAAAATCTGTTGTAAAGGATAATACAACACTTTGTAAGCACTGTGGTTGATGCAAATGAACAATGGCTAAAATTTAACTATGTGATATTACGGCACTTGGTAAGTGCTGTAGTTGCAGAACTAAAACTAAAATCTTAGGATAATAAAGGGGCTACTGTAGCACTTGTTAAGTGCTGCAGTTGGCTGAAATGAGATTTTTGAATATAATTGAACTATTATAGCAGTTTTTAAATGTTGTCTTTGCTGAATTGAATTGTTTTCAATTGTAACTTACCGTAGAATTTTCTAAGTATTGCGAAAGTTGAAATTTCACTGTTTTAATGTATTTAAGTGTATAAATGAACTCAGAAAAGGCTAAATTTTTGGGAATCGAATATTGATTTTTAAGTGTAATAACATCACTTTTAAACTGTTTAAAAGGAGTATATTGATTTGAAATTTAAACCATTTTTGAAATGTGATTTGGAATTGTATTTAAAATAAAATGAATGAGATTTTGAAAGGATATGATACTTGAATTTTGAAATGGTTTGTTGGAAAACTGAATTGAATTGAAACTGATGGCTTGAATTGAATTAAATTGGAAATTTGAAAATATGGGTTTAATTGAATAAATTTGTAAATTGTAAAGAATTAATGGAAGGTATCAAATGTATGATTTTAAAATGTTATGATTTTCAAAGTGCAATGATTTCAAGTATTTGGTTTTGAAAAATTTATAACTTTGAAAGTATTATGATTTTTGAAAGGTGAATATATGTTTGAAATGGAAATGAAAAACTATTTTTATTTGAATATAGTTTTGAAATAAAAATGGTTTTGGTTTTGAAATATATACTATTTTTGAAATTTATAACCATCGGTCATAATAATGATTGGTTGTTAAAGAGACCGAGATCGTATATGGACATACTCTCTGCCGATACCCAAAACTACTTTAACAACTGTGTACGCGGTGGAGATTCCAGAATGAAGTAGGATGGTGGCAATGATCCTATTGTGGTATGAATGTGGACCCGACTCTCGTGAGTTGGCTTAAGATGGCTAAAACAGGAGCGATCTCGAGCCAAAAGGGTTAGCACATCTAGTCGGACACATTTCTTCGATACCATTCTATTACCTTGTGATTGATTTGGTGTGCGCCTTTGATTTGGGAGTGTGTTCCGAGGTGGGCGTAGTGGCTGCTACGTTACCACCGGCCCGTGTGCATAATTGGTATATCTACCCTGGCATTGCCTTGTGTGCCGTGTCACCTACCGTAGAGATCCTTACTACGAGTTTGATTTGTATCGTACCTATGGAGTATCTTCTCATAGTCTCCCGATCAGGAAATATGCAGGTACTGTATAGACTGTTGGCACTATTTCGTGTTAAGGGCTATATGAGTAACCCCTTAACGCTATTCTAACGTAAGTTTACTTTATTGTTAGACATTATTAATAATAGCGAATATTACTACACGTAAATAGTTTAACGGATCCTTAGAGGATGGGCGGTCCCAAGCATCCTTTAAGTTACTTGTACTTTATTACAATTCACTTGAGTTGGTTTAAATCGTATAATTATGTATGTCCTGACTCGAGTGTTTTGCGTTTTGCTTTATGCTCGGGTCGGCCTTAGTATTCACATCTTTGGATTTCTCTTTCCGGAGCTAGGAATCGTTGGAGATTCTGCTTATCTAGTTATTTACCTATTTCACTTTCTGTTGTTCTACTTCAGCTCTTGTATTAGTGAACATCTATGTAATTGGGATTTTTATTGTGTTTGTTTTCGTACTGATACTATGTATTTTGTTTTGAGACTTTGTTATAGTAGCTTCATGAACTACTATGGTATTTTAATTTCCACTGCGAGTTATTATCATATTTTTGTGTCTGTGATTCTGTGATTGATTTTATTTGCTTCAAATTATATTACAATCTGTTATTTTGAATTATTCAAGTCTGACATACGTGGATTATTGTCGATTTGAATGGTCCAAAATAGGGATTGTTATAGTTGGTATCAGAGCTTTGATTTTTAGGCATACCTTAGCCTACGGAGCAAAAAAAACTCATTAGAGATAGGGTAGAATTACCTTAGAATGAGTGGAATCAACCTCAGAATCATTTTCTTTATGAGAGAATATATTTTCATAGTATAAACTGATTTTTAAATGATATTTCAGTGGATTTTTAAAAGATTATTTTGATATAAAATTTTCTTGTTTTAAAGTAGAACTTTTCTAAACTTCCTTCCTTTCGTATCTATCTTGTTAGTAGTTTCTTCCATTTGCATATCTTTCCTAGTAAATTTATCATTGTCTTCTCTTTACCTTTGTCCTAAAAATTCATTCTTGACTTTTCAAGATGAATCGTGGAAATGGCTATGGTAGGGGTCGTGGTATTGCCCTAGCTCCTCATCCTATTGCACCTGTTAGGTTTACTGTTCTCTTTAAAGAATTCTTTTAACTTGGAGGAACCAAGTTTTTTGGTTCGGAGAGCATTATTAAAGCCCAGCAATGGTTGCGGGGTTTGGAGAGGATATTTACTGGTCTTGAGATTACTAATGCTCAGAAGCATCAGTTAACAGCATGGCATTTGTAGGAGGTTGCCCTAGATTGGTCGGAGTCTATTACGGCTAACACCGTCGAGGCTAATCTTACTTGGGAGCAGTTTAGGTATCTTCCTGTGTTTCTTTGAATTTTGTTCTTCTATCTCTTTCGTGCCTTTTCTTAGCTTATCTATCATCTTTTAAGCGATGCTTTCATTGCTAAGTGGATGCCCGAGGTCGGGAAATCCCAGCTTTCTAGGGAGTTCATGGATCTCAAGCAGGGAAGCATGTCTTTTTCAAAGTATGAGAGGAAGTTCAACGAACTTTCCAAGTTTGGTTCTAGCCTGGTAGATACTCCTCTCAAGAAGAATGAGAAGTTCATAACTGGTGCTCGTCCCGAGTATTATGATCGTCTCAATTCTCATGCTCATGGCACTTTTACCGAGCTTATGGATATGGCTATACGTTATGAGGACCCTACTTCTAAGGTTGTTGGTGCTCCTTTATCTCGGTATTCCTCTGCTAACTCTAAGAAGAGAAAGTCTAATTTCAAGCAGTAGAAGAAGAATTGGCTCAAGCACCCGGGTTTGGGATGTTCATCGTCTTCTCCTTCTCAGAGGCAGCCTGTTGACTTTTCTGCCATAACCTGTTTCAAATGTGATCAGAAAGGGCACTATGCCAATAGTTTCCTTACCTTAGCTGGTGCTTTTTTCCTCCTCCTCCTCAGTTAGGTAAGCCTTCTGATATATTTGCTATCACCTCTGCATCTTCTCTACCTCCTACTCCTGGTGATGACCAAGGTACTCTTCAAGGCACCTTTTCTTTATTTCAGTATCATGTTCGTGTCTTATTTGATACTGGAACATCCCCTAATTTTATTTCTGTTGATTTCTATGATAAGTTTGAGCATCTCCTTTCTTCTGAGTATGCCTTTCTTCTGAGTATGCTTCTGTACCTTTATGTGTTTAAAATCCAATTGCGTTCCTGTAAACCATAATAGGATTTGTAAACAAGCGAAACTTCTGTATTCTGATCATTGCTTTTGTGGTGATTTCTTTGTTCTAGGCTTCGATGCTTTTGATTTATTGGTTGGCAATGATTGGCTTGGTAATCATAATGCCCAAATGTAACGATTTGCGATTTTTCGTTGCCGAAAAACCGAAATGTTAGGGTTAAAGAAGAAGAAAGAGGTAGAAGGAGAGAGAAAAAGATAGAAAATAGGGAGAAAAGAAAATAGAACGGAACAGAAAGAAAACAACAGAACAACATCAGAGTCTCACAATTCGCAGCGGAACAACATATAATAGATAAATGAATATTCATAAATCAAAAGAACTGTATATTTTATACATTACATCACATTACATCAGAGTGTACAACAACAAATAACAACAAAGAGCGGAAAAGAAATACTATATACTAATAATACGTCATGCCATCCAGCTTGCCTCCAGCAACTCCTGAATTCCAGAATATCCTGATAAACCATAACTCTTGACTGCCCGTGTGCAAATTGGTGGGCACCCAGAGTTTAGGAAGGAAAACAATAAACTCCGAGTCAGTCATGTGACTGGTGTGAGAACTCAAAACAGTTTATTTATCTTTAAAATCAAAATAGAGGAATATTTTTAAATTCAATTCGAAATGCTTTCAAAAATGAGACTACCATAAGACCTCCCACCACACACACAATGCAAACGCAGACTTGGAGGAGATTTCTTCTTATGTTAGTCAAAGATGCTTACTACGCAAAATCAAATAAATTTGGATATTATTATTAGTGCATAGTGTAGAAAAAAAATCATTTCGAAAGTAGAATATAAATCTTAGCCAGCATAGGTACCATTATATTATGCCTGCTATAGCTACCTCCTGAGGAAGCAGGTTCTACAACTAAAACCGTACAAGATCGTATTGTTTCTTTGGCTTTCCAACAAATGGTTAGGCCAAGGAACTTCCCATTGCCACATGAGAACGCCTCTGAAAGGACGTCCCCGAGAACCAAACCGGATCTCTGCCAACACAAGGCCGGGTTACCCCTAACTGGGTAACTACTGACACGAGTATGCCATCCCCCGGTCCTTTGGGACCTTTAACCGAGCGCTCGTAATCAACATCACACCATAATAATAAGTGTTTCAACATAAGTAAGCATCTGGGCTCCATACCATGATATCACCCTTTTCCAGAAGGAAATGCACATACCCTAAAGGGAGCTACCCCTCATAACCTTGCCGCATCGTCCACAAAGCCACGCTTTATACAAAAGCTGTGCTTTGGGTCAACAAATGATCATAGAAATGATCACAAAGATAAACGATCAAACAAATGATCTTATCACAAATGATCAACACAATGATCATTTCACAGCAACACTCAGCATGTCACGTTACCAAATTGGGAATATATTGCTGATAACCTTCAACTATATAACCTCTGAGCTCGTACGTCTTAGAGAAGGGTGTTAAGCTAAGAGAATAAATTCTCCGCCACCAACAGAAATATATTTGAAAGAAATCCGCTTTATATCTCAATTTGTAATGTCTGACATACTATCCATACAAGTCTGTTCCGGGCTCGAACAGAACCGAAGGCACTTACAACGAAGTCCTTGCAATCCGGATAATCTTTAATCACGTCCGGATTTCCCATCACATATGGAGATCTCTATACCAGGGATCAGCCAGTGCAGAGACAATCAACAAGAAACCCTTTCGTTTTCGAAAATATCCGGTCTTCAACACCGATCTTCAAATGCAATTCATAACGACGTATCACATATTCGAAATGGGTTATACGACCCCAAGGTCCTTTCCCGGTTAAACTGAATAGTGAGCGCTTATTTTAAAAAAATAAGTGTGGCATTCAATTTCAAGCAAATCACAACAAATACCTATTTAAAGGTAAATATTGATAGTCGGTTATTGAACTATCAATGGATATGCACAACATCACCAGATTCCAAATAATTTTTCAAATTATTTATTTTCCAAAAATATCTTTACAAGATATATATTTTCCATTCTTCAAAAATAAATCAATATTTATTTTTAAACCCATTTTCCAAATTTCATTTTTAAATTCCATATTGAATTTACATTTCCAAAATAACTATGAATATACGTTTTCAATTATTCATTTTCAATTATCTTCAAAAAGATAAATTCTCTTTACTTTTCATTTCACATTGGAAAAACATTTCCATACTTATTTATTTATAAGTAATTCACAAGTCTTTTTATTCTCTTCACTTGGAAAATATTCAATATACTCTAATCGAAATTTAAGAATATATTTCATTCTTTAAGCAAAATCAATCTCTTAAACATATTTATTTGGGCCAAAACGAATGTTGCGTAAAACATCGTTACGACAACCCAAAATCACTAGTATAGGGATTCGAAATTAAAGTAGATATATAAATCCCAATACTATACAAAACATTTCCTTTCGGAAATCATCTATTATAACAACAGTGTTATAATCTACCATTTCCTTCTATTTCTCGAAAACGTCTATTTCAACAATGAATGTTGAAATCTATGGTTTCGATAGTTAATACATTTTAAAACATCTTTAGATCGTTTTAATTCTATTTAAAACATCACATCCAAAACATTTCTTTAACATATTATTCACTATTCAAAAACGTGAATATACTTGTTAACCAATTTTATCATTTCTATTCATTTTGTTTTACAGGATTATTCACTGTCTAAAACGTGAATATAACTCCACTAATAAATTACAACAACTTACTTATCAAAATAAGTCATTGCGGATTTATAAAATAATGTTTACAAATTCCATTTCTATTTATTTTATAACAACTTCCTTTTACAAATTTCCTTTATTAATCTATTCGATTTATAACTCAATTATATACCGAAAGTCCATATTATAAGTTAAATACTTATAATTTATTTGTTTGCAAAAACGTTCTTTCAAACTTCCTAAATTATAAATCTTATAACTTATAAGATTCATTTATTTATCCAAAATCTATTCTTTTAAATAACTTTACAAATTTTATAAACCTACAATGTTTATAAAATTCCATTTATAACTTCACCGTTTATAATTCTATAAATTTCATTCATTTATGAAATTTATTCACAATTCATTCTAACACTTATAAAAGCTCGTTTTATAATTCAAGATATTCTAATTTATAAATATCCATTTTATAAATCTTTTATATAGATCAATTTATATTATTCTTTTAAAACGTCTTTAAACTCCTTTATAATTTCATCATTTTGATTTATAAAATAATCAAATTTCATAAATCCTATTTTTAAACTTTTTATAATAAATTCAGAAATCCCAGTTTAAACTATTTTATAAAATCATTAATCCCATATTTTCAAAAATCAACTTTTAACTGTATTTCTCAAAAATCATAATTTTTATAATATTAAAATTATAACGTTTATTTATTTAAGATGAATCAATTCAAAAAATATATTTTATAAACGTATACTTTCAAAAATCTCTTTAGAAATCCCTTAAAATCAAAATCGTTATTTTTAAACTTCAAAATTGGATCCGATGATGCAACACATCAAATAGTCAATCACGACTTTCAAACATCATATATCGATATGATAAACAATCAAATATCACTATATCTAAAATCAAATAAATATTTGTGAGGAATCCAGGTTGATCCCTCCAACCTGTTTCCCTGCATCCACAGACATTAGCACAATACCAATCCCGTTTCAAGACGGAATATCGCGGTATATGGGATTTATAAAATATTATCCGCTTAATAGGCGGCGCAATAGGGTCTCATCCGCTATACAATGGGGGAAATCAATCAACTGCAATATATACATATGCCAATATATATATATATATTGCTATATATATAGATATATCCTACTATATCTAATATCACAACCAAACAACAATCAATAAATAACTGCAAATCCAACTTATAAATTTTTGAGTGAGAAGTTCTCACCTTAGCTTTTATTTTGCAATCCATTTCCCATCTTGACTCGATTTTCTTGATTTATACCTTGTATAAAAATTTACAGAATTTATTAATATTCGAACAGATTGAATAATAAATTTTGATTTGATAATTTCGATTCATCGGTGATTTCATTTTAATAGTTAAATTAACTGATAGTTTTATTTAAACCATATTTTGTCTTCAAAAATTTTATTTAACTATAATTTAAATTACCTTTTTAAATAGATTAATTAACCACTAAAAATTAAATAAGTTAATTTAAACCAAACTAATAAATTAAAAATGTATACTTGCATATTTATTCTTCCTCTGATAAATTTCCTTAAATAAATCATTTTACCTAACAAATTTTCCTTTTAAAATTTATTTAAATTAACCAAGGGTTTCATTTTTGAACTAATAATTTGAATTGTAAACAAATTTTCTTTTACTGTATAAAACTATTTATTTATATATATATAGCTACAGTTTTCTAGATAATTCAAGAAATTAAATTGTTTTAACTTACTGTATTTTAGAATAACCTACCCTAAATTAAAATTAAAGATCCATATTTCATTTATTCAAATCTGTAAAATTCAAAACCAAATAACAGAAAAATCGAAATACCTTACCTCGAACACACGCGATAAACTTGACTCTGGCCGCCGTTCTCTACCGCGAACCCATGCCCTAGCTTCCACTGCCTTGACTTCGGCCATCCCCAAAATTGCTGCATCACTTCGCTTCGAAGCCCCTGCCTAAAAATCGATGTCGAGCCCCAAATCCACGGCCAAGCCGCCGCCACCTCGAGCCTCCACGACATCGCCTCATTCGCCACCAACATCACGAACAGGTCGCCGCTGCACTGCTTGTTCTCGAGCTTGCAAATCACCCTCGCCTGTGGGCGTCGCCACGCTTGCCTCTGCCTCCCACGAAAAACGATAAGTCCCCAACCCCACGAACGAACACGCGCGCCTACACCTCGCGATTCCTTGAGACTGCCGCAATGGAAGAAGAGATGCGTTCGGTCGCCATTGTTTTTTTTTTTGATTTGATTTTGAACGAGATTAAGGGGCTTCGGCCATTTCTTAGTTTTCGAACGAAGAAAACATTTGCTCGTGCTATTTTAAAAGGAGCAGCAGGGGAACAAGGTTACGTGATTCAACAGAGAGAACGTGTTTGCACGTTTTGCCATGATTTTAGGCGTGATTTTAGGAGAGATGTTAGGGAGATAACATGCTGATATTTGAATAAAGAAAATATTAATTTCAAATTGAATTCGATTAAATTCCAATGCGTTTACTCACCGTGTGCTCTCATATCAACTCCAAAAAATACGAAATTTGAAATCCGATAATAATTCAATATTACGGATCCAATGGAACTGGTTTCGTCGAATTCCGAGACTGTACCTCGGACGGCTATTTTTGAATATCGATTCAAACGATATATTTTCAAAACTGAACAATTCACTTTCAAATTCAATTCTGAAGCTTCTATTACCTTCAATATTATCAATATGGATTTTACAAGCCTTTGAAATATTTTTAGTCGGCTTAAAATTGAAGATTCAAATTATTATTCAACTTTCAATAGATTAAACTCTATAATTTAATCACTAAATTCATTCTGAAAATTTGAAATTCACGTCAAACCATCATTCAAATATTTAAAATTAATTAAATATTTCAATTTAACTTGTTCAAAATTTCTGGGTCGTTACAATCTTCCCACCTTAAAAGAATTTCGTTCCGAAATTACAAGTTAAGAAGAATGCCCTTATCTCGATTATTATTTTTCACAATCCAAATTGTTTTATCGACTTTCTAAAAAAAATCTTTTTACTAGACATTCATTATCATTTCAACTAGCTTTCCAACTTCACTTATAAGTTTCAACCAACATTGTTCTCCTAACAATTTAAATTTAAATTCAAATTCAAATTTTAAACTTTCAAAATTTCTCAAAAATTTTCTAATACCCTAAATTTTCGAAAAATTTCGCCAGCGTCTCCTTTGCGCGGCTAGCTCGGTACGACTACAAAATGGCACCACGGCCCCTCAGAATCAAAAAGAAAAGAGAAAGCCAAGTGGCTGGAGAAGAAAATCACCAAATTTCATACTGAACTTGAAATACGTACCTTTTTGTCGAGCAATTCAATTTTTATCTTTGAAATCAAAATCTCAATTCCATTTCTTTTAATACACATGTATATCCTGCTAGTCATAATATCCAATTCCAACATTCAAACTATTTTGCCAATTCCATTAAAAAATTTCCAATATATGCTTCTTATACATTTTTACTTCACTATTGAAGTTACACATTCATTTTCATTCAATTTTACATTTCAATTTCATTTGAATTCAATTCACAATTTAAATTCCATTCGAATTCAATTCTCAATTCTAAATATTGAATTCTAATGATTAACTTTCATTTACTAATTCATATTACTACTTTAAATTAGTTTTATTTACTAATTCTTTTCAATTTGCAAATTTCGAAATCGATTTGTCGTTAACTAAAATTTTCCAACAATTTTCAAAAAAAATTCTAACTCCCAAAATTCACGGAAAATTTTGGCAGAGTCTCCTTTATACGGAGGAGCTTTTGCAATTTTACAATATGTATAAATATGTATACATCGACCCACACGGTTGGAAAATAGAAAAACAGTTCATATTTCCTATTTTTATTGCGTAGGCGTACCTTATTAGCATTTTTAAGCAAAGCGGCTAATTATTAGCTTATTAGCACAATCAAATCCAGCCTAACGACTTCGCTGAACCTGTACTTACTTAGTTTAAACACATCAGTGACAAATATAAGAAATCTATTAACATTCCATTCATTTTCAATAACAAATATATAGATTTCATTAGCAATACATTCAAGATATATTCCATTAGCAATTTATAAGGTTTCAATTCATCTTTTGTTGCTTACGACCAGTTCACATGACATTTCCATTAAATCAAGTGGTTTACAACTCATTTTCTTCATTCTATTCATTTCTAAGCAAAGCGAATTCATACCATTTTAATTGATTCAAAGATCAATTTTATTTGCTTTCATTAACTCATATAATTTTATACAATCTTGTTTGTGTCAAACGACAATTATTTCTATGCAAATTTAATGATATTCACTTAATAGAATATCCATTCTAGTTTATAACTAGTTTAAATTGATACCAATTCAATTTATTTTAATTCTACTTCAGTTCAATTTGCATTTCATATTTTCGTTTGGTTTATTTTATTAACCAAACAAATTTCATTCAAACCTTTTCAAATCTATTCCATTTACTAATTTAATTCAATTAGTACATTCACTTATTCATTTTAAATTTCAATTTCCATATTCAATTCATCTCGAATTTACTTAATTACTAACGAAGGGAATTTTAATTTATTTCTTTTACTTACTTGAATTTATATACAAATTCAAATTTATCTTCAAATTTAGCCCACGACTGAACTTTAATTTAACTAATTCCAATTCATTAGTCCATGAATTTATCAAGTTAGTTTACTTGAATTCAATCCATTTTATTTTATTCTCTCCAAGTTTTGATTTTTATTCAATTTGATCAAATCAAATCTCATTTCATCATTCAATTCCAATTCATTTATTTACAATTTATTTTACAAATCCCAATTGTATATGAATTCATTTCCTTATATATATATATATATATATTTTCATATTTATAAATTTCATTTGTTAAATGAATTTATCTCTAATCTCGGGTTATACATTTTGTTTCTTACTTAATTCCATATAATAATGATAATAATTTAATATTGTTACTTCCTAACAATCATGCAACCATATACTATAATAATTCATAGAAAATCATTTCTTTTCTGTACAAAAATAGTTTTGGGCAAAATTATCTTATTTACCCGATTCAAAAACAATTTTATATTCACTAACAAATACGCGCTCATATCTATTATTACACTCAAACTCATTCTAGAATACTGCTGACTCTATCTCTAATGAGTAACACCCAACAGAGCCATGGTTGTCGCTTAACCATATGCTCTGATACCAAATGTAACGATTTGCGATTTTTCGTTGCCGAAAAACCGAAATGTTAGGGTTAAATAAGAAGAAAGAGGTAGAAGGAGAGAGAAAAATATAGAAAATAGGGAGAAAAGAAAATAGAACGGAACAGAAAGAAAACAACAGAACAACATCAGAATCTTACAATTCGCAGCGGAACAACATATAATAGATAAATGAATATTCATAAATCAAAAAACTGTATATTTTATACATTACATCACATTACATCAGAGTGTACAACAACAAATAACAACAAGCAGCGGAAAAGAAATACTATATACTAGTAATACGTCATGCCGTCCAGCTTGCCTCCAACAACTCCTGAATTTCAGAATATCCTGATAAACCTTAACTCTTGACTGCCCGTGTGGAAATTGGTGGGCACCCAGAGTTTAGGAAGGAAAACAATAAACTCCGAGTCATTCATGTGACTGGTGTGAGAACTCAAAACAGCTTATTTATCTTTAAAATCAAAATAGAGGAATATTTCTAAACTCAATTCGAAATGCTTTTAAAAATGAGACTACCATAAGACCTCCCACCACACACACAATGCAAAAGCAGACTTGGAGGGGATTTCTTCTTATGTTAGTCAAAGATGCTTACTACGCAAAATCAAATAAATTTTGATATTATTATTAGTGCATAGTGTAGAAAAAATATCATTTCGAAAGTAGAATATAAATCTTAGCCAGCATAGGTACCATTATATTATGCCTGCTATAGCTACCTCTTGAGGAAGCAGGTTCTATAACTAAAACCGTACAAGATCGTATTGTTTCTTTGGATTTCCAACAAATGGTCAGGCCAAGGAACTTTCCATTGCCACATGAGAACGCCTCTGGAAGGACGTCCCCGAGAACCAAACCGGATCTCTGCCAACACAAGGCCGGGTTACCCTTAACTAGGTAACTACTGACACGAGTATGCCATCCCCCGGTCCTTTGGACCTTTAACCGAGCGCTCGTAATCAACATCACACCATAATAATAAGTGTTTCAACATGAGTAAGCATCTGGGCTCCATACCATGATACCACCCTTTTCCAGAAGGAAATGCACATACCCTAAAGGGAGCTACCCCTCATAACCTTGCCGCATCTTTCCTGTTTTGACCATTCCGGGGTGTGAGGCTCGACGAAGTCTCGTCCACAAAGCCACGCTTTATACAAAAGCTGTGCTTTGGGTCAACAAATGATCATAGAAATGATCACAAAGATAAACCATCAAACAAATGATCTTATCACAAATGATCAACACAATGATCATTTCACAGCAACACTCAGCATGTCACATTACCAAATTGGAAATATATTGCTGATAACCTTCAACTATATAACCTCTGAGCTCGTACGTCTCAGAGAAGGGTGTTAAGCTAAGAGAATAAATTCTCTGCCACCAACAGAAATATATTTGAAAGAAATCCGCTTTATATCTCAATTTGTAATGTCTGACATACTATCCATACAAGTCTGTTCCGGGCTCGAACAGAACCGAAGGCACTTACAACGAAGTCCTTGCAATCCGAATAATCTCTAATCACGTCCGGATTTCCCATCACATATGGAGATCTCTATACCGGGGATCAGCCAGTGCAGAGACAATCAACAAGAAACCCTTTCGTTTTCGAAAATACCCGGTCTTCAACACCGATCTTCAAATGCAATTCATAACGACGTATCACATATTCGGAATGGGTTATACGACCCCAAGGTCCTTTCCCGGTTAACCTGAATAGTGAGCGCTTATTTAAAAAAAATAAGTGTGGCATTCAATTTCAAGCAAATCACAACAAATACCTATTTAAAGGTAAATATTGATAGTCAGTTATTGAACTATCAATGGATATGCACAACATTACCAGATTCTAAATAATTTTCCAAATTATTTATTTTCCAAAAATATCTTTACAAGATATATATTTTCCATTCTTCAAAAATAAATCAATATTTATTTTTAAACCCATTTTCCAAATTTCATTTTTAAATTCCATATTGAATTTACATTTCCAAAATAACTATGAATATACGTTTTCAATTATTCTTTTTCAATTTATCTTCAAAAAGATAAATTCTCTTTGCTTTTCATTTCACATTAAAAAAACATTTCCATACTTATTTATTTATAAGTAATTCACAAGTCTTTTTATTCCCTACACTTCGAAAATATTCAATATACTCTAATCGAAATTAAGTATATATTTCATTCTTTAAGGAAATCATTCTCTTAAACATATTTATTTGCGCCAAAACGAATGTTGCGTAAAACATCGTTACGACAACCCAAAATCACTAGTATAGGGACTCGAAATTAAAATAGATATATAAATCTCAATACTACACAAAACATTTCCTTTCGGAAATCATCTATTATAACAACAGTGTTATAATCTACCATTTCCTTCAATTGCTCGAAAACGTCTATTTCAACAATGAATGTTGAAATCTATGGTTTCGATAGTTAATACATTTGAAGACATCCTTAGATCGTTTTAATTCTATTTAAAACATCACATCCAAAACATTTCTTTAACATATTATTCACTATTCACAAACGTGAATATACTTGTTAACCAATTTTATCATTTCTATTCATTTTGTTTTACAGGATTATTCACTGTCTAAAACGTGAATATAACTCCATTAATAAATTACAACAATTTACTTATCAAAATAAGTCGTTGCGGATTTATAAAATAATGTTTATAAATTCCATTTCTATTTATTTTATAACAACTTCCTTTTCCAAATTTCCTTTATTAATCTATTCGATTTATAACTCAATTATATACCGAAAGTCCATATTATAAGTTAAATACTTATAATTTATTTGTTTGCAAAAACGTTCGTTCAAAATTCCCAAATTATAAATCTTATAACTTATAAGATTCATTTATTTATCCAAAATCTATTCTTTTAAATAACTTTACAAATTTTATAAACCTACAATGTTTATAAAATTCCATTTATAACTTCACCGTTTATAATTCTATAAATTTCATTCATTTATGAAATTTATTCACAATTCATTCTAACACTTATAAAAGCTTGTTTTATAATTCAAGATATTCTAATTTATAAATATCCATTTTATAAATCTTTTATATGGATCAATTTATATTATTCTTTTAAAACGTCTTTAAACTCCTTTATAATTTCATCATTTTGATTTATAAAATAATCAAATTTCATAAATCCTATTTTTAAACTTTTTATAATAAATTCAGAAATCCCAGTTTAAACTATTTTATAAAATCATTAATCCCATATTTCAAAAATCAACTTTTAACTGTATTTCTCAAAAATCATATTAATATTAAAATTATAACGTTTATTTATTTAAGATGAATCAATTCAAAAAAAATATTTTATAAACGTATACTTTCAAAAATCACTTTAGAAATCCCTTAAAATCAAAATCGTTATTTTTAAACTTCAAAATTGGATCCGATGATGCAACACATCAAATAGTCAATCACGACTTTCAAACATCATATATCGATATGATAAACAATCAAATATCAATATATCTAAAATCAAATAAATATTTGTGAGGAATCCAGTTGGATCCCTCCAACCTGTTTCACTGCATCCACAGACATTAGCACAATACCAATCCCGTTTCAAGACGGAATATCGCGGTATATGAGATTTATAAAATATTATCCGCTTAATAGGCGACGCAATAGGGTCTCATCCGCTATACAATGCGGGAAATCAATCAACTGCAATATATACATATGCCAATATATATATATATATATATATATTGCTATATATATAGATATATCCTACTATATCTAATATCACAACCAAACAACAATCAATAAATAACTGCAAATCCAACTTATAAATTTTTGAGTGAGAAGTTCTCACCTTAGCTTTTATTTTGCAATCCATTTCCCATCTTGACTCGATTTTCTTGATTTATACCTTGTATAAATATTTACACAATTTATTAATATTCGAACAGATCGAATAATAAATTTTGATTTGATAATTTCGATTCATCGGCGATTTCATTTTAATAGTTAAATTAACTGATAGTTTTATTTAAACCATATTTTGTCTTCAAAAATTTTATTTAACTATAATTTAAATTTCCTTTTTAAATAGATTAATTAACCACTAAAAATTAAATAAGTTAATTTAAACCAAACTAATAAATTAAAAATGTATACTTGCATATTTATTCTTCCTCTGATAAATTTGCTTAAATAAATCATTTTACCTAACAAATTTTCCTTTTAAAATTTATTTAAATTAACCAAGGGTTTCATTTTTGAACTAGTAATCTGAATTGTAAACAAATTTTCTTTTACTGTATAAAACTATTTATTTATATATATATCTACAGTTTTCAAGATAATTCAAGAAATTAAATTGTTTTAACTTACTGTATTTTAGAATAACCTACCCTGAATTAAAATTAAAGATCCATATTTCATTTATTCAAATCTGCAAAATTCAAAACCAAATAACAGAAAAATCGAAATACCTTACCTCGAACACACGCGATAAACTCGACTCTGGCCGCCGTTCTCTGCCGCGAACCCACGCCCTAGCTTCCACTGCCTTGACTTCGGCCATCCCCAAAATTGCTGCATCACTTCGCTTCGAAGCCCCTGCCCTAAAAATCGATGTCGAGCCCCAAATCCACGGCCAAGCCGCCGCCGCCTCGAGCCTCCACGATATCGCCTCATTCGCCACCAACATCGCGAACAGGTCGCCGCCGCACTGCTTGTTCTCGAGCTCGCAAATCACCCTCGCCTGTGGGCGTCGCCACGCTTGCCTCTGCCTCCCACGAAAAACGATAAATTCCCAACCCCATGAACGAACACGCATGCCTACGCAGATGGAAGAAGAGATGCGTTCGGTTGCCATTGTTTTTTTTTCTGATTTGATTTTGAACGAGATTAAGGGGCTTCGGCCATTTCTTAGTTTTCCAACGAAGAAAACATTTGCTCGTGCTATTTTAAAAGGAGCAGCTGGGGAACAAGGTTACGTGACTCAACAGAGAGAACGTGTTTGCACGTTGTAGCCATGATTTTAGGCGTGATTTTAGGAGAGATGTTAGGGAGATAACATGCTGATATTTGACTAAAGAAGATATTAATTTCAAATTGAATTCGATTAAATTCCAATGCGTTTACTCACCATGTGCTCTCATATCAACTCCGAAAAATACGAAATTTGAAATCCAATAATAATTCAATATTACGGATCCAATGAAACTGGTTTCGTCGAATTCCGAGACTGTACCTCGGACGGCTATTTTTGAATATCGATTCAAACGATATATTTTCAAAACTGAACAATTCACTTTCAAATTCAATTCTGAAGCTTCTATTACCTTCAATATTATCAATAAGGATTTTACAAGCCTTTGAAATATTTTTAATTGGCTTAAAATTGAAGATTCAAATTATTATTCAACTTTCAATAGATTAAACTCTATAATTTAATCACTAAATTCATTCTGAAAATTTGAAATTCACGTCAAACCATCATTCAAATATTTAAAATTAATTAAAATTTCAATTTAAATTGTTCAAAATTTCTGGGTCGTTACACCATATCTCTTATAAAGCCCGGTCTTTATCTTGTTGTTGATCAAGGAAATTCCTTGATTATTCAGTGCCGCATGCCTCAGGATTTTGTTGGCAGTTTTATTTATTCTCTGAATTCCTCTCCTAAATATCTTCATTCGACCCATGTGGTCAGATTCTATCCCGATGTATTTGTTGAAGTCACTACTTTACCGCCTAAGTGGTAAATTGATTTCCGTATCAATCTTATTCCCGGAGCTCAACCTGTACTTCTTCCTCCTAGAAGAATGACACCCCGCAAGAAGGTTGAGTTAGGAAAGCATATTAAGGACTTGTTGTCCAAAGGTGTGATCAGACCTAGCCATTCAGAATGGGGAGCAGCGGTGGTTTTCGTCACCAAGTCTGATGATTCTTTAGGGATGTGTGTTGACTATAGGGAGCTGAATAAGCTCACTATGAAAAAAACATATCCAACGCCTCGTATCAATGATATGTTTGATCAACTCCATGGATCTACTATTTTCTCTCAGCTTGATCTTGCCACGGGTTTCTACCAGCTCAGTGTTACCGAGGAAAGCAATCCCAAGACTGCTTCCCATACCGAGGATACGTTTTATGAATGGTTAGTCTTGCCTTTTGGTTTGACTAATGCTCATGTTTTCATTGTTGAGTTGATGAATCGTGTTTTTCGTGTTATGCTTAATAAAAAATTTCTCGTCTTTGTTGATGATATCTTTGTCTTCTCTAAGACTAAGGAAGAGCATGAGCCACATTTGAAATCTGCTCTGGAGACTCTTAGAAATCATCAACTGAAGGCTAAATTTTCTAAATGCCATTTCTGGAAGGATGACGTCTGATTCCTTGGACATATTATTTCTTGTAATGGAGTTTCTGTTGATCCGGTCAAGATCACTACGATCAATATAAGTCTTTCTTTCTTTCTCTTTTTCCTTTGTCATTTAATTATTCTATCTTTTCCATCGTTCTTATTTCTGCCTATTCTGTTACAGGATTGGGAAACTCCTAAGACTCCTTCTGATATTTGTAGTTTTCTGGGCCTTGCCGGTTATTACCGGAGACTCATTGAGAATTTTGCTCGAATTGCTGCACCTCTCACTGCTTTGACTCGTAAGAATGAGTTTATCTGGGTTATTGTGTATAGACTGACCAAGTCCGCTTATTTCATTCCAGTCAAGTCTACCCGTTCTGCTTTTAGCTTGTCTGAGATCTACATATGAGAGATTGTTCGTCCCCATGGTGTTCCTCTAAGTATTGTTTGTGATTGTGATCTGTCTTTACCAGTCAGTTTTGCAAAGCGTTTAAGGAATCTTTAGGTACTCATCTAAATCTGAGCACTACTTACCATCCACAGACCGATGGTCAAACGGAAAGAGTGAATCAGATTCTTTTGGATCTTCTTCGTGCTTGTATGCATATTTTGGAGGATCTTTGGAAGAACATCTCCATCTTGTTGAACTTACCTATAATAGCAGTTATCAGGTATAATTTCAATCTTCTTGTCATATTGTCTTTATCTTAATTCATTCTATCTTTTTCTAGTGTTTTTCGTACCTCATTCCTTTTCGGGGACGAAAAGATTTGAGTGGGGAAGAGTGTAACAACCATGTATTTTGTGATTATTTTAATTGTATTTGTGATTATTTTAATTGTATATTTTAATTATTTTAATTGAAATTCCTGATTTAAAAACTTTATTTTATTTATTAAAATGGATAAATTTTGTTATTTTAAATATAAATTTGATTTTATGTGAATTTTGGTCAATGTGGTCAAACTTTGACACTTAAATTTAAAATTTTAAAATTTTGAATTTTGAATTTTATCTTTTGTTATGAAATTGAATTAAATTTCAAGTATACTGCTTTTCGTTTCGTTGAATTGATTAATATTGTGAAAGTTATGCTCTTTAAACAATTGTGTGTAAATTGTTTTATTTAACAAAATTGTTTATTTTAATTTATATATATAATATTTTGGTTTGCCATATCTTAGTATAATTTTTGTATATATGAGTAACATGGCATGTTATGTATATATTTTATTGTTAAAACATTTTAAAAGTGTAATAGTAGTTTTCCAATGTTAATTGTATATTATTTACAATTTTTAATTCTAGTTTCAATTAAATAAACTGTTTTATTTATTTACTGTTTATTTTTCTTAAGAATAATTTTTATTTTCTTTTTCACTTTATTTTTGTTGTCTTTTATTTGATGTACTTAAATTTTATTTGTTTATCTTTAATTTAAAAGGAATAAGAAATGTGAGGAGACAAAACCTTTTCAACTTATGACTTTTCAATAGCTTTGTCTTTTCATTTTTTGTCTTTTCATACTTGGTCGTCCATTTTTTTTGGCTAGCCGTGTAACTCATTTTCTAATTCACGTGAAAACTTCTCATTACCTCTCAACTTTCGGCCATTCCATTTCTAAAATTATTTTGGTGAGTTTTCTAAAGGCTTCATTTCCTTCTTCTTTTCATTATTTTTCAATGATATTGCCTTTGCTTCTCTCTAGTCTTGCTCGACCACT
Source organism: Allium cepa (assembly GCA_030765085.1). Classification (NCBI taxonomy): domain Eukaryota; kingdom Viridiplantae; phylum Streptophyta; class Magnoliopsida; order Asparagales; family Amaryllidaceae; genus Allium; species Allium cepa. The sequence goes on from CM060931.1 coordinate 977,827,399, forward strand.
TCCACCCCCTTCTCCACCGAATGACCACCCCGTACACGGCAGCAACCACTCCTTCCCCTTTGTCCAATACTGGCCGTGACCACTAGATGATGCTATCACCATAAAACTTTGCAAAGCTTCACCAAAACCATGTTAAACGAGCCAAGACTTCACCATCCCCTTCCTATATCACTTCGACCACCACCATAGACAACACCACCAGCAAGTACTTCATCTCTGACCTCATATTCACCTCTGACCAGACCTGTACCTGACCATGGCCGAACCCAAACAATAACTAGGCCGAGCCAAATGTTGAACAACCCTCTCATTTTTGCCTTATCTTATGTATTCTTCATGTTGTAACTCTCCTACCCCTTCATCTCCTTGTAGTCGTGCCTATATGACCCAAACCCGAGCCTATATCATCATCATGGCCGAGCATACGAACCACTATGGCCGAGCATTTGAGTGGTAAAGCAAGGTCAAATCATTTTATTCTTTGTTGTTTCTTATTAAAAATTGGTTTCAATGTATTTTGTGTTGAATAAATACATGTGTATATTGTCTTTCTTATTTTTTTTACAAGATCAACATCTTGGCTCTCCGCTCATTTGAATCAAAAGTCGTTCCATATCGTGCTTTCTGAAATTTATTCGTGTAGTTTGATTTGCGAACTCCAGCGTAAAAAGGTGAGTATTCACGCTTGACATTCATACTTATAGTACTGTGAATTGATCGCTATTGAATATGTAGAAATATTATATCATGTTATACCTGTCTGTATTGTGAATTATATGATGTTAAACCCTGTTATAAACTTTTCACATCATCTGCTATGTTATATTCTATCATATTATTTATTTTATTTTTATTTCCCACACTACAAGTTCCCTGTTGAATAGATTCACTATGGGTTGAAATGATACATACCCAAACGGACTATAGTATAGGGAAAAATCATTATGTGCTGAAATGATAGGCCTGAGCAATTTTTATTTATTTTATTTAACTTGGGATTGCGGGTTTGAAATGAAAGAACCTGGATTTTTCTTTGAAAATTACGGATTGAAATGATATATTATGCGTATCACTTGACTTGGGTTAGAAAATATTATACAGATCCGTGGTTATTATATATATTTTTCTGGAATTTTTAAAAGTATTTTTAAAATGTAAATTTATGATATTTTTTTATTTAAATTGGATTAAAAATGATTTTTATAAAGTGTTATTGATTTTCTATTAGTTAAATATGTTAAATAAATGAATAGTTATTGAAATTTGTGATTTTGTTTAAAAATGAAGTTTAAGTTAAGTAAATAAAATATGATGATCGGATTTAAATTTGAATTTAAAATGACTTAATAAAGTATGATTAATTTTTATATGAATTAAAATGGTTAAATAAATGAATACTTAAATGTGTAATTTGAAATATAACTTGACTTGGAAATGTGAGACTTGGTTTAAAAATAAAAGTTAAGTTAAGAAAGTAAAATGGAAATTAAGTTTAATTTATGAAATGATAAATTAAATTAAAGCGTAAAGTAAATGAAAAATATAGGGAAAGTATACATTGACTTTAATAAGTGAAGCATTGAAAAATTAGATATTTATTTGTGAAATTAACTTTATAAAAATCATAAGTTAAAGGGTATTTAAACGACCATTTTAAAGTTGAAAATATGAAATTTTATAAGTTAAAATGGTTTAAATTGAAGTTCAATTGTTGCTGAAATTCTATTGTAAATTTGGAAATTTAAATTAATAGCACTTCAGAAATGCGATCATTTCTGAAGTTAACTTAAAATCTGTTTTAAAGGATGCTACAGTATTTCGTAAGTGCTATGGTTATGCGAATGAACTATGGCTAAAATTTAACTAAGTGATATTACAGCACTTGGTAAGTGATGTAGTTGCAGAACTAAAAGTAAAATATGAAATTACTAAAAGGGCTACAGTAGCACTTATTAAGTGCTGCAGTTGGCTGAAATGAGATTTTTGAATATAATTGAACAATTACAGCGGTTTTTAAATGATGTCTTTACTGAATTGAATTGTTTTCAAATGTAACTTACCGTGGCATTTTCTAAGTGCTACGAAAGCTGAAATTTCACTGTTTTAATGTATTTAAGTGAATAAATGAACTCAAAAAGGCTAAATTATTGGGAAATGAATATTGATTTTAAAGTATAATAACATCACTTTTAAATTGTTTAAAAGGAGTATTTTGATTTGAAATTTAAACCATTTTTGAAATGTGATTTGGAATGGTATTTAAAATAAAATGAATGAGATTTTGAAAGGATATGATATTTGAATTTTGAAATGGTTTGTTGGGAAGCTGAATTGAATCGAAATTGATGGTTGAATTGAACTAAATTGGAAATTTGAAAATTTGGGTTTAATTGAATAAATTTGTAAAATGTAAAGATTTAAAGGAAGGTATCAAATGTATGATTTCGAAATGTTATGATTTTCAAAATATAATGATTTCAAGTTTTTGGTTTCCAAAAAGTTATAACTTTGAAAGTATTATGATTTTTCAAAGGTGAATATACGTTTGAAATGGAAATGATAAACTATTTTTATTTGAATATAGTTTTGAAATAAAATTGGTTTTGGTTTTGAAATATATACTATTTTTGAAATTTATAACCATCGGTTGTAATAACGATTGGTTGTTAAAGTGACCGGGATCAGATATGGATATACTCCCTATCGATACTCAAAACCACTTTAACAACAGTGTATGCGGTGAAGATTCCAGAATGAAGTAGGATGGTGGCGACGATCCTATTGTGGTATGGACGTGGGCCCGACTCCCGTGAGTTGGCTGAAGGTGGCTAAAATAGGAGTGATCTCGGACCAAAAGGGGTAGCGCCTCTGGTCGGACACATTTCTTCGATACCATTCTATTACCTTGTGATTGATTTTGTGTGCAACTTTGATTTGGGAGTGTGTTTCGAGGTGGGCGTAGTGGCTGCTACGTTACCACCTGCCCATGTGCGTGATTGGTATATCTATCCTGGCATTGCCTTGTGCGCCGTGTCACCTACCATAGCGAGCCTTACTATGAGTTCGATTTGTGCCGTACCTGTGGAGCATCTTCTCGTAGTCTCCCGATCAGGAGATATGCTGGTACTGTTGTAACGACCCGGAAAATTTTAACAATTTTAATTGATTCTATAACGTATTTAATTGAATATTTGTGAAATCTTATAATAATTGAATTTTTAAATAAAATGTTTATATATTTAGAATACGTATATTTAAATATAGCAGATTGTAAATTTTCAAATAATTTTATGGAAGTTTATTTAATTGAGAAAACGTGCTGTCCAATTCAAGCTATTAATTGCTTTAATTGATTTCTGAATCAGTGCGTAACGGTTTCTTTTTACTACCGTTAAAGATTTCTATTGCTTAATACTTTTCCAATCCAGGTAGACTTTTCCATTCTTAACCATTAATAAATTTGAGATCATCGACCTTGCTTTTATTATTCCTTGTAGTTTCGTGCACTGACTTTACCTTTCCCACTACCCATAATTTTCTCTATACGTTTCTTTTGCAATTGAAGCGTATATTTATATTTATGGTGGTGCGTTTATTCTTGTCTCTCTTTATTTTTGTTTTTAACGCTTGAAAGAATCTCAAATCATCAAGCTAGTAGCATCCGTTCCTTCCCTCGCTTTCATGAGGCTTATAATATATAAACCACTTGCTTATAGATTTGAACACAACTTTGTCATCAAATTTAATGTGCCTTCCTCTCCCTATTATTTCGGTTCCAACCTTCCTAGTAAACGGCTTTAATAAATTTTGGCTAAATCATAGCTACGGACTTTTCAAATTTCTTTCATTTTATATTTATTTCCATTTCCTTCATTGCTTCAAAAATTTTGAACGTGCCTAATCATCTCAGCATGTATATATAATGTAAGCCTACCTTTCCTTGGAAAGCTATTGCTCACAAAATTTCCTGATTTCTTTCCTTTTATCCATTTTTATATCCTTGACTTTAAAAACTCATTATGTGCTGTACAAACAAACAAAAATTTATTGCCTTAAGTGTATAGCTAAATCAACTATTGACCGTTACAATTACTTCTATTTTTATATTCATTTTAATTTATTACTTAAATAACGTTTTGATGAATTAATGGACAGCTTTACGTTTCTTTTGCTTTTGAAAACTTTATATTTATAGTGTACGTTCCTTTTGCATTTCAAAAATTTGAAACATGCTGCCCCATTTAAGCCATTAATTGTTTTAATTATTTGTCTTAATCAACATATAAACGTTTCTTTTTATTATTCCAGGATTTACATCCATACATTAATCTCTGCTGTTCCATTTATTTCATTTGAAATCTAAATTTATTTACCATTCATTTATACGCCTCTTTCTCTTCCCTCTTTTAGCTCTTCGTTTTCGCGTTTCTAGGAATATATATATATATATATATATATATATATAGTATAGCATAGATTGCATCTTCTTTTCTCTCTGTAGGCTATTCGTTGGCCTCAAATTAATATTAAAAGAGGAGAGAGCTTTGTAAATATTATATAAAGTCATATAACACGTTCACATATCAGATGCAGACCTACCTTTATATTTAAGAAACTGGCATTTTCTCTGTTGCCTGAAGAATGCCCTTCGCCATGTCATGTTGCTTGAATCACGCATGCTTTTTCCTTTAAAAATCGCCTGTTCTCATCTCCCCTCTATCTTTTCATATTTCTTCCAAACCTGAGCATGAGCTCTCTCTTTTCCTTGGCCTGCCTCCTCCCCATGGCCGCATGCATTAGTTGGCAAAACATTTCCTCTCTGGTTTTTAAAAGTAAGTACGCATTTTATTTGATATAAGTCTATTTTATATATTAAGAACAGTATAGATTGTGCATAAGTTTTGTTTTATATGTTTACTGCAACTATGGGGATTTTGAATTCCCTAATAGTTGAACTTTAAAAATAATAATATATTTCATAATAGTATATATATGATAATTGTTATATTTATAAACGTGTATATAAATATTTAACTTCTGTTCATATATAAAGGTTAGTATATATTTATACTGTATTATGTATATTATTTTAAGATTTTATGGTATATAGTTTTTGACTTTTGTTAGCATATAATTATCGTACGGCTTTTAGATACGTATGTTTTACTAACTAGTTGATAAGTTAAATATATATATATATATATACGCGTTTTATTTTACTATTGATAGCTTACGGTATATATGGTATAAGTTTGGCAACCTTTTATTAATATACGTATTTTTATATGTTTTATATATTTGGTTATAACAGTTTCAACTATAATAAAATATGTTATTTTATTGGCTTTCATATGTTAGATATATGAAATATAGTATTTCAATTTTCGTTACTGTTTTGGTATATATATTATATAAAATTGGTGGGTACAAGTTTGATAGGTCAATTTATAATATATATATTTTTATGATTGTTTTAGTATTTTAGAGTCTACCGTACTATATTTTATTTTATTTTCAACAATTTACATAAGTTATATTTAAATGTAGGTATATATATATAAATTTTCTATGGTAGTTATACAGTATAAGTTATGTCAATATTTTATAATTTCAACAGTATATGCTTTCAAAAGTTTATTTCATGTCAGCCTTAAGGTTGTTTGCACTAACTGATATACGTTGGATTTTTTTTAAGGGATGTGTATTTTGATTTCAAGTATAGTCATATGTATAGTCATATACAAATTGGTAGAGGAAATGTTATATAGTATATATATGGTTATATTAATATAGTCGGTCTGCACACCTATGTATATATATAACCGAGGCATGCATATTTTGTTGCATATTTTATAAACTGTGTCTGCATATGTTGGCTAGTTGTATATAAGCTCACTTATCCTATTTATCTTCCTTGATCCAATTCTGATTTGAATTCGTCTATTCCTATTATCAGCTTTGATAATTGAACCGTGTCCATCTAGCTTTGTTTTGGAATTCGGATCTGGATTTCATAACTCACTTCTTTTTCTCTGGCCTCGAAAGGTGAGAAATCACTCACGATTAACATTCTTTTATTTACTAAATTTGATTTCAATTGAGACGACAATTGAAATGAGGCTGTAGTTATTTAAATTGTTATATATGCTATTATCTGTTACTATTCACTTATGGGATATGACACCATATCCTATTGTTTATATATTTATTTTGATGATATATGCCTGTTGTTATTATTATTTACATATCTGTTATCACTCTACAAGTTCCCTGTTAGTATAGAAATCACTATGGGTTGAAATGATGCATGCCCAAACAGACTTTAGAATAGGAGAAAATCGTTATGGGTTGAAATGATAAACCCAAGCGATTTTCATTTAATTGAATTGGGATTACGGGTTGAAATGCTATCCACCCGTATACATTTAGTGTACAGATTGAAATGATAAATATCCGTAACACTTGACCATATGATAAGAAATATATACAGACATCGTTGGTCCATATATATAAATATTTTGAAATTTAATTCATTGTTTTGGAAAGAAATATATTGTCTTATTAAATGTTAATCCTTAAATTTTTTTATATATAAAGGTTAATGATATATAGATTTAATAATATTTAATTTAGTCAAAATTCGATTTAATACATAAATTATGCTAAATATTTATGTAAATTTTATTCCAAAAGTATTCTGCAATTTACTAAGATTGGGAGATAATTGTGGGTTTATCTAAATGGTATTTAAATAAGGATTTATTCAATTAAATCAATTTGAAATTTTTGAATGGGAAATTTAAGGGTATGATTTTTAACTGGATTTTTATTTAAGTGATTTAATGAATATTTCACGTTTAAATAAATTAAAGAAAATATTGAGTAAAATGTAATTTAAGGTTACTTAAATGATATTGTATCTAATGAGGGATTATTTTAAGACAAGATAATAATGAGGTTAAATCGAGATCTATATGGAACTATTAAATTGAACATTTAATTAAATATTAAAGCTTTGAACTATATTGGGATTTAAATGGTTTATTTTGAGATTCGGATATGTATTTGAAATCAGTATAGTTGAATTTATTATTTAGAAACTAAATTGATTAAAAGTTAATTTGAAACTTTGAATACTTAAAGTTTTGAAATATATTGAACATAAAGGGTATTTTGTGATTTCAAATCCGAATTTGAGATCGATAAAATTGAAGTGGTTATTTTAGAAATTGAGTTGAATTTAAATTAATTAATTGAGATTGAAATAGATTTAAATGGGGTGGTCGGGTTGATGTTAAATGATTTGTTAAGTTGAGGGAATTGAAATTTCATTACTGTACAAATTATTTAATATATAAAAATACTATTTGGGAAGTATAGAGATGTTTGAAGTGAAAATGATATTTGGTTTTGAAGTATAAATTAAGTTGAAAAGACTACGGTGTTATAGTGTATATTTCTATCTTTTGGATAGTTCCATGGACCCTTAAAGGATGGTTATCCCAAACATCCTCTAAGTTAATTATATTTCAGTTGATATTTCACTTGAGTTAGATTTATAGATATAAGAATGTTAATCCTGACTCGAGTGTTTTGTGTTTTGCTTTACGCTCGGGTCGGACTGAGAGATACAGCATTTGAGACTCATCTTCGAAGTTGAAGCTTTGCTTGAAGATCCAGCTATCTATCCCTTCAGTCATCCAGTTGATTAGTTCGGAGAAGCCATCTGTTGCATTGGAGACTTCATGGCATTTGAACTATTCAGTTGTATTTTATTTCTAACTCTGAGGTATATAGTAGCTTCATGAACTACTATTCTTTATCTATTCCGCTGCATTGTATTACTCTGTGTAAGTGATCTATGATTGATTTATTTACTGTATATTTTAAGTTTTGCCAAATATTATTAACAATTCGGTATTTTGAATTATTCAAGTCGGACATGTACGATTTTATTGTCGATTTGAATGGTCCAAAATAGTGGGCTGTTACAACTGTACAGACTATTGGCACGATTACGTGTTGAGGGCTATATGGGTAACCCCTTAACGCTATTTTAAAGTAAGTTTATTTAGACATTATTATAATAGCGAATAATACTACATAGTAAATAGTTTAACGGATCCTTAGAGTATGGGCGGTCCCAAGCATCCTTTAAGTTACTTGTACTTTATTTACAGTTCACTTGAGTTGATTTACATTGTATAAGTATGTATGTCCTGACTTGAGTGTTTTGTGCTTTGCTTTACTCTCAGGCCAGCCTGAGTATTCACCGCTTTGGATTTCTCTTCCTGGAGCTAGGAATCGCTAGAGATTCTGCTTATCTAGTTATTTATCTTTTTTGGTTTCTATTGTTTTACTTCAGCTCTTGTATTAGTGAACTTCTATGTATTTGGGATTTCAATTACGTTTGTTTTCGGGCTGATATTATGTATTTTGTTTCGAGACTTTGTTATAGTAGCTTCATGAACTACTATGGTATTTTGATTTCCACTGTGAGTTATTCTGATATTTCTGTGTCTGTGATTCTGTGACTGATTTTATTTGCTCCAAATTTTATTATAATCTGTAATTTTGAATTTTTCTAGTGTGATATGTGTGGATTATTGTTGATTTGAATGGTCCAATATAGGGGTTGTTTGCAGAAATGTCAATTCATAAACTCATAAATATAATTTATTTAAACTGACAAATACTAAATAATCCACTCTAATCGTTTTTTATTTTTATTTTCATCATATTTAATTCATTATATTTTTATTTGTTTTCATTCAAAATTTTAATTTACTTATTGTATTTTAATCCATGTTCTACCTTAATCATTGCAATTCGATGCAAGTATTATAACCATCAATGATAGCAATCCAAACGCAATATATATATGTGAGAATTAACTTGAAATAGAAATAGATATGTAAGCATGAAACTCACCTTAATCTTTGCTTGAACTTTGAATCATCGATTACCTTTGTCTCACACACAAACATTGACATTGTCAATACCGTCATTGCCTTGTCATTACATTAGCCCGACTGCCCAAAACCCTAGTCTACTGTCAATCTCCATGTCACAACCACCTCCCCTCTCCTCGTCATCAACTATGTCATCCACATCACTAGTGCCTTCATAATTTGCTATCATCAAAATGTAGAGCCACCTCGTTCATGAGCAAGGTCGTGGCTTTTACCAAAAATTAATGCGTGCCCATCATGACCCAATCACACAACCTCTTCTCCCAACGACTACCATTTGATGCATCGCTACCCTAACTTGGCATTCTAGCATGATTCTTCTTGTTTTTCTTCTGGATTTAGAGCTCATAAATGCTGGAGGTTCAAGCACAATGATAACAGGCTAGGAAAGAGATTCTGGTTTTCCTTTAAGATAAAAAAAGTGAAGGGTTTTCTGGAGAAGGAAGAAGTTAATGGGCTTAAATATTGCGCTTTTTTTAGTGAACTTATTTTTCTTTTCATTTTCTTTTAAATAATTCTTATTATTTTTATTTACAACCAAATTATAATCCACTATAAATAGATTTACATTTCATTTTCAAGTTATATTTCGGCAACATGACAATTTCTTTCAATTTACTGCTTGTTTAATTTCAGTTAATTTTTCTTTGTGTTGTTAGTATTATTATAAGATAAATTTATTTATTTATTATTTCGATCATAAAAGAATAATTTATACTTCAAAACATTTATAATTAATCAAAACATTTTATATGATTTTAACATATTATCTGAAAAGAATTTAATAATTTAATTCAATTTATTTATTCAAAATCTTATATTAAATGGAATAACATTGACCAAAATTTATTTTCAAAGTATGAATAATCAAATGACGATTCCATTTTTCTCTAATTAAATTTACGTATCATTAATTTACGTATTTCTTCGGCATAGAAAACATGGTTGTTAAAGACTTTCCTCTTATAAAATTTGCGTCCTTGCAATTTCTTATAAGTAGATATCAACCAACTCGTACCGTGACTTTCTTTGAAACAACAATCTTCTACCAGACTAAAACTACATATTCCCCTATGCGGCTCTTGTTCTAAATCTCTTATTATAAGCTGAGAATTTAAATAGATTAATTTTAACATCTTTCATTTTCACATACGACATAATATTATAAAAGTTTTCTAACTTCCGACTTTTTTTTTGAAAAATTTCAACAGAGTTTCCTTTGTAAAATGCCCTTTGAACAATGACAATATGATAAATCAGATATACGTCACCCAAACCATGGTCAAAAACAACATATATAATCAAATTTTCCACATAGCATATAATTCACAATATATACATAACTTTTTAAATAAAAAATTCCTTGTTTATAGAAATTCAAAGCATATTAATTTATTATTAAATGAGTAAAATCATGCCATCACCACCAAGCAGTCGAAACAAGCTTTGTATGTACCGATACTTAACTCAAAATTGCATATTAGATTAATATAAGAAAGAACATTAGGTATATATCTTTATTATGTAGAAGAAAAGCAATTTTTATGTTTAAGTATCTCTGAAAAAAATTCAAATGTCTAAACACCGAATACATGACTTCTAATTGTGAATCGTTATAGTGTTTTAGCCTTTCAAAAAATTTGCGGATCATAAAGATGTCAAGTAAAACTAGGATTGCGGCATATTTTCCAAAACATAAAATTCAGAAACACGAATGCAAATGCAGGTCTGCTACAAAAATCATCACTTTTAGCTTAGAAAGAGGCAAAATTTTGCAAAACATATAAAAAAAGTTGTTTCTTATGATATTAGCTTTCAGTAATGGGAAAAATTATCATAATTGGATAAACCATTTCAAAATTATAGTTAAAACAATTCAGTGCCTGTAACCGCCCAAATTTTTAACAAGTATTTTTCACTTGTATTTTTAAAACTTTGGGGTTTATTATATAAAAATCTAAATTTTAAAGTGATTAAAAAAAACAATTGACCAAATTTTTAATTAAATAATAAGATCTCTGAAATTTTGACGTGGTTAAGAATTAACTTTAATTAGAAATTTGGGTTTTTGTCGAAGATGGTAAATAACTTAATTTCTAGCAAAATCAAGTTTTAATTAAGAAATAAGATTTGAAAAAAAAATTTAGTGTATAAATAAACTATTTAATTACGCGTTTAAAATGCGTGTTATTGATGGAATACTTTTAACGTATATTTACTACATAAGAGAACGCGTAAATTTAAAAAGCGTCACTTTTATTATGAAACTAGGCGCGTGTTTTGCATCGGTTTTTCACGCGTCTAAATTTATTACCTTGGATATAAATAATCAAATAAATCAGTATACATGCATTTTAAGTGGAAAAGTAATAAATTTTCTTTCCGTTGACTCCACATATTTAATAAATAAAACCCATTGATTTTTCAATAACGTTCAAATCAAATATTCTTTTCCGTTTCTTTACTCTAAGAATCAACACTTTTCTTTGTTCAATTTTATAAACGTTCGCCAATTTTCTATTTTTCTGGACCGTTAAAACCACACAATAATTTTTACCTTGGCTATAAAATGGATTATCTACCTTTTAAAGTTAAGTAATATTTTGAATAATACATTTCTTTGTCAATGGTAAATAGATTAGAAGAAAAAAAATGTAAACAAATTTTATTCCATTTAAGTAGTAAATTTTAAATTTTTATAGTGTATAAATGAACTGGGTAATTACGCGTTTAAAGGGCGCGTAAATTTTGGGAATAAATACCGTACATATATTTAAGAAAATGTATAGAATTTTAATCCATTATTTCGGTATATTTTGGGCATAAAATATTATGGCTATGGTACACATTCTTAAAAATATGAACTTAATGTAAATGAGTAAATTTATCAATGGCATGTGTTTTTAGAGGGAAGGAATATTCTAGCGTTCAAATCAAGTATGTTGCCTCTAAATTCAACGCATTGCTTTAAAATTTTGATTTCCATAGATTTTTTCCATTCAACAAAATTTATTTCTTGCATTTTTCAAAACACAATTTACTCCTAAATCTCAGTCATGCGCAGTATTCATTCTCATATCTGCTTGCCTATTTCATATGCGTTTTTCTCTTTACCCATATTTCTTACGTTTATTTTTCTCTTTCCAGTAAAATTTACTTCCCAATTTATATATATATTTTAATTTGATCAAATCATTTCCAAAATGCTAAGTAATAAATGAAAGTTTCACTTTGTTTAAGGATAACTCTAATTGGAATTTTTTAAAAAAAAAATTGGATTATATACTTGCTTTAAAAATTTGTAATATTTGGTCCATTTGGATAATAAATCGCCTTTTAATGGTAATAAGAATCAGAGAGAGAGAGATGTAACCAAAGTTTTATCTTTTTAATTTAGTAATAAATGTTAAGAATTTATAGCATATTAATAAACTGATAATTTCGCATTTAAGACGGTACGATATTTAATGGTATAAATAACTTATATAGGAAAACGTATTAATAATAAAAATCAACGCATTCAATTTGCTTTAAATTTGGTATAAATCTTTGTCTAGTAAAACTTTGCCGTTTCTTTATAAATCAATGCTGATTATAAAAATTTCAAATCCACGTACAACTTCATTTGGTTAATAGGTATTTAATCTATGATTTCCTTTTACCATTCTCAGCAATAAATTCTTGCTGTTTCTCCACCCCAGTCACATTTACTTCTTATTTAAAGCAAGAGAAAATATTTCCTAGATATTTTGTTTTTCCTCTTCCTAAATTCGTGCACGTAAGAATGCATTTACAAAATAAAACGCTTGCCACTGGAAACGTTTGCAATCAATATTTCCTCACCTATAGAACGAGATTTCTGAAAAATCAAAGGAAAATCATGTAGCTTCCTACTTTTACACGTTCAAATCAAAATTTTATCTTTGCCAAAAATTTGTCAACGCATTCAATATCTGTTTAAATTTGTCATAAAAATCATTGCCAACTAAAAACTTTACCGTTTCTTCTCTTTAATCAACGTAATTATTCCAAAAAAAAAATTTAAGGAGAAAAGAAACGTGTACAAATGTGCCTAATATTCCTGTCTGTTTCTTTGTGTAATTCCAAGCCACTGTGCAAGTTAATCTAAATTTATTTCCTTCCTATATTGTTCACCTTAAATCATGCACCCCCTGCCTATATATATAAGCCCATACAATTATTCATACACATAGCATCAGCTCTTCAACCTTCTTTTTCTTGCTTGCAAGCTCCTTCAGGTAATGGAAGTTTACTCTCTTTCTTCTTCCTTTTATTTATTTATTTATTTTATTTTTTTTACTTTTCTATCGTATGTTCATCTGATCAATCTAAATACTCGGCTGCTTTACCACATGCTCTTGCCACATCTCTTTTTCCCCCTCGGATCTATTTTGCCATGTACGTCAGATTGTTGTAGGAAGTCAATCTTAGTATCCTTCTTTTGAATTCTATAGAAAAATGCATGCGTCCCTGTAGTTGTGGCCATGGGACCTTCATGCGTGAGTATGTTATCAAAGCAAGTGTGAAATAGAAAAAAAAAACCTGGAAATGTTTCGTAATATATTTGTTGTGTGCGAAGGAATCACACGGTTTTGTAATTATCATTAGAGCATCCATTCAAGCTTATGTAGGCTAGGACCGTGACACTTAAATTCAGCTTAGACCAATCATATTTGTCTCCAGACTAGTAAAATATAACTCAGTTTGCTTTAGATATTATATTGGACAATATGTGAAGGTTGTTTGTTTGAGTGATTAGATTCATTTCAGTGAAGAGAGGATCAACTGATATTTGAGTGTGTCTAGTTATATATTACAAACGCGTGGGTGGGTCTGTAGGTGAAAAAGAGAAAGTGGAAGTATGCATGCATGGGCCAGGACGTAAGTGGGTAGGTGTACATGCTTTCGGGTTAAGATAGTAGCGGTCGTGCCACACCAAAAAAAAAAGGAAAAGGAAAAAAAAAAAAATAGAAGTTAGTACGTGAGATTGAAAAGGGAAAGGAAGAAGGAGTGCTTGATAAATTTGAATGAACGCCACCTATTAGTTAAAATCAAGTCGAGAGTGGGGAGTAGTCGAGCAAAGTTGGTCCATTTATCTTTTTATAATCTCGTCTCAATTTCGTTTATTTAAATTTTTCTTTGACCGTAAATTTAAGTCGCGTGTTTGGTTTTATTTGGATCTTGTTCTAGATTTGAATCAAGACGTTGCATCCGCGGAAATCTAATCGTGTCGTTTGTATATTTCTTTATCAAGTGATACAATCGTTTGAATCAAATTTTCTGCAGCTCTAAGGTGAGTATTTCTCACCAGACAAACATACTTATATATCCGTGATTTATCACAAGTGTATTTGTAATTATTTATTAAATTTTATCTGCCTGTGCTATAACGTATGATGTTAAACCCCATTTTAAATTGACACCTCATCAGTTGTTTATCTATTGTAATATTATTGCAGTTATACTATGTAATGCTTATTTACTGATTAAATCATCACAGTAAGTTCCCTGTAAAATTGAGATCGTTATAGGCTGAAATGATAGGCCTGAACGATAATCATTTGTTCATTTATTTAATTGTTTAATTATTTATTTGTTAACTTGGGATTGCGGGTGTGAAATGATAGAACCCGGATTTTGTAAATTGCGGATTGAAATGATATAAATCCGTATCACTTGACCTAGGCTAGAAAACTATATACTGACCCGTGGTTTATATAATATTTTCTGAAATGTTTAAAAATATTTTAAATGGGAATTTATAGTATTCTGGTTCAAATGTATTTAAAGGATTTTTAAAAAATTATAATGATTTTTGAATAAGTCAAAATGTTAAATAAATAAATGTTTAAGTAAAAATTTTGGAATATTACTTATATTTGGGAAATTCTGAAATTCTGTTAAAAGTGAGTTTTAGCTAAGAAAATAATTGATAATAAGTTATATTTGGGTGGCATTTCATAAATGCTGTCTTTTATAAATGCTGTCTTTTATAAATGCTGTCTTTTATATTTGGGAACCCGGATTTAGCACTTAAATGCTGTCTTTTATAAATGAACTGTTTTGACTTACAGACTTTAGGTGGCATTTCATAAATGCTACGGAAACTGAATTTTCGGATTATTTAAAATAAATGGAAATATTTGGGGAAAAAGGCTTAAATTTTGGAATTTAATATGTAATTAATAAAAATAAGGAATTGACTTTAAATGGTTTTAAATGGAAAAATTTAACTTTTAAATGTGAGTTGAAAGGCAATTAATTCCAAAATAAACTGAATAGATTTAAATGGTATTTTATATTAAATAAAATGACTGATGTTTAAATAAATAATGTTTGAAATGATACTATGTTGTTGAAAGGTATTTGGAAATTTATTTTGATTTTTAAAGTATAAATAACATTTTTAAAAGTTGTAACCACGGGTTATAATAACGTTTGGTTGCTAAAGAGACCGGGATCGGATATGGGCATACTCTCTGTCGATACCGAAAACCACTTTGACAACCGTGTACGCGGTGGAGATTCCAGAATGAAGTAGGATGGTGGTGACGTTTTCTTTGAGGTAAATACGTGGATCCGACTCCCGTGAGTTGGCATAAGTTGGCTAAAACAGGAGCAATTGACGGATTAATGAGGTAGCACCTCTGATCGAACGCACTTCTTCGTATGCCATTCTATTACTTTTGTGATTGTTTGGTGCGCACCTTTGATTTGGGAGTGTTGTTCGAGGTGGGCGGTAGCTGCGCGCTACGCGTTTCCATCGGTCCGGTTGCGTAATTGGTTTATCTACCCTGGCATTGCCTAGTTGTGCCGTGTCACCTACCATAGCGAGCCTTATACGATTTTGGTTTTGTACCATACCTATGGAGTGCCCTCTAACGACGCCCATTCCGGGGGAGATTACGGTACCGTATAGACTATGGGAATATATTATGTGTTAAGGTGGAAAATGTAAAGCCTTAACGCTATTTAAAAGTAAGTTTATTTTACTAATAGACACTATTATAATAGCGAAGTATTACTACATAGTAAATAGTTTAACGGATCCTTAGAGTATGGGCGGTCCTAAGCATCCTTTAAGTTACTTGCTCTATATTACAGTACACTTGAATTAGCTTACACTATATAAGTATGTATGTTCTGACTCGAGTGTTTATGTTTTATGTTACGCTCGGGTCAGCCTGAGTTGCAGTTCAGTTTCATCCCGGAGCTAGGATTTCTGTAGATCACTTTCAAGCTGCTGGCAAACTTCCTTCCCAGTTCTTTATCTAAATTTTTGAAATCAAGACTAGTGGACATTTGGATTGTTCTACTGATGATTTAAAACTATATTTGGATTAAAGACTATGTAATTTTTATTTGATTGAGACTATTTATAGTGGCTTCATGAACCACTAAGTATTTTAAATTCCGCTGCGAGTATTCTGATTCTGTGTCTGTGATTCTGTGATTAATTATTTACTGTATATTTTGAGATTTGCCAAATTTTATTTACAACATGGTATTTTGAACAATTCAAGTCCGACATGTGCGGATGCGAATGATTGAAAATATCGGGTCGTTACATTTGGTATCAGAGCTTTGGCTCTGGGCAAAACTTAGAATGTATGGTAAATTTGATTTACAGAATCACTTTCATTCGAGCTTGAATCTCTTCCTTTTGATTCGATTTCCTTTGAATTTTGGAACGTTCTCTGCGGTTCCAAAGTTCATTCGTGTCCCTCACTATTCATTTTCTTTCGATTTCTGGAGTATCCTATAACTCCATTTCGGATGATCTTTATAGTGAATTGGCGGTCTCGCCAATATTCTAATCAAGGGGTGAAACTCCTTTACAATTAGCATTGATTCACCAGAGATTTATATTTAACCTCGGTTTAGATGCTAGTATCTTTGGTTATTACGAACTCTATCTCTTCGGATCGAATGGTAAATCTATATTCGATCTGACTCTTTAAGTCACGGTTGACCAGGTTAAGGTTGCCCGCGATTTATATAAACTTATCTAGTTCCTTGTTCTGTTATTTAATCATCGGATCTTCTGATTCCAATTTATCTTTAAATCAAAATTCTCTTTGATTTGAATCCATCAAATTTGAATCTCGATCCTTGTTTTGAAAAATTTATTCCTATATTTAGGTAAAATCTAATATTATATATAAGTATAATTTCCAGAATTTTATAATTAATTTAACTAGTTGTCAAGAGATAATAGTTTTGATTTTATTTATGGTTTTATAGACCATGTGTTTTGTCTAATATAAATAATTGAATATAAACAAATGGTTATAAATTAATTTGGAAACAGAAATGAATTTAAAACCAGAACTTGAGAATTCAATTTTCGATGGTTTCAAACCTTGTGTTTAAAATTTTAAAGGGAGATATTATTTAAATTATTTTCGAATAAAAATTTGTTTCCAAAGAATTTTAAAGGTTTAAAAATCAGTGCTCTTCTCCTTGTCGCTAGGAAAAATTTCGGTGATGACAGCAACATCATCGACATTCATTTTCGAGTTTCGAAGTAAAAAGACCATTCTGTAGTCTGGTTACAGTATACCTTGAGAATTTAATTGATTTGAATCTCTAAAATATGACTTGATTTATAGTATATAGATATATGATTTAAATTTGATTTGACATATTATGTACATATATTTATTTGGGTTGAAGGGAATTAGAAATTTAATTCTTAAATTTTATCTTGAGGAATAATTTCAATTAAAAAAAAATGCACTGGATTGTCCACGCCAACATCAGCGAACACATAATTAAAAAAAAATTAAATTTTTGAATAAATGATTCCAACTTGAGATAATTTAATTTGAAAGTTTATTTGTATAATACTCAATTTCATTTCAATATAACCTACCTTGATTTTCAGAAGTTAACAATGTAATTGGATAATACACAATATAAAAAGATTTATAAATAAAATTTGAGTGGTTATAATAAATGTTATACACTTAAATTCTAGTTATAAAAAGATTAACAGAGGTAAATAAAATAAAAGGGTAATGGAATAATTTTCAATATAAAATGATGTTAAGGAACTAAGAATAAATTTAAACAGTTGTAATAAGTGTAAACATATTTGACATAGATGAGAAAAATATATTGAGAGAAATAAATTTAATTATAGTTTGGAATAAAGAAGAAACTAAATGGGGAATTTAGTTTATTTTGGGAAATGGTAAATTTACTTTAACAATTAAGTTAAATTACCATTTCAAATTTGGATTAAAATTAAACATTTTTAAATTAGAATGTTATAATACCTTGTGTAAAATTTGGATAAAAAAAATGATTTTATAAGTATAGGGATATTATACAAGTAAATATGTAAATAAATAAATGTTAAAATTTTAAGTATAAATAGATGAAATCAATTATTAATTTAAAATTGAATTTTTATTGTTTAGATTAATGATTCTAATTTAAGTTTCAATTTAGTTTTCTTTCAGGTTGTTTCTATTCTCCTACCTTCTTCCTTTTCGAGGACGAAAAGTTCTGAGTGGAGGAGAATGTAACAGCCCAAATTTTTAACAAGTATTTTTCACTTGTATTTTTAAAACTTTGGGGTTTATTATATAAAAATCTAAATTTTAAAGTGATTAAAAAAAAACAATTGACCAAATTTTTAATTAAATAATAAGATCTCTGAAATTTTGACGTGGTTAAGAATTAACTTTAGTTGGAAATTTGAGTTTTTTTCGAAGATGGTAAATAACTTAATTTCTAGCAAAATAAAGTTTTAATTAAGAAATAAGATTATAAAAAAAAATTAGTGTATAAATAAACTATTTAATTACGCGTTTAAAATGCGTGTTATTGATGGAATATTTTTAACGTATATTTACTACATAAGAGAACGCGTAAATTTAAAAAGCGTCACTTTTATTATGAAACTGGGCGCGTGTTTTGCAACGGTTTTTCACGCGTCTAAATTTATTACCTTGGATATAAATAATTAAATAAATCAGTATACATGAATTTTAAGTGGAAAGGGAATAAATTTGCTTTCCGTTGACTCCACGTATTTAATAAATAAAACCCATTGATTTTTCAATAACGTTCAAATCAAATATTCTTTTCCGTTTCTTTACTCTAAGAATCAACACTTTTATTTGTTCAATTTTATAAACGTTCGCTAATTTTCAATTTTTCTGGACTGTTAAAACAACACAATAATTTTTACCTTAGCTATAAAATGGATTATCTACCTTTTAAAGTTAAGTAATATTTTGAATAATACATTTCTTTGTCAATGGTAAATAGATCAGAAGAAAAAAAATGTAAACAAATTTTATTCCATTTAAGTAGTAAATTTTGAATTTTTATAGTGTATAAATGAACTGGGTAATTACGCGTTTAAAGGGCGCGTAAATTTAGGGAATAAATACCTTATATATATTTAAGAAAACGTATAGAATTTTAATCCGTTATTTCGGTATATTTTGGGCATAAAATATTATGGCTATGGTACACATTCTTAAAAATATGACCTTAGTGTAAATGAGTAAATTTATCAGTGGCATGTGTTTTTAGAGGCAAGGAATATTCTAGCGTTCAAATCAAGTATGTTGCCTCTAAATTCAACGCATTGCTTTAAAAATTTGATTTCCATAGATTTTTTTCCATTCAACAAAATTTATTTCTTGCATTTTTCAACACACAATTTTCTCCTAAATCTCAGTCATGCGCTGTATCCATTGTCCTATCTGCTTGCCTGTTTCATATGCGTTTTTCTCTTTACCCATATTTCTTACGTTTATTTTTCTCTTTCCAGTAAAATTTACTTCCCAATTTATATATATTTTAATTTGATCAAATCATTTCCAAAATGCTAAGTAATAAATGAAAGTTTCACTTTGTTTAAGGATAACTCTAACTGGAATTTTAAAAAAAAATTTGGACTATATACTTGCTTTAAAAATTTGTAATATTTGGTCCATTTGGATAATAAATTTCCTTTTAATGGTAATAAGAATCAGAGAGAGAGAGATGTAACCAAAGTTTTATCTTTTTAATTTAGTAATAAATGTTAAGAATTTATACCATATTAATAAACTGATAATTTCGCATTTAAGAGGGTACGATATTTAATGGTATAAATAACGTATATAGGAAGACGTATTAATAATAAAAATCAACGCATTCAATTTGCTTTAAATTTGGTATAAATCTTTGTCTAGTAAAACTTTGCCGTTTCTTTATAAATCAATGCTGATTATAAAAATTTCAAATCCACGTACAACTTCATTTGGTTAATAGGTATATAATCTGTGATTTCCTTTTACCATTCTCAGCAATAAATTCTTGCTGTTTCTCCACCCTAGTCACATTTACTTCTTATTTAAAGCAAGAGCAAATATTTCCTAGATATTTTTTTTTCCTCTTCCTAAATTCATGCACGTAAGAATGCATTTACAAAATAAAACGCTTGCCACTGGAAACGTTTGCAATCAATATTTCCTCACCTGTAGAACGAGATTTCTGAAAAATCAAAGGAAACTCATGCAGCTTCCTTCTTTTACATGTTCAAATCAAAATTTTATCTTTGCTAAAAATTTATCAACGCATTCAATATCTGTTTAAATTTGTCATAAAAATCTTTGCCAAATAAAAACTTTACCGTTTCTTCTCTTTAATCAACGTAATTATTTCCAAAAAAAAAAATTTAAGCTGAAAAGAAACGTGTACAAATATGCCTAATATTCCTGTCTGTTTCTTTGTGTAAATCAAAGCCACCATGCAAGTTAATCTAAATTTATTTCCTTCCTATATTGTTCACCTTAAATCACGCACCCCCCTGCCTATATATATAAGCCCATACAATTATTCATACGCATAGCATCAGCTCTTCAACCTTCTTTTTCTTGCTTGCAAGCTCCTTTAGGTAATGGAAGTTTACTCTCTTTCTTCTTCCTTTTATTTATTTATTTATTTTTATTTTTTTGCTTTTCTATCGTATGTTCATCTGATCAATCTAAATACTCGGCTGCTCTAGCACATGTCCTTGCCACATCTCTTTTTCCCCCTTGGATCTATTTTGCCATGTATGTCAGATTGTTGTAGGAAGTCAAGCTTAGTATCCTTCTTTTGCATTCTATAGAAAAATGCATGCATCCCGGTAGTTGTGGCCATGGGACCTTCATGCGTGAGTCATGTTAGCAAAGCAAGTGTGAAATAGAAAAAAAAAACCTGGAAATGTTTCGTAATATATTTGTTGTGTGCGAAGCAATCACGCGGTTTTGTAATTATCATTAGAGCATCCATTCAAGCTTATGTAGGCTAGGACCGTGACACTTAAATTCAGCTTAGACCAATCATATTTGTCTCCAGACTAGTAAAATATAACTCAGTTTGCTTTAGATATTATATTGGACAATAGGTGAAGGTTGTTTGTTTGAGTGATTAGATTCATTTCAGTGAAGAGAGGATCAACTGATATTTGAGTGTGTCTAGGTATATATTACAAACGCGTGGGTGGGTCTGTAGGTGAAAAAGAGAAAGTGGAAGTATGCATGCATGGGCCAGGATGTAAGTGGGTAGGTGTACATGCTTTCGGGTTAAGATAGTAGCGGTCGTGCCACACCAAAAAAAAAAGGAAAAGGAAAAAAAAAACAAATAGAAGTTAGTACGTGAGATTGAAAAGGGAAAGGAAGAAGGAGTGCTTGAGAAATTTGAATGAAGGCCACCTTTAGTTAAAATCAAGTCGGGTGTAGGGAGTAGTCGAGCAAAGTTGGTCCATTTATTTTTTTATAATCTCGTCTCAATTTCGTTTATTTAAATTTTTCTTTGACCGTAAATTTAAGTCGCGCGTTTTGTTTTATTTGGATCTTGTTCTAGATTTGAATCAAGACGTTGCATCCGCGGAAATCTAATCGTGCCGTTTGTATGTTTCTTTATCAAGTGATACAATCGTTTGAATCAAATTTTCTACAGCTCTAAGGTGAGTATTTCTCACCAGACAAACATACCTATATATCCATGATTTATCAGAAGTGTATTTGTAAATTATTTATTAAATTTTATCTGCCTGTGATATAACGTATGATGTTAAACCCCATTTTAAATTGACACCTCATCAGTTGTTTATCTATTGTAATATTATTGCAGTTATACTATGTAATGCTTATTTACTGATTAAATCATCACAGTAAGTTCCCTGTAAAATTGAGATCGTTATAGGCTGAAATGATAGGCCTGAACGATAATCATTTGTTCATTTATTTAATTGTTTAATTATTTATTTGTTAACTTGGGATTGCGGGTTTGAAATGATAGAACCCGGATTTTGTAAATTGCGGATTGAAATGATATAAATCCGTATCACTTGACCTAGGCTAGAAAACTATATACTGACCCGTGGTTTATATAATATTTTCTGAAATGTTTAAAAATATTTTAAATGGGAATTTATAGTATTCTGGTTCAAATGTATTTAAAGGATTTTTAAAAAATTATAATGATTTTTGAATAAGTCAAAATGTTAAATAAATAAATGTTTAAGTAAAAATTTTGGAATATTACTTATATTTGGGAAATTCTGAAATTTTGTTAAAAGTGAGTTTTAGTTAAGAAAATAATTGATAATAAGTTATATTTGGGAATTTAAAACTTGATTGTTAAGTTAATAATTTATTACAGCACTTAAATGCTCTCTTTTATAAATGAACTGTTTTGACTTACAGACTTTAGGTGGCATTTCATAAATGCTACGAAAACTGAATTTTCGGATTGTTTAAAATAAATGGAAATAATCTTTAGGGAAAAAGGCTTAAATTTTGGAATTTAATATGTAATTAATAAAAATAAGGAATTGACTTTAAATGGTTTTAAATGGAAGAATTTAACCTTTAAATGTGAGTTGAAAGGCAATTAATTCCAAAATAAACTGAATAGATTTAAATGGTATTTTATATTAAATAAAATGACTGATGTTTAAATAAATAATGTTTGAAATGATACTATGATATTGAAAGGTATTTGAAATTTATTTTGATTTTTAAAGTATAAATACCATTTTTAAAAGTTGTAACCACAGGTTATAATAACGTTTGGTTGTTAAAGAGACCGGGATCGGATATGGGCATACTCTTTGTCGATACCGAAAACCACTTTGATAACCGTGTACGTGGTGGAGATTCCAGAATGAAGTAGGATGGTGGTGACGTTTTCTTTGAGGTAAATACGTGGATCCGACTCCCGTGAGTTAGCATAAGGTGGCTAAAACATGAGCGATTGACGGATTAATGAGGTAGCACCTCTAATCGGACGCACTTCTTTGTATGCTATTCTATTGCTTTTGTGATTGTTTGGTGCGCACCTTTGATTTGGGAGTGTTGTTCGAGGTGGGCGATAGCTGCGCGCTACGCATTTCCATCGGTCCGGATGCATAATTGGTATATCTACCCTGGCATTGCCTAGTTGTGCCGTGTCACCTACCATAGCGAGCCTTATACGATTTTGGTTTTGTACCATACCTATGGAGTGACCTCTGGCGACGCCCATTCCGGGGGAGATTACGGTACTGTATAGACTATGGGAATATATTATGTGTTAAGGTGGAAAATGTAAAGCCTTAACGCTATTTAAAAGTAAGTTTATTTTACTATAGACACTATTATAATAACGAAGTATGACTACATAGTAAATAGTTTAACGAATCCTTAGAGGATGGGCGGTCCTAAGCATCCTTTAAGTTACTTGCTCTATATTACAGTACACTTAAATTAGCTTACACTATATAAGTATGTATGTCCTGACTCGAGTGTTTATGTTTTATGTTACGCTCGGGTCAGCCTGAGTTGCAGTTCAGTTTCATCCCGGAGCTAGGATTTCTGTAAATCACTTTCAAGCTGCTGGCAAACTTCCTTCCCAGTTCTTTATCTAAATTTTTCAAATCAAGACTAGTGGACATTTGGATTGTTCTACTGATGATTTAAAACTATATTTGGATTAAAGACTATGTAATTTTTATTTGATTGAGACTATTTATAGTGGCTTCATGAACCACTAAGTATTTTAAATTCCGCTGCGAGTATTCTGATTCTGTGTCTGTGATTCTGTGATTAATTATTTACTGTATATTTTGAGATTTGCCAAATTTTATTTACAACGCGGTATTTTGAACAATTCAAGTCCGACATGTGCGGATGCGAATGGTTGAAAATACTGGGTCGTTACAGTGCCATTACGGATTTTTTTTAGAAATGCAGTTAAAAACTGCATTAATATGTTTCAGTTTTTAAATACACTTATAAAATGCATTTTAATGATAGTTTTAACTGCATTTTGTAAAATGGAGTTAAAAATTACTGCATACTAATGCATTTATTAACCGCATTTGAAAATAAAGTGAAGTGATGCATTATAATAATAAAATTTCCAAAATTCGAATTTGAAAAAGAATGAGTTTTAAAATTTTAATTTTTACATATCTATAACATCTATCTTTGGAAAGATAATAAAATTTATGAATTAATGGTGAGAACGGTTGGTCAATTTGATGCTTTTAAAAAATGTTATTGCATTTTAAAGACTGATAACTAATAGAGCACTGATTTTAAATAAAAGTGTGAGAATAACAACAGCTTATGAAAGAAATGATGCGCATGGACCTAATTTACATAAATTATTGTTAGCGGTGTTTTGTTTATTTTAATTAATGATACGGACTTGTCTTACAAAGCTCCTTCTTATGAACCCTAAAGTGGAACTATTTATATTAAAGTATTTTTTCTTATACAAATTAATGTAACAATTTGGTATGCAATAGCATAGTAAAAGGGTAATGGTGCATTAGCCATCATACATATTGTGCGTTGCTAAAATCACACGCATTTGTGCCACGGGCTACCACGATCGGTGGTTTTCTACCAACCGTAGTGTAAATAAAAAATTTGTTGTAACTGATAGCACAAAACCGTATGCTTTCAGCAATACGCTACATATTAACTAACAAACTACATTATATAGTCATATATATAAAAAATCCAAAAGTGTAATACCGCTTTCATTACATTTCATTTTGAGTCATTTTAGTTCTTTTTTTTAACTTTATTATTTATTTAAGTCGCAGTCTCATAGAGCTTTTCCTCATTGTGTTGCTTGTGACCACGCATCAAAAACACAAAAAACTATCTGAATCATAATGGTTATATTCTTGGGAATTTAATAACTTTGAAGTGAAATATCATAATAAAGCATAAAAAATTAGAAAGAAGTTAAAATCCATGAATAACGCCAACAAAATATTATTTTTTCTTTATTGTTTCATTTGATGGCATAAAGTACAATACGATGACCAGAACAGATAAATATCTAGGAATGACAACAATAACACTTTTTGACTTCCAACCCAACGTACTTGCAAAGTCCAGAATAATTTGTAGAGACTTTTTTGCATGCTATAGTGCACTCATCATTTGCCTTGCATGATTCTTTAATAAGCGAACAAACAATCTATTGAGCACCTATTCCTACAAATAAGCGCATGAAAAATTATTATTTATTGGAGTAATATAAACAAATATAAATGCTTAAACATTCAAGAATAATAATGTCAATTATATGCTTACGAGAGAAACCTGAATCTTTTACAAGTAGAATCACCAAAAGAAGAATACAGAAGGTAATTTTTTTAAACTCCATGGAATACTAGAAAGTGGGATGTTTGTGAAATAATTAAAGAATAATGAAAAATCATCCATATATACAGTGGTCCGGTTAATAAAGATGTGTATTTTTGTATAATGGTTGGATTCAAATTAACTTGACATATATTTTGTTGCATAAAACATATAAGAGTTTTTCGCTTAAAATTCATGTTGATCCAGATGTTACAGTTAACCTTCCGAAATGCATTAAGAAGTGTATTTGGTATAATGTTGCATATAAAATAACTTAAAAAATATATAAATTGCTCAATAATTATATGAGTTTTTTCCTACTTAAAATTCATGTTAATCAGATTTTATACTTAACGTTCCAATGATAATTTATTTAAGTTTCCTTTTTACACTACATTTAGATGGAATCAACTTTTGGATTGATTCAAATTCATTTAGTACATTGCATATAATATCAATGAATTAAGTGTCTCAAAATATGAAATTGATTTTAATTTTTATTTCTTAGTACTATTAAGCTTGTATTCAAAAGAAATATGCAAAAATGTTTTATGTGGATAGAAAACTTTATTCTGTACTTTATGCATGACAAAATCCTTTGAAATAACTTATGATAAATTACATCACAATTGTTAGGAAGTTGACATGCTTCTCGATTTCTAGCCAATTCAGATGTTAAATGATATATCAAGGATGACTTGAAGATATTTCGACAAACATTGGATAATGGCACTACATTATTTAACTTATAAACTATATTATTATTATTTTCTTTTAGTTGTTATATAACATATGTTAGTATATACATATTTACACATTAAGTACCACCACTTACTATTCACTTAAGACATTGAGCCACTTAAAAATAGGTCACTAGGTCGATAACCAACGCCACCAAAACTTTATTACTGATATGCTACTTTATCTTGCAAAAGTTATTTCAATAACTTAACAGTACGGTGATATTATTTACACCCACCTAAATACCTTCACTCATCCAGTTATCTTCTTATGTAATCAGATACTTCAATCATCCATCCTTACCCATATTTTCATAATTTTTCTTCTCAAAAGCATAACCCGCATTCATCTCGGTTTCTTTTAAACATCAAAATCAAAATATCTCGATCTAATTCTCTAAAGTCGATCTATTTTTCCATCTAATGCTTCATTAATACATCTATATACAATCAATTTGGGTGCAACTAAGATGTTATCAACTTTAATTGTACATAGATTTATCTTTATTTTTGAATTTTGTAATCATAACTAAGATTAACACAGTAATAAATAATTTGCATCTTAAATTTGGTATTATGATATAATATAGTAAAGAACCATCATTACTACTTCGATCAAAAATATCCAATCAATGGTGCTTTTGTCTTTGTTTCAATAAAAAACATAAAAAGAATGATGAAACCAATTGTTGCACCAAACCGTATGATATAGTTAAGTATATTATTGATTATCATATCATTTACCTAGAAATTATTTGGATTACAAAAATAATTAAGCTCGAGGAATAGATTTCATTATATTTATATATTGCTGAGTTACACATAGCCGACAACAATTACATTCGATGTGGATTTTCGAAATAAGTCTTATAATTTAATATTATTAAATGATAAGTGCTTAGGTGAGTGTAAATAGTACCACCCTAATTTGTCAAATTTGTAACCTTTAATAAATTGTAGTTTAAGAAATAAGAGCAAAAGTATGAATAAAAGAACTATATGAATAATAATCCACATTAATACAGTATGATCGATGGTAATAATGTGCTGGTTCTTATTATAATGTTTTCATATCAAAGGGCATTTAATTGGTTCGCAAACATGAACAACCAAGTAATTCCTAGCCATAAGCGTATTGAGAATGAGATATCATATACTAGATATAGTAATGACATAATGATCTTTTCATGCCAAATGAAAGTTTTATACTTTAAAAAAGTATATTTTACACTAAATTAATGACCCACTTTAAAAAGAGAAGGCTTTCCTGAAATTTAATCGCTATGCTTATTATCACCAAACACACTCGTGAGATTAGAGTATCATATGAAACACTTCCAGGATACAATATGGATCAATAAAGCATACAGTAATGTTTGTATTATATGTGACACTATATCAATTAGGTAAGTTAAAGATCTTCACATAACATAGAAAGATAAAATTTCTATTTCACTAAGAGGTTAATATATACAAAATCTATAGTAACTATCCAGGGCATGCTTATAAATACTTATATCAATCATATAAGTAATGTAATGATTGTGAAACCATTTTGAAGATAAAAAAATATTGTGAAAAGACAATGAAAGGCGTCCTCTCTCAATTTTAGAAATTATATGGCATATAGATATAGAAAAATAATTTCTTTTGGAATAATATATGAAGTGGACTTAAATTGTTTATAATTATAAATGTTCACTTTGATACATATTTAAAAAAGATGATTTATGTGTTAAAGATGGACATTTACAATGATATGTATAGGTGCAATTTTAATGTTTATAAAATAGAAGTATTTATTTACACATATGTATAAAAATAGAATTCTATGTTTGACATATTATGTCATATAAGTTCATAATTTAAGAGTAATGTAAGGTTGGTGGGAGAATCACATGAGTAGGATTGAGTACTGTGATCATGCAAGTGGGCTTGATAAGGTGGTTATTTTTTTTTATATATGTTGAGCTATTATTTGCTTATATATTCATACATATTGTATGTAATGATCTAACCTTTTGATGCTCGAATATTGGTACTATAGACATCCATGGAATTTGTGTGCTGAGCACCCAAGTGTGGAAAAGACGGATTATTAGGTTAAAATAAAAAGAAAAGGGAAAAACAAAAAGAAGTAAAAGAATCTCACAGCAGAATGATAAAATACAATGTCCAAAAAGAAAACACAAAAGGTTACTCCGAATATAGAATTATTTCTTATTTACTAAATCTAAGTACTACAATCATCGTGGATAGTTATAACCGTTTGTCCTCATAATGTTGATACATACATACATTATACAATGCAACAAAAATAGATAGATAAAGAAATTGTAACGATCCCATTTTTAAGCCAAATTTAATTTAAGAAATAATATAATTTTTAGAATTAATTTGTCAACTAATTTAATTTTTTTTCAAAACAAATAAGATATGTGTATGTTTTACATATATAAATAGATTGTAAATAGAATTTTGATTTGAAATTCAAAAATAAATATCTTAAAAATAAATTGGATTTAAAACTCTATATTTTAAGAACTAATATATATATATATATATATATATATATATTTGTATACGTACATGTGATTTTTATTTGATGTATAATTAGTTTTAAATCATTTTCTTTAAAGATTATATAAATATAAATAAAAGGTTTAATACACTTTCTTTTAAAAAAAATACATAAGATAAATATTGTTTGTATATATACAAATATAAAACATAAAATATATATATATATATAACTAAATATAATATTATATATAAAATATTTAAAAATATTAATAACATGCAAATTTACAAGTGTAAGCATTATAACATGAAATTTAACAAGTGTTAGCTTAATTGTAACATGCAATTACAAGTGTTATTAGTTTCTTTTTTATTTTTAAAATAATAAATAAAAGGAAAACAAGATTATATATACCACTATACTCCATCCTTCTCATTTCTTTGTTAATATTCAAAACATAAGAAAACTGAACTAGAAAAATAAAAACAAAAGTAAAACAACCTATTCCAATTTTCAAACCTGAAGCTAAGCAAAGATTCAAATCTCAACTCAACTTAAAGAAAAGAAAAATCTGATTAAGATTCAAGTTTTCCCAGTTTTCAAAACCAATACATATCCAGTTTGCAAAAAGGCTCCTCTGTTCATCACATATACAGTGAGTAAAAATTTTTTTGAAAACCAAAGACTTCTTTATGTACTTATGCATGTGACAATGAATGATAGTACTAACCTATTCACTATTGCAAGAGTATAAGATATGCTTGCATGTATATAAAAATACGAAGTAATGTCTGTGCATGTCTGTGCATACATACATACATACATATATATATATATATATATATATATATATATATATATATCTAGCCACTATTTGGTTTTACAAACCCAAAGCAAGTTAAAAAAAATCAATTTCTCTTCTTTTAATCTTCTATAGGTTATGATGTTTAAACCAAATATGTTTGAAATAACAAGATATTAGTTTTAATAATAATTTTTGAAGTAAAATTTGAAGGTAGTTTTGATTGGGAAGAAGATATACAGTAAAACTCAAAAGCATGTCAAAATTCGAGTGTCATGTTTTCTTGATTCGACTATAACATCCAACTCGCCTTCGAAAACCATGATTTTTAAAAATAAATTCAAGATTTTTAGGTAATTATTGATTGAGGAATCTCGAGTTTAACGGAATCGAGTATTTCCTCGATATTTGGCGATCGGCGAAGTGATAGGTCTCGGGGTCATTGCTGGAGCATGCTTGGAGGCAGGGACCTCGGCAAAAATGATTGGATAATTTTCCGTCATGATGGCGGCATGGTGGCGGCATGGTGTCTTTGTAGGGTTTTAGTCCTAGGTTTGGTCGGCATTGGTTTCCAGACGATTTTGACGTCTTCAATGCATCGGGATTGATCGAAGTAGGAGGAATGGAAGCGGGGTTTCATATTGAAACTTTAGTCGGAGTGTCGAGCCTTCTAGTGACCGGAGGTGGCCATGTGAGGTGATTCTTGGATGATCAGGTTCGATCCAGTGGAGTTCGATGTTGCTCATTTTCGACTTTAAAGTTCATTCGAAGCTCTAGTGGTCGGAATCGAGTGAGGAGGTATAGGTTGACCTGTCGGCGATGGCATCGATGGTCGGAGCTGCCACGTTCACCTGTGCACGTGTACATGTGTTAGGCGTGTCAGTAGTTCGGGTTGGTGGCTATAGGTTTTGAGAAGAAGATGCTGCCTCAGGTTTTGTCTTGGGAAAATGATGTGGTGGCTCGAGTTTACCTTCGGGTAGTTCGTGAGGGTATAGCTAGATATAGCAGTTTTAAAATAAATAACAAGTTTTGAAAAGAAGAAAAAAAAAGTATGGGAATTGCTCGAGAAAGGTAGCGGGATAGATCTGGGTTTGACTTGGGTATTTGTAGTTGCAGTTTTCAAATTTAAATAAAACAAGTTCATAAAATAAAAATAAAAGTTCTAAACTATTTTCTTAGATAAATTTCTTTTAAATAATAATTGTTTTATTTAAGTTTGGGATTAGTTAAAGGTTTTAAAATAAATTGTTTTAAATTAATTAAGTTTTAAATTATTTTAATATATATAACCTTTATTTTAAAGTTTATTTTATATAAACTTAATATTGTAATTAAGTAGATAATTAAGAAGATGAAATGTTTTTAATCATTAATTTAACTTAAAGGTTTTAAGTTAATAGGTTCATGATGAATTAATTCCAAAGGTTATTAAATAAGATTTAAATTATAATTAAATTAATTAATTAAGATAAATGGTTTATTTTTTTATCTAATTATGGTCTTAAGTAATTAAAGGTTAATTAATTATTAAAGGATAATTAATTAATGATTAAAGGATAATTAATCAGTAATTAAGGAATAATTAATTAATGTAAAAAATTAAGGATGATTAATTAATTTCATTAATTAATTAAAATAATGACAAATGGTTTGTAATTAATTAATGTTAATTAAGAAGGGTTAGGAAATTAATTCATGAATTATTAATTTATTTTCGAGTTAATTAAATTAATTCTAAATTATGTGATCAATTAATCTTGCTTATGGATGATTAATTATATTGAATGCTTGGATTGATTTGGTATGTTAATATGTAATATTCTGTGATATAAATTGCTTTGGATTGAGCTGTGATAAATGTAAGTTATTTATCTATGATGAATTGTTATGTGAATATAATGTTGGCATTTAATTATAAAAGGTGGATCTTTTGTTTAAAAGATTAAAAATGGAAATTTTTTTAAACCATTCCAAAGGAAAGGTTTAGGGAAACAAGTTATGACTTAACTAAGATCCGAATGTATCCACATGTTTTAAATAAGCGCTCACTATACGAAAAGGCCGGGGGAGGATATTATGTCTTAAAACCCATTTCGAATAATGATAAGATGGAATGGAATTTGAAGACGGTGGTTGAAGACCAGCTATTTTCGAAAACGAAAGGATTGCATGTTGATTGTCTCTGCACTGAGTTGCTCTAATATTGAGATTTCCCTATGTTATGGGGAGTCTGAACAGGATTGGGGATATCCGAATTCGCAAGGACTTCTTTCCTTAATTGGACGAAGTGCCTTCGGTCTCATTCTGACCCAGGATTGACTTGTATGGATGTATGTCTGACATTGCACTTTGAGATATAAAGATGATTTCTATCAGATACATGTTTGGTGGTGGAGAATTTATTCTCTTAGCTTAAAACCCTTCTCTGAGACATAAGAGCTCAAAGGTTATGTAGATGATGGTTATTAGTGATATACTCCCAATTTGGTAGTGTGGCATGCTAAGTGTTGAGCATTGGTTGATCGAAGCATGGATTTTGTGTAAAGCGTGGTTTTGTGGGACGATACTTCAACAAACCTTACACCCCAGGAAATGGTCGAAATAGGAAGGATGCAACAACGATATAGGGTTCATAACCCTAAGGGTATGTGCATTTCCTTCTGAATAAAAAGTGGTATTATGGTATGGAACCCAGATATTTTACTTGTGCGGTTTGTTGGAATTTGAGGGCCCTCGATAAAGGTCGGTTACGACCGTGGGATGGCATACTTGTGACAGTTAGTTAACTAGTTATAGAGGTAACCCGGCCTTGTATTGGCAGAGATCCGATTAAGTTCTCGAAACGTCCCTCCAGGGGCATACCCATTTGGATAAAGGAAGCTTCTTAGCCTTGGCCATTTGTTGGAAATCCAAACAAACAATGCGAGCCCTTTACGATTTTAGTTGTAGAACCTGCTACTTAACATGGTAGCTATAGTAGGCATACTATAATGGTATGTATGTTGGCTAAGATTAATATTATGCTTGCAAAATGTTTTTCCACACTATGCACTAATAATAATATCAAAAGGATTTTCGCGTATCAAGCATGTTTGACTACTATAAGGAGAAACCTCCCCATTTGTGTGATTGCATTTGAGTGTGTGTCGGGAGACATTATGGTAGTTTCATTTTCCAAAAGCATGAAAGGATTTATTTTTGTACAAATAACTGTATTACGTTTCTCACACTAGTCCGATGACTTACTCGAAGTTTATTGTTCCCTTTGCTAAACTCTGGATGCCTATAAGTTTCCACATGGGCAGCATAGAGTCGGGTTATCAGTAGATTCTGGAGCTAAGTTGGAAAGTAGATGTAGATGTGGAAGTCTTTGGTTTGGAAGCTTTTGGTTTTGAGCTTTTTGCTTTGGAGCTTTGGAAATGAAGATGCAGTATGTTGGACTCTCTCTCTCTTTGAAGACCCTGTTGATGTTATCTTTTCGCTGTTATGTTATTTTTCCACTGTTGTGTAGTATGTATAGGCTCTGATGATGTTGATCACTTGTTGTAGAATGTTGTAATCCATGTGGTGTATCAATGGAAGCTATTTTGTTTCCATTGTGTTGTTATCATTTAATGTGTTATTACTCCAGCGAACTAATCTCCAACATTAAAGACTTCGACATTTGAATGCGGGTGATGTATTGGATGCCCTTTTTCAAAGGTTAAAGTGCGGGTCGTCACATTTTGGTATTATAGCTAAAAGTTAAGTAAGAATTTTAGCTTTGGAGTATAACTCATTAGGTGACTCATTAGAGATAGGTTTAGAAATGCCCTAGAAAAAGTATATTCCCTAAGATATCTCATCTGCATGCCTAAATCAATTTTCTTACTATTTATAGATAATGAGAATGAGTGCAAGAAGAGGACGAGGTAGGGAAAGGGGCAGTA
Organism: Allium cepa; assembly: GCA_030765085.1. Taxonomy (NCBI): domain Eukaryota; kingdom Viridiplantae; phylum Streptophyta; class Magnoliopsida; order Asparagales; family Amaryllidaceae; genus Allium; species Allium cepa. The sequence continues at coordinate 977,861,024 of CM060931.1, forward strand.
CCACTACAAATGGACGAGACCCTGCAACAGCAGTAATGGACGGAGGAGCTCTTTCCATCCAACCCCAACCAAATCTGGTAGAGTTATATCGGACCTTCTCATGACTTGGTGGGAAACCATTCAAAGGTATGGAGACTATTATAGAAGCGCAAGCTTGGGTTCGATCTTTTGAGAGGATTTTTAAAGGATTGAAATTGGATGATTATCAAAAGAGGTTGGTGGCATCCTAGCAGCTCCAGGAAGAAGCTTTGGTATGGTGGGAGACCGTTACTTTGGCCGAATCATAGGATGAGTTTACATGGGATAGATTCAAGAAAGTATTTGAGCAGCGTTATATGCCTTCCGCTGGTATTTCCAGGATGTATCAAGAGTTTACCGATTTGAAGCATGGAAATGTATCTTTTGAAGAATACATAAATAAGTTTAGTGAGTTATCCCGATTTTGACCTAAATTGGTGAATACTGATCTTGAGAAGAATGAGAGATTTATTAAAGGGATGAATAAGAATTTTCATGAAAGGATAACAGGCCATGTGAAGGAGTCTTTTGCTGATTTGGTAGACATGGTATATGGATATGCAACCTTAGATAAACAAAGGATTGCAGAAGAGAAAGGAAGCAAAAGTAATCCAAATTGGAAGAAGAGGAAATTTAGAGGAAAGAAGCCTTGGCAAGGTAAAGAAAAGAAAGATACTCGGGAGAACAAGGCGAAGAATGTTACTTGTTTCAACTGTTTGGGGAAAGGTCATTACACAAATAGTTGAAAGAAGCCCAAAAAGCAAGGGAAGAAGGATCAACCTAAGAAGTCAGGACATGACGCCAGGGAATGCCACAATGGCCATAAGCTTTGACATATGGTTAAAGAATGCCCGATAATAAAGTAGGACCAAGTAGCAAAGGTATATGCAATCAAGGATGAACCTTGAACCCCAGGAGCTGATAAAGGGAAAGGAGTTTTGGAAGGTAATCTTCTTATTTATGATAAAATTGTTAGAGTTTTATTCGACACTGGAGCCAAGCATAGTTTTCTTTCCCAGCAAACCATAGAAGAGTTAAACCTTGGATCTGAATTCGTAGATGAACCTATTTGTCTGAAGAACCAGGTAGCAGGCCTTGCAAACCTTTGTTTACGTTGTAGAAAAATTCCTATTTCATATTCTCATCATCAGTTTCCTATCATCCTTTTCGTTCTTGACTTTAATGAATTTGAGATTTTACTCCGAATGAATTGGTTAACAAAATATGAAGCTAAATTAGATTGTTTCAATAAAACGATTTCGGTCAAAACCAAAATTTGAAATTTTTTTGTGATTTCTTGTAAGGATCCAAGTCCGTAGAGGGACAAGCCAATGTATACTTTAGGGTTTCACGACCCAAGTTTGGAATCCATACATATTGTTTGAGGATTTCTTGACATATTTGAAGAAGTTAAGTCTTTATCTCTGCATAGGGAAATCGAATTTGGAATAGACTTGGTTCCCAATGCTCATTCAGTTGTGCATGCAAGTCATAGGTTGGCACCAAGGAAAAGAGTAGAGCTAGTTAAGAAACCCAAGATTCAATAGAGAAAGGATTTTTATGACCTAGTCGTTCCAGTTGGGGTTCAGCTGTAGTATTTGTAGCCAAGTCCGATGGGTCTTTGAGATTATGCGTAGGTTATCGTGACCTTAATAAGTTAACCCTCAAGAATAAATTTCCTTTGCCCCGAATCGAATACCTGTTCGATCAATTGCATGATGCTCGATTCCTTTCTAGGATGGACCTAGCCCAAGGGTTCCATCAGCTGAGAATCACGAAAGATTGTATCAATTTGACTACTTTTAGGGGTCATGACACATTCTACGAAAGGTTAATTATACCGTTCGGACAAACCAATGCCACTGCACATTTCGTAAACCTAATGACCCGAGTATTTTGTGAAGTATTAAATAAGTTTGTTCTCGTATTTATTGATGATATTCTAATTTATTCCAAAATGGAAGAAGAGCGTGCCAAACACTTAAAAATTGTTTTGGAAATATTGAGGAGGAATATTCTTTTTACCAAGTTTTCTAAATGTCATTTTTGGGTAAAAATAAGTTAGATTTCTGAGACATATTGTAACAGAAGAAGGAATTTCTATAGACCCTAGTAAGGTTTCCGCTATCCTAGATTGGAAGCAACCTACAGCCCCAAAGGAGGTCAGAAGTTTTTCAGGATTAGCGGGATACTACCAAAAGTTTGTCCAAGATTTCTCTAAGGTAGCCAGTCCATTAAGTAAGCTGACTATGAAGAATGCCAAATTCATTTGGACTCCAAAGTGCGAGGAAGCGTTCCAGGAATTGATGAAAAGGTTGGCTACTGCTCCCGTTCTTGCTATTATTAACGGGAATAAAGGTCTATCTGTTTACACAGATGTGTGTGGTGAAGCAGTAGGTGCTGTTCTAATGCAAGAGGGTAGAGTGATTGCCTACGCGAGTAGACAATTGCGACCACACGAGAAGAACTGCCCGACCCACAAAATTGAGCTTTTCGTAGTTACCTTTGCTTTGAAAATCTAGCGTCATTATCTTCTAGGTGAAAATTTTGAATTGTTCACCGACCATAAATCTTTGAAATACCTCTCTACCCAGAAGGATTTGAATCTAAGACAGCAATGTTGGTTGGAATTCCTAGCGTCATAAGACCTGGATATTAAGTATACACCTGGTAAAGCCAACGTGGTAGTTGATGCTTTGAGTAGAAGGCAAGTTGTTCTTGATTATCTTGTTTTCACCCCCACTCTTCTTGAGAGGATTGGTAGTAAGCAAAAAGAAGACAAGTTTCTCCAATAAATTTATGGAAGAATACGTCGATGTGAAGATTACAGCTTTGAAATCGATAATAGTGGAATTATAAGGTTGAAAGAGAGTAATTGTATCCCAGACATCCCAGATCTGAAACAAAAAGTGTTGGACGAGTGTCAAATATCCAAGTTTAGTATCCATCTAGGGGTAGCAAAATGTATCGAGATATTAAGAGGACCTTCTGGTGGAAAACATTGAAAAGGGATATATCCATTTATGTTAGTCGTTGCGCAACTTGCCAGCGAACAAAGAGTGATCAAATGAAGATGGCAGGATTACTCCAACCACTGGAAGTGCCCAAATGGAAATGGGACCAAATGTCTATGGATTTCATATATGGTTTTCCATGCATTCAGAAGGGTAATGAGGCGATTTGGTTTATTGTGGATCGTCTGACCTAGAGGGCCCACTTTATCCCAATTAAATCCACCCGAAAGGCAGCTAGTTTGGCAGAGTTATATACGAAGGAGATTGTTCGATGTCATGGAATACTAAGTAATATAGCTAGCTTACCACCCACAGTTTGATGGGCAAACTGAGAGAAAAAACGAATCTTGAAAGATCTTTTGCATGCTTGTATTCTTTATTTTGGCGGTTCATCGGAGGGTCATTTTCATTTCGTTGAGTTTTTATATAATAATAGTTATCAGGCTAGTATTAAAATGGCTCCTTTTTAAGCATTGTATGGTCGTCCTTGTTGATCACCTGCATGTTGGATTGAGTCGGGTGAGAGGCTTGTTCTTGGTCCAGACGTGGTAAGGGAAGCTTCAGGGAAGGTTGATTTCATTTGGAAGAAGTTGAAAACTACCCAGAGTCGACAGAAAAGTTATGCCGACCACATGAGACGAACTTTAGAGTTCCAGGTTGGAGATTCAGATTTCTTAAAGGTTTCTGCAATGCATGGAGTTTTGAGATTTGGAAAGACGGGTAAGCTGGCACCGCGATATATAGGTCCTTTTCCTATACTTGAGAGGATTTGTCCTTTGGCTTATCGACTGCTATTACCAATTGGTTAGCTAGCATGCATATTGTGTTCCATGTTTCACACCTTCAGAAGTATGTGCACGCCCCAGATCATATCATTGAGGATGTCACTCAAGAGGATTTGAAAATCACACCTAACTTGGTAGTGAAAAGAGAACCATTGAAGATTATTAGTCGAGATGAAAAACGATTAAGGTATAAAGTGGTGAAATTGGTGAAAGTACAACGGAGTGGAGATCTGAATGATTGTACTTGGGAAACAAAGGAAAGCATGCAGAAGTCCTATCCCAAGAGTAGAGTGGATATTTTGGCTTGATCTGGTAAGCCATTTCTCTATTTTTTTATGTGTTCATGTGTTCTTTCCTGTCCATCAAATTTCGAGGATGAAATTTTCTTAAGGAGGGAATTTATAAGGATCCCGTTTTTAAGATAAATTTAATTTAATAATTAATATAACTTTTAGAATTAATTTGTGAACTAATTTGAATTTTTTTCAAAACAAATAAGATATGTGTTTGTTTTTATATATATAAATTGATTGTAAATTGAATTTTCATTTGAAATTCAAAAATAAATATCTTAAAAATAAATTGGACTTAAAGCTCTATATTCTAAAAACTAATATATATATATATATATATATATATGATTTTTATTTAGTGTATAATTAGTTTTAAATCATTTTCTTTTAAGATTATATAAATATAAATAAAAGGTTTAATATACTTTCTTTTAAAAAAATTACATAAGATAAATATAGTTTGTATATATATAAATATAAAACATAAAACATATATATATATATGTAACTAAATACAATATAATATATAAATTATATAAAAATATTAACAACATGCAAATTTACAAGTGTAAGTATTGTAACATGAAATTTAACAAGTGTTAGCTTAATTGTAACATGCAATTACAAGTGTCATTCGTTTCTTTTTTATCTTTAAAATCATAAATAAAAGGAAAACAAGATTACGTATACCATTATGCTCCTTCCCTCTCATTTCTTTGTTAATATTCAAAACCTAAGAAAACTAAACTATAAAAATAAAAACAAAAGTAAAACAACTTCTTCCAATTTTCAAACCTGAAGCTAAACGAAGATTCAAAGCTCAACTCAACTTAAAGTAAAGCAAATTTAGATTAAGATTCAAGTTTTTCCAGTTTCAAAATCAAAACATTTCCAGTTTGCAAGAAGGCTCCTCTGTTCATGTCACGACCCGCTCCTCTTGACCCTCGAAAATCGACACAAGTACGCCACCGTATAATATGTTGATGATCAAGTGCTGGAAATGACAGACAATTGAGGGAAAAGAAAGAAGATAGAAGAAAGAAGGAATTAAACAAATAACAGAATCTCAAAATCGCAATGGAACAAAATATAACAGGTAATAACAGATCTTTACATAAAATGAAAACTATATCTGTTTTATAAATTACATTATCATAGTATCACAAACAAAAAAACAGTTACCAGCCTGGCAATTTCAAACAATCACGGCAGCAAACATAAACATCTACGGATAATACGCCTCGGTCTCCAGCTCCTCTCCTGATCTCCCAAGCATCCTATCCTATATTTTATAATACTCGGTCTGACCTGAGCATTATAATAAAATAACACCCGAGTCGGTCTGGAATACGAGGGTGAGAAAGTACACTCAAATTGATTATTAAAGTTCAAAAATCCTTTAAAAATCAGAAGCATCTCGTAAAACCACGCCACAAATAAACATGTCAGGTTTTAACCTTACGATAGCCAAAACATTTCTTATCAAAATCCTCTTATATTATAATAGTGTCTAAATACAAATGCTTATTCAAAATAGCCGAAATTGCAACATTTACCAAATTCTGGCAATACTTGGTTCTACAATCAAAACTGTAAATGGCATGTAGGGAGAATGGATTTCCAACTAATGACTAGGTACTGGGGTACCACCTGTCATAGTACTTCGTCTAGATCAGCGTACCGAGGATCAACCCTACATCCCCTGCAACACAAGACCGGAATTACCCCTTACTGGATAATACTGAGTACGATCACCCCGCGGTTAGGATCAACAACCGCCCAATAAGCCGAATAAAAAGGAACATCTAGACATGGATGAGCTTACCCTAATGGGCGCGACCCACTTAGCCTTGCTGCATATCCCCTAATTTTCAGTCATTCCTGGTTGATGAGGCTCAAGGAAAAGTGTTACCTTTTTAGAACATTTCACTTCGAATGCTCACCATCCTCCCGACGATGTTCTGAAAGCATTCATCCATATAAGTCCTTTCCGGGTTCAAATGGAACCGAAGGCACTACTCCTACTACATCCATTTTGGAATCACCCTCAGGATTAGTAGCGATTAGCCCTTGCACTTCACCGCTCCATCTTCGGTTCCAAGCTCTTGTCTTCATCATGAAAACGTACTCGTTGGATCGAAGTGGTTTTCAGATTACAAATCTGATCCCGGTCTCTTTGAAACAACATTCGCTATTTCCCGGTTAACTCAACCCCGGTTCATTAGGAAATACATAGGCGAAGATAAGATCGGAGTTTACCTCCTAACTGTTAGTGGACGGATTTCTTTAGCAACGTCCTAGAAGAACGGACGAGTTTATACGCACAGTATAGCACCTCGAACGGTAACTGTACCATATAATTCTTATTCACCTTCTACATATTTCCAAATTTATATTTGGGTCAAGATTTGATAGTCGGTTATTTAACTATCGAATATACAATTAGTTCAACCAATTATTTTATTTCAATTGAAAACACCAAGCCTCTTAAAACATCGATTTTTATAATTTAAATAACTTTTCTCAAAAATATTTACTTAAAACATTTAAAATAGAACTACTTTAAATACTCTTTGATTTAAAATAATAGCTGAGAAATTCTATACAAAATTCCAAGTAAAATTTAAGCCACGATATAAAAGTTTATATAAAGTATAGATGTTAGAAAATTTCTTTTAAAACATAATGCCAGTGTAACCTTTAAAATAATTGTTACTAAAATAAATTTGAATAGATTTACTTTAAAATTCTAAAACAATTAAAAATAATAAAGTTCTCTAAAACATTCTTTTTACAACAAACTTTGAAACTTTAATTTATTCTTAAAGCTATTTCGAAAACATACTTGGCTTTTCAGGAAATACACTTCCATTTCAGAATAGACCAAATAATCCTTTATAAATCCTGCTCGATTTATCTCAATTTAAATTTTCTCTCAATCCCGTAAATTTCTTTCAACACTTCAAAACTAAAACACCTTTTATTTTTAAAAACATTTCCCATCTCCTGGAAATTACTTCCAAAATATATACTTAACTTATTTAAAATAAGTTGCTAAATTATTTATTCAAAATATACTTTTGAAAATCTATAAGAGTTCCTTGAGTAACTTAAATCAAAAATTGCCTTTTAAAATAAAGTTATTAAATTAAAAATGTATGTTAAAATTTCCTTTAGAAAAACATAATACTAATTTACCTTTAAAATACTTAAATACCATAATTACTAAAATAAATATTTACTTTTCACTTAAAAATAATTAAAAATAATAATTTTTCTAAAACATTCTAAAAACTCATTTTTAAACTTCTAGTTTATACTTCGAAAGCTTTTCTTTGGAAAAATACTCAGTTTTCCAGGAAAAATACACTTCCCATCTTTTAAAAGTAACCTCACTTTTATTTTTAGAACGATTTGTACCTTCTTATAGGAACTCCCACCGAAAATTAATACTTTCAAATTTATCCACTGATAAATATTCCACTTCATTTATAAACCCAGTTTATAAATTTTCATTCCTCATTTCCTTCCCCATCACAGTTTCAAAAACACTTAACTAATTCCAAACCAATTTTCCGATTTAATTCCTTTAATTCATTACTTAAAAATTCCTTTTCATTTCCCTTTTAATCCCAATTCATTTTACTTATATTTTAAAATACTAGATTATGCTTATCTAACCATATCACAGCACAACAGAATTCCCAAATTAATCTATCATTGGATATCAATAAAATACATCATAGATTATGAAGATAATTTCTATATTGTGACGAATCCAGTTGAATCCCTCCAACATGATTCCCTGCATCCACAGATTTTAGCACACAAATAAATATCGATCCAATCTGACAATAATTTTCACATTCAACCAATCACTCAATCAGTTAAATATTAACTATTTAAATCAAATGGCACCCAGATGTGAGTGAGATTAACTCACCTTGAATTCGTCAAGCATTTCAATTTTAAATTAAATCGAACCGGTTCGATTTAATCCAAAATTTTCACTCGCTTAAATCTATTCCAGATATGTGCCATAGCGGGCTGCTCGTCGCTATGATTCCGATGCTTCTAGTTTCGTCGGAATTTGATTATAAAGATATGTAATTTTAAAGGTTTATATAAATTTAAAAAAAAAATTCTTTTTAATTTTATCAGACAAATCGAGGCCGTTGATTTCAATTATCAAATTAAGGCCGCATATGCTCTCTTCTCCCATGCAACATCCAGATCGAATCGAAACCCATTGCCACCGACTATGTCTTACTAACGCGGCCACCACATCACCGACGAACCCAATCCACCAACACCAGGACGTGTGTCATCCCCACCTCCTCTTTTGGCCTAGATATGGCAAAGCTCGGTCTTCTATGCTGCCCAAATCACGTGCACGAACTGTCGACGTTCGACACCAGATTTCTCTCTCCTCGCTGCACTTCATATGATCATCACCGTTAGATCTGCTCGCCTCGACGAGCTCTCCATCTTTCTAGTTGGGGCCTTGGCCTGGAAACGCCTGGATGAAGAGAATTTGAAGGAGGAATGTTGAACGACTTCGGCCATTGAAATTCAATGTGGCGGCCAAGAAGGAGTTAGGGTTTCTCTAAAAACGTGTATATATAAACGTTCATAAATATTATTTTAATATTAAATTCACTTTTAAACAATATTTTCAAACAAACTCTGGATAAAACAAGCCGCCAGTCAATTATAAGGTTTTACCCATATTCCGAAAACAATGGAATGTGTTTCGGAGCCCAATTCAATCATATGTGGAAGATAGCCTTTTGAATCGATTTAAAATATTAAATTATCAATTTTAATTTCAACATGTTTCTCACCTGTATGGTAAAACGGTAATCCCAAACACTACAAAATATGAAATCCAATAATTGTACACTATTATGGATCCAATGGAGCTGGTTTCGTCAAATTCCGAAACTGTGTCCCGGAAGGCTATTTTAAATCGTCAATTAATTCGAACGTTCTCAAAATCGTCGAAATCACTTAAAATTTCACTTTTAATATTTTACTAACTTAGTTATAAATCATATAGAATTTATAATCACATTTGAAATTATTATAATTCATTTCGAATCAAAAACTGATTATTTGCATTATTATTATATACATTAATTTCCATTATTAAATTAATATGAAATTCCAGATTTATCGACTTTTGATTCCATCCAAAAGTCCAATATTATAATTCAAATTCAACTAGACTTTAAATCAATTTAGAAATTGTTACCATAACCATTTATATCCTAATTTCAAATAATAATTAATATTATTCAAATTCAATTGAATTGCCATATTTGAAAATTTTGACTAATATTATTGATTTAACTAAAATTTTCTTATTTCAAATCAATTTATAATTCACATTCAACATTTAAAATGAATTGAATGTTCAAAATGTAACGACCAAAATTCTGGATCGTTACATTCCTCCCCCTTATAAAAATTTCATCCTCGAAATTTGCTAAAGTAGGAAAATGCTTCCACATCCATTAACTTACCCAAAATCCACTTAATTAAAACTTACATTCACTTCCCAAAACCTTTTATCTTAATCCAAAACCATTTGCTTTTATTTCTAACTCAAAAGCTTTGTTTTTAACATCATTTGAAAAGACAACTTTTCTAGTTAACCAAAATTTTCAAAATCCCAAAAAACTTCCTAACTCCCAATTTTTTTAAAAATTTTTGACAGCGTCTTCTTTGTATGGAGAGCGTTTAACGATATCATAATAGACATAAATATGTATATACATCGATCCACACGGTCGGAAGACAAAATATACCGCAATATATTATCATTTTCCAATTTTATTGCGTAGCTGTACCTTTTGATTAGCATTTTAAAAGAAAACGGCTAATCAATATTGTATTTACGCGCTCCAACTCTATCGATTGTCTCCCGTACCTGTACTTACTCAAACAAGCACATAAGTTTTCAATAATATGAGATTTTAACAACCTTCCATTCATTAACCTTAGCCAAACACATCAATTACATAGCCCAAACAACAAATTTTTATAATTCGACATGTTAACCATCTTTATATGCAACCACAAGGTTCAACACGATTTTAATCTCCTTTCCAAATCCATATTTCATTTTTCTCCAATCAAAAGGATTTACAACCAAGTTTGCTATATTCAATTCATATTTACCAGAACCAACTCAAATCTACTTCAATATGATCAACATGTTCCTACTTATATAAACTTACTTCTATGCAATTCCAAATTGATCCACAATCAATTTTGTCTCCAATTTGATTTATTTGCATCGTATTCATAATTTGCTTTCATTTATATGAAAATCTACTAAATTATATTCCATCCCATTCCAATTTATTCAAAAACCAACTTTATTTACTTCGCTTAATTTATTAACTTTGTTTACAACAAAAATTACTAATCTAAATGCAAATTTGAGTTATTCAAGCAAATAACCACTATTTAAGTTTTATACCCATTTTAAATTAATTCCAACACAATCTATATTAATTTCAATCCATATCGAATTATTCACAACCTTTACATTATTATTCCACTAAAATTATTAAATTAAATCCCTACTCTTACATTTAAATTTCATTATCCATACAGGTTCATTCAAGACAATTTCATAAGTTTGACAAAAAAATTTCACAGTTTTTTTAAGTTATCTCAACACTATTTCATCTACATTTCTTCTTACATAAATTTTATTTCCATTTTAATTTGATTCTCATCTAATCAAATGCCAATCCATTTTATTTTACTCACCTTCTCAACTCATTTCTGAATTTATTAATAATATGACAATTCCAATTATTCTAAACCAGAACTGGGTTTTATTTTGCTTTTCAAATTTTTTAACAAGCTACCAAAATTTTATTCATCTCATAACTCTTTTCATTTAATTTATCTTATGCCAAATTCATCTTCAAACAATTCTTTTGAATTTAGTTGAGTGAGAATTTATTTCATTTATTATCATTTCAACTAAATTAAATTTTCTTTCAATTCAATTCTTTTCCAAATTTAATTCAAGTTCAACTAAATTTTATTTAGCTAACTTAAATTCTTTCTATTTCCTTTACTAATTTATATAAGAATTAATTCCATTCAGTATTATTTGTAACACAACTGAATTTTGATTTTTACTTCAATCCAAATTTAACTCAATTCCTTTAATTTAAGTTAAATCCAATTCAATCCAATTTTTATTTCTCCATTCAGTTTAAATTTTTATGTTCCAATATATAAATCCAAAAACTTATTTACTAACCTTAGTACATTCACCTTTTATATTTCACTTTGCCTTACCTCACTTTACATTTCATTTAAGGTTTAAATTTTGAATTTCCCATAAAATGGCAACAAATTTATTTAGGTTTACAATTTCATTTCCTATCCATAAGTGCACCAACTTATTTTTTTAAAATCTTATGTCCATTTACGTCTTATTATCACAATCCCAGATTATATATATAACACTTAATGCTTAAGGGTATAAATTTTCATTCCTACTTATAACTCGCCATTATAAAATCACTTTGCATTCCAACTTTATCCCATTGAATTCAATTCCAGTTTCAATTTATATTTAATTTATCTTAATTTAAATTCGAATATATATCTTATTCACTTCCATTTACTCAATTTAAATTTTAATTCCGGGATTAAAATTTTCATTTTCCTTCTTAGTTATATCAACTTCACTTTAAGTTCAATAGTTGATTCATCTTAACTTTTTACATTATTAAAATAGAATTCTCCGAAGCTAATTGCTCAGTTTTTATTTTTAAACCATTTTGAAATCATAAATATCACGTACCCATTGGGTGTCAAATCAAATCTTCGGATTTCAAAACAACCTGTTTTTACCAAAGCAAATTTCCTTTAAAAATTTCTAGCGCCATTTGTATATCAAACAAGTCCAAACAAATATCTTAACCAATCACCCCGGTAGCAATCTATCACTTAGAAACTCGAATATGAATTCTGATGATGTGGCCATCATCATCGGGATTATTTCCTAGCGACCGAAGTGAATTCAGTGCTTCCTTACTTCCATAAATTCCTTTCAAAACAATTTCCATTCAAATGTATTTCCCAATATAATTCTCCACTATTTCCTTCAAACACTTTGGAAAGCATTTCAAACCTTCCCAAGATTTTAAATTCGCTAAATTTTTGTTTAAATTCATTTATAACAGTTTTTAAAATTTTCGAGATTTAAATTCTGGTTTAAATCAAATTTTAGTTATACTTATAGAATACTATTTGGTTATAAACCATCTCAAATTTTAGATTCTTATTTGATTATAGCATTAACAACCAACATCCAAATAATAAGTTCAAAAAATTATTTCTTTTGTTTCAAAATATAATTTTGTGTAAAATTATTTCATTTACCCACTTTAAAAACAATACTATGTCGGTTTATCTCGTTTAAGAGTTTAAAAACCCCTATCAATACAGTTGTACTTCCCGTACCGACCATAAACACTCAACTGATAAGTCGGCACAGTATAAAAACCGTTTTATATTCAGTAACAAATACGCTCTCATATCTATTATTACAATCAACTCATTCTAGAGTACTTCTGACTCTATTCCTAATGAGTAATTTTCCCCACTAAAGCGTAGGTTATCATTAACCTAAGCTTTGATACCAAATGTCATGACCCGCCCCTCTCGACCCTCGAAAATCAACACAAATATCCCACTGTATAATATGTCGATGGTCAAGTGTCGGAAAAGACAGATAGTTGAGGGTAAAGAAAGAGCATAGAAGAAAGAAGGAACTAAACAAATAACAGAATATCGCAATCGCAGCGGAACAAAATATAATAGATGATTATAGATCTTTACACAAAAATGAAAACTATATCTGTTCTATAGATTACATCATTAGATTATCACAAATAAAACAATAATTACCAACCTGGCAATTTCAAACAATCGCAGCAGCAGATATAAACATCTACGGATAATACGTCTCAGTCTCCAATAACTTTCCTGATCTCCCAAGCATCATATCCTATATTTTATAATACTCGTAGGAAAAACATTTAACACATTTTCGATGGTCGTGCGGCGTTTCTCAAGCATTTGAAAATGAATCATCGTGGGGTTAAAATAAAGAACAAAATAGAAAACCTCACAACAAAACTGCTAAATTAAACATAACATTAAATAGTACATCAGGTTACTCATTAATAGGGATTTATCAGAGTTACACAAAAGTGCTATAAATCAGCTTAGGCGGTTATAACATCCCACCTTTACAAATGCTGAAACAAAATACACTTACTCAAACTAGATAAAACAACGGAATAAGTAACTGAGAAGATGAAAGCCTCCTATTCGGACGCCATCATCAAAAGAGACCAATAAAGACCTGCTACTCTTGAACTACTCGAATAAAATGAGTACCCAAGAGTCTATGGAAAATAAACAGCTCGGGTCATGCGATATGTCTGGTATGAGTAAAACTTTTAAAACAATAGGTGTGAAATTAAACATAAAAAATGTGTAATAGCCCGCAAATCCATACCCCATTGAGCCGACAATATTGTCCAATGGTTCAACTCAAAGTGGAGGGAAATACAAACTATTAGGGTTAAAAGTAGAAGAAAGAGTTAGCAGAAGAAAATAAAACAACATCAGAATCTCACCATCGCACCGGAATAAAATATAATGGATAAATGATTGATCTAAATACAAAAGAACTATATCTGTTTTATACATTACATCATCAGAGTACAACACAATCAATAGCAAAATACTGGACAGTTATATTAACTTGTTCCTACACAACTAAATATGCAACTTATATTGCACTGCGTAATATACGTTAGTATGTGTGATACGTCTCGCCATCCAGCTCGTCTCTTGAGCTCCACAGCATCCTATCATGTATCCTATAATTCTTGGTATGACCCAAGCATTATAGTAAAATAACACCCGAGTCACCTTGGAAAACCAACGTGAGAAAACACACTCGATTGGATTATTAAAGTTTCCAAAATCCTTTGAAATCAAAGTTATCTCGTAAGACCATGCCACAAATAAACGTGTCGGATTATTACCTTACGATAACCGAAACATTTCTTATAAAAATCCTCTGATATTATAATAGTGTCTAAGTACAAATACTTATTCAAATTGCCGAAATTGTTACATTCATTAAATTTCAGCAATTACTAGGCTCTACCACCAAAACCCTAAAGGCACATAGGGAGAATGGATTTCGTACTAATGACTAGGCACTGGGGTATGACCTACCATGGAACCTGGTCTAGATCAGCATACCGAGGACCCCTCTCATTCCTCTACAACATAAGATCGGAGCTACCACTTACTAGATAGTTCGAATAAGATCACCTTGCGGTTGGGATCAGCAAGCGCTTTTGCTGCCAAACAAAAGGGACATCTAGACAGGTATGACCTTACCCTAATTGGATGCTATCCACTTAGCCTTGATGCATATCCCCTGATTTTTATACATTCCTAGGTTATAAGGCTTGAGGCTAAGCGTTACCTTTTTAGAAAACATGTAACATCCCGGAATTTCCAGGAGTTTGAAATGCTGATAATCTCTTAAATTTAAATTATTTGAAATTGACAAAATTGTTCTTTTTAAACATAATTAACCAAGTAATATAATATAATATTTTAATTTTGGTTAAAGATTGGTTTTATAATCATAATTATTTTGCATTGTGTAAATTAGTTCTAATTTGACTTATTATTTTCAAAATTTATAAGTATGTTTAAATATATTTATTTTTGTGTATTTTAAATTGATTTTAAATAGAATATATTATTTGTAAATAATAATATGCTTATTTAAAAATTGATATTTATTTATTTAAATTGATTTTAATGTTAAATTTTGACTTTGAAATGAATATAAATTTGAATTCAAAGAAATACATACATATTAAAATAAAATAATATAACATAGTTTGAGTTTAAAATAAATAGATAATGTTTTTAATTAAAAATAAGATTTTGTTTTATTTCTTTTTATAAAAATTTATCTATAGAAATTTGATTTGTGTTTATTTAATAAGAATAAATGCATGGCTTTTGAAATAGCATTTTTAAAAATGAGTTTGCAATGTTTTATAATTTTATTTAAAATCATATTTGGTTTCATTTCTTTTTAAAGATTGTATTTTATATAAATTAGCATACATTTATAAATGTATAAGTGTATTTGTTTGTTTGATATTTAATTAGAATTTTTTTTTTAAATTAAGAAAAACACGTTTGTTAATTAGGAAAATAATTTTAAAAGCTTTTAAATTTCTTTTAAAATTAAAACAAACTAAATATTGACAAATGTTTAATTCTAAAACACTTTGATAACAAGTGTTGCAACATTCATGTAACTAAATGACAAGTGTCCGTTATTATTTCTAATTTTCTTTTTAATTTATAAAATATGAAAATTTATCTATATAAACACTATATTCTCTTCACTTTCTTTTTCTTTAAAATTCTTTATTCATTCCTAAGAAAGAAAACTAAAACCATCAATGCACCTTCATTCAACACCCAAAACGAGAAATCTTCAATTAAAATCTGCATTAATTCTTCAATTCAAACCATGTTCAAAAACCTGAAACATTTAATCTCTGTTTACCTAAAAATCTGAAACACTCCTCAAATGCTCAAATCATAAAACCTGAAATCCCCTCAAACCCATTCTGTGATCAATGCCTGTGGTTTATTCTAAAAAAAAAAATCATTTTTCAAATCAAAATTCTCTTCAAAACAATTCTACAAATTTTGTTTTTCTGAAAACCATTCTCCCAAATCTGCATATATTCCTCCAATTCAAATATAAATCCCTGTTTACCCAAAGCCTGTAACCCTCTGTCAAGTAGGCATGCAAATGAATTGGGTCAATAGCAACCTGAAATACTCCAGATTTCAAATAGCATCAAGTTCAAGTTATTTTGCCAGTTTTTCCAAATGCAAATCTGGAAGTAATTTCAGTTGAGCCTCCCTGGTTTTTTTCAAACCACTGCATTTCTTAATAAAGGTGAGTAAATATTATTTACTATAAATTATAGAAGTGTTTATCTATTGCCAATAAGTTAATTATAATGTTTATATGAGTTGCCTCTGTGATAGATTTTATCATGCTTAAAATCTGTGCATGCCTATTACTTACCTGATTTGCAGTTTTAAGTGTTTACAAATGTGTAAAAAAAATTAATATCTGTTTATTTATTTCTTTTAACCTTTGGATTAAAAACAAATTAGCTAAGTATTAGTATAAATTAGGTACTGAACATATAAACAAGTATTTATGCACCAAGGATGTGTTTGTATGTGAGAAAAACAGTAGTCATTTGTTAACTAGCAAAAATCAAATGTAAATTTGTATTGACCTAAGCATATATCTCTGGTCATCTTAGAATGTTAGGATTTTTAAGACAGGAATCACAATTTTAAAAATTACATTGAGTGTGAAATTGGGTATTTACTGGAAGATGGGTTTTTGCAAATTACTGATGATTCTTGCATCTAGATTGCTCGGGGTTCTTGGTGGAGGTTAAGGTAGGATCAGAGAGTGTGGCAAAATTAGTTGAAGTATTTGTAATTCATTGAGGAATTTGGAATTGCTTGATTTTAGTTTTAACCCTAGTTCTGTTGAACTTGGGGAATTTTGGCTACTACATCTTCATAATCGCATCGAGTTGAATGAAATCTTGGATGAAGGACGCGCGGCGGGTCAGCAACAGATGGCCGGAGTTGTAGGATCTATACTTGATCGGAGGCGAGGTTTCAGGGGGAGTTTCCTGATGATGTTTGGGTTCAGTTTCACCTAAAGAGCTCGATTTTGAATCGAGGCAAGAGGTGATATTCTGTTGGTCGTAGAGGTTTGCGGGGTGCTTGGGTGATGTGTGGGTGGGTTCGCCGATGACCAGAGATGGTTCTAGCACCGGTGCAGGTGCACGAGTGGGTTGGAGTTAGTGAGGTGTGTTCGTTTCAATTTTGTTCTGTTTTGTGTTACTGGGATTTAGCTCGGGTAGTAAGGAAGGAGACTCGGGGGAAACTCGAGTATTTTTTGTTGTGGCTCGGGGTAATTCTCGTGTTGATCTGGGAATTTGTGTGCAGTGTTAAACTGTTGAGCTTAACAGTTTTCAAAATTTTAATTAAATAGTTTTTAAATTTTAAAATCAAATTTGTTTTAAAAAAATAAATAAAGAAGAAAAAGGAAGATGTACTTGTTTTCTTGGATTCATGTATATGGGTTGAATCCAAATAGAAATGCTTAAACATATTTTCAATTTAAAATAAGGTAAGTTTAAACTTTAAATAATTTAAGCTAAGTTAAATTCTTATTTTAGATTGATTTGTTTTATAATTGAATTTGCATGATTTGTTTAAATGTTTAAGTTAATGCTATTTTCAAACCTTACTTTGGAAATATAAAGGAAATTTTTAAATGTTTTTAATTATTTAACAATTAAAGTTAAGATAATTTATTTGTTTATTAAAATTGTTAATTAATAATTAAGGAAAGTAATTAATGATTTCTTTATAATTTAATTTAATTAATGAATTAAGTTAAGTAAAGATTTCAAGATTTATTTAAGATAATGTTTATCTTAAATAATAATTAAGTATTAATAATTTGTAATTAGTTATTTAATTAAGGAATTTTAATTTAATTAATTTATTTAATTATTATTTAAAGGGAGTTAATTAAGTGATTAATTAAGTATAATTATTTATTTAATTAACTATTAATTAAGATGATGATTTAATTAATGTTAAATTATTAAGTAAATTGCAATTACTTATTAATTAAGTAATTAAGGGTTAATTAAAATAGTAATTAATAAAGGTTTTATTAAGTTTAATTGGGTTTCTTAATTAATAATTAAAAGGTTATTAATCTAAAATGCAAGATAATTAAGAATTAATTAACTATTTTTATTAAGGTTAATTAATTGTAATTAAGAATTAATTAATTTTAATTTTGGATTAATTAATTTGTAATTAAGATTGTTAGTTAATAATTAAGTTTATTAATTAATGATTAAGAGATAATTAAATTATTAATTAAGTTTAATTAAATAATTATGAAGGTAATTAGTGATTAATTACTTTGTATTAAAATATTAATTAATAATTAAGGTTTATTAATTAATAGTTGATGATAGTTAATCTGTTAATTGAAGATTAATTTGGTTAATGAGTAATTAAGAGATGAATTACTCAATTATAATTAATGAGATAATTATAATCAATTAAGTTAATTAATTTGTAAATTAATTAAATATAGACACTTGATAAATGATTAAGTATGTTTACTTAATAAGTTTTGATAAGGCTAATTACTTAAGATAAGTAATTGATAAATTACAGAGGTAAATGAGATAAGTAAAATTACTTATTGGGAAGTAATTTATAATGGGTAATTACTTGTTAAAGTAATTAAGAATAATTAATTACTGTTTATAGTTGATTTATTTAAGTAATTAATTTAAGCATGATTAATTAATATAATTAATTAAGAAATAATGTAATTAATTTAGTTAATTAATTAATGGAGATAATTAATTAAGGTTCATTAATTGATATGATTAATGAGAATAATTAAGGATTAATTACTTTATTAAGATTTAATTAATCAAGGTTGATTAATTAGGATGATGATTAATTAATTTGTTTAACTGAAAAATAAGTAAGCAAGATTTATTGTGACGAAGGTAGTTAATTTAATTAATTTTAAATTAATTAAGAGATGAAGTAATTAATTTAATTCACTTTAAATTAATTAGAGATAGAGTAATTTAATTCATTTTAAATTAATTATATTGTGGTATGAGTAAATCGTTGCTTATGTATGAATGAATGACATTGATTGTCTTGAATGCTATGTGAACTCAGTAATGAGATAAGTATGGTTGTGTGATATGAATGCTTGGTTGCATTTTGATGATTACATAGATTATCAATTGGGATGTTGATATATGGATTATCTATTATGATATTGATAATATGGATTACCTGTTATTTGATAATGTTGATTATCAATTGTGGTTTTTGAGTTATCTATTCTGTGTGTATATAGATAGTTGAATTAAATTGTTAAACTTTAAGACAACTTGGACTTAAAAGACACGCTTTGGATTTCGATGAGACCAGGATCGGGTTTTCATATTTGGATATCTGAAAACCACATCGATTCCAAATAATGTTAGGTCGTGAGTCAAAGTGGAGCTTTGTGAAGACTCGAGGTGTAAGGGCTATACGTCAGTATAACTCTGTTGGTGATTCCGTAATGAGTTGACGGACTAGTTCTTATAGATTCGAGACGGTGATTCAGAATTCAAGGGTTACTGTCGTTAACTCTGCGGGTGATTCCAAAATGAGTGCAACGAGATAATGCCTTCGGTTTCGTTCGAACCCGGAATGAATTTGTATGGATTGAATGCTTTCATAACATCGTTAGGTGGACGATGAGCATTCTAAGTGATGTGTTCACTAAAGGTAATCATAACCTCAAGCCTCATCAACCGGGAATGGCTAAATCAGGGAAGGTGCCACAAAGCTTCGTGGGTAGCCCCCACTTGAGAGTAAGATTTATCCTTCTCTATAGGTCCCTTTTTATTTCGGCTGTGTGGGCGGTTGAATAGCTACATCCACCGGGGTTGTCTTATTCGAAACTGTTCAGTAAGGAATGGGTCTAGCTTAGTGTTGCAGGGGATCGGGCGTACTCCTCGGTACGGTGATCTAGGCCACGTACTGTGACGGGCGGTACCCCAGTAGCCCTGCCATTGTATGGAATCCAAAATCCAATAAGTACCATCGGATTTGATTATATTACCCACTTTTGTGGCTAGTAGCTGGAATTTAATCATGTAACAATTTCGGCTATTTCATATTTATTTGAAAACCCTAGACATTATTATAATATCACTGGATTTCCTATCAAATGTTTTGGTTAGTGTAAGGTAAAAACTTTTCCATGTTTATGTGTGGGATGTCTTACGTGATACCTTTTCTTTCAAAAGGTTTTTTAAAGTTAAGAAACTTTAACCGTTTACTCACACCAGACCCATGTCTGACCCGGAGTTTATTCTGTTTTTCTTAAACTCTTGGGTACTCAAATTTTTAAAAGTAGCCAAGGGATTAAGGTTAGGATTTTAGGTTGGCTTTGACGAATTATGGAGGAGCAATGGAGCAGGAGGCTTCTTCGTGTAGATATAGTATTCCGCTGTGTGTTCTCTGAGTTGTTGTCTTTGAGTTGTAATAAGTTGTATAACTAGAAAGGTGTTTATAACTGTCTAGTATGTGTTGTTTTAGCTGTGTATCCCTGATGTATATGATACTATGTAATGTATTATGTGATTAATATAATTTATTCGTTCCGCTGTTTAGATTCTGATGTTGTTCTTTCTTCTTCTCTGTCTTTTCTCTTTTTTATCCCTTTCTTTCTCAAAGATGATGCGATTTTCTATGGTAAGAAAGTCGGGTCGTCACAGTTGGTATCTGAGCATTAGGTTGAGCGAATACCTAGGCTTTGTACTGGTGTCTTTCTTGAGAGAGCGTATTTGTAATTTTTATATATTACTATATATATATATATATATATATATATATATATATATATGTTTCTGCCTATATGTTGGGTTACCTGTTCGGGTTTTCCAACATAAGTTATAATGGTAGATGAGGTAGCAGTGTGTGTAACACCACTACCAGTGGTTGGGGTTTGAATGTTTGTGTGTGGAAGTGTATTTGTCAAGACTGTAGACCTAGTACCGTCTTGAGTAATCTTTGTAGTTGGTGTAAGGATTTCATTGATCTCTTATGGAAACCTGTTAAGGTACGGAGTTCATCTTTGAAGCTTAAGTTTGATTACGCTCGTGTGAGCGGATTTTTTGAGAATTTGGATCTGTCGGTTGGGCAGAAGCGAGTGATGGTATTTTGATACCTCGGGAAGTAGTAGTTGGGTGATGAGACGCAGTGACTATGGATGTCTCTGAAGATGTTTTCTTTCGGAGCAAGTTTAAGGAAGTGTGTGTGTTTCAGGTGTTGTAGCTGAGATTCAGCAGGATGTATGTGTTTAGTTGGAGGTTTGAGTTTCTCAAAGCACTTTGGATAAGAAGTCTTTGGCATCTGTGTTAGCGGTGCAGCTCGGGAGTGTTCTGTCTTTCTACAAGAAGATCTTTTTGGGTTAGCATTTCCTAGAGGTGGAATTTAGAAGCAGTAGTGAGGATCTGTTTCTTCGATGGATTAGTTGGTCAAGGATAAATTGTTCTGATTAGTGGAGAGAGAACACTATTTTGGACATCGGATTGGTTGATCGTAAAAGTGACTTGCGATGGTTTGATGATTATCTTAGATAGTCTTTTGCTTGGATTTGTGGCATCTCTAGAAGATGTAGAAGTTATGGAATTGTCAAAGATTTTTTGGATATATCTTCAGGAAAGTTATAGATTTGCCCGCATTGGAAATTGAGTTCTGAATCGACTTGATGTCAAGAGTGATACCGGTGATTCAGCTGGGTAGAAGGTTGTCTCCTAGGTTGATTGTTTGGTGAAGCAGCTCTGTATTTCTTGGAGCTTCTGTTGAACCATATTTCCGAGATGTGATGTTTAGTTTGTGCCTGTGTTCATTCAACGGCATTTTCATCTGCTCCAGATCAGAGTTGTGCAGCGGAAGCAAGGTGGCTGTTGTTCTTTAGTAGAAGAAACTGGGAATTGCAGTACTTTGGATTAGGGAGTGTCTTCTGAATTTATTTTTCATAATCTGAGACAAGTTGGCAAGTGATTCTGTTCTGTCTTTTCCGGATGGGAGAAGTTGTTTTCTACTATTGATAATAAAGTTTGGTTTTGAATTTTGGATTGATCTCGTGAGGATCAGTTTGTGAGTTGTTGCGATCCAGTTTGTTTGTAAAAGCATCAGCGAAGGTTGAGCTGATCAGGAAGGATCTGTAGGTAGCCCGGATCATCGGGAAGTTTTGAGGTTAAGTAACAGAAGAATTTGGGATTTGAAGTTGGAGGCTTCAATATTGTTAAGGTTTTCACTGGTAAAGAGAGCAATAAGATTTTGAGGTGAGCTCCGAGGTATATTGGATTCTTTTAAGTTTTTGTAGAGATCGGTGCTTTGGTTTGAAGAGTTGAATTGTCAGTTTGGAAGACTGGAATTCAAATTATTTCATGTGTCTCTGAGGGAGTACGTGTTTTGGTTCATCACTGGTTTTGAGACCAGTAGTTCTGTGAAGGATTTTGTAGTTGATCAGTCTTGTTTGTGGTCTGGTATTTGTGTAGATTATAGGTCTAGCTGAGTAGGAACTCAGTAACTTATAAGTATAGCTAGTTTGGGGTTTAGTAGAGCGAGTATCCCTGTGTCTGTACTGGGGAAACTCGAGATAATTTTAGGAAGTTTATCTGGATCTGAGTCCGAATAGCTAGCGTTAATTATTTGATTGAATTGGTTGTTTAAATGAAATTGTTTGTTTGATTGATAGTGTATGGCTGTTACTGATGTTTGAATTGGTTGAAATAAAATAAAATTTTAGATTATCTTTGTTTTAAATTTCGAGGACGAAATTCTGTTAAGGGGGAAGGATTGTAATATCCCGGAATTTCCAGGAGTTTGAAATGCTGATAATCTCTTAAATTTAAATTATTTATAATTGATAAAATTGTTCTTTTTAAAAATAATTAACCAAGTAATATAATATAAAATTTTAATTTGGTTATAGATTGGTTTTATAATCATAATTATTTTGTATCGTGTAAATCAATTCTAATTTGACTTATTATTTTCAAAATTTATAAGTATGTTTAAATATATTTATTTCTGTGTATTTTAAATTGATTTTAAATAGAATATATTATTTGTAAATAATAATATGCTTATTTAAAAGTTGATATTTATTTATTTAAATTGATTTTAATGTTAAATTTTGACTTTGAAATGAATATAAATTTGAATTCAAAGAAATACATACATATTAAAATAAAATAATATAACATAGTTTGAGTTTAAAATATATAGATAATGTTTTTAATTAAAAATAAGATTTTGTTTTATTTCTTTTTATAAAAATTTATCTATATAAATTTGATTTGTGTTTATTTAATAAGAATAAATGCATGGCTTTTGAAATAGCATTTTTAAAAATGAGTTTGCAATGTTTTATAATTTTGTTTAAAATCATATTTGGTTTCATTTCTTTTTAAAGATTGTATTTTATATAAATTAGTATACATTTATAAATGTATAAGTGTAATTTTTTATTTGATATTTAATTAGAAATTTTTTTTAAAATTAAGAAAAACATGTTTGTTAATTAGGAAAATAATTTTAAAAGCTTTTAAATTTCTTTTAAAATTAAAACAAACTCAATATTGACAAATGCTTAATTCTAAAACACTTTGATAACAAGTGTTGCAACATTCATGTAATTAAATGACAAGTGTCCATTATTATTTCTAATTTTCTTTTTAATTTATAATATCCGAAAATTTATCTATATAAACACTATATTCTCTTCACTTTCTTTTTCTTTAAAATTCTTTGTTCATTCCTAAGAAAGAAAACTAAAACCATCAATGCACCTTCATTCAACACCCAAAACCAGAAATCTTCAATTAAAATCTGCATCACTTCTTCAATTCAAAATATGTTCAAAAACATGAAACATTTAATCTCTGTTTACCCAAAAATCTGAAACACTCCTCAAATGCTCAGATCATAAAACCTGAAATCCCCTCAAACCTTTTCTGTGATCAATGCCTGTAGTTTATTCTAAAAAAAATCATTTTTCAAATCAAAATTCTCTTCAAAACTAATCTACAGATTCTGTTTTCCTTAAAACCATTCTCCCAAATCTGCATATATTCCTCTAATTCAAATATAAATCCCTATTTACCCAAAGCCTGTAACCCTCTGTCAAGTGTGCGTGCAAATGAATTGGGTCAATAGCAACCTGAAATACTCCAGATTTTAAATAGCATCAAGTTCAAGTTATTTTGCCAGTTTTTCAAAATGCAAATCTGGAAGCAATTTCAGTTGAGCCTCCCTGTTTTTTATTCAAACCACTGCATTTCTTAATAAAGGTGAGTAAACATTATTTAATATAAATTATAGTAGTGTTTATTTATTGCCAATAAGTTAATGATAATGTTTATATGAGTTGCCTCTGTGATCGATTTTATCATGCTTAAAATCTATGCATGCCTATTACTTTCCTAATTTGCAGTTTTAAGTGTTTACAAATGTGTAAAAAATTTAATATCTGTTTATTTATTTCTTTTAACCTTTGGATTAAAAACAAATTAGCTAAGTATTAGTATAAATTAGGTACTGAACATATAAACTAGTATTTATGCACCAAGGATGTGTTTGTATCTCAGAAAAAAAGTAGTTATTTGTTAACTAGCAAAAATCAAATGTAAATTTATATTGACTTAAGCATATATCTCTGATCATCTTCGAATGCTAGGATTTTTAAGACAGGAATCACAATTTTAAAAAGTATATTGAGTGTGAAATTGGGTATTTACTAGAAGATGGGTTTTTGCAAATTACTAATGATTCTTGCATCTGGATTGCTCGGGGTTCTTGGTGGAGGTTGAGGTAGGATCAGAGAGTGTGCAAAAATTAGTTGAAGTATTTGTAATTCATTGAGGAATTTGGAATCGCTTGATTTTAGTTTTAACCCTAGTTCTGTTGAACTTGGGAAATTTTGGCTACTGCATCTTCATAATCGCATCGAATTGAATGAAATCTTGGATGAAGGAGGCGCGACGGGTCAGCAACAGATGGCCGGAGTTGTAGGATCTATACTTGATCGGAGGCGAGGTTTCGGGGGAGTACCCTGATGATATTTGGGCTCAATTTCACCTGAAGAGCTCGATTTTGAATCGAGGCAAGAGGTGATATTATGTTGGTCGTAGAGGTTTGCGGGGTGCTTGGGTGACGTGTGGGGGGTTCGCCGATGACCAGAGATGGTTCTAGTACCGATGCAGGTACACGAGTGGGTTGGAGTTAGTGAGGTGTGTTCGTTTGGGTTTTGTTCTGTTTTGTGTTACTGGGATTTAGCTTGGGTAGTAAGGGAGGAGACTCGGTGGAAACTCGAGTATTTTTTGTTGTGGCTCAGGGTAATTGTCGTGTTGATCTGGGAATTTGTGTGCAGTGTTAAACTGTTGAGCTTAACAGTTTTCTAAATTTTAATTAAACAGTTTTTAAATTTTAAAATCAAATTTGTTTTAAAAAAATAAATAAAGAAGAAAAAGGAAGATGCACTCGTTTTCTTGGATTCATGTATATGGGTTGAATCCAAATAGAAATGCTTAAAAATATTTTCAATTTAAAATAAGGTAAGTTTAAACTTTAAATAATTTAAGCTAAGTTAAATTCTTATTTTAGATTGACTTGTTTTATAATTGAATTTGCATGATTTGTTTAAATGTTTAAGTTAATGTTATTTTCAAACCTTACTTTGGAAATATAAAGGAAATTTTTAAATGTTTTTTATTATTTAATAATTAAAGTTAAGATAATTTATTAGTTTATTAGAATTGTTAATTAATAATTAAGGAAAGTAATTAATGATTTCTTTATAATTTAATTTAATTAATGAATTAAGTTAAGTAAAGATTTCAAGATTTATTTAAGATAATGTTTGTCTTAAATAATAATTAAGTATTAATAATTTGTAATTAGTTATTTAATTTAGGAATTTTAAGTTAATTAATTTATTTAATTATTATTTAAAGGGAGTTAATTAAGTGATTCATTAAGTATAATTATTTATTTAATTAACTTTTAATTAAGATGATGATTTAATTAATGTCAAATGATTAATTAAATTGTAATTACTTATTAATTAAGTAATTAAGGGTTAATTAAAATAGTAATTAATAAAGGTTTTATTAAGTTTTAGTTGGGTTTCTTAATTAATAATTAAAAGGTTATTAATCTAAAATGCAAGATAATTAAGAATTAAATAAAAAAATTTATTAAGGTTAATTAATTGTAATTAAGAATTAATTAATTTTAATTTTGGATTAATTAATTTGTAATTAAGATTGTTAATTAATAATTAAGTTTATTAATTAATGATTAAGAGATAATTAAATTGTTAATTAAATTTAAGTAATTAATTATAAAGGTAATTAGTGATTAATTACTTTGTATTAAACGATTGATTAATAATTAAGGTTTATTAATTAATAGTTGATGATTGTTAATCTGTTAATTGAAGATTAATTTAGTTAATGAGTAATTAAGAGATGAATTACTCAATTATAATTTATGAGATAAGTATAATCAAGTAAGTTAATTAATTTGTAAATTAATTAAATATAGACACTTGATAAATGATTAAGTATGTTTACTTAATAAGTTTTGATAAGGCTAATTACTTAAGATAAGTAATTGATAAATTATAGCGGTAAATGAGATAAGTAAAATTATTGATTTGGAAGTAATTTATAATGGGTAATTACTTTTTAAAGTAATTAAGAATAATTAATTACTGTTTATAGTTGATTTATTTAAGTAATTAATTTAAGCATGATTAATTAATATAGTTAATTAAGAAATAATGTAATTAATTTAGTTAATTAATTAATGGAGATAATTAATTAAGGTTCATTAATTGATATGATTAATGAGAATAATTAAGGATTAATTACTTTATTAAGATTTAATTAATCAAGGTTGATTAATTAGGATGATGATTAATTAATTTGTTTAACTAAAAAATAAGTAAGCAAGATTTATGGTGATGAAGGTAGTTAATTTAATTAATTTTAAATTAATTAAGAGATGAAGTAATTAATTTAATTCACTTTAAATTAATTAGAGATAGAGTAATTTAATTAAGCCCCTCCTGTTCATCTTCTTGCTTCCTCTGAATTAAAAACTCATTCCTCCTCAAAAAAAAAAATCTAAATCTATTTGCTTCCGCATCCACAAGCGCATCTTCAGAACTACTCCGCTCCGCCGCATAGA
Source organism: Allium cepa (assembly GCA_030765085.1). NCBI lineage: Eukaryota > Viridiplantae > Streptophyta > Magnoliopsida > Asparagales > Amaryllidaceae > Allium > Allium cepa. Next base: position 977,888,147 of record CM060931.1, read on the forward strand.
AGCTAAGGCTTTCTTGACTCTATTCAAACAAGGAAAAAACCAGGTATGGATATCCTTGGCTTAGTGTATTTCTTGATTTATTTACTATGAGTAATTATATTTTATATTGCTGGTTATGTTTTTGGTCTATTCGTAAATATGATAGAAGAACTTTTAATATTGTATGACCAACAACAGTAAAAAAAAAAAGAGTAACCGAGCTCTCAAAAAATCGGACCTATACCCAGTTTTGGTATCGGAGCAAGGTTTATCCTTACACAGTAAAACAAGTTTGGTATTGCTAATAAGTCTAACTCAGGTAGCCACGAAGAGCGTAAATCCTAATAAGGTTAGATAACGGTTAATATAAAACTTTGCTTACCCAAAAGGAAATAATCAGGCTCAAAATCAAAACATAGTTAATGGCGTATTTTACGATATGTTTTTAAGTTGTTATTTCTTTTGAATAAAAAAATTGAGGAATGAGTAATTAATTTATGAAGTTAAGAAGGTGACCCTTTTCAAAATAGATTTTCAACACTCAGCTAAACGCCTGCAATATTTAAATCTAGAATACTCTTTTAAAGAAAGAAATATTGTCAGTATTGACAAATATAAGTTTCCTTGCTACTTTGAACAGCAATTTGGTCATCTGTTACACGGTAATAACATCCAACTAAATAGTATTATAGACTTTTTAATCAGTCAAGCAGGTAATCTCGAAACTCATAATAACGTAGTAACTAGGGCAATAAATAACCTAACAGAAACCACTAAGGAGAAAAACAAAATTTTAAAACAGATTACTTCCAATTTAGACTTTCTTAAAGATCAAAACAATACTATTCAAAACCAGCTAGTTCATATAAAAAAGAGTATACCTACTAAAGACGATATAATCCAGCTTAAATTTTTATTAGAAACTAATAAACCAAAATATTTAGAAATCGAATCAAAAAGAATATTAGAAGATTTACAAAGACAGACAAGTAACTTTGATCATAAGATTAAAAAGGTAGAACAAGTAATAGACGAAATAAAAAGGGTAGTAGCAAGTTAATGAACAAAGAACTAATAGAAGCAAAAAAGAAAGCGGACGAATTTAAAGCAGAAAATAACTTACAACTAGTCCCCGACCAAGGCTTTTCTAGATATTCCGGACATAGTCAATCGGATCAAGAATATCAACATTTATTCAACATTTTAATAAGCCTAAATCTTCAGTTAATTGAAAAGGTCAATCAACTAACAGAAAAGGTAAATAGTTTATCAGTAGGAAGAGACTGTCAACATTTACAAATAATAACAAAAAAGCCAGAACAGCTTTACAAATTTTGGAAACCAAGACAATGAATTTACAACCAGAAGCAGGATCTAGTAGAGCCTTAACAAGACGTAATTCCACTAGTATGACTAGAGATGAAATATCAAACATCATGTCTATATTTAATAAAAGGAAAGATAAACAAATAATACAACTTGATGAAGAAATAGATGTAGACAAAAATTTAGAAATATACAATAACCATTAGCTAGATGTACTAAATCCAAAGGTGCTATATCAAACAGGAATGATGAACTTAAACACTACTCTAATAAGAAGTACTCATGAAGAAGAACTCAGAATAGTAGATAACAGTGAAATGATTAATATAATTTCCCCAGAAACAATAGAAAAGTTAAAGAATACAGGAAAAAGATTTTTCCATTTAGGTCTAATTGTAATAGGAATAAAAGCATTAACTAGAAAAGGTTTAGGAACCAAGTTGCTAACTTTAATCCTAGATAAATCATGGACTTCCGATATAGAAAAAGCATTAATATCAGGAATGGAAGTAGACTTAAACAATAACTCCGCTCTTATATATTGTGTACCAGACATCATTAAAAGTATAGATAATCTAGGAAATCTAAAAATGGGATTTCAAGCAAAAGGATTCGAAGGATATATTGGAAAGAATTTTATTATCAGTATAGGGTTATTAGGAAAAGCATCAAATAGATCAGGTATGAAGTTTAAGTTAAATTTAACAGGAATAGTACAAAACATAGCAAGTAAAGGCATTCAAATGATAGAACCTAGAAAAATTAATCCAGAAGATTTGGCAGGACTTGAATGGTCTCTAAAAGATTTTGTCACTAATGATAAAACATTACTAGTTCCAGAATCACACATTATATATAAAAATCAATTTAACGAACCAAGCATTAGGTTTAATAATTATAAAACAAAACAATCTGAAATAGAACAACATAGTGATGAAGAGACAGAATATAACAACTTAAATTGGGAATAAGGACCAATTTATGATGACTATGATAGCGACATAGACCTAGAATATGATGAACTAGAAGACGTAATCGGATACTTACCAATCGATGAAGAAATAATACAACAAATAGATGAAACTCAAATAGAAGACGATTTTATTAAAGAAATTGAAAAATTGGAAACAGGATTTAAAACAGAAACAAAAATATCCCTAGTAGAAATAATGAATAAAAAATTAACAGTTGAAAATATAAGAGAAGAAATTGATAATATGATAATACAATGTATGATGAACCTCCAAATGGATTATCAAACAGCATTTAACACCTTAAGCGAATACTATAACTTAGTACTAGTAGATGACATAAGTATAGGAAAAACTCCCTTAAGCGACATATATAATCAAAAAAATGAAACAAATTATCAAGATTCAATGATTACAGAAGCATCATCAAGTAAACGACCAAGAAGTGAATTCACAAGACCAGGAGTAGGATATGATGAAAAAACATTTGAAAGAGAACCATGGAATCCTCCTAGTATTAGTTACACGGAAGGAAACACCAAAATAGGAAAAGGAAGTAGAAAATCATATACAAAGATTTATAGTTCTAATATGCTACTATTAGAAAATCAAAGCCCTCAATTGTGGCCAGATGAAATATTAATTTGGGAACAAAATGTCATACGATACTGGGAAGTTAATAAACGAGGAGATATGGACATGTTTGCAGTACTAGAAACCACGTTAGGCCCAATGGCCCTAGGCATATATCAAAGTTTTAAAGCAATAAATCCAGAAGAAATAATTAGACAAAAATCATTAGGAGATAATCCATTTAATTTTACATCAATGATCCGAACAATAATAATTGGTATAGATCCAGCTAAAGGAAATACAACGTTACAAGATACAGCCATAAGAAATCTAGAACAATTAAGCATTAGTGATTTCAAATATATTAAAGAATTTAGCCAAGATTACAATGATAGCACAAACAGGTAAGGCCTTTGATGACGAATTATGTGACAGATATTTTACAAAATTACCAGGAGATCTAGGACGAAATATACATAAAGAATGGAAAGATAATCATGGAACAGAACACGGATTAGGTATAGGAATTAGAATCACTTTTGTTTTCCGAAAATTAGAAGAACTATGTAAGGAAGCCACTATGCAAGAACAAATCAAAAGACAAGCATGGGCATTTTGTAAAACAGCAATATATACACCACAAGCCTATGGATACAAAAAGAGAAAAAAGTTTTTAAGAAAATCAGTGAAATATGACAAGCATAAGCATAGTAAATATGTTAAAAAACGGAGACCATATACTAAAAAATGTACATGTTATATATGTGGCGATCCAAATCATTTAGCCAACAAATGTCCAAATAGAGCAAATAATCAATATAGAGCTAATCTAGTAGACGAATTAGGAGAATACGATCTACAGAGTATAAACGATAATTCTGACAATGAATCTATTTACAGTATAGTTTCAGAAGAAGATAATAACCATCCTGATCCTATAACCTATACCCTAATGAATAGAGAAAACTGTTCACATGAATGGATACAAAGTAAAGGAAGCGATCACATACCCTGCTACAACTGCAATAGATATCCAGCAATTAATAAACGATTTCAATGTAATGAATGTTACAAAGAAATATGTTTTTTATGTGTTAAACAAATTTTTAACATAGAATTAACCAAAAAAGAAATAGAAGTACCAACAAAAAATTTCTTACAAGAAAGAGTAGACAAGCATGAAGTTCAAATAAGATTACTCCAATACGAATTAAATGAAATAAAACAAGAATTAGCAAACTTAAAACAAAAAGAGAAAAATACAGAAATAGAAATAATAACTGAAGTAAACGAAGAAAACTTCCAACAAACAACAGAAATAATTCAAGTAAAAGAGTTTTCAACAACCCTACTAACCCTAGAATGTAAACTATGGTTCGATAACAAAAAATTTATAACTACAACAGCTATAATCGACACCGGAAGTACAAAAAGCTTAATAGCACACAAATTAATTCCTAAAGAATTCCAAGTACCTTTAACATATAAACTTTTTTCTAAAACAGCTGAATAGCGTATTATGCAATTAAAATATAAATTACCTGATCATACGCAAATCCAATTTAAAGATTTTTCTGGTAATTACAGTAGTAAATATGATTTAGGACAAACAAATATTACTCCACCTGAAATAAATAGTTCTGAATTTTTATTAGGTCTCAATTTTATTTTAAATCTTAATGGTAGTATTTCCATTAGTAAAAATAGCATTACATTTAATAAAAATACATATACTTTACCCACCAACTTTCACCAAACCAAATCAGAGTTGCTGCAAAAGCGTGGTGGTACCCCTGAATTAGATTTTTACAAACAACCAAACCACAAAAAATTCTTGTCAAATGAAGAAAAACTAGAAGCCTTTAGTCTGTTAGCACAAGAGAAAGCAAAAACATTAGAAAAAGGACCAGATATTTTTGATTCAATTAATTACCCATTAATTCAAAAATTAGAAAAACTAGGCCTTATAGGCGATGACATTACCAAAAGCAAAATACAATATGTAGCAAAAATAAAAATAAAAAACCCAGATATAACAATAAGAACAGCAAATATAGAATATTCGCCGGCAGATGTTACAGAATTTAAAATCCAAATACAAGAAATGTTAAAACAAAACTTAATCAGAAAATCAGAAAGTCCCCACAGATCAGCAGCTTTTATTGTTAGAAATCATGCTGAAGTTAGCAGAGGAAACCTAGAATAGTATACAATTATAAAAGACTTAATGACAATATGGAAGATGATGGCTATAATATTCCAAATAAAGACACTTTAATAAATCTAATCCAAAACAAGAGGATCTTTAGCAAATTTGATTTAAAATCAGGATATAATCAGCTACAGTTAGAAGAAACCTTTAAACCATGGACTGCATTTACATGTTCAGAAGGACATTTCGAATGGAATGTTTTAAGCTTCGGATTAAAAACAGCCCCAGCAGTTTTCCAAAGATTTATGGACAGTATATTTAAAAAATATGATTTTTGTTTAGTATATATTGACGACATCCTAGTAGCTAGTAATACAATTCAAGAACATGAGTATCATTTAAAAACAATCTTTGATGAAATATTGAAAAACAAAATAGTAATTTCTAAAAAGAAAATGGAATTATTTAAAAGAAAATTTTCTTTCTTAGGACTAGAAATCGGAAATGGTAAAATAGAATTACAACCACATATTTCCCAAAATCTTAGAATTTCCAGACAAATTAGATAGTATAAAAAAGATCCAAGCATTTTTAGGATTAGTAAATTATGCCAGAAAATTTATCCCAAATCTTGCCAAACTAGTAGGACCATTATACGGTAAAATATCCAAAAATGGAGAAAGAAGATTCAATAATGAAGATATTAAGTTAATAAGAACAATCAAAGAAGAAGTTAAACGGATTAAACCATTAGAACTTCCATTAACCACAGATTATATATAATTGAATGCGATGGATGAAAAGAAGGATGGGGTGCTATCCTTATTTGCAAACCAAACAAATTTTCAGCAAAATCAGAAGAAAAAATAGCATCATACGCTAGTGGCACATTCAGTAAAATTGGGCAAAATTGGACCGGTATAGACTTTGAAATACAAGCCCTTATTAATGCATTAGACAAGTTTAAGATACATTTAACTAAAGAATTTACTGTTAGAATAGATTGTGAAGCCATAGTTAAATTCATCAATAATGAAAATTCAAAAAAGATAAACAAAAGTAGATGGTTAAATTTGCAAAATTTAATCCAAGGATGCGGCTATAAAATAATTTTTGATCACATAAAGGGAAAAGACAACCATTTAGCGGATTTACTTTCCAGGCAATTAGCTAAATGTTTTTTGCATTATCTCCAGGTAACAATGATGAATGCAGAAATAAAAACAGAGACTGAAGAAGCTAACACCACTCCAGATATTCAAAGGATAGAAAAGGAGGTTAAAACCCCTACAATACCAAGTAGTTCACAAATGCCAGGTAGCTCACAAACAAATATAACACCAGCAAATGCTTTCAAAATTCCCACAATAACCTTTGGTCAATATAATATAGCTATTTTCCAAGATAATGACCCGAGAAAATTCAGGCCTATAGTTAGAATTACAGACAAATCACAACAATGCCTGTTAGACCATTTATGGAATTTAAAAACAGTAGACACAGACCGTAAACGCAAAATGATTTTGGCAAATTGTTTTGCAAATTATTTTTCGAAAATCCAACAAAAGCCTTTATCAAAGAACTTTCCCTGCTACGTAGTCTTTGAAGGGCTATATGTTGGTATTTTTAAACACTTTAGTCAGGTTCAGAATTCAGTCCAAAATTATCCTAATCCAAGATTTAGAGGATTTTACTCTTTAAACGAAGCTATAGAGGCAGCCAGACAGCAACTAGGTCTAAATTTCTACATTGATCCACAATGTCAACAATCTTATTCCCAAGTTACAACCTCAATACCAAGATCTCCAGAACATATAATGAATGACCAGGCGGCGCAAATCTATGCCCTGCAAGCTCAGTTAAACCAAAGCCAACAGCAGTTGTTTTTGCTCTAGAACAAAATTAAAGAATTAGAAGACTGTAGAAGAGAGCTAGCCTATATACAACAAACAAATCAACACTATGAAACCAGAATCTTTACTCTAGCCAAAGAAGTAAGACAGCTAAAGCAGGAAACAGGCGTCCCTAGTACAACTTTATCCTATGACCAGCTCCAAGCCATGCTCAAACTCAAACCTAGAAAAGCACTAAAACCATTATATGATAAATGCCCTGATCTAGAGATCAGAATCAATGAACTAGTAGAACAAAGATGGGAAGAGCAAATGCATATGTGACAAGACAAGCTAAAAGAATGGTCAGAGAATTCGCCAGGAGGATGCAAGGTGGTACAGGATTGTAGATCCAATATGCTAAGAGCAAGGGTAGATTTTGACCTAACTCCAATAAGCTTTAACACTATAATAACATTGTTCGACCATGGTATGCTTTCAAGACTTAAACTCAATATAGACTGTAATACAGAATACCTAGATATGTTCGGATGGAAGCTCAGCCTAATACTTCACAGCATGCTCTCGTTTGGAAATCCAGTTACATTGTGCATAAATTCCACTTGCCCAAAGTTTTTGTTTGATAACAAAAACACAGAAAGGCCAGCTAAACATAGAATTTCCATTTTTGTTAATAAAAATTCACAGCCTTGTGCAGTTCCTCAAGGAGCACAGATTTATGAACGGAAGCCAATCTGGTTCCACAGTCATAGACCATGGGAATTTCACCAGAGGGAAGAATTATTATCACCGCCACCCCATTGGCGTGAACTCTATCCGTATGCTGAAACAACCACAAAACAAATATGGGGCTCCAGAGGTTTTAAATATTTACTACTGTTTTATCCTATTGACAGTTTTGACCCACAGAGACATGTAATCAGATTTGCAGAGGACAGTGATCTAGAAGCCTTGGAGGACATAAGTGACATCATGGATGATGAGTCTGACGATTTATCCATACCATCCACCCATAGAGCAGCATAAAGTATTAGAAGTTTCCACACTAAATCCAGCACATGCAGAAGACTCCCGCACTAAAATAAAGTAACACCTGTCCAGTTTTATGTCATTTATTATGCCAGCATTGTACCTTTGCAATAATGTATTTTGCCAGCATTGTACTTTTATGAAATGAAGTGTCCTGTAAAGTTAGTAGGTGTAGATAAGTAAATAACCGGACTTACCGGCTAAATGGCCTATATAAGGCAGTTATGTAAGCAGTTGTAATGTATCGAAGTGAATATATAAAATCTTTAAGCTTTCTGCAAATTAATGGCAGCTTAAGCCCCTCCTGTTCATCTTCTTGCTTCCTCTGAATTAAAAACTCATTCCTCCTCAAAAAAAAAAAAAATCTAAATCTATTTGCTTCCGCATCCACAAGCGCATCTTCAGAACTACTCCGCTCCGCCGCATAGAAGCTAAGGCTTTCTCGACTCTATTCAAACAAGGAAAAAACCAGGTATGGATATCCTTGGCTTGGTGTATTTCTTTATTTCTTTACTACGAGTAATTATATTTTATATTGCTGGTTATGTTTTTGGTCTATTCGTAAAAATGATAGAAGAACTTTTAATATTGTATGACTAACAACAGTAGAAGAAAAAAAAAGAGTAACCGAGCTCTCAAAAAATCGGACCTATACCCCGTTTTTGGTATGAATGAATGACATTGATTGTCTTGAATGCTTTGTGATCTCAGTAATGAGATAAGTATGGTTGTGTGATATGAATGCTTGGTTGCATTGTGATGATTACATAGATTATCAATTGGGATGTTGATATATGGATTATCTATTATGATATTGATAATATGGATTACCTGTTATTTGATAATGTTGACTATCAATTGTGATTTGTGAGTTATCTATTCTGTGTGTATATAGATAGTTGAATTAAATTGTTAAACTTTAAGACAACTTGGACTTATAAGACAGGCTTTGGATTTCGATGAGACCGGGATCGGGTTTCCATATTTGGATATCCGAAAACCACATCGATTCCAAATAACGTTAGGTCGTGAGTCAAAGTGGAGCTTTGTGAAGACTCTAGGTATAAGGGCTATACGTCAGTATAACTCTGTGAGTGATTCCTTAATGAGTTGACGGACTAGTTCTTATAGATTCGAGATGGTGATTCAGAATGCAAGGGTTATTGTCGTTAACTCTGAGGGTGATTCAAAAATGAGTGTAACGAGATAATGCCTTCGGTTTCGTTCGAACCCGGAACGAATTTGTATGGATTGAATGCTTTCAGAACATGGACGATGAGCATTCTAAGTGATGTGTTCACTAAAGGTAATCGTAACCTCAAGCCTCATCAACCGGGAATGGCTAAAACAGGGAAGGTGCAGCAAAGCTTCATGGGTAGCCCCCACTTGAGAGTAAGATTTATCCCTGTCTAGAGGTCCTTTTTATTTTGGCTGTGTGGGCGGTTGAATAGCTACATCCGCCGGGGTTGTCTTATTCGAAACTGTTTAGTAAGGAATGTGTCCGGCTTTGTGTTGCAGGCGAGCGGGCGTACTCCTCGGTACGGTGATCTAGGCCACGTAGTGTGACGGTCGGTACCCCAGTAGCCCTGCCATTGTATGGAATCCAAAATCCAATAAGTGCCATCAGATTTGATTGTATTACCCACTTTTGTGGCTAGTAGCTGGAATTTAATCATGTAACAGTTTCGGCTATTTCATATTTATTTGAAAACCCTAGACACTATTATAATATCATTGGATTTCCTATCAAATGTTTTGGTTAGTGTAAGGTAAAAAAAATTCCATGTTTATGTGTGGGAAGTCTTACGTGATACCTTTTCTTTCAAAAGGTTTTTTAAAGTTAAGCAACTTTAACCGTTTACTCACACCAGACCCATGTATGACCCGGAGTTTATTCTATTTTTCTTAAACTCTTGGGTACTCAAATTTTTAAAAGTAGCCAAGGGATTCAGGTTAGGATTTTAGGTTGGCTTTGACGAATTCTGGAGGAGCAATGAAGCAGGAGGCTTCTTCGTGTAGATATAGTATTCCGCTGTGTGTTCTCTGAGTTGTTGTCTTTGAGTTGTAATAAGTTGTATAACTAGAAAGGTGTTTATAACTGTCTAGTATGTGTTGTTTTAGCTGTGTATCTCTGATGTATATGATACTATGTAATGTATTATGTGATTAATACAATTTATTCGTTCCGCTGTTTAGATTCTGATGTTGTTGTTTCTTCTTCTCTGTCTTTTCTCTTTTCTACCCCTTTTTTTCTTGAAGATGATGCGATTTTCTGTGGTAAGAAAGTCGGGTAGTTACAAAACATCTCACTTAGAATGCTCATCGTCCTCCTGACAATATTCTGATAGCAATCATCCATACAAGTCAATTCCGGGTCCGAACGGAACGGAAGGCACTACTCCTACTACATCCATTTTGGAATCACCCTCAGGATTAGTAGCGATTAGCCATTGAACTTCACTGCTCCATCTTCGATTCCATGCTCTAGTCTACATCATGAAAACGTACTCATTGGATCGAAGTGGTTTTTGGATCACAAATCTGATCCCGGTCTCTTCGAAACAACGTTCGCTATTTCCCGGTAAACTCAACCCCTATTCTTTAGGAAATACATAGACGAAGATAAGAACAGAGATCACTTCCTAACCATTAGTGGATGGATTTCCATATAAACGTCCTAGAAGAACGAACGAGTTTATACGTATAGTATGGCACCTTGAACGGTAACTGTACTATATAATTCCCGTACCCCTCCTAGATATTTCCAAAGTCCTATTTGGGTCCAGATTTGATAGTTGCGGTTATTTAACTATCAAATAAACAATCAATTCAACAAATTATTTTGTTTCAACTGAAAAATACCAAGGCTTATAAAATATAGATTTTAATAATTTAAATCGCTTTACCCAAAAATATATACTTAAAACATTTTAAATAAAACTACTTAAGTCACTTATTCAAACAATAGTCATGAAAATTCTATAATAATTGCCAAGTAAAAACATTAGCCAAAACTATTCTTAAAATAAATTATTGTATAAAGTATAATATTAAATAATTATCTTTTAAAACATGATACTAATTTAACCTTTTAAAATAATTACCACTGTAATTAAATTTGATAAATATTTACTTTAAAATTTTAAACAATTTAAAATAAATAAATTTCTCTAAGTAAAAATTTGACCAAACTACTTAAATAGAATAAGCTATTTATGAAATATGAATATTTAAAAAAAAATCCTTTATGTCATAATACTACTTACCTTTAAAATAATTTACTACTATAATAAACATTTACTTTTTAAAGATTTTTAAATAGCTAAATAATAATTTTTCTAAACATTCTTTCCAAATACTTTTAAAATTTCTAATTTTTACTTAAAGATCTTCTTTGAAAATATACTTGGCCTTTCAGGAAAATACACTTTCCATTCCAATATAGTCCATCTCATTGCTTATAAATCCTTCTCGATTATCCCATTTAATTTACGTTCCAATCCCATGAATTTCTTTTCCAGTCTTTTTAAAAATAAACCACCATTTATTTTTACACAAATCACCATTTCCTTATAAATTCCAACCATGAATTTGTACTTCAGAAATATCCACTGATCATATTTCACTTTATTTATAAGCCACGTTTATAAATTCCATAATCTCGTCCTTCTTTAATCATAGTTTCAACACTTAATTAGTTTTCCAAACTGATTTCCAAAATTAACTCCATATAAAATAAGTTCCTTTACTTACCTAAATTTGGTTCAAAGCCCATAGCATTCATTACTTCCAATTTTCAATCAAATCTATCACAAATAATCGATCAATCATGTCACAGACTATGAAACAAATTTCAATATTTTGTGGAATCCAGTTGGATCCCTCCAACATGTTTTCCCTGCACCCACATATGTTAGCACAATATAAAAATACCTGTCCCGCTTTGAGGGGGATATTGCGATATATAGGGTCATCCGCTATTATGCAGGGCGCATAGGGTCTCATCTGTTATATAATGTGGGAATATCAATCACTCCAATATATATATATATAAATATATATATATATAACTATATATATCACATCCAGACTGATAATAAATCATCAATTCAAGCAATCAATTTAATAATTTATATTTTAACTATTTAAATTAACAGTAATCCAAATGAGTGTAATTAACTCGCCTTTAACTTTAGTTTGCAATCCACTTCAAACCGGCTTGTTTTCTTCACGATTCAGACCTTGTATAACATTATATGATTTATTAATATTGAACTAATCGAACAATTAATTACCATTTTAAAATTTAATTAACTAATAATTTATATTGAGGCAAAAAAATTTCCTGTAAATACCTTTAGTGACTAAAATAAATTGGATAAATTTATCACCAAATCCATTATTTTAAAAATAATATGCATACTGATTGTACTTTTTAGACTATACATGTACTCATAAAAATAGATTTCAAAAATCTAACTTCTATAAAATCTTTACAACATCTTAAATTTCTATATCTTCCCAAAATCATATATATATATATATATATATTTTCTATTTTAAATTAGCACATGCATGTGAATATATATATATATATATATATACATATATATTAAACTGAAAACAATTATTTTATATTTACTGAAATAAAATTCTTTCTAACTTATATATATATAATAAAGACAAAACTTCTTTAATTTTTTTCCAATATAATTAACTAAAACAATTTCATAAATTATGTTAAATTAACCACATCATCAAGTTCTCGGTTTTTTTAAATAACGATTTGTACACTTTAACTTAATTAAAATTTAACATAACCACAAAATTTTAAAACAATGTCACCTAAACCATCACTGCTCAAGGCCGAACTGGATGTCGCTCTAACACCGTTGCGCCACCTACATCCCTCGAGATGCAATTGCGACTCCTAATCGAGGCAGCGAGGCAAGCACAGAAACGTAGCAGTGACTTCGATGCTTCAATCGACCCCTCGACACTTGCAATCGAACACGCGACCCCGACTTCGAGCCGAAGCCCACCACCAAAACCACACCGCGCGCTCGATACCCTTTCCCACACGCTCGCAACAAAGATCGATGATACTTCCAAAATAGCAAACGACATACCTCATCGCAATGCCGAAACTGGCCGCCACTGCCTCGTTCAGGTCGTGCATACTATTTCTTGAATTCTTCCAAAACCCAAAACAGTCGCGCGCCCCTCGTCATCGTCCTATACGACCTACCTTCGATTCGAGTTCCATACGACGCTCTCTTCCCCTTTTATTTATACATGCAAAATGGTTTTAGTGAATTTGAATTGGAAAAGAAAGTCAACATTATTCTTCGAATAGCTTGTAAAATAAGAATCTAAAGAAGAATGTAGGCCGCATGATTTAAACACTTACTATCTTTTTTTTATATGTGTAGCGTGCTTCTTAAAAGAAGAATGAGGGAAGACAAGTGGAGATGTTGGCGTGAAAGAATGGTCTTGCTACAGTGACACGAAGTGAATAAAAATACAGCTGATGTGAAGTAATCTCAACTGATGGCTGACTAGTGTGTGCATATATATATATATATATATATATATATATATATATATATATTTATATATATATATAAACATATATATATTTAATTTAAATTCAAATTCAAATTATTTCGATAAATGCAACTTAAATTTTCGAACTCCTGTCGAGTCGTGTTGCTTGGCTTTTATAATGTTATACCCCTATTTCGAACGTAATGGATAAGGTTTCTAGTCCTAATTCGATCGCATGGAGAAGATAGCTTTTTGGACCCAATTATGAAATTAAATGTCGAAAAAGATTTTAGCGCATTTATAAACCGTACGAACAAACGATCACTCCAAAAGCTGCAAAATTTGAAATCCGATAGTAATGCGCTATTATGGATCCAGTAGAACTAGTTTCGTCGAAATCTGAGACTATGCGTCCAAAGACGATTTTAAAATACCAATTTAAGAGATATATTTTCAATACTGAACAAAACACTTTTAAATTCAATTTTAAAGGTTCTATTATCTTCAGTATCATCGATACAAATTTTACAAGCCTTCAAATTTTTTTTAACAAGCTTAAAACTCAAGATTTCATATTTTACCCAGTTTTCAATTATTTAATTAAATAATTAAATTATTTAATAAATATTGATATTTGAAATTCAAGTTAAAAATTTACTTTTAAATATTTAAAATCAATTAAATATTTCAATTTCGAATGTCCAAAATTCCGGGGCGTCACAATGTGAGACCACGTTGTTGAACACGGAACAGGTTTACTCTCACATAAATCAGCATCCAGTCGTAAAGAATGGATAAATAATTAAAAACCACGAAGAGTGGTTGACTCTTTTTGGTGCAAATAACGAGATAAATTTGAAGGTACGAATCAAATCAGAAAAGGAAAATATCCAACAAATGATTGAGAAGGTGCACCACCCTTGAAGTATACCTCTAGTAATATACTTCTGAGAAGCTCATTTACTCTGTGATACTTCTCGGAAAATACCAAGCCAGACTCCACCAAAGCTTATCGAATATCCAAATATTTCACATCAAACAGTGCTATCGAATTCAATCTAGGAGATGTGAAAGTATCCCGATGGGAGCAACCCCACATGTAACGACCCACCTTTTTGGACGGTTCGACAATAAACCACATAAGTCAGACACAAATCATTTAAAAGAGAGGATTGTTATGGGGTAAATAAGAAAAAGTAGAGGAAAGAAAGAAAACAAAAACACAGAATCTCGCCGTGGAATGACAAAATATAACAATTAAATAAACAACTCATGAAGCTGTTTTTCAAGTAACACTTAATCACATTTTTACTATACAGATTAGAGTTATACATATAGCAAGAATAAATAAATAATGATGCGGAACAACATGATGCTGTAGTATAAATATAATAAATAGCATACAAATCTTCATCTTCATTCTCTAGAGATAAATGGTCTTCAATGCATTGAAAAAAATCAAAATGACCCGAGCATAATGAAAAGACAAAACACTTGAGTCAGAACTAAAAGATCTTATGTGAGTTAAATCAACAGTTAATAAATATGAGTGTGATGGCTCCAGAGATGTTTACGGGGTTTGACATTTCTTATCCAGTGTCTAATGTGCGTGCAATAATTTAAGAGATGTTAGGGATTCCATCTATTAAGGATTCATTAAACTATCTACAATAGTACAATACATTATTATAGTAGTGTCGACATTAAAGTAAAGTATTAAAATAGCGTTAAGGCGTTACCCATATCCCCTTAACACATTTTTATATATTCCTGTAGCCTATACCGAGCCGTAATTCCTCTATAAACTTGAGGGCTGTCAGAGGGCACTCTATAGGTACGGTACAAACCAAACTCATAATGGGCGTGACAGGGCATGTGATAAGGCACACAAGGCAATGCCCAGAGCAGGATACTACCATTTTGCGGATCTAGATCAGTGGTAATGTATAGAAGCTACTATCGCCTACCTCGGAACACACTCCCAAAATAAGATCGAGGTGTGACCACCAACTTAATCACAAAGTAATAAATATGGTATCGAAGAAATATGTCCGATCGGCTACGTTAATACCTCATAAAGAATCGTTCGCCGAACCATCCTACTTCATTTTGGAATCTCCACCACGTGCATATTTGTTAAAGCGGTTTTCGGCATTGGCAGAGAGTGTGACAATATATGATCCAGGTCTCTTAACAACCAAATGCTTATTTCACAGATGGTTCTTTTACATTTTCAAAGCATCAATGCACTTAAAATCGTATTACTTTCGAAATCATATTCACTTTCGAAATCGTATCCACAAAATAGGTTAAACCCTCATTTCAAAATCATCATATTTACTAAAAATATGTGATGCAATACGAAATACGGAATTGATATGTTCAAGGCCGTTAAGTCGTTTGGAGTTGGCTTCGTTCTTGAGTCGTTCGGAGGTTATAAGTCGCTCATGACTTAACAAAGGGTATTCACGACCTAATAATAAGGCCTTAAGTCATTCGCGACTTAGCAGAGGGAAGGATGACGAGTTACGACTTAAGGAAGGGATTATAAGTCGTCCATGACTTATCTTGAAGCAGGGAAATGTTCCAGATATTAAAGGCTTGAGTCGGAGGAAGGCGCGACCTAGTTAAGTCGTTGAGGAGATATACCGCAAGAAGCTCATGTTGCTTGAGTGGTATGAGTCTTAGGTCGTAAACCAGGTCATGCTAAGTCGTTATCTGTTTGGAGTCTTGAGTCGTTATATGTAAGTCGGCCTGTATGTATGTGAAGTGTTAGGTCGGCGACGACCTAGTGTATGCTCTTAAGTAAGTATGCAGTTGAGTCGGTTGAGTCGTGTTGTGATGTAATTGCATTGAGTCGTGTTGTATGTATGTAAGTGAGTCGTAAGTGGTGAGTTTTCTTTTATAAGCCGTGTACGACCTAAAGGAAGTGTTGTGTTTGAGTCGCGTTTGCTGAGTCGCTACCGAGTCAATATGAGTCGTAAGTCTTGTGTCATGAGTCGGCCAGGTCTTGAGTCGTATGCAACTTATTGTGCCGGCTGTGAACTACTATAAATAGCGAGTGTGTTGTAACTTTTAAAAAGGGGTTGATTTTTGAATAAAATTTCTTGTTGATTGCTGTGTGCTTTCTTCTAAAATTGGTAGTTGAGTGTAATCTCCTATCTCCACTTTCGGTTATTCGAGTGCGCTCGAATCAACGATTGTTGAAGCCGGTTCGCGGAATCAAGTGCGCTTGATCAACGCTTGAAGAATTGAAGATCTTCTTTCACGGTATCATGCGCGATCAACGTGTTAGAGATAGCTAGAATTCGGTATCTTCGGATCAACAAATTTGAGCATTTTGGTATTCATCAATCCACCGATTTCTACTTTCATCGTTATATCGATTTTCTATTAATCCGCTGCTCCAGTTTTGGTATCAGAGCCATACTTAGCCAATCATAGCTAAGTTGATTCTTGGAGCCAAGTATTTGAAGTTTGAAGTTGTTCATCGTGTTCATCTTGAAGTTGCAACAAGAGGGAGACTTTCGATCCATTCTATTTTGGATCAAAGTGTTGGAGAAGTGTTTGAATTTGAAGTTGCTTGGAGACCTTGAGCCGAGCCAAGTTAAGCCGTGTAGAGCTATTGCCGAGTCAAGGTTGAGGCCATGACTTGCTAGTCTTGTGTTGAAGTTGTGTGTTCGATTTGTTGAAGTATTTGAGAAGTTTTGAAGTGTTTGTGAAGAGTTTCCAATCATGCCGCCAAGGAGAGCTAATCGTCATCAAAATGTTGAAGCGTTGTATAGAAGAGAAGAAGCTGAGCTTATGGAACAACGTATTAATGAGAAATTTGATGAAGGCATTGGAAAGTTAGAGAAGTTGATGAATGATTTGAATCAAACTCAAAGGAGGAGATCACCAAACTCGAACCATGGAGGAAACCGAGTTTCGCCATCGGTTACGGAAGCGAGGAGGGTATCACCGCATTCTTTTAGAGATAGAAGAGAAACATCAATTTCATCACGGAGAGATCATCATGACTATGGACATGAAGAGAGAAGAAGTCAACGTGAATTTGACAATGAGGCGTATAGAGATGAAGAGAGACATAGTCGAAGAAGCATGCATGAACGAAGGGATGATAATGGTCGAGATCGATATAGACATACATTTGATTTTGATGAAGAGGGTGATAGAGCTAGCATTCATTATAGAGATCGAGACCAAGTTCAAAATTCTTATCGAAATGTTGAAGATGATCGTCGATGGGAATCGGGTATGAAGATGGAAATTCCAAAGTTCAAGGGTGGAATGGTAGCTGAAGAATTTCTTGATTGGGTGTCAAATGTTGAAGAGATCTTTGATTTCAAGAAAGTTCCGGAGAATCGTCAAGTGAAGTTGGTTGCTACTAGGTTGAGGGGGAGAGCTTTGGCATGGTGGCAGCAAACTAAACTTACAAAGGAGAGAATGGGAAAGTGAAAGATTGAATCATGGGAGAAGATGAAGAAGTTGATGAGAGCTACATTTTTACCTTACAATTATCAATCACTTATGTACCAGAGATTGCAGAATCTGAGGCAAGGGACGAAGTCAGTTAATGATTATGCGGATGAATTTTACCAACTCATTGCCAGAAATGTTATTATGGAGACGGAAGAACAGTGAACTGCTAGATTTGTTGAAGGATTGAAAATGCAGATACAGGATATGGTTAATATGTTCGATCCAAGATCTGTTGCAGAGGCACATCAGAAAGCGTTGGCTTGGGAGAAGCAAGGAAGGCGTGGAGGTGGTGTGTTTACTAATTCCAATAATCAAGCGAGGAGTGTTAGTGGAAGTTCTAATGTTCCTAAACCTGTTACAAAACCAGTGGTGAAGGAGGCTGAGAAGGCGAAGGTTAGCAGTGGTTTCAAATGTTATAATTGTCAGGAGTTGGGTCACAAAAGCAATGAATGTCCGAAGCCGAAGAAGAGAGCAATGGTTGTTGAGATTGAGGATGATGGTGAGGAGGCAGAATGTTCAAATGTACCTTATGTTGAGGAGGAAGAAGAATTGTCTGGGGATGAAGGTTGTAATCTTATGATGAGGAGGTCATGTCTTACACCAAAGCAAGAGGAGGATTCTAGTTGGTTGAGGAGCAATATTTTTCAGTCGACATGCACTATTTTGGGAAAAGTTTGCAAGTTCGTTATTGATGCTGGAAGCTGTGATAATATTATATCTACAGAAGCAGTAAAAAAGTTGAACTTGAAAACTGAGAAGCATCCTAAACCGTACAAGTTAGCATGGTTAAGGAAGGGTGGTGAAGTGAAGGTGTGTCGAAGGGCTTGTGTTAATTTTTCTATTGGGAAGAAATACAAAGACGAAATTTGGTGTGACGTTGTAGACGTGGATGTGTGTCATCTGTTATTGGGCAGACCATGGCAGTTTGATAGAACAGTGCAACATGATGGTCGTGCTAATAGCTATAGTTTCATGTTCGAAGGTACTAAAATCACTTTAGTTCCCAAGAAGCAGCAACAGAAGGAAATCAAGCTAGAGGAGATCGAAGAACTGAAAACTTTGCTATCTTTGAAGGAGTTTGTCAAGGAGGTTGAAGAGGAGCCTGAAGTGTTTTTATTGATTGGGCGAGATTGTAATGAAGAGGTTGAAATTCCAGAAGAAGCGAAGCCAGTTTTGAAAGAATTTGAAGATGTATTTCCAGAAGAGTTGCCTAAAGAGTTACCTCCACTGAGAGACATTCAACATCAAATAGATCTTGTTCCGGGAGCAGTTTTACCACATCGACCACATTATCGAATGAGTCCGAAGGAACATGAGGAGTTGAGAATGCAAGTGGAAGAGTTGTTAGAGCAGGGACGTGTTCAGGAAAGCTTGAGTCCTTGTGCAGTACCAGCTTTGTTGGTGCCGAAGAAGGATGGAACATGGAGAATGTGTACCGATAGTAGAGCTTTGAACAAGACTACTGTTCGCTACAGATTTCCTATGCCGAGGTTGGATGACTTGCTAGATCAGTTGAGTCGGGCTACTATCTTTTCGAAGATTGATTTGAAGAGTGGTTATCATCAGATTCGAATTAGACGGGAGACGAATGGAAGACCGCATTCAAGACGAGGGAAGGTTTATATGAATGGTTGGTTATGCCGTTTGGTCTATCAAATGCACCAAGTGCATTTATGACGGTGATGAATCAAATTTTCAGACCGTACATTGGGAAGTTTGTCGTAGTTTACTTTGATGATATTCTGATTTATAGTGCGAGCATAGAGGAGCATGTAGAGCATTTGAGAAAAGTGTTAATTATTCTTCGTGAGGAACAATTTTATGCAGCTACGAAGAAATGTGTGTTCATGATTCGAAGTGTGTTATTTTTGGGATATGTTGTATTTGAGAAAGGAATCTAGGTGGACCAGAGTAAAGTTGAAGCTATTATAAATTGGCCACAGCCGAGAACTATCACTGAAGTTAGAAGTTTTCATGGATTGGCATCATTCTACCGAAGATTCATTCCACACTTCAGTAGCGTGATGGCACCAGTTACTGATTGCATGAAGGGGAAACAATTTTCTTGGACAGAGGAAGCTGGGATTGCTTTTGAGAAGATCAAGGAACTATTGACGACAGCCCTAATTCTTGTATTACCAGATTTTTAGTTGTTATTTGAGCTACACACTGATGCATCAATGGTTGGGATTGGAGGAGTGTTGAGTCAGAGTGGAAGACCTATTGCATATTTCAGTGAGAAGTTATCAAGGGCAAAGATGAGATATAATACATACGATGTTGAGTTTTATGCTGTTGTGCAAGCTGTTAAACATTGGAGGCATTATCTATTTCAGAAAGAGTTTGTTCTTTACACTGATCATGAGGCGTTGAAACATTTGCAGGGGCAGGATAAGATTTCAGCGAGACATGCATCATGGATTGCTTATTTGCAACAGTTTACTTTTGTTGTGAAGCACAAATTTGGGGTAACAAATCGTGTGGCTGATGCTTTGAGTAGGAGGAGTCATTTGTTGACTACAATGAAAGTTGAGGTGATGGGGTTTGAATTATTGCCAGAGTTGATTGATGAAGATCCTTACTTTGCAAAGTTTGTTGAGAAAGTTAAGGATGGAGATACTGTTGAATTTATGTTGGTTGATGGATTCTTGTTTAAAGGAAATCGATTATGTATTCCAAAGAGCAGTTTGAGATTGAAGATTATCAAAGAATTACACGAGGAAGGCCATGTGGGTAGAGATCGAACTTTGTAGTTAATTTCTCAATCTTATTTTTGGCCATCAATGAGGAAAGAGGTTGAAAAGTTTGTGGACAGATGTCATATATGTCAGGTTTCGAAGGGAACAGCGACAAATGCAGGATTGTATATGCCGTTACCTGTACCATCAAAACAGTGGGTGGATATCAGCATGGACTTCGTTTTGGGTTTGCCGAGAACTCAAAGGGGAAATGATTCTATTTTTGTTGTGGTGGACAGATTTTCAAAGATGGCACATTTTATTGCCTGCAAGAAGACAGCGGATGCAGTACGAGTGGCACAATTATTCTTTAAGGAGGTGTATCGGTTGCATGGGTTACCAGAATCTATTGTTTCTGATCGGGATACTAGATTTTTGAGCCATTTTTGGTTAAGTTTGTGGAAGATGGTTGGAACAAAGCTGAAATTTAGTAGCGCTTATCATCCGCAAACTGATGGACAAATAGAAGTTGTTAACAGATCGTTGGGAAATTTGTTGCGATGTCTTGTGAAGGACAATCTGAAGAGTTGGGACATGAAGTTATGCCATGCAGAGTTTGCTCATAACCATGCAGTGAATCGTAGTACGGGATACAGTCCATTTCAGATTGTATATTCAAATTTACCTAGGGGACCGTTGGATTTAGCGGTAGTACCACAACTAAAAGGGACAGGTAAACGAGCTGCTGATTTTGTTGAAGGATTGGCGGAATGTCATAAGATCGTTCAGGAACGATTGAAGAAGTCGAATGGGAAGTATAAGCGAATTGCAGATTTGAAGAGACGAAATGTTGAATTTAATGAAGGTGATTTGGTGTATGCTGTGTTAACAAAGGATCGTTTTCCAGTGGGCACTTATAACAAGTTGAAAGCCAGAAAAATTGGTCCTGTAGAAGTTGTGAAACGGATCAATGAAAACGCTTATAAGTTGAAGCTACCGGAAGACGTATACACTTCTGACGTGTTCAATGTTAAACATTTGATTCCATATCATGGAAATGAAATTATTGTGGAAAGAGAAAGTGAAAATTCGAGGACGAATTTCTGTCAACCGGGGGAGGATGATGCAGTACGAACTACGGAATCGATATGTTCAAGGCCTTTATGTCATTTGGAGTTGGCTTCGTTCTTGAGTCGTTCGGAGGTTATAAGTCGCTCACGACTTAACAAAGGGTATTCACGACCTAATAATAAGGCCTTAAGTCGTTCGCGACTTAACAGAGGGAAGGATGACGAGTTACGACTTAACGAAGGGATTATAAGTCGTCCACGACTTATCTTGAAGCAGGGAAATGTTCCAGATATTAAAGGCTTGAGTCGGAGGAAGGCGCGACCTAGTTAAGTCGTTGAGGAGATATATCGCAAGAAGCTCATGTTGCTTGAGTCGTATGAGTCTTAGGTCGTAAACCAGGTCATGCTAAGTCGTTATCTGTTTGGAGTCTTGAGTCGTTATATGTAAGTCGGCCTGTATGTATGTGAAGTGTTAGGTCGGCGACGACCTAGTGTATGCTCTTAAGTAAGTATGCAGTTGAGTCGGTTGAGTCGTGTTGTGATGTAATTGCGTTGAGTCGTGTTGTATGTATGTAAGTGAGTCGTAAGTGGTGAGTTTTCTTTTATAAGCCGTGTACGACCTAAGGGAAGTGTTGTGTTTGAGTCGCGTTTGCTGAGTCGCTGCCGAGTCAATATGAGTCGTAAGTATTGTGTCATGAGTCGGCCAGGTCTTGAGTCGTATGCGACTTATTGTGCCGGCTGTGAACTACTATAAATAGCGAGTGTGTTGTAACTTTTAAAAAGGGGTTGATTTTTGAATAAAATTTCTTGTTGATTGCTGTGTGCTTTCTTCTAAAATTGGTAGTTGAGTGTAATCTCCTATCTCCACTTTCGGTTATTCGAGTGCGCTCGAATCAACGATTATTGAAGCCGATTCGCGGAATCAAGTGCGCTTGATCAACGCTTGAAAAATTGAAGATCTTCTTTCACGGTATCGTGTGCGATCAACGTGTTAGAGATAGCTAGAATTCGGTATCTTCGGATCAACGAATTTGGGCATTTTGGTATTCATCAATCCACCAATTGCTACTTTCATCGTTATATCGATTTTCTGTTAATCCGCTGCGCCAATATGTCATTTCACTAGAAAGTATCATTTCAAATCCCAACTTAGGTTATAACATCATTTAACCATATTCGCTTTTAAATCAAAGATTTAAATCTAGACAATTCAACCTTGCATCATTTGAATTTTTGAAAATAGTTTAGGTAATCGTAAATAGTTTAAAATGGTTTAAAATACTTTAAAATAGATTAAACAATTTAAAATAATTTAAAATACATTAAAATAGTTAAAATGGTTTAAATAGTTAAATAGATTTAAATAGTTTAAAAAAGTTTTAAAAAGTTCAAAAATAGTTTAAATTGTTTAAAATAGTTTAAAAATTGATTTAGTATAGTTTAAACAGTTTAATATAAAATGGTTTGATTACTAAAAATGATTTATATAGCAAATAGTTCGAAAATCTAAATAAATATGAATTTAAAATAATATATCTCTAAGCAGTTTATATTAAAATAACTGATTTGAAATTAACATCAAATTAACCTATTTCTTCCATATCAACAAATCTAGACACTATCCAACTATCAAATCAACAAATTCAATTTTAAATCTTCCAATTCAGATTCTCCATAAAACCAATTAAATCTATATGGATTTCAAATCCATGTTTGAACTATAAATTTAAACTACTTCAAATTAAATAGAGTTCAAAGTTTAAATATTCAAGTGTTTACAAATTTCGATAAATTTCATTTATACTTCAAAATTCAAGTTCAAAGTTTCAATTTAAATTCTTCAACTAATTCACTTAAATAAATTTCAATTTTAACATTTAAAAGCGTGAACTTTGGAAATAATTCGGCTTATATAAATCTAAATCCAAACTATCATTTAAGTGGATTCCAAAATTTAAAAATTTAAAAATTATTTAATTTAACTAATCCAGTGTCTGTATATAATTTTCTACCCTATGGTCAAGTGATACGGATATGTATCATTTCAACCCGTAATAAATTTAAATTTATGGGTATATATCATTTCAACCCGCAACCCTGAGTTAAAATTCAAAATCCATAAAATTACTCGAGTCTATCAATTAAACCATGGTTTGTCCCTAATCTACAAGATCGTTTGGATATGTGTCATTTCACCCATAGTGATTTACTAACAATAAACAAAGGGAGCTTGTAGTGTGATAACAACATATGAATAAACATACATCCAATCATTCAAATAAACAATTAAACATCCATCACAATCATCATTCATATCAACCAATAAACAACAACAATTAGCTAGTTATCATTAACAGGTATTTAATTGACAATTAAAATTCAAAATTAAATTAAATGGCAATTAAGTTCAATGAAAATCAAATTTAACTAGAATGACAATTTAAATATACCAAACATCAACCAATCAATTTCTAATCTCGTCATAAATTTAATTTAAGTAACATAAGGTAATTTAGTAGTTGTGAGTGGGTTAAAACACTCACCTTTGATTTGTCATCAATTTAAAATCCAATTAATGCCCAAAAATCCAATAGTATTAAAATGTAGCCTAACTGGTTTCATATTATCTGAAATTTCGATGGGGTCACAGCGGGAAAAAAACCGCACGTGAATCTAAGCTGGTACGCAAATGTTATTAACATTAGAAGATTGGAAAATTTTGGCCGAGTCGACTTCGAATATACAGGTCCGCTGCCTAAAATTTAGGCTCGTATGCCAAAATGACCCAAGACCTAAGTCATTTGGCTCCTGACCCTAAGTCGCTGCAGGGTGTTTGCCTCTGCAACCCATAGCACGACACTAAAGCACACTTGACGCGCTTTTTTTTTTGAAATCGAAACTAGGTTTTGGAATTTGTGAATTAGGTTATATGTTCTGTTGTTTTAGAAGGAGGAAGAGGATATACATACAGAAGTAATGAAACGAGAAATAGATAGTGTTATAACAGCCTATATATAGGTAGGGTTGGATCAAAAAGATAACAATGGCCTAAAAAGTATGTTTTGTTCCCGAAATGAAAATGGGTCATCCAATATATCGAAATATAGGTTTTCAATATTTTTAAACTCAATAGAACTAGTTTTGAACCCTAGTTTCATTATGTACAGAAGTTGGCTTTTAAAATCAGCTTATTTTAGTTGAATTCATTAAATTAATTTCCACACGTTTCAAGCTTGCACGGCCAAACGACAAGTCAGATCGCTTCGAAACTGGAAATCCTACAATAATTCACTATTACGGATCCGATGAAACTAGTTTCCTCGAAATCTATAACAGTGGCCAAAATGCCTAATTTTCACGTTAATTAAATAAATTATTATGAAATTGGCTTAATCACTTTTAAATAAAAATTTACAAGTTAACCATTTTATCATTCTTGATTATAGAGAACTTAATAATCTTTTTAAGTAAATTTTCCTTATTAAGCCTAAGATTTAAATACTATACTAATTACAGTGTTCAATTATAATGGTAATAAATTCATTAATTACAATTTTTAAATTCCAATAAATTCAATTATTTTGATTTCACTCTGATTATTTAATTGATTATTACCTTATGAATATAGTTAACGTTAGTTTACATTTTATTACATTCATATTTACAGTTATCATTCTTTACCATATTAACTACATTAATTAATTACATTAATTTTCGTTGATTTCCCAATTAATTTCACCGGATTAAATAATAAGACGATAAATAAGCAATTGTTACTTTTACGTATTTTAATCACATTTATAAGTTTATGGTTTACAACAAGGTTATAAATTTACGTACAAATAACCGATCCCACATTATATACTAAACCAATTAAATAAAATAACATATTTTATTATTAATACAACATTGAATTTATTTCTCATTTACAATCATAACCAATTAACTTAACAATTATTTCATTTGATTGAAATTACATTAGATTAACTATCAAAGCATACAAACACCGTTATTAAATCATATTCAAAATATTTTTTCTTGTTAATAAGTCATAAATTTTATTTCTTATAAAATTAAATTCTAAAATATTATTAAATTCAAGATTTTAATCATCGAAAAAATACTAGTTGTCGCACTCTCCGCCACTCAAAACTATTCATCCTCGAAAAGAGAAAATAGGAAACTAAAATATTTTATTCGAAGTATTCAATTTATAAACAATTAATTTACTAATTAAGTATACTAAATAATATATACCATTTAATAAGCAATAAAATCTTTCATATCCAAGTTTATAAAAGTTTGAAAATATTTTCGCTTTAACAAAAAATTTCTAAGTCTGAAATTCACGAAAAATTTCGGCAGAGTCTCCTTTGTATGGAGAGGTCCAGGAAAAATAATAATATCAATAATACCATATTTCAAAAATAATATATCCCATACAGGGAAAATAATATAATAATGCTATAAAATTGTATTCCAAAAACGTGCCTATTTGTCGGGCAAACAACGCTTATGAAACCAAAAGTAATAGCTATTGCTTCCATAAACCTATGTTTCATTTATTTAATCCAAAACAGTTAGAATTATGTAAAAAAGCAACATGTTAGTTGTTTCCAATTATTAACAAAATAAATCAACACACATAACAATAGTCTTTTGCAAACAAACAACACGACCATCATATGTAAGAAAGGAATCAATCATACATCCATAGCAACCAAACTAATGATTTGTGCAGGTTCAGAAACTTTTAAACGTACAAGGTGATAAATAAACCATCAAGTGTACCCTACGCTCAGCAGCCTTGGATAGTTAATTAATAGATTATTTGTACATCCTTATACAGTTAGAAGTATCATTTCCCAAACATCCCATAAGCCAAAACAAACAATAATTTCAAATATCGTTTTGGTTTATTCTTATTAATTTGCTTTCACATCATTTACTATTTATTTATTTTCATTCATTCATATAGTGATTATTTTTCATTAATTTAAATTCTTCACTTACGAAAATTCATTTCCCATTCACTCGTACAATGCCTTTTTCCATTACATTACATTCATTTACTTACATAACTTATTTCCATTCAATTATTAATGCAAGTCTCTTTACAAATCTAATTCACCATTATTATTTACTTTGATTTCCTTTTATTAATATTCATTTGTGAATCAACTCATACTTATATTTTAACATCTTTTTTTCACATTTATCTCTTTCATATATAACATTATTGAATATTGAATCTATTTTTGGATCATTTCACATTCTGAAGTTATAATCATTTAATTAATATAGTATTCAATTTTTCTATTCACTTTAATTATAAATGGCTTAAAACATTAACTTAAGTTTATGATCATTAACTTACAGTATTCACCTTTTATATTAAATTTAGTTAGTATTTATAACGTTTTTGTAACATCAAAATTCTTTTTATAGAAATAATTCCATTTGAACACTTTCACTACTTAAGTTTTACTTGTATAATATTCTATTACATCTTTCTATTTAACATTACAACTTCTTAAACAACTCTGGTGCGTTATATGTTTGTCTTTTAGAATGTAATTGAATGTTACACTAGTTTATCTTATTCATTTTAGTTAACAAATGTTTAGTAATAACACCTTCTAAAATTTCATATTTACAAGTTACAAATTTTCAATTTCTTATATGTGTGTGTGTGTGTGTGTGTGTGTGTGTATATATATATATATATATATTTCATTGATTACTTAGCACCTAATTTCTTCTTTTTGTTTCATTTTAAAAGATTCTAACGATTAAAATAGATAAGATTTCATTCATTTTAATAATTAAAATTCCTAATTTATAGAAACTTAAGAACTAAATGTTGGGTTCCATTTCAAATCATTTAAAATTATATATATATATATATATATATATATATATATCTGTGTGTGTGTGTGTATGTATGTGTGTGTGTATGCATGTGTGTATGTATATATATACTTATAGCCATTATATCAAATCGTATTTAGAAATTAAAATTAAGATTTGTTTATCAAAACAAATGTGCAGCAAAATTATTACACCAGCCTTCACACATTGCAACACGAAAATGAACTTAGATAATGCGTGCACTTATCAACGAAATTATTTTCCAGCGACAAAGAGGAGAGTACGAAACTTATTTCTTTTTAAAATTCCATTAAAATAATTCATTCAAATTACATTAAAAATATTTATATTCGAAAATACTTCCAAATAATAATAACAATATTACATTCTAAAATCTTTTGAAAACCAATTTCAAACCCCAGAAATTAAGTTCTCGAATCTCCAATTTATATTTACTTTACCTATAAATCTTATTTTGCAATCAATATTTATAAAATTCTACTTCCTAACAAACAAAAGTATCACAAGTAACTATATCCATCAATAAAAATTATTCTTTTATGTACAAAATATAATGCTAGGTAAAATTATTTCATTTACCAATATTTCAAAAGGATATTGTGTCGGTCGGCCGTATTACGTGTTTAGAAATCCCATTCGATGCCATAACATCATATGTACCGACCATAATTTATAAATACTAAAAAAACAAATTAACACAATACAAAAACATTTTATGACACTAAGAAGTACACTCTCTCATATATATACACTAAGGAAACTCATTCAAGGGTATTACTACCATATCTCTAATGAGTCAGGCCCCACAAAGCTAACGTTATCCCTAAACCAAGCTCTAATACCAAATATAACCGCCTACCATTTTGGATGATTCGACAATAAACCATATATGACGGACTCAAACCATTTAAAAGAGAGGATTGTTATAGGGTAAATAAGAAAAAGCAGAGGAAAGAAAGAAACAAAAACACAGAATCTCACAGCAAATGGGTAAAATATAATAATCAAATAAACAATTCAAGAAGTTGTTTTATAAATAACACTTAATTACATTTTTACAATATAGATCAGAGTTATGCATACAGCATAAATAAATAAATAATGCAGCGGAACAACATGATGCAGTGGTGTAAATATAATAAATAGCATACAAATCTTCGTCTACGTCCTCCAGAGATAAATGGTCTTCAATATGCTAAAAAGCTCAGACATACGCGAGTGTAATGAAAAGAAAAAACACTCAAGTTTGAACTAAAAGATCTTTTGTAAGTTAAATCAATAGTAAATAAATATGAGTGTGACAGCTTCAGTGATGTTTATGGTGTTTGACATCTTTTATCAAGCGTCCAACGTGCGTGCAATAACTTAAGAGATGTTCGAGATTCCATATCCTAAGTATCCGTTAAACTATCTACATACATAGTGCAATAAGCTTTTATAGTAGTGTCTACAGTAGAGTAAAGTAATAAAATAGCATTAAGGCATTACCCATACCCCCTTTAACACATTTTTATATATTCTTGTAGTCCATACAGTACAATAATTCCTCCGTAGACTAGAGTGCTATCAGAGGGAACTCCATAGGTACGGTACAAACCAAACTCGTAATGGACGTGATAAGGCATGTGACAAGGCATGCAAGGCAATGTCCAGGGTTGGATACTACCGTTTTTCGAATCTGAACTGGCGGCAACGCATAGCAGCTACTACTGCCTACCTTGGAACAAACTCCCAAAATAAAATCGAGGAGTGGCCACCAAATCAATCACAAAGTAATGAACATGGTATCAAAGAAATGTGTCCGATCGGAGGTGCGACCTCACTTTGCCCGGCATGGCTCCTGTTTTAGCTACATCAAGCTGACCCAAGGGAGTTATGCCTACGTTAATACCTCATACAGAAGGATTCGCCAAACCATCCAACTTTATTCTGGAATCTCCACTACGTGCACAGTTGTTAAAGAGGTTTTGGGTATTGGCAGAGAGTATGACAATATCCGATCTCGGTTTTTTTAACAACCAAATACTTATTTCACACCAGATGGTTCTTTTACATTTTCAAAATCAATTCATAATTGATATCAAATATCATATCCACTTAAAATCATATTACTTTTGAAATCATATTCACTTTCAAAATCATATCCTCAAAATAGGTTAAACCCTCATTTCAAAATCGTCATATTTACTTATAATGTATCATTTCATTAGAAATATCATTTCAAATACCAACTTAGGTTATCACATCATTTAACAATATTCACTTTAAAATCAAAGATTTAAATCTAAAGAATTCAACCTTGCATCGTTTGAATCTTCGAAAATAGTTTAGATAGTCGTAAATAGTTTAAATAGTTTAAAAATAGTCTAAAAACCTAAAAATAGGTTAAATGGTTTAAAATAGTTTAAAATAGATTAAAATAGTTTAAAATGGATTAAAATAGTTAAATAGAGTTAAATAGTTTAAAATAGTTTAAATGGTTTAAAATTGTTTAAAAATAGTTTAATAGTTTAATATAAAATGTTTTGATTATTCGAAATGGTTTATGTAGTAAATAGTTTTGCAAATCTAAATAAATTTGAATATAAAACAATATATATTTAAATAGTTTATATAAAAATAATTAATTTGAAATTAATATCAAATTAAACTATTTCTTCCATTTCAACAATCTGGATCATATCCAACTTTCAAATCAACAAACTCAATTTTAAATGTTCCAATTCAGATTCTCAATAACACCATTTAAATATATATCGCTTTCAAATCCATGTTTGAACTATAAATTTAAACTACTTCAAATTTAATAGGGTTCAAAGTTTAAATATTCAAATGTTTACAAATTTTAATAAAATTCATTTATACTTCGAAATTCGACTTTAATGTTTCAATTTCAGTTCTTTAACCAATTCATTTAAACAAATTTTAATTTCAACATTTAAAAGCTTGGATTTTGGAAATAATTCATTTTATATAAATCTTACTTTTTTTCCTAAATATCATTTAACGGGATTCTAAAATTTGAGAATTTAAAAATCATTTAATTTAACCAATCTGGTATGCGTATATAATTTTATACCCTATGGTCAAGTGATACGGATATATATATATCATTTCAACCCGCAGTAAATTTAACTTTACGAGTATATATCATTTCAACCTGCAATTTCGAGTTAAAATTCGAAATCCATAACACTCAAGTCTACCATTTCAACCCATAATGATTTTTCCTAATCTATAAGATCGTTTGGGTACATATCATTTCAACCCATAGTGATTTACTGTAACAACCCGGTATTCGTGTCGATTTATAATCGACATTAAACGATTAATATTGACCCAAATTTCCGTTTGAATTTTTAAATTTGAATTAAAATTCTTTTGTATATGGTTAAAAGGGGTTTCCGGGCTTTAGTTTTCTCGGCCCACTTAACTATTTTATGCCGTGAAAAATTCATTCCCTTTTCCCCCTTTAACCCGTTCCCCTCTCTAATTTCTTTAACCCGATCCCCCCTTTTTTCATTTTCATTTTTATAAAACCCTTAACTAAATTATTTATTAAATATAAACCAGCCCAACCAAACTGCCTCTCCCATTTCAGCCCAAAGTATTAAACTATAAAACTTAATCAAATCGCAACTCATTTCTCAGCCCAGCCCACTATCTCCCTTTTGCCTTTTCTTCGACTTAAACCCATCCCCCTTTTTTTAATTCATTTTTCTTATTCGTTCGTTTGCTAACCTAAAACCACCGAAACAAAAGAAAATGGCGGCCTCTCTTTGTCGATTTAGGGCTTCGGCTTCTTTCTGGAATTAGGGTTTCGATTTCCGATGGTTGCTCGTCTCGCGTGGCTGCTGCGGTGTGCTTGGCTTCAATTCGTCGACTAGGTGAGTTCACTCACATCTAATTCATCTCGTGTTCGACCGTTTAGATTTGTTGAATGATTTGTCAATTGAAGCTCATTACGATGATGATTCTCTTGGGGTGAATTTATATGGTTCGTACTCCAATTTTTCGTTCGTCTGAATATTTTTGAATTCGTCAAGTCGTTTCTCTGGCCGTTGGTTTTCGTTTGGATGATTGAGATTTTTCCTCGACTAATTCATGTGCGTATATATATGATAAAGCCTTGGTTGACACGATTTTGATTTGGTGCCGTTTTGATTTTTGCTTGATGGTTACGGCATTAAAACTTTCCTCTTTTTTTTGATTCGTTTGACTTCGAGTAAATACTGGTATTTTGAACTCGGTCGATTTATCATTCTTTCTCGTGAATTTCTGGGTGGGCTTCACTGTATACTATTTGCATCTCTGGACTTTGAATTTTTGCATTCGTGAATCTTGAAACTTACTTCTTTGTTACTTCATATATTCATCAATGTTGGCATGGCTGTTCTCTTGAGATTGAAGTTGTTGTTAACGGCCTTGATTGATCTGCATTCATATATGTCTGAAGCTTATTGGTTCGATTCCAGTATATTTTTGTTTTACTGTCCTGTACATGTTGTAACTAGACTTGTTCTTTTTGCTACCTGTACTCGAGCTCTTTGCATTTTTGATGCTCTTTGAGTTGCAGTGCTTCATTTCTGGTGACATGTGCATTTGTCTTTGCACTTGCCTACTGTTGCCTTCATTGTTGCTAGTAGCATTGCTTTGTTCAGCTGCACTTATAGCCTTTGTGCTTCATTGTTGCCAGTTGCAATCATTTTTGCCTGTGCATTCATTATAGTCTTGTTGCCTCTGTTACATGTTGCAGCTGACTTGTTCCATGCATTACTGTATATTCATACTGTTGGCATTCATATGTTTACAAGTACATTTCATATACTTGAAGCCATTCATGCAAAATTCTGTAGCCTTCTTCTGGTTCATTTCTTTTTGGAACCATTGCTTTGGGACTCTTTTCCAACTAGTGTCCCCTGTTGCATTTCTGTGCACCCTCTCTGTTGCACCATTTTGCTCTGTGCATCCTACTGCATATGTACATTTGTTGATGTTGCCACTTCATTTCAGTGTGCATTAGACCTGAACTTGTTAGTCGAGTTTGCTTTCTGCATAATATGTTGACTTTGTTCTCGAGTATGATACTTGCATTTGTATCATGCTGTCTCTTGTGCCATTTACTTGGTGCCGTTCTATGTTGCACCCCAGTTTCATTTTATTCATGTGCAACTAGTAGTGTACGTCCATTGTGTACATTTGGGTTCGCATTTATGTCGTCAAAACTTGACCTCTGCAGTTTTTGATTACTGTCGGTATTCAATGGGTACATCATCACTTTAGTGGCAAGGCAGTGCACGCAAGCGTGAACTGCAGCCACACGGTATTCGGTTGAGTACATCATCACTATAGTGGCAAGGCAGTGCACGCAAGCGTGAACTGCAGCCACACGGTATGGTTTTGTGATATTCTATTTGTTTTGACTTATGGATCTTTTTGCGTATTCCATATTCTGTAGTGGCGAGGCAGTGCACGCGTGCGTGTACTGCAGCCCTACTTGAATTAATATTTTATTGATATTTCAATGGTTTGAACTGTTTGTTCATTTCAATTTAATATTCTGAATTGCATTCTGATTTGGTTTAATTACTGTCGTCTATTCAGTATTTATTTATTATTGCTTCTGTGCACTAATAACTGAGTTTGAATTAGACTGACTCGAGTATTATTTTCTTTTGAATCTAATACTCGGGTCAGACCGAGTATTTACAGGTTGTAGATATTCTGCTTTGGGTTGCTGCTAGAGCTATGAAGTTCTTTCATATCTTTTGGAGTAGTCGTCATTTGTAGTAGTCTGTATTATTGTATAGGAAGATATGTATTCATGTATATTATATACGTTAATGTACTTGTATATGTAACTTCCTGAGTTGACTATTGTAGTTGTATCATATGTACCGTGTAAACGTATTGTAACTGACATCAGTTATATATATATGAGATTTTCTGATTTATCTGTGTTCTGCATTTATATTTATCTGTGTTATTAGTTTATATTTGTCCTAGACTATTATAGCGACCGTGTGGTAGCTTTGAGTTTGCATCGGCATGCCGGATTCTCTTCTGAAATTAAAAGCATGTTTTTACTATCTGACATATCGGTGTTCGCACAAAGCAATTACACGGATGGTCGCTCCTCAACAGCCTTATTCTCCGTGCTAGTTGACAGCACTACACCGTAGTGTTCTTGGCTAGCGTGGGTATAGAGGTGGGGCGTCACAGCTTGGTATCAGAGCCTGGGGTTTAGAACAAATATAAAACATAACTTAGATAGTACATGTGTTACAACTATTTGTCGATGTTTTATTTCACATCTTTGTCTTAAGATCATCTTTGATTGTTAGGAATGAATTCCTAACGCTTATTCGTGAGCATTGCTGCTATTCTCTATCGCACTTGCTCACTTGAGTTTACACTTCTAAGTATCAGTGTATATATGCTCTACCAAGTGCATATTGCTGCAACTAGTACCCACTTCGATTTGAACTCGCATTGTTTATTCGAACTGCTATATATATGCATTCTTATCTCTGATTCGTGTACTTAATGCAGTTTCCATACAATTGGGTTTTGGGTATCAATCTTTGAGACAAATTGCATTCCAATTGTCGACTCTGTCTGTTTATCCATGGTGTGTTGGTTTTCATGTGCCTCTCTCTGATAGTTTTAAAATTTCTTTGGTATAAAAGAAATTGTCTTGGTCTTTGCCTTGTCGATATCGACGTTGACTTGACTTTTACTTTTGTTAAAGTCATTCAAGCATTTATGCTCGTTCTGCTTTGTTTTTCCAATTGTTGATCGGTTCTTCTTTTCCGGTTAGTTGTTATCACCTTTGTCGACTTTGATAACTTCTATTTCAGGAATTTTGGGTATTCCTACTTTGATGGATTTGGAATCGAATTCTTTGTATTTTATTCACGTCTTCGAATGTGAATCTTAGTGAATTGATTTGGTTTTCGAATTTAATCGATTCTTGATTATTTCCCGATTTGCTGCTATCATTTATTAGCAACTTTGATGACCTTTTCTTCGGGATTTTTGTGAACATACCTTTCGATGAATTCGGTATCGATTTCTTTGGATTCTATTCACGTCTTCGTATGTGAATTCTTGTGATTGATTGTTTCTACAATCATTTTTGTGATTTGTCACTTTAAAAATATAAAGGTTTCAATACTAGTAGTAAATATCAAAACTCTTTTATCAAAATGTTTTCAACTCTATTTTCAATACCAAACTCGTTTTTGAAACCGTTTTCCAATCTATTAGTATATACAAATCTTTATTTCACTCGTATGAGAAATCTAATTAAACGGCTTAGTAAAACAAGTGGTATGAAACGCTTGCGTTTACTTCGTCGGTTAATTGTTGGACTTGTTCGATTGAACCTCTAGTGACAAATTTTATTAGTGAAGATTTACAGTTTGTCCGTAAATATTTAAGTTAAGTAAGTGGTTATGGGACATGATGCTAAACTTTTACATTTACTGACTTAGTGTAATTGACACTTCTCGTTGATCATGACGATCATTTTTACGGTTAGACTAGGCCTCATCGGTGTGATTTCGTCTCACACATATCTCTTGGGCTTTGAGGATTGTCTAAACACCACTTGTGTGATTTCATTCACACATACTTTTCTTTTGATTGTGAGGTTAGACTAGACACCACTTGTGTGATTCCACTCACACATACCTCTTTTGATTTTTTGGTTAGTCTGGACCTCAATCTGTGTGATTTCGACTCACACATGTGGGGTAGCGCCCCACGGTCTTCGGGCCATTCGTGTGTCAAAAATTAATGGCTTGCAACCATGAGATAGCGTCTCGTTATGCGTTGCACGTGTTGATGATTTTTCATGCTCGCGGGTAGGTGAGATTCCGTGCTCCCGTTCTCACTTTGCGTTGCACGTGTTGATGATTTTTCATGCTCGCGTGTAGGTGAGATTCCGTGCTCCCGTTCTCGCTTTGCGTTGCCCGTGTTGGTGATTTTCATGCTCACGTGTAGGTGAGATTCTGTGCTCCCGTTCTCGCTTTGCGTTGCCCGTGTTGGTGATTTTCATGCTCACGTGTAGGTGAGATTCCGTGCTCCCGTTCTCGCTTTGCGTTGCACGTGTTGATGATTTTTCATGCTCGCGGGTAGGTGAGATTCTGTGCTCCCGTTCTCGCTTTGCGTTGCCCGTGTTGGTGATTTTCATGCTCACGTGTAGGTGAGATTCTGTGCTCCCGTTCTCGCTTTGCATTGCACGTGTTGGTGATTTTCATGCTCATGTGTAGGTGAGATTCCGTGCTCCCGTTCTCGCTTTGCGTTGCACGTGTTGATGATTTTTCATGCTCGCGGGTAGGTGAGATTCCGTGCTCCCGTTCTCGCTTTGCGTTGCACGTGTTGATGATTTTTCATGCTCGCGTGTAGGTGAGATTCCGTGCTCCCGTTCTCGCTTTGCGTTGCCCGTGTTGGTGATTTTCATGCTCACGTGTAGGTGAGATTCTGTGCCCCCGTTCTCGCTTTGCGTTACATGTGTTGATGAATTTTCATGCTCGCGTGTTGGTGAGTTTCCATACTCTCCTTTGAGTTTTCATACTCTGTTCGAGTTTTCATACTCCGTTCGAGTTTTCATACTCCGTTTGAGTTTTCATACTCTGTTCGAGTTTTCATACTCCGTTTGAGTCTTCATACTCTGTTCGAGTTTTCATACTCCGTTCGAGTTTTCATACTCCGTTTGAGTCTTCATACTCTGTTCGAGTTTTCATACTCCGTTTGAGTTTTCATACTCCGTTTGAGTTTTCATACTCTGTTCGAGTTTTCATACTCCGGTTCGAGTTTTCATACTCGCGTTCGAGTTCTCATACTTTTAGCTTGTGTTTTCTGGATTTCTTGTGAAGATTTCTAGAATTTGTGCTTCACCAATTTTCGTGATTTCTATTGATAAGTTTTATCAATTCTTGTGCATTGGTGAATTCGTGTGTTATTGACTTGTTATGAATACAAGTTTAGGGTATGATATCCCTTTCTATCTTTGAGAAGATTCTTGTGACCTTTTTGATGAACGAAAATTCATTGGTATTATATTTTGATGCCAATTATTTCGATGAAATTTTGACGTATGTCGAAGTTGCTACTGACATTGCTATTTTAATCACGTGTTTTAAAAATTTGTTATTCTTCAAAATTGTTTCAAATTATAAATCAAAATTGTTTTCAAAATTTTTACGATTTGCGCTTTCAAAAGAATGAGGAAGCGAATTAAACGTTTCAGTAAAATCGAGGACTATGACCCCTTTCTTTTACTGATTCGCTTAATTCCGGACTTGTCCGTTTGAGAACGTAAAATGTTATTTATTTAAAATACACAATTTAACACTTTCAAGGAAACGATGAAGTGAATTAAACGATTTAGTAAAACTCTTGGTTATGAGTCATGTGCGTTTGCTATTTCGGTTAATTTCGGACTCGTTAATTGAAAAATTTGTAATTTGAAATTTGATTACCGTTGTGGTAATTTCTGATTATCGTTTTGATAATTGGATGTTTATGATTTCTGATTTATCGTTTTTTGAAAATCAGATATTTATTGTTTCTAATTATCGCTTGTGATAATTAGATATTTGAGATTTAATTATCGCTTGTGATAATTAGATATTTGAGATTTAATTATCGTTTGCGATAATTAAATATTTGTGATTTAAGATTGATTTTCGATTGTGATAATCGAATACTTGTTGATTTGATTATCGTTTTTGATAATCGAATATTTGTGATTTGAGATTTCTGAATTATCTATTGATAATTAGATTTTTGATGAGAATTTGTGAATTTCTTTTATGAAATTAAGAGATTTCTTTGGCGTTTATATTGTACTACGCCAGTGTGCCGGCTCAATTTTCTACTATTCATGACGTTTTCTACGTCTTCTGGTTCCGGAAATGCCTTATGGATTTCCGATCCTTATTCTTGAGCAACCTTCTATTCACATCATTGCTTCGAGGGTGTAGCACCTTCGAAATAAAGATGTTTCTCTTGTGGAGATTCTCAATGGTTCTCAAATTCTATGGATTTCACATTGGAATCCAGAGAATTCATCGAGCAATCACGATCAGGCTTTCTCTATCATGCTCTTTATGGTGAACTTCCTACTTCGAATTTCTTCATCTTGTGATGATATGCTCTTATGGTTGTTACTTTTTATCCGTTTGTTCCTTATGATTGCGAGGACGCAATTTCTTTAAGGAGGGGAGTCTGTAACAACCCGGTATTCGTGTCGATTTATAATCGACATTAAACGATTAATATTGACCCAAATTTCCGTTTGAATTTTTAAATTTGAATTAAAATTCTTTTGTATATGGTTAAAAGGGGTTTCCGGGCTTTAGTTTTCTCGGCCCACTTAACTATTTTATGCCGTGAAAAATTCATTCCCTTTTCCCCCTTTAACCCGTTCCCCTCTCTAATTTCTTTAACCCGATCCCCCCTTTTTTCATTTTCATTTTTATAAAACCCTTAACTAAATTATTTATTAAATATAAACCAGCCCAACCAAACTGCCTCTCCCATTTCAGCCCAAAGTATTAAACTATAAAACTTAATCAAATCGCAACTCATTTCTCAGCCCAGCCCACTATCTCCCTTTTGCCTTTTCTTCGACTTAAACCCATCCCCCTTTTTTTAATTCATTTTTCTTATTCGTTCGTTTGCTAACCTAAAACCACCGAAACAAAAGAAAATGGCGGCCTCTCTTTGTCGATTTAGGGCTTCGGCTTCTTTCTGGAATTAGGGTTTCGATTTCCGATGGTTGCTCGTCTCGCGTGGCTGCTGCGGTGTGCTTGGCTTCAATTCGTCGACTAGGTGAGTTCACTCACATCTAATTCATCTCGTGTTCGACCGTTTAGATTTGTTGAATGATTTGTCAATTGAAGCTCATTACGATGATGATTCTCTTGGGGTGAATTTATATGGTTCGTACTCCAATTTTTCGTTCGTCTGAATATTTTTGAATTCGTCAAGTCGTTTCTCTGGCCGTTGGTTTTCGTTTGGATGATTGAGATTTTTCCACGACTAATTCATGTGCGTATATATATGATAAAGCCTTGGTTG
This sequence comes from Allium cepa, assembly GCA_030765085.1. Taxonomy (NCBI): domain Eukaryota; kingdom Viridiplantae; phylum Streptophyta; class Magnoliopsida; order Asparagales; family Amaryllidaceae; genus Allium; species Allium cepa. Next base: position 977,926,790 of record CM060931.1, read on the forward strand.
ACACGATTTTGATTTGGTGCCGTTTTGATTTTTGCTTGATGGTTACGGCATTAAAACTTTCCTCTTTTTTTTGATTCGTTTGACTTCGAGTAAATACTGGTATTTTGAACTCGGTCGATTTATCATTCTTTCTCGTGAATTTCTGGGTGGGCTTCACTGTATACTATTTGCATCTCTGGACTTTGAATTTTTGCATTCGTGAATCTTGAAACTTACTTCTTTGTTACTTCATATATTCATCAATGTTGGCATGGCTGTTCTCTTGAGATTGAAGTTGTTGTTAACGGCCTTGATTGATCTGCATTCATATATGTCTGAAGCTTATTGGTTCGATTCCAGTATATTTTTGTTTTACTGTCCTGTACATGTTGTAACTAGACTTGTTCTTTTTGCTACCTGTACTCGAGCTCTTTGCATTTTTGATGCTCTTTGAGTTGCAGTGCTTCATTTCTGGTGACATGTGCATTTGTCTTTGCACTTGCCTACTGTTGCCTTCATTGTTGCTAGTAGCATTGCTTTGTTCAGCTGCACTTATAGCCTTTGTGCTTCATTGTTGCCAGTTGCAATCATTTTTGCCTGTGCATTCATTATAGTCTTGTTGCCTCTGTTACATGTTGCAGCTGACTTGTTCCATGCATTACTGTATATTCATACTGTTGGCATTCATATGTTTACAAGTACATTTCATATACTTGAAGCCATTCATGCAAAATTCTGTAGCCTTCTTCTGGTTCATTTCTTTTTGGAACCATTGCTTTGGGACTCTTTTCCAACTAGTGTCCCCTGTTGCATTTCTGTGCACCCTCTCTGTTGCACCATTTTGCTCTGTGCATCCTACTGCATATGTACATTTGTTGATGTTGCCACTTCATTTCAGTGTGCATTAGACCTGAACTTGTTAGTCGAGTTTGCTTTCTGCATAATATGTTGACTTTGTTCTCGAGTATGATACTTGCATTTGTATCATGCTGTCTCTTGTGCCATTTACTTTGTGCCGTTCTATGTTGCACCCCAGTTTCATTTTATTCATGTGCAACTAGTAGTGTACGTCCATTGTGTACATTTGGGTTCGCATTTATGTCGTCAAAACTTGACCTCTGCAGTTTTTGATTACTGTCGGTATTCAATGGGTACATCATCACTTTAGTGGCAAGGCAGTGCACGCAAGCGTGAACTGCAGCCACACGGTATTCGGTTGAGTACATCATCACTATAGTGGCAAGGCAGTGCACGCAAGCGTGAACTGCAGCCACACGGTATGGTTTTGTGATATTCTATTTGTTTTGACTTATGGATCTTTTTGCGTATTCCATATTCTGTAGTGGCGAGGCAGTGCACGCGTGCGTGTACTGCAGCCCTACTTGAATTAATATTTTATTGATATTTCAATGGTTTGAACTGTTTGTTCATTTCAATTTAATATTCTGAATTGCATTCTGATTTGGTTTAATTACTGTCGTCTATTCAGTATTTATTTATTATTGCTTCTGTGCACTAATAACTGAGTTTGAATTAGACTGACTCGAGTATTATTTTCTTTTGAATCTAATACTCGGGTCAGACCGAGTATTTACAGGTTGTAGATATTCTGCTTTGGGTTGCTGCTAGAGCTATGAAGTTCTTTCATATCTTTTGGAGTAGTCGTCATTTGTAGTAGTCTGTATTATTGTATAGGAAGATATGTATTCATGTATATTATATACGTTAATGTACTTGTATATGTAACTTCCTGAGTTGACTATTGTAGTTGTATCATATGTACCGTGTAAACGTATTGTAACTGACATCAGTTATATATATATGAGATTTTCTGATTTATCTGTGTTCTGCATTTATATTTATCTGTGTTATTAGTTTATATTTGTCGTAGACTATTATAGCCACCGTGTGGTAGCTTTGAGTTTGCATCGGCATGCCGGATTCTCTTCTGAAATTAAAAGCATGTTTTTACTATCTGACATATCGGTGTTCGCACAAAGCAATTACACGGATGATCGCTCCTCAACAGCCTTATTCTCCGTGCTAGTTGACAGCACTACACCGTAGTGTTCTTGGCTAGCGTGGGTATAGAGGTGGGGCGTCACATTTACTAACAATAAACTAAGGGAGCTTGCAGTGTGGTAACAGCATATGAATAAACATGCATCCAATCATTCAAATATCAACAACTAAGCATCCATCACAATCATCATTAATAGCAACCAATAAACAACAACAATTAATTATTTATCATTAAAAGGTATTTAATTGAAAATTAAAATTTAATTTTAAATTAAATGGCGATTAAGTTTCAATATGACTCAAATTTAACTGGAATGGCAATTTAAATGTACCAAACATCAGCCAATCAATTTCTAATCCCATCATAAATTTAATTTAACTAACTTAAGGTAATTTAGCAGTTGTGAGTGGGTTAAAACACTGACCTTTGATTTGTCGTCGATTTAAAATCCAAATAAAGTCCAAAAGTCCAACAGTTTTCAAATGCAGCCAAATAAGTTTCATATCGTCCAGTATTTCGATACGATTGCAATGGAAAAGCCACGCATGAATCCGAGCTCGTATGCATAAGTTATTAACGTTAGAAGATTGGAAAATTTAGGCCCTGAGTCGACTTCGAGTCTTACTTCGATCCACCGCCTCAAATCTTCGGTGCCTACTCTGAGTGTTTTCCAAAAAGACCTAAGACCCAAATCATTTGATTCCTGAAGTCACTGCAGGTTTTTCGCCTCAGGAACCCGAAGCGCGACCCAAAGTCACACTTGATCCACATTTTTTTTTTTGAAATTGAAATTAGGTTTTGGAATTTGGGAGTTAGGTTTGATGTTCTGTCATTTGAGAGGGAGGAAGAAAATGTACGTACAAAAATAATGAAATGAAAAACAACTGGGGTTTATAACAGTCTATATATATGCAGGTTTGGATCAAAACGGTAACAACGACCTGGAAAGCCTGTTTCATTCCCAAAATGAAAATGGGGCATCCAATATATCGAAATATGGGTTTTTTATATTTTTAAACTCAATGGAAATAGTTTTGAACCCTAATTTTATTGTATACAGAAGTTAGCTTTTAAAATCAGCTTATTTTAATTGAATTCATTATATTGATTACCACACGTTCCAAGCTCACACAGCCAAACGACAAGTCCGATCGCAACAAAACTTGAAATCACACAACAATTCACTATTACGAATCCGACGAAACTGGTTTCATCAAAATCTTTGATAGTGGCAAAAATGGCTAATTTTCACGTTAATTAAATAAATTATTATTAAATTGGTTTGATCACTTTTAGATTCAAATTTGCATTTTATCATTCTGGTTTACAGAGAAATTTAATAATCTTTTAAAAGTAAATTATCCTTACTAAACATATGATTTAAATATTACACTAATTATACTATTCAATTATAACGTAATAAATTCATTAATTATAATTTTAAAATTCTAATAAATTCATTTTTTTTTATTTCACTCTTATTATTTAATCAATTATTTCCTTATGAATATAATTAACGTTAGTTTACATTTTATTACATTCGTATTTATAGTTATAATTTTTTACCATATTAACTGCAATAATTAATTACATTAATTTTCGTTGATTTTCAAGTCAATTCCAATGGATTAAATAATAAGACGATAAACGAGCAATTGTTACTTTTACGTAATTTAATCACATTTATAAGTTTGGTGTTTACAACAAGATTATAAATTTACATACAAATAAATGATTTCACATTATATACTAAAACCAATTTAATAAAATAACATATAATTTCATTATTAATACAACATCGAATTTATTTCCTAATTTATGATTATAACCAAATTAATTTTACAATTATTTCAATTGATTGAAATTACATTAAAATAACTGTCAAAACATTAAAACAACATTATTGAACATATTTAAAATATATTTTTCATATTAATAAGTCATAAATTTTATTTCTGACAATATTAAATTCTAAATCTTATTAAATTAAATATTTCAATTATCGAAAAAAATACAGGTCGTTACACCAAATAGCTTGGCTTCCTCTCGCACTTTGGATTTAGTCATTTTCAACAAAGGATATCAACGCTCAACGGAGCAATAAATCGTCTTAGAATGACCATAATAAAGAAGCTAAAGTAACCGATAACCAAGAAACCAACTATCGAGGAAATAAAATTATCGTATATGCAAATTAAGTCTTGCATACCAAACATCACTCATCGAATTAAAACTTATAGTATTTCTTGGTTAATAATAATACCGGACAGTCAAGGTAGTGTTACCTTAGAGTCATGTCTCACGATTATTCTTAACTTTCGAAATAGCGACAAGTCTACTTCTTCGATGTTTAGTGCTAATTATACAAATAAATCGTTTCCATATTAGTGAATTGCTTTATGGAAATTAATTCATTTCCATAATCGATCAAAATTTTCTTTTAAACACCTAAATTCATACTTGGACTAACATTACAAGTCTTAGCATTAAAACAATTTGTTAAAAGAGTTTGCTGACTTTGAAACATCATTATAAAAAGGATTTAACAACTTAAAACATCATTATTGCTTTGATTAACTACTTTAAAACTTTGTTAATTAAGTTGATTAATTAAATTTAATAACCTTCAATTAAAAAGGGTAAATCACCTTTAAAGCGTAATTGATTCAAATAATTAATAATATAATTAATTAAATTGATTTAATAATAACAATTAAATATGTAACATCCCAAAATTTATCAATTTAAATTAGTAATATATTTAAACTTTTGGAATTTAATTTGAAAATAAATTGAAAAGTTTCAAAACAAATAAAATGAGTGATAAATTATATATGAATAAAATTCCAATTTCTTTTGAGTTCAAAATTTTGAAATAATAAATTTTTTAAAAATCATTTGAAATTATAATATATATATATATATATAATACATATATGAGTAGATTTGAGTGTATATATTGAAATTGAATTTAAAATTGTACAAGTGTGTGTATGAATATATATATATATATATGGACATAAATGGTTATAATTCAAGTTGAATTGGAATTTGGATTTAAATTTAAAATAAATATTTTAGAAAAATAATTGGCATTTGAAATCATTAAGGTGTAATTTATATAATGTAAATATTGATTAAAACAATTCTTCTTTTAACATTGTATATGTGTATATACAAATGAATAAGGGGTATAATTAATTATAAAGTGAATATGATATAAAATTTATTTAAAAATCCTTTTGTCTTTGTAAAATTACAAGTGTTAGACATGCATAAAGGAGATGGAGTAAAAAATTAACATGTATTGAGATCTCATGATTGTTTTTTAACAAATGGCATTCAATATAATTGGTTGAATAAAATAATAAAATTTAAAAATCATAAAAACTTTTCAGCTTCCATTTTCAAATTATTTAGCCTCCCAAATCTCTAGAACAGCAACAAAGATTTGAGCATTTCAAACTCCAACACCCAAAGAAAAAAGAAAGAGAAAATCAGAAAAACTGCAACTTCCTCTTGATAAAAAAAATCTAAAATATGAAGATCTTCTTAAACATCAAGCTGTAGCTTTACATTCCATCTCTTGGGTAACATTTAAACTTCATAGCTTAATGAATTTGTAATTTTAAAATCAAGTTTTAATAAACAAATTCATACTGTAGATTAGTATAAACACAGCGCTTCAGTTTTGGCTAAAGAGGCAGAACTGGATTCTCTGAAGTAGTCTTAGGCAAGTGAAATTCTTTTAAAAAAATTTAATTTGACATTGTTAATCAGTAATAAAGAAGAATTTGAGAAAATTATATCAATCAGTTGCAGGAAACAAATCAAGTTTAATGATTAAAATTAATTTCTGGGTTTTCAACTACAGACCCTATTCTCTGTGCATAAGATTTCCAAACTGTAAGTAAATTAACGATTGTTTGTTACGGATGAATTGAGTAAACAAATAAAATAAAGAATAAGCAAAGATTTTTATTTACAAGATGCAGGTTTAAACTTCAAGATTAAATTAGGAAAAGAAGGAAAAATTATCCAGGCTTCATCCTTATTTCAAAAACTATCAGAAGCTTTCTGTCTTCACGAAAAAATGTGAGTAAACCTCTGATCTATCCAATTACTTGTTTTTGTTTGTATGCTTGAATTGATGTTGAAAACTTTTACATGTGAACAATGGTTGTGTATGTGCATGTTTGCTTGGGTATGAATATATTCATGATTCCCACTCCTGTTTTTCTTAGCCTCTGGGTTACAGAGTCAGCCCTTGACAAATTCAAACCATCTCCCTCTCATTTCTTCTGAAGTTGGATTGTAAACAAATTAAAGTATTGTTTTAATCATACATTATGTTTAGTAATTAATCAAAGCAAAAAAATATGGGTTTTTTTGGAAACTGTGAAAACACAGTCACAATCCAAATAAGGAAAGAATTCGAACCTCATATATTTTAATTTCAGTAATGCCATCTGAATCACCACTGAAAATAATGATTTTAGAAACTAAAATCATAATTTTTCGTAAAGTTTTTATTGAGAAATTGGGGTTGATCAAAAGAGTTAAATTTTGTCAAATTCAGATGATATAAGCGTTTATGGGCATCGAGTTCTTCGTCAAAGTTAGCTTGAGTGTTTGAGATCACCAGAAAAATACAAGTTGAATTTATAAATCTTTAAATTGTTGATTCGAGATCGAATTAGGGTTAAAAACCCATTTCAGCTCACGTTTGAAATGATGGTGCTACGTCGTCGATAGGTGATCGGACTTCCTGTCACCGGTGCCAATCGCGACGTCTAACGTGGTCGAAGCCTTGGTCAAGTTTTGGTGACCGTTGATGGCCAGAGGAAGTGGGCAAGGCCATTTTCTGGTGATGGCCGATGTGCTTATTTTGATCGAGATAACTCGATTTTGTTTTCGAGTTTAATCTGAGTTTCTTCGTGTTTGGGTAGCAAGAGGGGATCGAGGGTGGTCTGCTGGAGGTGATCTTAGAGGCTGGAGGTGGCAGCTTCAACGGTGCATGTGCACGTGGTGGTCGTTGATATTGGTGCTGATGGATTTGGGAAGAAGAAGGGTGACTCGAAGCGGCAGTAGCAAAATTTGAATGTTAGCTCGAGCTATTGCTCGAAGGGATTTACGTATGTGCTGGGGAGATTTAAAAACTTAAAACAAATTTTCGTGAAAAAATTTATACGGGTCAATTTGGGTAAAAACTCGAAGCAGGGGGCATTTCTTCTCGGGGATGACTTGGCCATGAAAACAGCTAATTCCAGTTTCAAATTTTGAAAACATAAGTTTAAACTAGTTTCTGAATCCATTCTTTAGGAAATAAAGATAGTTGTTAATGGAAGGAGAAGTAAATGGTATTGAAATGATTTTTGAAATTAATGAAGTTCAAAGATATTTCAAATTTATATTTTTAAATAAAATTGTTTTATATTTAACTTAATAAAAATTGAGAAGTAAATCAAATATTCAAGTGTTAATTTAAAAACCAAATTTATTTATAATGATTAAATAATTAATGACTTGTAATTACTTTATAATTAATAATTAATTAATTAAAAAATAGTTAATTAATAAAAGTAATTAAAATTTAATTAGTTAACAATTAAGAATTAATAAATTAAGATAATTAATTAAATAATAATTAAGTAATAATGTCAATTATGATTTAATTAATTCGCATTTAAGAATAACTAATCATTGATTTAAAATAATTAATAAAAATAAGTATGTGGTTAATTCACTTAAATCACATTCACCTTAATTGAAGATGATTGACTATCATCAAACGTTGTGTATTGGATTGATATTTCTGTTATGATACTATGATCGCTTTGTGTTGAACTGTGATTTGTCATTTGTTTCTATATGTATGTGAAAAACCTTTTGCCCGTAAAATGACATTTAAACTTCGATGCGACAGGGAGTCGGATTCCAGCTAGTTATCCAAAACCCACATCGAACCCTGAATGTGAATCCTTGTAATTGATACACCTACGTGTTTTAAAATTGAGCGCTCACTGTTCGGATTAGCCGGGAGAGGACCTTTGTGTCATATAACCCATTCTGAATAGTGATATGACGATATGAATAGCGTTTGAAGACGGTGGTCAAGATCGGGTGTCTTCAAAAATGATAGGATAACCTATCAAATGTCTCTGCACTGAGTTGCTCCGGTATAGAGATCTCCACACGTGATGGGGAGTCCGATCAGAATTGTTGATACCCGGATTTGCAAGGGCTTCTTCCTTTATTGGACGAAGTGCCTTCGGTTCTATTCAGACCCGAAACAGATTTGTATGGTTGTATGTCTTACACTACACTTTGAGATATAAGCCAGATTTCTTTCAAACACATATATGTTGGTGGCGGAGAATTTATTCTCTTAGCTTAACACCCTTCTCTGTGACGTACGAGTTCAGAGGTTATGTAGTAAAAGATTATCAGCGATATACTCCCAATTTGGTAGTGTGGCATGCTAAGTGCTGCTATGTGTTGATGATCATTTGTTGATCATTTGTGATCAAAGCACGACTTTCGTGTAAAGCGTAACTTTGTGGACGAGACCTCGTCGGACCTCACACCCCGGAAATGGTCGAAATAGGAAAGATGTGGCAAGGTTATGAGGGTCACACCCTTTAGGGTATGTCATTCCCTTATGGAAAAAGGTGGTGTCATTGTATGGAGCCCAGATACTTTACCTATGTGGTTGCGACAGTCTCATTTACTATGTGGTTGTTGCTTTCTGATTGAAGGCCTATAACGCCCCAACTCCGAGACCCACTCTAGTAAAGAGTATTACGGAGTAATACCGTCTACTAGAACGGAGAATAGAGTATAATGGAAACGACCATTTGTAATCAAGCTATAACTATCTACTGAATACGTCGAAAAGATGGTATCTATACTTCTTTTTTTTCTCAAGTGGTTCGACCTATTCAATAAATATTTATAACGAAATTACAATGGCTAAAGATCTATCAGAATAAGCATAGCAATAAATGATAAACATCACAGAACAGATCACATAACAGATAGAACATCCCAGAACAATACATCATCAATACAGATCCAAATACTATAAGTGGGTACAAAGCCACTGCTCACATATGTGAGTCAAAAATATATACATATCAAAGTCCGAATAAAACAGAGTAGCGGAATAGTGGACAAATAAAAGCGCTATCTATCAGCATAGCAGATGATGTCCGAGCAGAAGCACATAAGCTAAGTCCAGAGACCTAACCTGAAACAACTCGGTCTGACCCGAGCGAAAACACTCGGGTCAGGCTAGCTAAATAATCAGTGATAACTGAGATATATATAATAATGCAGTACATAAATAAAGCAATACTTCTCCAAAGAGAAGAGTAATATGGACTACATGAATATAATGACGATCCCTAATCATTAATAAACAGTAAAAATCTCCAAAGAGAAAATCAACACCAAATTGTAGAATAAATAAAATCGCCTCAGATCATCGGCGTAGCCAAAACTATAAAAAGTTGCCCATAGGCAATAATCCCAAAAGTGACCAGAGTCTATAATCAATGCCTAAGCAAAGATCGATACTCCAAAGAGTAATTGGGATATACTGAAAAGTCAATGAAATCGAATACTGAAAAGCAGTGTCCGGAGACACTATAAATCCATAAGGTAATCGCACTTACATCGTATGGTTCCATAGAACCAACACCGAATGGCGATACTCGAATGGATATAAAAATCATCAGATAATACAACTATTGCACGTGCACCGACCAGAGTCGTTGTTGCCAAGTACTGTAGAGTTGTGATCGATCACTCGCACAGATGCGGAACGCGCAAAACGGCGAGATCCTTCCCAGAAGGATAAAGGCCCAGAGGCGCACGCCGAAGAATAAACTGCTCCATAGAGCAGGTGTCCAGAGACGGTTGCCCAGAGGCGTGGTGACCCAGAGGTCCAGTACTGGCCGCCCAGAGGCTAATGTGTCACAAACTTCTTGGAGAGGAACCCGTAAAGTGTTAACAATGAGTCCCATACCCCACGTTCGCACTAAACGGTTTACTAACCAATAGCATGCTCACACTCCAAACAATAAAAAGTCTACCTCGTATCATCGGTAAAATAGACCCAAAGGTCAAAACGATCAATCGAATAGGTCGGGGATTAACCGGAAAGAAAATACACACAGTTCCATAGGCCGGAGATTTTCTAACCGTTTAAGCACCTTTTCACTTCGCTCGACGTGCTAAAAGTGAGTGTGAGATTTTTATTATAGAAAATAATGTTGCGAAACGTTTTTATTATTGATTTTGAAATCACTTTAAAACGGCTTTTGAAAACGCTCCTACTATGGAGTAATTAATTTAATAATTAAAAATAATATTATATAATAATTTCGAAAGCCATTTTGGAGTGAAAATCCTTTTAAAACCTTTTTATAAAGCCCGTGTACGAAATCCAGAGACAAATCTCAAAGAAATCGACGAAAACCAGAAAATCATCAAAAATATTCTAAGTGTTTGAAACCATTCAAAAACTGCTGCGAACCCAAGTTCGGCTATTTATTTGGACCAGCAAACTGTGTCCAAATGGCATGAAAACTGGTAGACATATAGTCCAACATCCCTACTTTAAGATGCAAAAAGAATTTCTGGATTCCGAGTTGAGACGAAGCGGTGGCGACCTCTCAAAGTTGAACCCAGAAAAAGATTCACACTGTTTACCAACAGCGACCAGAGTTCAACTTCGACACGAAATTCGAAGCAGAAAACGAACTCCAATGTTGCCCAAATTTTCCAGAGATGGAGTTCGGAACACCACCTTTCCAACGAGACCAAAAACTTCGAATTCCGACTTCCGATGCGAACGTGGCGGCATCGCGAAGTGGCGCTCAAAAGCTGGAAACAGAGGTGATGTTTGATTTTTTTATTTTTATTTTTTTTATTTTTTTTATTTTTTTTATTTTTTTTCAGCCCAGCCCACATGGGCTGGGAAAATAATAAGCCCCCAGCCCAATTGGGCTGGGGCAGAACACAAGTTCCCCAGCCCAATTGGGCTGGGCAGAACAGAAGACCCCTAGCCCAATTGGGCTGGGCGGAACACCCCCCAGCCCGCGGGCTGGGGGGGAATCAAATGGCCCCCCCCCCCCCAGCCCGCTGGGGCTGGGGGGACATGTGGGCCGCCCCAGCCCACTTGGGCTGGGGTCTGGGTGGCCCGCCCCAGCCCAGGCGGGCTGGGGACTGGGTGGCCCGCCCCAGCCCAGGCGGGCTGGGGTGTCCTGGGCCGCCCCCAGCCCACGCGGGCTGGGGGTTTAGGCCCGCCCCCAGCCCACGCGGGCTGGGGGGTCCTGGGCCGCCCCCATCCTAAGCGGGCTGGGGTTTAGGGTCCGCTCCCCCCAGCCCACGCGGGCTGGGGTCTTGCGGACCTGCCCCAGCCTACGCGGGCTGGGGCCTGGAGACCCGCCCCAGCCCACTCGGGCTGGGGTCTTTCGGACCTGCCCCAGCCCACGCGGGCTGGGGCCTGGAGACCCGCCCCAGCCCACTCGGGCTGGGGTCTTGCGGCCCGCCCCAGCCCGCATGGGCTGGGGACTTGTGGCCAGCCCCACCAGGGCTGGCCTGCTCCTGGCTAGCCCAACTGGGCTAGCCTGTTTTGCCTGGGCTGCAACCTGGGTGCAGCCCAGACCCATATTTTAGCCTTTTGCATTTCCAGCCTGCATATTATGCAGTTTTTGAAGGTTTTGGGGTGTTTTTTTCAAATATTATGCATATTATGCAGTTAATTCGACCTAGTGTTTCTGAATGGGGTCCAGCCGTTGTGTTTTTTGCTAAATCGAACGGATCCTTGAGGTTGTGTGTGGATTACCGCGACCTCAATAAGCTGACTCTCAAGAATAAATTTCCTCTCCCTAGAATTGATGATCTATTTGATCAATTGCACGGCGCTCGTTTATTTTCAAAGATGGATCTAACCCAGGGGTTCCATCAACTATGAATCGTCGAGGATTGTGTTCATTTGACCGCTTTCAGGGGTCCTAATATGTTCTACGAATGGTTAGTCATGCCTTTCGGGCTAGCCAATGCCCCAGCATACTTCATAGATCTTATGACTCGCGTGTTTCGGGAAGTACTGAATAAATTTGTGCTCGTGTATATTGATGATATTTTGGTCTATTCCAAGACTGAAGAGGAGCTTTCCGAGCATCTTAGAATCATTTTGGAGATACTAAGGAGAAACATTCTATTCGCAAAATTTTCCAACTTCCATTTTTCGGTCAAAGAAGATAAATTTATCGGCCATATTGTTAATGAAGAAGGGATTTCTGTTGATCCTGGCAAAATTTCCGCTATTCTTGATTGGAGAAAACCCGCTACTCCAAAGGAAGTTCGAAGCTTTTTGGGTTTAGCAGATTATTATCGGAAGTTTTTTCAGGACTTTTCGAAGATAGCTAGTCCATTGACTAAGCTAACAGCGGAGAATGCAAGATTCAATTAGACTCCGAAATGTGACGAAGCTTTTCAAGAGTTGAAGAAGAGATTGACCACCGCTCCTGTTCTCGCTATTATCAATGGGAACCAAGGTTTATCGGTTTATACCGATGCTTGTGGTAAAGGTTTGGGTGCGGTATTAATGCAGAAAGGAAAGGTAATTGCATATGCGAGTAGACAATTACGTCCTCATAAAAGAAACTACCCTACCCATGATTTGGAGCTTTTAGCTGTTATCTTCGCTTTGAAAATATGGCGACATTATCTTCTGGGTAAGAATCTTTTCAGCCTTCTTAACAATTTACGAATTTAATTTAATTTATCTTAACAATACACTTATTGAACTCTCTTTATTTTAGGTGAAAAATTCGAATCATTCACCGACCACAAATCTTTGAAATATCTCTTCACCCAGAAAGATTTAAATCTGCGACAACAACGTTGGTTGGAATTTCTAGCATCTTATGACCTAGACATTCTATATACGCCCGGAAAGGCCAATGAAGTTGCCAACGCCTTGAGTAGAAAGCATGCTATTCTTGGTCATCTTGTTATCGCTCCTACCCTTCTTAAGAGGATTGCGAGTAAGCAGAATGAAGACCAGTTTCTTTGGGGAATTTATAAAAGAGTATGCCAAGGTGAAGACCCTAGTTTTGAGATGGATAGTAGAGGAGTTATAAGAATAAAATGCAGAATATGTGTCCCAGACATCCCTGATCTGAAACGTGAAGTTTTAGATGAATGTCACAAATCTAAGCTTTGCATCCATCCAGGAGTCAATAAAATGTATCGTGATATCAAAAGAACTTTCTGGTGAAAGACAATGGAAAGGGACATATCTATATATGTGAGTCGCTGTGCTACTTGCCAACAAATCAAAAGAGATCAAAAGAAAATGGTGGTTTACTTCAGTCTTTAGAAGTACCCAAGTGGAAATGAGACCAAGTATCGATGGATTTCATCGACGGGTTGCCTTGTACTAGGAAGGGCAATGAAGCAATTTGGTTCATTGTGGACCGGTTGACTAAGACAGCCCACTTCTTGCCAGTGAAATATACCCGTACGGTAGCAAGTTTAGCAGAGTTATATGTGAAAGAAATTGTCCGTCTCTACGGCATTCCTAGCAGCATAGTGAGTGATCGTGATCCGATCTGCACTAGTAGATTTTGGGAGGCGTTTCAAGATGCATTGGGAACAAAACTGAATTTCAACACTGCTTATCGCCCACAGTCTGATGGGCAGACTGAGAGGATTGACCGAATCTTAGAAGACCTACTGCGAGCTTGTATACTTGATTTCGGATGTTCTTTGAAGGACCATTTGCATCTGGTCGAGTTCTCTTATAACAATAGTTATCAAGCCAGTATAGAGATGGCTCCTTTTGAGGCTTTATATGGCCGTCCGTGTCGATTACCGGCATGCAGGATTGAGACAGGTGATAGAATCGTTCTTGGACCGGATATGATTAAAGAAGCCACAGAGAAAGTTGTATTTATACGGAAGAAATTGAGGACAACTCAAAGTCGTCAAAAGAGTTAGTATGATCGTAGAAGAAGGGATTTGGAATTCCAGATTGGAGATTCTGTCTTTCTCAAAGTATCTCCAAGGTGAGGTGTATTGTGGTTTGGGAAGACCGGTAAGCTAGCACCATGGTATATTGGTCCTTTTCCTATTCTGGAGAGGATCAGTTCTTTAGCCAATCGAGTGCAGTTGCCTTGCTGGATATCTGGCTTGCATGATGTGCTCCACATTTCTAACCTTTGGAAGTATGTGCACGATCCGGATAATATTATAGAAGAAGCCGCTCAATAGGATCTCGACATCACTCCCAATTTAACAGTTAAAAGAGAACCGATAAAGATAGTGGATCGTGATGAAAAGCAATTGAGGAACAAAGTTGTGAAACTGGGTAAAATTCAGTGGCGTGGTGATCCAAAAGACTGCACTTGGGAAACTGAAGATAATATGCAGAAATCATATCCCAATTGCAGAGTGGATATCTCGACTTAAGCTGATAAGCCATTCCTTTACTCTTTCTAAATTCGTATATTCTTTGTTTATTTTTCTCTCTCTTTCAAATTTCGAGGACGAAATTTTCTTAAAGGGGGATATCTGTAACATCCCAAAATTAATCAATTTAAATTAGTAATATATTTAAACTTTTGAAATTTAGTTTGAAAATAAATTGAAAAGTTACAAAACAAATAAAATGTGTGATAAATTATATTTGAATAAAATTCCATGTTCTTTTGAGTTTAAAATTATGAAATAATGAATGTTTTAAAAATCATTTGAATTTAAGTTATATATATATAATGCATATATGAGTAGATTTGAGTGTATATATTGAAACTGAATTTAAAATTGTACAAGTATACGTATGAATATATATGCGGACATAAATGGTTATAATTCAAGTTGAATTGGAATTTGGATTTAAATTTAAAATAAATGTTTTAGAAAAATAATTGGCCTTTGAAATCATTAAGGTGTAATTTATATAATATAAATATTGGTTAAAACAATTCTTCTTTTAACATCGTATATATGTATATACAAATGAATAAGGGGTATAATTGATTATAAAGTGAATATGATATAAAATTTATTTAAAAATCCTTTTTTATTTGTAAAATTACAAGTGTTAAATATGCATAAAGGAGATGGAGTAAAAAATTAACATGTATTGAGATCTCATGATTGTTTTTGAACAAATAACATTCAATATAATTGGTTGAATAAAATAATAAAATTTAAAAATCATAAAAACTTTTCAGCTTCCATTTTCAAATTATCTAGCCTCCCTAATCTCTGAAAGAACAGTAACAAAGATTTGAGCATTTCAAACTCCAACACCCAAAGGAAAAAAAAAGAGAAAATCAAAAAAACTGCAACTTCCTCTTGATAGAAAAAATCTAAAATCTGAAGATTTTCTTAAACATCAAGCTGTAGTTTTACATTCCATCTCTCAGGTAACCTTTAAACTTCATAGCTTAGTGACTTTGTAATTTTAAAATCAAGTTTTAATAAACAAATTCATACTGCAGATTAGTGTAAACACAGTGATTCAGTTTTGGCTAAAGAGGCAGAGCTGGATTCTCTGAAGTAATCTAAGGCAAGTGAAATTCTTTTAAAAATTTTAATTTGAAGTTGTTAATCCGTAATAAAGCAAGAATTTAAGAAAATTGTATCAATCAGTTGAAAGAAAAAATCATGTTCAAAGATTAAAATTAATTTCTTGGTTTTTAATTGCAGCCCCTGTTCTCTTTGCATAAGGTTTCAAAACTGTAAGTAAATTAAGGATTGTTTGTTGCTGATGAACTGAGTAAACAAATACAACGAAGAATAAGCAAAGATTTTTATTTACAAGATGCAGATTTAAACTTCTAGATTAATGTAGGAAAAGAAGGAAAAATTATCCAGGCTTCATCCTTATTTTAAAAACTATCAGAAGCTTTCTGTCTTTAGGCAAACTATGGGTAAACCTCTGATCTATCCAATTACTTGTTGTTGTATGTATGCTTGAATTGATGTTGAAAACTTTTGCATGTGAACAATGGTTGTGTATGTGTATGTTTGCTTGGGTATGAATATATTCACGATTCCCACTCGTGTTCTTCTTAGCCTCTAGGTTACAGGGTCAACCCCTGGCAAAATCAAACCATCTCTCTCTCATTTCTTCTGAAATTGGATTGTAAACAAATTAAAGTATTGTTTTAATCATACATTATGTTTAGTAATTAATCAAAGCAAAATAATATGGGTTTTTCTGGAAACTGTGAAAACACAGTCACAATCCAAATAAGGCAAGAATTTGAACCTCATAAATTTTAATCTCAGTAATACCATCTGAATTACCACCGAAAATAATGATTTTAGAAAGTAAAATCAGAATTTTTCATAAAGTTTTTACTGAGAAATTGGGGTTGATCAAAAAAGTTGAATTTTGTCAAATTCTGATGATCTAAGCGTTTATAGGCCTCAAGTTCGTCGTCACAGTTAGCTTGAGTGTTTGAGATCACCAGAAAAATACAAGTTGAATTTATAAATCTTTAAATTGTTGATTCGAGATCAAATTAGGGTTAAAAACCCACTTCTGCTCGCATTTGAAATGATGGTGCTACATCGTCGATAGGTGATCGGACTTCCTGTCACCGGTGCCAATCGCGGTGTCTAACGTAGACGAAGCGTCGGTCAAGTTTTGGTGACCACTGATGGCCAGAGGGGGTCGGCCGAGGCTTATTTCTTGGGTTGGCTTCTGTGCTTATTTTGATCAAGAAAAATCGATTTTGTTTTTGAGTTTAATCCGAGCTTCTTCGTGTTTGGGTAGCAAGAGGGATCGAACGTGTTCTACTGGAGGTGATCTTGGAGGCTGGAGGTGGCAGCTTCAACGGTGCACGTGTACGTGGTGGTCTTTTGTATCAGTGCAGATGGGTTTGGGAGGAAGAAGGGTGACTCGAAGCGGCAGTAGCAAAATTTGAACGTTAGATCGAGTTATTGCTCGAAGGGATTTATGCATGTCCCGGCGATATTTTAAAATCTAAAACAAATTTTCTTGAAAAAATTTGTACGAGTCAATCTGGGAAAAAACTCAAAGCGGGGGCATTTCTTCTCGGGGACGACTCGAGACGACCTCGGATTGGCCATGAAAAAAGCTAATTCCAGTTTAAAATTTTGAAAACATAAGTTTAAACTAGTTTCTGATTCCATTCTTTAGAAAATAAAGATAGTTGTTAATGGAAGGAGAAGTAAATTGTATTGAAATGACTTTTGAAATTAATGAAGTTCAAAGATATTTCAAATTTATATTTTTTAAATAAAATTGTTTTACATTTAATTTAATAAAAATTGAGAAGTAAATCAAATATTGAAGTGTTAACTTAAAAACCAAATTTATTTATAATGATGAAATAGCGATCAAACAATTAATAATCTGTAATTACTTTATAATTAACAATTAACTACTTAAAGAAAAAAGTAATTAAAGTTTAATTAGTTAACAATTAAGAATTAATAAATTATGATAATTAATTAAAGAATAATTAAGTAATAAAGCCAATTAAGATTTAATTAATTCGTAGCTAAGAATAACTAATCATTGATTTAAAATAATTAATAAAAATAAGTATGTGGTTAATTCACTTAAATCACATTCACCTTAATTGAAGATGATTGACTATCATCAAATGTTGTGTACTGGATTGATGTTTCTGTTGTGATACTGTGATTGCTTTGTGCTGAAAGGTGATTTGTGATTTGTTTCCAGATGTATGTGAAAACCTTTTGCTCGTAAAACGGAATTTCAACTTCGATGCGACAGGGAGTCGGATTCCGGTTAGTTCCACGTATTTTAAAATTGAGCGCTCACTATTCAGATTAGCCGGGAGAGGACCTTTGTGTCATATAACCCATTTCGAATAGTGATACGACGAAATGAATAGCATTTGAAGACGGTGGTGAAGATCAGATGTCTTCGAAAACGATAGGATAACCTATCGAATGTCTCTGCAATGAGTTGCTCCGGTATAGAGATCTCCACATGTGATGGGGAGTCCGATCTTGTGGATACCCCGATTTGCAAGGGCTTCTTCCTTTATTAGACGATGTGCCTTCAGTTCTTTTCGAACTCGGAACAAACTTGTATGGTTGTATGTCTGGCACTACAATTAGAGATATAAAGCAGATTTCTTTCAAATACATATATGTTGGTGGCGGAGAATTTATTCTCTTAGCTTAACACCATTCTCTGAGACGTACGAGCTCAGAGGTTATGTAGTTGAAGGTTATCCGCGATATACTCCAAATTTGGTAGTGTGGCATGCTAAGTGCTGATGTGTGTTGATGATCAATTGTGATCAAAGCATGGCTTTCGTGTAGAGCGTAGCTTTGTGGACGATACCTCATCGGAGTTCACACCCCGAAAATGGTCGAAATAGGAAAGATGCAGCAAGGTTATGAGTGTCGCACCCTTTAGGGTATGTCATTCCCTTCTGGAAAAAGGTGGTATCATGATAAGGAGCCCAAATACTTTACCTATGTGGTTGTTGCAGTCTCATTTACTGTGTGGTCGTTGCTTTGTGATTGAGGGTCCCTGGATAAAGGTCGCAAACGACCGTGGAATGGCATAGTCGTGTAGTAGTTACATAGGTAACCCGGCATTGTGTTGGCAGAGAACTGGTTAAGTTCTCGGGACATCCCTCCAGAGTCATACCCATGTGGCGGTAGGAAGTTCCTTAGCCTGACCATTTGTTGGAAATCCAATTCCCAATACGAACCCAGTACGGTTTTAGTTGTATAACCTGCCATTTACTTATGGTGGTCACCACTGTTTAGATGGTAATTATAGTAGGCATGGTACGGAATGTGTATGCTGGCTAAGATTAATATTATATTTTCGAAATGTTTTCACACTATGCACTAGAAATAATATCAAAGAAATTTTCCCATGTCAAGCATATTTGACTATCATAAGAAAAAATCTCTTCCAATTCTGCGATTGCATTGTGTGTGTGGCGGGAGGTCTTATGGTACTTTCATTTTCCAAAAAGCATACCGGATTTTCCTTTATATGTCTTATCTTATTTAAAAGAAACTATTTTTTTTACTCATACTAGTCCCATGAAAAACCCGGAGTTTGTTGTTTCCTTCCTAAACTCTAGGTGCCCAAAATTTCCACACAAGCAGCCTAGTAGCAAGTTTCCGTGTTTTCGTGCTAGTAGTATTTTGGAGTCTTTTTGGGTTTGGAGGCTATCGGTTTTTGGAGGCTTTTGCCTTGGGGATATTTTGAAAGCTTTTGGATCTCAAGGGGCATAGTTTTGGATGTTTGCTATCACTCTATTTTCTTGAAAACTTTTTGGCATATGATCACTTATTGTTCTATCATGATGTTCTACTTGAAGTTGTGATATATGTATAAAAATACTCTGATGTTGTAACGGATATTATGATGATGTTGTATCTGTGATGTCATGCATGATATTCATTTTGTTTCCACTATTTTATATTCATCTAATGTTGTTATAAGCTCCATCCGACTGGAGTTCGATGTTTGAATTTTTGGCAATCGAATACAAGTGAGATATTTGATATCAATTTTCGAACATTGGATTTCGGGTCGTGACAAAATATCATTATTTAAAATGTGATTAATTAAATTTAAAACTTTATTTAAGGAAATATTAATTAGGGTTAAACGGATTTATTAACCTTTAAAAGTCATTACCTAAAAAATATAAATTAATTTTAAAAACATCATTAACGATAGATTAATAAATCATAATCCATTATTATCCAAAGATTAATTAGGCTTAAACATCATTAAATAAAATGATTAATTAAATTTCAAACATCATCAACTAAGTGATTAGTTAAATTTAAAACAATCATTAGTAAGTTAATTAGTTAACTTTAACTATTATTAATTAAATAAATATTTAATTAAATTAATTAATCATTATTAAAATAATTAATTATTTTTGAAAACATAATTAGTGAAAAACTTGCTTACTTGTAAAATAATTCCAAGCATGAAGTTTCAATAAAAGACGATTTTCCGAAAGTGTCGATGTAGCAACTATCGCTATACGGGCAATTCAGCATTCAAGCATATGACTTTTGCAACACAACCATACATCATATAGTAAAGGCATGAGTGTAAATACGTGATGATTTACAATATTTACAAATTATATCAAGCACTAAATAACAACTGGATTAATTTAACTATATATTTTCATATATCCAATAATTCGCTTACTAACTTTCCAAAGAGACTATCTTTTAAGCAACCAACAAATCCAACAACCAAACCACTACTACAACTATATAATAAGCATTCAATAGCTACCAATATGGGCATAAATATACTTTAAACTTTATGGTTCAAAAATGGAAGCTTCACTCACCAAAACGATTACTAACTTTTTACCGAACTTTCCTAAGCTCTTAGAAACTTGTCTTAACTTCAAAATATTACATAGTGTAGTCTAGTAGGGTGCAACATGACTCGTCCAAAGACAAATTTGGGCTCATCCTTATAGTTATGAGGTGAAGAAGGCCTTCGTTTTGGTAGAAGAGGAGTTGTAGATGAATATGTAGAGTTTGGCAGTGAAGAAAACAATATTTTGCCAACTTTAAACATGGACTTGGAAGCCATGGATGTTCATGTATATGAAGAGAAGAGAAACGAAGATGGGAATGAATTTGTAAAGTGTAAACAAAGTATGCGTAGTGGTATTTATAGGCAAAGAATAGAGATTAATTTAATACAATTTTAAACATTAAAATATACTAAATGTTGTCATGTTCAAGCTTGCCATACCCCTCCACCCTACCAAGTACACACTTCCACATCTCTCTCCCCTCCTTCATCATGCTTTGTGTACTAACGTAGGTAACTTTGGTTATGGTTAAGTACTTTCTTAGGTCACTCAACTTTTATTTTATATTTTTAAGTCAAATCTTGTTTTCTTTTAATGTAAGCATAAATTATTAACTTCAATACTATAATTAAGTTATTGCATGACATATGTGCATGTGTGTGTATGTGTATGTGAGTGATACAAAATGTGCACAATATTTTCGATGACTTTTATGGTGCCAAAAAGTCGAATTTTCGAAAAACGTTCTTTGGTCACGTTTTCTATTTTTATTTGAACTATTTATTTTAGTGAACAAAATTTGAAAATGATTTTAATATTATTAATTAGTATTTAAACATGTTTATTTTATTATTAAAATATATTATTTAAATATCTGAAAATGATTCAAATATTCAAATACGAAGCAATTAATTTATGGGTCGTTGGAACACCGGATATTCGCCGACTCATTTTTTTTCATTTTTGAAAATGTGATAACTTTGTATAGATTAATTAGAATTAAGAATCATTTTACCATTAAATCACAGGTTCAATAAACTATCTAATGATATCCATTGTTGCTATTTAAAAAAATAATTTAAAAATAATAATTTTACATAACAGTTTTTAACTGCATTTTAGTAATGTAGTTAAAAACCTCATTTAAATGGAATATTAAAATCAGTCTTTAACTGCACTACTAAAATGCATTTAAAAACTGTATTTAATTGGCATGCCACTAAAACTGCACCACTAATGCAGTTTTAACTATATTTAGGAAATACAATTAAAAACTGCATTATATATTGTAGTTTTTTTCTGCATTACACAAACACGGTTAAAACTACACGGTTAAAACTACTACATTCAATGTAGTTTTAACCGCATTTAGGAAATGCAGTTAAACTGTTGCATTTTAATGCATATTTTAAATACAATTATTATTTAACTATATTTATAAAATTCAGTTAAAAACTACTGCATATTAATGAAGTATTTAAATGCATTTTTAAAACGCACCGAAATATTGCGTTGTAAAAATGAATTTTATAAAATTCAAATTTGAAAAAACTGAGTTTTGAAATTTTAATTTCCATATATTTATAACATCTATAGTCTGAAAGATAATAAAATTTATGATTTAATGGTGAAAATGGTTTGATAATCCAATCTTTTACAAAAAGTATTATGTTTTAAAGATTGATAATTAATGGAGTGTAAATTTTAAACAAAAGTGTAAGAATAACAGCCACTTATGAAAGAAATGATGTGCTTGGACCTAACTTACATAAATTATTAAGTAACGTCGTTTCTTCTTATGAACTCTAAAGTGAATATTTATATTATCGTATTTTTCCATATACGAGTTGATATAACAATTTGGGATGCAGTAGAATAATAAAAGAGTAATAATGCATTAGCCATCATATATGTTGTGCGCTACTAAAAGCACATGCATTTGTGCTACGAGCTACCACGGTCGGTGGTTTCCCAACGACCAGTGTAAATCAAAAAAAAGTTTGGTATCCTATAGCACAAAACCATTGCTTTGAGCAGCACATTATATATTAGCTGACAAAACACATTATGTTATCATATATATAAAAAATTCCAAATGTAGATTATAAATCGATAATGTCAAATTTAAATAATTTTAATGAAGATTATCAAATTATTATTGCCCAAAATTCTAGGTCATCGCATTCCTCCCCCATTAAAAGAATTTCGTCCCCGAAATTTAAAAGCAAAGATAATTTAATAATCCAGCAAAACTTTTATTCAAACAACAAAGCATACATATCAGCCATAGCAACCTATTTATTTAAACAAACAAATCTTACTATCCTGACACAATTCAGGATAGGCCTTCCTAAAACTATCATGAGTTTCCCAGGTACAATCACTAGTATCCTCGCCCTACTGAACCTTATCTAGCCACACCACTCTATTCCTGAGCTCCTTCACAACACGATCTACAAATTGAACAAGATTTCTGACAACAGTCAAGCCCAATTAAACTTCCAAATCTTTCTGAATTGCTGGTTCTACAACCATAGATGCACGCACTTCCTTACGAGGTATGTGAAATACATTTTGAATCCCAACCATCTGATCTGGCAATTCAATCCTCTAGGCCAAAGAACTTATCCTTTCGAGAACATGAAAAGAAATCAAATATACCTTGGAGCTAGCCATCCAGTCTTACCAAATCTTATTGCTCCTTTGATCGGAGAAACCTTAACAAAAACCAAATCTCCAACTTCAAATTCCAAATTCCTTCATCTCTTACCACGTAAGTCTTCTGACGATCCTAGGCTACCTTCGTCCTTTCTTGATCAGCTCAACCATTGCAGATGCCTCTCGAAACAATTATGGACTAAGAACAAGACAATCTCCGGATTCTACTCAACAAGATGGTCCTCTCAAAATTCACCGAAATTCAAAACACAAGCTCTATTCCACACACATCAGTAGACTTTGAACTTACTCCTCCCATCCGTAATAGCCAGATAGGTGCACTAGACAACCTAGCCTTCAGATCCCGATTGAACTTCCTATAGAAACACTCTAATCCAAGAAAAATGCGAACTTTCATAGGAGACTACGGTTGCTTCCACTCTAGAACAGCTGCTGCCTTGCTTTCGTTACGCAACTCTGATTGGAAGTAGATGCGAATGACGTTGATGGACACGAGCAAAAACTTGGTCAACACATCTCAGTGCGGTTCATCAGAACCAAAAGAGATAACACGAAAGCACCATGAAGTTGATCAAAAAGATCATCAAGACTAGGCAAGGGATACTATCCTAATGGTCACCTTAACCAACTCCCGATACAGGCATACCTTTCTTCGAAGACATGCAAAAAATATATGATGGCTTCGATAGCTTCTACCTCCTCTTAAGATGCCTCGATCCCAAGCAAAAGATTACTCGAGAGAACACTTAAACTATCGCAAGTCACTTTTACGATCCTACCCAATTCAATTTCCAAAGACATTATTCTCTCTTCACAAACTAGAACAGCTTAGTGCTTGTCTAACCAATCCATTAAAGAAATGAATCCACTCTGCTGCTTCCGAACTCTACCTCTAGGACGCTTCTTAGCTAGGTGACCTTCCTGCTGGAAAACTTAACACTTCCAAGCTGAACTGCTACCTCTTGGTTTCTTTTGTTCTGATTGGGAGAATTCCCACTCAGAGCTGCCACAGATGCCAAAGACTTCTTATCCATAAGCTCATTGAACCTCAAAGCCATATCTACTAATTCCTCAAACGAGCCTTTGAGATGGCAGTCATCCTCTCAAGAAACTCGGACCTCAAACCAAGCACAAACACCTCGCTAAACTTAGTCTCATCACCGATACAGAAAAACTCCCTTGCTTGAGATCTAAAAAATCCCTATAAAGTCGAGTCTTCCCTGCGGTACGTAAAACTGCTCCTCAAATACTTCCTTAAGTTGGTTCCAAGAGAAAACATTTTCAAGAACATCCATGGTTACTGCGTCTCGCCATGCAGCTGCACCTTCCTGAAGTTGCCAAGGTGCCATCACACTCTTCTGTTCATCTGACAGATTCAAACTCTAGAAAACCGCTTACACGAGCGCAACCAAGTTCGCACTACAATGATGGACTCTGAACCTTAAAAAGACTACACTCCGAAATTGGTGAAATCCTTGAACAATGCTGCAAAGCTCACTCAAGGCGGTATTGGATCTATAACCTCGGTAGATATTCTTCCAACCGCAACATTAGGTCCTCTCCATTTGTGGTAGTTGTGCTACACACCCCACTACCCTTCCTACCTCTTTAACTCATGTTGGCAAACCCGAACAGGTAACCCAACAAAGCAGGTAGATATATAGATATATATACATAAAAATACAAGTACACTCTCTCAATATGGAAATCATTCCAAATCCTACGTATTCTCTCAACGTAGAGCTCTGATACCATCTATGACTGTCTAGGCTTTACAACCATCGACAACGGCCACTCTCCGCCATGGCACACAGCAGTACCTCGAATTTTCTTTTACGGCCAATCTCTCGACTCGCAACCAACCCTCGAAAGGACATGGAGGGGTAAGAGTCTCCTACTCGCCACCAAACACGAAGCGAGAACCCCTATCATGCTGTAATGAAGCAAATCCGATCCCGGTTTCACCGAAATCCAAACGCTGTCTTTTAAGGCCAAGTTGTTTAAGTTTAAACAATTAATTTCTTTTAGAATAACATATGCACATAGATAGAATAATTTCACATTATCACAAATAGATAATCCATTTTGTCACAATTCAACCAAAATATCTCATATTACAGAGCAGCATATATCACATATCAGAGATATCAAATAATTTAAGGCATTCAATATCATTCACTCATCCATAAGCAAAATTTATTTTTCACACAATTTTTAATTAATTTAAATAAATTAAATTAATTAATTCAATCACTTTTAAATCCTGCTTACTTAACATTAATTAATTACAAACCAATTAATTAATGTTCCTTTAAATATCATCTTAATAAGTCATCCTTAATTAATTATTCTTTAGTAACATTAAGTAATTAGACGTTAATTAATTACATAAATTAATTATCCTTAAACCATTCACACTAATTAACCTTTAATTACTCTAATTAATTGATTAACTATAATTAATTACATTGATCCTTAATTAATTACATTAATTAATTATTCCATAATCACTTATGTTGACTAATTTTCTTTTAATTATTCTCATTCATTAACCAACTAACCCTTTAATTAATTACCTTAATTAATCAATTCTTTAATTAATTACACTAAGTAGTTAATCCTTAATTACATCCATTAGGTAATTATCCTTTAATTGCATTCATTAAGTAATTTTCCTTTAATTAATTACATTCAGTAATTATCCATTAATTACTTACACGAAGTAATTACACTTTATTGATTACAATAAGTAATTATATTTAATCAATTTCATTAAGTAATTATCCTTGATTAATTAAACTAATTAATTTTCTTAAATTAATTAGTTAATTATCCCTTAATCACTAGTTAATGATCCTTAAATACATTACATTCATTAACTATCCATTAATTACTTTAATTAACTAATTATTCTTTAAATAATTATATTAATTAGTTATTCTTAAACTAATCACATTAAATAATTATTATCCTTTAATTACTTTTATTAACTAATCTTAAGTAATTTCGCTTAATTACTTCATTAATTAATTATTCTTAAATTAATTACACTAAGTAATTATCTTAATTAATTTCACTAATTAATTACTCTTTAACTAATTGAGTAATTATACTTTAATTACTAAGACTTTAATTAATAAGTTAAACTATTTACCTTAGTTAACACTTATTTATCATTTAATTAGATCCTTGAAACAATTAATTTATGCAGGAATCATTTGAGAACTCTTTGATTTATTAAAGCTAAATACTCATATTTTAATCACATCTTAATTACTTTATCAAATCATATTTGAAAACATTTAGAAATTAATTAAATTAATCAACCTAACATAATTATTTTTAAACAAAACAATTTTTAAAACATTTAAATTTAAACATTTTAAATCCTTGAAACTTGTTTTAAATAAATTACTTTGGAAACTCGGTTAATAATCCTTTGAAAACATTATTCATTTTCTTTAAAACTCTAAAACTTGTTAGCTACATTCATATATATTTACCTTTAAAACATAGTCAACTCATACCTATAAAAATTTGTTAATTAAATTTATTTTTGCATTCGAAAACTAGTTCATTTTAAATAAACTTTTAAACTCGGTTAAACATTCTTTTGAAAACTAATCGTTTTATTAACTTCTAAAACCTTTAAACTTGTTTAAAACATTTCGCTATTATAAAATTTTATTTTTGTCAAAACCAGGTTACAAAAATTTACTTCATATGTAAAAACTTGTGAACTAAAAAGAACAAAGCTTGAATTTGTCTGTATAGACAGATATGAAATTTTATGTGCTATTCATGAGCCTGTAAACACAACAGTGACAAGCATACATACACCCAACCATGTATACAAATATATAATGTAATTCAACTATAATTCAGTTAAAATCATCAATGAAAATCATACCTACAACCTTACTTTACAGGTTCAACACACGCATCACAATATTCAACCACTTTTAAGCCTTTAAAAATTTGTTTACTCACTTGATTTTTTTGAAAGAAAAGAGAAAACGGAGAACAGGTCCTTGATCTGGAACTTGTTTGATGAGATGAATTTGTTTTTGATTTGAAGCTTATTTATTGATTTTCTTATTGGCTTGAATTGCCCTGATCTTCAGATTAAAGGTTGAAAACTGATGTTGTATTGTTTGATTTTATTTTTCTTTTTTTTTAAATCTAGAAGATGAAAGAAAGAAGAGTTGAGATGTTTAAAATGGGAGAGTGTTGAACTGAAACCAGCTTATCCTCTAACTATTATTTATAATTTAATTTAAAAAATATGCCACTTGTTTATATGCATGATATCCAAAGTTACAAATGCCTTAATGTAGGCATTATATGTCTACAAGTTTTTTCATCTAACAATTTTCAAAAAAATTATTTAAATATTTTTCTCTTAACTACTTATGCTTTTATATATATGTTTATAGATTAAATCTTTGTATATTTACAAATTATTCTTATTCATAATTTAAAAGAAAGAGTACTAATCCTTTATACAAAATCTTTTCTTATGTTTTATATGTTTTAAATGTTTGTGAATTATGTTTTAAATTTTTATATACATTTACAAATCATATTCAGATCAAGCAAATTTTGAAAATGAAAGTAAAACAAACCTTTTATTAATGTTATTTAAATTCTAAACTTAAGCTAAAATATTTTTAAATGAACAAACATTTATAGGTATTATCATTATTGTTAAGAAATATAAAGTTTAACTTTGAATAGCCTTTAAAAAGTATTATATTGAATTTAAACATAACTTCCAAATCACAATACACACACACACAGAGATATATATTAATTTGAAACATATTATTATTAGCTTTGAAAAGATGACTTTTTTAAATTAAATAATTAGATTATAAATCAGTAATGTCAAATTTAATTAATTTTAATGAAGATAATCAATTTGTTGTTGCTCAAAATTCCGGGTCATCACACCGGTCTTCCTCTAACATGCTGAGAGCATGAGCCTGCCGTTGCATCAGCTTGTTCATCAATTTCTGCTATTGTTGGTGAAGTTTCAAAAGCTAAAGGAGAATCTTGAATATTCTGATGTTCTAGAGCTGCTGAAACATTTTATTGTTGTTGCTGTTATGTTTCCATCTGTATTTTCATCATCAAAATTTGCTGGAAGCTGCTGCATATTTGGGTTTCTGCTCCATATCCATATGTTTCCTTCATCAAAAATGACATCCCGACTAATAAAAAAATTCTTAGTGGTAGGATTGTACAACTTGTAAGCTTTCGAATGATCACTAACACCAAGAAATATGCATTTTTCTCCCTTGTCATCCAGCTTTCTCCACTTCTCATCTGGAATATGAGTATAGGCGATACATCCATAGATTCAATAGTGGTCTACAATAGGTTTTCTTCCAATCAATGATTTCTCCGATGTCATATTTTTAACAGCAACTGTAGTACTTCTATTCAATATGTAGATGCTCCAGTAAGATGCTACAGGCCAGAGTTTTCTTGGAACACCACTTACTTTCAAAAGGCTTCGCATTATATTCATGATAGTGTGATTCTTTCTTTCACATACACCATTCTGTTATGGTGTATAAGCTGGTGTGAATTTCCTCTTAGTACCATGAGACTCACAAAAATTTGCAAATTCATGTGAATTGTATTCTCCCCCATGATCAGTGCGAAGAACTTTGATTGGATTGCCAACGCTTTTTAACTAGCGCTTTATTGCTTTTAAATGCAGCAAAAGCTTCAGATTTTTAATATAAAAAATAAATCAATGTCTATCGACTAAAATCATCAATGAAAGTGATTATGTATCCTGTACCTCCATTTAAAGATGGAGTTATTGGTCAGAGTGCGCCAATTCTAATGTCTTTTTTGCTCTCCATGAATTTCTTTTTGGAAAAAATTCACGGTGTTGTTTACTGACAACACAATCTTCACAAACATCCGATGGGCAATCAAATTGTGGAAGAACGGCTATAATTTCTTTCCGCTACAGGGTTTTCAAGCAATTAAGATTGAGGTGACCATACCTGAGATGCCAAAACCAGGCCAAATTCTTTAATTTAACTGAGAAACATGCATGGTTGGTGTTGTAGAGGGAAAGTGGAAACATTTAATTTGCTGACATGTTGAATTGAGCTATCAAGCCCAAATTATCATCTCGAATTTGACAGATACCATTTTTGATGGAGAACTCATACCGTTTCTCTTGTAATTGTCCCATGCTTAGTAAATTAGTTTTTAATTTGGTATAAAAAGAACATTAGAAGTAGTTTGTGTAGAACCTTCTTTGGTTTGAATGGTTACTTTTCCTTTGCTCGTTACAGTTACTGTCGAACTATCACTAAACTTCACAGTATCATGATAAGATTCATTCAAACGAGAGAATGCAGATTTATTTCCAGTCATGTGACTGCTGCAGTCAGTATCTAAGTACCACTTATTTTGATGAGTTTCATCTTTTGCATGGCAACCATCTAAAGCGATATTTCTTCTTCATTCCTTTTTACAAAATTAGATTTTTTTCTCCTCGGTTCTTATTTAAATTAGTGCGACATTCAAATTTATAATGGCCATACCGATGACATTTATAACACTCAACTTTTGACTTGTCTACTGACTTTGGTTTATAGCTTGTTGAGTGATTACCACCATGGCCACTTCCTCTCCCTTGAGAATAGTGAAATTGGTTATTTTTTGACTGTTGGTATGGCTGTCTATGACTTTTGTTTCCTCTGCCTCCTCCTTTTACTTATGTTTCCTTGCTAGGTGACGAAATATGATTCTTGGTTGAGACATGTAAAGCTTATTCTTCCTATTCCTACTGACTCGTCTTTTGTTCATAAATATGTAAAGCACTCTGCAATTCATCAATTAAAAGAGATTCAATGTCTTTAGATTCTTCTATAGAGCAAACAACATAATTGAACTTTGGCGTCATTGATAGAAGAATTTTCTCCACAATTGTTGTATCATCCATCTTTTCGCCAATGCTCCGCATTTTATTTGCAATCGTCATTGTTCTTGAGAAGAAATCTGAACCGACTCTCCAATTTTCGTCTGCAATGTTTCAAACTCAGTATGAAGTGCGTTGGAGTTGTGCCCATTTCACCTTTGCATTACGTGCATATTTCTTCTTCATAGAGTCCTAAATGACCTTGAAGGTATCTTTGCAAATAATCGTCTCCAAGATTGACCTGTCAATGGCTTGGAAAAAGTAGTTTTTGCCCTAAGATCCTTTACCTTCAATGAATTCAACTAAGCTTTCTACAGATCCATCAGTACGACTACACCTGCTTGTTATGCTAGTCCAGACTTAATAAGCTGCCAATATTCTTTTGATCTTAAGAAGTTCTCAATTAGCATGCTCCAATGATCATAGTGGCGATCAAAACGTGGAATTGAAGGTTGAATAAAAATTTCAGAAGACATGTGCGCTTGGCTCTGATATTGCTGTTATAAAACAAGAATATAAGAAGAGAATAAAAACTATAGCTTTTGTTTCTTACTTACACTCTCACTAAAAAAATACAAACTGCTGCACATTATATAGAACTATAAAGTGACAAATATATCTTGAAAATATGATCTCAATAGCTATAAACTAGGAAATGACTTGCAACTTATGGCTAAGTTTGTGCTATAGAATAGGACAAATCTTATTACTTAGTCTAAACACACACGTCAATCTACAGATATATTTTTTCTTTGAATTTTTTTATGTGATAAATTATGTAATTACGACTCATCTATATTTATTTAATAAACTTGTCGGATTAATAGTATTCCAAATTATTTTTCATTATTAGCATCCTGTTATATTTTTTGTTATTTTAAAAAAACGCTGTTTGAAAAACGTTCATAGGCCTATGGGTTTTATGTTTTGTTTTCTGTAATTTTTCTTTTCATGATCTAAAGGATATAACTTATTTTTCATTTTGTCAAAAATATTATATTCTATGTTTCTTAGAAATAGAATCTATGTTTTGTCTTTATTAATAGTTGTAATAACTTCGGTGTCACACTTTTTTGGTATTAGCGTGAACTAACAAAATGCCCCTTTATTGTAACGATCCTGACTCGACCTTCGAAAATCGGCACCGAATACGACACTCGTATTCAAATGCCACAGATCCAAACGTCGACTTTGGTTCGCCGGAGCTTATAACACCATTAAGTAAAACAATACAGCGGAAGAAAAAGAGTAGCATATATCAATATACAACATTTGACACAATATCTGATACAATATGATACAAGATAACAGATGACACAATATATATCATTATACATCAGAGATATGATACAAGATAACAGCAGCGGAAAAGAAAAGATAACACAGCAGTGGAACAAAAATCTCTAATATGGTCTTCAAGAAAGAACTCCAGCATTGGTAATCTCCATCTCCAAATCACCAATCCAGCGATAGCTCGAACTCTCAATAACGATGCACAAAGCTAAGCAAGTGCAGTCCCGATCCAAAGACGGAACTAGCTCAAGATAATCTACTAAACCTGACTATCTGAAAAACCCAACTCTAGACTGCCCGTGTGGGAAAATAGTGGGCACCTAGAGTTTAGGAAAGAAACAATAAACTCCAGGTCAGTCATGGGACTGGTATGAGCAAACAAAAACATTTGGTCTTTTACAACAAGTAACAAGAGAATTTAAATTTGAAATCCGCAATGCTTTTTGGAAAATGAAACTACCATAAGGCCTCCCGCCACACACATAATGCAAACGCAGAATTGGAGGAGATTTCTCCTTATGATAGTCAAATATGCTTAATACGAGAAAAACTTTGATATTATTGCTATAAGTGCAAAGTGTGGGAAAACCATTTCGAAAGTATAATATAAATCCTAGCCAGCATAGACATTCTGAACTATGCCTACTATAGCTACCATCTAAACAGTGGTGACCACCATAAGTAAATGGCAGGTAATACAACTAAAACCGTACAAGGCACGTATTGGATGAATGGATTTCCAAAAAATGGTCAGGCTAAGGAACTTCCTACTGCCACATGGGATCGCCTCTGGCGGGACGTCCCGAGAACTAACGTTACGGTTAGATCTCTGCCAACACAAGGCCGGGTTACCTCTGTAACTAGGTAACTACTACACGAATATGCCATCAACCGGTCCTTTGGGACCTTTATCCGAGGCGCCTCAAAGCAACAACCACACAGTAAATGAGATTGGAGCAACCACATGACTAAGTATCTGGGCTCCATACCATGATACCACCCTTTACCAGAAGGGAATGACACACCCTAAAGGGAGCGACCCTCATAACCTTGCCGCATCTTTCCTGTTTCGACCGTTTCCGGGGTGTGAGGTCCTGATGCAGTCTCGTCCACAAAGCCAGGCTTTGGCACAAAGCCATGCTTTGGGTCAACAGATGACCAAAGCAATGATCACAAAGATAAATGATCAAACAAATGATCATATCACAAATGATCAACCAATGATCATCACACAGCCGCACTCAGCATGCCACATTATCAAATTGGGAATATATCACCGATAAATATCAACTACATAACCTCTGAGCTCGTACATCTCAGAGAAGGGTGTTAAGCTAAGAGAATAAATTCTCCGCCACCAAGCAGAAATGTATTTGATAGAGATCAGTTTAATATCTCAAAGTGTAATGTCGGACATACAACCATACAAGTCTGTTCCGGGTTCGAACAGAACCGAAGGCACTTCCGAAGAAGCCCTTGCAAATCCGGGTATCCACGATACCGATCGGACTTCCCGTCACTAAGGAAGAACTCTATACCAGACCAACTCAGTGCAGAGTCAATCGACAGGTTATCCTATCGTTCTCGAAGACACCCGGTCTTCAACGCCGGTCTTCAAATGCAATTCATAACGTCGTATCACTATTCGGAATGGGCTATATTACACAAGGTCCTCTCCCGGCTAAACCGAATAATGAGCGCAATAGTTTAAAAACATATGGATATGGGATTTCAGTTAAGTCACAACTTGAAAATCCAAAGTTTTTCTTTTAAATGGTTAAACAAATTTCCATTTAAATCTTTTCTTTAAAAAGATTCGTTACACAAAGTTCACCTAGTTTCACAAAGATTATTCATAGATTTTAAACGATTCCATTTCAATTGGATTGACACATTAAATCTTTAAATTAAAGATTTTAATTTATAGCTTTCAAAACACGTTTCCAAAGATTTATCTATAACTTGGAAAACTATCTTTATTTTAGACTTGAAATCCTTTTTACACAAGTTAGAAATTCATTTCTTATGTGAAAGCTTCTATTATTTGAAAACATATAGTTTCCGTTTCAGAAAAATTCAATTATATTTCTACAAGTTAAAATCTTTGGGTTTAGAATTTAAATTCCCAATCAACGCTTTTAAAATGGTTTAAAAACCCATATAAACCCATTTACAAGTTGAACAATCTTTTTAACCCATAGTTTCCAAATTATAGAATTCTATTTTCAAATACTGAATTCAAATTTAAATCAAATTATTTAAATTTTCAAAACTCAATCAAGTTATTTAAAATAACTTATATTTTTGAAATACATTTTTTTTTCAAAAGCTTTTCAATTCTAATTCCAACACTATTTTGGGTTCAAAAATTCAATTTTAAGATTATTTCAAAAATCTGTGACTTAACCCATTTCCACGTGCAATCCATATTTGTGTGTGTATAAGTGTGGCCAGGGGTTCAACACAATAGTGCACAACATCATCATCACAGATTCAATCATATCGATAAGCGATATAACCCATAACGCTTATCTCTATTCACAAATTCATAGATAAAGTAGATCATCAATCACAAAGATTCACTAATATGATTCGATGTGGGTTTCGGATAACCAATTGGAATCCGACTCCCTGTCGCATCGAAATTCAAATGTCGTTCTACGGGTCAAGGGGTTTTCATATTCATATGACAGTATATTCATCACAAATATAGCAGGTCAGTACAAAGCATCACATAGCATCACATCACGTATCAAATATGTCAATCCATCACACAACATTCAAAACCATTTAAACCACTTTTTTTAAGGTGAATAAATCATATGGTTTTAAAGTTATTGCTTTCATAGTTACTTTCATTAGTAATCTTTAATCAATGATTAATTATCATGAACTTCAATTGATTAAGTTTTAATCACCTTCTTTAATTAATCCTCTTAATAAATTAACCCTTAATTGTAACTAATTGAATCTTAATTACTGTTATTAATTAATTATTCCTTAATTAATCACTCTAATAAATAAACCCTTAATTATTAATTAAATCTTAATTATAATTAATTTTCCTTAATTGATTAATTTATAGATTTATCATTCCTTAATTGATTATAATAATTAATTACTCCTTAATTAATAATGATTTCTTAATCACTTTTAGTTAACTAACCTTTAATTAATTATTCTTAATTTGATTACCTTAATTAATTAACCACATTAATTAATTATGCTGCAAAGTAATTCACCCTTAATATTTGATTAATCAACCTTTAATCCTTAATTATCTATTCTTAATCACTTTCACTAAGTAATTATTATTTTTATTTAACCATTCATTAATTACTTGAATAAATAACTTAATAATTTAATGAACCCAAATCATTAAATTCTATTTATCTTTAAGATAAAACATTTCTTATTTAATCAAAGCTTTTAAAAGCAATTTGTTTTCAAATTTACTTTTAATTGATTAATTATTTCCAAATTAATTACATTAATTATTTTATCTAGTTAATTAGCCTTTAAATACTTGATTATAAATCTTTAAAATGTTAATTATTCATCCTTAATCACCTTCATTAAGTTTATTATCTTAAGGTAAATTTATTTTAAAACCATTAGTTAATTCCAAGGTTAAATAAGAATTTATATTTTTGAAAGGAAGAAGTTTTTTTTTTAAGAAAATCGTTAAGTAAAAATTGGTTTATTTCAAAAGTTCAAAACTGTTTATAGTGAAACCAAACAGACCCGAGCCAACATCGATACTTCACCGAGCAATATCACCATCTGCTTCGAGTTTCCCACCAAATCAGCCTGTGTTGCCCTACTTCTGCAAAAACTTGTTAAGTTTTGAAATTTCGACCCGATACAACACCCAAAAACGCGAGTATGAATTCGAGTTTTTCTCCTTCCTGACCCGAGCAGTGCTTCGAGTTTCCCTACTTTCTTGCCGAAACAGGAACGACCAGAAAACAAAACGTGGAGGCGTGCACGTGTACAACCGAACCCAACGTTGCCGACCAACTTTGCGACCACCGGCACATCAGCTTCGACTCCCTAAACAACTCCGACCACCAGATGATCTCATATGGCAACTAGTCGAAATCGAGCTGTTTTGTTCAACCTGGAACCCAACCCAGTAACCCCATCACCTAAATTGACCTCGCACTGTTGCCGTAGATCATCTGAACCATCGCCGCCTCGCCAGGAGCAGCGCCACCCCCGACACCCTATTTCCCCCCAGTCGCGATGAAACTCGATGCATTACTGATGATGCAGTACCCAAATTCCCGACGCCAACTAAAACCCAACTTTAAACCCTAGTTTGATTTAAATGTCAAACTATAACGAATAAAAAAATCTCCTTGTATTTTTTCAACAATCTATGATCATCCTAGTATCACCATGCAAAAATTCGATTTCTAAAAGTCAGCCAATCATCAGAAATCGACCAAAATTCAAGTTTCGGTCGAACCCAAAATTCTCATTCATTTCGATTTTAAAAATTGTCATCTTTGTCTTAAAAATTCTAACTTTCCAAGGTGATTCAAGATATATACTTGAAACAATATAATTTAACATATGATTTTATTACATATTTAAAGATTTATACTGCATTACCTTGGTCCCAGTAAATTTCCAGCTTAAAGATGCTTAAACTTGTTATTTAAATTAGATGATGTTAGACTAAACTAGCTTGTTTGAAAATCAAAGCTTTAAAGTGATTAGATGGGGAGCTTTCAAATTTTGGTTCATTATTTAAGTCTCTGTAATAAAAAAAAACAGAGGGACACTCCATTGTCAATTGCTTGTTTTCATTCCCAGGCTTTATTCACTTCCAGGTCTTGTTTGTTTGTTTTTTTCTTGTTTTTGAAACATATTTAAATTTAAAACATTTGAACGTACTTCGTTTTTTTTTTAGATCCTAGCTTAAACTAAAACTCAACTAACTTGTTGAAGCCAAGGTTTAACAATGATAAAAAAAACTGGCACTTTTAAATTTCTAAATTTAAACCCTGTATCAAACAGGAAGCAAAAATCACACTTTCAGGCAAAGCTCAAGCCTAGCAATTCATTTACAAGCAAAAGCCACTCACATTCATGCAGGAATTAAAACACAAATAATAGGATAAAGCATGGTGTTTACTCATGGTGTTGATGATGCAGAGAAGAACAGAGACACAATTGCAAAGCCTTAGCTTGATATTGATTGCTTGATCTTGTTTTGTTTTAGATTTGCCTAGACCAGTTTTGCTTGCTGTCTAGGTTTGCTTTATTTTTTATTTATTTATTTACTTGATATTCTTGATCATGTTGAGTTGCTTGAGCTTTTCATGCCTTTGATTCAGGTTGGATTTGCTTTTGTTCTCCCAGGTTGAGATGCTTCAAGCTCCAAAATTTTACAGCCCTTTGAATTTGCTTGCATTTTCCCCAGATTTAAAAACTGAAGCTTAGTCTTCTTTTGATTATATATATATTTTTTCCCTCTTTCTTTGCTTCTTGAATTCACTGCCTACTTTTATTTCCAGATTTGATTTGCTTCCGGGCTTGAGATTTGTAAAACTGAGTTGCCAATTTTTTTTCTTTTTGATATCTATGCTTTAGACAGCTTTATGTATTGGAATAGGTGAGGCCACATCTCTTTTTACTGTTTGTTTCAGATTTTGTGAGATATGGTTTGATTGCATTTTTAAACTTGATTATTTAAAATAAAGAGTGGTGATGCTATTTGGATATATATGCATATATGTAAGATCCTTTAAAGTATGTTATATTGGTTTGTGTATACATATATACAATGTGTTAAAAGAATTGTTCTTCTTTTTTTTCATTTATTTGTTAATATTGAAACAATTTGCATTTTTATGTTGAAACCCCTTAGTTTAAATTTATTTTAACCTTGTTTTAAATTCTTACCTTAATTTAACTTATGAAAATATACTTTATGTTTTAACCCTTTTTATTAATTTATCTACAAATTATTTACTTACATTTTTTTTTAATTTTGCTTTTACAACTTTTTTAAAGAGAATTGGATTATCATAACTTGTACACTCAACAAATAAGCCATTCACATGTGCATTTCTTAGTTTATAAAGCATTTGTAGATTTATTTATTAAATCAATTTCATAATATTACTTTTTTTAAACCAATATTATTTTAGACTTAGTTCAATATATTCTGAACTAAAACTTTTATATCTTTTAAACAAATAATTATATATATATATATATATATATATATATGTTATTTTAATTTAAACTTTTATTTCTTATTTTTCAGTACATTTGTATTTGAAATTCAAAATTCAAATCCTAAATTTATAATATATTTATAAAATATTTACCTTTGAATTTCGAATAGGAATCTTATTGACATCAATTTATTGAATTTCTTAAATCAATTCCTTTATTTACTATCCTTTGATATATATATTTATTCAAATCAAATTCAAATGATCTTATAAAAATCCATTTATATAAATAGATAACCATACATCTAATTGAATTTGAAAATTCAAACACAATGCAGATTTTTACTCACAATTTAATTTCAAAAATTAAATTAATTAACAAATTATCTTAATCAAAATTTCAGGGATGTTATAGATTTCCCCCCTTAAGAAAATTTCGTCCTCGAAATTTGCAAGGAAGACGAGAAAGAAAAGATGAAAGATGGGGAAATATCTTTCGAAATCAACATGGATATCAATTCTGTATTTGACTTACAACAACATGAGAACAAACTCATACAATTATCTCACAAGATACTCAGGTCCACCGGTCTACGAATATGCAAGGGCATTGATTAGTTCGAAGGGATAACTAATCGTTCGTAGAATATATCGGATCCCACATAATAGATAGATGGATTCAATCTTCTTATAATTATCAAGCACTAGATATGGATTCCAAATTCAGGTCGGAATACTCTAAAATATATTTCAACTTGTCCTACTTCGGACTTTGATATACACAAGAAATTACAATAGAATTTCAAATTTGGTTTTAACCTATATCGTTTTATTGATACAATTCAAATTCAGCTTCATATTAGTTAACCAATTTAACTTAATTTAAAATTTCCAATTTACTTAAAATCTTCAATTTCAAATTCAAATTCATTAGAGTTTAGATCGAAAAGCTGATAAGAAATCGATGAAGATACGAAGTAAGGATTTTCTACAACGATATGTAGGGCCAACATCGCACCGAAACTTCTTTCTGGAGCTGTCACGAAGTAATGAAAAGAATTTTGGAAAGATGAATCAAAGGAGATTGAGAAGAAAGTTATTTCCACTGTTGCAGGGTATTGACCATTTGTAGTGGTACTTCCGTGTCCCCTATCTCGTCCTCTTCTCGCACTCATACTCACTATCAGTGAATAGTAAGAGAATTTGCTGAGGCATTTGAACGGATATCTTAGGGATAAACTCATTCTAGGGTATGCTTCACCCTATCTCTAATGAGCAACTTAATGTATTATACTCCTGAGCTAAAGTTTTAATCCTCAGCTCTGATACCAAATGTGACGATCCTGACTCGACCTTCGAAAATCGGCACCGAATACGACACTCGTATTCAAATGCCGCAGATCCAAACGTCGACTCTGGTTCGCCGGAGCTTATAACACCATTAAGTAAAACATCACAGCGGAAGAAAAAGAGTAGCATATATCAATATACAACATTTGACACAATATCTGATACAATATGATACAAGATAACAGATGACACAATAGATATCATTGTACATCAGAGATATGATACAAGATAACAGCAGCGGAAAAGAAAAGATAACACAGCAGCGGAACAAAAATCTCTAATATGGTCTTCAAGAAAGAACTCCAGCATCGGTAATCTCCATCTCCAAATCACCAATCCAGCGATAGCTCGAACTCTCAATAACGATGCACAAAGCTAAGCAAGTGCAGTCCCGATCCAAAGACGGAACTAGCTCCAGATAATCTACTAAACCTGACTATCTGAAAAACCCAACTCTAGACTGCCTGTGTGGGAAAATAGTGGGCACCCAGAGTTTAGGAAAGAAACAATAAACTCCAGGTCAGTCATGGGACTGGTATGAGCAAACAAAAACATTTGGTCTTTTACAACAAGCAACAAGAGAATTTAAATTTGAAATCCGCAATGCTTTTTGGAAAATGAAACTACCATAAGGCCTCCCGCCACGCACACACAATGCAAACGCAGAATTGGAGGAGATTTCTCCTTATGATAGTCAAATATGCTTAATACGAGAAAATCTTTGATATTATTGCTATAAGTGCAAAGTGTGGGAAAACCATTTCGAAAGTATAATATAAATCCTAGCCAGCATAGACATTCCGAACTATGCCTACTATAGCTACCATCTAAACAGTGGTGACCACCATAAGTAAATGGCAGGTAATACAACTAAAACCGTACAAGGCACGTATTGGATGAATGGATTTTCAACAAATTGTCAGGCTAAGGAACTTCCTACTGCCACATGGGATCGCCTCTGGCGGGATGTCCCGAGAACTAACGTTACGGTTAGATCTCTGCCAACACAAGGCCGGGTTACCTCTGTAACTAGGTAACACTACACGAATATGCCAACCCCCGGTCCTTTGGGACCTTTATCCGAGGCGCCTCAAAGCAACAACCACACAGTAAATGAGGTTGGAGCAACCACATGAGTAAGTATCTGGGCTCCATACCATGATACCACCCTTTACCAGAAGGGAATGACACACCCTAAAGGGAGCGACCCTCATAACCATGCCGCATCTTTCCTGTTTCGACCATTTCCGGGGTGTGAGGTCCTGATGCAGTCTCGTCCACAAAGCTACGCTTTGGCACAAAGCCATGCTTTGGGTCAACAGATGACCAAAGCAATGATCACAAAGATAAATGATCAAACAAATGATCATATCACAAATGATCATCACACAGCCGCACTCAGCATGCCACATTACCAAATTGGGAATATATCACTGATAAATATCAACTACATAACCTCTGAGCTCGTACGTCATAGAGAAGGGTGTTAAGATAAGAGAATAAATTCTCCGCCACCAAGCAGAAATGTATTTGATAGAGATCAGTTTAGTATCTCAAGTGTAATGTCGGACATACAACCATACAAGTATGTTCCGGGTTCGAACAGAACCAAATGCACTTCCGAAGAAGCCCTTGCAAATCCGGGTATCCACGATACCGATCGGACTTCCCGTCACTAAGGGAGAACTCTATACCGGAGCAACTCAGTGCAGAGTCAATCGACAGGTTATCCTCTCGTTCTTGAAGACACCCGGTCTTCAACGCCGGTCTTCAAATGCAATTCATAACGTCGTATCACTATTCGAAATGGGCTATATGACACAAGGTCCTCTCCCGGCTAAACCGAATAATGAGCGCAATAGTTTAAAAACATATGGATATGGGATTTCAGTTTAGTCACAGCTTGAAAATCCAAAGTTTTTCTTTTAAATGGTTAAACAAATTTCCATTTAAATCTTTTCTTTAAAAAGATTCGTTACACAAAGTTCACCTAGTTTCACAAAGATTATTCATAGATTTTAAACGATTCCATTTCAATTGGATTGACACATTAAATCTTTAAATTAAAGATTTTAATTTATAGCTTTCAAAACACGTTTCCAAAGATTTATCTATAACTTGGAAAACTATCTTTATTTTAGACTTGAAATCCTTTTTACACAAGTTAGAAATTCATTTCTTATGTGAAAGCTTCTATTATTTGAAAACATATATTTTCCGTTTCAGAAAAATTCAATTATATTTCTACAAGTTAAAATCTTTGGGTTTAGAATTTAAATTCCCAATCAACGCTTTTAAAATGGTTTAAAAACCCATATAAACCCATTTACAAGTTGAACAATCTTTTTAACCCATAGTTTCCAAATTATAGAATTCAATTTTCAAATACTGAATTCAAATTTAAATCAAATTATTTAAATTTTCAAAACTCAATCAAGTTATTTAAAAAAACTTATATTTTTTAAATACATTTTTTTTTTCAAAAGCTTTTCAATTCTAATTCCAAAACTATTTTGGGTTCAAAAATTCAATTTTAAGATTATTTCAAAAATCTGTGACTTAACCCATTTCCACGTGCAATCCATATTTGTGTGTGTATAAGTGTGGCCAGGGGTTCAACACAATAGTGCACAACATCATCATCACAGATTCAATCATATCGATAAGCGATATAACCCATAACGCTTATCTCTATTCACAAATTCATAGATAAAGTAGATCATCAATCACAAAGATTCACTAATATGATTCGATGTGGGTTTCGGATAACCAATTGGAATCCGACTCCCTGTCGCATCGAAATTCAAATGTCGTTCTACGGGTCAAGGGGTTTTCATATTCATATGACAGTATATTCATCACAAATATAGCAGGTCAGTACAAAGCATCACATAGCATCACATCACATATCAAATATGTCAATCCATCACACAACATTCAAAACCATTTAAACCACTTTGCTTAAGGTGAATAAATCATATGGTTTTAAAGTTATTGCTTTCATAGTTACTTTCATTAGTAATCTTTAATCAATGATTAATTATCATGAACTTCAATTGATTAAGTTTTAATCACCTTCTTTAATTAATCCTCTTAATAAATTAACCCTTAATTGTAACTAATTGAATCTTAATTACTGTTATTAATTAATTATTCCTTAATTAATCACTCTAATAAATAAACCCTTAATTATTAATTAAATCTTAATTATAATTAATTTTCCTTAATTGATTAATTTATAGATTTATCATTCCTTAATTGATTATAATAATTAATTACTCCTTAATTAATAATGATTTCTTAATCACTTTTAGTTAACTAACCTTTAATTAATTATTCTTAATTTGATTACCTTAATTAATTAACCACATTAATTAATTATGCTGCAAAGTAATTCACCCTTAATATGTGATTAGTCAACCTTTAATCCTTAATTATCTATTCTTAATCACTTTCACTAAGTAATTATTATTTTTATTTAACCATTCAATAATTACTTAATTAACTAACTTAATAATTTAATGAACCCAAATCATTAAATTCTATTTATCTTTAAGATAAAACATTTCTTATTTAATCAAAGCTTTTAAAAGCAATTTGTTTTCAAATTTACTTTTAATTGATTAATTATTTCCAAATTAATTACATTAATTATTTTATCTAGTTAATTAGCCTTTAAATACTTGATTATAAATCTTTAAAATGTTAATTATTCATCCTTAATCACCTTCATTAAGTTTATTATCTTAAGGTAAATTTATTTTAAAACCATTAGTTAATTCCAAGGTTAAATAAGAATTTATGTTTTTGAAAGGAAGAAGTTTTTTTTTTTAAGAAAATCATTAAGTAAAAATTGGTTTATTTCAAAAGTTCAAAACTGTTTATAGTGAAACCAAACAGACCCGAGCCAACATCGATACTTCCCCGAGCAATATCACCATCTGCTTCGAGTTTCCCACCAAATTAGCCCGTGTTGCCCTACTTCTGCAAAAACTTGTTAAGTTTTGAAATTTCGACCCGATACAACACCCAAAAACGCGAGTATGACTTCGAGTTTTTCTCCTTCCTGACCCGAGCAGTGCTTCGAGTTTCCCTACTTTCTTACCGAAACAGGAACGACCAGAAAACAAAACGTGGAGGCGTGCACGTGTACAACCGAACCCAACGTTGCCGACCAACTTTGCGACCACCGGCACATCAGCTTCGACTCCCTAAACAACTCCGACCACCAGATGATCTCATATGACAACTAGTCAAAATCGAGCTGTTTTGTTCAACCTGGAACCCAACCCAGTAACCCCATCACCTAAATTGACCTCGCACCGTCGCCGTAGATCATCTGAACCATCGCCGCCTCGCCAGGAGCAGCGCCACCCCCGACACCCTATTTCCCCCCAGTCGCGATGAAACTCGATGCATTACTGATGACGCAGTATCCAAATTCCTAACGCCAACTAAAACCCAACTTTAAACCCTAGTTTGATTTAAATCTCAAACTATAACGAATAAAAAAATCTCCTTGTATTTTTTCAACAATCTATGATCATCCTAGTATCACCATGCAAAAATTCGATTTCTAAAAGTCAGCCAATCATCAGAAATCGACCAAAATTCAAGTTTCGGTCGAACCCAAAATTCTCATTCATTTCGATTTTAAAAATTGTCATCTTTGTCTTAAAAATTCTAACTTTCCAAGGTGATTGAAGACATATACTTGAAACAATATAATTTAACATATGATTTTATTACATATTTAAAGATTTATACTGCATTACCTTGGTCCCAGTAAATTTCCAGCTTGAAGATGCTTAAACTTGTTATTTAAATTAGATGATGTTAGACTAAACTAGCTTGTTTGAAAATCAAAGCTTTAAAGTGATTAGATGGGGAGCTTTCAAATTTTGGTTCATTATTTAAGTCTCTGTAATAAAAAAAAACAGAGGGACACTCCATTGTCAATTGCTTGTTTTCATTCCCAGGCTTTATTCACTTCCAGGTCTTGTTTGTTTTTTTTTTCTTGTTTTTGAAACATATTTAAATTTAAAACAATTGAACGTACTTCTTTTTTTTTTTTTAGATCCTAGCTT
This sequence comes from Allium cepa, assembly GCA_030765085.1. NCBI lineage: Eukaryota > Viridiplantae > Streptophyta > Magnoliopsida > Asparagales > Amaryllidaceae > Allium > Allium cepa. Next base: position 977,970,697 of record CM060931.1, read on the forward strand.
AAACTAAAACTCAACTAACTTGTTGAAGCCAAGGTTTAACAATGATAAAAAAAAACTGGCACTTTTAAATTTCTAAATTTAAACCTTGTATCAAACAGGAAGCAAAAATCACACTTTCAGGCAAAGAAAAGCTCAAGCCTAGCAATTCATTTACAAGCAAAAGCCACTCACATTCATGCAGGAATTAAAACACAAATAATAGGATAAAGCATGATGTTTACTCACAGTGTTGATGATGCAGAGAAGAACAGAGACACAATTGCAAAGCCTTAGCTTGATATTGATTGCTTGATCTTGTTTTGTTTTAGATTTGCCTGGACCAGTTTTGCTTGCTGTCCAGGTTTGCTTTATTTATTTTTTTTATTTACTTGATATTCTTGATCATGTTGAGTTGCTTGAGCTTTTCATGCCTTTGATTCAGGTTGGATTTGCATTTGTTCTCCCAGGTTGAGATGCTTCAAGCTCCAAAATTTTACAGCCCTTTGAATTTGCTTGCATTTTCCCCAGATTTAAAAACTGAAGCTTAGTCTTCTTTTGATTATATATATTTTTTTCCCTCTTTCTTTGCGTCTTGAATTCACTGCCTACTTTTATTTCCAGATTTGATTTGCTTCCTCGTTTGAGATTTGTAAAACTGAGTTGCCAATTTTTTTTTCTTTTTGATATCTATGCTTTAGACAGCTTTATGTATTGGAATAGGTGAGGCCACATCTCTTTTTACTGTTTGTTTTAGATTTTGTTAGATATGGTTTGATTGCATTTTTAAACTTGATTATTTAAAATAAAGAGTGGTGATGCTATTTGGATATATATGCACATATGTAAGATCCTTTAAAGTATGTTATATTGGTTTGTGTATACATATATACAATGTGTTAAAAGAATTGTTCTTCTTTTTTTTCATTTATTTGTTAATATTGAAACAATTTGCATTTTTATGTTGAAACCCCTTAGTTTAAATTTATTTGTAACCTTGTTTTAAATTCTTTCTTTAATTTAACTTATGAAAATATACTTTATGTTTTTACCCTTTTTAATAATTTATCTACAAATTATTTACTTACATTTTTTTTTAATTTTGCTTTTACAACTTTTTTAAAGAGAATTGGATTATCATAACTTGTACACTCAACAAATAAGCCATTCACATGTGCATTTCTTAGTTTATAAAGCATTTGTAGATTTATTTATTAAATCAATTTCATAATATTACTTTTTTTAAACCAATATTATTTTAGACTTAGTTCAATATATTCTGAACTAAAACTATTATATCTTTAAACAAATAATTATATATATATATGTTATTTTAATTTAAACTTTTATTTCTTATTTTTCAATACATTTGTATTTGAAATTCAAAATTCAAATCCCAAATTTATAATATATTTATAAAATATTTACCTTTGAATTCCGAATAGGAATCTTATTGACATCAATTTATTGAATTTCTTAAATTAATTCCTTTATTTACTATACTTTGATATATATATTTACTCAAATCAAATTCAAATGATCTTATAAAAATCCATTTATATAAATAGATAAACATACATCTAATTGAATTTGAAAATTCAAACACGATGCAGATTTTTACTCACAATTTAATTTCAAAAATTAAATTAATTAACAAATTATCTTAATCAAAATTTCAGGGATGTTACATCTATATATTATCAAATCTTAATCATTTAAAAGTAGAATTAATATTTAACCATTTTTACAAATTCAAACACCCTTGAAAGTAGGATCTAACAATTAAACATGACTTACAAATTCAAAATGGTTCTAAAAGTAGGATCTAAAATTAAATTTCCTTAATAAATTCAAAATACTTCTTTACAAATATACAAATCATAGTATCACTTAAAAATAAAAAATCATTTTTTTGACTAATTTACACATATACAATTTATAAGGAAAACAATTCACACGCGAAGCGCATGCCATAACACTTGTAATAAAAAACTTATTTAGATTAATCCAACTTCGTAAATATATCAGATCCAAATGCTCATTTCAATAAATGTTATGTCCACTTGCAAATACGGTTACCAACGACATTAAAATTAGTTAGTACTTGTCATAAGTTAATTGAAATTATTGTCTTTATATTTATTATTATAATCGCATGTGAAACTATTTGTTTCATCGTAATTTTCCTTATTTGAGTTGAAATACATACATAGATATAACAATTTGGGTTGAGTAGCGTAATAAAACAATAACATTGCATTACCCATCCTAAATATTGTCTAACTAATTTATACAGTCACATATATAAAGAAAGTCCAGATGTATAATAACAGCTTCATTGCATTTCATTTAGAGTCATTTCAAAATCTTTTCTTAAACTTTATTATTCATTTAAGTCATAGACTCACAAAATTTCCCTCATTGAATTCCTTGACAACTCATCAAAGATCCAATAAACTGCCTGGATCACAATGGTTTAAATTCTTATGTTTTAATAACTCTAAAGTGGAATATCATAAGAAATTACAGAACTAACAATAGAAAAAGTTAAAATTCATGAGTAATTCCAACAGAATATTATTTTATTTGATGGAAACAAGCATGATAAGATGATCAAAATAGATAAATATCTAGGAATGACAACAATAAAACTTTTTGACTTCCAATCCAACGTACTTGCAAAGCCCAGAATAATTCGCAGAGATTTCTTTGCATGCTATAGTGCATTCATCATTTGCCTTGCATGATTGCTTAATAAGCGAACAAACAATCTTTTGAGCCTCTATTCCTACAAATAAACAGATGAAAAATTATTATTTATTGGAGTACTATAAATAAATATAACGCTTAAACATTTAAGAATAATAGTATCAAATATATGGTTATGAGAGAAACCTGAATCTTTTACAAGTAGAATCACCAAAAGAAGAATACAAAAAGCGACTTTCTTGCACTCGATGGCTTACTAGAAAGTGCGATGTTGTTAATAATGAAAAACGCATCGATATATATAGTGGCCCAGTTCATAAAGCGGTGTATTTTTGTATAATGTTTGGATTCAAATTAACTTGACATATATCTTACTGCATAAAAATTAAAGGAGCCTTTTTTGCTTAAAATTCATGTTATTTCCAAAGTGCATTAAGAAGTGTATTTAGTATAATGGTTGCACATAAATTAACTTAAAACTATATTGGTTGCTTAACAAATATATAATTTTTTTTCTACTTAAAATTCATGCTAATCTAGATGTTATACTTAACCTTTCAATGATAATTTGTTCAAGTTTCCTTTTACGCTATAATTTAGATAGAATAAACTTTTGGATTGGTTCAATTCATTTTAGTACATTGTATATAATATCTGTGAAGTAAGTATTATGTGAATTTGATTTTAATTTTTTTCTTAATATTATTAAGCTTGTATTCAAAATAAATATACAAAAAATGTTTTTATGCGAATAAAAACTTTAAAATTTTAATATCTATTCAGTTGTTCATAATTACACTACTATGCTTATAGCAAATCGTTCTTGCCACACATCACTTTTGTATATCATTAAAAACAGTGCCTATTTTTGCATTTTAGAATGTATTCACATCTTAGCTGGAGTTGGATAAGGTGGCAAAGATTTGAGGTATTGTCTATGAATATAACTTTAAACTTTGTTGATTTGCATAAAGTTTGCTTGTTGATCATTTATTGCCAGTAAAAAAAGTTTGGAATTATATTCTTAATCTTCATGGTGCAACTAATTCTTTGTAAGAAGTTGAACAACAAACGGATTCCATATTCTTTATGTAGAAACAACCAAGAATATATTTTTCACTATTTCTTTGCAATACATGTAAGAACTTTAAACATTGCAATACCCTGTAAGAACTTTACAATATATGTTTCACTATTTCTTTGAACATTTTTTTGGATGAAAATCTTCCAAATATTATTTCTTACCTCGAACATAGCTAAGACTCATTCATTGCAGTGAGAGTGAATCAATCTTTTAGTTTGTACAAGGAAACAAATATTCAATCCAACAAAACTTAAGTAAGTCTCGTTTCCATTTTAATTTTCAGATAAGACCATTCACTAACTTACATTGAAATATTTTTAATACACTTGGCATCCATATAATGGTATCATTAGATACCAACCCATCAATCTAACTATAATGTTCCTTCTTTTCCAGGTTAGTGAATTGAGTGCAAGAAAATTCGATGTTGAAATAGGATCATGTTGCCATAATAGAAATTTTGTTGATTTTGTTTGCAATAGTTATCAAGGTGTTTCTTTAATTGTTACGCACTTTCAAAACAAATTAACTTGGCGATGAGTGATATCTTTTTAAGGTAAGAATATTTATTGCTACATTTGTTTCTGCAATCTTTGCTGAAGATGTTTGTTTTATTTGTAACTCTGTAGCAAATGTTCGTTGATAACAATTTTGTGTCATGATAATGTTTTACTTATTTTTGTTTCACCAGAAATACTCAACTGAATGACAAAATGTACTATCTTAAATGCATAACTGGATCTTTGTTTCTGTAATATATGAATGGACTATAATAAAGGTAATAAAGTCAATTCATAATAGATATTAGTTACTAAATATAGATGATAATACAACCATTTATAAGTGCCTCAGTTAATTGTTGTGTTTATTATCCTACATGGCAAATTGAATAGTAGGGGCAATTTTAGTGTTTTATATCCTTTATTTACGGTTAGAGGCTGCATTATTAGAGGCATTTCTTAATCTGCCTCTCCTTTATTCGAGGGTAGATTAATACAATTTTGTGCCCTTTTTTAGAGTAATAAATGCAACTTTATTTGCCTTTGATATTTCTAATTTTGGTAGTAATATTTCTATAAAATATTCAGCTGCTAAATCTTAAATAATTAATAGAAAATCATATATTTTTACTGATTTATTTAGTTTGGACTTTCCATGAATAATAAAATGTAGGAAACATAATAAAATTTTGGATCTATTCACAGATCACCCATGAGGTCTTCAATATATAAAAAAAATTAATCAACGTTGTCTCACTTTATTTGAGTAAAACAAAGTATTAATAGAAAATAAATTAAATCTAATACCTTTTGGAACTTGCAAACTGAATTGTAGTGAGTAGTCACCACTGTATAAAGATACCCCTTCAGAAGGTAAGCCTTTTTGATGATACCTAACCCGCTTCTATCACATTCCCATCCTCTAACACACTTTGGTCAATTTTAATCAAAATGCATCAATTAACTATGATAAAAATCTAAGAAAATAAACTTATGAAACATAACATGTCTGTATGGAGCATAATTAGAAAGAGTAATAAGGCATCAAGAATACATAAGATGGAAGAGAAATTTTCAAAACATGAGAATTTGTAGAAACTATTGTATGGTACCACGATTTCCATTATCCTTTCAATCGAACACGTTTATCATATAAAGAATTAGTGATAATGTTTGGTATATTTTTTCTTCGATTTTTTTATGTCATAACTTATATAATTACGACTTATTTGCATTTATCTCATAAACTTGTTCGGATTAGCAGTAATCTGAAATATTTTTCATCATTATTATATATCCTGTATGCTTTTTGTTGTTTTACAAAACGTTGTTTGAAGAACGTTCGTACGCCCAAGAGTTTTATGTTTTTTTCTTCTGTAATTTTGCTTTTCATGATGTAAAAGATAAATCATTTTTCATTTTTCATCAATATTATATTCTATGTTTCTTAGAAATAGAATTTATGGTATATGGTTAAAAAATAGCTTATTTAAATTTATCCAATTCTTAAATATATCAGATCCAAATGCTCATTTCAGTAAATGTTATGTCCAACGGCAAATACATTTATTAAGGGCATTAAAATTGGTTAATATTTGTCATAAGTTAATTGAAATTATTGTCTTTATATTTATTCAATAAATTCTCATGTGAAACTATTTTTATCATCGTAGTTTTCCTTTTTTGAGTCGAAATATATACATAGTGTTAACCCGCCTTTAGGCAAGGCCACATATAGGCGAATTTAGCCCAATCGATTGCACAACGATCAACGCTGGGTTTTCACAGATAATAAGCATGATCACTATTATCCCCCCTTTTGGCACAACTGTGACACCAAAAGAATTAACTAGAAACCAAAGACAGTTATCCTCGATTGCTAGTTATATACAGGTCAGCTATGGATGTCGGTAAATTTTGACCGAGTCTGGATCAAGCTACCAATTATTATGACGAGATAAGCGAAGCTACGAAAGCCAACGTTTCAAATTTCAAGTCAATCGGTGTTTGTATGCTCAAGATATGAGCGATGCAAACCAAGGATATCTGTAAAGACCTGTAAATCCGTACTCCTTGAATATACACTAATCTCCTTTGTTTAATTCAAGATGAACGAAAATACGAACCCTTAGGGGTTTAAGAAAAATTTAGGAAAAGGAAAAGGCAGAAGAAGAGAGGAAAGAAAATAGAACATTTTAAAATAGAACGAAAAGAGAATAGAGAACATAGAACGGAACAGAAAACAACAGAACAACATCAGAATCTCACAATTCGCAGCGGAACAACATATAATAATAAATGAATAATCTTTAAACAAAGAACTATATCAGTTATTACATTTTATCACCAGAGTGTACAACAATATACAACATCAAACAGTGCAGCGGAAAAAGAAATACTATATAAGTAATATGCCATGCCATCCAGCTTGCCTCCAGCAACTCCAGAATATCCAGAATATCCTGATAAACCTTACTCTTGACTGCCCGTGTGGAAATTGGTGGGCACCCAGAGTTTAGGAAGGAAAACAATAAACTCCAAGTCAGTCATGTGACTGGTATGAGAACTCAAAACAGTTTATTTAACTTTAAAATCAAAATAGAGGAATATTTTTAAATTCAATTCGCAATGCTTTTAAAAATGAGACTACCATAAGACCTCCTGCCACACACACAATGCAAACGCAGACTTGGAGAAGATTTCTCCTTATGATAGCCAAACATGCTTGATACGCATTAAAATCAAATCAATTTTGATATTATTATTAGTGCATAGTGTAGAAGAAATTCATTTCGAAAGTAGAATATAAATCTTAGCCAGCATAGGTACCATTATATTATGCCTACTATAGCTACCATATTAGATGGCAGGTTCTACAACTAAAACCGTACAAGTTTCGTATTGTTTCTTTGGATTTCCAACAAATGGTCAGGCCAAGGAACTTCCCATTGCCATATGAGAATGCCTCTGGAAAGACATCCCCGAGAACCAAACCGGAACTCTGCCAACACAAGGCCGGGTTACCCCTAACTGGGTAACTACTGACACGAGCACGCCATTCCCCGATCGTAAACGACCTTTCTCACGGGATCCCGAAAACCAACAACCACAAAGTAATAAATTCGTAGTAACCACATAGGTTAAATATCTGGGCTCCATACCATGATACCACCTCTATCCAGAAGGAAATGTACATACCCTAAAGGGTGCTACCCCTCATAACCTTGCCGCATCTTTCCTGTTTTGACCATTTCCGGGGTGTGAGGCTCGACGAAGTCACGTCCACAAAAACATTCTTTATACAAAAGCCATGCTTTGGGTCAACAAATGATCAACACAATGATCACCAAGATAGACGATCAAATAAACGATCCTATCACAATAATCAACACAATGATCATTTACAGCAACACTCAGCATGTCACATTACCAAATTGGGAATATATCACTGATAACTTCAACTATATAACCTCTGAGCTCGTACTTCTCAGAGAAGGGTGTTAAGCTAAAAGAATAAATTCTCCGCCACCAACAGAAATATATTTGAAAGAAATCGGCTTTATATCTCAACTTGTAATGTCAGACACACAATCCATACAAGTCTGTTCCGAGATCGAACAAAACAGAAGGCACTTACAAAGAAGTCCTTGCAATCCGGATATTCACAATCCTGATCGGATTCACCATCACATATGGAGAACTCTATACCGGAGCAACTCGATGCAGAGTAAATCGACAGGTCATCCTATCGCTCTCGCAAATACCGGGTCTTCAACACCGATCTTCAATGCAATTCACAACGACGTATCACATATTCGGAATGGGTTATACGACCCCATGGTCCTTTCCCGGTTAACCCGAATAGTGAGCGCTTATTCAAAAATAAGTGTAGCATTCACATTCAAACAAATCACATCAATTACCCATTCAAAGGGAAAATATTGATAGTCGGTTATTGAACTATCACTGGATATGCACACATCACTAGATTCCAAATAATTTTCCAAATTATTTATTTCACAAAATATCTTTACAAGATATATAATTTCACACTTCAAAAATAAATCAATATTTACTTTTAAACAAATTCTCCTTTCCTTTATAAATTCAATAGTGAATTTATATTTCACAATATCTATTGATATACGTTCTCAATTATCCATTTTCAATTTATCTTCAAAAAGATAAATTCTAAATATCACTTCATATTGGAAAACAATTCCATACTTATTTAATAAGTAATTCACAAATTTTATTTATTTTCAACACTTGGAAAATATTCAATATACTTAAATCGAAATTAAGTATATATTTCATTCTTTAAGGAAATCATTCACTTAACCATATTTATTTGGGCCAAAACGAATGTTGCGCAAAACATCGTTACGACAACCCAAAATCACTAGTATAGGGATTCGAAATTAAAATAGATATATAAATCCCAATACTATACAAAACATTTCCTTTCGAAAATCATTTACTATAACAACAGTGTTATAGTCCACCATTTCCTTTTATTTCTCGAAAACGTCTATTTCAACAATCAATGTTGAAATCTATGGTTTCGAATCTCAACACATTTTAAAACATTGTTCGATCGTTTTAATTCTATTTAAAACATCCAAATCCAAAACAATTTCTTTAACGTGTTATTCACTATTCAAAAACATGAATATACTTCATTTACAATTTCATCCTTTTATTCATTTTAATTCAAAGGATTATTCACTATTCAAAAATGTGAATATAACTCCACTTATAGATTTCAACAAATTTTCTTGTCAAAATAAGTCATTTGCGAATTTATAAAACAACGTTTATAAATTCCATTTCTATTTATTTATAAAAACTTCCTTTTTATAAATTCTTTTATTAACCTATTCCAGTTTATAACTCAATTATAAACTAAAAGTTCATATTATAAGTTAAATACTTATAAAACGATTATTTTACAAAATCGTTCCTCTAAAGACTTTCCAAACCATAAATCTTATAACTTATAAGATTCTTTTATTTAACCAAATCTATTCCTTCAATATAACTTCACAAATTTATAAATCTTACTATTTATAAATTTCATTTATAACTTCACCGTTTATAATTTTATAAATTCCATTCACTTATGCAATCCATTTGCACTTCATTCAAACACTTATAAAAACTCGTTTTATAATGTCAATATTTCAATTTATAAATATCCATTTATAAATCTCTTAATATAAATCAATTTATATTATTCTTTTAAAACGTCTTTAATCTCCTTCATAATTTCATCATTTTGATTTATAAAATAATTAAATTTTATATATCCTATATTTAAACTTTTCACAATAATTCTAAAATATCTCGATTAAACTATTTTATAAAATCGTTAGCATCATATTCTCAAAAATCGGTTTTTAACTATTTTTCTCAAAAATCATAATTTTTATAACTTTAAAAATTATAACGTTTATTTATTAAAAATAGATCAAATTCCAAACATATAGTATATTTTCAAAAATCACTTAATAAATTATTTTAAAATTCCAAATTTGGTCCAATGATGCTACACACCAAATAGTCAATCACGACAACAACGATATCATATATCGATATGATAATCAATCAAATATCAAAATATCTGAAATTAAATAAAAACTGTTGAGGAATCCAGTTGGATCCCTCCAACCTGTTTTCCTGCATCCAAAAACATTACCACAATACCAATTTCGCTCCAGTACGAAATTATCGCGGTATATGTTCTTATTAAATATTATCCGCTTAATAACGGCGCAATAGGGTCTCATCCGCTAAAAAATGCGGGGAATCAACAACTGCAATATATACATATGCCAATATATATATATTGATATTATATATAATACCAATTTCACTGTTTATGAAATATTCGCGGTATATGTTTTTAATAAATAACATCCGCTTACTAACGGCGCATAATGTCTATTTTAACAACCAATAGATATTAATCAACATTCAAACATGCATTCAAATATTTTAAATCTAACTATTTAAAATAAAATCGAAACTGATTCGATTGAGTGAGAAGTTCTCACTTTGATTTTAAATTCCGTTTTAGCAATTTATTTCGAATAAAATTAAACGGACGTTTAATTTTACCCAAAATTCTCACTAACTCCAAACGACTCCAAACCAACTCCATCGCGTAGTGCTCGACCATACGATTCCAACGCAACTAGTTTCGCGCGTTTTCGACCTCGTATGAAAAAGTTATGAATATTTGAACATTACACGAATTTTATAATTCAAATTTACAACATAAATTACAACTTTAATACCCTAAGCAAATCTGGGCCGTTAGATCCTAGGCTCTTGCATCGTGACCGACCGCTCTTTTCTTATTCCTCTCCCTCTTCTTCGTGCGCACACGGCTACAGGCCGAACCCATCTCAACAATTTAGGGTTTAAATTTTTGATCACCACACTCCACTTCGACACGATCAGGAAGTTCCATCACGTAGCTCGCTCCTGACTCCACCTCCACCCTCCGACCGCACCCACTCGGCCACCCACGCTTCCTCGTTTTGCGTGCGCAGCCGGCCCCCCTTTCACGCCAATTCCCATCGATCCGGAGCCCCATTTTCCATCACAACCGTTGATTTCGAAGAGCATGACGAGCTCTACACTTTTCTAGTTGAGAGCTTGTTGAATTATTGCACGAATTTGAAGAATTGGAGAGATGAAAATGGACAATTTTCGGCCATTCATGAATGAACTGGCGGCTAGGGTTTTGTAACCTAATTATTTTTTTTTTTTGAAGGGGTAGGGTGTATTTATAGAGTTTTGAACGACACTATTCATCCGGAAATTCCAAACTCCGATTTACGCGCCGAAACTGACGTTCCTAGGATTTATCCCACGTTCCGGACACAATGGAACAGGTTTCGAAAGCTAATTCGGAAGTATGTGCGAGTTATGGCTGTAAACGCTCAATTTGAATTAAACCGATTTAAGTCGATTTCTAGGCGTTTTAATTTGTACCGGACAAACCGTAAATCCAATTGACTTGAAATTTGAAACCTTACAATAATATCACATTACGGATCCGATGAAACTGGTTTCGTCGAAATCCGAGACTTTTTGAAAAATGGCTATTTTAACTCGCCAAATTAAAATTAAAAATAAATCGATGCGTTTCGAGCTGCCACGATCAAACGATAACTCCGATTGACACGAAATTTGAAATCCGGTAATAACTAACCATTACGGATCCAATGGAACTTGTTTCGTTCAATTCTGAGACTGTTCAAAAATTGACTATTTTCACTAGTCGATTTAAATATTAAAATATTCAATTTTCACAAATTAACTTTTAATTCGATTTTAAAAGTTCTAAAACATCATTCTAACTCCAACATGATAAAATAAAATTTTACAAATCATTTTCAATCATATTTAACCCAATTTTGAATTATTTCCATAATTTAACATATTAAATTATCGATTTAATTATTCAATTAAATCCAAAAATTCAAATAAAAATATATTCGACTTATAAATTCACTTATTAATATTTAAAATAAATTAAATATTCAAATTTTAATTAATAAAAATCCTGGGTCATTACAATCTTCCCCACTTAAAAGAATTTCGTCCTCGAAATTAACAAGTAAGAAAAGTTATAGAATTTATTAATTTTCCCAAAACAATTTAACTTCTTACAAAACTTTACTAAGTTTTCAAATCATACTTAGTTATTTTTTTAAAAACAATTACTATTGTTTAACTTTCAACTTCAAATCAAAGTTTAAGTTTTCAAAATTTTCCAATTTTCTCAAAAATTTTCTAACGCCTTAAATTTTCGGAAAAATTCGCCATAGTCTCCTTTGCACGGCTCGATCCGAAAAAAAATGACAGTATATATATCACAAATATACATCTCATCAAGTAATGAGGCATCCCGAAGGGAAAAAGTATAGAAGTACGATATTTAATCCGAGATATGTACCTTATATTTTATTAGCAAGCATATACGGCTAATATAGCACGAAAGCGAGCTCCAAATGCGAAGCAAACGCGATCCGCACCTACTAATCACACAACAAACAACATGAGAATCATGTATATATGACAATAGTATCAATATACAACATATAGTAACATAATAACTATATATGTCAGCATAGCAAATACAACTAAAGCAACAAATGCAATATATATTCAACCATCAACCAACTAACATCCAACTAATTCATAACCAATAAATATTCATTCATATTCTCATTAATATTTTAATGAATTGGTTTTTCAATTTAATCACTTTTGATTCATTTACATTGGGTTTACTAACATTCATTTTCAATTTGCTTATATTCACTAATTCATATTCAAGTTGGTTCACTTCCAATTCAAATTCAATTCTAAAGTTGAATTTCATTTATAAAACTCAAGTTCATATAGTTTCACTTCTCATATATATAAGTTTATTTCACAATTGTAAATCACTTTAATTATAATTCCATTCTTAGAATTCTTTTTGCTTATACAATTCCTTTATTTAGATTATTCAAACAACCAAACAATCAACTTATATACTTTAATAATTCTGAAAATTATTTCTTTATATATAAAATATACTCAAGGTAAAATTATTTCATTTACCCAATTTTAAAACAATACTGTGTCGAATTGTTCTATTCAAGTGTTTAGAAACCCCTTCGGCATAGTTGTACATACCGTGCTGACGAAGGTTCATATGCCACTCAGTAAACCAATCATCACAATATAAAACAATTTTATATTCACTAACAAATACGCTCTCATAGCTATTATTACATTCAAACTCAATCTAGAGTACTACTGACTCTATCTCTAATGAATTATACCCAACAGAACCATGGTTGTCGCTTAACCATATGCTCCGATACCAAATATAACGTCCCGAAAATTTTCGACTTCGTAAAATTCAACATCGATACTCACTTTATCGACTGCCGAGAAATCGAAGGCCAAAAACCCGAAATGTTATGGTTTTTAAGAAAAAGAAAGACAAAGAAAAAAAGAGAGAAAGATAGAAAATAGGGAGGAGAGAAAAGAAAACAGAAAATTAGAAAGAATAGAAAATGGAGAATAGAGAACGTAGAACAGAGAATAGAACGGAACAGAAAACAACAGAACAACATCAGAATCTCACAATTCGCAGCGGAACAACATATAATAATAAATGAATAATCTTTAAACAAAGAACTATATCAGTTATTACATTTTATCACCAGAGTGTACAACAATATACAACATCAAACAGTGCAGCGGAAAAAGAAATACTATATAAGTAATATGCCATGCCATCCAGCTTGCCTCCAGCAACTCCAGAATATCCAGAATATCCTGATAAACCTTACTCTTGACTGCCCGTGTGGAAATTGGTGGGCACCCAGAGTTTAGGAAGGAAAACAATAAACTCCAAGTCAGTCATGTGACTGGTGTGAGAACTCAAAACAGTTTATTTAACTTTAAAATCAAAATAGAGGAATATTTTTAAATTCAATTCGCAATGCTTTTAAAAATGAGACTACCATAAGACCTCTTGCCACACACACAATGCAAACGCAGACTTAGAGAAGATTTCTCCTTATGATAGCCAAACATGCTTGATACTCATTAAAATCAAATCAATTTTGATATTATTATTAGTGCATAGTGTAGAAGAAATTCATTTCGAAAGTAGAATATAAATCTTAGCCAGCATAGGTACCATTATATTATGCCTACTATAGCTACCATATTAGATGGCAGGTTCTACAACTAAAACCGTACAAGTTTCGTATTGTTTCTTTGGATTTCCAACAAATGGTCAGGCCAAGGAACTTCCCATTGCCACATGAGAATGCCTCTGGAAAGACATCCCCGAGAACCAAACCGGAACTCTGCCAACACAAGGCCGGGTTACCGCTAACCGGGTAACTACTGACACGAGCACGCCATTCCCCGATCGTAAACGACCTTTCTCACGGGATCCCGAAAACCAACAACCACAAAGTAATAAATTCGTAGTAACCACATAGGTTAAATATCTGGGCTCCATACCATGATACCACCTCTATCCAGAAGGAAATGTACATACCCTAAAGGGTGCTACCCCTCATAACCTTGCCGCATCTTTCCTGTTTTGACCATTTCCGGGGTGTGAGGCTCGACGAAGTCACGTCCACAAAAACATTCTTTATACAAAAGCCATGCTTTGGGTCAACAAATGATCAACACAATGATCACCAAGATAGACGATCAAATAAACGATCCTATCACAATAATCAACACAATGATCATTTACAGCAACACTCAGCATGTCACATTACCAAATTGGGAATATATCGCTAATAACTTCAACTATATAACCTCTGAGCTCGTACGTCTCAAAGAAGGGTGTTAAGCTAAAAGAATAAATTCTCCACCACCAACATAAATATATTTGAAAGAAATCGGCTTTATATCTCAACTTGTAATGTCAGACACACAATCCATACAAGTCTGTTCCGGGATCGAACAAAACCGAAGGCACTTACAAAGAAGTCCTTGCAATCCGGATATTCACAATCCTGATCGGATTCACCATCACATATGGAGAACTCTATACCGGAGCAACTCGGTGCAGAGTAAATCGACAGGTCATCCTATCGCTCTCGCAAATACCGGGTCTTCAACACCGATCTTCAATGCAATTCACAACGACGTATCACATATTCGGAATGGGTTATACGACCCCATGGTACTTTCCCGGTTAACCCGAATAGTGAGCGCTTATTCAAAAATAAGTGTAGCATTCACATTCAAACAAATCACATCAATTACCCATTCAAAGGGAAAATATTGATAGTCGGTTATTGAACTATCACTGGATATGCACACATCACTAGATTCCAAATAATTTTCCAAATTATTTATTTCACAAAATATCTTTACAAGATATATAATTTCACACTTCAAAAATAAATCAATATTTACTTTTAAACAAATTCTCCTTTCCTTTATAAATTCAATAGTGAATTTATATTTCACAATATCTATTGATATACGTTTTCAATTATCCATTTTCAATTTGTCTTCAAAAAGATAAATTCTAAATATCACTTCATATTGGAAAACAATTCCATACTTATTTAATAAGTAATTCACAAATTTTATTTATTTTCAACACTTGGAAAATATTCAATATACTTAAATCGAAATTAAGTATATATTTCATTCTTTAAGGAAATCATTCACTTAACCATATTTATTTGGGCCAAAACGAATGTTGCGCAAAACATCGTTACGACAACCCAAAATCACTAGTATAGGGATTCGAAATTAAAATAGATATATAAATCCCAATACTATACAAAACATTTCCTTTCGAAAATCATTTACTATAACAACAGTGTTATAGTCCACCATTTCCTTTTATTTCTCGAAAACGTCTATTTCAACAATCAATGTTGAAATCTATGGTTTCGAATCTCAACACATTTTAAAACATTGTTCGATCGTTTTAATTCTATTTAAAACATCCAAATCCAAAACAATTTCTTTAACGTGTTATTCACTATTCAAAAACGTGAATATACTTCATTTACAATTTCATCCTTTTATTCATTTTAATTCAAAGGATTATTCACTATTCAAAAATGTGAATATAACTCCACTTATAGGTTTCAACAAATTTTCTTGTCAAAATAAGTCATTTGCGAATTTATAAAACAACGTTTATAAATTCCATTTCTATTTATTTATAAAAACTTCCATTTTATAAATTCTTTTATTAACCTATTCCAGTTTATAACTCAATTATAAACTAAAAGTTCATATTATAAGTTAAATACTTATAAAACGATTATTTTACAAAATCGTTCCTCTAAAGACTTTCCAAACCATAAAACTTATAACTTATAAGATTCATTTATTTAACCAAATCTATTCCTTCAATATAACTTCACAAATTTATAAATCTTACTATTTATAAATTTCATTTATAACTTCACCGTTTATAATTTTATAAATTCCATTCACTTATGCAATCCATTTGCACTTCATTCAAACACTTATAAAAACTCGTTTTATAATGTCAATATTTCAATTTATAAATATCCATTTATAAATCTCTTAATATAAATCAATTTATATTATTCTTTTAAAACGTCTTTAATCTCCTTCATAATTTCATCATTTTGATTTATAAAATAATTAAATTTTATATATCCTATATTTAAACTTTTCACAATAATTCTAAAATATCTCGATTAAACTATTTTATAAAATCGTTAGCATCATATTCTCAAAAATCAGTTTTTAACTATTTTTCTCAAAAATCATAATTTTTACAACTTTAAAAATTATAACGTTTATTTATTAAAAATAGATCAAATTCCAAACATATAGTATATTTTCAAAAATCACTTAATAAATTATTTTAAAATTCCAAATTTGGTCCAATGATGCTACACACCAAATAGTCAATCACGACAACAACGATATCATATATCGATATGATAATCAATCAAATATCAAAATATCTGAAATTAAATAAAAACTGTTGAGGAATCCAGTTGGATCCCTCCAACCTGTTTTCCTGCATCCAAAAACATTAGCATAATACCAATTTCGCTCCAGTACGAAATTATCGCGGTATATGTTCTTATTAAATATTATCCGCTTAATAACGGCGCAATAGGGTCTCATCCGCTAAAAAATGCGGGGAATCAACAACTGCAATATATACATATGCCAATATATATATATATTGATATTATATATAATACCAATTTCACTGTTTATGAAATATTCGCGGTATATGTTTTTAATAAATAACATCCGCTTACTAACGGCGCATAATGTCTATTTTAACAATCAATAGATATTAATCAACATTCAAACATGCATTCAAATATTTTAAATCTAACTATTTAAAATAAAATCGAAACTGATTCGATTGAGTGAGAAGTTCTCACTTTGATTTTAAATTCCGTTTTAGCGATTTATTTCGAATAAAATTAAACGGACGTTTAATTTTACCCAAAATTCTCACTAACTCCAAATGACTCCAAACCAACTCCATCGCGTAGTGCTCGACCATACGATTCCAACGCAACTGGTTTCGCGCGTTTTCGACCTCGTATGAAAAAGTTATGAATATTTGAACATTACACGAATTTTATAATTAAAATTTACAACATAAATTACAACTTTAATACCCTAAGCAAATCTGGGCCGTTAGATCCTAGGCTCTTGCATCGTGACCGCTCTTTTCTTCTTCCTCTCCCTCTTCTTCGTGCACACACGGCTACAGGCCGAACCCATCTCAACAATTTAGGGTTTAAATTTTTGATCACCACACTCCACTTCGACACGATCAGGAAGTTCCATCACGTAGCTCGCTCCTGACTCCACCTCCACCCTCAGACCGCACCCACTCGGCCACCCACGCTTCCTCGTTTTGCGTGCGCAGCCGGCCCCCCTTTCACGCCAATTCCCATCGATCCGGAGCCCCATTTTCCATCACAACCGTTGATTTCGAAGAGCATGACGAGCTCTACACTTTTCTAGTTGAGAGCTTGTTGAATTATTGCACGGATTTGAAGAATTGGAGAGATGAAAATGGACAATTTTCGGCCATTCATGAATGAACTGGCGGCTAGAGTTTTGTAACCTAATTTTTTTTTTTTTGAAGGGGTAGGGTGTATTTATAGAGTTTTGAACGACACTATTCATCCGGAAATTCCGAACTCCGATTTACGCGCCGAAACTGACGTTCCTAGGGTTTATCCCGCGTTCCGGACACAATAGAACAGGTTTCGAAAGCTAATTCGGAAGTATGTGCGAGTTATGGCTGTAAACGCTCAATTTGAATTAAACCGATTTAAGTCGATTTCTAGGCGTTTTAATTTGTACCGGACAAACCGTAAATCCAATTGACTTGAAATTTGAAACCTTACAATAATATCACATTACGGATCCGATGAAACCAGTTTCGTCGAAATCCGAGACTTTTTGAAAAATGGCTATTTTAACTCGCCAAATTAAAATTAAAAATAAATCGATGCGTTTCGAGCTGCCACGATCAAACGATAACTCCGATTGACACGAAATTTGAAATCCAGTAATAACTAACCATTACGGATCCAATGGAACTGGTTTCGTTCAATTCTGAGACTGTTCAAAAATTGACTATTTTCACTAGTCGATTTAAATATTAAAATATTCAATTTTCACAAATTAACTTTTAATTCGATTTTAAAAGTTCTAAAACATCATTCTAACTCCAACATGATAAAATAAAATTCTACAAATCATTTTCAATCATATTTAACCCAATTTTCAATTATTTCCATAATTTAACATATTAAATTATCGATTTAATTATTCAATTAAATCCAAAAATTCAAATAAAAATTTATTCGACTTATAAATTCACTTATTAATATTTAAAATAAATTAAATATTCAAATTTTAATTAATAAAAATCCTGGGTCGTTACAATATCAACTTACTCGCCTCCATCATTTCACATCAATCGATTTCGTATCCATCAAGCATCCAACAACTCGTATCCATCACGTGCACTCTACCTCGTGTCCAGTTGGCCTATTTTACTTCGTATCCATCAAATCGGATCGACTTTGTATCCATCAAATGGAATCAATTCGCATCGATTCCAATTGCACAGTTCGTATCGATCGTTCAATGATCGATACGAATGAAGCATCGAACGAACAATACGAAATAACCTCCATCTATCGATACGAAATGAACCCCAGCCATCAATACGAAGTAACCTGTGGATCATCGATATGAACAAAGCCTCAAGTGATCGATACGAAGAGAATGTGTAAAAATGGTTGACTCGGTCACTCGGCATAAAAAGTGGATCAATCCAAGAACTTAACGTCATGTCAACTTGTAGGCACATGCTCAAGTCGATACGAATAGATCGATGCAAACAGGAGCGATGCAAATTCAGTAATCTTCAATAAATCCGAACTTGCATCGATCATAACTCAAAATTTACAAATGCCACCAAATTTTCACAGAAGCTTATGTGCATCCTCAAGAATGTTCTTGATTGATCTCGGTTCGATTGGACTAGATATTGATCAATAGGAAGTTCGTTTATTTCGATCATGGATCGAGTGCAAACGTTATAGGATCGTTCGTGTTGGCTCACCCATGTGAGAGAAGAGGTATTTCGAGATCTGGGCAAGATAATTTTAGCCTATCCTATAAATAGCAGTCCAAGAACTTCAGAAAAGAGATCTTTTGCTCTTCTACGTCCAGACTATGCCGAAACTACATTTGTACTTCAATTCCACTATTGTAATTCATTGTAACCAGTAAACAAAGATTAATAAAAGTCAACCATTTCATAGTGGACATAGGTCGTACGTCGAACCAATCTAAATCTACGTTTTTCTACTTGTTTCCTTTTAAATTTTGAGCATTCTTCATATTTATTTTCTCTACATTTCTGCTACCTATAATCTCCAATCTCCAATTGTAAATGGGTGCTTTCATCCGCAATTGGGTGTTTGTGACCAATTTTCGCGCAAATATTTTGGTGCTTTCACTGAGAAGAACCCAAGAATTCTACAACTTGAGCTTTGAATTTGGAAAGCTATGGTGAAGCAATCAACAAGGAGACCTAGAGTAGAAAGAAGCCTGCATGAAGGAAGTTAGGAAGCTTCCTCAGGAGCTAATCAAGCCTTAGTCTTCCTCACCCGAGATGAGATGGAGATGATGATGGAAGCTATGTAGGAGGGCAGGTTGAAAAGGCAAGAAGAGATCACGCACGACCTAATCCAGCAGATTGGACAATCAAGAGAGCAGAGTCACGAGAACGCCACTACACGGGGTGTAAGTGATAGAGATCAGAAGCATGGAACAACCATGATCAAGAACAGAATGTGACCATGAGGGGCAGCTCCATAGCTAGAAGGAACTCCCCAGGAGCATGTTGATCCAACCTCAGGTAGGATACCAGGTGGAGCTGTTCAACACAGCATTGATAAGGGAATGGACGCCCGTCCAGGAGAGCGGATTCCCTCGCGAACTCTGGGGGCAGATCAGAGGCAACAGACAAGGATTGCAGCTAGACGATAGTGATAGATTGGCGGAGATAGTTAGTCGAGCCATGAGAGGCGGACTACTAAATAGAGATCTAGAAGATGTTAACAATAGCCCCTTCACTTCCGCAATTAGGCAGGCTAGGAATCCATCAGAATTCAAGCTAACGACATGGGAGATGTACGATGGAAGGATGGACCCTGCTGTTCATCTGACGAAGTATATGCGACATATGGAAGTACTGGGGACATCAGTGGAGATCATGACCCGATGTTTCCCACTATATCTAACAGACATAGCAGCACTATGGTTTAGGCAATTGGAGAGCTGTTCCATTAGAACATGGACCGAGTTGACTGGGAAGTGTATGAGGCAATTCAAAGTCCACATTTCAAGATCCAAGAACGTGATGAGTTTGACGACATTGAAGCAAAGAGCCGGGGAATCTTTGAGGAGCTTTCTAACATGATTCATTGCAATGGCAGCGTCGGTGGATCAACCAGATCCATCCACGGTTTTAATGGAAGTAATATCCGACATAGCTGATAGCACAAAATTCGAGAAATCATTGACAAAGGATCCGTCCATGGATGTAGGAGAGTTTTGTCATGTAGCAGAAAGGTTTCTACGATAAGAGGATGCAAATGTTGAGAGAGAGGAAAGGAGAGGGAGTTATTGTAGTTTATGCAGTCAAAAGCGGAGATCCGCCCGAAAAAGATTCAGGCAAGGATAATGGGAAACGAAAAGCTGAGGATAACGATGATGGACCAAAGCGGCCGCGAAAGGAACCGAGATTCACCTCTTATACGGAGTTGAATGAAACTTTGGAGCTAATCTACGATGACACCGGGGGCAGGTTCCTTATCGATAGCCAATGAGGAGGATCCTGACCAACAGTGAAAGAAGATCAGACAAGTATTGCTTATTCCTCGAACTAAATGATCATAGTATGAATGATTGCAGAAACTTGAGGGATGAGATAGAATTATATATCCAAAATGGTCTACTATCGCAATATGTGAGAAGGCGAGCAACAATGGTGGAACGAAAGCAACCACCGTCTGCATCAAATGAACGTGGCTTTGGATCGAGGCGTCAGCTTGTCATCAACTGATCAGAATAAGGATGAATAAGTAGCAAACTCCACAAAAACATGATTAATTCATTTACATATGTAGATGATTACAAGCGATCCTTAGGCATGCTTTGATACGACTATCAATTGTATCGGTATAGGTGTTTGCATTTTGACATCTTTGTTTTGCTTTTGCTTTATATTTCGCACATTTGGACTGGATTTTGTTGAACATTTCTGTTTAAAGACTCATTTGAATGTAAATTTGTTTTTAAAAATTCTATAACGGCCAAGTCACTTACACATGTGTGGGATTGCAAACGGTCCTCAGGCATGCTCTGAGATGACGATAAACCGCCATAACAAACAATTTAGAAGCTCGCTCGAATGTGAAATATGACATTAATGATACTATGTGCCCACTGAGTACACACAATTCGCCTCGAACGACACCCAACCTTGAACGGTCACAATTCGCCTCGAACGGTATCCGAACGCAAATGGTCACAATTCGCCTCGAATGGTACCAGACCGCGAACGGTCATAATTCGCCTCATACGGCACCCGATCGCGAACAGTCACAATTCGCCTCGAACGGTACCGGACCGCGAACGGTCACAATTCGCCTCATAGGGCACCCGACCACTAACTGTAACAATTTACTTCGAATAGCACCCGACCGTGAACGGTAACCATTCGCCTCGAATGGTACCCCGACCGCTAACGGTCACAATTCGCCTTCAACTGCACCCTACCATGAATGGTCACCATTCGCCGTGAACGGCACCCGACCTCGAACGGTCACATACCACCTCGAATGACATACAATTTTGAACAATCGTCATTCACAGTTAGGTAAGACTATCAATCTCTTTTTCATCAACGGGATACGAACATCTAGCCTATGGCACTACAAAACACACCTTCCTATCGCAAGGCATATTTTGGGGGGACAAAGTGTTAACTCATCTTTAGGCATGGCCAAATACATGCGGATTTAACCCAATAGATTGCATAATGATCAATGCTAGATTTTCAAAGATTATAAGCTTAACCACTATTATCCCGCCTTTTGGCAAGGCAGTGATACCAAAAGATTAACCGAAAACCAAAGACAGTTCACCTCGATTGCTAGTTATGTACAGGTCAACTATGGATGTCGGTAAATTTTGACCAAGTACAAATCAAGTTACAATTGATATGACGAGACAAGCGAAGCTATGGAAGCTAATGTTTCAAATTTCAAGTCAATCGAAGTTCGTATGCTCAAGATATGAACGATGCAAACCAAGGAGATCAACTTCCTCATATCCATCATTTCGCATCGATCGGTTTCGTATACATCAAGCATGCAGCGATTTGTATCCATCACATGCACTCTACCTCATGTCCACATAGCCTGGTTCTACTTTGTATCCATCAAATCGGCTTGACTTCGTATCCATCTGATGGAATCATTAAATATCGATTCCAATTGCACAGTTCGTATCGATCGTTCAATTATCGATATGAATGAAGCATCGAACGAATGATACAAAATGACCTCCAGCTATGATACGAAATGACCTCCAACCATCGATACGAAATGACCCCCATCCATCGATATGAAGTAACCGTAAGCATTGATATGAACAGAGCCTCAAGTGATCGATATGAAGCGAACACGTAAAAATGGTTGACTTGGTCACTCGGCATAAAAAGTTGATCGATCCAAGAATTTAGTGCCACTCAACTTGTAGGCACGTTCTCAAATCGATACGAACTGAAGCAATGCGAATTCTGCAGCTTTTAATAAATTCAAACTTGCATTGGTCATAACTCTAAATCTGTAGGTCCAAATGCCACCTAATTTTCACAGGAGCTTACATGCATCCTCAACAATATTCTTGATCGATCTCAGCTTGATTGGACGAGATATTGACCGATACGAAGTTCATTCGTATCGATCATGGATAAAGTGCAAACGTTATGGGATCGATCATGTGAGCCCACCCATGCGAGAGAAGAGGTCTTTCGAGATCAGGGCGAGATATTTACAGCCTACACCTATAAATAATAGTCTAAGAGCTTCAGAAAAGGGATCGTTTGCTCTTCTACGTCCACACTCTGCCGAAACTGCTTCTATACTTCAATTCTAATATTGTAATTCATTATAACCAACGAACAAAGATCAATACAAGTCAGCCATTTCATAGTGGCGTAGGCCATAAGTCGAACCTCTTTAAATCTGCGTGTTTCTGTGTGTTTCCTTTTAAATTTTGAGTGTTCATCACATTTATTTTCTCTACGTTTCTACTATCTGTGATCTGCAATTGTAAAAGGGGTGCTCTTATCGACAATTGGGTATTTGTGACCAATTTTGGTGCAAACACATATATAAGCAATTTGGGTGTAGTAGCATAATTAAACCATAAGAATGCATTACCCATCCTAAATATTAGCTAACGAATTTATACAGTCACATATACAAAGAAAATCCAGATGTATAATCAAAATTTTCATTGCATTTCTTTTGATTCATTTTAGAATCTTTTCTCAAACTTTATTACACGTTTAGGTCAAAGGCTCGCAAAGTTTTTCCTAATTGAATTCCTTGTAATAACCCATCAAAATCCAAAAGATTGTTTTAATCATGATGGTTATATTCGTAAGGATTTCATAACTTCAAATTGAAATACCATAAGAAATTTAAAAAAAATTAAAAAAGGTCTAAAATTCAAGAATAATTCCTACAGAATATTATTTTTTCTTTATTTATTATTTGATGGCATAAAGCACGTTAAGATGATCAAAACAGATATATAAATATCTAGGAATGATAACAATAACACTTTTTCACTTCCTACCCAATGTACTTGCAAAGCCCGGAATAATTTGCATAGATTTGTTTTCATGCTACAGTGCACTCATCATCTGCCTTGCATGATTGCTTAGTAAGCGAACAAACAATTTTTAGAGCCTTTATTCCTAAAAATAAACGTATAAAAAATTGTTATTTACTAGATCACTGTAAATAAATATAAATGCTTAAACATTTAAGAATAATAGTATCAAATGTATGCTTGTGAGAGAAACCTGAATCGTTTATAAATAGATTCGCCAAAAGAAGAATATAAAAAGAGGACAAGCACCATTGTCCTAGTGGTTAAGTGCTTTAAATTTGGTGCAAGATGTCACAAGTTCGAAACTTGCGTAGTATGATTCGGACATACATTGATAGGTGATATGTTGTATACAAAGTACCATTTTCAAAAAAAATATAAAAAGTGATTTTCTTGATCTCCATGGCTTACTAGAAAGAGGGATGTTGTGAAATAGTTAAAGAATAATGAAAAATGCATCCATAAATATAGTGGTCCAATTCATAAAGAAGTGTATTTTTGTATAATGGTTGGATTCATATTAACTTACATATATTTTGCTGCATAAAACATATAAGAGCTTTTTATGCTTAATATTCATGCTAATCAAGATGTTACAATTAACCTTCCAAAGTGCGTTAAGAAATGTATTTGGTATAACAGTTGCATATAAAATAACTAGATAAATATATTGGTTGCTTAACAAATATATGTGTTTTTTCATACTTAAAATTCATGCTAATCTTGATGTTATACTTAACCATCCAATGGTAATTTATTTAAGTCTCCTTTTACCCTACCATTTAGGTAGAATAAACTTTTGGACTTATTTAAACTCATTTTAGTACATTGTATATAATATCTGTGAATTAAGTCTTTCAAAATGTGAAATTGGTTTTAATTTTTATTTCTTAGTATTATTAAGCTTGTACTCAAAGGAAATATACAAAAAAAAGTTTTATGTGGATACAAAACTTTATTATGTACTTTTGTTTGAATGGTACTTAGATACAACATATCACTAGGACAAGAAACCACAAATCACGTGTCAATAAATGTTCGAAGCACGCTAAGCATGTTTTGAACTTATGACCTTCCGTACCAAAGTCGAATCACTTAACCACTAGGACAATGGTACTTGTCACCTCTCGCACCATAGTCCAATCACTCGAGCACTGGGACAATATTGTACCTTGTGTATGAGAAAAAATACATGACAAAATCCTTTGAAATAACTTATGATAAATTGCATCACAATTATATTAGGAAGCTGACATGCTTCTCGATTTCCAACCAATTTAGATGGAAAATGATATATCAAGGATGACTTGAAAATATATCAATAAATATTGGATTATGACACTACATTATTTTGGCTTATAAACAAAAATATATGTTTTTATCGTTTAGTTTCCATATATAACATATATATGTATATACATATTTATACATTGAGTATGTAACGACCCAGAATTTCAAACATTTGAATTTAATATATTTAAGTGGATTTTAAATATTAAAAAAGTTATAAGTTAAATAATTTAAATTTCAAATACAGCAATTTATTGGGTAATTAAATTGTTGAATTTAATATTTGGAATTATTAAATAATTGAATCTTGAGTTTAATACGAATGATTTCAAAAGTTGATTTAAATTTTATTTAAACAAGAATGAAGATAGTAAACTTTTAAGTTAGATCTAAAAGTGATTAAATTTGTTTTTATAATAATTCCTTTTAATTAACATATAAAAATAGCCTTCTGGAGTACCGTCGGATTTTAACGAAACCAGTTTCATTCGATCCGTAATAATCAGTTGTTTGCCGTTAAATTTCATAACGATTAGATGTATCATTTGGGATGCGAGATCGAAATGCGTATAAATTAATTTTAGAAATTTATACAAATAATTGAGTTCGAAAAGCTATTTTCTGTATATGATAGAATTAAACCATAAGACTAGTCCACTTACATTTGGAATTGGGGTATTACATATAGAACGCTAGGCGAAACGCCTCATTTGGAGTTCGAGAATTTTGATCATTTAAAAACTAAACATTTTCTGAATTAAATAATATATACTACTTTATACCTATGCATGTCCCACAACATTGCCATACCATCGACATTTAAACTCATCCCCTCTCCCTCATTGAAAATCACGTTCAAATCAGAATTGGTTCATTCTTTTTAAAAAATTCAAAATTTCAAATCTTATGGCCAAAATTCATCAGAACCAATCGAGTCAATTTTAGCCTTCGACCAGAACTAGGGAATGTATAGCTCGACAGAACATAGTGATCAACAGTTGGATCGTCGTTTGGCGAGGCGTGGAGACCAAAATCTAGTCGCGCTCATGGGGGTTTTGGGTTTATATTTTTTTTGTTCGAAAATTAATGGCGACGCGCGGGGCCATGAGTGGGAGCAGGCGATGCACGGCGGTGGCACAACGAGCAGTGGCGCATGCGACGATGGTGGCAAAGATTGGGTCGTTGTGATATCCTGGAAATTTTGGCAATATAAATTTAATAATCTGTGTAAAAATTAAATTAGTTTGATAATATTTGTTAATAATATTTAAATTGCTTTAATTAACTTCTTTTAAAACAAATATTTAACTAATGATTTATCTTTAAAAAGCTAGCAAATTGTTTTCTAATAATAAATATATATAAATATATATATATATTTGTGTATAATCTAAAGATCAGTTTTAAAATTTAATAAATAAGAATTTGTTTTCTAATTCTAATATTTTTGGTAATTTTTAATTTGATTTAATTTAATATTAAGCTATTAAATAATCACATGGCTTTAAAATACTTAAGATTTAAGTTAATTTGTTTAAAATAATTTTAGCTTAAATTTAAATTTAACAAAAGGTTTGTTTATTTTGTTTTAAATTTAGCTTGATAAAAATAAGTAGTTTATTAATAAAGAGGTAAATTCTTTTATAAATCATTTTAATTTAATAATGAGTTTTATTAATAATATAATGTCTTACCAAGTTTATAAATGGAAATTGTTATATATGTGTGTTTGAATGAAAGTATGATTTGGAAATTTAAATTGAAGTTTTTTTTCCAAAATTAAAAATAAAGGCCTTCAAAATGTTTTAATTTAAAATAAACTTTATAAATATGAAACATAAGTGTAAACCAAGTATAGGGTTATAAAATAAGTCTGAATACATAAACTTAAGAAATTGTGATATTAACATAAGGTTAAGAAACAATGAGTAAATAAAGTAATAAACCAAACAAATGACTAAAACAATTTTTATAATAGGTATGTAAAATACAAAGGCAAGTAATCATGTCTATAAAATAGATATGCAGGTAATCAAAGTAAAGTGTTACAGGCAGGTAGAATATGTTTGTAGCTATAAGCAACTATGCAGGCAAGTAGTAAAAGTAATGCAAAGGTAGGAAACAAAGTAAAGTACAAAACATATGCAGATAAGAGAAATGCAAAAAAAAAAAAAATTGAACATAAAATTAGCTCAGTAGGGAAAACAAATTACATTAGCATTAAAATGCTTTCATCTCAGCATAAACTTAAGTCATTTCGAATTGTATAAAAATCATTCCAGCCTCCCTAATACAAAGATCTGGCCTGATAAAACAAAAACATAATATCTAAAAAAAATATAATAATGAGATTTTTACCCGCAGTTGTGCTTAACCCAGATGCCACCTTCCCCTGAAACTCCTTTATATACATGTCTTTCTTATTTAGTTCGTTCAAATCATAGTAAAACCAAAAATATACAAGTAGCATTTCTATTTCGTTTACAACTGAAGCATCAACAACAAAAGGCAAGATGAATCAAAGGAAAATCAAGGAAATCATTCCCAGTTTTTAAAGTTCAAACTGTTTCAGACAAAAAGGTGCTCTGTCTTCATTTTAGGTGAGTAACACTTTTAAAATTACTTAAGTTTTAAAATCCGTTGCATGCTAATATTTGGATGCTTAAATATATTGTGTGAATATTTATATATTCATTTTTCTCTGCGTGTTTGTGTGATAAAATTTCTGTACATTTCAAACCTGCAAATTCAAACTGCTTTCACTGTAAACTTCTCTGTTTTTCATTTGCTTTGAGTAACTTAAATTTCTAAATTTAAGTATTTAAACTAGTTGCAAGGTTAAAATCTGGGATAAGTGTGATTTGTATGTATGAAATCTTCTGTGCAAATGGATGTTGTCTGGAGACATTTTGAAGTCTCTATAAACAAACATATTCATTTGTTTCCAGGCTTGAGTTGATTCAAATCATTTTTATCACTTGATCTAATAGCTTTTAGGATTTATAATACAAACAGAAATTGTTGTTTCAATATAATTTAGAGTTTAAATTTTATTTAAGTTGAATAAAATTTGAATATTGTTCTGGAAAATTAAAATAACAGTGAAAAATTTGAATAAGAGAAAAACCAAAAATTTTAAATTATAAATTCAAGAACATACTTTGAATCTCTGTTACAAAATTCGAATTTTAAAACTAAAACAGGATTTTTAGTACTAGGAATTAAGAGCAGTTCTGGAATGAATTAAAATGCAAACTTGGGGATTTCTGGTGATCTTGTTGCTCTGAGGGTCTGGAATTCTCAACGATGGCCGAGGAGTGATCAGTGTTGAAGGCAAAAATGGTGAGTGGTGTTGAACTTCGTCGAGGAGGCAGCGGTGGCGAGTTATCTCCTGTAAACCTAGTTTGATCTGGGTGGAGTTTTTGGGTCAGTTCCAACTCCATGGAGCGTCGAGTTCAACAGGGGTTTGGGGATTGGTAGAGGGGTGAAAGGCGAAGCCGTTGCCGGTTGTGGTGGTTCTCTAGAGGTCGGAGGAGGAGGGGCGAAGCGTTGACAGGTTCGAGAGGGGGAAGAGATGTTGTGTTCCAGGTTTTGTTTAGGCTACTCGATTTTGATTCGAGATGTTGAAGTGGGTTTGGATGATCGTGGTGTTATCTAGTGGTAGTGGGCGACGTGTTGAAGTCCGTGTGTGTGGCCGGAGGTGGCTGGGGCCATGGTGCACGTGCACCGTGCCATTGAAATGTTGAAACATTTGAGGTTGGGTGCAGGGTTTTTGGGCTCGGGAAAGACTCGAGTTATTCGAGTGTTTAACTCGAAGCAGGGAAGGGAAGACTCGAAGCAATCTTGCTTTGGTCTCGGGTTGAGTTGTTTTGCTAACAGGTTGTATAAAACTGCCTGAAGTTAAATTTAAATCAAATTTAAATAAATTAAATTGTAAGCTAGTTGTAACCAAAGGTTAAAAATGGTGTGATGTTAAATTCAAATGAATTTAAGTTTGTCAATTAAGTTTAAACAAAGTGTAAATCTAGTTTGAAGTATGAATTCAAATTTATATTTTGAATCTAAAATGAAGTTTAAAATATTTAAATGAGTTTCAGGTTTAAAAACCTGGTAGTTTCCAGATTTTTTTTAAAAAAAAATTAAATCTGAAACAAAGCTCTAACAGTAGTTTAAATTTGAATTTTAAAAGTATTGATTCAAATGAATATTTGAATCTTAAGGTTTTAAAATAGATTTGGATTTGAAAATCAAGTTTTTAATTCAAGTTGTTAAAAGGAAGTTTAAATCAAAGTTTGAAATCAAAGATAAATTGATGGAATTCAAGTTTACTTAGAATCCAAATCTGAAAGCTTAAATCAGTTTTTAAATATGAATGTTTTAAAAATAAGTTCAAATAAATAGTTTTGAAAAGTAAATTTGTTTCAATAAATATTTAACTTGATTTTGAGGATTCTTTTATTAAAGATTTTTGAATGGAAAGTAACTAAATTGTTTTAACTTGAAATTGCAAGTTAAAATATTAATGTATTTTGGAAATTTAAATTTAAATTAAGATTTAAGTAGTTTAATTTAAAAGATTTTCTTATATAAGTTCACACGTAAATAATAAATGTTATTTACATTTATTTAAACGATTTTAAATTGAATTTAAATTATTTTGAGTCTTAAATTCAAATGATATTTGAATTTAAATTTAAAATGTAATGTTATTGAAGTCATTAATAAAGAAATAAATTATCTTAAGAATAATAGGTTAATTAATGAATGACTTATGTATTTAATATATAAATTAATAATTTAGATTAATTTATACTAGAAATTAATTAAGAAAGTAATTTAAGAAATGTTATTAGTTAATGAAGGTAATTAACTAAAGATTATTGATTTATATATGTGATTAATTTTGATAACTAATTAGATTAATTAGATAATCTATTGTAAATTGTTGAGTGTAATTACTTGATAAAAGTAATTAAGAGATTAATTACTTGTTGTGATTAATTTTGATAAAATGATTAATTTAAGTTAATTAATTTAGTTTAATTAATTTAAGAAATTCATTTGATAAATTGATAAGTGTAATCACTTAGTGTATTCAATGGAGCATAATTACTTAGGGAAGTAATTAATGTTAATTACTGAATGAAATTAGTGAAAGGTGATGTGTTAATGGAGTAATTTGGATAATTACTTTTGTAATTAATCAAAGGATTAATTAATGGAGATAATTAATTATGGGATAATTAATGTATTAATATAAGTAATTAATGATAGCTAACTACTAGAATGTTATTAATCAAGGGTGATTAATAATTGTGTTTAAATAAAGATTTATTACTTAATGTAATTAATTTAAATAAAGTAATTTAATTTAAATCTGAATTAGAGATCATTAATTAATATAATTAATGATGTAATTAAGAACTGATTAATTAAGAAATAATTGAAAATGAGGTAATTAATTAATGAAATTAATTAAGAATAAATGTAATTAATTATATGTAATTAATAAATGAATAATTATATGTTAATTTCTATGAATGATTTAAAATAATTAATCTATGGAATTAAATAAAGACTAATTAGTTTTTGTAATTAAAAAGTGATTAATCGAAGGTGTTTAATCAAGATGAATATCTAGAGAATAATTAACTAATTTGATTTATACTTAATTAATGATTGTATAAGCGGGATTTATAGATAAAAAATTAATTTAATTTACTTTAAATTAATTAGAGATAGAAGTAGTTAATTTAATTCATTTTCAATTAATTACAAATGGTATGATTATAAATCATTGCTTATGGATGAATGATATTGATACTTCATTTGATGATTGTGAATTCAGATATGACATGAGTAATATCTATGTGATATGGATGTTTGATTTAAGTATGATAATATTTAATTATCTGTTTGGATGATAATATTGATTATCTGTATGTGATGATGATGTGATTATCTATTGTGATATTGTGAATTATCTATCTGTGTGTATTGATGATATTGAATTAAACTGTTAAGACTAAGTAGACAACTTGGCCTTCAAAGACACGTTTTGGATTTCGATGAGACCGTGATCGGGTTTCCTTATTTGGAACATCCAAAAACCACATCGATCCAAATTAACGATAGGTCGTGAATCTGAAATGAAGATGAAGATTCAGAGTGCAAGGGTTATTGTCGTTAACTCTGAGGGTGATTCCAAAATGAGTGTAACCAGATAATGCCTTCGGTTTCGTTCGAACCCGGAATGAACTTGTATGGATTGGATGCATTGAGAACATCGTCAGGTAGGCGATGAGCATTCTAAGAAATGTATTCTCTAAAGGTAATCGCAGCCTCAAGCCTCATCAACCGGGAATGGCTAAAACAGGGAAGGTGTAGCAAGGTTAGGTGGGTCATGCCCAAGCAGGACAGGATATTCCCCTGTCTAGATGTCCCTTTATTTTTTGGCTGTGTGGGCGGTTGATTGCAACAACTGACGGGGTTATCTTGTTCAGGACTGTTCAATAAGAAATGGTTCTGGCCTTGTGTTGTAGGGGGTCGGGAGTGATCCTCGGTACGTTGATCTAGGCCATGTACTGTGACGGGCGGTACCCTAGTAGCCCTACCATTGTATGGAATCCACAATCCAATAAGTGACAACGGTTTTGATTGTATTACCCACTTTTGTGGCTAGTAGCTGGAATTTAATAGATGTAACAATTTTGGCTATTTTCTATTTACTTCAAAATCCTGGACCTATTATAATATCACTGAATTTCCTATCAAATGTTTTGGTTAGCGTAAGGTAAAAACTTACCCATGTTTATGTGTGGGGAGTCTTACGTGATACCTTTTATTTCAAAGGATTTTTAAAATTAAGCAACTTTAACCTGTTACTCACACCAGACCCATGTCTGACCCGTAGTTTATTTATGTTTTTCCTAAACTCTCGGGTACTCAAATTTTTATGAGTAGCCAAGGGATTCAGGTTAGGTTTGACTAGTTTGGGAGGAGCAATGGAGCAGGAGGCTTCAGCGTTGTAGATATACATATAGTTCCGCTGTGTTGGTGTCTCTGTGTTGTTTTGTGTATTAAGTTGTATTAACTAGACAGGTGTTTATAACTGCCTAGTATGTGATGTATTATCTGTATAACTCTGTTGGATGTTGTATATTATGTGAATACTTATGTGAATATTATAATTTATTCATTCCCTGTGAGATTCTGATGTTGTTGTTCTTTCTTCTCTATCTTTTCTATTTTCTCACCCCTTTCTTTCTTCATGGCGAAACGGATTTCTGGGCATAGAAACTCGGGCCGTCACAGTTGGTATCAGAGCGCTAGGTTGAGTGAATACCTAGGCTCTTATACAACTATATCTATAACACTAGACAAGATATCAGACTGCAAACGAGTCTGACTCAACAACCAATACTCCAGAACTGCTGGTTCCACAACCAGAGATAGATCATACACATACTCCCTCAGAGATACATGAAACTCATCAAATCCCAGTTATCCAAACTGTCAATTCAATCCTATAGATCAATCACTAAATCTCCTAGATACAGAAAAGATCCAAAACAATACAGAGCTAACTTCTCAGACTTACCCAAACTTATAGCTCACTTATGATCGGAGAAAACTTATCCAAAATTAAATCTCTGACTTCAAAATCCAAATCCCTTCGACTCTTATCCACAAAAACTCTTCGGACAATCCTGGGCTGTCTACAACCTTACTGATTAGCTCAACCTACGCTGATGCTTCTAGAAACAAACTAGACCAAACAACTCAACAAAATGATCTCCTCAAGATCAACCAAACCAAGAACTCAAACAAACCATCCTGCTATAAAGCTGAACCACCGGTACCACTCTTGGAATTCCAGTCGATAAGAAAGCTTAATCTCCAGATGCGAACCAAACTCTGACTTCCCTGAAGACATCCAGAAAAACTCAGATAACCCAAGAGAACACTCAAACAATCGCAAGTCACTTTCACGATCAGCCCAAACCAAATCCAAAGAAAAACTATTGTGAGGACCCGCAAATCCGTACTCCTTGAATATACACTAATCTCCATAGATTAACTCAAGATGAACGGAAATACGAATTCTCAGTGTTTAAGAAAAAGAAAAAGGTAGAAGAAGAGAGAAAAATAGAACAGAATAGAAAGAAAACAACAGAACAATATCAGAATCTCACAATCGCAGCGGAACAACATATAATAAATAAATGAATAATATTTAAACAAAGAACTATATCAGTTATTACATTACATCACATTACATTACATTACATATTTCATATCTCAATGATATACTAAAGGGAAGTTAGTTTGAAGAAATTTATATAAGCAAAATGTTTGAAATATTTATGAAAATGAGATTTTGGTTTAAACTAAAGGGAAGTTAGTTTGAAATTAAAAGGTTTAGTTAAATAAATTTATTTAAGTAAATTTAGTTGAAATTTAATTTGAATTAGACAAATTGTTAAGAGTAATATGTTTAAAATTAAAAGGAGTTAGTTTAATATTAAAAGTAGGGGATTTATTTGTAAAAGGAAGTTTGTTAGAAATTCAAATTATTTGGTGAAATAATTTATTAAAGGGAAATGGGTTTAAGAAATTTAATTATCAGTTTAAGATTAAATAAATCCATTAAATGGAAATTTATTATTATTCGATTCAGTTCAAATATTAATTAAGATCGTACAATTTATACAAGGTCAAAATTGTGAAGGAAACAAGATGAAATGGAAAAATGGATTGCTGATAAAAGCTAAGGTGAGAACTTCTCGCTCAAAAGGGTTTTATTTAAATTTTAAATAGTTAGATTTAAAATTGCTTGAATGTATGTTAAATGATGATTGCCGTTATTGATTGTTGTTTGATTGTGATAGTAGATAAAATAGGATATATCTATATATAGCAATATATATATATATATATATATTGGCATATGTATATATTGGAATTGATTTCCCGCATTGTATAGCGGATGAGACCCTATTGCGCCGCCTATTAAGCGGATAATATTTTATAAATCCCATATACCGTGATATCCCGTCTTGAAACGGGATTGGTGTTGTGCTAATGTCTGTGGATGCAGGGAAACAGGTTGGAGGGATACAACTGGATTCCTCAACCGTATTTATTTATTTACAAATATTGTGATATTTGATTGTTTATCATATCGATATATGATGTTTGGAAGTCGTGATTGACTATTTGGTGTGCTGCTTCATCGGATCCATTTTTGAAGTTTAAAAATGATGATTTTGATTTTTAAGAAATTTTTAAAGTTACTTTTTTTTTGAAATTATACGTTTATTAAATTTTCGAACTGATTTATTTTAAAATGTTAAAATTTTAATGTTATAAAAATTATGATTTTTGAGAAATACTGTTGAAAGTTGATTTTTGAAAATATGGGATTAATGATTTTATAAAATAGTTTAAATTGGGATTTCTGAATTTATTATAAAAAGTTTAAAAATAGGTTTATAAAATTTGATTATTTTATAAATCAAAATGATGAAATTATAAAGGAGTTTAAAGACATTTTAAAAGAATAATATAAATTGATCCATATAAAAGATTTATAAATTAATATTTATAAATTAAAAATATTGGAATTATAAAACGAGCTTTTATAAGTGTTGGAATGAATTGTGAATGAATTTCGTAAATGAATGAAATTTATAGAATTATAAACGGTGAAGTTATAAATGGAATTTTGTAAGCAGTAGGTTTATAGAATTTGTAAGGTTATTAAAAGAATAGATTTTGGATAAATAAATGAATCTTGTAAGTTATAATATTTAAAATTTGGGAAGTTTAAAAGAACGTTTTTGCAAACAAATAAATTTTAAGTATTTAACTTATAATATGAACTTTAGGTATATCATTGAGATATGAAATTGAATAGATTAATAAAGGAAATTATAAAAGGAAGTTGTTATAAAATAAATAGAAAGGGAATTTATAAACATTGTTTTATAAATTCGCAACGACTTATTTTGATAAGTAAATTGTTGTAATTTATTAATGGAGTTATATTCACGTTTTAGACAGTGAATAATCCTTTAAAACAAAATGTATAGAAATGATGAAATTGGTTAACGAAGTGTATTCACGTTATCGAATTGTGAATAATATGTTAAAGAATATGTTTTCGATGTGATGTTTTAAATAGAATTAAAACGATCTAACGATATTTTTAAAATGGGTTAAGATTCGAAACCATAGATTTCAACATTCATTGTTGAAATAGACGTTTGAGAAATAGAAGGAAATGGTGGACTATAACACTGTTGTTATAGTAAATGATTTCTGAAAGGAAATGTTTTGTATAGTATTGGGATTTATATATCTATTTTAATTTTGAATCCCTATACTAGTGATTTTGGGTTGTCGTAACGATGTTTTACGCAACATTCGTTTTGGCCCAAATAAATGTGGTTAAGAGAATGATTTCCTTAAAGAATGAAATTTATACTTAATTTCGATTTATGTATATTGAATATTTTCCAAGTGTAGAAAATAAAAGGATTGTGAATTACATAATTAAATAAGTATGGAAATGTTTTTCCAATGAGAAATGAAACGTTTAGAGAATTTATCTTTTTGAAGATAAATTGAAAATGAATAATTGAAAACGTATATTCATAGATATTTTAGAATAAAAATTCACTATGGAATTTATAAAAGGAAAGGGGAATTTGTTTCAAAATAAACGTTGATTTATTTTTGAAGTGTGGGAATTATTTTATGGATTTGGAACGTAAATATAAAGTAAATCGTTAAGGATTTATTTAACTGGTTTAAATGAACCATGTTGAAATGAAAGTATTTCCGCGTAAGGAAAATGATTGAAATTTGTTTTCAAAAGTGGTAAGGATGAAAAGTGATTTGAAATTTGTTTTCAAATGGTTGAAATGTGAAATTATATATCTTGTAAAGATATTTTTGGAAAATAAATAATTTGAAAAATTATTTGGAATCTTGTGATGTTGTGCATATCCATTGATAGTTCAATAACCGACTATCAATATTTACCTTTGAATAGGTATTTATTGTGATTTGCTTGAATTTCAATGCCACACTTATTTTTAAATAAGCGCTCACTATTCGGGTTTACCAGGAAAGGACCTTGGGGTCGTATAACCCATTCCGAATATGTGATACGTCGTTATGGATTGCATTTGATGACCGGTGTTGAAGACCGGATATTTTTGAAAGCGGAAGGATTACCGTTGAGTTACTCTGCATCGGCTGATCTCCGATATAGAGGTTTTATCACCCTTAGTGACGGGAAGTCCGGACGTGATTAGAAATTATCCAGAATGCAAGGACTTCTTTGTAAGTGCCTTCGGTTCTGTTCGATCCCGGAACAGACTTGTATGGATTGTATGTCTGACATTACAAGTTGAGATATAAAGCTGATTTATTTTAAATATATTTCTGTTGGTGGCAGAGAATTTATTCTCTTAGCTTAACACCCTTCTCTGAGACGTACGAGCTCAGAGGTTATGTAGTTGAAGGTTATTAGCGATATATTCCCAATTTGGTAATGTGACATGCTGAGCGTTGCTGTGTAATGATCATTGTTTGATCATTTGTGATATGATCAATTGTTTGATCATTTATCTTTGTGAACAATTCTATGATCATTTGTTGACCCAAAGCACAGCATTTGTACAAAGCGTGGCTTTGTGGACGAGACTTCGTCGAGCCTCACACCTTGGAATGGTCAAAACAGGAAAGATGCAGCAAGGTTCTGAGGGGTAGCTCCCTTTAGGGTATGTGCATTTCCTTCTGGAAAAGGGTGGTACCATGGTATGGAGCCCAGATACTTACTCATGTTGAAACACTTTATTTATTACGGTGTGATGTTGGTTACGAGCGCTCGGATAAAGGTCGTAAAGGACCGGGGGATGGCATACTCGTGTCCGTAGTTACCGAATTAGGGGTAACCCGGCCTTGTGTTGGCAGAGATCCGGTTAGGTTCTCGGGGACGTCCTTCCAGAGGCGTTCTCATGTGGAAATGGGAATTTCCTTGGCCTGACCATTTGTTGGAAATCCAATTCCCAATACGAAACCCTGTATGGTTATAGTTGTAGAACCTGCCATTTACTTATGGTGGTCACCACTGTTTAGATGGTAGGTATAGTAGGCATAGTTCGAAATGTCTATGCTGGCTAAGATTTATATCTTTATTTTCGAAATATTTCCTACACTATGCACTAGTAATAATATCAAATGTCTTTTTAATGCGTATCAAGCATCTTTGACTATCATAAGGAGAAATCTCCTCCGATTCTGCGTTTGCAATGTGTGTGTGTGCGGGAGGCCTTATGGTAGTCTCATTTTTAAAAAGCATTGCGAATTGACTTTAAAAATATTCCTCTATTTTGATTTTAAAGATAAAAAAACTGTTTTGAGTTCTCACACCAGTCACATGACTGACTCGGAGTTTATTGTTTTTCTTCCTAAACTCTGGGTGCCCACCAATTTCCACACGGGCAGTCAATAGTTAAGGTTTATCAGGATATTCTGGAATTCAGGAGTTGCTGGAGGCAAGATGGATGGCATGGCGCATTACTAGTATATAGTATTTCTTTATCCGCTGTTTGTTTGTTGTTTGTTGTTGTACACTCTGATGATGATATAATGTAATGTGATGTAATGTAATAACTGATATAATTCTTTGTTTAAAGATTATTCATTTATTTATTATATGTTGTTCCGCTGCGATTGTGAGATTCTGATATTGTTCTGTTGCTTTCTTTCTATTCTGTTCTATTTTTCTCTCTTCTTCTTCCTTTTTCTTTTTCTTAAACACTGAGAATTCGTATTTCCGTTCATCTTGAGTTAATCTATGGAGATTAGTGTATATTCAAGGAGTACGAATTTGCGGGTCCTCACAACTGTTCTCTCTTAACCAAATCGAGCAGCTTAAACTTGACTAGCCAACCCATCGAAGAAACAAGTCCACTTGACTGATTCTGAACTCTACTTCAAAAAAACTACTAAGCCAAAAGATCTCTTTGCCAACACCGAGAACACTACAAACTGCACTGTTGACACCGAGGCCAAAGA
Organism: Allium cepa; assembly: GCA_030765085.1. Lineage (NCBI taxonomy): Eukaryota > Viridiplantae > Streptophyta > Magnoliopsida > Asparagales > Amaryllidaceae > Allium > Allium cepa. The sequence goes on from CM060931.1 coordinate 978,009,358, forward strand.
CTTCCTAATCCAAAACTCTTTGAGAAACTCGGACCTCAAATCAACAGAAACTCCAGCCGAACACAGCCACAACACTGAAGCAGACTCACTTCCATAACTTGCTCCAAAGAAAACATCTTCGGGAACATCCATAGTCACTGCATCTCATCACGCAGCTACTACTTCCTTAAGGTATCAAAATACCATCACTTGCTTCTGCCAACCAACAGATCCAAACTCTACTCAACCAACTTCAGAAATGAACTCCGAACCTTAATAGGTTTCCTTCAGAGATCAATGAAGTTCTTCATCACTACAGAACTCACTCGAGACGGTATTAGGTCTACAGTCTCGACAAATACACTTCCAACCTCAAACATTCAAACTCCAACCAATGGAAGTAATCGTGTTACACACACTACTACCCTATCTACCTTTATAATTTATATTGGAAAACCTGAAAAGGTAACCCAATAGATAGGTAGAAATATATATATATATGTATATATATTTATATATATATATATATATATATATATATATATATATTAAAATTACAAATACGCTCTCTCAAGAAAGACACTACTACAGAGCCTAGGTATTCACTCAACCTAACGCTCTCTAAGAAAGACTCACTTCAGAGCCTAGGTATTCACTCAGCCTAATGCTCTGATACCAGCTGAGACGACCCGACTTTCCACCACCAGAAAATCGCATCATCTTTTGAGAAAGAAAGGGATAGAAAATAGAATAGAAAGAAGAGAAGAAAGAAACAACACATCAGAATCTAACAGCGGAACGAATAAATTAGATTAATCACATAACACTTTACATAGTTTACAACAAATATCAGAGTACACAGATATAAAACACATACTAGACAATTATAAACACCTGTCTAGTTATATAACTCAATACAACAACTCAGAGAAAACTACACAGCGGAATACTAGATATATATATATATATATCTACACGTGGAAGCCTCCTGCTCCATTGCTCCTCCACAATTCGTCAAAGCTAACCTGAATCCTAACCTAAATTCCCTTGACTACTCATAAAAATTTGAGTACCCAAGAGTTTATGAAAAACAAAAATAAACTCCGGGTCAGACATGGGTCTGGTGTGAGTAACAGGTTAAAGTTGCTTAAGTTTCAAAAACCTTCTGAAAAGAAAGGTATCACGTAAGACTTCCCACACATAAACATGGAAAAGTTTTTACCTTACGCTAACCAAAACATTTGATAGGAAATCCAGTGATATTATAGTGTCTAGGGTTTTCAAATAAATATGAAATAGCCAAAATTGTTACATTATTAAATTCCAGCTACTAGCCACAAAAGTGGGTAATACAATCAAAACTGTTGGCACTTATTGGATTTTGGATTCCATACAATGGCAGGGCTAATGGGGTACCATCCGTCATAGTACGTGGCCTAGATCAACATACCGAGGATCACTCCCGACCCCCTGCAACACAAAACCGGACCCATTCCTTACTGAATAGTTCCAAACAAGATAACCCCATGGTTGTAGCTAGCAACCACCCACACAACCGAATATAAAGGGACTTCTAGACAGAGGTAAATCTTGCTCTCCAGTGGGTGCGACCCACGAAGCCTTGCTGCACCACCACTGTTTTAGCCATTCCCAATTGATGAGGCTTGAGGCTACGATTAACTTTATAGGACATATCACTTAGAATGCTTATCGTCCCCCTGACGATGTTCTAAAAGCATTCAATCCATACAAGTTTCGTTTCGGGTTTGAATGAAACCGAAGGCATTATCTCGTTACACTCATTTTGGAATCACCCTCAGAGTTAACGACAATAATCCTTGCACTCTGATTCACCATCTCGAATCTATAAGAACAAATTCCGTCAAATCATTACGGAATCACCAACAGAGTTATACTTACTCATAGTCCTTACCACTCGAGTCTTCACAAAGCTCCACTTTGATTTCACGACCTAACGTTATTTGGAATCGATGTGGTTTTCGGATATCCAAATATGGAAACCCGATCCCGGTCTCATCGAAATCCAAAGCATGTCTTTTAGGTCCAAGTTGTTTTAAAGGTTTAAAAAAATTCAATTACGGTATCTATATACATACAGATAGGTAATTCATAAACCATAATTGATAATCAACATTATCACATAACAGGTAATCCACATTATCAATATCAAATAGATATACCATATATCACCATCATAATAGATAATCTAAGTTATCATCATAATCAAACATCCATACCACAAAATATCATTTATCTCATTACCGAGATTTCAAAACATCCAATTCAATCAATGACATCCATTCATACATAAGCAATGATTTACTCATCATCATATAATTAATTTAAAATGAATTAAATTAATTATCTCTATCTTTAATTAATTTAAAATGAATTAAATTAATTACTCATCTTAAATTAATTTAAAATAAATTAAATTAATTACTTCATCAATTTATAACTTGCTTACCCAACTATTGTTTGCGTGAAAAATGGCCGCAAACACCCAAAGTCGTATGAGTCGGTTGATTTTAAGTTATATTTAGTAATTTGGGTGATTTATGCAAATATAGAAAAAGCAGGGGCTGAAATGTAAAAGACACACAGATTTATAGTGGTTCGGCAAGAAGGTGCCTACGTCCACTTTATATGTTATTCCCCTTTTTTCCTTTAGATTACAAGTACAAAGCTTTGATTACAAGTATCTAAAGTTGTTTGAGAGTTCCTTCCAGGCTTGAGCTCTCAAACTTGTCTGCCATTGTTGTACCCCTGCCCCTCTATTTATAGAGTGAGGCTGGGGGCAGGGGTCTTGGATGTATATAGCTGCTGGTGGGCCCGGGCTGAAGCAATCGGGACTGGCAATTCTGGTTCGGCGAAGCTTGGTTCGGTCGTAGCTGGGATGGTTGGACCGGTGGTTTACATGGTAGTGGATGGGAAGGAGGTTGATTCGGTAGGAGATGGTAAGATGTTGGATCGGCATTGACTTCTGGACCGGCAGTAGTATGGTGAGGTTGGAGCTGGTTCGGTGGTTGCATGGTCCGGTGGTAGTATGGCTCGGTGATGGTGGTCCGGTGGAGCATGGAAGTGGCTTGTTGGTTCGGCTATGCATGGTTCGGTAAGGAGGTAGAGAGGTCCAGTCCGGCTGTGGTATGGGGGGAAGGTTGGATTTGGATCGGTACTACCGAATGGATTGGGAAAGCCGAATGAACTTTTGTACTGGGGAACGCCGGATGAACTTAGGTGCCCTGAGTGCCGAATGAGGCCTTGCTTCTTATGGCCGAATGGGCTATGCCGAATGAAACCTTAAAACTTCTTGATATCGTATGAGCTTTTGCACTTGGGTTATGAATGAAATCTTCAACTTGTATACGCTTGCTGGCTGCTTCTTCGAGGTGGAAACGCGCTTAACATGGATATTCCAGCTTTGACCAAAAAATGGGATAACACTTTGCCCCCCAAAATATGCCTTGCGGTAGGAAGGCGTGTTTTGTAATGCCATGAGATGGATGTTCATATCCTGTCATCAACCTGTAAAGAACTTGATAGTTTATATGGCCCCAACTGACGACCGTTCGGGATCGAGCTATTTGGGATGAAGCGCGGCCGTTCATGGTCAAGCGCCTAACTTCAAATGACGATCGTTCGTGATCAAGTCATTCGAGGGAAAGTGCGACCCTGCGCGGTCAAGCGCGTAAATCCATGCGTCGATCGTTCGGGATCGAGTCATCTGCAGTGAAATGTGACCGTTCAAGGTCAAGCGCTTTACTTCAAATGACGACCGTTCGGGATCGAGTCATTCGAGGTAAAGTACGACAGTGCGCGGTCGAGTGGGGACCGTTCAAGGTCAAGCGCTTAACTTCAAATGACGACCGTTCGCGATCGAGTCATTCGAGGTAAAGTGCGACAGTGCGCGGTCGAGTCTGTAAGTCCACGCGTCGATCGTTCGAGACCGAGCCATTTGTGATGAAATGCGACCGTTCAAGGTCAAGCGCCTAACTTCAAATGACGATCGTTCGTGATCAAGTCATTCGAGGTAAGGTGCGACAGTGTGCGGTCAAGTGGCGGTCCTCAAATGACGACCGTTCGCGATCAAGCCATTTGAGGTAAGGTGTAACAGTCAGTGATCAGGTGGCGGACCTCAAATGACGACCGTTCGCGATCGAGCCATTTGAGGTAAGGTGAGTTGTGCCGTTCGAGGCGAGTTGTGCCGTTCGAGGCGAGTTGTGACCGTTCGCGATCGGGTGTCGTTCAAGGCGAATAATGACTGTTCGAAGTCGGGTGCCGTTCGAGGCGAATTGTGACTGTTCGAAGTCGGGTGCCGTTCGAGGCGAATTGTGACTGTTCGAAGTCGGGTGCCGTTCGAGGCGAATGAGTGTGCCCGGGGGGACTTAATATTATCAGTGTTGGAGTCATTGTTTGGGGGAATTTTTCGAATCAAAGACTTCGGCAGTTCGTTGCCATGCAAGAGGTGCTCGTGGACCGTTCGCGATCCAACGGGCATACAAGTAAATAATTTTTTCATAGAATTGTAAATGTTAAAGCAATAGTACCTTACAGCAGAAATGTCCAAACAGGAAGAATTCAAATGTTCAAATCGAAACAAAAGCAAAGAAAAGATGTCAAAGTGTAAGTTCCCACTCCGAAGCAGTCAATGATTATTCAGAGCATGCCTGGAGATCGTTCGCGATCTCGTACATGTGTAAATGATTTAATTGCTTTTAGTGGAAGCTTACGACTTGTTCATCGTTATTTTAATCAAGCAATCAATGGATAATCAAATGGTGCCCTGATCCAGGGGCACCTCTAGCTGATGTAGAGGGCGGTTGCTCTGGCTCCACAGCTAGAGTTCGCCTCCTCACGTACTGACGGAGCATACCGTTCCTGATATGCCCTTCCACCTCGTCCTTCAAATGCCTACAATCATTAGTGTTATGACCTTTCAATTCGTGAAATACACAAAACTTATCTGATTTTCTTTCGTCAGAGGTTGGATCCCTTCGCATTGGTCTACGATACGGAACCTGCCCCTTGGTATCCTGATAAATCCGTTCCAAACTCTCATTCAGCTCTGAATAGGTGGTGAATCGTGGCTCTCTTCGTAGCCACTTTGTCCTGTCATCATTATCCTCAGCTTTTCTTTTTCCTTTGCTAGTCTCCGCACCCTTTCCAGGTGGGTTTCCGCTCTTGATTGTGTAAACGTCATCTTCTTCCTCTCTTTCTGCACTAGCATCTTCCAAACGCAGAAACTTTTCAGCCTCATGATAGAACTCTCCCAGATTCATAGGTGGATCCTTGGTTAATGAATTCTTAAACTCTGTATTACTAGCTATTCCAGATACAGCTGCCATCATGACCATAGATGGATCTGGTCGATCCACTGATGCTGCCGCCGCATTAAATCGCGTTAGAAAGCTCCTCAAAGTCCCTCCAGTTTTCTGTTTCAAGGTTGCCAAAGTCATCACATTCTTCGGTCTCGCAATATGGACCCTGAATTGCCTCATGAATCTCTCAGTTAAATCTGCCCACGTTCCTATGGAGCCGCTTTCCAGTTGCCTAAACCATAACGCTGCAATGTCCATCAAATACAGTGGAAAGCACCGGGCCATAACCTCCTCCGATGCCCCCAGCACTTCCATATGTCTTATATATTTCGTTAGATGGACCGTGGGGTCCGTTTTCCCGTTGTACATGTCCAATGACGGTAACTTAAAATCCGGTGGGTTCCTAGCCATCCTAATCACAGAAGAAAAAGGACTCCTGTTTACATCTTCCAAGTCTCTGTTTACTAAACCGCCTCTCATAGCTCTTCTAACCATCTCTGCTAATCTGTCATTGTCTCCAAGCTGTAGTTCTCGTTCACTGTCTTCGACCTGCCTCCCAAGTCCGCGGGAGTTTTCATGTGTATGCCTCCCTGGCTGAACATTCATTCCTCTATTGCTACCAAGTGGCTCGGATGCCCCCATCTCTCTTCCCGGGGTCGGATCAATATGCTCTGCGTGAGTGCCCCCTAGCTCTGGTGCTGTGTCAGACGGTTCCGCTCCGTTCTGAACTCCAGTTGCTCCTTGGATCTGTGCTCCAATTTGCCCAATTTGTTGAAGTAAGTTCTGGATCATCTCTTCTTGTCTTCTCATCATGGCCTCCATCTCATCCCTAGTGATGAAGATCGACGCTTGATTCCCTCCTGAGGAAGCCTCTTGACTTCCTTGGTGTTCACTTCTCTCTGGCCTTTGCCTTCTACTTGTTTGTCTCGTCATAACTCCTAGATCTGAACTCTTAGATTTCCAAATTCAACTTCTATCCGATGTAGCGGGAGTTGGTTCTTCTCAGTGAAAGCACCAAAATGTTTGCGTGAAAAATGGCCGCAAACACCCAAAGTCGTATGAGTCGGTTGATTTTAAGTTATATTTAGTAATTTGGGTGATTTATGCAAATATAGAAAAAGCAGGGGCTGAAATGTAAAAGACACACAGATTTATAGTGGTTCGGCAAGAAGGTGCCTACGTCCACTTTATATGTTATTCCCCTTTTTTCCTTTAGATTACAAGTACAAAGCTTTGATTACAAGTATCTAAAGTTGTTTGAGAGTTCCTTCCAGGCTTGAGCTCTCAAACTTGTCTGCCATTGTTGTACCCCTGCCCCTATATTTATAGAGTGAGGCTGGGGGCAGGGGTCTTGGATGTATATAGCTGCTGGTGGGCCCGGGCTGAAGCAATCTGGACTGGCAATTCTGGTTCGGCGAAGCTTGGTTCGGTCGTAGCTGGGATGGTTGGACCGGTGGTTTACATGGTAGTGGATGGGAAGGAGGTTGATTCGGTAGGAGATGGTAAGATGTTGGATCGGCATTGACTTCTGGACCGGCAGTAGTATGGTGAGGTTGGAGCTGGTTCGGTGGTTGCATGGTCCGGTGGTAGTATGGCTCGGTGATGGTGGTCCGGTGGAGCATGGAAGTGGCTTGTTGGTTCGGCTATGCATGGTTCGGTAAGGAGGTGGAGAGGTCCGGTCCGGCTGTGGTATGGGGGGAAGGTTGGATTTGGATCGGTACTACCGAATGGATTGGGAAAGCCGAATGAACTTTTGTACTAGGGAACGCCGGATGAACTTAGGTGCCCTGAGTGCCGAATGAGGCCTTGCTTCTTATGGCCGAATGGGCTATGCCGAATGAAACCTTAAAACTTCTTGATATCGTATGAGCTTTTGCACTTGGGTTATGAATGAAATCTTCAACTTGTATACGCTTGCTGGCTGCTTCTTCGAGGTGGAAACGCGCTTAACATGGATATTCCAGCTTTGACCAAAAAATGGGATAACAACTATTTAATTGATTACAATCAATTAATCAATCATAAATTACTTTAATTAATCACTCTTGATTAATTACCCTTAATTACATTCATGTAATTATCCTAAATTAATTTTAAAAAATTAATTATTCTCAACCAAACAGTAATTAACATTTAATTACTTCAATTAATTAATTAATCACATTAATCCTTAACTAATAAATTAATTAATTAATTACCTTTAATTACTTAGCATTGATTAATAAATCATAATTAATCATCTTTAATTACATCATTAATTAAAATAATTAATGATCCTTAATTAATCCTTAAATTAATTACTCTAAGTAATTAACTAACTTAATTACTATTTTAAACCAAATTAATCATCCTTTAATTAATTTCTTAATTAATCTTTGATTAATTACTAAATAATTAAACCAAATTATCTCATACTTAAACGTCTTCACTTAATTACAATCATGTAATTATTAAACAATTACTTAACTAAGTAATTCCCAAATCATTAATTACATAAAGCAATTATTTATAAAACTCAAGTGTTTAAAATTTAATTAAACTAAATTAATTAAAAATAAACAATCATATTAAACTAAATTAATTACATTAAGTAATTAATTTCTTAATTACTTTTAGTAATTATACTCAAACCATTTACAATTGATTATTATTAAATTAATTAATCTAATTAATTATAAAAAAATTAACCAAATTAATTAATTATTAAATAATCCTGTTAATGACCTTCATCAACCATTCTTTAATTATTTTGCAAAGTAATTAACTTAAATTAATTACAATTTTAAATTATCTTTAATCATTCATTAATTAAAATTAATTATTAAATTAATTAACCTTAATTAAAAACTTAATTACATAATTAATATTCATTTATCATTAATTAATAATTAAATTAATGATCTTAATTCTAAATTGATTAATCATTAATCAATTATTAATTCCAAATTCAATTAATTAATTAAATTAATTATCAAATCTTAATTACCTTATTAATAAATTCCAAAACATAAATCTTAATTTAAAACTTCAAGATAAAACATAACTTAATTATGTTTTAAACAATTTAATTAAAACAAAGTACCCTTGAAATTACTTTAAACTTCCATTTGAAATACAAGTTTAAATTAAAAATAATTTAAACTTAACAAAGTTTGGAAAATTTAAAACTTATTTAAAATTCCAAGACAAAATAAAAGTTTGACTTAAAAATGAAATCATAAGAATTTGAAGTTAAATTCATTTTAAAATTTTAGAAATTCAATTCATTCTTAGTTTCAACTTTCAAATTTAAATCTTTTTTTTTTAAAATTTGAAACTGAAGTTCATTTTAAATCTAGATTTTCAGTTTTAATATTTATCTTTAAATCTTACTTCATATTTTAGAAACTTCATTATTGAAATTTTAAACTATTTACCAAAATGAAATAGTTAATTAAGTTAAACTTTTAGTTTTATTTAAAAACTGGGTTTTGAATTTAAATTAGAAATTCAAACCTGAATTTGATTTTTAAACCTAAACCTTAATTTAAACCTAAACTACAGATTTTAAAAAGTTTAAAACCAGATTTTATAAAACACAGTTCTATAACCTGTAACTACAGTGACTCGAGAAAACTTATTCTACTTCGAGTCTAAAGCCTCTCCACTTCGAGTCAAACATGCTACTGCTTCGGGCAACTCACCATGTTTACTCGAGCAAACCAACACAGGCCAACCCCATCAGTAATATTCCACCACCGTGCAAATGCACGGCGACTCCGGCCACAACCAATCGACGCCGATGAGCGCCCCACTCCAGAAACCCACTCAGCAACCATCCACGGCAATCAAATCAAACAACCACCCAAGAAAACAAAATCGAACTCAAAATTTAGCTTTACAAACCTAAACCTAAAACATGTTCCAGGTTTTAGCTACAACCCTATCAACGGCAATTTCTTGCCATTCCGATCATCTGTCGCTCAACCCCTCCGGCCTCTAGCTACTCTACACACCAACTACCCACACACCAAAAACCAAATCACTCGATCCACTCTTCACCTCTCCACTCCCAATCTTTAACCCCTATTCAAACTAGGGTTCATACCAAGATTTCCCCACAGCAACCAATCTAGCAATTATTATTCTCATTTCAGATTTTTCTAAGGATCAAAGATCCTTACTCTATAACTTAAAAGAAATTTGAGTTTCTACAAATCGCAGATTACAAGAATTTTTCTCAAATTCATATTTTTGGTGTAAGAACAAACTGCTACTCTGTCAAACACCTAAAAATATTAATACTTGAATTAAAAATCAAGTTTCAATTAATACATAGTTTAGTGATACTGAAATACAAGATTAACTCATTAAATTTTTGTTTTGAATTAACATGCAGAGGCCACACTTGTGACGCCCCACCTCTATACCCACGCTAGCCAAGAACACTCCGAAGTAGTGCTGTCAACTAGCACGGAGAATAAGGCTGTTGAGGAGCGACCATCCATGTAATTGCTTATCACACGGTGGCTATAAATAATCTTCGGAAACAAACATAGAAATAATCATATCACAAATCAGTCACAGATATCCATATTATAAAGGCGGAAGAAGATATGAATATATAACTAACACATGAAAGTGTACATCAGAGTAGTGGTCAGTAAGATCCACGATAATACAAAAGAATAGCAACACGTGCTATACAAAAGAATACAACTATGAGTCTATATCTCAAGTGTATACAACAAAAACTGCTAATCTAAACAGTTAGCCAAAAGTCAGAGTGATGAATCCCTGGGAAGAAGTCAAGCAGAAGCACCTGTAACATCTCGGTCTGACCCGAGTATTATTTAAGAAAATAATAAACGGGTCAGTCTAGCTATAAATATCAGATGACATGATATAACATAAAAGATATGGCATAAACATAAACATCCATAATGACATACCACTATAAGTATGTAAATAATGATCAACAGAAGATCAATCAATAAGAGATAATCAATATCACAAGAATCTTCTCAAAGATTCGAAAAGGGCATCATACCCCAAACTTGTACTCATAACAAGTCAATGACATAAATTCTAGAAATCAATGCAAGAAGTCCAGAAATCATAGAAAAGAGAAAGCGGCCTATCACATGACGGTCCGAAGACCAAGGAGAGCTTCCCTACATGTGTGAATGGAGTCACACAGATTAAGGTCCAGACTAACCAAAAAGCAAAAAGGTAAGTGTGAGTGGAATCACACAAGTGGTGTCTAGTCTAACCTCGAAACAAGAGACATCGCACAGTTGCTAGTCTAAATCATCAGAATGATCATCATGATCAACGAGAAGTGTCAATTACACTAAGCTAGTAAATATAGAAGTTTAGCTTCATGTCCCATAACCACTTGCTTAACTTAAATATTTACGAACAAACTGTAAATCTTCACTAATAAAATTGTCACAAGAGGTTCAATCGAACAAGTCCAAGAATTAACCGACGGAGTGAACGCAAGCGTTTCATACCACTTGTTTTACTAAGTCGTTTAATTAGATTTCTCATCCGAGTGAGGTAAAGGTTTGTATATACTAATAGATTGGAAAACGGTTTAAGAAAAGAGCTTTGTTATTAAAAATAGAGTTGAAATTGTTTGTTAAAAGAGTTTTGATATTTACTACTAGTATTGAAACCTTTATATTATAAAGTGACAAAACACAGGAGCAATTGTAGAAACAATCAGTCACAAAAATCGCATACGGAGATGTGAATAAAATCCAAGGAAATCAGCTCAATGTTTTTCAGATAAGATCCCCTATGGAGGGGGGGTCCAGGGGGGGTGGCAACCCCCCAAGGTGGGGGTGCGGGGGCAACGCCACCGCTTACGGGGTTCGACCTAACGACTCAAGGGTCATACGACCTAACGACTCAAGGGTCATACGACCTAACGACTCAAGGGTCATACGACCTAACGACTCAAGGGTCATACGACCTAACGACTCAAGGGTCATACGACCTAACGACTCAAGGGTCATACGACCTAACGACTCAAGGGTCTACGACCTAACGATTCAAGGGTCATACGACCTAACGACTCACGACTTATGGACGAACGACTTAACTCCGAACGACCTAAGTGCAGAAAATTCACCAAAACGCTAAAAATTGGAGTTTTTCGCTAATCCAATCCAAACCAAATGCTAACATGCATGCAAAAATGATAGGGAATCATTCCCAACAGTCCAATATAGTTATAGGCTAGAATTGTGAGGTAAAAATCTCACCTTTGCACCAAATATCAATGAAAATGAAGTTTTAAGCAAGCAATGATCAATCCTTCTTCTATCTAAGCACAAGAAGCTTGAATCCAATGTCTTCTTCTTGAATTTGGAGTAGAAAGATGGATTGCAATTGAATTTGAGTTTTGGAATTTAATTTTCCATTCCCTCCACCATTAATGCCAAAGCTTGATTAGTTAGGAAATTTATGAAGAGTGAGGAGAAGAGGGTTGGAACTTGGGCTTAATAGGCTAAACTAACCCAAAGTCCAAAGTGGGAAAAGTTAGTGAAATTTCACTAACTCCAAACCTATCGATGTTTATACTTAAAAAAATTGTAAACGACATTTCGAACTCAATGGAAGTGGTCTCGAGTCCTAATTTGACCGTTTGCAAAAAGTAGCTTTTCGGACCAAAATCCGATTAACGAGTTAATATTTAAATAAAATATTTAAATACAAACTCGACAAATATGCGGGTTGTTACAACACTACTTATATCTTTAGCTTGCTAAAGTTTAATTATCTTCAGGCAGTAAATCAATTCACCTAAAAATATTTTGATTCTAATCTAAATAAGCAAACAATTTTTAGTTATTTTAAGAACAGATACTAACACAAATTTAACAATATTTGGTGGATTCCATTAAATAGGAAGATGAATTCAAAATCACAGCAGAGCATAGACAATCATGCATTCACAAACATATTTACCAAGCTTTCATAAACACAAATATTACTAAATTATACCTAATATTATCATGCAGCCTATTTAAATTTAAAAATTTAAGCTACTCACCATTTAAAAAAAATGCATACCTCACTTGATCCTTTGAATTTTTGCAGAGGACAAGTGCAGGCTTTACCCTTATGTTTTAATATCTGAGTTGCAATCTTGATTAAATGCTCATGATCCCTTCCTAGTTACTTGCATGTAGATGTAGATGCAGTAGCTAAACTTCCCATATGCATGGAGATGAAGGATTTGAGGAAATGGGATACGCAAGTTTTGCTTACAGATTATTATATGCAGGCTCATCTTTTTTAAAAAAAAAGTGGCATGCAGATCAATGCATTTTTGAATTTTGCAGACATCTTTTGATTTTGAGATGAAAGTGGGTTTGATTTTTAATAGGAGTGGAATATGCAGGTGTTTGGATTTGAATATGCAGATTTGAAACTTGCAGGGTTTCTGAAATTTAGGAAATGCAAATTTGTGGATTGTTAATATGAAAATGATTTAGATTTTAAAAGTCTTAAAGATTTTCTTTTGATTAAGGAAGAATGAAAATGTAATATGAAATGAAGATGTAAACTAACTTAAACAAATGAATTTTCAGATTTAATGAAAGAAAAGAAAAATAGAACTATTTTTTAACACTTGTCAAATGAATGCTTATATATGCAACACATGTTTAATCAATGCATATGAATCTAACACTTGTTTTCTCTTTTAAAAGTAATTAGTATTTAAATTAACAAAGTAATGCATGTGTTATAGTTTAATATAACTTGTTAGTTTATGTTAGATATGTGTATGAATTTATAAATGAAAACAAAAACAAATCATGTTTTACAAATAAACTTATACATATTAAAATTAAAACAATTAAACAATTTATACTTTTGAAATTTAAATTTAAATTAAATTCAAAACCGAACAATTTCAAATCAAGTTATAAATATAAATTTAATTTGAAATAAAAATTACAAATTCTATTCAAAACTTATTTAAAAAGTCATTACAATATCAATATTATTTTTATAACTCTCTTATTATTAAATTAAAATCATTTTACAAGAGATTATATTTCTATAAATAAAATATCCATTTTATTAAGTCATGAAACCATTTTGTTAAATTTATTCTAAATTTAAAACACAAGCCAATTTAATTTAAACACTTTAATATTTTTTTCTTCTTAACAAATTGAAAACCATATACTTATTTATGAAATAGTTTTTAAAACTCGATACTAATTGAAACAAATTTCCAAATTGAAATGTATATATACTAGAATTTTAAAACATGGTTCATTTAATAATTTAAATCAAAATCATTTATTTAACTTTGAAAAGCTTAAATATTAAATAAAACAAATTTTCCTAATTACTACAAATATTAAAACTAGAAGATATGCTTTACTTGTTAAAATTAAAACAACGTTAATCCTATTTAAAATGTAAACCAGATATTTATATTGGAAATAGAAATCAATTTATTATTTTTAAAAGATAAAATGACCAATTTAAAATATTTATTGAAGATGATTATTAAATCTATCTGAATAATTATTAACAGAATATCAATATCAATTTAATTTTAACTACAGATTATTAAATTAATATTGTTAAAAATTCCGGGATATTACAATCCTTCCCCCTTAAAAGAATTTCGTCTCGAAATTTGAAACAAAGGTAATTTAATAATCTCATTAAAGATTTATTCTTAAAGCACAAGCATATATTAAACATATGCTAACAATCAAAGCAACCAATCAAACAAATCTAATTATCCAAACAAATTCTGGAAAGGATTTTATCGAGTTTCCCCAGGTATATGTATATATATATATGTACATACATATATATATATACATATACATATATATATATATATATATACCGGGATACTCGCTTTACAGAATCCAAACAAACAATACTATGAAGCTACAAAGCACATATACAACTATATCTATAACACTAGACAAGATATCAGACTGCAAACGAGTCTGACTCAACAACCAAAACTCTAGAACTGCTGGTTCCACAACCAGAGATAGATCATACACGTACTCCCTCAGAGATACGTGAAACTCATCAAATCCCAGTTATCCAAACTGGCAATTCAATCCTATAGATCAATCACTAAATCTCCTAGATACAGAAAAGATCCAAAACAATACAGAGCTAACTTCTCAGACTTACCCAAACTTATAGCTCACTTATGATCGGAGAAAACTTACCCAAAATTAAATCTCTGACTTCAAAATCCAAATCCCTTCGACTCTTATCCACAAAAACTCTTCGGACAATCCTGGGCTGTCTACAACCTTACTGATCAGCTCAACCTATACTGATGCTTCTAGAAACAAACTAGACCAAACAACTCAACAAAATGATCTCCTCAAGATCAACCAAACCAAGAACTCAAACTCCTTGAAACCATCCTACTATAAAGCTGAACCACCGGTACCACTCCTGGAATTCCAGTCGATAAGAAAGCTCAATCTCCAGATGCGAACCAAACTCTGACTTCCCTGAAGACATCCAGAAAATTTCAGATAACCCAAGGGAACACTCAAACAATCGCAAGTCACTTTCGCGATCAGCCCAAACAAAATCCAAAGAAAAACTGTTCTCTCTTAACCAAATCGAACAGCTTAAACTTGACTAGCCAACCCATCGAAGAAACAGGTCCACTTGACTGATTCTGAACTCTACTTCAGAAAAACTACTAAGCCAAAAGATCTCTT
Organism: Allium cepa; assembly: GCA_030765085.1. Lineage (NCBI taxonomy): Eukaryota > Viridiplantae > Streptophyta > Magnoliopsida > Asparagales > Amaryllidaceae > Allium > Allium cepa. Next base: position 978,024,395 of record CM060931.1, read on the forward strand.
TGCCAACACTGAGAACACTACAAACTGCACTGGTGACACCGACGCTAAAGACTTCCTAATCCAAAACTCTTCGAGAAACTCGGACCTCAAATCAACAGATACTCCAGCCGAACACAGCCACAATTCTGAAGCAGACTCACTTCCATAACTTGTTCCAAAGAAAACATCTTCGGGAACATCCATAGTCACTGCATCTCATCACGTAGCTACTACTTCCTTAAGGTACCAAAATACCATCACTTGCTTCTGCCAACCAACAGATCCAAACTCTATTCATCCAACTTCAGAAATGAACTCCGAACCTTAACAGGTTCCTTCAGAGATCAATGAAGTTCTTCATCACTACACAACTCACTCGAGACGGTATTAGGTCTATAGTCTCGACAAATACACTTCCAACCTCAAGCATTCAAACTCCAACCAATGGTAGTAATCGTGTTACACACTTACTACCCCATCTACCTTTATAATTTACATTGGAAAACCTGAATAGGTAACCCAATAGATAGGTAGAAATAAATATATATATATATACATATTAAAATTACAAATACGCCCTCTCAAGAAAGACACTACTACAAATACTAGGTATTCACTCAACCTAACGCTCTCTAAGAAAGACTCACTTCAGAGCCTAGGTATTCACTCAGCCTAATGCTCTGATACCAGTTGAGACGACCCGACTTTCCACCACCAGAAAATCGCATCATCTTTTAAGAAAGAAAGGAATAGAAAATTGAATAGAAAGAAGAGAAGAAAGAAACAACACATCATAATCTAACAGCGGAATGAATAAATTAGATTAATCACATAATACTTTACATAGTTTACAACAAATATCAGAGTACACAGATATACAACACATACTAGACAGTTATAAACACTAGTCTAGTTATACAACTCAATACAACAACTCGGAGAAAACTACACAGCGGAATACTAGATATATATATCTACACGCGGAAGCCTCCTGCTCCATTGCTCCTCCACAATTCGTCGAAGCTAACCTGAATCCTAACCTGAATTCCCTTGACTACCCATAAAAATTTGAGTACCCAAGAGTTTATGAAAAACAAAAATGAACTCCGGGTCAGACATGGGTCTGGTGTGAGTAACAGGTTAAAGTTGCTTAACTTTCAAAAACCTTTTGAAAAGAAAGGTTTCACGTAAGACTTCCCACACATAAACATGGAAAAGTTTTTACGTTACGCTAACCAAAACATTTGATAGGAAATCCGGTGATATTATAATAGTGTCTAGGGTTTTCAAATAAATATGAAATAGGCGAAATTGTTACATTATTAAATTCCAGCTACTAGCCACAAAAGTGGGTAATACGATCAAAACCGTTGGCACTTATTGGATTTTGGATTCCATACATTGGCAGGGCTACTGGGGTACCGCCCATCACAGTACGTGGCCTAGATCAACGTACCGAGGATCGCTCCCGACCCCCTGCAACACAAAGCCGGACCCATTCCTTACTGAATAGTTCCAAACAAGATAACCCCGTGGTTGTAGCTAGCAACCACCCACACAGCCGAATATAAAGGGACTTCTAGACAGAGGTAAATCTTGCTCTCCTGTGGGTGCGACCCACGAAGCCTTGCTGCACCTCCCCTGTTTTAGCCATTCCCGGTTGATGAGGCTTGAGGCTACGATTACCTTTATAGGACATATCACTTAGAATGCTCATCGTCCACCTGACGATGTTCTGAAAGCATTCAATCCATACAAGTTCGTTCCAGGTTTGAACGAAACCGAAGGCATTATCTCGTTACACTCATTTTGGAATCACCCTCAGAGTTAACGACAATAATCCTTGCACTCTGATTCACCATCTCGAATCTATAAGAACTAATTCCGTCAACTCATTACGGAATCACCCACAGAGTTATACTTACTCATAGTGCTTACACCTCGAGTCTTCACAAAGCTCCACTTTGATTTCACGACCTAACGTTATTTGGAATCGATGTGGTTTTCGGATATCCAAATATGGAAACACGATCCCGGTCTCATCGAAATCCAAAGCGTGTCTTTTAGGTCCAAGTTGTTTTAAAGGTTTAAAAAAATTCAATTACAGTATCTATATACATACAGATAGATAATTCATAAACCATAACTGATAATCAACACTATCACATAACAGGTAATCCACATTATCAATATCAAATAGATATACCATATATCACCATCATAATAGATAATCTAAGTTATCATCACAATCAAACATCCATACCACACAATATCATTTATCTCATTACCGAGATTTCAAAACATCCAAGTCAATCAATGACATCCATTCATACATAAGCAATGATTTACTCATCATCATATAATTAATTTAAAATGAATTAAATTAACTATCTCTATCTTTAATTAATTTAAAATGAATTAATTTAATTACTCATCTTAAATTAATTTAAAATAAATTAAATTAATGACTTCATCAAATTATAACTTGCTTACCCAACTATTTAATTGATTACAATCAATTAATCAATCATAAATTACTTTAATTAATCATTCTTGATTAATTACCCTTAATTACATTCATGTAATTAACCTAAATTAATTTTACAAAAATAATTATTCTCACCCAAACAGTAATTAACCTTTAATTACTTTAATTAATTAATTAATCACATTAATCCTTAATTAATAAATTAATTAATTACCTTTAATTACTTATCATTGATTAATAAATCATAATTAATCATCTTTGATTACATCATTAATTATAATAATTAATGATCCTTAATTGATCCTTAAATTAATTACTCTAACTAATTAACTAACTTAATTACTATTTTAAACCAAATTAATCATCCTTTAATTAATTTCTTAATTAATCTTTGATTAATTACTAAATAATTAAACCAAATTATCTCATACTTAAACGTCTTCACTTAATTACAATCATGTAATTATTAAATAATTACTTAACTAAGTAATTCCCAAATCATTAATTACATAAAGTAATTATTTATAAAACTCAAGTGTTTAAAATTTAATTAAACTAAATTAATTAAAAATAAACAATCATATTAAACTAAATTAATTACATTAAGTAATTAATTTCTTAATTACTTTTAGTAATTATACTCAAACCACTTACAATTGATTATTATTAAATTAATTAATCTAATTAATTATAAAAAATTAACCAAATTAATTAATTATTAAATAATCCTGTTAATGACCTTCATTAACCATTCTTTAATTATTTTACAAAGTAATTAACTTTTAATTACAATTTTAAATTATCTTTAATAATTCATTAATTAAAATTAATTATTAAATTAATTAACCTTAATTAAAAACTTAATTACATAATTAATATTCATTTATCATTAATTAATAATTAAATTAACGATCTTAATTCTAAATTGATTAATCATTAATCAATTATTAATTCCAAATTCAATTAATTAATTAAATTAATTAACAAATCTTAATTACCTTATTAATAAATTCTAAAACATAAATCTTAATTTAAAACTTCAAGATAAAACATAACTTAATTATGTTTTAAACAATTTAATTAAATCAAAGTAACCTTGAAATTACTTTAAACTTCCATTTTAAATACAAGTTTAAATTAAAAATAATTTAGACTTAACAAAGTTTGGAAAATTTAAAACTTATTTAAAATTCCAAGACAAAACAAAAGTTTGACTTAAAAATGAAATCATAAGAATTTGAAGTTAAATTCATTTTAAAATTTTAGAAATTCAATTCATTCTTAGTTTCAACTTTCAAATTTAAATCTTTTTTTTTTAAATTTGAAACAGAAGTTCATTTTAAATCTAGATTTTCGGTTTTAAAATTTATCTTTAAATCTTACTTCATATTTTGGAAACTTCATTATTGAAATTTTAAACTATTTACCAAAATGAAATAGTTAATTAAGTTAAATTTTTAAACTTTTATTTTTATTTAAAAGCTGGGTTTTGAATTTAAATTAGAAATTCAAACCTGAATTTGATTTTTAAACCTAAACTATAGATTTTAAAAAGTTTAAAACCAGATTTTAAAAACACAGTTTCTATAACCTGTAACTACAGTGACTCGAGAAAACTTATTCTACTTCGAGTCTAAAGCCTCTCCACTCCGAGTCAAACATGCTATGGCTTCGGGCAACTCACCATGTTTACTCGAGCAAACCAACACAGGCCAACCCCATCAGTAATATTCCACCACCCTGCAAATGCACGGCGACTCCGGCCACAACCAATCGACGCCGATGAGCGCCCCACTCCCGAAACTCACTCTGCAACCATCCACGGCCATCAAATCAAACAATCACCCAAGAAAACAAAATCGAACTCAAAATTTAGCTTTACAAACCTAAACAAGAAACATGTTCCAGGTTTTAGCTACAACCCTGTCAACGACAATTTCTTGCCATTCCGATCATATGTCGCTCAACCCCTCCGGCCTCTAGCTACTCTACACACCAACTACCCACACACCAAAAACCAAATCACTCGATCCACTCTTCACCTCTTCACTGTCCCAATCTTTAACCCCTATTCAAACTAGGGTTCATACCAAGATTTCCCCACAGCAACCAATCTAGCAATTATTATTCTCATTTCAGATTTTTCTAAGGATCAAAGATCCTTACTCTATAACTTAAAAGAAATTTGAGTTTCTACAAATCACAGATTACAAGAATTTTGCTCAAATTCGTATTTTTGGTTTAAGAACAAATTGCTACTCTATCAAACACCTAAAAATATTAATACTTGATTTAAAAATCAAGTTTCAATTAATACATAGTTTAGTGATACTGAAATACAAGACTAACTCATTAAATTTTTGTTTTGAATTAACATGCAGAGTCCACACTACTTATATCTTTAGCTTGCTAAAGTTTAATTATCTTCAGGCAGTAAATCAATTCACCTAAAAATATTTTGATTCTAATCTAAATAAGCAAACAATTTTTAGTTATTTTAAGAACAGATACTAACACAAATTTAACAATATTTGGTGGATTCCATTAAATAGGAAGATGAATTCAAAATCACAGCAGAGCATAGACAATCATGCATTCACAAACATATTTACCAAGCTTTCATAAACACAAACATTACTAAATTATATCTAATATTATCATGCAGCCTATTTAAATTTGAAAATTTAAGTTACTCACCATTTAAAAAAAATTGCAGACCTCAGTTGATCCTTTGAATTTTTGTAGAAGACGGGTGCAGGCTTTACCCCTCTATTTTAATATCTGAGTTGCAATCTTGATTAAATGCTCATGATCCCTTCCTAGTTACTTGCATGTAGATGTAGATGCAGTAGCTAAACTTCCCATATGCATGCAGATGAAGGATTTGAGGAAATGGGATATGCAAGTTTTGCTTACAGATTATTATATGCAGGCTCATCTTTTTTTTTTAAAAGTGGCATGCAGATCAATGCATTTTTGAATTTTGCAGACATATTTTGATTTTGAGATGAAAGTGGGTTTGATTTTTAATAGGAGTGGAACGTGCAGGTGCTTGGATTTGAAATATGCAGATTTGAACTTGATGAATTTGTGGTATGCAGATTTGAAACTTGCAGGGTTTCTGAAATTTAGGAAATGCAGATTTGTGGATTGTTAATATGAAAATGATTTAGATTTTAAAAGTTTTGAAGATTTTCTTTTGATTAAGGAAGAATGAAAATGTGATATGTAATGAAGATGCAAACTAACTTAAACAAATGAATTTTCAGATTTAATGAAAGAAAAGAAAAATAAAACTATTTTTTAACACTTGTCAAATGAATGCTTATGAATGCAACACATGTTTAATCAATGCATATGAATCTAACACTTGTTTTTTCTTTTAAAAGTAATTAGTATTTAAATTAACAAAGTAATGCATGTGTTTTAGTTTAATATAACTTGTTAGTTTATGTTAGATATGTGTATGAATTTATAAATGAAAACAAAAAAAAATCATGTTTTACAAATAAACTTATACATATTAAAATTAAAACAATTAAACAATTTATACTTTTGAAATTTAAATTCAAACTAAATTCAAAACCAAACAATTTCAAATCAAGTTATAAATATAAATTCAATTTGAAATAAAAATTACAAATTCTATTCAAAACTTATTTAAAAAGTCATTACAATATCAATATTATTTTTATAACTCTCTTATTATTAAATTAAAATCATTTTACAAGAGATTATATTTTTATAAATAAAATATCCATATATTAAGTCATGAAACCATTTTTTTAAATTTAGTCTAAATTTAAAAATCAAGCCAATTTAATTTAAACACTTTAATATATTTTTTCTCTTAACAAATTTAAAATCATATACTTATTTATGAAATAGTTTTTAAAACTCAATACTGATTGAAACAAATTTCCAAATTGAAATGTATATATATTAGAATTTTAAAACATGGTTCATTTAATAATTTAAACCAAAATCATTTATTTAACTTTGAAAAGCTTAAATATTCAATAATTTTTTTTTCCAAATTACTACAAATATTAAAACTAGAAGATATGCTTTACTTACTAAAATTAAAACAAAGCAATCCTATTTAAAATATAAACCAAATATTTATATTGGAAATATAAATCAATTTATTATTTTTAAAAGACAAATGACCAATTTAAAATATTTATTGAACAAGATTATTAAATCTATCTGAATAATTATTAACAGATATCAATATCAATTTAATTTTAACTACAGATTATTAAATTGATATTGTTAAAAATTCCGGGATATTACACTATTTGTTGGATTACCAGTTCCGGTTTTCCAATAAGCTATAAAGGTAGATAGGGTAGTGGTGTGCGTAGCACGACTACCGATGGTTGGAGTTTGAATGATTGAGGTTGGAAGTGTAATTGTCGAGACCGTAGACCTAATACCGTCTCGAGTGAGCTTTGGGTGGTGTAAGGATTTCATCGATCTCTGAAGGAAATCAGTTAAAGTTCGGAGTTCATTTTTGAAGTGTAAGAGTTTGGTTGAGCTAGAGTTTGGGTCTGTCGGTTGGGCAGAAGCAAGTCATGATATCTTGATACCTCAAGGTGTAGAAGCTGTGTGATGAGACACAGTGACTATGGATGTCTCCGAAGATGTTTCTTTGGGACAAGTTAAGGAAGAGTGTCTGTTTCGGTTGTGGTTGTGTTCAGTTAGTTGTTTTTGCTTGCTTTGAGGTCCGAGTTTCTCGAAGAGCTTGGGATTAGGAAGTCTTCTGGCTTAGTATTTTTCTTGGGGTAACTACGGAAGCAGCAGAATAGTTCCATTTCTTCGATGGATCGGCCACATAAGCGTAAGCTGTTCTGATTTGTAAAGAGAAAGCAGTATCTATGGAATTAGGCTAGATTGATCGCAAAGGTGACTTGCGATGGTCTGGGTGTTCTTTTGTGTTTCAAAGATTTTTCTGGATGTCTTCAGGAAGTCAGAGTTTTGTCAGCATTTGGAGATTGAGTTTGGTATCGACGGGATTTCAGAAGTGGTACCGATGGTTCTGCCTAGTAATAGGATGATTTTTGAGTTTGGGGAAGTAGCTCAGGTTTTGGAGGAATTTCGGAGTTTTATTTTTGGATATGTGAACTTTATTTTTGGACTGTGTTGTCCAGTCTGTGCTTGAGTTCGTATTCAGCATTTTCATTTGTTCAATCAGAGTTGCGCAGTGGAAGCATGGTGGCAGCTGTTTTAGTTTGGAAGCAATTGGATGTTGCAGTGTTTGGATTAGAGAGTTCTACAGGAAATTTTTTCAAGGTCTTAAGGCCAGTTTGGAGTGTACCTCTTTTCGGGATGAGAGAAGTAAGTTCTGTTTTCTGATTTGGAATAGAATTTGTGTTCTGAGTTTGGTCGATCTTGGAAAAACCATTTTGTTGGATTGTCTTTGGTTCAGTTTGTTTCCAAGGACATCAGCAAGAGTTGAGCTGATCAGGAAAGATATAGGTAGCACAGGATCGTCCGAATAGTTTTGTGGATAAGAGACGAAGGAATTTGGATTCCCAAGTCGGAGATTTGATTTTTGGATATGTGTTTTGATCTTCAGGATTTAATTGTCAGTTTGGGTAACTGGAATTCGTTGTGTTTCACGTATCTCTGGGGGAGTACGTGTAAGATTTATCTCTGGTTGTAGAACCAGCAGTTCTGGGAGTTTTGGTTGTTGATTTAGACTTGTCTGTGGTCTGATATCCTGTCGTGTTTTGTAGATCTAGATGAGTGGAAGCTTTGTAGCTTAGTAGTATTGATTGTTTGGATTTTGTAGAGCGAGTATCCCGGTATTTATATTTGGGAAACTCGAGAGAATTCTATCCGGAATCTTGTCTGGGTAGTTAGATTTGTTTGTTTGGATGAGTTGGTTGCTATGATTGTTAGCTTATGATTGATATATGCTTGTGTTTTAAAATTTAAATCTTTAACTAGATTATTAAATTATCTTTGTTTTAAATTTCGGGGACGCAATTCTTTTAAGGGGAAGGAATGTGATATCCCAAAAATTTTGGCAATATAAATTTAATAATCTGTGTAAAAATTAAATTAATTTGATAATATTTGTTAATAATATTTAAATTGATTTAATAATCTTCTTTCAAAATAAATATTTAACTAATGATTTATCTTTAAAAAGCTAGTAAATTGTTTTCTAATAATAATATATATAAATATATATATTTGTGTATAATCTAAAGATCAGTTTTAAAATTTAATAAATAAGAATTTGTTTTCTAATTCTAATATTTTGGTAATTTGTAATTTGATTTTATTTAATATTAAGCTATTAAATAATCATATGGCTTTAAAATACTTAAGATTTAAGTTAATTTGTTTAAAATAATTTTAGCTTAAATTTAAATTTAACAAAAGGTTTGTTTATTTTGTTTTAGATTTAGCTTGATAAAAATAAGTAGTTTATTAATAAAGAGACAAATTCTTGTATAAATCATTCTAATTTAATAATGATTTTTATTGATAATATAATGTCTTAACAAGTTTATAAATGGAAATTGTTATATATGTGTGTTTGAATGAAAGTATGATTTGGAAATTTAAATTGAAGTTTTTTTTTTCCAAAATTAAAAATAAAGGCCTTCAAAATGTTTTAATTTAAAATAAACTTTATAAATATGAAACATAAGTGTAAACCAAGTATAGGGTTATAAAATAAGTCTGAATACATAAACTTAAGAAATTGTGATATTAACATAAGGTTAAGAAACAATAAGTAAATAAAGTAATAAACCAAACAAATGACTAAAACAATTTTTATAATAGGTATGTAAAATACAAAGGCAAGTAATCATGTCTATAAAATAGATATGCAGGTAATCAAAGTAAAGTGTTTCAGGCAGGTAGAATATGTTTGTAGCTGTAAGCAACTATGCAGGCAAGTAGTAAAAGTAATGCAAAGGTAGGGAACAATGTAAAGTACAAAACATATGCAGGTAAGAGGAATGCAAAACAAAAAAAATCTGAACATAAAATTAGCTTAGTAGGGAACACAAAGTACATTAGCACTGAAATGCTTTCATCTCAGCATAAACTTAAGTCATTTCGAGTTGTATAAAAATCATTCCAGCCTCCCTAATACAAAGATCTGGCCTGATAAAACAAAAACATAATCTCTAAAAAAAATAAAATAATAAGATTTTTACCTGCAATTGTGCTTAACCCAGATGCCGCCTTCCCCTGAAACTCCTTTATATACATGTCTTTCTTATTTAGTTCGTTCAAATCATAGTAAACCCAAAAATATACAAGTAGCATTTTCTATTTTGTTTACAACTGAAGCATCAACAACAAAAGGCAAGATGAATCAAAGGAAAATCAAGCAAATCATTCCCACTTTTTAAAGTTCAAACTGTTTCAGACAAAAAGATGCTCTGTCTTCATTTTAGGTGAGTAACACTATTAAAATTACTTAAGTTTTAAAATCCGTTGAATGCTAATATTTGGATGCTTAAATATATTGTGTGAATATTTATATATTCATTTTTCTCTGGGTGTTTGTGTGATGAAATTTCTGTATATTTCAAAAATGCAAATTCAAACTTCTTTCGTTGTAAACTTGCTCTGTTTTTCATTTGCTATGAGTAACTTTAATTTCTAAATTTAAGTATTTAAACTAGTTGCAAGGTTAAAATCTGGGATAAGTGTGATTTGTATGTATGAAATCTTCTGTGCAAATGGACGTTGTCTGGAGACATTTTGAAGTCTCTGTAAACAAACCTATTCATTTTGTTTCCAGGCTTGAGTTGATTCAAATCATTTTTATCACTTGATCTAATAGCTTTTAGGATTTATAATACAAACAGAAACTATTTGTTTCAACATAATTTAGATTCTAAGTTTCATTTAAGTTGAAAAAATTTTGAATATTGTTCTGGAAAATTAAAATAACAGTGAAAAACTTGAATAAGAGAAAAACCAAAAAATTTAAATTATAAATTCAAGAACATACTTTGAATCTCTGTTACAAAATTCGAATTTTAAAACTTAAAACATGATTTTTAGTACTAGGAATTAAGAGCAGTTCTAGAATGAATTAAAATGCAAACTTGGGGATTTCTGGTGATCTTGTTGCTCTGGGGGTCTGGAATTCTCAGCGATGGTGGAGGAGTGATCAGTGTTGAAGGCAAAAATGGTGAGTGGTGTTGAACTTCGTCGAGGAGGCAGCGGTGGCGAGTTATCTCCTGTAAACCTAGTTTGATCTGGGTGGAGTTTTTGGGTCAGTTCCAACTCCATGGAGCATCGAGTTCAACGGGGGTTTGGGGATTGGTAGAGGGGTGAAAGGCGAAGCCGTTGCCGGTGGTGGTGGTTCTCTAGAGGTCGGAGGAGGAGGGGCGAAGTGTTGACAGGTTCGAGAGGGGGAAGAGCTGTTGTGTTCCAGATTTTGTTTAGGCTACTCGATTTTGATTCGAGATGTTGCAATGGGTTTGGATGATCGTGGTGTTATCTGGTGGTAGTGGGCGACGTGTTGAAGTCCGTGTGGGTGGTCGGAGGTGGCTGGGGCCATGGTGCACGTGCACCGTGCCATTGAAATGCTGAAACATTTGAGGTTGGGTGTAGGGTTTTTGGGCTCGGGAAATGTAACGACCCTAAATTTTGAACAATTTAATTTGAAAATATTTAATTAATTTTAAATATTTGAATAATGGTTTTGATTGAATTTTCAATATAACTTTGAATTTGGCGATTAAATTATAGAATTTAATCTATTGAGAGTTGAATAAAAATTTGAATCTTCAATTTGAATCCGATTAAAAATATTTCAAAGGCTAGTAAAATTCATATTGATAATACTGAAGATTTTAGAAGCTTCAAAATTTAATTTGAAAGTGAATTGTTCAGTTTTGAAATTAAATCGTATGGATCGATATTTAAAATAGCCGTTTGAGGCACGGTCTCGGAATTCGACGAAACCAGTTCCATTGGGTCCGTAATATTTAATTATTGTCGGATTTCAAATTTCGTATTTTTCGGAGCTGTTATGTGAACACACGGTGAGTAAGCACGTTGAAAATTGTATTGAAACAAATTTAATTTGAATTTAAATTTAATATTTTATTACAGACAGCATCCCTAGATTCTTGCCTAAAATCACGTTATCTCCTATAATCGTGCCGAGAATCGTGAAATGATCATGCCTCCTTCACGTTTAAATGTCCCTCTTCCCTAATCATTCAAAAAAAAAAATCAGATCGAAGAAAGAAAAATTAATGGCCGCAGCCGAGTAAATATATATATATACATATATATATATATATATATGTATATATATATACACATATACATATATATATATATATAAATGAAATCTCTTGCTTCCAGTTCGAAATCAAACCCCCTCTTTCGCATTCATTCACATCTCAGATCCAAAAATATAAAAAAAAAGCTTCGTTCAATTAATGGCCGCGCGACTTCGATGGGAAAGAGGGGCGGCGACGCAGTCAAGCAAAGGAGCCGCGCGATGATGGGGCGTGGTCGCGACAGTGCGACAGCGGCGATGCGACAAGGATTGGGGGCGCGCGTGCGCAGGCAGAGGCGATGCGCGTGCGTTTGGGTTCGAAGCAGCAACTTCGATTTCGTGGTCGCGATGTCCAGATGGATCGAAGTAGGCCTTCGATCGTGTGGGGGAGGCACGTGCTCAGGCGATTTGCATTGGCGTGTGTGGGTGCTTGCGTGCGGTTTGCGACGTGATGGCAAAGGCGACGACAGGGCAGGGCGGCGCGCATGTTCAGTAAGGTATAAATTTCATTTTTGTTTTAATTTAGTTAATATATATATGTGTATTTGTTAAAAAAAAACAAGTATACATGCAGAAAAAGTTTACAGTAACAAAATTGCTATTTATGATATTTACAAAAAAAAAAAATATATATGGACAAGATTTCGGAAGTATAAATTCTTTTCGATTTAATATGTATACGGAAAGATAGACTAAGGTTGTTATATGAAAATAAAATTTATTTAGTTGGATTAAAATTTTAAAAGTTTAAAATAGAAACCTTTTGTAGTTAGGGATATATACAGAAGTTTATAAAGAAATTAAATGTTACTGTAAAATTTTTTAGAGGTATCTAAAGTAAATAAAATAATGATTGTAAGTTGTAAAACAGAAAATCTATGTATTATGTATTTATGGGAAATAAAATTTTATTAGAGTAAGGTGAAGTTTGAAGCAGTTTTGATTTTCAGCTAACCTTAAATTAATTCGAAAGTTTATACGAATTTGATCTAAACTGTTGTTATAATAAATTTATTTAAGTAAATATAGTTGAAATTTAATTTTAATTAGATAAATTATAAAAGGAGAATTAGTATTAAATTTTTATTTTTATTTAAATAAATTTATTAAAGAAGAAACTGGTTTAAATAAAACTCTCAGTTAATTTAACTATTAAAATGAAATCACCGATGAATCGAAACTATTAAACGAAAATTTATTATTCGATTATTTCGAATATTAATAAATTGTGTAAATATTTATACAAGGTATAAATCAAGAAAATCGATTCAAGATGTGAAATGGATTGCAAAAATAGAAGCTAAGGTGAGAACTTCTCACTCAAAAATTTAAAGTTGTATTTGCAGTTATTTATTCATTGATTACTATTTGGTTGTGATATTAGATATAGTAGGATATATCTATATATATAGCAATATATATATATTGGCATATGTATATATTGCAGTTGATTGATTTCCCGCATTGTATAGCGGATGAGACCCTATTGCGCCGCCTATTAAGCGGATAATATTTTATAAAATCCCATATACCGCGATATTCCACCTCGAAGTGGAATGGGTATTGTGCTAATGTCTGTGTTTGCATTGTGTGTATCAAGCATCTTTGACTAACATAAGAAGAAATCTCCTCCAAGTCTGCGTTTGCATTGTGTGTGTGGCGGGAGGTCTTATGGTAGTCTCATTTTTAAAAGCATTGCGAATTGAATTTAAAATTATTCCTCTATTTGATTTTAAAGAAAAATAAACTATTTTGATTTCCCATACCAGTCACATGACTAACTCGGAGTTTATTATTTTCCTTCCTAAACTCTGGGTGCCCACCAATTTCCACATGGGTAGTCAAGAGTTAAGGTTTATCATGATATTCTGGAATTCAGGAGTTGTTGGAGGCAAGATGGATGGCATAGCGTAATCACTAGTATATAGTATTTCTTTTCCGCTGTTTGTTATTGGTTGTTGTTGTACACTCTGATGTAATGTAATGTAATGTAATGTAATAACAGATATAGTTCTTTGTTTAAAGATTATTCATTTATCTATTATATGTTGTTCCGCTGCGATTGTGAGATTCTGATATTGTTGTGTTCTGTTATTTCGTTCTGTTCTATCTTCTTATTTTCTCTTTTCTTTTCCTCTTTCTTCTTTCTTAAAACCCTGAGTGTTTGGTTTTTCGGCATCCGACTGATCGGCATTCGATAGAGTGGACGTATTGATGTCGATATTCGGGAGTCGAAGAATCGGGTCCTGACAATGCGGTATCAGAGCATATGGTTAAGCGACAACCATGGCTCTGTTGGGTGTTACTCATTAGAGATAGAGTCAGTAGTACTCTAGAATGATTTTGAGTGTAATAATAGATATGAGCGCGTATTTGTTAGTGAATATAAAATTGTTTTTGAATCGGGCGAATAGGATAATTTTCCCCAAAACTATTTTTGTATAGAAAAGAAATGATTTTCTATTATTATAGTATATGGTTTCATGGTTGTTAGGAAGTAATAATATTAAATTATTATCATTATTACATGAAATTAAATAGAAATAAAATGTATAACCAAAGATTGGAGACAAATTCATTTGACAAATGAAATTTATAAATATAAAAAAAAATATGAGGAAATGAATTCATATATGAATAAAAATTGTGAATATAAATTGTTACTGAATTTAAAAATGAAAATGGAATTCCAAGAAGATAATTAAAATTCATTAATGGAATAGATTTAAAAAGGTTTGAATGAAATTTGTTTGGTTGATAAAATAACCGAATGAAAATATGAAATGCAAATTGAACTGGAGTGGAATTAAAATAAATTGAGTTGGCATCAAATTAAATTAGTTATAAACTAGAATGGATATTCTATTAAATGAATATCATTAAATTTGCATAGAAATAATTGTCGTTTGACACAAACAAGATTGTATAAAATTATATGAGTTAATGAAAGCAAATAAAATTGATTTTTGAATCAATTAAAATAGTATGAATTCGTTTTGCTTAAAAATGAATAGAATGAAGAAAATCAGCTGTAAACCACTTGATTTAATGGAAATGTCATGTGAATTGGTCGTAAGCGACTAAAAATGAATTAAAACCATATGAATTGCTAATGGAATTTATCTTGAATGTATTGCTAATGAAATCTACATATTTGTTATTGAAAATGAATGGAATGTTAATAGATTTCTTATATTTGTCACTGACGTGTTTAAACTAAGTAAGTACAGGTTCAGCGAAGTCGTTAGGCTGGATTTGATTGTGCTAATAAGCTAATAATAAGCCGCTTTGCTTAAAATGCTAATAAGGTACGCCTATGCAATAAAAATAGGAAATATGAACTGTTCTTCTATTTTCCGACCATGTGGGTCGATGTATACATATTTATACATATTGTAAAATTGCAAAAGCTCCTCCGTACAAAGGAGACTCTGCCAAAATTTTCCGTGAATTTTGGGAGTTAGAATTTTTTTGAAAGTTTTTGGAAAATTTTAATTAACGACAAATCGATTTCGAAATTTGCAAATTGAAATGAATTAGTGAATGAAACTAATTTAAACTAGTAATATGAATTACTAAATGAAAGTTAATCATTAGAATTCAATAATTGGAATTGAGAATTGAATTCGAATGAAATTTAAATTATGAATTGAATTCAAATAGAATTGAAATTGTGAATTGAATTCAAATGAAATTGAAATGTAAAATTGAATGAGAATGGATGTGCAACTTCAATAGTGAAGTAAAAATGTATGAGAAGCATATATTGGAAATTTTGTAATGGAATTGACAAAATAGTTTGAATGTTGGAATTGGATATTATGGATAGCAGGATATACAGGTGTATTAAAAAGAAATGGAATTGGATTTTGATTTTGAAGATAAAATTGAATTGCTCGACAAAAAGGTACGTATTTCAATTTCAGTATGAGATTTAATGACTTTCTTCTCCAGCCACTTGGCTTTCTCTTTTCTTTTTGATTCTGAGGGGCCGTGGTGCCATTTTGTAGTCGTACCGAGCTAGCCGCGCAAAGGAGACGCTGGCGAAATTTTTCGAAAATTTAGGGTGTTAGAAAAATTTTGAGAAATTTTGAAAGTTTGAAATTTGAATTTGAATTTAAATTTGAATTGTTAGGAGAACAATGTTGTTTGAAACTTATAACTAAAGTTGGAAAGCTAGTTGAAATGATAGTGAATCTCTAGTAAAAAGATTTAGGTTAGTAAGTTGATAAAACTATTTGGATCGTGAAAAATAATAGACGGGATAAGGGCATTCTTCTTAACTTGTAATTTCGGGACGAAATTCTTTTAAGGGGGGAAGATTGTAACGACCCTAAATTTTGAACAATTTAATTTGAAAATATTTAATTAATTTTAAATATTTGAATAATGGTTTGGAATGAATTTTCAATATAAATTTAAATTTGGCGATTAAATTATAGAATTTAATCTATTGAGAGTTGAATAAAAATTTGAATCTTCAATTTTAAGCTGATTAAAAATATTTCAAAGGCTAGTAAAATTCATATTGATAATACTGAAGATTGTAGAAGCTTCAAAATTTAATTTGAAAGTGAATTGTTCAGTTTTGAAATTAAATCGTATGGATCGATATTTAAAATAGCCGTTTGAGGCACGGTCTCGGAATTCGACGAAACCAGTTCCATTGGGTCCGTAATATTTAATTATTGTCGGATTTCAAATTTCGTATTTTTCGGAGCTGTTATGTGAACACACGGTGAGTAAACGCGTTGAAAATTGTATTGAAACAAATTTAATTTGAATTTGAATTTAATATTTTATTACAGACAGCATCCCTAGATTCTTGCCTAAAATCACGTTATCTCCTATAATCGTGCCGAGAATCGTGAAATGATCATGCCTCCTTCACGTTTAAATGTCCCTCTTCCCTAATCATTCAAAAAAAAATCAGATCGAAGAAAGAAAAATTAATGGCCGCAGCCGAGTAAAATATATATATATATATATATATATATATATATATATATATATATATATATAAATGAAATCTCTCGCTTCCAGTTCGAAATCAAATCCCCTCTTTCGCATTCATTCACGTCTCAGATTCAAAAAAAAAAAAAGCTTCGTTCAATTAATGGCCGCGCGACTTCGATGGGAAAGAGGGGCGGCGACGCAGTCAAGCAAAGGAGGCACGCGATGATGGGGCGTGGTCGCGACAGTGCAACAGCGGCGATGCGACAAGGATTGGGGGCGCGCGTGCACAGGCAGAGGCGATGCGCGTGCGTTTGGGTTCGAAGCAGCAACTTCGATTTCGTGGTCACGATGTCCAGATGGATCGAAGTAGGCCTTCGATCGTGTGGGGGAGGCACGTGCTCAGGCGATTTGCGTTCGCGCGTGTGGGTGCTTGCGTGGGGTTTGCGACGTGATGGCGAAGGCGGCGACAGGGCAGGGCGGCGCGCATGTTCAGTAAGGTATAAATTTCATTTTTGTTTTAATTTAGTTAATATATATATGTGTATTTGTTAAAAAAAAAACAAGTATACATGCAGAAAAAGTTTACAGTAACAAAATTGCTATTTATGATATTTACAAAAATATATATATATATATATATATATATATATATATATTTGGACAAGATTTCGGAAGTATAAATTCTTTTCGATTTAATATGTATACGGAAAGATAGACTAAGGTTGTTATATGAAAATAAAATTTATTTAGTTGGATTAAAATTTTAAAAGTTTAAAATAGAAAACCTTTTGTAGTTAAGGATATATACAGAAGTTTATAAAGAAATTAAATGTTACTGTAAAATTTTTTAGAGGTATCTAAAGTAAATAAAATAATGACTGTAAGTTGTAAAACAGAAAATCTATGTATTATGTATTTATGGGAAATAAAATTTTATTAGAGTAAGGTGAAGTTTGAAGCAGTTTTGATTTTCAGCTAACCTTAAATTAATTCGAAAGTTTATACGAATTGATCTAAACTGTTGTTATAATAAATTTATTTAAGTAAATATAGTTGAAATTTAATTTTAATTAGATAAATTATAAAAGGAGAATTAGTATTAAATTTAAATTTTTATTTAAATAAATTTATTAAAGAAGAAATTGGTTTAAATAAAACCATCAGTTAATTTAACTATTAAAATGAAATCACCGATGAATCGAAACTATTAAACGAAAATTTATTATTCGATTATTTCGAATATTAATAAATTGTGTAAATATTTATAGAAGGTTTAAATCCAGAAAATCGAGTCAAGATGGGAAATGGATTGCAAAAATAAAAGCTAAGGTGAGAACTTCTCACTCAAAAATTTAAAGTTGTATTTGCAGTTATTTATTGATTGATTGCTATTTGGTTGTGATATTAGATATAGTAGGATATATCTATATATATAGCAATATATGTATATATTGGCATATGTATATATTGCAGTTGATTGATTACCCGCATCGTATAGCGGATGAGACCCTATTGCGCCGCCTCTTAAGCGGATAATATTTTATAAAATCCCATATACCGCGATATTCCACCTCGACGTGGAATGGGTATTGTGCTAATGTCTGTGGATGCAGGGAAACAGGTTGGAGGGATCCAACTGGATTCTTCCCAAATATTTATTTGAATCAAATATTGTGATATTTGATTGTTTATCATATCGATATATGATGTTTGAAAGTCGTGATTGACTATTTGATGTGTTGCATCATCGGATCCAATTTTGAAGTTTAAAAATAACGATTTTGATTTTTTTAAGGGATTTCTAAAGTGATTTTTGGAAATATACGTTTATAAAATATTTTTGGATTTAATTCATCTTAAATAAATAAACGTTATAATTTTAATATTATAAAAAAAATATGATTTTTGAGAAATACAGTTAAAAGTTGATTTTTGAAAATATGGGATTAATGATTTTATAAAATAGTTTAAACTGGGATTTCTGAATTTATTATAAAAAGTTTAAAATAGGATTTATAAAATTTGATTATTTTATAAATCAAAATGATGAAATTATAAAGGAGTTTAAAGATGTTTTAAAAGAATAATATAAATTGATCCATATAAAAGAATTATGAATTGATATTTATAAACTAAAAATATTGGAATTGTAAAACGGGCTTTTATAAGTGTTAGAATGAATTGTGAATGAATTTCATAAGTGAATGAAATCTATAGAATTATAACGGTGAAGTTATAAATGGAATTTTATAAATAAAATTTATAAAGTTATTTAAGGAATAGATGTGGATAAATAAATGAATCTTATAAGTTATAAGATTTATAATTATGAAGTTTAAAAGAACAATTTGGTAAACAAATAAATTATAAGCATTTAACTTATAATATGGAATTTCGGTATATAATTGAGTTATAAATCGAATAGGTTTATAAAGGAAATTTATAAATGGAAATTGTTATAAAATAAATAGAAATGGAATTTATAAACATTGTTTTATAAATCCGCAACGACTTATTTTGATAAGTAAATTGTTGTAATTTGTTAATGGAGTTATATTCACGTTTTAGACAGTGAATAATCCTTATAAATAATAATGAATAGAAATGATGAAATTGGTTAACAAGTATATTCACGTTTTTAATTAGTGAATAATATGTTAAAGAAATGGTTTTGAATGTGATGATTTAAATAGGATTAAAACGATCTAAAGATGTTTTAAAAAGTATTAACTATCGAAACCATAGATTTCAACATTCATTGTTGAAATAGACGTTTTCGAGAAATAGAAGGAAATGGTTGATTATAACACTGTTGTTATAATAGATGATTTCCGAAAGGAAATGCTTTGTATAGTATTGGGATTTATATATCTATTTTAATTCTGAATCCCTATACTAGTGATTTTGGGTTGTCGTAACAATGTTTTACGCAACATTCGTTTTGGCCCAAATAAATATGTTTAAGAGAATGATTTCCTTAAAGAATGAAATATATACTTAATTTCTATTTAAGTATATTGAATATTTTCCAAGTATAGAAAATAAAAAGATTTGTGAATTACTTATTTTTAATAAGTATGGAATTGTTTTTCCAATATTAAGCGAATATTTTGAATTTATCTTTTTGAAGATAAATTGAAAATGAATATTTGAAATCGAATGGAAATCGTATATTCATAAATATTTTTGGAAATGTAAATTCAATATGGAATTTATAAATGAAATTGGGAATTGGGTTTTAAAAATAAATATCGAATGGTTTTGAAGAATGGAAAATATATATATCTTGTAAAGATATTTTTGGGAAATAAATAATTTGGAAAATTATTTGGAATCTGGTGACGTTGTGCATATCTATTGATAGTTCAATAACCGACTATCAATATTTACCTTTAAAGAGGTGTTTGTTGTGATTTGCTTGAATTTGAATGCCACACTTATTTTTTTTTAAAATAAGCGCTCACTATTCGGGTTAACCGGGAAAGGACCTTGGGGTCGTATAACCCATTCCGAATATGTGATACGTCGTTATGAATTGCATTTGAAGATCGGTGTTAAAGACCAGATATTTTCGAAAACGAAAGGGTTTCTTGTTGATTGTCTCTGCACTGGCTGATCCCCGGTATAGAGATCTCCATATGTGATGGGAAATTCGGGCGTGATTAGAGATTATCCGGATTGCAAGGACTTCTTTGTAAGTGCCTTCGGTTCTATTCGATCCCGGAACAGACTTGTATGGATAGTATGTGTGACATTACAAATTGAGATATAAAGCCGATTTCTTTCAAATATATTTATGTTGGTGGCGGAGAATTCATTCTCTTAGCTTAACACCCTTCTCTGAGACGTACGAGCTCAGAGGTTATGTAGTTGAAGGTTATCGGCAATATATTCCCAATTTGGTAATGTGACATGCTGAGTGTTGCTGTGAAATGATCATTGTGTTGATTATTTGTGATAGGATCATTTGTTTGATCGTCTATCTTAGTGATCATTTCTATGATCATTTGTTGGCCCAAAGCATGACTTTGTATAAAGCGTGGCTTTGTGGACGTGACTTCGTCGAGCCTCACACCCCGGAATGGTCAAAACAGGAAAGATGCGGCAAGGTTATGAGGGGTAGCTCCCTTTAGGGTATGTTCATTTCCTTCTGGAAAAGGGTGGTATCATGGTATGGAGCCCAGATGCTTACTCATGTTGAAACACTTATTATTATGGTGTGATGTTGATTAGAGAGCTCTCGGATAAAGGTCCCAAAGGACCGGGGGATGGCATACTCGTGTCAGTTGTTACCTAGTTTGAAAGGTAACCCGGCCTTGTGTTGGCAGAGATCCGGTTAGGTTCTCGGGGACGTCCTTCCAGAGGCGTTCTCATGTGGCAATGGGAAGTTCCTTGGCCTGACCATTCGTTGGAAATCCAAAGAAACAATACGAGACTTGTACGGTTTTAGTTGTAGAACCTGCCATCTAATATGGTAGCTATAGTAAGCATACTATAATGGTACCTATGCTGGCTAAGATTTATATTCTACTTTCGAAATGTTTCCTACACTATACTAGTAATAATATCAAATGTTTCTTTTTAATGCGTATCAAGCATCTTTGACTAACATAAGAAGAAATCTCCTCCAAGTCTGCGTTTGCATTGTGTGTGTGTGGCGGGAGGTCTTATGGTAGTCTCATTTTTAAAAGCATTGCGAATTGAATTTAAAAATATTCCTCTATTTGATTTTAAAGAAAAATAAACTGTTTTGAGTTCCCACACCAGTCACATGACTGACTCGGAGTTTATTGTTTTCCTTCCTAAACTCTGGGTGCTCACCAATTTCCACACGGGCAGTCAAGAGTTAAGGTTTATCGGGATATTCTGGAATTCAAGAGTTGCTAGAGGCAAGATGGATGGCATAGCGTAATCACTAGTATATAGTATTTCTTTTCCGCTCTTTGTTATTGGTTTTTGTTGTACACTCTGATGTAATGTAATGTAATGTAATAATTGATATAGTTCTTTGTTTAAAGATTATTCATTTATCTATTATATGTTGTTCCGCTGCGATTGTGAGATTCTGATATTGTTGTGTTCTGTTATTTCGTTCTGTTCTATCTTCTTATTTTCTCTCTTCTTTTCCTGTTTCTTCTTTCTTAAAACCCTCAGTGTTTGGTTTTCCGACATCTGACTGATCGGCATTCGATACAGTGGACGTATTGATGTCGATATTCGGGAGTCGAAGAATCGGGTCCTGACAGGAAAGACTCGAGTTATTCGAGTGTTTAACTCAAAGCAGGGAAGGGAAGACTCGAAGCAATCTTGCTTTGGTCTCGGGTAGAGTTGTTTTGCTAACAGGTTGTATAAAACTGCCTGAAGTTAAATTTAAATCAAATTTAAATAAATTAAATTGTATGCTAGTTGTAACCAAAGGTTAAAAATGGTGTGATGTTAAATTCAAATGAATTTAAGTTTGTCAACTAAATTTAAACAAAGTGTAAATCTAGTTTGAAGTATGAATTCAAATTTATATTTTGAATCTAAAATGAAGTTTAAAATATTTAAATGAGTTTCAGGTTTAAAAACCTGGTAGTTTCCAGATTTAAATCTGAAACAAAGCTCTAACAGTAGTTTAAATTTGAATTTTAAAAGTATTGATTCAAATGAATATTTGAATCTTAAGGTTTTAAAATAGATTTGGATTTGAAAATCAAGTTTTTAATTCAAGTTGTTAAAAGGAAGTTTAAATCAAAGTTTGAAATCAAAGATAAATTGATGGAATTCAAGTTTACTTAGAATCCAAATCTGAAAGCTTAAATCAGTTTTTAAATAAGAATGTTTTAAAAATAAGTTCAAATAAATAGTTTTGAAAAGTAAATTTGTTTCAATAACTATTTAACTTGATTTTGAGGATTCTTTTATTAAAGAATTGAATGGAAAGTAAATAAATCGTTTTAACTTGAAATTGCAAGTTAAAATATTAATGTATTTTGGAAATTTAAATTTAAATTAAGATTTAAGTAGTTTAATTTAAAAGATTTTCTTATATAAGTTCATATGTAAATAATAAATGTTATTTACATTTATTTAAATGATTTTAAATTGAATTTAAATTATTTTGAGTCTTAAGTTCAAATGATATTTGAATTTAAATTAAAAATGTAATGTTAACGAAGTCGTTAATAGAGAAATAAATTATCTTAAGAATAATAGGTTAATTAAGGAATGACTTATGTATTTAATTTATAAATTAATAATTTAGATTAATTTATACTAGAAATTAATTAAGAAAGTAATTTAAGAAATTTTATTAGTTAATGAAGATAATTAACTAAAGATTATTGATTTATATATGTGATTAATTTTGATAATTAATTAGATTAATTAGATAATCTATTGTAAATTGTTGAGTGTAATTTCTTGATAAAAGTAATTAAGAGATTAATTACTTGTTGTGATTAATTTTGATAAAATGATTAATTTAAGTTAATTAATTTAGTTTAATTAATTTAAGAAATTCATTTGATAAATTGATAAGTGTAATCACTTAGTGTATTCAATGGAGCATAATTACTTAGGGAAGTAATTAATGTTAATTACTGAATGAAATTAGTGAAAGGTGATGTGTTAATGGAGTAATTTAGATAATTACTTTTGTAATTAATCAAAGGATTAATTAATGGAGATAATTAATTATGGGATAATTAATGTATTAATATAAGTAATTAATGATAGCTAATTACTAGAATGTTATTAATCAATGGTGATTAATAATTGTGTTTAAATAAAGATTTATTACTTAATGTAATTAATTTAAATAAAGTAATTTAATTTAAATCTGAATTAGAGATAATTAATTAATATAATTAATGGTGTAATTAAGAACTGATTAATTAAGAAATAATTGAAAATGAGGTAATTAATTAATGAAATTAATTAAGAATAAATGTAATTAATTATATGTAATTAATAAATTAAGTAATTATATGTTAATTTCTATTAATGATTTAAAATAATTAATCTGTGGAATTAAATAAAGACTAATTAGTTTTTGCAATTAAAAATTGATTAATCGAAGGCGTTTAATCAAGATGAATATCTAGAGAATAATTAACTAATTTGATTTATAGTTAATTAATGATTGTATAAGCAGGATTTATAGATAAAGAATTAATTTAATTTACTTTAAATTAATTAGAGATAGAAGTAGTTAATTTAATTCATTTTAAATTAATTACAAATGGTATGATTATAAATCATTGCTTATGGATGAATGATATTGATACTTTATTTGATGATTGTGAATTCATATATGACATGAGTAATATCTATGTGATATGCATGTTTGGTTTAAGTATGATAATATTTAATTATTTGTTTGGATGATAATATTGATTATCTGTATGTGATGATGATGTGATTATCTATTGTGATATTGTGAATTATCTATCTGTGTGTATTGATGATATTGAATTAAACTGTTAAGACTAAATAGACAACATGGCCTTCAAAGACACGTTTTGGATTTCGATGAGACCGTGATCGGGTTTCCTTATTTGTAACATCCAAAAACCACATCGATCCAAATTAACGATAGGTCGTGAATCTGAAATGAAGATGAAGATTCAGAGTGCAAGGGTTATTGTCGTTAACTCTTAGGGTGATTCCAAAATGAGTGTAACCAGATAATGCCTTCGGTTTCGTTCGAACCCGGAATGAACTTGTATGGATTGGATGCATTCAGAACATCGTCAGGTAGGCGATGAGCATTCTAAGAAATGTATTCTCTAAAGGTAATCGCAGCCTCAAGCCTCATCAACCGGGAATGGCTAAAACAGGGAAGGTGTAGCAAGGTTAGGTGGGTCATGCCCAAGCAGGACAGGATATTCCCCTGTCTAGATGTCCCTTTATTTTTCGGCTGTGTGGGTGGTTGATTGCAACAACTGACGGGGTTATCTTGTTCGGGACTGTTCAATAAGGAATGGTTCTGGCCTTGTGTTGTAGGGGGTCGGGAGTGATCCTCGGTACGTTGATCTAGGCCACGTACTGTGACGGGCGGTACCCCAGTAGCCCTGCCATTGTATGGAATCCACAATCCAATAAGTGCCAACGGTTTTGATTGTATTACCCACTTTTGTGGCTAGTAGCTGGAATTTAATAGATGTAACAATTTCGGCTATTTTCTATTTACTCGAAAATCCTAGACCTATTATAATATAACTGAATTTCCTATCAAATGTTTTGGTTAGCGTAAGGTAAAAACTTACCCATGTTTATGTGTGGGGAGTCTTACGTGATACCTTTTATTTCAAAGGACTTTTATAATTAAGCAACTTTAACCTGTTACTCACACCAGACCCATGTCTGACCCGTAGTTTATTTCTGTTTTTCCTAAACTCTCGGGTACTCAAATTTTTATGAGTAGCCAAGAGATTCAGGTCTGACGAGTTCGGGAGGAGCAATGGAGCAGGAGGCTTCAGCGTTGTAGATATACATATAGTTCCGCTGTGTTGGTGTCTCTGTGTTGTTTTGTGTATTAAATTGTATTAACTAGACAGGTGTTTATAACTGCCTAGTATGTGATGTATTATCTGTATAACTCTGTTGGATGTTGTATATTATGTAAATACTTATGTGATTATTATAATTTATTCGTTCCCTGTGAGATTCTGATGTTGTTGTTCTTTCTTCTCTACCTTTTCTATTTTCTCACCCCTTTCTTTCTTCATGGCGAAACGGATTTCTGGGCATAGAAACTCGGGCCGTCACAGTTGGTATCAGAGCGCTTGGTTGAGTGAATATCTAGGCTCTTATACAACTATATCTATAACACTAGACAAGATATCAGACTGCAAACGAGTCTGACTCAACAACCAAAACTCCAGAACTGTTGGTTCCACAACCAGAGATAGATCATACACATACTCCCTCAGAGATACGTGAAACTCATCAAATCCCAATTATCCAAACTGGCAATTCAATCCTATAGATCAGTCACTAAATCTCCAAGATACATAAAAGATCCAAAACAATACAGAGCTAACTTCTCAGACTTACCCAAACTTATAGCTCACTTATGATCGGAGAAAACTTATCCAAAATTAATTCTCTGACTTCAAAATCCAAATCCCTTCGACTCTTATCCATAAAAACTCTTCGGACAATCCTGGGCTGTCTACCACCTTACTGATCAGCTCAACCTATGCCAATGCTTCTAGAAACAAACTAGACCAAACAACTCAACAAAATGATCTCCTCAAGATCAACCAAACCAAGAACTCAAACTCCTTGAAACCATCCTACTATAAAGCTGAACCACCAGTACCACTCTTGGAATTCCAGTCGATAAGAAAGCTCAATCTCCAGATGCGAACCAAACTCTGACTTCCCTGAAGATATCCAGAAAAACTCAGATAACCCAAGAGAACACTCAAACAATCGCAAGTCACTTTCACGATCAGCCCAAACCAAATCCAAAGAAAAACTGTTGTGAGGACCCGCAAATCCGTACTCCTTGAATATACACTAATCTCCATAGATTAACTCAAGATGAACGGAAATACGAATTCTCAGTGTTTAAGAAAAAGAAAAAGGTCGAAGAAGAGAGAAAAATAGAACAGAATTGAAAGAAAACAACAGAACAATATCAGAATCTCACAATCGCAGCGGAACAATATATAATAAATAAATGAATAATCTTTAAACAAAGAACTATATCAGTTATTACATTACATCACATCACATTACATATTTCATATCTCAATGATATACAAAAGGGAAGTTAGTTTGAAGAAATTTATATAAGCAAAATGTTTGAAATATTTATGAAAATGAGATTTTGGTTTAAACTAAAGGGAAGTTAGTTTGAAATTAAAAGGTTTAGTTAAATAAATTTATTTAAGTAAATTTAGTTGAAATTAAATTTGAATTAGACAAATTGTTAAGAGTAATATGTTTAAAATTAAAAGGAGTTAGTTTAATATTAAAAGTAGGGGATTTATTTGTAAAAGGAAGTTTGTTAGAAATTCAAATTATTTGGTGAAATAATTTATTAAAGGGAAATGGGTTTAAGAAATTTAATTATCAGTTTAAGATTAAATAAATCCATTAAATGGAAATTTATTATTATTCGATTCAGTTTAAGTATTAATTAAGATCGTACAATTTATACAAGGTCAAAATTGTGAAGGAAACAAGCTGAAATGGAAAAATGGATTGCTAATAAAAGCTAAGGTGAGAACTTCTCACTCAAAAGGGTTTTATTCAAATTTTAAATAGTTAGATTTAAAATTGCTTGAATGTATGTTAAATGATGATTGCCGTTATTGATTGTTGTTTGATTGTGATAGTAGATAAAATAGGATATATCTATATATAGCAATATATATATATATATATATATTGGCATATGTATATATTGGAATTGATTTCCCGCATTGTATAGCGGATGAGACCCTATTGCGCCGCCTATTAAGCGGATAATATTTTATAAATCCCATATGCTGCGATATCCCGTCTTGAAACGGGATTGGTATTGTGCTAATGTCTGTGGATGTAGGGAAACAGGTTGGAGGGATCCAACTGGATTCCTCAACCGTATTTATTTATTTACAGATATTGTGATATTTGATTGTTTATCATATCGATATACGATGTTTGGAAGTCGTGATTGACTATTTGGTGTGTTGCATCATCGGATCCATTTTTGAAGTTTAAAAATGATGGTTTTGATTTTCAAGAAATTTTTAAGGTGATTTTTTTTTGAAATTATACGTTTTATTAAATTTTCGAATTGATTTATTTTAAAACATTAAAATTTTAATGTTATAAAAATTATGATTTTTGAGAAATACAGTTAAAAGTTGATTTTTGAAAATATGGGATTAATGATTTTATAAAATAGTTTAAATTGGGATTTCTGAATTTATTATAAAAAGTTTAAAAATAGGATTTATAAAATTTGATTATTTTATAAATCAAAATGATGAAATTATAAAGGAGTTTAAAGACGTTTTAAAAGAATAATATAAATTGATCCATATAAAAGATTTATAAATTAATATTTATAAATTAAAAATATTGGAATTATAAAACGAGCTTTTATAAGTGTTAGAATGTATTGTGAATGAATTTCGTAAATGAATGAAATTTATAGAATTATAAATGGTGAAGTTATAAATGGAATTTTGTAAGCAGCAGGTTTATAAAATTTGTAAAGTTATTAAAAGAATAGATTTTGGATAAATAAATCAATCTTGTAAGTTATAAGATTTAAAATTTGGGAAGTTTAAAAGAACGTTTTTGCAAACAAATAAATTTTAAATATTTAACTTATAATATGAACTTTTGGTATATCATTGAGATATGAAATTGAATAGATTAATAAAGGAAATTATAAAAGGAAGTTGTATAAAATAAACAGAAATGGAATTTATAAACATTGTTTTGTAAATCCGCAATGACTTATTTTGATAAGTAAATTGTTGTAATTTATTAATGGAGTTATATTCACGTTTTAGACAATGAATAATCCTTTAAAACAAAACGTATAGAAATGATGAAATTGGTTAACGAAGTGTATTCACGTTATCGAACAGTGAATAATATGTTAAAGAAAATGTTTTGGATGTGATGTTTTAAATAGAATTAAAACGATCTAACGATATTTTTAAAATGGGTTAAGATTCGAAACCATAGATTTCAACATTCATTGTTGAAATAGACGTTTTCGAGAAATAGAAGGAAATGGTGGACTATAACACTGTTGTTATAGTAAATGATTTCTGAAAGGAAATGTTTTGTATAGTATTGGGATTTATATATCTATTTTAATTTTGAATCCCTATACTAGTGATTTTGGGTTGTCGTAACTATGTTTTACGCAACATTCGTTTTGGCCCAAATAAATATGGTTAAGAGAATGATTTCCTTAAAGAATGAAATTTATACTTAATTTTGATTTAAGTATATCGAATATTTTCCAAGTGTAGAAAATAAAAGGATTGTGAATTACATAATTAAATAAGTATGGAAATGTTTTTCCAATGAGAAATGAAACGTTTAGAGAATTTATCTTTTTGAAGATAAATTGAAGATGAATAATTGAAAACGTATATTCATAGATATTTTAGAATATAAATTCACTATGGAATTTATAAAAGGAAAGGGGAATTTGTTTAAAAATGAACGTTGATTTATTTTTGAAGTGTGGGAATTATTTTACGGATTTGGAACGTAAATATAAAGTAAATCGTTAAGGATTTATTTAATTGGTTTAAATGAACCATGTTGAAATGAAAGTATTTCCACGTAAGGAAAATGATTAAAATTTGTTTTCAAAAGTGGTAAGGATGAAAAGTGATTTGAAATTTGTTTTCAAATGGTTGAAGTGTGACATTATATATATTGTAAAGATATTTTTTGAAAATAAATAATTTGGAAAATTATTTGGAATCTTGTGATGTTATGCATATCCATTGATAGTTCAATAACCGACTATCAATATTTACCTTTGAATAGGTATTTATTGTGATTTGCTTGAATTTGAATGCCACACTTATTTTTAAATAAGCGCTCACTATTCGGGTTAACCGGGAAAGGACCTTGGGGTCGTATAACCCATTCCGAATATGTGATACGTCATTATGGATTGCATTTGATGACTGGTGTTGAAGACCGGATATTTTTGAAAGCGGAAGGATTACCGTTGAGTTACTCTGCATCGGCTGATCTCCGATATAGAGGTTTTATCACCCATAGTGATGGGAAGTCCGGACGTGATTAGAAATTATCCGGAATGCAAGGACTTCTTTGTAAGTGTCTTCGGTTCTGTTCGACCCCGGAACAGACTTGTATGGATTGTATGTCTGACATTACAAGTTGAGATATAAAGCTGATTTCTTTCAAATATATTTCTGTTGGTGGCGGAGAATTTATTCTCTTAGCTTAACACCCTTCTCCGAGACGTACGAGCTCATAGGTTTTGTAGTTGAAGGTTATTAGCAATATATTCCCAATTTGGTAATGTGACATGCTGAGTGTTGCTGTGAAATGATCATTGTTTGATCATTTGTGATATGATCATTTGTTTGATCATTTATCTTTGTGATCATTTCTATGATCATTTGTTGACCCAAAGCACAGCTTTTGTATAAAGCGTGGCTTTGTGGACGAGACTTCGTCGAGCCTCACATCTCGGAATGGTCAAAACAGGAAAGATGCGGCAAGGTTATGAGGGGTAGCTCCCTTTAGGGTATGTGCATTTCCTTCTGGAAAAGGGTGGTATCATGGTATGGAGCCCAGATACTTACTCATGTTGAAACGCTTTATTTATTACGGTGTGATGTTGGTTACGAGCGCTCGGATAAAGGTCCCAAAGGACCGGGGGATGGCATACTCGTGTCAGTAGTTACCCAATTAGGGGTAACCCGGCCTTGTGTTGGCAGAGATCCGGTTAGGTTCTCGGGGACGTCCTTCCAGAGGCGTTCTCATGTGGCAATGGGAAATCCTTGGCCTGACCATTTGTTGGAAATCCAATTCCCAGTACGAAACCCTGTACGGTTTTAGTTGTAGAACCTGCCATTTACTTATGGTGGTCACCACTGTTTAGATGGTAGCTATAGTAGGCATAGTTCGAAATGTCTATGCTGGCTAAGATTTATATCTTTATTTTCGAAATATTTCCTACACTATGCACTAGTAATAATATCAAATGTCTTTTTAATGCGTATCAAGCATCTTTGACTATCATAAGGAGAAATCTCCTCCGATTCTGCGTTTGCAATGTGTGTGTGTGCGGGAGGCCTTATGGTAGTCTCATTTTTAAAAAGCATTGCGAATTGACTTTAAAAATATTCCTCTATTTTGATTTTAAAGAAAAATAAACTGTTTTGAGTTCTCACACCAGTCACATGACTTACTCGGAGTTTATTGTTTTCCTTCCTAAACTCTGGGTGCCCACCAATTTCCACACGGGCAGTGAAGAGTTAAGGTTTATCAGGATATTCTAGAATTCAGGAGTTGCTGGAGGCAACATGGATGGCATGGCGCATTACTAGTATATAGTATTTCTTTTTCCGCTATTTGTTTGTTGTTTGTTGTTGTACACTCTGATGATGATATAATGTAATGTAATGTGATGTAATGTAATGACTGATATAGTTCTTTGTTTAAAGATTATTTATTTATTTATTATGTGTTGTTCCGTTGCGATTGTGAGATTCTGATATTGTTCTGTTGTTTTCTTTCTATTCTGTTCTATTTTTCTCGCTTCTTCTACCTTTTTCTTTTTCTTAAACACTGAGATTTCGTATTTCCATTCATCTTGAGTTAATCTATGGAGATTAGTGTATATTCAAGGAGTACGGATTTGCGGGTCCTCACAACTGTTCTCTCTTAACCAAATCGAACAACTTAAACTTGACTAGCCAACCCATCGAAGAAACAGGTCCACTTGACTGATTCTGAACTCTACTTCAAAAAAACTACTAAGCCAAAAGATCTCTTTGCCAACACCGAGAACACTACAAACTGCACTGCTGACACCGACGCCAAAGACTTCCTAATCCAAAACTCTTCGAGAAACTCGGACCTCAAATCAACAGAAACTCCAGCCGAACATAGCCACAACACTGAAGCAGACTCACTTCCATAACTTGTTCCAAAGAAAACATCTTCGGGAACATCCATAGTCACTGCATCTCATCACGCAGCTACTACTTCCTTAAGGTATCAAAATACCATCACTTGCTTCTGCCAACCAACAGATCCAAACTCTACTCATCCAACTTCAGAAATGAACTCCGAACCTTAACAGGTTTCCTTCAGAGATCAATGAAGTTCTTCATCACTACAGAACTCACTAGAGACGGTATTAGGTCTACAGTCTCGACAAATACACTTCCAACCACAAACATTCAAACTCCAACCAATGGTAGTAATCGTGTTACACACACTATTACCCCATCTACCATTATAACTTATATTGGAAAACCTGAACAGGTAACCCAATGGATAGGTAGAAATATATATATATATATATATATATATATATATATTAAAATTACAAATACGCTCTCTCAAGAAAGACACTACTACAGAGCCTAGGTATTCACTCAACCTAACGCTCTCTAAGAAAGACTCACTTCAGAGCCTAGGTATTCACTCAGCCTAATGCTCTGATACCAGCTGAGACGACCCGACTTTCCACCACCAGAAAATCGCATCATCTTTTAAGAAAGAAAGGGATAGAAAATAGAATAGAAAGAACAAAAGAAAGAAACAACACATCAGGATCTAACAGCGGAACGAATAAATTAGATTAATCACATAATACTTTACATAGTTTACAACAAATATCAGAGTACACAGATATACAACACATACTAGACAGTTATAAACACTTGTCTAGTTATACAACTCAATACAACAACTCAGAGAAAACTACACAGTGGAATACTAGATATATATATATTTACACGTGGAAGCCTCCTGCTCCATTGCTCCTCCACAATTCGTCAAAGCTAACCTGAATCCTAACCTGAATTCCCTTGACTACTCATAAAAATTTGAGTACCCAAGAGTTTATGAAAAACAAAAATAAACTTCGGGTCAGACATGGGTCTGGTGTGAATAACAGGTTAAAGTTGCTTAACTTTCAAAAACCTTTTGAAAAGAAAGGTATCACGTAAGATTTCCCACACATAAACATGGAAAAGTTTTTACCTTACGCTAACCAAAACATTTGATAGGAAATCCGGTGATATTATAATAGTGTCTAGGGTTTTCAAATAAATATGAAATAGCCGAAATTGTTAAATTATTAAATTCCAGCTACTAGCCACAAAAGTGGGTAATACAATCAAAACCGTTGGCACTTATTGGATTTTGGACTCCATACAATGGCAGGGCTACTGGGGTACCGCCCGTCACATTATGTGGCCTAGATCAACGTACCGAGGATCACTCCCGACCCCCTGCAACACAAAGCTGGACCCATTCCTTACTGAATAGTTCCAAACAAGATAACCCCGTGGTTGTAGCTAGCAACCACCCACACAGCCGAATATAAAGGGACTTCTAGACAGAGGTAAATCTTGCTCTCCAGTGGGTGCGACCCACGAAGCCTTGCTGCACCTCCCCTGTTTTAGCCATTCCCGATTTATGAGGCTTGAGGCTACGATTACCTTTATAGGACATATCACTTAGAATGCTCATCGTCCACCTGACGATGTTCTGAAAGCATTTAATCCATACAAGTTCGTTCCGGGTTCGAACGAAACCGAAGGCATTATCTCATTACACTCATTTTTGAATCACCTTCAGAGTTAACGACAATAATCCTTGCACTCTGATTCACCATCTCGAATCTATAAGAACAAATTCCGATAACCCATTACGGAATCACCCACAGAGTTATACTGACTCATAGTCCTTACACCTCGAGTCTTCACAAAGCTCCACTTTGATTTCACGACCTAACGTTATTTGGAATCGATGTGGTTTTCGGATATCCAAATATGGAAACCCGATCCCGGTCTCATCGAAATCCAAAGCGTGACTTTTAGGTCCAAGTTGTTTTAAAGGTTTAAAAAAATTCAATTACGGTATCTATATACATACAGATAGATAATTCATAAACCATAATCGATAATCAACATTATCACATCACAGGTAATCCATATTATCAATATCAAATAGATATACCATATATTACTATCATAATAGATAATCTAAGTTATCATCACAATCAAACATCCATACCACACAATATCACTTACCTCGTTACCGAGATTTCAAAACATCCAAGTCAATCAATGACATCCATTCATACATAAGCAATGATTTACTCATCATCATATAATTAATTTAAAATGAATTAAATTAACTATCTCTATCTTTAATTAATTTAAAATGAATTAAATTAATTACTCATCTTAAAATAATTTAAAATAAATTAAATTAATTACTTCATCAAATTATAACTTGCTTACCCAACTATTTAATTGATTACAATCAATTAATCAATCATAAATTACTTTAATTAATCACTCTTGATTAATTACCCTTAATTACATTCATGTAATTATCCTAAATTAATTTTACAAAATTAATTATTCTCAACCAAACAGTAATTAACCTTTAATTACTTCATTTAAATAATTAATCACATTAATCCTTAATTAATAAATTAATTAATTACCTTTAATTACTTAGCATTGATTAATAAATCATAATTAATCATCTTTAATTACATCATTAATTAAAATAATTAATGATCCTTAATTAATCCTTAAATTAATTACTCTAAGCAATTAATTAACTAAATTACTATTTTAAACCAAATTAATCATCCTTTAATTAATTTCTTAATTAATCTTTGATTAATTGCTAAATAATTAAACCAAATTATCTCATACTTAAACGTCTTCACTTAATTACAATCATGTAATTATTAAACAATTACTTAACTAAGTAATTCCCAAATCATTAATTACATAAAGGAATTATTTATAAAACTCAATTGTTTAAAATTTAATTAGACTAAATTAATTAAAAATAAACAATCATATTAAACTAAATTAATTACATTAAGTAATTAATTTCATAATTACTTTTAGTAATTATACTCATGCCATTTATAATTGATTATTATTAAATTAATTAATCTAATTAATTATAAAAAAATTAACCAAATTAATTAATTATTAAATAATCTTGTTAATGACCATCATTAACCATTCTTTAATTATTTTACAAAGTAATTAACTTAAATTAATTACAATTTTAAACTATCTTTAATCATTCATTAATTAATATTAATTATCAAATTAATTAACCTTATTTAAAAACTTAATTACATAATTAATATTCATTTATCAATAATTAATAATTAAATTAATGATCTTAATTCTAAAGTGATTAATCATTAATTAATTATTAATTCCAAATTCAATTAATTAATTAAATTAATTATCAAATCTTAATTACCTTATTAATAAATTCTAAAACATAAATCTTAATTTAAAACTTCAAGATAAAACATAACTTAATTATGTTTTAAACAATTTAATTAAATCAAAGTACCCTTGAAATTACTTTAAACTTCCATTTTAAATACAAGTTTAAACTAAAAATAATTTAAACTTAACAAAGTTTGGAAAATTTAAAAATTATTTAAAATTCCAAGACAAAACAAAAGTTTGACTTAAAAATGAAATCATAAGAATTTGAAGTTAAATTCATTTTAAAATTTTAGAAATTCAATTCATTCTTAGTTTCAACTTTCAAATTTAAATCTTCTTCTTTTTTTTAAATTTGAAACGGAAGTTCATTTTAAATCTAGATTGTAACAACCCGCATATTTAACGATTTTATATTTAAATGTTTGATTTAAATATAGCATCGTTATTCGGATTTTTGGGGTCCGAAATGTTACTTTCTGCAAATGGCCGAATTGGAACTCGAAACCACCTCCATTGGTTCCAAAATGGCGTTTGCGATCATTTTGAGTATAATATTTGATATGTTTGGAGTTTGTGAAATTTTGGCTACTTTTCCTATTGGGTTTGGGATTGGGTTCAGCCCACTAGCCCACTTAACCCCCTAGCTCAACCCTTCTCTTCATTTCATCTTCATTTCATTTCTTTCTCAACTAAAAACTGAAATGGAGGAAAGGGAAGAGAATTAGAAATTAGCAAGCCCTAGTTTCTCCTTTGTAGCTTGATTCTTGCTCCAAAAATCAAAGAGAATCCGTTGGTAAGTTCATCTCCATCTTCTCCTCTTCAATTTCCGTAATTTTCCTAACCCTAACTTAGGAAATACTTTCTTTGATTCTAGATTGAAGCTTGTAGTGTTGAAGTGAAGTGTAGTTGGTTGATTACTTGCAATTGTGCTTCTTCATCTTCTTGTTTTGTGTAAAAAGGTGAGTTTTGAACTCACATCTACTTCTCTTGATTTCATTGATGACATGTATGAATTCCTAACACCTTGTTCATATGCACTTGCAATTGGTTTGGGTTGAATTGGAGAATATTCCAATTTTTAGTGTTTTGGGTTCAAATCTTTGAAATCCTAACTTTGATGTTTTAATCATGTTTTGGTGATGCATCGAGGAACATATAGGGCCGGGTTGTCGATTGGCATAAGCCCTTGGAGCCAATGTTCGTCCGATTGCATTTTGGGAGAGTTTGCTCTTCATTTGAATAAGGCTGAAAAACAGCCCAGGCATGATTCAGTCGACTGAAAACTCTGTTAAGTCGACTGAACCTGAAACCCGAGAGTTTCCAGGCATGATTCAATCGACTGAAAAACTCTGCACAGTCGACTGAACCTGGAAACAGAAAGTTTCCTGTACCTAGAAAATTTCCAGGTACAGGGTCAGTCGACTGAACCTGCTGTTTCTGCCCACTTTGCCTTTTTGGATTGAATTTTCATTTTGAATCGATTCATGATGATCCTATGTATGATTATCAATTGTTTTGACTTTGATGATTGCTTTTAATTTTAATCCACAGGTTTTTATAAAATAATCTCTCGAATCGCATTTAAAAGTTCGTTTCTCTAATTTATAAATTCGAATTAAAACACACACACTTTCGCACTTCGAACGAAGTGGAAGGGTAATTAAATGGTTGGGCAAAACACGGACCATGAATCTGTGCGTTTATCCTTCCGATTAATCCTTGACCTATTCGATTGATTGTTTTGACCTTCGGGTTTGGTTTATCGATGATATGAGGTAAACTTTGTACTGCTTTGAGTGTGAAAGGGACTGACGGATAGTAAACCGTTTAGTGCGAACGAGTGGTTATGGGACATACGTTAACACTTTTCGGATTCCTTTCCGAGAGTTGTGACACATTCCGCCAGTTAGTGGTGTCCAGTACTGGGTCTTCGACCTTCACCACTACGGTTTGTTGCCTCTGGGATAGTGTCTTCGGACTGTCTCCCTAGGTTTGTTGCCTTCGGGTATGTTGCCTTCGGGTGTGTGCCTTCGGGTTTGTTGCCCTATATAGTTTCGCTCTGATGTTGGTCTTATGTGCCGCATGGGTGATACTTGGGTTTGGAGTCTTCGGGCTCATGGATCCTTGTTTGTATAGTACTGAGCTCGAGCAAATTTTATGATGTTTCATTGATATGTATATTCCCTTGATATCGCCCTTCGGTGTTGGTCTTTGTGAGCCGCATGGAGTATAGCGATTACCTTGTGGAACTTGTATACCTTATGGGTATTTGTTATTTTCCTTTTGGCTTGTTTTGGGATATTTGTATCCTTTGTTTCTATATGTTGCCGATGATATGAGGCTTGTTCTATATGATTCATCTCTTGTTGATGATTGTGTTATCTCCCCTAGAGATATTTATTATACTGTATGACCTTGCAGGTTTATTATTGTTCAGTTAATCTAACTGATTTGTTATCTAGACTGATCCGTGTATTTTATACTCGGGTCAGACCGAGATGTTTCAAGTTAGGTGCTTTTGGACTTAGCCTATTTTGCTTCCGCATGGACTATTCGCTAGCTTCGTTTTGTTATAGCGTCTTTTGTAGTCCTTATCTGTTGTAACTCTGATTTATACTCTTTCGTTTCGTCTGTATATTGTGGTCTCCTGTACCACTTGTCATGTATTATTTTGTATACTCTGTGGTGTATCTGTGTATGTGTATATTATGATCGACTGTTCTGTGATGTATATTACATTTGAGTTGTTATATTTTCTTCTGATAGATCCTATAGCCATTGTAGTTTTGCTTTAAATATTTATTGAATAGGTCGAATTTTAATGTGTTTCTACTTTTCGACATATTTAGTGAATAGTTAAGGTAAGATTGCACATGGTCGCTTCCATTATACTCTATTGTCCGCGTTAGCCGACAGTATTATCTATATAATACTCTTTGTTAACGAGGCTCTCGGAGTGGGGCGTCACAGCGTGGTATCAGAGCTGAGTTCAGAACAAAATGTGATAAACACATAATAGATGCACATATTATGGTACATCAAAGTGTACAAGTGATACA
This sequence comes from Allium cepa, assembly GCA_030765085.1. Taxonomy (NCBI): domain Eukaryota; kingdom Viridiplantae; phylum Streptophyta; class Magnoliopsida; order Asparagales; family Amaryllidaceae; genus Allium; species Allium cepa. Next base: position 978,062,102 of record CM060931.1, read on the forward strand.
GATCCTTGAATCATCGTGTCTCTTTATTCCATCAAGGTTAGATAGATATTGGAAATACGTCTAGGAATGCATTTATTCCGTAGTATCCCATATTGTAACATCTACCTTGTGAATAATCTTGTTCTTATCTTACTTTCAGCTTATGTCTGGAAGAGGCAGGGGTCGACGTTCGGATGCTGGGCAATCTAGTGGCTCGCATCCGGATGGCGTATATATGTCTGCCGATCAATTTTTGGATTTGTTTAGGAGCACTCAGCCTCCCGTTCCTCCTCGAGTGTCTCCACCTCGCAAGTCTGCTTTTGCACGTCAGTGCAGTGATTTTGCTCATCTTGGAGGAAAGCCGTTTAAGGGCTCCGAGTCTGTTCTTGAAGTCCAAGCTTGGCTTCGCACGTGCGAGCGTATTTTCTCTCGCATGGATCTTTCTGACCATGATAGAGTTCTTGTAACTTCTAGCTTATTACAAGAGCGTGCTCTTGACTGGTATGAACTTCTTGTAGCTGAAATTGATGAGTCTACTCTTTCTTGGACTCAGTTTCGGGGACGATTTGAACTCAAGTTCGTTCCTGAACCTGAAAAAGTTTTATTGACCCGTCGCTTCCTTGAGTTGAAGCAAGGGAAATCTTCTGTTTCTGAGTATGTCGCATCGTTCGAGGCTTTATCTCAGTATGGTCTTGAATTCATCAGCACTTCTTATAAGAAGAATTTGAAGTTTGTTTCTGGCCTTAAGAAATATTTTAAGAAGTCCTTGTTGCTCCAGCTTAAACTTTCTTTTGAGGAATTGGTTGATTCGGCGCTTCATCTCGAGACCATCGAGAAGGAGTGTGATAGTGATGTTGATGTTGAGGTTTCCAGAAACCCTAACAAGAAGCAGTTTCCAATTCAGAAGAAGCCTTTTCCTTATAAGAAGAAGAAGACCGGTGGTCCTAGCTCTCAGCCCCAATCTTCCGGAACACCTTTCGTTCGAAAGTGTTTTAATTGTGGTTCTCCGGATCATATTATTCGAGCTTGTCCAAAACCTCTCTTCTGCCGTAATTGCAAGAAGGAAGGTCATCATGTTTCTGCTTGTCCTACTGCTCCTGCTAATGCAAAATCTGGCAAGCTCAATGTGGCTAATGCTTCTGGAGGTCCTTCTCAATCCAAAGGTATGACTCCATCTATTTTGGAGGGTTCAATTCTATTTCATGATCATAGTATGCGAGTTCTTTTCGATACGGGTGCTTCACGTTCTTTCGTATCGAAGAAGCTTGTGGATGATTTATCTTTGGATGTTTCTTGTATGGTTACTTCTTTAAGGATTGCGAATCCTATTGGGGGATCCGCGACCCTTAGTTTGCTTTGTGATGATATTGAGATTGTTTTATGTGGCTTTTCTTTCCGTGCGAATCTGCACGTTGTTTCTCATTTGGGTTTTGATATGATTTTTGGTATGGACTGGCTAGTGAGGTACGATGCCAGGATTATTTGTTCCGAGAGAATCTTATATCTTTGTCATCCTGATTCACCTTCTCAGTTATCTCTTGTTCTTCGGGATGTGGATAATTCCGAGATGGCTTTGTATTCTCTTGATTCGCGAGATGGTGATGATGTATCTCGTATTCCTATTGCTTGTGACTTTTCTGATGTTTTTGAACCTGTTTCGGGTTTGCCACCCAAACGGGCAATTGAGTTCCGCATTGATCTCATTCCAGGCGCGCAGCCAGTTATTCGTCCTCCCACGAGGATGTCTACAAAGGAAAATGAGGAACTCAAGAAGCAGCTTTTAGAGCTCGAGTCCAAGCAGTTGATTCAGTCCAGTTTTTCTCCGTGGGGATCCGCGGTCGTTTTTGTGAAGAAGTCTGATGGAACTCTTAGGCTTTGCATTGACTATCGCAAGCTTAACGAGTTGACCATTAGAAATAGGTATCCATTGCCTAGGATCGATGATATGTTCGATCTATTGAGTGGTGCCAAGGTCTTTTCTCAGCTTGACCTTGCCACAGGTTTTCATCAGTTACGAGTCGCGGAGGATAGCATACCTCTTACCGCTTTCCGCACTCGTTATGGTTCTTTTGAGTGGCTCGTTATGCCGTTCGGTTTGACGAACGCTCCTGCTTTCTTTGTTGACCTCATGAATCGGGTATTCCGGGAATATCTCGATAAGTTTGTTCTCGTCTTCATTGATGATATCCTTATTTATTCTAAGTCTGAAGCTGAGCATGCTAATCACTTGAGAATTGTCTTGAGTACTCTTCGTCGTCATCAGCTTAAAGCCAAATTCTCCAAGTGCTGCTTTTGGGAGAATAAGGTTAAGTTCTTAGGCCATGTTGTATCTTCCGATGGCATTTCTGTCGATCCCTCAAAGATCGAAGCCATCCAGAATTGGAAGAGGCCTGAGAATGTGCATGAAATTCGTAGTTTCCTTGGATTGGCGGGTTATTACCGGCGGTTCATTAAGAACTTTTCCCGTGTTGTGCTTCCTCTCACAAGCCTTACTCGGAAAGGCATTCGTTTTATTTGGTCCGACAAGTGTGAAGCTTCCTTTCAGACATTGAAAGAACTTCTCACTAATGCTCCTATTCTTGTGGTTCCCGAAGGGAATCATGATCTTGTTGTCTACACCGATGCGTGTGGTAGTGGTCTCGGTGCTGTGCTTATGCAGAGAGATCGGGTAGTTGCTTATGCTTCTAGGCAACTGCGTCCGAATGAAGTTCGCTATGCCACTCGTGATCTTGAGTTAGCCGCCATTGTCTTTGCCTTGAAGATTTGGCGACATTATTTATTGGGCGAGCGCTTCATTCTCTATACCGATCATAAATCTTTGAAGTATTTGTTTACTCAGAAGGAACTCAATATGAGACAACAGCGTTGGCTCGAGTTTCTTGCTTCCTATGACTTTGATATCCAGTTTACCCCTGGTAAGGGTAATCGTGTTGCAGATGCGCTTAGTCGTAAACATTCGGCTGTTATTTCTATGATGCTTGCCGAATGGAATATTCTTGAGACTCTATCTTTTTGTGAAATTCGTGATCGAGGTTCATCTTCTGATTCTCCTATTCTATTATTTAGTTTGGGAGCTCGATCTATTTTATTGGATCGTATTGTCGATGCTCAGCGGCGTGATCTTGATTTGTTGCATTTTATTCAGCTTTGTGAGTCTGAATCTTGTGATGAGGCGTTGCAAGATTTTAGCATTGATTCTCATGGGTGTCTTCGTAAGAAGAACCGTCTTTTTGTGCCTTCTGATTTTGCCCTTAAGCATGACATTCTTGATGATTGCCATCGTTCTAAGTATACCATTCATCCCGGTAGTAGTAAGATGTATGCCGATATGCGTCGTCTTTATTATTGGGAAGGCATGAAGCGCGATGTGGCGAGTTATGTGAGCAACTGCATGACATGTCAACGTGCGAAGGCCGAACATCAGCGTCCTTCTGGACTTCTTCAACCTCTTGAGATTCCATTGTGGAAATGGGATCAAGTTTCTATGGATTTTATTGACGGCCTACCTCGTTCGAGATCAGGTCATTCTAGTATTTGGGTTATTGTTGATCGCCTCACCAAGTCTGCTCATTTTGTCCCTATTAAGTCTAATAGGACAGCTTCGCATTTGGCTAAGTTGTATGTCAAGGAAATCGTGAGACTTCACGGTGTTCCTATTTCTATTGTGAGTGATCGTGATCCTTTATTCACGAGTCATTTTTGGAAGAATCTTCAACAAGCTTTGGGAACAAAGCTTAATTTTTCTACAGCTTATCATCCGCAGTCTGACGGACAAACTGAACGAGTGAATCGTAATTTGGAAGATCTTCTCCGTATTTGCATCTTTGATTTCGGTGGTAGTTGGGAGGATCACCTACCTCTTGTAGAGTTCTCCTACAACAATAGTTTTCAGTCTAGTATCGGTATGGCTCCTTTCGAAGCCTTATATGGAAGGCCATGTCGATCACCTTCATGTTGGTTGGAATCTGGGGAGAAGCTTATTCTTGGCCCGGACTTTGTTTGTCATTCTTCTGAAAAGATTGATCTTATTCGATTGAGGATGAAAGAGGCACAGAGTCGCCAGAAATCCTACGCAGACAACCGTAGGAAGCCTCTCGAGTTCTCGATCGGCGATCTTGTTTTTATTCGTGTTTCTCCTTTGAAAGGGGTTATGCGTTTCAGTGCGACTGGAAAATTGGCTCCTCGTTATATAGGACCGTTTTCTATTACTGAACGTATTGGCCCTGTGGCTTATAGAGTTTCACTTCCAGCTCATTTATCTGGCATTCATGACGTGTTTCACGTCTCGCAACTTCGGAAGTGTCTTCGAGAATCGGATTCTGTAATTGATTCTCCTGATTTGCAAGAGCTTGAGATCTCACCGGACTTATCTTTTGTGCAACAACCTATTCGCGTGCTTGACACGGAGGTGCGACACCTTCGGAACAAGGACGTGCCGCTCGTTAAAGTTCAATGGTCCGCTAATCCCAATGACTGTACTTGGGAAACCAGAGAGTATATCGAGCGATCTTATCCAGGTTTTCTATCCTTGCTTCGTAATGGTAAGTCTATTTCTGTGTCTAAAGTTTATTCTTTCTTTTGTATGTAGTTGTTACAAATATCGTCTCTAGAAATTGCGGGGACGCAATTTTGTAAGGAGGGGAGATCTGTAACAACCCGCATATTTAACGATTTTATATTTAAATGTTTGATTTAAATATAGCATCATTATTCGGATTTTTGGGGTCCGAAATGTTACTTTCTGCAAATGGCCAAATTGGAACTCGAAACCACCTCCATTGTTTCCAAAATGGCGTTTGCGATCTTTTTGAGTATAATCTTTGATATGTTTGGAGTTTGTGAAATTTTGGCTACTTTTTCTATTGGGTTTGGGATTGGGTTCAGCCCACTAGCCCACTTAACCCCCTAGTTCAACCCTTCTCTTCATTTCATCTTCATTTCATTTCTTTCTCAACTAAAAACTGAAATGGGGGAAAGGGAAGAGAATTAGAAATTAGCAAGCCCTAGTTTCTCCTTTGTAGCTTGATTCTTGCTCCAAAAATCAAAGAGAATCCGTTGGTAAGTTCATCTCCATCTTCTCCTCTTCAATTTCTGTAATTTTCCTAACCCTAACTTAGGAAATACTTTCTTTGATTCTAGATTGAAGCTTGTAGTGTTGAAGTGAAGTGTAGTTGGTTGATTCCTTGCAATTGTGCTTCTTCATCTTCTTGTTTTGTGTAAAAAGGTGAGTTTTGAACTCACATCTACTTCTCTTGATTTCATTGATGACATGTATGAATTCCTAACACCTTGTTCATATGCACTTGAAATTGGTTTGGGTTGAATTGGAGAATATTCCAATTTTTAGTGTTTTGGGTTCAAATCTTTGAAATCCTAACTTTGATGTTTTAATCATGTTTTGGTGATGCATCGAGGAACATATAGGGCCGGGTTGTCGATTGGCATAAGCCCTTGGAGCCAATGTTCGTCCGATTGCATTTTGGGAGAGTTTGCTCTTCATTTGAATAAGGCTGAAAAACAGCCCAGGCATGATTCAGTCGACTGAAAACTCTGTTCATTCGACTGAACCTGAAACCCGAGAGTTTCCAGGCATGATTCAGTCGACCGAAAAACTCTGCACAGTCGACTGAACCTGGAAACAGAAAGTTTCCTGAACCTAGAAAATTTCCAGGTACAGGGTCAGTCGACCGAAAAACTCTGTTCAGTCGAATGAACCTGCGGTTTCTGCCCACTTTGCCTTTTTGGATTGAATTTTCAATTTGAATCGATTCATGATGATCCTATGTATGATTATCAATTGTTTTGACTTTGATGATTCCTTTTAATTTTAATCCACAGGTTTTTATAAAATAATCTCTCGAATCGCATTTAAAAGTACGTTTCTCTAATTTATAAATTCGAATTAAAACACACACACTTTCGCACTTCGAATGAAGTGGAAGGGTGATTAAATGGTTGGGCAAAACACGGACCATGAATCTGTGCGTTTATCCTTCCGATTAATCCTTGACCTATTCGATTGATTGTTTTGACCTTCGGGTTTGGTTTATCGATGATATGAGGTAAACTTTGTACTGCTTTGAGTGTGAAAGGGACTGACGGATAGTAAACCGTTTAGTGCGAACGAGTGGTTATGGGACATACGTTAACACTTTTCGGATTCCTTTCCGAGAGTTGTGACACATTCCGCGAGTTAGTGGTGTCCAGTACTGGGTCTTCGACCTTCACCACTACAGTTTGTTGCCTCTGGGATAGTGTCTTCGGACTGTCTCCCTAGGTTTGTTGCCTTCGGGTATGTTGCCTTCGGGTGTGTGCCTTCGGGTTTGTTGCCCTATATAGTTTCGCTCTGATGTTGGTCTTATGTGCCGCATGGGTGATACTTGGGTTTGGAGTCTTCGGGCTCATGGATCCTTGTTTGTACAGTACTGAGCTCGAGCAAATTTTATGATGTTTCATTGATATGTATATTCCCTTGATATCGCCCTTCGGTGTTGGTCTTTGTGAGCCGCATGGAGTATAGCGATTACCTTGTGGAACTTGTATACCTTATGGGTATTTGTTATTTGCCTTTTGGCTTGTTTTGGGATATTTGTATCCTTTGTTTCTATATGTTGCCGATGATATGAGGCTTGTTCTATATGATTCATCTCTTGTTGATGATTGTGTTATCTCCCCTAGAGATATTTATTATACTGTATGACCTTGCAGGTTTATTATTGTTCAGTTAATCTAACTGATTTGTTATCTAGACTGATCCGTGTATTTTATACTCGGGTCAGACCGAGATGTTTCAGGTTAGGTGCTTTTGGACTTAGCCTATTTTGCTTCCGCATGGACTATTCGCTAGCTTCGTTTTGTTATAGCGTCTTTTGTAGTCCTTATCTGTTGTAACTCTGATTTATACTCTTTTGTTTCGTCTGTATATTGTGGTCTCCTGTACCACTTGTCATGTATTATTTTGTATACTCTGTGGTGTATCTGTGTGTGTGTATATTATGATCGACTGTTCTGTGATGTATATTACATTTGAGTTGTTATATTTTCTTCTGATAGATCGTATAGCCATTGTAGTTTTGCTTTAAATATTTATTGAATAGGTCGAATTTTAATGTGTTTCTACTTTTCGACATATTTAGTGAATAGTTAAGGTAAGATTGCACATGGTCGCTTCCATTATACTATATTGTCCGCGTTAGCCGACAGTATTATCTATATAATACTCTTTGTTATCGAGGCTCTCGGAGTGGGGCGTCACATAGATTTTCAGTTTTAAAATTTATCTTTAAATCTTACTTCATATTTTAGAAACTTCATTATTGAAATTTTAAACTATTTACCAAAATGAAATAGTTAATTAAGTTAAACTTTTATTTTTATTTAAAAACTGGGTTTTGAATTTAAATTAGAAATTCAAACCTGAATTTGATTTTTAAATCTAAACCTTAATTTTAACCTAAACTACAGATTTTAAAAAGTTTAAAACCAGATTTTATAAAACACAGTTTCTATAACCTGTAACTACAGTGACTCGAGAAAACTTATTCTACTTCGAGTCTAAAGCCTCTCCACTCCGAGTCAAACATGCTACTGCTTCGGGCAACTCACCATGTTTACTCGAGCAAACAAACACAGGCCAACCCCATCAGTAATATTCCACCACCGTGCAAATGCACGGCGACTCCGGCCACAACCAATCGACGCCGATGAGCGCCCCACTCCAGAAACCCACTTAGCAACCATCCACGGCCATCAAATCAAACAACCACCCAAGAAAAAAAATCGAACTCAAAATTTAGCTTTACAAACCAAAAGCTGAAACATGTTCTAGGTTTTAGCTACAACCCTATTAACGACAATTTCTTGCCATTCCGATCATCTGTCGCTCAACCACTCCGGCCTCGAGCTACTCTACACACCGACTACCTACACACCAAAAACCAAATCACTCGATCCACTCTTCACCTCTTCACTCCCAATCTTTAACCCCTATTCAAACAAGGGTTCATACCAAGATTTCCCCACAGCAACCAATCTAGCAATTATTATTCTCATTTCAGATTTTTCTAAGGATCTAAGATCCTTACTCTATAACTTAAAAGAAATTTGAGTTTCTACAAATCAAAGATTACAATAATTTTTCTCAAATTCATATTTTTGGTTTAAGAACAAACTGTTACTCTATCAAACACCTAAAAATATTAATACTTGATATAAGAATCAAGTTTCAATTAATACATATTTTAGTGATACTAAAATACAAGATTAACTCATTAAATTTTTGTTTTGAATTAACATGCAGAGGCCACACTACTTATATCTTTAACTTTCTAAAGTTTAATTATCTTCAGGCAGTAAATCAATTCAACTAAAAATATTTTGATTCTAATCTAAATAAGCAAACAATTTTTAGTTATTTTAAGAACAGATACTAACACAAATTTAACAATATTTGGTGGATTCCATTAAATAGGAAGATGAATTCAAAATCACAGTAGAGCATAGACAATCATGCATTCACAAACATATTTACCAAGCTTTCATAAACACAAACATTACTAAATTATGTATAATATTATCATGCAGCCTATTTAAATTTAAAAATTTAAGTTACTCACCATTTAAAAAAAAAATGCAGACCTCAGTTGATCCTTTGAATTTTTGCAGAAGACAAGTGCAGGCTTTACCCCTATGTTTTAATATCTGAGTTGCAATCTTGATTAAATGCTCATGATCCCTTCCTATTTACTTCCATGTAGATGTCGATGCAGTAGCTAAACTTACCATATGCATGCAGATGAAGGATTCGAGGAAATGGGATATGCAAGTTTTGCTTACAGATTATTATATGCAGGCTCATCTTTTTTTTTAAAAAAAGTGGAATGCAGATCAATGCATTTTTGAATTTTGCAGACATCTTTTGATTTTGAGATGAAAGTGGGTTTGATTTTTAATAGGAGTGGAATATGCAGGTGTTTGGATTTGAATATGCATATTTGAAACTTGCAGGGTTTCTGAAATTTAGGAAATGCAGATTTGTGGATTGTTAATATGAAAATGATTTAGATTTTAAAAGTTTTGAACATTTTCTTTTGATTAAGGAAGAATGAAAATGTAATATGAAATGAAGATGCAAACTAACTTAAACAAATGAACTTTCAGATTTAATGAAAGAAAAGAAAAATAAAACTAATTTTTAACACTTGTCAAATGAATGCTTATGAATGCAACACATGTTTAATCAACGCATATGAATCTAACACTTGTTTTCTCTTTTAAAAGTAATTAGTATTTAAATTAACATAGTAATGCATGTGTTTTAGTTTAATATAACTTGTTAGTTTATGTTAGATATGTGTATGAATTTATAAATGAAAACAAAAACAAATCATGTTTTACAAATAAACTTATACATATTAAAATTAAAACAATTAAACAATTTATACTTTTGAAATTTAAATTCAAACTAAATTCAAAACCGAACAATTTCAAATCAAGTTATAAATATAAATTCAATTTGAAATAAGAATTACAAATTCTATTCAAAACTTATTTAAAAAGTCATTACAATATCAATATTATTTTTATAACTCTCTTATTATTGAATTAAAATCATTTTACAAGAGATTATATTTTTATAAATAAAATATCCATTTTATTAAGTCATGAAACCATTTTGTTAAATTACTCTAAATTTAGAACACAAGCCAATTTAATTTAAACACTTTAATATATTTTTTTTCTCTTAACAAATTTAAAACCATATACTTATTTATGAAATAGTTTTTAAAACTCAATACTAATTGAAACAAATTTCCAAATTGAAATGTATATATATTAGAATTTTAAAACATGGTTCATTTAATAATTTAAACCAAAATCATTTACTTAACTTTGAAAAGCTTAAATATTAAATAAAATTTTGTTTCCAAATTACTACAAATATTAAAACTAGAAGATATGCTTTACTTATTAAAATTAAAACAAAGCTAATCCCATTTAAAATATAAACCAAATATTTATATTGGAAATAGAAATCAATTTATTATTTCTAAAAGATAAAATGACCAATTTAAATTATTTATTGAAGAAGATTATTAAATCTATCTGAATAATTATTAACAGAATATCAATATCAATTTAATTTTAACTACAGATTATTAAATTAATATTGTTAAAAATTCCGGGATATTACAATCCTTCCCCCTTAAAATAATTTCGTCTCGAAATTTAAAACAAAGGTAATTTAATAATCTCATTAAAGATTCATTCTTAAAGCACAAGCATATATTAAACATATGCTAACAATCAAAGCAACCAATCAAACAAATCTAATTATCCAGACAAATTCTGGATAGAATTTTATCGAGTTTCCCCTGGTGTGTGTGTGTGTGTCTATATATATATATATACCGGGATACTCGCTTTACAGAATCCAAACAAATAATACTATGAAGCTACAAAGCTCCTATACAACTATATCTATAACACTAGACAAGATATCAGACTGCAAACGAGTCTGACTCAACAACCAAAACTCCAGAACTGCTGGTTCCACAACCAGAGATAGATCATACACATACTCCCTCAGAGATACGTGAAACTCATCAAATCCCAGTTATCCAAACTGGCAATTCAATCCTATAGATCAATCACTAGATCTGCTAGATAAAGAAAAGATCCAAAATAATACAGAGCTAACTTCTCAGACTTACCCAAACTTATAGCTCACTTATGATCGGAGAAAACTTATCCAAAATTAAATATCTGACTTCAAAATCCAAATCCCTTCGACTCTTATCCACAAAAACTCTTCGGACAATCCTGGGCTGTCTACAACCTTACTGATCAGCTCAACCTATGCTGATGCTTCTAGAAACAAACTAGACCAAACAACTCAACAAAATGATCTCCTCAAGATCAACCAAACCAAGAACTCAAACTCCTCGAAACCATCCTACTATAAAGCTGAACCACCGGTACCACTCCTGGAATTCCAGTCGATAAGAAAGCTCAATTTCCAGATGCGAACCAAACTCTGACTTCCCTGAAGACATCCAGAAAAACTCAGATAACCCAAGAGAACACTTAAACAATCGCAAGTCACTTTCGCGATCAGCCCAAACCAAATCCAAAGAAAAACTGTTCTCTCTTAACCAAATCGAACAGCTTAAACTTGACTAGCCAACCCATCGAAGAAACAGGTCCACTTGACTGATTTTGAACTCTACTTCAGAAAAACTACTAAGCCAAAAGATCTCTTTGCCAACACCGAGAACACTACAAACTGCACTGCTAACACCGACGCCAAAGACTTCCTAATCCAAAACTCTTCGAGAAACTCGGACCTCAAATCAACAGAAACTCCAGCCGAACACAGCCACAACACTGAAGCAGACTCACTTCCATAACTTGTTCCAAAGAAAACATATTCGGGAACATCCATAGTCACTGCATCTCATCACGCAGCTACTACTTCCTTAAGGTATCAAAATACCATCACTTGCTTCTGCCAACCAACAGATCCAAACTCTACTCATCCAACTTCAGAAATGAACTTCGAACCTTAATAGGTTTCCTTCAGAGATCAATGAAGTTCTTCATCACTACAGAACTCACTCGAGACGGTATTAGGTCTACATTCTCGACAAATACACTTCCAACCTCAAACATTCAAACTCCAACCAATGGTAGTAATCGTGTTACACACACTACTACCCCATCTACCTTTATAATTTATATTGGAAAACCTGAACAGGTAACCCAATAGATAGGTAGAAATATATATATATATATATATATTAAAATTACAAATACGCTCTCTCAAGAAAGACACTACTACAAATCCTAGGTATTCACTCAACCTAACGCTCTCTAAGAAAGACTCACTTCAGAGCCTAGGTATTCACTCAGCCTAATGCTCTGATACCAGCTGAGACGACCCGACTTTCCACCACTAGAAAATTGCATCGTCTTTTAAGAAAGAAAGGAATAGAAAATTGAATAGAAAGAAGAGATGAAAGAAACAACACATCAGAATCTAACAGCGGAACGAATTAATTAGATTAATCACATAATACTTTACATAGTTTACAACAAATATCAGAGTACACAGATATACAACACATACTAGACAGTTATAAACACCTGTCTAGTTATACAACTCAATACAACAACTCAGAGAAAACTACACAGCGGAATACTAGATACATATATCTACATGCGGAAGCCTCCTGCTCCATTGCTCCTCCATAATTCGTCAAAGCTAACCTGAATCCTAACCTGAATTCCCTTGACTACTCATAAAAATTTGAGTACCCAAGAGTTTATGAAAAACAAAAATAAACTCCGGGTCAGACATAGGTCTGGTGTGAGTAACAAGTTAAAGTTACTTAACTTTCAAAATCCTTTTGAAAAGAAAGGTATCACGTAAGACTTCCCACACATAAACATGGAAAAGTTTTTATCTTACGCTAACCAAAACATTTGATAGGAAATCCGGTGATATTATAATAGTGTCTAGGGTTTTCAAATAAATATGAAATAGCCGAAATTGTTACATTATTAAATTCCAGCTACTAGCCACAAAAGTGGGCAATACAATCAAAACCGTTGGCACTTATTGGATTTGGATTCCATACAATGGCAGGGCTACTGGGGTACCGCCCGTCACAGTACGTGGCCTAGATCAACGTACCGAGTATCACTCCCGACCCCCTGCAACACAAAGCCAGACCCATTACTTACTGAATAGTTCCAAACAAGATAACCCCGTGGTTGTAGCTAGCAACCACCCACACAGCCGAATATAAAGGGACTTCTAGACAGAGGTAAATCTTGCTCTCCAGTGGGTGCGACCCACGAAGCCTTGCTGCACCTCCCCTGTTTTAGCCATTCCCGGTTGTTGAGGCTTGAGGCTACGATTATCTTTATAGGACATATCACTTAGAATCCTCATCGTCCACCTGACGATGTTCTGAAAGCATTCAATCCATACAAGTTCGTTCCGGGTTCGAACGAAACCGAAGGCATTATCTCGTTACACTCATTTTGGAATCACCCTCAGAGTTAACGACAATAATCCTTGCACTCTGATTCACCATCTCGAATCTGTAAGAACAAATTCCGATAACCCATTACGGAATCACCCACAGAGTTATACTGACTCATAGTCCTTACACCTCGAGTCTTCACAAAGCTCCACTTTGATTTCACGACCTAACGTTATTTGGAATCGATGTGGTTTTCGGATATCCAAATATGGAAACCCGATCCCGGTCTCATCGAAATCCAAAGCGTGACTTTTAGGTCCAAGTTGTTTTAAAGGTTTAAAAAAATTCAATTACAGTATCTATATACATACAGATAGATAATTCATAAACCATAATTGATAATCAACATTATCACATCACAGGTAATCCATATTATCAATATCAAATAGATATACCATATATCACCATCATAATAGATAATCTAAGTTATCATCACAATCAAACATCCATACCACACAATATCACTTACCTCGTTACCGAGATTTCAAAACATCCAAGTCAATCAATGACATCCATTCATACATCTCATCATCATATAATTAATTTAAAATGAATTAAATTAACTATCTCTATCTTTAATTAATTTAAAATGAATTAAATTAATTACTCATCTTAAAATAATTTAAAATAAATTAAATTAATTACTTCATCAAATTATAACTTGCTTACCCAACTATTTAATTGATTACAATCAATTAATCAATCATAAATTACTTTAATTAATTACTCTTGATTAATTACCCTTAATTACATTCATGTAATTATCCTAAATTAATTTTACAAAATTAATTATTCTCAACCAAACAGTAATTAACCTTTAATTACTTCATTTAAATAATTAATCACATTAATCCTTAATTAATAAATTAATTAATTACCTTTAATTACTTAGCATTGATTAATAAATCATAATTAATCATCTTTAATTACATCATTAATTAAAATAATTAATGATCCTTAATTAATCCTTAAATTAATTACTCTAAGCAATTAATTAACTAAATTACTATTTTAAACCAAATTAATCATCCTTTAATTAATTTCTTAATTAATCTTTGATTAATTACTAAATAATTAAACCAAAGTATCTCATACTTAAACGTCTTCACTTAATTACAATCATGTAATTATTAAACAATTACTTAACTAAGTAATTCCCAAATCATTAATTACATAAACTAATTATTTATAAAACTCAAGTGTTTAAAATTTAATTAAACTAAATTAATTAAAAATAAACAATCATATTAAACTAAATTAATTACATTAAGTAATCAATTTCTTAATTACTTTTAGTAATTATACTCAAACCATTTACGATTGATTATTATTAAATTAATTAATCTAATTAATTATAAAAAAATTAACCAAATTAATTAATTATTAAATAATCCTGTTAATGACCTTCATTAACCATTCTTTAATTATTTTACAAAGTAGTTAACTTAAATTAATTACAATTTTAAATTATCTTTAATAATTCATTAATTAAAGTTAATTATTAAATTAATTAACCTTAATTAAAAACTTAATTACATAACTAATATTCATTTATCATTAATTAATAATTAAATTAATGATCTTAATTCTAAATTGATCAATCATTAATCAATTATTAATTCCAAATTCAATTAATTAATTAAATTAATTAACAAATCTTAATTACCTTATTAATAAATTCTAAAACATAAATCTTAATTTAAAACTTCAAGATAAAACATAACTTAATTATGTTTTAAACAATTTAATTAAATCAAAGTACCCTTGAAATTACTTTAAACTTCCATTTTATATACAAGTTTAAATTAAAAATAATTTAAACTAAACAAAGTTTGGAAAATTTAAAACTTATTTAAAATTCCAAGACAAAACAAAAGTTTGACTTAAAAATGAAATCATAAGAATTTGAAGTTAAATTCATTTTAAAATTTTAGAAATTCAATTCATTCTTAGTTTCAACTTTCAAATTTAAATCTTCTTCTTTTTTTTAAAATTTGAAACTGAAGTTCATTTTAAATCTAGATTTTCAGTTTTAAAATTTATCTTTAAATCTTACTTCATATTTTAGGAACTTCATTATTGAAATTTTAAACTATTTACCAAAATGAAATAGTTAATTAAGTTAAATTTTTAAACTTTTATTTTTATTTAAAAACTGGGTTTTGAATTTAAATTAGAAATTCAAACCTGAATTTGATTTTTAAACCTAAACCTTAATTTAAACCTAAACTACAGATTTTAAAAAGTTTAAAACCAGATTTTATAAAACACAGTTTCTATAACCTGTAACTACAGTGACTCGAGAAAACTTATTCTACTTCGAGTCTAATGCCTCTCCACTCCGAGTCAAACATGCTACTGCTTCAGGCAACTCACCATGTTTACTCGAGCAAACCAACACAGGCCAACCCCATCAGTAATATTCCACCACCGTGCAAATGCACGGCGACTCCGGCCACAACCAATCGACGCCGATGAGCGCCCCACTCCAGAAACCCACTCAGCAACCATCCACGGCAATCAAATCAAACAACCACCCAAGAAAACAAAATCGAACTCAAAATTTAGCTTTACAAACCTAAACCTAAAACATGTTCCAGGTTTTAGCTACAACCCTATCAACGGCAATTTCTTGCCATTCCGATCATTTGTCGCTCAACCCCTCCGGCCTCGAGCTACTCTGCACACCAACTACCCACACACCAAAAACCAAATCACTCGATCCACTCTTCACCTCTCCACTCCCAATCTTTAACCCCTATTCAAACTAGGGTTCATACCAAGATTTCCCCACAGCAACCAATCTAGCAATTATTATTCTCATTTCAAATTTTTCTAAGGATCAAAGATCCTTACTCTATAACTTAAAAGAAATTTGAGTTTCTACAAATCACAGATTACAAGAATTTTTCTCAAATTCATATTTTTGGTGTAAGAACAAACTGCTACTCTGTCAAACACCTAAAAATATTAATACTTGATTTAAAAATCAAGTTTCAATTAATACATAGTTTAGTGATACTGAAATACAAGACTAACTCATTAAATTTTTGTTTTGAATTAACATGCAGAGGCCACACTACTTATATCTTTAGCTTGCTAAATTTTAATTATCTTCAGGCAGTAAATCAATTCACCTAAAAATATTTTGATTCTAATCTAAATAAGCAAACAATTTTTAGTTATTTTAAGAACAGATACTAACACAAATTTAACAATATTTGGTGGATTCCATTAAATAGGAAGATGAATTCAAAATCACAGCAGAGCATAGACAATCATGCATTCACAAACATATTTACCAAGCTTTCATAAACACAAACATTACTAAATTATATCTAATATTATCATGCAGCCTATTTAAATTTAAAAATTTAAGTTACTCACCATTTAAAAAAATTGAAGACCTCAGTTGATCCTCTGAATTTTTGCAGAAGACGAGTGCAGGCTTTACCCCTCTGTTTTAATATCTGAGTTCCAATCTTGATTAAATGCTCATGATCCCTTCCTAGTTACTTGCATGTAGATGTAGATGCAGTAGCTAAACTTCCCATATCATGCAGATGAAGGATTTGAGGAAATGGGATATGCAAGTTTTGCTTACAGATTATTATATGCAGGCTCATCTTTTTTTTAAAAAAGTGGCATGCAGATCAATGCATTTTTGAATTTTGCAGACATCTTTTGATTTTGAGATGAAAGTGGGTTTGATTTTTAATAGGAGTGGAATATGCAGGTGTTTGGATTTGAAATATGCAGATTTGAACTTGATGAATTTATGGTATGCAGATTTGAAACTTGCAGGGTTTCTGAAATTTAGGAAATGTAGATTTGTGGATTGTTAATATAAAAATGATTTAGATTTTAAAATTTTTGAAGATTTTCTTTTGATTAAGGAAGAATGAAAATGTAATATGAAATGAAGATGCAAACTAACTTAAACAAATGAATTTTCAGATTTAATGAAAGAAAAGAAAAATAAAACTAATTTTTAACACTTGTCAAATGAATGCTTATGAATGCAACACCTGTTTAATCAATGCATATGAATCTAACACTTGTTTTCTCTTTTAAAAGTAATTAGTATTTAAATTAACAAAGTAATGCATGTGTTTTAGTCAAATATAACTTGTTAGTATATGTTAGATATGTGTATGAGTTTATAAATGAAAACAAAAACAAATCATGTTTTACAAATAAACTTATACATATTAAAATTAAAAAAATTAAACAATTTATACTTTTGAAATTTAAATCAAACTAAATTCAAAACCAAACAATTTCAAATCAAGTTATAAATATAAAATCAATTTGAAATAAAAATTACAAATTCTATTCAAAACTTATTTAAAAAGTCATACAATATCAATATTATTTTTATAACTCTCTTACTGTTAAATTAAAATAATTTTACAAGAGATTATATTTTTATAAATAAAATATCCATTTTATTAAGTCTCGAAACCATTTTGTTAAATTTATTCTAAATTTAAAACTCAAGCCAATTTAATTTAAACACTTTAATATATTTTTTCTCTTAACAAATTTAAAATCATATACTTATTTATGAAATAGTTTTTAAAACTCAATAATAATTGAAACAAATTTCCAAATTGAAATGTATATATATTAGAATTTTAAAACATGGTTCATTTATTAATTTAAACCAAAATCATTTATTTAACTTTGAAAAGCTTAAATATTAAATATTTTTTTTTTCCAAATTACTACAAATATTAAAACTTGAAGATATGCTTTACTTATTAAAATCAACAAAGCAATCCTATTTAAAATATAAACCAAATATTTATATTGGAAATAGAAATCAATTTATTATTTTTAAAAGATAAAATGACCTATTTAAAATATTTATTGAAGAAGATTATTAAATCTATCTGAATAATTATTAACAGAATATCAATATCAATTTAATTTTAACTACAGATTATTAAATTGATATTGTTAAAAATTCCGGGATATTACACTATTTGTTGGATTACCAGTTCCGGTTTTCCAATAAGCTATAAAGGTAGATAGGGTAGTGGTGTGCGTAGCACGACTACCGATGGTTGGAGTTTGAATGATTGAGGTAGGAAGTGTAATTGTCGAGACCGTAGACCTAATACCGTCTCGAGTGAGCTTTGGGTGGTGTAAGGATTTCATCGATCTCTGAAGGAAATATGTTAAAGTTCGGAGTTCATTTTTGAAGTGTAAGAGTTTGGTTGAGCTAGAGTTTGGGTCTGTCGGTTGGGCAGAAGCAAGTCATGATATCTTGATACATCAAGGTGTAATAGCTGTGTGATGAGACACAGTGACTATGGATGTCTCCGAAGATGTTTCTTTGGGACAAGTTAAGGAAGAGTGTTTGTTTCGGTTGTGGCTGTGTTCAGTTAGTTATTTCTGCTTGCTTTTAGGTCCGAGTTTCTCGAAGAGCTTGGGATTAGGAAGTCTTCTGGCTTAGCAGTTTTCTTGGGGTAACTACGGAAGCAGCAGAATATTTCCGTTTCTTCGATGGATTGGCCACAAAAGCGTAAGCTGTTCTGATTTGTAAAGAGAAAGCAGTATCTATGGAATTAGGCTAGATTGATTGCAAAGGTGACTTGCGATGGTCTGGGTGTTCTTTTGTGTTTCAAAGATTTTTCTGGATGTCTTCAGGAAGTCAGAGTTTTGTCAGCATTTGGAGATTGAGTTTGGTATCGACGGGATTTCAGAAGTGGTACCGATGGTACAGCCTAGTAATAGGATGATTTTTGAGTTTGGGGAAGTAGCTCAGGTTTTGGAGGAACTTCGGAGTTTTATTTTTGGATATGTGAACTTTATTTTTGGAATGTGTTGTCCAGTCTGTGCTTGAGTTCGTATTCAGCATTTTCATTTGTTCAATCAGAGTTGCGCAGTGGAAGCATGGTGGCAGCTGTTTTAGTTTGGAAGCAATTGGATGTTGCAGTGTTTGGATTAGAGAGTTCTACAGGAAAAATTTTCAAGGTCTTAAGGCCAGTTTGGAGTGTACCTCTTTTCGGGATGAGAGAAGTAAGTTCTGTTTTCTGATTTGGAATAGAATTTGTGTTCTGAGTTTGGTCGATCTTGGAAAAACCATTTTGTTGGATTGTCTTTGGTTCGGTTTGTTTCTAAGGACATCAGCAAGAGTTGAGCTGATCAGGAAAGATGTAGGCAACACAGGATCGTCCGAACAGTTTTGTGGATAAGAGACGAAGGAATTTGGATTCCGAAGTCGGTGATTTGATTTTTGGATATATGTTTTAATCTTCAGGATTGAATTGTCAGTTTGGGTAACTGGAATTCGTTGTGTTTCACGTATCTCTGAGGGAGTACGTGTAAGATTTATCTCTAGTTGTAGAACCAGCAGTTCTGGGAGTTTTGGTTGTTGATTCAGACTTGTCTGTAGTCTGATATCCTGTCGTGTTTTGTAGATCTAGATGAGTGGAAGCTTTGTACCTTAGTAGTATTGATTGTTTGGATTCTGTAGAGCGAGTATCCCAGTATTTATATTTGGGAAACTCGAGAGAATTCTATCCGGAATCTTGTCTAGGTAGTTAGATTTGTTTGTTTGGATGAGTTGGTCGCTATGATTGTTAGCTTATGATTGATATATGCTTGTTTTTTAAAATTTAAATCTTTAACTAGATTATTAAATTACCTTTGTTTTAAATTTCGGGGACAAAATTCTTTTAAGGGGAAGGAATGTGATATCCCGGATATTTTGGCAATATAAATTTAATAATCTGTGTAAAAATTAAATTAATTTGATAATATTTGTTAATAATATTTAAATTGATTTAATAATCTTCTTTTAAAATAAATATTTAACTAATGATTTATCTTTAAAAATATAGTAAATTGTTTTCTAATAATAATATATAAATATATATATATATATATTTGTATATAATCTAAAGATCAGTTTTAAAATTTAATAAATAAGAATTTGTTTTCTAATTCTAATATTTTTGGTAATTTGTAATTTGATTTTATTTAATATTACGCTATTAAATAATCATATGGCTTTAAAATACTTAAGATTTAAGTTAATTTGTTTAAAATAATTTTAGCTTAAATTTAAATTTAACAAAAGGTTTGTTTATTTTGTTTTAGATTTAGCTTGATAAAAATAAGTAGTTTATTAATAAAGAGATAAATACTTTTATAAATCATTTTAATTTAATAATGAGTTTTATTAATAATATAATGTCTTAACAAGTTTACAAATGGAAATTGTTATACATGTGTGTTTGAATGAAAATATGATTTGGAAATTTAAATTGAAGTTTTTTTTCCAAAATTAAAAATAAAGGCCTTTAAAATGTTTTAATTTAAAATAAACTTTATAAATATGAAACATAAGTGTAAACCAAGTATAGGGTTATAAAATAAGTCTGAATACATAAACTTAAGAAATTGTGATATTAACATAAGGTTAAGAAACAATAAGTAAATAAAGTAATAAACCAAACAAATGACTAAAACAATTTTTATAATAGGTATGCAAAATACAATGGCAAGTAATCATGTCTATAAAATAGATATGCAGGTAATCAAAGTAAAGTGTTTCAGGCAGGTAGAATATGTTTGTAGGTGTAAGCAACTATGCAGGCAAGTAGTAAAAGTAATGCAAAGGTAAGAAACAAACTAAAGTACAAAACATATGCAGGTAAGAGAAATGCAAAACAAAAAAAACTGAACATAAAATTAGCTTAGTAGGGAACACAAAGTACATTAGCATTAAAATGCTTTCATCTCAGCATAAACTTAAGTCATTTCGAATTGTATAAAAATCATTCCAGCCTCCCTAATACAAAGATCTGGCCTGATAAAACAAAACATAATCTCTAAAAAATATAATAATAAGATTTTTACCTGCAATTGTGCTTAACCCAGATGCCACCTTCCCCTGAAACTCCTTTATATACATGTCTTTCTTATTTAG
The DNA here is from genome assembly GCA_030765085.1 of Allium cepa. NCBI lineage: Eukaryota > Viridiplantae > Streptophyta > Magnoliopsida > Asparagales > Amaryllidaceae > Allium > Allium cepa. The sequence goes on from CM060931.1 coordinate 978,083,072, forward strand.
TTTGTTCAAATCATAGTAAACCCAAAAATATACAAGTAGCATTTCTATTTTGTTTACAACTGAAGCATCAACAACAAAAGGCAAGATGAATCAAAGGAAAATCAAGCAAATCATTCCCAATTTTTACAGTTCAAACTGTTTCATACAAAAAGGTGCTCTGTCTTCATTTTAGGTGAGTAACACTTTTAAAATTACTTAAGTTTTAAAATCTGTTGCATGATAATATTTGGATGCTTAAATATATTGTGTGAATATTTATATATTCATTTTTCTCTGGGTGTTTGTGTGATGAAATTTCTGTATATTTCAAAACTGCAAATTCAAACTTCTTTCATTGTAAACTTGCTCCGTTTTTCATTTGCTATGATTAACTTTAATTTCTAAATTTAAGTATTTAAACTAGTTGCAAGGTTAAAATCTGGGATAAGTGTGATTTGTATGTATGAAATCTTCTGTGAAAATGGATGTTGTCTGGAGACATTTTGAAGTCTCTGTAAACAAACCTATTCATTTTGTTTCTAGGCTTGAATTGATTCAAATCATTTTTATCACTTGATCTAATAGCTTTTAGGGTTTATAATACAAACAGAAACTGTTTGTTTCAACATAATTTAGAGTTTAAGTTTTATTTAAGTTGAAAAAAATTTGAATATTGTTCTGGAAAATTAAAATAACACTGAAAAACTTGAATAAGAGAAAAACCAAACATTTTAAATTATAAATTCAAGTACTTTGAATCTCTGTAACAAAATTCGAATTTTAAAACTTAAAACAGGATTTTTAGTACTAGGAATTAAGAGCAGTTCTGGAATGAATTAAAAATGCAAACTTGGGGAATTCTGGTGATCTTGTTGCTTTGGGGGTCTTGAATTCTCAGCGATGGTGGAGGAGTGATCAGTGTTGAAGGGAAAAATGGTGAGTGGTGTTGAACTTCGTCGAGGAGGCAGCGGTGGCGAGTTATCTCCTGTAAACCTAGTTTTATATGGGTGGAGTTTTTGGGTCATTTCCAACTCCATGGAGCATCGAGTTCAACGGGGGTTTGGGGATTGGTAGAGGGGTGAAAGGCGAAGCCGTTGCCGCTGGTGGTTGTTCTCTAGAGGTCGGAGGAGGAGGGGCGAAGCGTTGACAGGTTCGAGAGGGGGAAGAGCTGTTGTGTTCCAGGTTTTGTTAGGCTACTCGATTTTGATTCGAGATGCTGCAGTGGGTTTGGATGATCGTGGTGTTATCTGGTGGTAGTGGGCGACGTGTTGAAGACCGTGTGGGTGGCCGGAGGTGGCTGGGGCCACGGTGCACGTGCACCGTGCCACTGAAATGTTGAAACATTTGAGGTTGGGTGCAGGGTTTTTTGGCTCGGGAAAGACTCGAGTTATTCGAGTATTTAACTCGAAGCAGGGAAGGGAAGACTCGAAGCAATCTTGCTTTGGTCTCAGGTTGAGTTGTTTTGCTAACAGGTTGTATAAAACTGCCTGAAGTTAAATTTAAATCAAATTTAAATAAATTAAATTGTAAGTTAGTTGTAACCAAAGGTGAAAACTAGTTTGATGTTAAATTCAAATGAATTTAAGTTTGTCAACTAAGTTTAAACAAAGTGTAAATCTAGTTTGAAGAATAAATTCAAATTTATATTTTGAATCTAAAATGAAGTTTAAAATATTTAAATGAGTTTCAGCTTTAAATACCTGGTAGTTTCCAGATTTTAGAAAAAAAAATTAAATATGAAACAAAGCTCTAACAGTAGTTTAAATTTGAATTTTAAAAGTATTGATTCAAATGAATATTTGAATCTTAAAGTTTTAAAATAGATTTGGATTTGAAAATCAAGTTTTTAATTCAAGTGGTTAAAAGGAATTTTAAATCAAAGTTTTAAATCAAAGATAAATTGATGGAATTCAAGTTTACTTAGAATCCAAATCTGAAAGCTTAAATCAGTTTTTAAATATGAATGTTTTAAAAATAAGTTCAAATAAAATAGTTTTGAAAAGTAAATTTGTTTCAATAAATATTTAACTTGATTTTGAGGATTCTTTTATTAATGATTTTTGAATGGAAAGTAAATAAATTGTTTTAACTTGAAATTGCAAGTTAAAATATTAATGTATTTTGGAAATTTAAATTTAAATTAAGATTTAAGTAGTTTAATTTAAAAGATTTTCTTATATAAGTTCATATGTAAATAATAAATGTTATTTACATTTATTTAAAAGATTTAAATTGAATTTAAGTTATAGTCATTTTGAATCTTAAATTCAAATGATATTTAAATTTAAATTTAAAATGTAATGTTAATGAAGTCATTAATAAAGAAATAAATTATCTTAAGAATAATAGGTTAATTAAGGAATGACTTATGTATTTAATTTATAAATTAATAATTTAGATTAATTTATACTAGAAATTAATTAAGAAAGTAATTTAAGAAATGTTATTAGTTAATGAAGATAATTAACTAAAGATTATTAATTAATATAGTAATTAATTTTGATAATTAATTAGATTAATTAGATAATCTATTGTAAATTATTGAGTGCAATTACTTGATAAAAGTAATTAAGAGATTAATTACTTGTTGTGATTAATTTTGGTAAAATGATTAATTTAAGTTAATAAACTTAGTTTAATTAATTTAAGAAATTCATTTGACAAATTGATAAGTGTAATCACTTAGTGTATTCAATGGAGCATAATTACTTAGGGAAGTAATTAATGTTAAATTACTGAATGAAATTAGTGAAAGGTGATGTGTTAATGGAGTAATTTGGATAATTAATTTTGTAATTAACAAAGGATTAATTAATGGAGATAATTAATTATGGGATAATTAATGTATTAATATAAGTAATTAATGATAGTTAATTACTGGAATGTTATTTATCAAGGGTGATTAATAATTATGTTTAAATAAAGATTTATTACTTAATGTAATTAATTTAAATAAAGTAATTTAATTTAAATAAAGTAATTTAATTTAAATCTGAATTAGAGATCATTAATTATAATATTTAATGATGTAATTAAGAACTGATTAATTAAGAAATAATTGATAATGAGGTAATTAATTAACGAAATTAATTAAGAATAAATGTAATTAATTATATGTAATTAATAAATGAAGTAATTATATGTTAATTTCTATGAATGATTTAAAATAATTAATCTGTGGAATTAAATAAAGACTAATTAGTTATTGTAATTAAAAAGTGATTAATCGAAGGTGTTTAATCAAGATAAATATCTAGAGAATAATTTACTAATTTGATTTATAGTTAATTAATGATTGTATAAGCAGGATTTATAGATAAAGAATTAATTTAATTTACTTTAAATTAATTAGAGATAGAAGTAGTTAATTCAATTCATTTGAAATTAATTACAAATGGTATGATTATAAATCATTGCTTATGGATGAATGATATTGATACTTCATTTGATGATTGTGAATTCTGATATGACATGAGTAATATATATGTGATATGGATGTTTGGTTTAAGTACGATAATATTTAATTATCTGTTTGGATGATAATATTGATTATCTGTATGTGATGATGATGTGATTATCCATTGTGATATTGTGAATTCTCTATCTGTGTGTATTGATGATATTGAATTAAACTGTTAAGACTAAATAGCCAACTTGGCCTAAAAAGACACGTTTTGGATTTCGATGAGACCGGGATCGGGTTTCCTTATTTGGAACATCCGAAAACCACATCAATCCAAATTAACGATAGGTCGTGAATCTGAAATGGAGATGAAGATTCAGAGTGCAAGGGTTATTGTCGTTAACTTTTAGGGTGATTCCAAAATGAGTGTAAAAAGATAATGCCTTCGGTTTCGTTCGAACCCGGAATGAACTTGTATGGATTGGATGCTTTCAGAACATCGTCAGGTGGGCGATGAGCATTCTAAGAAATGTATTCTCTAAAGGTAATCGCAGACTCAAGCCTCATCAACCGGGAATGGCCAAAACAGGGAAGGTGCAATAAGGTTAGGTGGGTCATGCCCAAGCAGGACAAGATATTCCCCTGTCTAGATGTCCCTTTATTTTTTGACTGTGTGGGCTGTTGATTGCAACAATTGCCGGGGTTATCTTGTTCGGGACTGTTCAGTAAGGAATGGTTCCGGCCTTGTGTTGTAGGGGGTCGGGAGTGATCCTCGGTACATTGATCTAGGCGACGTACTGTGACCGGTGGTACCCTAATAGCCCTACCATTGTATGGAATCCACAATCCAATAAGTGCCAATGGTTTTGATTGTGTTACCCACTTTTGTGGCTAGTAGCTGGAATTTAATAGATGTAACAATTTCGGCTATTTTCTATTTACTTGAAAGTCCTAGACCTATTATAATATCACTGAATTTCCTATCAAATGTTTTGGTTAGCGTAAGGTAAAAACTTACCCATGTTTATTTGTGGGGAATCTTACGTGATACCTTTTATTTCAAAGGATTTTTAAAATTAAGCAACTTTAACCTGTTACTCACACCAGACCCATGTCTGACCTGGAGTTTATTTCTGTTTTTCCTAAACTCTCGGGTACTCAAATTTTTATGACTAGCCAAGGGATTCGGGTTAGCTTTGACGAGTTCGGGAGGAGCAATGGAGCAGGAGGCTTCAGCGTTGTAGATATACATATAGTTCCGCCGTGCTGGTGTCTCTGTGTTGTTTTGTGTATTAAGTTGTATTAACTAGACATGTGTTTATAACTGCCTAGTATGTGATGTATTATCTGTATAACTCTGATGGATGTTGTATATTATGTAAATACTTATGTGATTATTATAATTTATTCATTCCGCTGTGAGATTCTGATGTTGTTGTTCTTTCTCCTCTATCTTTTCTATTTTCTCACCCCTTTCTTTCTTCATGACGAAACAGATTTCTGGGCATAGAAACTCGGGCCGTCACAGTCGTGGTCAAGTTTGTCGACCTGGAAGCGTTCGAGCGCGAGTGGGAAGAAAGGGCATAGTTTTTAAAAATTATACTATTAAAGTTAATTATATTTAATTATTTTGCAAAGTTCATTAATACATATTAAACTCATATGAGGTCGGTTTTGAACATGACAAGTTGCAATATGGTCGTATTGATGAATGCTACGCTATGGAGTTGGATTGAATGGATTCGAAGCTAGTAGAAATTTTTGTTAAAATTGAACATTCATTTAATTTTAATTCAACACGAAACGTTTCTGGACTACTAAAATCAAGATGAGTTAATTTCACCATTTTGGTTAACCAGAGTTATTATATAGTCAATAAAAATTATTGATTGGATGTGTGAATATTTTATTATTGATTGTTATTGACTGTTTGGATAACACACTAAATTATATTGTTGGTTTGGATATATTTCCACACCCGGAGCGTATGAGACTCTATTACGTTCCCTGTAAGAGAGGGTGACCACTTATGTACGAATTTCGTCTCGAAGCGGTTGATTTATGACTTAATGATTATATATTGATGTGATGCAAGGGGTCGAGAGATTGGAGGGATCGAACAAGATATCTCACACTATTCATTTTATTTTCATATAATTTGATATATGATATGTTGGATGCTATAATTGGTGGCCGGATACGATTTTTCTTATTTAGTGCTTTAGTAGCACTGGGCCTCGTATTTGGGTATTTTAAAATACTATAAACTAGCGATTAATTTTAAAAGGGGATTTCAAAGTGATTTCGAAAATTATATATGTTTTAAATCATTTTTCTTGAATTATATATAAATGAAATTTATTTTAAAGTAAGAAGGTAAGATTTTTTGATATTATAATTTAATAGTTTGATAAAATAGTTAAATAGAAAATTTTGAACTGTAAAATAAAGATTTCTAAAATCTTTAAATAAATCCATCTTTTGTAATAAAGGGGTGTAGTTTTAAAAAGAAAGTAGAAATATTTTAATATAAATATTTTAACCATTTTATATAAAGTGATATACATAGGTAAATGTTGTAATTTATATATAAATGTGATAATTTATAAACTGATACTTTATCAAAGAAGTGAAGGTCCATAAAATCATATTTTTGTTACTAAAAGTATGGATTTATGAACAATGTTTATAAATAAAAGGGAACTTTATTATTGAACAAATTAGGTAGCAAATCAAAAATTGTGGATTTATAATAAGATGTGTAATGTTGCTTTAGAAAATAGTCGATTCTATTTGAAAATTGAAAATGAGTGTATATTTGGAGATGTTAAACGATATTTTATAAATAGAAAGGAATTTATAAAAGTTGTTTATAAATATGGAAGCCACATTAAAATGGACGATAATTTATTTTTTGAATGAAATTTTTATAAATAAATGAGATTTATAAAGGGATAGGGTTATAAATGGGGATCTTATAAATACAAAGATTTTTATAAAAAGAAAGTTTATGAAATTAAAGAGATTTATAAATACAGTTTTATAAATATAAAAATGATTATGTTGAGATTTAAGTATGGATTTTTATCAAGGAAGTAGATTTATGTTTTTAAAAGTTATTTATTTATATTTACATTGTTTCAAAGTTGTTTATCAATATTTTAGTATTTTGAAATGTTAACTATTTAAAATTTTAATATGGATTGAAATTTATTTTAATCATTTATCAATAAGGTTTTCGAAACTAATCATTTTCACTTATAATAATGTTTAAGTTAATTTATTTTTGTTTCATTAAGAATGTTTTGAAAGTATTAATTATTTTCCTTAATATGTTTTAATTGCTATTAATTTATACTATTATTACATATAATTGTATTTCAAAATAAATGATTAGAGTTTATTATAAATGTTCAAGATTTACATATAGAGTTATAGTAGACTTGGTTTTTATAAGGGAAGTTTATAAAAGGTTCAAGTGCTTAAAAGAAGGTTTTATGAGCTAAAAGAAATTTTTAAATGGTTAGATATTTGTAAAGGAATTTAGAAATGGATTTATAGATTCATAAAAGGAATTTATAAAAGGTTATATGTACTTACTATAAAGGGGTCATAAATGATTTTTTAGATGCATAGAGAAGGTTTTACAGAATTTATAAATGACACAGAATTTTATAAAAAAGAGAACTTCTCTCAGTGTTGGTGAATGTACTTGTACCGTTAAGATAAGTATGGATATTTTCCGAATATTAAAATATAAGGGCTATGAATGAAATCTTTGTAAAATTATTTTGGTACAAATATTTTACAAAGTGAAATTAGTAAATAGAAAAAAATTATTAAAAATGCTAGTGGTCACTTGTATGCTTCTCCAATATTGTTTCCCCGATGAGAATTAAATCCCAGATTGAATGTTTGTTTATTCGATTGCTAAATAACCGACTATGACATTTGGATCCAAACGTAACTTTGGAAATATTTAGGAGAAACACGTGAGCTATATGGCATAGTCATCGCCGATGATGTTGTATTTTGCATATAAATCTCGTTTCTTCCTCCTACAAGCCACTAATGATTAGAAGATGATCTCCACTCTTATCTTTAACTGTTTATTTTCTAAAGAACTGGGGTTGATGAGTTTATTGAGAACTATTAAATGTTGTTTCGAAGAGACTAGGATCGGATATGTTATCCGGAAACCAGTTTGATTCAACTTAAGCATTACGAAGTAAAGACATCTTAAGGATGATGGAAATTGAAGATGGAGCTTTCAAGTGTTTCGTTCTGTTTCAGAATGAACTTGTATGGATGAAAGCTGGCATTGCATTGCTGTATGAAGGGAAATATTAGTGTTCCATGTGGGAAGTGCTATATAAAGGTAAAATATGGGCTCAAGCCTCATCAACTGGAAATGACTAAAATGGAGAAGATGCAGCAGAGCTAAGTGAGTCGCTTCCAAGTAGGGAACGATCATCCCTATCAATAGTTGATATTATCACTCAATTATATGATTCGGGGCCCATTAACGGAGGGGTGATCGTATTCAGTGCTATCCAATAAGGATAGACCAGTTCTATATTGGCATGGGATCTAAGCGACGTCCTCGATGTAATTTTATTTAGAGACGCACCGTGAAGAGTGGTATCCTAGTAGCCCGGTCATTGTATGGAATCCATTCTCCAATAAGCACCCTATGACTTAGTTGTGCCCAACTATGTTGAAATGTAAGATGCAAATATTTCGCTACATTTATATTTTACTTTGACCCCTAGACATTATTATAATACAAATGGATTTTCTATAGAAAATGTTCTGGTTATCGCAAGGTAAAAACCCGTCCGTGTTTATGTGTAGCGTGGTCTTATGAGATACTTTTGATTTCAAAGGTTTTTATAAATTTAGAATTCAATTGGGTGTGTTTTCTCATGCTGGTTTTCCAGAATGACTCAAGTGTTACTTTATTATAACGCTAGGGTCAGATCGAGCATATTTACAGATTGCTTTGGATGCACTAGAGCTCAAGAGTCGAGTTAGAGGTCTTCAAGTCGTATTCTCATATATTTTTATTTTCTTCTATTATTGTTGAAACCGTCAGCAATTGTGAGTATACGTTGTTATAACTATCCAGGCTGATGATTATGATTTGTTGTTGTATTCTGATGGATGTATGTATATAACAGTTTCTCTTTTATAAAGATCGTTGATTTTATATTATATATTATTCCATTGCGATTGTGAGATTCTGTATTGTTTTAATTTATTTTCCTTCTTCACCTCTTCTCTTCTTCCCTATTCCCAATAACTATCAGTCTTTCCGTTCAATTTGGATTGGACATGTGAGGCTTATTGTCAGCTTAAATTATACGAATTGGCAGGTCGTTATAGAGTAAGACCACCGACTCATTCGCTAAGACATTTAGCTACTAAAGAATATGTCACTAGGTCGATAACTAGTGCCACCAAAAACTTCCTACTATATAACTTTATCTTGCAAAAGTTGTTTCAATCACTTAATAGTAGGATGATACTACTTACACCCTCCTAAACCACCTAAATACCTTCTCTCATGCATTTATCTTCTCATCTAATCAAAATATTTCAATCATCTACCCATAGCCACATTTTAGTAATTTTTTCTCAAAAGCATAACTCAGCTTTTTCTTGGCCTCTTTCTAAACAACAAAATTGAAATTTATCCATTTAATTCAACTTAGTCAATCTATTTTTCCATCTAATGCTCCATTAATACATATATATCCAATTAATTTGGTTGTAATTAAGAAATTATCGACTTTAATTGTACATAGGTTTATCTTTATTTTTGAATTTTGTGATCATAACAAAGATTAACATAGCGATGAATAATTTGCATCTTAAATTTCGTATTATGATTTAATATAGTAAAGAACCACCATTACTATTTCAATCAAAAATATTCACTCTATAGTACTTTTATCTTTGTCTCAAAAAAAACATAAAAAACAACGAAATTAATTGTTACACAAAACACTATGTAATCAAATATTATTAATTATCGCTATCATTTACCTAGAAATTAACGGGATTACAAAAATATTGATTTACATGCATATTTAAAAAAAAATCTTAACTTATTGAATTATACTTCAAAATTGGTTAATTATTTGTACTTTTGTTTGTCATATCATTTTCTTCTACCATCTATGACAGATAGGATTGAAAATAATTATGCCTGAGGAGTAGATTTCATTTTATTTCTATGTTGTTTTGTTACACATAGCCAATAACGTTCACTTTCATTTACCCTTTTAAGTTAATGTGGGTTTTTGAAATAAGTTTTATAATTTAATATTATTAAATGATAAGTGCTTAGTTGGGTGTAAACAATACCACCCTAATTCGTCAAATTCGTAATCTACTAATAAATTGTAGTTTAAGAAATAAAAACAAAAATATGAATAAGGAGCTATATAAATTGTAATTCACACTAATACATTATGATCCATAGTAAACATGTTCTAATTCCTTCTATAATGTTTTCACAATAAAGGGTATTTAATTAGTTCATAAACATGAATAACTAAATGATTCCTAGCCATACGCATATTGAGAATGAGATATCGATATACTATATAGACTAGCAACATAACGATCTTTTCATGCCAAATAAAAGTTTTATACTTTAGAAAAGTATTTTACACTAAACTAACGACCACTTTTAAAAGCGAAGGCTTTCCTAAAATTTGGTCACCATGCTTGTTATAACCAAATTCACTCAAAAGATTAGAGTATCTCGTGAAACACTTCCAAAATAAGATATGGATCAATAAAGCATACAATAATGTTTGTATTATATGTGACATTATTTCAATCAAGGAAGTTAAAGATCTTCACATAATATAGAAGGATAAAGTTTCAATTTCTCTAATAGGTTAATATATGCGAAATCCAAAGTGACTATCCAGGGTATGCTTATAAATGCCTATATCAATCTTATAAGTAATCTAATGATTATGAAACCATTTTGAAGATTAAAAATATAGTGAAAAGACTATGAAAGGAGTTCACACTTAATTGTAGAAATTATGTGGTATAAACATAGAAAAATTAATTCTTTTCTAACAATGTATGAAGTGGACTTCAATTGTTTATAATTATCGAAAATGTTCACTTAAATGCATATTTAAGAAAAGGATGATCTATGTGTTAAGAAGGACATTTACAATGATATGGATGGGTGGATATTTTAATGCTTTATAAAAGTTAGAAGTATTTATTTACATATATGTAAAAACGTAGGACTCTATAATGACATATTATATCATATAAGTTCATAATTTAAGAGTAATGTAAGGTTGGTGGAAGAATTACACGAGTAGAATCGAGTACCGTGATGATGAAAGTAGGCTTGATAAGCTCATTATTTTTGTACATTTGTTGAGCTATTATTTTTTTCATACATTTAAACATGTTGTATGTAACGATCTGACATTTCGGCCATTGAATGTCGATACTAAACACATCCATGGTATTCATGTGCCGAGCACTGAAGTGTCGAAAAGACATATTGTTAGGGTAAAAAGAAAATGACTAAACAAGAAAGAAGAACACAAATCGGTATCTCACAACAAAATTATAAAATAAAATATACAAAAAGATGGTACGAAGGGTTACTCCGAATATAGAATAATTTTAGAGTTACTTAACCTAAGTACTACCATCAGCCTGGACAGTCATAATTATTTGTCCTCACAATGCTGACACAAAAATACATAATACAATACAACAAAAATAGATAAATAATGAAAGCCACCACCTCGATTCCTAAACATTGAAGCATCCAAATACAAACCTGCGTTACTCAGCCTACTCAAATGAGTACATGAGGAATTTATAAAAACCAAAAACCACATATCGGACATAACTCTGGTATGTGAAAACTTAAGATATATGCATCTATGTAATAGTTACCTTTGAGACCGTATGAATCATTGTATCGGTTTTTCCCGTAAAAGAAAGCAACAATTCATTAAGTTAATATAGTGATATAATAGATAATGTCTACGGTATAGACTACATATCTAAAAATAGTTCTACTTGCATCTCACAACACAATAATATTAGTAGTACACCCAAAGTTGCTAAGGTAGTTTGCATTTGGATTTTCCATTGGAGACATCCGTAGATAAACTGAGGGAACGTCCTAATAAGTGTCAAAAAGTATCTCCGAGTGTTGTATATCTCTAAATAAAATATACCATAAGATAAACATTATTGGCCCATGCACGAACCTATAGAACCACATGGAACCAATTAACGTTAACTCTCAGTACCAACGTCGATAGTCATACTCTAGATATGGAGTTGACATACCCTATCGTAGGTTTGCCAAACTCCAAGCTGTGCATCCTACTTTGTTTTTCTATCATTTTCAATGTTGAGGTCACGTTCGACATCTTTTATACAAGTCCTCATCACTCGAATAGGTAACAAATCCTTTCGATGGGTTCCAACGTAAATGAAGTAAAAAATGCTAACGCCGATCTCTCCTTTAGACTTGACCTTAGGACAGATAGTTCAATGCTATAGAATTTATCACAAATGTTAACTCTAACCTCTCCTTTATACTTAACCTTAGCATATTTAGTTTAATACTATAAAAATTCACTTCACAACCTCACCAATTCGATTTCTTTTAGGTTCGCATACTTAACACGTTTCAGACCTTTTCATCTTAAATATTCCTCGGTCAAGAGTGAAGCAGGTAGGTTAGAGCACTATTGCTTCAAAACCCTACTCGAATAACAATCTTAACTCTCACAAATAGATAAGCCTACTCCACCGGCTTTTATTGTTAAGTTCAGTATTATTGATTATCCATAAAAAAATAAGTAATCAGTATCATTAACATGTTTCCAACCTTTTCTTCTTAACTATTCCTCGATCAAGGGTAATGCAAGTAGGCTAGAGAACAGTTGGTTCTAAACCCCACCCGAACAATAATCTTAACTCTCACAAATAAATAAGCCTGCTTCGTCAGCTTTTAGTGTTAAGTATAGTTAATTACTTTTCAAACAAGTAATTAAACAAGACATGGTTTTGCCACTACGAAATTCCTAACCCCTTTTAAAATCATTTCTTTATAATTTAAACCCTTTCTAAATTGATATATATGTATTTAAATATGTATGTACATTAATTTATTTGTAAAATTAGATTTAATAAAACAATTTAAAAGATATTATATTACGTAAGATATTAGTATTTTAATAAAATAATTAACTAAATTTTTGAAGACTTTATACACTTAAAAATGCTTTTAAAATAATTTTAAATGCTTAAAATAGGATTTAAAACGTTCACTAAAATGTTAATTAAAAATTATAAACTTATAATTATTTAAAAACTTGGAAAAAAAACCATGTTTTCTTTATATTCAAAAGTAAAATTTCTACTTCAAAAATTCATAACTAATTCTTAAAAGTACAAAAACTCCAAACCACTTTTAAAATACTCCAATATGATTTAGCACAGCCTAGTAAATAGAATGAAACAAAATACTTAATTTTATTATCGTTTCCAAACATCTAAAGTTAAAATACAAAGGCTAAACGGGGCAATTTTGCACAAGTAAAAGTTTGACCAATTTTTGAAATGTTACATAACTTTTTAACATCCAATCTTTTGATAAATACTAACATACACAGTATAAATAAAAAATATGGCGATAAACCCCTAAGAATTTCTCTACAATGTTCCATAGAAATTGCCGAACACAAGGCAATTCCTATGTATATCTATAGCGACTATTGCTATAACAGAATTTCTAAATCCAAGTCCAATTCAATCTGGCTACAACCCGTGTGCTTTTTTCAAGGCCATGCAACATGTCATACAAGTCCACACATATTGATTACATATGCCATTTTCTTTCAAAGCAAGAACCTAAATTAGCATTACAACATATAGCAATATAAATCCAAGCAACGTAGAAACAATCAACCACATGCACATATACACATTATATTCATTCAAAAAATGAGTTAGCTCACCCTTAACCAGGCAAATAAACAATTATAAGCTATCACTTCCTTCCTCAGCCTTGCAAATGCCTAACTTCCTACCACTCCTATGCTTTTGCACTTACCTAGGCTTAAAAAGCCTATAAAATGCTCACGACCTATGAAGGTTTTGGAGGTCGCGTGCACCAAATTTTCTACTCCACTTTGGTAGATTATTTTGTGATGTTGTATAAAGGTATTTGGAAAAGTTTGAGTTTATTTCGATTTGATTTTAATTTATTTGTCTTAGGAAATTTACATAGGGAGAAGGAGATGAAGGGAGTTTGTTTAAACTTTGTGAAAATGTAAAAGAGATGAAATGAGCTATGCACACTCTTATATAGGCTCCAAATGGTGCTCTTTATTCTCCATTCAGCTTTGATTTCTGGCTAGGAAGGCTCGCCCCATACTCATGCCTTCATGTGCTTGTTTTTTCATCTCACTTCTCTTAGAAAATATCTTCTTCCACTTACACTTATCCCCTTATCTTCTAGAAGCTTCTAGAAGATGCTAAAGTGATTTTTATGCTAATTAATTTTATTGGTATTTAATGATTTCCTATGTGTTCTAATGTATGTAGAAATGTTTAAACAACTTATATTAAATAAAAACCTTTTTATCGATAAACAGATTTTCAGTCATGTTATCGACATTTCTTCAAAGTATTTAATTTTGTAAAAAATTTCAAAAACAAGTTTCTTACCATTATTCATTAATTAAAATATATTTAACAAGCTTATATAAATATTTCTCAAAATTTTACGATATTTAACGACGAAACATTCAAAATTACGGGTCGCGGCATTAATCTATTAATTAATATAACTTATCAAAATAATATTGGATGTAAACTAAATTATAAAAGTGAAAAAAATTATCTTGGTATGTCAGATCATAGAGTTGACCAAAGCGTAGAGGAAATTAGGTAGGAATGAGATATTAGACATTAAAAAATAAGAAAAAACAACCAAGCTACGACCATTGACAAGATACTGGGCATAAAAAAAAATAAGAAAAAACAACCAACCATTGACAGCATGTTCATACATTATTCTTCTAATATGCCTATTTTGGTGAAAACATGGATGTGATAAATATGGCCAAGGCATCCTTATCCTACCATTTGAGATGAAATATCTAGAAGAATCTGATGTGATACTATATTTTAAAATGAAAAATAACTAAACTTGATTTCTACCTATGTCTATCCCATATACATTGAGAAAATTTTAATTTTATTATTATTGCGATGGTATAGCCTATGTGATTTAGCATAGTCCATAAGAAAAACCGAATGAAACTCCGAATACATAATAATTTCAAAGTTACTGAACCTAAGTACTACCATCAGCCTGGATAGTTATAATTGCATGTCCTTATAATGCTGATACATACATACATACATCATACAGTGAAATAGAAATATATAGATAATGGAAACCTCTAGCTCATCTCCTAAACTCTAAAGTGTCCAAATACAAACTTGCTTTACTCAGCCTACTCAAAATAGTACATGAGAAATTTAGGAAAAACAAAAACACCCGTCAAGCATAAGTCTGATATGATTGAAAACTCATGATATATACATCCATTTAAAAGTAACCTTTGAGACTGTAGGAACCATCATAACGGCTTTCACCTCAGTAGAAGTCAACCATTCATAAAGATAATATAGTGATATAATAGATAACATCTAGGTTGTAGAATACAGATCATAAAATAGCTGTACTACTTGCATCTCACAACATAACATTTTGAGATGTACATCTAAAACCGCTAAGGTATGTTCGCATATGAATTTTCCATAGGAGACATCCTAAAATAATTTGAGGCTGGCCTCCTAAAAAGGCTCAGAAATTATCTTCGAACATTGTATATATCTAAATGGAATATACCATAAGGAAAATACAATTGGCCCGCACGAACCTAGAGAACCACATGTAACCAAGTATCATCAACCTCGGGTACCAACAACGATAAGCATACTATAGATATGGAGTTGATATACCCTATCACGGGCGAGCTAAACCCTAGGTTGTGTGTCTTACTCTATTTACTGCCATTTTCGAGGCCAAATCATATTTGGCATCTTCCACACGAGTTTTCATCATTCGAATAGATCACAAATCTTTTCCATGGATTCCAACACAAGCCAACTGTCAATTGCTAATGCTGACCTCTCTCTTGGACTTAACCTTAGGATAGATAATTCTACCCTATAACATTCACCTGAAATGTCAATGCTGACCTCTTCCTTGGACTTAATCATAGGACAGAAAGTTCAACTCTATAACAATCCACTTCACAATCACTTCCAAAAGATAGACTCGTATAATAGTTTTGAAAAAGTATTTGGTAAGTGTTTACTTACCGATCCCGAACACTTCAAAACCGATCGATGAATTTTCGGTTAACACAAATCCGATTTTTTTAGAAGTAAGCGAACTATATAAAGAGGAGTCCTCCATGTAGGATCTTGTATATATTAGTTCTTAAAGCTAGAGACGTTTCATGTCGATGCGCCTCCTCGAGGGATCTCAAATCGTATAAAGTTCTTAGCTTTTAAATATTCTTAAGTTATATTTATTTAAGTTCGATGGTCGACTAATCGACAATATAGTTCTAAAATTATTTGCATATAGAAATCAAGGTTTGAATAGTTAACACGTTTCTGACCTTTTCGTCTTAACTCTTCCCCGATCAAGAGCGAAGACGATAGGTAGAGCATAATTATTTCTAAACAATAATCAAACAACAATCATTACTCTAACAAATAGATAAGCCTACTCCATCATCTTTTAGCGTTAAGTATAGTATTAATGACTTTCCATAAATAAATAAGTAATCAACATGGTTAACACATTTCTAACCATTCCTTCTTAACTATTCCCTGTTCAAGAGTGATGCTAAATAGGTTAGCGAACTATTGGTTCTAAACCCTACCTGAACAAAAATCTTAACTCTAACAAATAAAAAGCTAACTTCGCCGACCTTTGGTGTTAGGTATAGTTAGTTGCTTTTTAAAGAAATAATTAAATAGAATATGATTTAGCCACCAAGAAATTCCTAACCCCATTTTAAATCATTTCTTTATAACTTAAACCCTTTCTAAATTGACACATATATATATATATATATGTATATGTATATACGTATGCACGTATATTAATTTGTTTATAAAACTATATATTTTATAAAACAATTTAAAAGATGTTATATTATGTAAGTATTAATACTTTAATAAAATAAATAACTAATTTTTTAAAGACTTTATATGATTAAAAATGCTTTTAAAGTGATTTAAAATGCTTAAAATTGGTTTTAAAACATTCATAAAAATATTACTTAAATGTAATAAGTTTATAATTATTTAAAAACTTGGAAAAAACCATGTTTTCTTTATATTCAAAAATAAACCTTCAACTTTAGAAATTCATAGCTAATTATTAAAAGTACAAAAAACTCCAAGCCACTTTTAAAATACTCTAATATGATTTAGCCAAGCCTCGTAAAAGAATAAAAAAAATACTTAATTTTAATATCATTTCCAAATATTTGAAGTTAAAATACAAAGGCTAAATGGGGCAATTTTGCACAAATGAAAGTTTGACAACTTTTCGATATGTTACACGTTTCCGACCTTTTCGTCTCAAACATTCCCCGGTTAAGAGTGAAGTGGTAGATTATAACACTGTTACATCTAAACCCTAATCGAACAACAATCCTAAATCTCACAAATATATCAGCCTGCTCCATCGGTTTTTATTTTTAAGCATAGTTAATTCCTTTTCAAACAAGTAATTGAACAAAACATGATTTAGCCATAAAGAAATTCCTGATCCCTTTTTAGGTCATTTGTTTATATTTTATAACCCATTCTAAATTTATAATTATATACATATACTAATTTATTTATAAACTAGATATTAAATTAAACAATTTAAAAGATATTTATTACATAAGATAGTAATACTTTAACAAAAACTTAACCAATTTTCTAAAAAGTATATACTTAAAAATGCTTTTAAAGTACTTTAAAATACTTGCAAAAGGTTATATAACATTCATTCAAAATATTACTTAAAAATAACAAAATTTTCATTTATTTAAAAACTTGGGAAAACCATGTTTTCCTTATATTCAAAAAATTCTTTATAATTTCATAATTAAATGTTAAAGATACATAAAAATTCCAAACCACTTTTAAATACTCTAATATGAGTTACTGTTACAACCCGGAATTTTGCGCTTTTGAAATTGGGATATTTAATTTATTTTATTATTTAAAAGTTAGTTTGTAACTTAAATTCAAATATCACCATTATTTGGAAATTTAATCATTGGATTTAATTACTGGACATTGCGTCAAATGTTGAATCTGGAGTTCGGAGCCTGTTAAATATAATTTAAGGGTTTGTAAAATTTATATCGATAATACTGAAGATAGTAAAGTGTTAAAAATTGAATTTGGAAGTTTTTTGTTATGTTTTGAAAATATATCGTTTAAATTGATATTTATAAATAACTTTCGGATGCGTAGTCTCGGAATTCGATGAAACCAGTTCCATTGGATCCGTAATATTGTATTATTATCGGATTTCAAATTTTGTAGTTTTTGGAGTTGTCGTGTGATCGTACGAAAGCTAGAGCGCTAAAATTTATATCGAAATTTAATATTATACCTGGGTCTGAAAAAGGCTATCTTCTCCATACGATCGAATTAGGGCTCGAAACCTTTTCCATTACTTTCAGAATAGGGGTGTAACATTATAAACGCATAGCGGCACACCTCGATAGGAGGTCAAGTTTTTAAATTGCATTTATCGGAACGTTTTGAATTTGAATTTAAATTGAATATTTATACTAGTCAACTGCAATTGAAATTAGCTCACAGCAACCCTTTTCAAGTCCTTTCCAAAGCACTGTAGCCTTTTTCTTCCATACGCTACCCATTATCCTTAATTTGCACTGCGTCTTTCGTCCGAAATCGATTTAATTCATTCGAAAAAAGAGAAAGAGGGGCCCACTTAGATTCAAATCGATCTTCTCAAAAAAAAAAAGAAATTGAAACCCAAATAAGATAAGAACGAAATAAAATTCTTATGGCCACACTTCCTCTTCCAGTTCGAAATATAAATGAAGGAAATAAATTCATGGCCAAAGTCGAAACCCTTCCTCTTTTCGAAATAAACTTGGGTAATCTCGAGCCGGTCCCTCAGTTTCTGTTCGAGTCCGAGTTAGTCGCGATTTCGGGCAGTGGGGTTGCGTCGCTGGAGCACATGGGCGCCACAGTTTGTATAAATCTGGGTGTTCGAGCGCGAGCATGAAGCAGAGTTGATCGGCAGTGAGTTTCGACGTGGTCTAGCAGTGGTGGAGCGAGGTCTCGATGACGTACGCGCGAAACTAAGGCTGCGAGGTATTCGTTTTTCCCTTCTCTCGATTTAACTTGATTAGTAATGTAAATTCAGGGTTAAATTATATATAGAAGGTTTTAATTTACAACAAGAAGTAAAAAAATTTTATTTAATTTCATTAAGATATATATGTGTGTGTATGTGTATGTGTATAGGTGTTTGCACCAAAATTGGGCCACACTCTTCGGAAGATTTTGAAGACATAATAAATGAAGAAATTAAATTGAAAATGAGGATTATCTAACAAAAACTCCAAGTCACAGAAAAGTAAATTGCACAGAAGATAATAATTTAGAGTGGTTCGGCGTTTTGCCTACGTCCACTATGAAGTTTTATCACTTTATTGCTTAATACTTGAAGGTTACAAGTGTTTTAGAGCGAAATACAGCAGATAATAGACTTAAGCTCGAAATCAATCGCAGTGAAGACGATGTAGAGCGATTCTGGTAGCGTTCGAGCGTGCTTTTTCTTTAGAAATTCTCCGATCCACTTTCAGAATGACCAGGGGCTCTATTTATAGGTGTAGGAGGGTGATATTTCACCTAAAATCAGGGGAGACCACTTCTGGCACGTGAGGGGGGCCCACATGCCCGGCCTCAGGAAATCCGGGCCCACTTTAGGATCGATTCGAACTCTAGTTCGAGTCTATCAAAAAGTGTCCAATCGAGGTGAAATTTTGTGTGGACATTCTTCAACATGCGTGCAAGCTCCTGTGAAAATTTCATAGCATTTGGACTTGTAGATCTCAAGTTATGATCGATTGAAGGTTGCATTCTCAGTTGACGCGCTTGGTTCGAATCAATCCCTTCGAATCGATGGGGCCGAATCGATGACTCGAGCATGTGCCTGGTGACGTGGCGTGCACGCTTCTCGAGTTGATCCTTCTTTTTCTCCATGTTTACTGGGTCGAACCCATGGTTTTAGCCACCTTGACTTGGTGGATTCGAAGGAGTGGATTCGAAGACATGCTCCTTCGATTTGATCGAATGGATGTTCCTTCGTATCGATCAAGGTATGCAATATTTGATTGACATAAAGGCTTCTCAGCTGAATGGATTCGAAGACGGTCATGGGATGGAGTCGAAGTTCTTCAACTGCATCGATTCGAAGGTCTTCTTCTTGATGGATACGAACCAAGGCCCTGTCCTAGTTGTTTCGAACTAAGGCTTGTTCGATGGGTTCGAACCGAGGCTTGTGTCTTATGGATTCGATCTTATATACTCTGATGGAGGCGAAGTGGAGTGACTTCATGGACTCGAAGGACTTCAACCTGATGGATACGAAGTGGAGTGATCCCAGGGATCCGAAGTAAAAGGAACTCGATGGATTCGAACTCATGCTCTCCTGATGGATTCGAACTTAGGGTTATTTCCTCCAACTTGCATCGATGATAGCTTGAGCATACGAACTCAGATTGACTTGAAATTTGAGATACTGACTTCTACGATCTTTCTTGTCGTATCCTATCAATTGTAGTTCAATCTGGACTTGAACAAAATTCATCGATATCCATAGTGAAGCGTAGTATGACCAATCTCTGAGATGAATTGTCCTATGTTTTCAATCGATCTTTTGGTATCACGGCTTTGCCAAAAAGTGGGATAACATTTTGCCCCCCAAAGGGGGGTTTGTGGAACACGACGTGCTTTGAAAAGCTGCGATTTCTCTCTTAACAATCATTGCTCTTTGTCGAAGGTTGTAACCTTGCGTTGATATGATTTATTGCTGCAGAACATTGCTTAACTGTTGATTGTTGTAATCGTAACAAGATGAATGTTTGATTCCTGTAAGTTTTTAAAAACGAGTATTAGTTTGACATATATGCACATACGTTAATTTGACCCTCATTAACATTGCGTGTTCACGAGTCGTTGTCGGTTTTGTTTGTTGTTGAATTTCGTATCGATTCTCCCCTGAACCGATTTTGAAATTTGAGTTCGAAACAATGTTTTGATAATTATTTTTGATTATCCTCTTTCATCGACCCTCTCCTGAATCGATGTAAAAGGTTGACAAGTAGTTTTTCACGTTGGTGCGGGTTAGATTGATGGATACGAAGTGTTCACCCTCATTGATGGTTTTTGATGGATTCGTAGTGATCATTCGTATCGATAGTCTTTGAATTGTTGTGAGTTGATGGTCGTGAAACTCATGCTTCGAATCGATAAGGTTTTGACGATTTCAAGTTAGCTTTTGTTAATTGCTTCGTATCGATGAAGCCTTATGGTCATGTCGCTTTGATGGATTCGAACATGTATGCACCGATGGATTCGAACTGCAATGGATTCGAACACGATCGTTCGAACCCATCCTGCGTTTTGACCGGTAATGACCGGTTGAAATGACCGGAAGGTGAATCGCCTCGTTTCTTTTCTAGGATCCATATAAATAACTGGGACTTGGCTCACATTCAGTTTTTACCTTTTTATCTTCGTCTTGCTGCATCTTCGAATCCATCTCGGTCCTTCAAGAACAAGGCTGAACTACTCTTCTTTCCTTCGAGTCGAGGCAATATCCAACTCTTTCGGATCGATTCACACATTCAGGTAGATGAAATTTCTTAGGTTCGAAGATATAAAAACAAACTTTTCCATCGTGTTTCGTTCGTTTCGATCTTGGCTGGCCGGAGAAGGAACACTGATGGGTCCTTCGTATCGATCCTTTGCTATCGATTCGAACATCTTACCTATGCAATTGATACGAAGCTTAAGTCTTTCATCTGTTTCTTGCTGCTGGTGATCGATTCGATGCCTTCATTGACGATGGATGCGATGCTTGAGTTGCTAATCGATTCGAAGGGTTTCAGTTTCCATCGATTCGAACCATATCGATTCGAATCGGAGTCGATTCGAAGCTTCTATCCTGACTTCATCCGAAGCTATCGCCGCGGTTGAGCCACAAGTTATTCCTGCTTACAACCCGGACCAACCGGAGTTGTCTTCTGGCAAGACTGCTATCTCCGAGCCTGTTCAAGCTCCAAGGCAAGGTAAAGAAGGTACTTTGATTATTTCCCTCATGTCTTAAAGTATCGATTTTTGAGAGAATCTTCTGGACTGATTACTTTTGTCTTCCTTTGTTCAGTGACTGAGAGTGCCGCATTCGTGCCCCCAGTTCCTCCGGTTCTATATCCTACGCACGGAGTTATTGTCACCGAGGCGATTTCAACTGCTGCCATGGCTGGTTATATGGGAGATGGGAGCTCGATGTCATTCGATGCTCAAATGATTGAAGAGCTACTTGGTCACCCTCTTGACCATATTCCTGATCCTTCATTCGCGATGGGTGGAGCTGCTCCAGTTTCCAGTTCTGTCGTGACGACCACCAGCGTATCCAACGCAGCTCAATTGACTCGAGAAGAAGAGATTTTAGCTGAGATAAGTGCTGAAATGGCCACGATGGTAACGATTGGTGGCCCTGGTAGCGACACTGCCCCTTCAAGCATATCTTCTTTAATGGTGATCTCTCCTGGTGGCACGGTAACTGTCTCGAGCGTTGCTGAACAAACACCTGTCACCGCTCCCACGCCTTCAGTTCGTCCTCACAAAAGGATCTCTATCCCTTCCAGCTCTGAGGAAGACGTTGATATTATGCCAGATCCGGAGGATGTTCCAAAGAAGGGCAAAAAGTCTCGTAGGAAGCCGGGTAGCAGGTCCAGCGGCTCGACTCCGAAGAAGAAGCCCCAGAAGAAGAAAGAGTGAGCTTCTTGCTTTATCATGTGGTTGTGAATAGCAATTTTTTTATTTCTTCTTTTGTTCTTTTAGAGTCGTGTATATATGTGGATTCGCCCTCCACTTAATTGAAACTTCTTGACTTGCCATGTAATCAAACCTGTTTTTGTTGGCTGACGGAATGTGAAGTTGCTCTTTTCTTTTACTTAAGTGTTTTGCAGTGTTTATTTGTTTTTTTTATCTGCCAAGTATGAAAACATAAAATCGTGTCATGATTTGATGAATGAGTTGAACTCTGGACACAGTATCACTTAGGTTAGTGATTAGCACTTAGATTTTTTGCCCCCTAGTCTCGGGGAACAACATTTGTATTTTGGTGGCTGATCGCATTTATTGCAAATCTTAAGCACATGTCCACATTCTGGGGACTTAGGATAATTTGAGATTGATAATCCGGTTCGCACTACGGGAATTTGAGAGTTATCGATACTTGTATCACGGTTCGCGCTTCGGGAACTTGTAATGTATGTTTATACTCCGTTCACGCTCTGGGAACGAGTTGTTGGACATTTATACTTCAATTCGCGCTCTGGGAATTTGGAGTCCGTTCGCGCTCTGGGAACGAGTTGTTGAATGTTTATAATCCAATTCGCACTCTGGGAAGTTGGAGTCCGTTCGCACTCCGGGAACGAATTGCTGAATGTTTATACTCCAATTCACACTCTGGGAAGTTGGAGTCCGTTCGCACTCCGGGAACGAATTGCTGAATGTTTATACTCCAATTCACACTCTCGGAAGTTGAAGTCCGTTCGCACTCCGGGAACGAATTGCTGAATGTTTATACTCCAATTCGCACTCTGGGAATTTGGAGTCCGTTCCCACTTCGGGAACGAATTGCTGAATGTTTATACTCCAATTCACATTCTGGGAAGTTGGAGTCCGTTCGCACTACGGGAACGAATTGCTGAATGTTTATACTCCAATTCGCACTCTGGGAAGTTGGAGTCCGTTCGCACTCCGGAAACGAATTGTTGAATGTTTATACTCCAATTCACACTCTGGGAAGTTGGAGTCTGTTCGCACTCCGGGAACGAATTGCTTAATGTTTATACTCCAATTCACACTGTGGGAAGTTGGAGTCCGTTCACACTCTGGGAACGAATTGCTGAATGTTTATACTCCAATTCGTACCCTGGGAATTCGGAGCTAGTAAAAGGATTGTCGTGTATCAATCCTTGTAAATGCTGGTGTAGTGTTATGCCCCCGAGCTCGGGTTTCACTTAGTGAGTGACCAGTCGTATCACAGTCACTCCCTATTTGAATAAATCCCACCGCGTGATGGAACTTAGCTCTTCGTGCATCGTGATATTATGCGTCATTTTCAGTTAATCACAACTTTTGGCTCGAAGAGATGGCATTTTATTGCTGAAATAAAAGAAATATGGCAAAATCAGTTGCCTTATTACAAGTTCAAACTTCAAAATGCAAAAATAAAATGCTATGGAAAAATTGACTAAAAATAGATAAACAAAGCCTGTCATGTGTAGTAGTGACGGAGACTTTCGCTATTCCAAGCTCTCGGCAAAGTAAGACCGTCAATGGTTAACAACTTGAATGTGCCATCTCCGAGCTTTCGTGAAATCACATACGGCCCTTCCCAATTTGGTTTCATGTGCGAAGGGACCGGATAAATTCTCTTGAGTACGAGATCGCCGGGTTCAAAGGTTCGCGGGCGGACCTTGGCATTGTATATTCGAGCGACTTGACTCCGATATGCGGCTACCCTCAAACCAGCTTCTTTGCGCTTCTCATCAAGTAGATCCAGAGATTCACCAAGTAATATGGCATTCGTTTTCGGATCGTAATATGTCACACGATGAGAGCGAACTTCCAATTCGACTGCGATAACGACTTCAGAGCCAAAGGATAGAGAAAATGGAGTGTGTCCGGTTGTGGTCTTGTGAGTCGTTCTGTAAGCCCATAGAGCCATAGGTAGTTCATCAACCCACTTGCCCCCGGCTTTTTCCAGTCGTTTCTTTAAAATAGACGATGACCTTATTGACGGCTTCAACTTGACCATTTGCTTGAGGGTGTGCTACTGCAGAGAATTTCTTGTGGATGTGAAATCGTTGACAGAAGTTCTTGAATTCAACACTGTCGAATTGGGCTCCATTATCGGTGATAATAGTATGCGGGAGACCAAACCGGCGGATGATGTTGCGTACCACGAAGTTGATCACTTTCTTTGTCGTAATTGTTGCAAGAGGTTCAGCTTCAGCCCATTTGGTGAAGTAATCAACTGTGACGATGGCGTACTTTGCATCACCTTTAGCTAAAGGCAATGCACCAATTATATCAACTCCCCATATTGCAAATGGCCATGGGCTGACCATTTGGGTTATCTCTGTAGGCGGAGCTCTGGGAATTCGAGCGTGTTTTTGGCATTTATCACACCTTTTGGCATAGTCCATAGCATCGCAATTTACGGTAGGCCAATAATATCCATATCGGAGTATTTTCTTGGCAAGTGCTTGCCCCCCAGTGTGATCGCCACATTCTCATTCGTGCACATCGTGTAACACTCGTTTGACTTCGTCGTGTGCGATACACCGGAGAAGATGAACAGAATATCCCCTTCGATACATAACTCCATTCTGAATGACAAATCGTGAAGCTTTTCGAAGAATTTGTCTTTTATCACTTCGGCGCCTGGGTAATATGCCACGCTCAATGTAATCTCGGTAGGGGGTCATCGACGATTCCCTGCTGTAAGTAGCTTCAAATGTGAATTCATTCTCTGCTCGATCAATGCTTGGAGAGGATAAAGTCTCGACAGGAACGAGTCCCAAGTGTTGAGCTTCGCCTGTACTTGCCAACTTTGCTCTCGGGGTACGTAGAAAATGGTATAATAATCGAACTGATCAAGTATTTCCCGGACTCGGGCTAGATAAGCGGCTAACCTTCGATCTTTGGCCTGGTATTCACCCCAAACTTGGCATATTACTAACAGGGAATCGCAGTAGATTTCCACAGCAATAATTCTAGGTCATGGGCCAACTTGAACCCAGTAAGCAAAGCTTCATATTTGGCATCATTGTTGGTTGCACGGAAATCAAACTTTAAAGCGTAGCATATGGATCGGCCCTCAGGAGTTTCAAGCACTATCCCTGCGCCCGAGCACCGATCATTGGATGCACCATCAGTATATAGCTTTCATATGTATTCGGGGATTTACTAGTTTCAGGTAAGTCTTCAGTAGTAGTGAATTCGGCAATGAAATCTGCAAGGACTTGACTGTGTATGGCTCGTCTCGGAGTATAAGTGATGTCGAATTGACTCAGTTCAATGTTCCACTTTAGTAACCTGCCAGACGTCTCAGGTCATGTGAGGACTTGTCGTAACGGCTGATCGGTGTACACGGTGATGGGATGAGCCGGAAAATATGGACGGAGCTTGCTCGAGGCGATGACTAGGCAATATGCCAATTTTTCTAACCTTGGATAATTTCTCTCGGCTCCGGTTAACCGTTTGCTAACATAATAGACTGGTTTCTGTACTCGGCCTTCCTCCCGAACTAACGCGACACTGATTGCGTTTTCAGATACGGCCAGATAGAGGTATAACTGTTCATGATCAACAGGTTTTGAAAGAATCGGCGGTGTGGAAAGATGCTGAATCATTGATTGAAATGCGCCTTCACATTCCGTAGTCCATTCGAAGTTTCGTTTCCCTTTTCGGATCAGGTCAAAGAAGGGTATGCATTTGTCAGATGATTTCGAGATGAACCTGCTCAGTGCTGCAACCTTTCCATTAAGGCTTTGAACCTATTTTATGGTCCTTGGAGTTTGAAGATTCCTGATTGCCCAAATCTTTTCGGGGTTGGCCTCTATTCCTCGGGCGTTGACGATGAACCCAAGGAATTTTCCGGATGCGACTCCAAAATGACATTTTAGCGGATTAAGCTTCATCCCATATCTTCGGAGGACATTGAACATTGACTTTAAGTCTTTGACGTGATCAGCGGAGTATCGCGATTTTACCAACATATCATCTACATAAACTTCTATAGTTTTCCCGATCTGGTTGACAAACATTCGATTGACTAAGAGCTGGTAAGTTACTCCGGCATTCTTTAATCCAAAAGGCATCACCTTGTAGCAGTATAGTCCCAGGTCAGTTACAAAGCTCGTATGTTCTTGGTCAGGCACATGCATGGGTATCTGTTTGTAACCGGAATAAGCATCCATGAAAGATAATAATTCATGCCCGGCCGTTGAGTCCACAAGTTGATCAATTCGGGGAAGTGGAAGGCTATCTTTCAGACAAGCCTTATTTAAGTCAGAGTAATCGATACACGTTCTCCATTTCCCATTCGGTTTTCGGACAAGTCAGGGTTGGATACCTACTCCGGGTACAAGGCATCCCGAATAAACCCATTTGCTCTTAGCTTATCAACTTCTTCTTTGAGGGTGGCAGATCACGCTGGATCCATACGGCGTCTTTTTTGTTTGACCGGGATATACCGCGGTCAATATTTAGTGTGTGGCTCGCGATACCCGGCGAGATTCCACACATATCAGAGTGTGTCCAAGCGAATACGTCTAGATTTGCTTGGAGAAATTCGACCAATTCCCATTGTGCTTGTGGGTTTAGTTGAGACCCAATTTTCAACATTTTTGAATCATCATCATTAAGTGGAATGTCAATTGTCATCTCGGCGGGAGAAGCTTGACTTTCTTTAGATTCATCATTACCTTCAGTGTCTCTGGGGTCTAGATCTTTCTGGAATTGGTCGTGGTGCCCGGGCCGAGGCCCAGGCACTAATTGTCAATCATCAGCGAAACGGACGCATAGAGATTCCTCCACGCCCTTTCCTTTCTCCTTTCTCTGCGCTTCTCGCAGTTCGGCAACATAGCAGGCTCTCCCAGCAGCCTCATCTCCTTGAATGACCCCAATCCCGTGATCAGTGGGGAGTTTCAAAGTTAAGCACCATGAGGCGATTGCTGCCCTGAATTCGACAAGGGCTGGTCGGCCCAAAAAAGCATTGTACGGAGAGTGGATATCTAGGACAACAAATTGTAACATTCGGATTCTTCGACATTCTCCAACTCCCAATTCCACTGGCAAATCCACACTCCAGTGGGTATATTAGCACTTCCATCAAAGCTATGGATTCTAGAATGACAAGGCTTTAAATCTTTGGCTTCCATCTTCATTTGATCATATGCTCTCTTAAACAAGATATTTACTGAGCTCCCACTGTCCACCAGGATCCTCTTTATCCAAGCAGGAGCAACCTAGACAAATATGACTAGTGGGTCTATAGTTGGGGCTTCGACCTTATCAGCATCTCGGTTTCTAAATATGATGTCGTCTGCCATCGTCCTCTGCTGTTTGGCCGGATCCCCTTCATCAAGTGTACTGCAACTTTAGAAACTCACATGCCTGATTGAATTGGCGTATGATTCCATTTCCCTCCATCTCCGGTCCACTGGATGAGGACCACCACTAACTGTATTTGGTAAGCCCTGACTTTCGCGGATCATTTGGCATACCATGCTGAGAGGTCAGGTGTTGCTATATTCGGAGGGTGGCGAGCCAAAGTGTGGTCGGGTTCCACAGTGCGAGGTAGGATCGGGCGCCGTCGACGATCCGTATCTCGCCTCCTTGGCTCAGTGTCTTCTAGGACATATGCCCTGGAGAATGTTCCTGCTGGTGGTAGTTTTGATTGGAGTTATTTCGGGTATCGACTCCTATGTCAACTGCAATGGCGGTGTCTTGGTTGTCCATAGTATGTTGTGGAACAGTTCCTCCTCGTGAGGAGGGTCCTGTATGAAAACTAGCGGAAGGGCCAACTCTTATCTGCCCAACAGTTAATGCTTGTTGGTGACCAGTGGTATGCGCATGGCTTCCGTCTAGCCTGGGACGAGTAGATCTGCCGCTGTAATCAGACGAGGCGGAGCTTTCAGTGGAGGAATGAGGAGCGTGGTCCCTTCTGGATTTTCTACGCCTTTGGCGGTTTAGTTCATTAGTCAACTCAGCATTGGCACGTAGTTTTTCAATCAGCTATTGTGGACTTTGGGTTAGTTTCTGGAGTAATGCCTCGAACTCTTGTCGAGTGATCGGACCTGATGGATCTGAATGCCTGGTATCATCTTGATTGGGTGGAGGGAGTTGCGGGGGACTTTGTCAATCTCGGCCTTCTTGACCGGCGGCAGTAGAAGTGGTTCTCGTGGTAACCATCTTAAGGTGTAGAATCCTTTCCAAGATTTCGGTAAATCTGAATAGTACGGAAGGAGTCTAAAATTGAATCTGGATCTCTCTCTTAGATTTACGCAATCCGATATCGACGACAGATCCAATGAGCAGGAGAAAACCTGGGTTTTTTCAGTGAAAGCACCAAAGTGTTTGCACCAAAATTGGGCAACACCCTTCGGAAATTTTTGAAGAGATAATAAATGAAGAAATTAAATTGAAAATGAGGATTATCTAACAAAAACTCCAAGTCATAGAAAAGTAAATTGCATAGAAGACAGTAATTTAGAGTGGTTCGGCGTTTTGCCTACGTCCACTATGAAGTTTTATAACTTTATTGCTTAATACTTGAAGGTTACAAGTGTTTTAGAACGAAATACAGCAAATAATAGACTTAAGCTTGAAATCAATGGAAGTGAAGATGATGTAGAGTGATTCTGGCAGAGTTCGGGCGTGCTTTTTCTTTAGAAAT
This sequence comes from Allium cepa, assembly GCA_030765085.1. Lineage (NCBI taxonomy): Eukaryota > Viridiplantae > Streptophyta > Magnoliopsida > Asparagales > Amaryllidaceae > Allium > Allium cepa. Next base: position 978,112,303 of record CM060931.1, read on the forward strand.
TCTCCGATCCACTTTCATAATGACCAAGGGCTCTATTTATAGGTGTAGAGGCTGATATTTCACCTAAAATCAGGGGAGACCACTTCTGGCACGTGAGAGGCGACCACATGCCCGGCCTCAGGATATCCGGGCCCACTTTAGGATCGGTTCGAACTCTAGTTCGAGTCGATCAAAAAAGTGTCCAATCGAGGTGAAATTTGGTGTGGACATTCTACAACATGCGTAAAGCTCCGTTGAAAATTTCATAGCATTTGGACTTGTAGATCTCGAGTTATGATCGATTCAAGGTTGCATTCTCGGTTGACGCGCTTGGTTCGAATCGATCCCTTCGATTCGATGGGGCCGAATCGATGACTCGAGCATGTGCCTAGTGACGTGGCGTGCGCGCTTCTGGGGTTCATCCTTCTTTTTCTCCGTGTTTACTGGGTCGAACCCATGGTTTTAGCCGCCTTGACTTGGTGGATTCGAAGGAGTGGATTCGAAGACATGCTCCTTCGATTCGATCGAATGGATGTTCCTTCGTATCGATCAAGGTATGCGATATTTGATTGACATGAAGGCTTCTCAACTGAATGGATTCGAAGACGGTCGTGGGATGGAGTCGAAGTTCTTCAACTGCATCGATTCGAAGGTCTTCCTCTTGATGGATACGAACCAAGGCCCTATCCTGATGGATTCGAACCAAGGCTTGTTCGATGGGTTCGAACCGAGGCTTGTGTCTTATGGATTCGACCTTATATACTCTGATGGAGGCGAAGTGGAGTGACTTCATAGACTCAAAGGACTTCAACCTGATGGATACGAAGTGGAGTGATCCCATGGATTCGAAGTAAAAAGAACTCGATTGATTCGAACTCATGCTCTCCTGATGGATTCGAATTAGGGTTATTTCCTCCAACTTGCATCGATGATAGCTTGAGCATACGAATTCAGATTGACTTGAAATTTGAGATACTGACTTCTACGATCTTTCTTGTCGTATCCTATCAATTGTAGCTCAATTTGGACTTGAACAAAATTCATCGATATCCATAGTGAAGCGTAGTATGACCAATCTTTGAGACGAATTGTCCTATGTTTTCAATCGATCTTTTGGTATCACGGCTTTGCCAAAAAGCGGGATAACAATAGGAACCAGAAAAGAAAACATAAATTATTTAACATAGATAAGGTTTGGGAGTTTTATAATGCAGTAAAGTAAATGTATATAAATCAGATTTGTTTTAATATGTATAGATTATTTTAAAATGTACATAGGTTATGTTTTAGTGTATGAGTTTTAAAAGAAAAGGAAATATTACCTGTTTTTGGGAAATTTTTAGTCTAAAATAAATTACTAGTTAATTAAATTTTAAAATGGAAATAGGTTGTTCAATTTATCTCAGATGTTAATAAATCATATAATATTTCTATAAGGTTTAAAACTATGAATAAAGCAAGTCGAGATTTGGATTGGGATTGCAAATTAAAGGACAAAGGTGAGTTAATCTCACTCATCTGGGTTTTACTTAAATTTTAATGGTTAAATTTAAATAATTGGATGAATGATTGAATTGATTTGATGTGCTATATTATGTATAGTAGTATATCATACATATTGGAGTGATTGATTACCCGTATTAGATAGCGGATGAGACCTTATGCGTCGCATAATAGCGGATGATATTATATTTAAAACCCATATACCGTGATATTCCACCTTGAAGTGGAATTGGCATTTTATTGTGCTCACATCTGTGGATGCAGGGAAACAAGTTGGAGGGATCCAATTGGATTCCTCAAAATATTTAGATTTGATAAAAATATTCTGTGATATAATTATTTGCTATCCTGTGATGAATTATTTTGATAATTGGAAATGTTGGATACTTTGGTTGATTTAAAATACTTCAATGAAATGAGTTATCAAAATCTATAGAAATGGGATATCTGAAAAGAATATAAAAGAGTGAATTTGAGTAAAATAATCATAGAAATTTGAATAAATAAAAAATGAATTGGAAAAGAATAAAAAGTGATTTTTGAATTCTGATAAATAAAATTCCAAGTACGGGAAATGAGATTTTGAATAAATGGGAATAAGTGATTTTATTTTTAAAATCAAGTGATATTATATCAATAAATAAAGAATTTATTTTAAATTCAAGGTTTGAATTTATTTGAACGGATAAAGAAGAAACTTGGGAAATATGAAATTGGTATTTCAAGTTAAAAAGATTTTAAATCATAATGAAGAAATAAAATCTGAAGTTAATGGATTTTGGAAAAAATGGAGTAAGTAAGGAAATTTATTCAAAAGTGAAGTAATTTTGAAATCAATTTGGGGATTGATTTAAGTGTGTAAAACCGGGATTTTTAAAAAGAGAAGTGAGACTTGAAATTTATAAACTGGGTTTATAAAAGCATAATGATATATCAGTGGATATTTGGAAGAATAAATTCACGGTGGGGATTTATTAAGGGAATGAGAAAAAAAATTTAAAAATAAATAGTGATTTATTTTTAAAGGATGTGAAGGGAAGCGTATTTCCCTGAATAGCCAAATACGTTTTCAAAGCAAATTTTTAAATAAAAGTTAAAAGTTTTAATGCTTTTTAATAAGCATGTTTTAGAAAATTTATTATTTCTAAATGTTTAAATTCAAAAGTAAGTAATTTTCAAATCTATTATTGTAGTAATTATTTAAAGGTGACTGGGTATTTTGTTTTAAAAGAGAAATTCTAGTTTTATATTTGATGAAATAGCCTCATTTTAAATATTCCTAAAGTATATATTTTAATAAAGTATTGAAGTAGTTCTCAATTTAAATGTTAAGGTATATTTTATAATAAAGTATTTTAAATTATTTTAAAATCTAAAGCTTTGTACTTGGTGTTTTCAGTGGAAATAAATAGTTGGGAATTCATTCCATGAGAAGAGTAGGGTTGGAAAACTGTTTTCAAAAAGGTTTGAAAGTGGAAACATATCTTTCGAAGATATTTTGAGGTTAATAAATAATTTGGAAAATTATTTATGTTCGATGGATGTTTGTGAACATTAATTTACAGTTAAATAACCGACTACCAATATTGGACAATGCGCTAATCGTTTCGAAGAGACCTGGATCGGGATTACTTTCTCAAAAACCACTTCGATCCGTTTTGAACGTTTTCATGTGGAAAACAAGAGTTCAAAGTCGAAGATGGAGCAGTGAAGTGCAAGGGCTAGTTGCTACTAATCCTAAGGATGATTCCAAAATGGATGTTGTAGGAGTAGTGCATTCGGTTCCGTTCGAACCCGGGACGGACTTGTATGGATGAATGCTTTCAGAACATCGTCAGGTGGACAATGATCATTCTAAGTGAAATGTTCTAAAAAGATAACGCTTAGCCTCGAGCCTCATCAATCGGGAATGACTGAAAATAAGGGCTTATCCAGCAAGACTAAGTGGGTAGCGCCCATTAGGATGACGTCATCCCTATCTAGATGTCCCTTTTTATTTCGGCTTAGTGGTGGGGTTGCTGATCCTAACCATGGGGTGATCTTACTTGGGATTATCTTGTAAGGGGTAGTCTCAGTCTTGTGTTGCAAGGGAGTTAGGGTGGCTCCTTGGTACGCTGATCTAGACTAGGTACCGTGATAGGTGGTGCCCTAGTACCTAGTCATTAGTTGGAAATCAATTCTCCCTACGTGCCTTTTACAGTTTTGTTTGTATTACCCACGATTGTGGCTAGTAGCTGGAATTTAATTAATGTAACAATTCCGTCTATTTTAATAAGTATTTGTAAATAGACCCTATTAAAATATCAGAGGATTTTGATAAAAAGTGTTTTGGCTATCGTAAGTTGAAAACCCGACATGTTTATTCGTGGCGTGGTCTTACGAGATTCTTTTGTTTGCAAAAGTATTTTGAAAATTTAATAATCAAGTTAAGTGTGGTTTTCTCACGCTGGTTTTCTAGACTGACTCGGGTGTTATTTAACTAAAATGCTCGGGTCAGACCAAGTATTATAGAATACAGGAAAGAATCCTGTGGAGCTCAGGAGGCGAGCTGGATGGCGATACGTACTTCCGTATTTGTGTTAAATATTCCGCTGTGCATTCAGATAGTGAGGACAGGTTATGATTATTGTCCAGTTGTGTGTTATGTATACTCTGATGATGTAATGTATAAAGAGATTTTTTTTGTGTAAAGATCATTTATTATCTATTATATTTTATTCCGCTGCGATGGTTAGATTCCGATGTTGTTTTCTATTTTCTTCTTCTACCTCTTCTTCTTTAACCCAAATGGTTCGTATTTCAGTTCATCTTGAGTTGAGTGATGGAGAATAGTGTCGACTCAAGGGGTACGGGTTTGCGGGCTGTTACATTTGGTATCAGAGCTGAAGGTTAAGCGAGAACCTTGACTCTGGTGGGGATTACTCATCGAAAATAGAGTCCGTAGTACTCTAGAATGAGTTTGAGCGTATCAATAATTATGAGCGCGTATTTGTTAGTGGATATAAAAATGGTTTTATATTGTGTTGATTGATTTATTGAGCGGCATATGAACCTTCGTCGACACAATCTGGACAACTGTATCGAAGGGGTTTCTAAACACTTGAATAGAACAATTCGACATAATATTGTTTTCGAAAGCGGGGAAATGAAATAGTTTTACCTAAAAATATATTTTGATATAAAGGAAATATTTTCTTAAATTGTTATATAACTTGGATGTTTGAGTGATAATATCTTAAACAAATAAGATTATAAAATTTGGAATGACTTGGATAATCAAATGGGAGTTTGTATGAGCATAAATTATACAAATGAATTATAGTTAAAATTTGATTTAAGTAAAAATTTGAAAATTTAAAACCCTGAAGATTTTGGAAGTATTTTTGGAAGTGTTTTGAAGACAAATAAATTTTAGGAAAGGAAATTGTTTCGAATAAATTTTGGGAAAGGAAATTGTTTCGGCGATGACTGCTGTTTGCGCCAAAAATTGGCCACAAACACCCGATAGTCATTGAAAGCACCCTTTCACGATCACAGATCACAGATAACAAATATGTAGAGAAATAAGTACTGAAAATCACTCAGCAAATTCATAATAATGCAATAAATGACACAGGATTTATAGTGGTTCGACGATCATGCCTACGTCCACTCTGAAGTTTATGTCTTTATTAATTCACTTGATGATTTCAATCGGTTACAACGGATTAAAGTTGATGATAGCTTCGAAATCTGATTACAACATCGATAATGAAGAATAGAATTGAATCCGGCAAAGTCTGGACGACGAATGGCCAAAAGATCCCCTTTTCTGAAGGCTTCATGTAACGACCCAGAATTTTTAATAATTTAAATTTGAATATTTAATTAATTTTAAATATTAATAAGTGAATTTTTGGAGTCGAATAAATTTTATTTTGAATTTTGGATTTAATTTTGCAATTAAATCGATTTATTTAATAGTGAGATTCCACAAATAATTTAATATTGGGTTAAATATGATTGAAAATGATTTGGAAAATTTTATTTTATCATATTTAAGTTATAGAAATATTTTGGAACTTGTAAAACTGAATTTGGAGTTAATTTGTAAAAAATTGAATATTTTAATATTTAATTATCGACTGAAAAATAGCCAATTTTTGAACAGTCTCGGAATTGAACGAAACGAGTTCCATTGGATCCGTAATAGTTAGTTATTATCGGATTTCAAATTTCGTAGCAAACGGAGTTGTCGTTTGACCGTGGCAGCTCGAAACGCATCGATATCGTTTTAATATTTATTTAGCGAGTTAAAATAGCCATTTTTCAAACGGTCTCGGATTTCGACGAAACCAGTTTCATCGGATCCGTAATGTGATATTATTGTAAGATTTCAAATTTCAAGTCGTTTGGATTTATCGTTTGTCCGGTACAAGCCAAAACGCCTAGAAATCGTTTAAATCGGTTTAAATTTAAATCGAGCGTTTATTGCCGTATCTCACACATATGATGGAATTAGCTTACGAAACCTGTTCCATTGTGTCCGGAATGTGGAAAAACCTTAGGATCGCCTGGCGGAACGCGTCGTTTGGAGTTCGTTTGCAAAAGCGTAAAATTAAGAATTTTATTATTAAAATAATATTAGTATATATATGTTATTTTATCTCAAAACCCTAGGAGATTAGGGCCAGCCGCCATTATTAGTTCCAATGGCCAGAAATCACCCGAATTCTCCTCCAATTATCTTATAATCCGCGCATCGATTCAAGAAGTTATCAACTGCAAAGTCGTAGAGGACTCTAAGATCTACAAGTTCAACGGTTGAGATCGTGTTCGGAGCTTTGGGTCAACGGGTATTTGGGCACAAAGGCCGTGCGTTTCATGCATTCCTCAAGGTGGAGGAGGGGGCCGAGCTCCAAGGGGTGGTGGCCGAGCATGGGGGTTGACGAGGGCTTCAAAGTGGCACGTCCTGATCGAGCTGGAACGCGACGGTTTGGGGGCGATTTCAAACCCTAGATTGGAGCTTATGGGTTTCTTTTGCACGATGATAACCTGGAGGGGACGCATTCTTGAACGGGAGAGAAGGTGAGGGTGGGGGCCGCATGCGTGTGTGAGTGGTGAGGTGGATTCTTTTTTTTTATTTGTTTTGGTTAGTTTAAATTTAAAGATTCAAATCGTGTAACTTTAAAACGTGATATCTTTTGCATGCGAGGTCGGATTCGAACGAGATTTTTTGCGTTGGCTTCGTATCGCCGAGCTCTTCGCAATGCAGCTGGTTTGGAGTCGATTGGAGCTCGTTTGAATTTCGGGTAAAATTAAACGTTCGTTTAATTTTATTCGAAACGAACGCGAAAAACGGAAATAAAATCAAGGTGAGAACTCCTCACTCAATCGAAAGGTTTTGTTTAAAATTTTGAATAGTTAATATTGATTGTTGATGGTTGATTGATTGTGCTAGTAGATATAGTAGGATATATACTATATATAGCGATATATATATATTGGCATATGTATATATCGGATTTGATTTCCCGCCTCGTATAGCGGATGAGACCCTATTGCGCCGTTATTAAGCGGAATATTTATAAAATCCCATATACCGCGATATTCCACCTTGAAGTGGAATTGGTATTGTGCTAACGTCTGTGGGTGCAGGGAAACAGGTTGGAGGGATCCAACCGGATTCCTCACATATTTATTTGTTTATAAATCTTATGTTGATTGTTGATAATCATATTGATATATGACACTTATTCCCGTGATTGACCATCTGATGTTGTTGCATCATCGGATTCAAATTTTTAAAATTAAAAATAACGGTTTTGAATTTAAAAGGGGTTTAAAAGTGATTTCTCAAAGAATATGGTTTATTAAAAAAAAATTTGAATTGATTAAATTTTAAAATAAATAGATGGATAAATTTTTATGTTTTAAAAATTTATATTTTTATGAAATATAACTTAAAAGAAATTTTTAACAATAATAGGTTTTTATAAAATAGTTAAATTTGGTTTTTGGGAAGTTATTATTATTAATGGTTTATATAAAGGATTTTATAAATGGATGTTTTTAAATAAAAATTATTGAAGTTATAGGATTTATAGATTAATAAATGTGAAATTTATAAAACGAACGGTTATTGGAAAAATTTAAGTTTATAAGTTATTAACTTATAGAAATGGATTTGGGCATTAAAAAGGGGAATTTTATAGAAATTGTTAATAAATGAAGATTTCATTAGTTGAAATTATTATAAGCCATAAAGAAATCTTGTAAGTGATAAGATTTTAAATTGGTGAAGTTCAAAAGAACGATTTGGGTAAATAGATAATATTATAAGTATTTAACTCATAATATTGATTTTAGTATATAATCGAGTTATGTAAATCGAATTGGACTAATAAAAGGAGATTTCTAAAACGAAGTTTCATAAATAGAAATGGGATGTATGGACATTGTTATAAATCCGAAAAATCAATTTAATTTGATAAATTGAATATGGAATTTGTTAAAGGGGTTGTATTCACTATTTTTGAACGGTGAATGTATTATTTTATTAAATGAACGTGTTTTTGGAAAAGAACGTTCTAAATGGAATTTAAAACTAATTAAAGACGTTTTAAGATATGTTAAGTATCGAAATCATAGATTTCAACATTGATTGTTGAAATAGACGATTTCGAGAAATAGAAGGGAATATTTTGAATAGTAGTGGATTTATGTATCCATTTTTTTTATTTCAAATCCATATACTAGTGTTTTTGGGTTGTCGTAACGATGTTTTACGCAACATTCGTTTTTAACCCAAATAAATGTGAATAAAGGAATGTTTTCTTAAAGAGAATGGAATAAATACTTAACTGTGATTTAAGTATATGGAATATTTTCAAATCGTTGAAAATAAATAAATTTGTGAATTACTTATTTTTAAAATAAGCATGGGAATGGTTTTCTAATATGAAATGGAACGGTTTTTGTGAATTCACCTTTAAGGTAATTGAAAGCAAATAACTTGAAATCGATTTGGGAATCGTATGCTAGTAGATGCTTGGAATTTAAATCCACTTTGGAATTTATATATATGAAGGGAAATTTGTTTAAAAATAAATGTTGATTTATTTTTAAATATGAAAATATAATTTACGAATTTGGAACGTAAGTTAAAATAAATCGGTAAAGATTTGTTTGGTGGTTTGAAATTTGTTTCAAAAGGTATATATGGTTAAGGTGATTTGAAATTAGTTTTCAAATGGTTAAGGTGATTTGAAATTGGTTTGCAAATGGTTAATGTAATTTGAAAATTGGTTTTCAAATGGTAAAGGTAAATTGAAAATTGGTTTTTCAATTGGTTAAGTGTGGAAAATTTTATCGTGAAGTGGTTTTGGTAAAACAAATAACTGGGGCAATTATTTGGAAATGGTGTATATATATATATATATCTTGTGAAGATATTTTTGGGATTAAATAATTTTGGAAATTTATTTGGAATCTGATGATGTGGCGCATCTTTATTGATAGTTAAATAACCGACTATCAATATTTACCCTTGGATGGTATTGGTTGTGTTTGTTTGGAATTGAATGCACACTTATTTTTAAAAATAAGCGCTCGCTATTCGGTTTAGCCGGGAGAGGACCTTTGTGTCATATATCCCATTCCGAATATGCGATACGTCGTTTGGATTGCATTTGAAGACCGGTGTTGAAGACCGGGTATTTGTGAAAACGATAGGATGACCTATCGATTGTCTCCGCATCGTTAGCTACGATATGGAGATTTCCTTTGTGATGGGAAATTTTATCGGGATTGTGAATACCCGGATTGCAAGGGCTTCTTTGGAAGTGCCTTCGGTTCTGTTCGAACCCGGAACAGACTTGTATGGTTACGTGTCTGACATTACATTTTGAGAGATAGAGCAGATTTCTTTCAAATACATTTCTGTTGGTGGCGGAGAATTTATTCTCTTAGCTTAACACCCTTCTCTGAGACGTACGAGCTCAGAGGTTATGTAGTTGAAGGTTATCAGCGATATTTCCCAATCTGGTAATGTGGCATGCTGAGTGCTGCTGTGTGATGATCATTGGTTGGTCATTTGTGATATGATCATTTGTTTGATCATTTATCTTTGTGATTATTGCTTTGGTCATCTGTGGACCCGAAGCATGGCTTTGTTACACAAAGCGTAGCTTTGTGGACGAGACTTCGTCAGGACCTCACTCCCCGGAAATGGTCGAAACAGGAATATGCGGCAAGGTTATGAGGGTCGCGCCCTTTAGGGTATGTCATTTCCTTCTGGTAAAGGGTGGTATCATGGTATGGAGCCCAGATACTTACTCATGTTGATACACTATACCTATTACTGTGTGGTGTTGTTGTTGCGAGCGCTCGGATAAAGGTCCCAAAGGACCGGGGGATGGCATATTCGTGTAGTAGTTACCTAGTTACAGAGGTAACCCGGCCTTGTGTTGGCAGAGATCTAACCGTAACGTTAGTTCTCGGGACGTCCCGCCAGAGGCGATCCCATGTGGCAGTAGGAAGTTCCTTAGCCTGACCATTTGTTGGAAATCCATTCATCCAATACGTGCCTTGTACGGTTTTAGTTGTAGAACCTGCCATTTAACATGGCAGCTATAGTAGGCATAGTATCATGGTACCTATGCTGGCTAGGATTTATACTATACTTTCGAAATTGTTTTCCACTATGCACTAGTAATAATATAAAAAGAAATTTTCTCGTATTAAGCATATTTGACTATCATAAGGAGAAATCTCCCCCATGTGTGCGTTTGCATTGTGTGTGTGCCGGGAGGCCTTATGGTAGTTTCATTTTCCAAAAAGCATTGCGGATTTCAAAATTTAAACTTTCTTGTTGCGTGTTTAAAGATAAACTGTTTTGAGTTCTCACACCAGTCACATGACTGACCTGGAGTTTATTGTTCCTTTCCTAAACTCTGGGTGCCCACTATTTTCCACACGGGCAGTCTAGAGTTAGGTTATCAGGTTATTCTGGATTCGGGAGTTGCTGTGCAGATCTGGAGGCGAGCCAGATAGCGTAGTCTATTATCTATTGTATATAGTATTTCTTTCCGCTGTTGTTGTCGTACACTCTGATTGATGTAATGTAATGTGATGTAATGTATAAAATGTATAGTTCTTTTGTTTTAATGAATATTCATTTATCTATTATATGTTGTTCCGCTGCGACTGTGAGATTCTGTTATTGTTTCTCGTTCTGTTACTTGTTTTTCTGTTTTCTCTTCTCTTTCTTTTCTTTCTTCTTCTACCTCTTTCTTCTTCTAAAACCCAAACGGTTCGATTTTTCGGCAACGAAAAATCCCGATCGTTACATTTGGTATCAGAGCTTATGGTTAAGCGACAACCTGCTCTGTTGGGTGTTACTCATTAGAGATAGAGTCAGCAGTACTCTAGAATGAGTGTGAGTGTAATAATAGATATGAGTGCGTATTTGTTAGTGAGTATAAAATTGTTTTATATTGTGATGATTGGTTTGTTGAGTGGTATATGAACCTTCGTCGGCGCAGCCTCGAAAACTGAATCGAAGGGGTTCCTAAACACTTGAATAGAACAATTCGACACAATATTGTTTTAAATTGGGTAAATGAAATAATTTTACCTTGATTATATTTTGTATATAAAGAAAATAATTTTTCAGGAATTATTGAAGTGTGTATATAATTGATTGCTTGGTTGTTGTAAATGATATAAATATAAAATAATTAAAAGTTGTTTGAATAAGCTAATAAAAGCAACTATTGTAAAAGAATAATGGTATAAACCAATGAATCATAAGATGAAATTATAATTAATAATGAGTTACAATTGTAAGATAATCATGTATGTATATAAGAAGTAAAATTATATAAGTAAAAGGTTTATAAAAGTGATTTATGAATAGAAAGGAAATTTTTGAAAGAATATTTAGCATTGATTTCACTATTGTCACTGGGAAATAATAAGGGTGATGACTGCAGCATCATCAGTATCATTTTCGAGTTTCTATGTGATGGATTTGCTACAATAATGAATTTAAAATTGAAGTTTTGTTGTAATAAACCAATTTGAAATTAAAATTCAATTTGAAATTGATAAATATAAGTGAAAAAAAGGTTTTGAACTTATAATATAAGTTAGAAGTTGAATAATAAGTTTTATAACTTATTAAATGGAAAATGTAAGTAAAACCGATTATTGAAATGGTTAAACAATAAAGTTAAGTAAAATGGAATATGGATTTAAATGTTGATATGAAGTTGTCTTAAGTAAGTGTTAAATGGAATTAACTTTAGAATTGAAATTCGAACTTGACTGATAAGTGTAAAACTTAAGTTTAATTAACAAATGATGTTTAAATGGAATAACTTAAGTGAAGTTGAATAAAAAATCGATCTTTGCATCAAAGTTAAATAATCAAGTGAATTAAATGATGTAAATAAAGTTGAAATGGAATGCAAGTTAAGTAATGTTGAAAGAATTGATGTTAATATCAAAATAAATGAATAAAGTGAGTAAATGAAATTGTTAAAGATGTGAACTTAAGTTATATAAATGAAATTCAATTTTATTTGTAAAAAGAACTAGCAATTGAATTAAAGAATGGATTGAATGTTAATCAATCGAATGTAAGTAAGTTGATATGAAACGATGTATGTAAGTGTAAATTCATTGAAGTTAGTTGAATAATTGGATGAAAATCAATTGAATGCTAAACCAATTGGAATTAAAACAGTTGAACCAAATTGAATGTAAGTAAAATAAATAAATTTGGTTGTATTGGATGTACATTGGTCGTTATTGCTTGTTGGTTGGTTGTATGTAAATTCATTAAGTGTTAATGAAATTGAATTAGTAAAATTTGAAAGCTATGTAATTGAATTCAAATGAAAATTGGAATGCAAAGTTGAATGAAAATGAATATGCAACTTTAATAGTAAACTAAAAGTGGTATAAGAAGCATGTATTGGAAATTTTATAATTGAATTGGCAAATTGGTTTGAATATTATAATTAGATATTATGCTAGCAGGATATACAGGTTATAAAGGAATTGGGATTTTGATTTCAAAGTTAAAAAAAAAAAATTTGTAACGCTCGACAAAAAGGTACGTATTTCAGTTTTTATATGAGATTTGATGATTTCCTTCTCCAGCCACTTGGCTTTCTCTTTTCTTTTTGATTCTGAGGGGCCGTAGAGCCGTTTTGTAGTCGTACCGATCTAGCCGCGCAAAGGAGACTCTGGCGAAATTTTTCGAAAATTTAGGGAGTTAGAGAAATTTTGAGAAATTTTGAAAGTTTGAAATTTGAATTTAAATTTAAATTTGAATTGTTGAGTAAACAATGTTGTTTGAAACCTATAATTGAAGTTGGAAAGCTAATTGAAATGATAGTAAATCTTTAATAAAAAGATTGGTGTTAGAAGGTTGATAAAACTATTAGTTTTGGAAAAATAATAAACGGATTATGAATTATTCTCCTTAACTTGCAATTTCGAGGACGAAATTCTTTTAAGGGGGGAAGATTGTAACGACCCAGAATTTTTAATAATTTAAATTTGAATATTTAATTAATTTTAAATATTAATAAGTGAATTTTTGGAGTCGAATAAATTTTATTTTGAATTTTGGATTTAATTTTGCAATTAAATCGATTTATTTAATAGTGAGATTCCACAAATAATTTAATATTGGGTTAAATATGATTGAAAATGATTTGGAAAATTTTATTTTATCATATTTAAGTTATAGAAATATTTTGGAACTTGTAAAACTGAATTTGGAGTTAATTTGTAAAAAATTGAATATTTTAATATTTAATTATCGACTGAAAAATAGCCAATTTTTGAACAGTCTCGGAATTGAACGAAACGAGTTCCATTGGATCCGTAATAGTTAGTTATTATCGGATTTCAAATTTCGTAGCAAACGGAGTTGTCGTTTGACCGTGGCAGAATATTGGGTTAAATATGATTGAAAATGATTTGGAAAATTTTATTTTATCATATTTAAGTTATAGAAATATTTTGGAACTTGTAAAACTGAATTTGGAGTTAATTTGTAAAAAATTGAATATTTTAATATTTAATTATCGACTGAAAAATAGCCAATTTTTGAACAGTCTCGGAATTGAACGAAACGAGTTCCATTGGATCCGTAATAGTTAGTTATTATCGGATTTCAAATTTCGTAGCAAACGGAGTTGTCGTTTGACCGTGGCAGCTCGAAACGCATCGATATCGTTTTAATATTTATTTAGCGAGTTAAAATAGCCATTTTTCAAACGGTCTCGGATTTCGACGAAACCAGTTTCATCGGATCCGTAATGTGATATTATTGTAAGATTTCAAATTTCAAGTCGTTTGGATTTATCGTTTGTCCGGTACAAGCCAAAACGCCTAGAAATCGTTTAAATCGGTTTAAATTTAAATCGAGCGTTTATTGCCGTATCTCACACATATGATGGAATTAGCTTACGAAACCTGTTCCATTGTGTCCGGAATGTGGAAAAACCTTAGGATCGCCTGGCGGAACGCGTCGTTTGGAGTTCGTTTGCAAAAGCGTAAAATTAAGAATTTTATTATTAAAATAATATTAGTATATATATGTTATTTTATCTCAAAACCCTAGGAGATTAGGGCCAGCCGCCATTATTAGTTCCAATGGCCAGAAATCACCCGAATTCTCCTCCAATTATCTTATAATCCGCGCATCGATTCAAGAAGTTATCAACTGCAAAGTCGTAGAGGACTCTAAGATCTACAAGTTCAACGGTTGAGATCGTGTTCGGAGCTTTGGGTCAACGGGTATTTGGGCACAAAGGCCGTGCGTTTCATGCATTCCTCAAGGTGGAGGAGGGGGCCGAGCTCCAAGGGGTGGTGGCCGAGCATGGGGGTTGACGAGGGCTTCAAAGTGGCACGTCCTGATCGAGCTGGAACGCGACGGTTTGGGGGCGATTTCAAACCCTAGATTGGAGCTTATGGGTTTCTTTTGCACGATGATAACCTGGAGGGGACGCATTCTTGAACGGGAGAGAAGGTGAGGGTGGGGGCCGCATGCGTGTGTGAGTGGTGAGGTGGATTCTTTTTTTTTATTTGTTTTGGTTAGTTTAAATTTAAAGATTCAAATCGTGTAACTTTAAAACGTGATATCTTTTGCATGCGAGGTCGGATTCGAACGAGATTTTTTGCGTTGGCTTCGTATCGCCGAGCTCTTCGCAATGCAGCTGGTTTGGAGTCGATTGGAGCTCGTTTGAATTTCGGGTAAAATTAAACGTTCGTTTAATTTTATTCGAAACGAACGCGAAAAACGGAAATAAAATCAAGGTGAGAACTCCTCACTCAATCGAAAGGTTTTGTTTAAAATTTTGAATAGTTAATATTGATTGTTGATGGTTGATTGATTGTGCTAGTAGATATAGTAGGATATATACTATATATAGCGATATATATATATTGGCATATGTATATATCGGATTTGATTTCCCGCCTCGTATAGCGGATGAGACCCTATTGCGCCGTTATTAAGCGGAATATTTATAAAATCCCATATACCGCGATATTCCACCTTGAAGTGGAATTGGTATTGTGCTAACGTCTGTGGGTGCAGGGAAACAGGTTGGAGGGATCCAACCGGATTCCTCACATATTTATTTGTTTATAAATCTTATGTTGATTGTTGATAATCATATTGATATATGACACTTATTCCCGTGATTGACCATCTGATGTTGTTGCATCATCGGATTCAAATTTTTAAAATTAAAAATAACGGTTTTGAATTTAAAAGGGGTTTAAAAGTGATTTCTCAAAGAATATGGTTTATTAAAAAAAAATTTGAATTGATTAAATTTTAAAATAAATAGATGGATAAATTTTTATGTTTTAAAAATTTATATTTTTATGAAATATAACTTAAAAGAAATTTTTAACAATAATAGGTTTTTATAAAATAGTTAAATTTGGTTTTTGGGAAGTTATTATTATTAATGGTTTATATAAAGGATTTTATAAATGGATGTTTTTAAATAAAAATTATTGAAGTTATAGGATTTATAGATTAATAAATGTGAAATTTATAAAACGAACGGTTATTGGAAAAATTTAAGTTTATAAGTTATTAACTTATAGAAATGGATTTGGGCATTAAAAAGGGGAATTTTATAGAAATTGTTAATAAATGAAGATTTCATTAGTTGAAATTATTATAAGCCATAAAGAAATCTTGTAAGTGATAAGATTTTAAATTGGTGAAGTTCAAAAGAACGATTTGGGTAAATAGATAATATTATAAGTATTTAACTCATAATATTGATTTTAGTATATAATCGAGTTATGTAAATCGAATTGGACTAATAAAAGGAGATTTCTAAAACGAAGTTTCATAAATAGAAATGGGATGTATGGACATTGTTATAAATCCGAAAAATCAATTTAATTTGATAAATTGAATATGGAATTTGTTAAAGGGGTTGTATTCACTATTTTTGAACGGTGAATGTATTATTTTATTAAATGAACGTGTTTTTGGAAAAGAACGTTCTAAATGGAATTTAAAACTAATTAAAGACGTTTTAAGATATGTTAAGTATCGAAATCATAGATTTCAACATTGATTGTTGAAATAGACGATTTCGAGAAATAGAAGGGAATATTTTGAATAGTAGTGGATTTATGTATCCATTTTTTTTATTTCAAATCCATATACTAGTGTTTTTGGGTTGTCGTAACGATGTTTTACGCAACATTCGTTTTTAACCCAAATAAATGTGAATAAAGGAATGTTTTCTTAAAGAGAATGGAATAAATACTTAACTGTGATTTAAGTATATGGAATATTTTCAAATCGTTGAAAATAAATAAATTTGTGAATTACTTATTTTTAAAATAAGCATGGGAATGGTTTTCTAATATGAAATGGAACGGTTTTTGTGAATTCACCTTTAAGGTAATTGAAAGCAAATAACTTGAAATCGATTTGGGAATCGTATGCTAGTAGATGCTTGGAATTTAAATCCACTTTGGAATTTATATATATGAAGGGAAATTTGTTTAAAAATAAATGTTGATTTATTTTTAAATATGAAAATATAATTTACGAATTTGGAACGTAAGTTAAAATAAATCGGTAAAGATTTGTTTGGTGGTTTGAAATTTGTTTCAAAAGGTATATATGGTTAAGGTGATTTGAAATTAGTTTTCAAATGGTTAAGGTGATTTGAAATTGGTTTGCAAATGGTTAATGTAATTTGAAAATTGGTTTTCAAATGGTAAAGGTAAATTGAAAATTGGTTTTTCAATTGGTTAAGTGTGGAAAATTTTATCGTGAAGTGGTTTTGGTAAAACAAATAACTGGGGCAATTATTTGGAAATGGTGTATATATATATATATATCTTGTGAAGATATTTTTGGGATTAAATAATTTTGGAAATTTATTTGGAATCTGATGATGTGGCGCATCTTTATTGATAGTTAAATAACCGACTATCAATATTTACCCTTGGATGGTATTGGTTGTGTTTGTTTGGAATTGAATGCACACTTATTTTTAAAAATAAGCGCTCGCTATTCGGTTTAGCCGGGAGAGGACCTTTGTGTCATATATCCCATTCCGAATATGCGATACGTCGTTTGGATTGCATTTGAAGACCGGTGTTGAAGACCGGGTATTTGTGAAAACGATAGGATGACCTATCGATTGTCTCCGCATCGTTAGCTACGATATGGAGATTTCCTTTGTGATGGGAAATTTTATCGGGATTGTGAATACCCGGATTGCAAGGGCTTCTTTGGAAGTGCCTTCGGTTCTGTTCGAACCCGGAACAGACTTGTATGGTTACGTGTCTGACATTACATTTTGAGAGATAGAGCAGATTTCTTTCAAATACATTTCTGTTGGTGGCGGAGAATTTATTCTCTTAGCTTAACACCCTTCTCTGAGACGTACGAGCTCAGAGGTTATGTAGTTGAAGGTTATCAGCGATATTTCCCAATCTGGTAATGTGGCATGCTGAGTGCTGCTGTGTGATGATCATTGGTTGGTCATTTGTGATATGATCATTTGTTTGATCATTTATCTTTGTGATTATTGCTTTGGTCATCTGTGGACCCGAAGCATGGCTTTGTTACACAAAGCGTAGCTTTGTGGACGAGACTTCGTCAGGACCTCACTCCCCGGAAATGGTCGAAACAGGAATATGCGGCAAGGTTATGAGGGTCGCGCCCTTTAGGGTATGTCATTTCCTTCTGGTAAAGGGTGGTATCATGGTATGGAGCCCAGATACTTACTCATGTTGATACACTATACCTATTACTGTGTGGTGTTGTTGTTGCGAGCGCTCGGATAAAGGTCCCAAAGGACCGGGGGATGGCATATTCGTGTAGTAGTTACCTAGTTACAGAGGTAACCCGGCCTTGTGTTGGCAGAGATCTAACCGTAACGTTAGTTCTCGGGACGTCCCGCCAGAGGCGATCCCATGTGGCAGTAGGAAGTTCCTTAGCCTGACCATTTGTTGGAAATCCATTCATCCAATACGTGCCTTGTACGGTTTTAGTTGTAGAACCTGCCATTTAACATGGCAGCTATAGTAGGCATAGTATCATGGTACCTATGCTGGCTAGGATTTATACTATACTTTCGAAATTGTTTTCCACTATGCACTAGTAATAATATAAAAAGAAATTTTCTCGTATTAAGCATATTTGACTATCATAAGGAGAAATCTCCCCCATGTGTGCGTTTGCATTGTGTGTGTGCCGGGAGGCCTTATGGTAGTTTCATTTTCCAAAAAGCATTGCGGATTTCAAAATTTAAACTTTCTTGTTGCGTGTTTAAAGATAAACTGTTTTGAGTTCTCACACCAGTCACATGACTGACCTGGAGTTTATTGTTCCTTTCCTAAACTCTGGGTGCCCACTATTTTCCACACGGGCAGTCTAGAGTTAGGTTATCAGGTTATTCTGGATTCGGGAGTTGCTGTGCAGATCTGGAGGCGAGCCAGATAGCGTAGTCTATTATCTATTGTATATAGTATTTCTTTCCGCTGTTGTTGTCGTACACTCTGATTGATGTAATGTAATGTGATGTAATGTATAAAATGTATAGTTCTTTTGTTTTAATGAATATTCATTTATCTATTATATGTTGTTCCGCTGCGACTGTGAGATTCTGTTATTGTTTCTCGTTCTGTTACTTGTTTTTCTGTTTTCTCTTCTCTTTCTTTTCTTTCTTCTTCTACCTCTTTCTTCTTCTAAAACCCAAACGGTTCGATTTTTCGGCAACGAAAAATCCCGATCGTTACACTTCAGGGTGCTATTTATAGGCGTAGGAGGCTCAGATCTCGCTCATACTTCGGGAGGCTTTTTCTGGCAGGTGAGTGGGCCCACGCGACTGACCCCACCAAGTTCGAATCGATCTAAGTTCGATACGAAGTGATTTCGTATCCATTAAAAGATGATCCAATCGAGATGAAACTTGGCAGGAGCAATCTTTATATTGTATGGAAGCTTCTGTGAAAATTTCGCTGCATTTGGACCAGTGGATCTTGAGATATGATCGATACGAGATGGTAATTTTCGTTTCCTGCTGTCTTCGAATTCATGCCATCGTATCCATCCCCTTCGACTCGATGGAACACGTGGTACTGTAGTGGCGTGGCGCGCACTCCTCGCATCGATCCTATTTTTGCTCCGAGTTGACCACTTCGTACCCACGAATTTCGCCTTGTTCTTATCAAGTGCCACGACCGATTTGCATCGATGAATACGAATCATTGATCGATACGAACAGGATCGAGACGAACCGAGTGGTAACAACCAGGGCAGATTTCATGGATACGAAACAGCGATTTGTCACTGTTGATGGATGCGAGGACGATCGATACGAAGTAGTGCTTGGGGGTGGATACGAGACCGATCGACTCGAAGTAGGGTACACCAATGGATGCGAAGTGGTGTGGGTTGATCGATGCGAACGTTATCGATTCGAACCTGATGG
Source organism: Allium cepa (assembly GCA_030765085.1). Lineage (NCBI taxonomy): Eukaryota > Viridiplantae > Streptophyta > Magnoliopsida > Asparagales > Amaryllidaceae > Allium > Allium cepa. The sequence continues at coordinate 978,131,772 of CM060931.1, forward strand.
ATACGAATGATGGATTCGAACTGCTCTAAACTCAACGGATACGAACATGCTGAGCGATGCCCATTTGATCGATTCGAGACCGATCGATTCGAACTGACCGATATCATGTCACTTATCGATTCGAACTCGATCGATTCGAAGTATGTGGAACCTAATGGATTCGAACAAAACAAACATTAATGGATACGAATCCGATGGATTCGAAATGGGCATCTCCTCAACATTTTTTATGGATACGAACATCGTGTTTTGGCTAACTTGCATCGACCATATATCGTTCATACGAACTCCGATTAACCTGAAATTTGAAAAAATGCCTTTTTTGGCTTTGCTTGTCATGTCTTCTCAGTTGTAGCCTGATCCGGGCTCAGACAAAATTCATCGATATCCATAGCGAAGCAATGCGTAACCAATCTTTGAGACGAACTGTCTTTTGTAAAAGATCGATCTTTTGGTATCACGGCTTTGCCAAAAAGCAGGATAACATTTGCCCTCCAAAACATTCCTTACGATAGGAAGGTGTGATTTGTAATGCCATAAGCTAGATATTCATACTGTCAACAAACTGCAAAGAACTTGATAATTTCATATGACCACGAATGACGATCGTTCGGGATCATATGCCATTCGAGGTGACTGTTCGCGATCGTATGTCGTTCGCGGAAGATGATGGAATGGGACCGTTTGCGGTCGATGCCATTCACGGCGAATGATGAGATGGGACCGTTCGCGGTCGTATTCCGTTCGCGGCGGATATCGATCGTTCGTGATCGAGTGCCGTTCAAGGCTGATTGTGACCGTTCGAGGTCGGACATAATAAGTGAATCGTGACCGTTCGCCGTCGGGTACCGTTCGAGGCAAATTGTGACCGTTCGCGATCGTGTGCCGTTCGTGGCAAATTGTGATCGCTCGCGATCGTCTGCCGTTCGAGGCAAATAGTGATCGTTCGCGATCGAGTGCCGTTCGAGGCAAATCATGTGTGCCCGGGGGGAGGGGGGTCTTAGTATTATCGATGCCGGAGTTCATGTTTGGGGGAGTTTCTAAATCAAAAACATTTGGCGGTTCATCGCCATACAAGAGGTGCTCGTGGACCGTTCGCGATCCAACGGGCATATAAGTGAACCTTTTTTCACAGAGTTGTAAATATCAAAGCAATAATCATACGAATCCCACAACAGAAATGTCCAAACAAACAGAGTATAAATGTCCTAATCAACATGAAACAAAAGCAAAGTAAGGATGTCAAAGTGCAAACTCTCACTATGGTGCGGTCAGTAATCATCCAGAGCATGCCTATGGATCGTACGCGATCGCTAGCATGTGTAAATGATTTAACCGTGTCAGTGAGAGGTTTACGAATTATTCATCATTATTTCAATAAAGAAATCAATTGATAATCAAACGGTGCCCCGATTCAGGGTCGCCTCTAGCTGATGTAGAGAGTGGTCGCTCTGGTTCCACCGTTGGAGTTCGCCTCCTTACATACTGAAGTAGCATGCCGTTCCTGATATGCCCTTCCACCTCATCCTTCAGATCTCTACAGTCGTTTGTGCTATAACCATTTAGTTTATGGAACAAGCAATATTTGTCAGATTTCCTCTCGTCAACAATTGGATCCCTTCGCATCGATCTACGATAGGGAACTTGCTCTCTTGTGTCCTAATAGATTCGCTCCAAACTCTCATTCAGCTCAGAGTAAGTGGTGAATCGCGACTTCCTTCGTGGCTGCTTTGACCTGTCATTACTATTCTCAGTCTTTCTTTTTCCTTTACTAGTTTCTGCATCCTTTCCAGGTGTATTCCCGCCTTTGATTATGAAAACATCAATTCCCTCTCCTTCCTCTCTTTCGGCGTTCGCATCCTCCAATTGTTAAAACTTTTCCGCCTCGTGATAGAATTCTCCTAGATCCACAGGTGGATCTTTAGTTAATGAATTTTTGAACTCTGTTCCGTCAGCTATTCCGGACACAGCTGCCATCGTAACCATAGATGGATCTGGTCGATCCACCGAAGCTGCTGCCGCATTGAATCACGTTAGAAAACTCCTCAAAGTCTCCCCAGCTTTCTATTTTAGAGTTTCCAAAGCCATCACATTCTTGGGTCTCGCAATGTGAACCCTGAATTGCCTCATGAATCTCTCAGTTAAATCTGCCCATGTTCCTATGGTGCCGCTCTCCAGCCGTCTAGACCATAACGCCGCAATATCTACCGAACACAATGGAAAGCATCGGGTCATAACCTCCTTTGATGCCCCTAGCACCTCCATATGCCTCATATATTTTGTCATATGAACTGTAGGGTCTGTCCTTCCATTATACATATCTAAAGATGGTAGCTTAAAATCTGGTGGGTTCCTTGCTCGCCTGATTGCCCTGGTAAAAGGGCTCTTATTAACATCCTCTAAATCTTTGTTTACTAATCCGCCTCTCATGGATCGCCTGACCATCTCCGCCAACCTGTCATTGTCTCCAAGTTGCAATCTTCGTTCATCACTTTCGACCAGCCCCCCGAGTTCAAGAGGGAATTCTGGGATCTACCCACTTGACTGAGCGTTCGTTCCTCCGCTACCTCCAGGTTGCGTAGATGCTCCTCTCTCTCTGTGGGATTGGGTCAACATTCTTCATGTGTATGCCTCATAATCCAGGTGCTACGCCGGATGGTCTTGCTCCGTTCTGAACTCCATCAGCTCCTCTGTTCTGTACTCAAAGTTGCACTATCTGTTGAAATAAACTCTGGGTCAACTCCTCATATTTCTTCATCATTGTCTCCATCTCGTCCCTAGTGATGAAGACTGAAGCTTGGTTCGCTTCTGAAGAAGCCTCTTGACTTCCCTCATGTTGACTTCTCTCTGGCCTTTGTCTTTTACTTGTTTGTCTTGTCATAGCTCTTAGATCTGAATTCTTAAGTCCTCAAATTCAACTTCTCCTGAATCAGCTATTTCTCAGTGAAAGCACCAAAATGTTTGCGCCAAAAATTGGCCACAAACACCCGATAGTCGTTGAAAGCACCCGTTCACGATCACAGATCACAGATAACAAATATGTAGAGAAATAAGTACCGAAAATCACTTAGCAAATTCAAAATAATGCAATAAATGACACAGGATTTTATAGTGGTTCGGTGATCTTGCCTACGTCCACTCTGAAATTTATGTCTTTATTAATTCACTTGATGATTTTAATCGATTACAGCGGATTACAGTTGATGATAGCTTTGAAATCTGATTACAACAGTGATAATGAAGAATAGAATCGAATCCAACAGAGTCTGGACGTCGAATGGCCAAAAGATCCCCTTTTCTGAAGGCTTCAGGGTGCTATTTATAGGCGTAAGAGGCTCAAATCTCGCTCAAACGTCGGGAGCTTTTTCTGGCACGTGAGTGGTCCCACGCGACCGACCCCACCAAGTTTCAACTCGATCTGAGATCGATACGAAGTGATTTCGTATCCATCAAAAGATTATCCAATTGAGCTGAAACTTGGCAGGAGCAATCTTTACCTTGTATGGAAGCTTCTGTGAAAATTTCATTGCATTTGGACCAGTGGATCGTGAGAAATGATCGATATGAGATGGTGATTTTCCTTACCTGCTGTCTTCGAATCCATGCCATCGTAGCCATCCCCTTCGACTCGATGGAGCACATGGTACTGTAGTGACGTGGCGCGCACTCCTCGCATCGATCCTATTTTTGCTCTGAGTTGACCGCTTTGTACCCACGAATTTCGCCATGTTCGTATCTAGTGTCACGACCCATTTGCAACGATGGATACGAATCATTGACCGATACGAACGGGATCGAGACGAACCGAGCGGATACGAACAGGGCAGATTTCATGGATACGAAACAGCGACTTGTCACTGTTGATGGATGCGAGGACGATCGATACGAAGTAGTGCTTAGGGGTGGATACGAGACCGATCGACTCGAAGTAAGGTACACCGATGGATGCGAAGCGGTATGGGTTGATCGATGCGAACGTTATCGATTCGAACCTGATGGATACGAACGATGGATTCGAACTGCTCTAACCTCAATGGATACGAACGTGCTGAGGTGATACCCATTTGATCGATTTGAAACCGATCGATTCGAACTGACCGATATCATGTCACTGATCGATTCGAACTCGATCAATTCGAAGTATGTGGAACCTGATGGATTCGAACAAAATAAACATTGATGGATACGAATTCGATGGATTCGAAATGGGCATCTCCTCAACATTTTTGATGGTTATGAACATCGTGTTTAGGCTAACTTGCATCGATCATATCTCGTTCATATGAATTTCGATTAACCTGAAATTTGAAAAAGTGGCTTTTATGGCTTTGCTTGTCATGTCTTATCAATTGTCGCCTGATCCGGGCTCGGACAAAATTCATCGATATCCATAGCGAAGCAATGTGTAACCAATCTTTGAGACGAACTGTCTTTTGTAAAAGATCGATCTTTTGGTATAACGGCTTTGCCAAAAAGCGGGATAACAATTGCAGCATCATCGATGTCTATTTTCGAGTTTCTAAGTGATGGATTGCTGCCAAAATTTGATTTGCTTAGAAGAACAAGTTTTGTTTTTGAAATTTCAAAGGAAATTTGTTAGGGATAAAAACTAGGATTGGTTTAAAATTTTAAGAAGGGTGATTTTGAGATAATTTCAAAATGATTTGAGAACCAAAAGCCGGGTGTTAAATCTTGAAATCCTTATTTAGACAATTTAGGGATCATAAGGAGATGAGTTAGAAACTTATAAATGGTAAAAGGTTTTGATGAGGAATACGGGGATTGGATTTTGGAATTAAAATCAAAGGTGAAAGTTAAAAATGAGAATTTAACTAAGGTTAAGATTAAACTTTGAAATTTAATTAATGACTGGAAGAAATAATTAGTAAATCTTGAATGTGATTAGAATGGAAAAATAGAAATTAAATTTGGATTGAGAAATAAAATTAATTAGAATTAAATTAGCTTAAGAAAAGTTAATAATAATGAGTTGGATTCGAAGAAAGTTAAAAAGAATTGAAATAAAATTAGGGTGAATTGTGTGGGATGGTATTAAATGAAATTAAGTCCTTGCTTAAAAATTCGAAAGAATGGTATGTAGCAAGATTTAACTAGAGTTGAGTTAAATAAAATTGAATTGAAATAAATTCAGTTGAGTTATAGATAATATTGAATGGAATAAAATTCTTACTTAAATAAATTAGTGTAAACTAAGTAAATATTGAATTGGAATAAATAAGCTTCAAAAGCATATAAAAGAATTGAAAAGCATTGAATTAAAAATATATAATCCCAAGTAAAAAGTAAAATGTGAATGCGATTGACTGTAAATGGATGGAGAAGTATGAATATTAATAAGTGACTAGCTTATAAAAATGTAAAAAGGGGAATAAATAAGCTGAAATAAAGGTGTTAGAATTTTGGAAAATGAAAGAAAATCTAAACTGGAATTATGAAAGAAAAAAAATTGAACTCAGAAAATTTAACGAAGTGATTTTTGTAATAAAATCGAATATTGATTTAAAGGTTGGAAGTAAGCCAATTAGCTACATAAATTATTTGATAGAGTACGTTAATAAAATTTAACTCGGTTAAATAAAATGGATTGTAAGTTAATAATGAAGTGTGAAAATAAACTTGAATTATAAATAGAATTCAACTTGGATTGATAATGAAATAAAATAAGTGGAGATGTAAAAATAAAAAGGAATTGGATTATAATAGAAATGATTTGGGTTACAAATAAAATCCAATTCGAGTATAAATGAGTTAAGTATGTGCTTGGATATTATTTTGATAAATTGAGAAGGTGAATTAAAATAAAATGGATGGGCTAACCGAATTAAATGGAATTTGATTAAATGAGAATCAAATAGAAGTGAACTTAAGTTTGAAGTTGGAATGAATTAAAGTAAATTAACTTAAGTTTAAAATAATTAGAAGCTCGACTTCGAGTAAGAATGGAAGTCCATTAAATAAAAGCTTGGTATGAATTAATTTGGGAATGGTTAGTAGTATACAAGTATAGAAAGTGTCGAGCTAAATAAAATGGTTGTGAATGAATTAAAATGGAAGGAATTATATATAAATTGAGTTGGAATCAATTTAAGATGGTTATAAGCTTAATTAATTATTTATTTACTTGAACATAGTCGAATTGTGTAAAAATAAATTGCCGTTTGAAGAAAACGGGATTTAATAAAATTCTAAGAATTGATAGAGGTGAAATAAAATTGATTTTGAAATCAATTGAATTGAATATTAGCTTAGTTGGATTAAAAATAAATTGAATGTAAGCAATTGAGTTGTAAACCAATAAAATTGAATGAAATGGCATATGAATTGGTTGAAAGCAATTGAATTAGTTTTGACATCATATAAATTGCTCATGGAAAGTGTTTGGTGTTTGTTGCTTATGAAATGCATGTGTTTAGCTACTGAAAGTAAGTGGAATGTTAATAAATTTCTTATATTTAGTACTTACATGTTTGAATTGAGTAAGTACAGGTACTGGGAAGCCAATTGGCTAGATTTGGATGTGCTAATTGCTAAAGTAATAAACTGCTTTCTTAAAAATGCTAAATTAAGGTACGCCTACGCAATAAAAGTAGGAAATATGAACTGTTGTTTGATTTTTTCCGACCATGTGGGTCGATGTATATACATTTATATCTCTTGTCAAATTGCAAAAGCTCCTCTGTACAAAGGAGACTCTGCCAAAAAATTTCGAAAATTTTGGAAGTTAGAAAATTTTTGGGAAAATTTTTGTTACCGACAAAACGATTTCAAATTGGAATTGAATAAGGGATTTTGGAAATGGAAATTGGAACAAATTGTTTAGTTGGAACTGTAGCTTAGAGAAAGCGAATATGAGATTTTCGCTAAGCGGATTTTGTAAAGTTAATGGGTTTGGAGCATCTTTTGCCTTAGTAATTTCGAGGACGAAATTTTTTTAAGGGGGAAGAATGTGAAAACTCGAAATTTTGGGCTTTTGAAATTGGGATATTTAACTAATTTTAATATTTAAAACTTTGTTTGTAACTTAAATTTCAAATATGGCCATTAGTTAGAAATTTAATTATTGGATTTAATTATTGGAAATTGGGTCAAATGTTGGATCTGGAGTTTGGAGCCTATTGAAAATAATTTAAGGGTTTGTAAAATTTATATCGATAGTACTGAAGATGGTAAAAGTGTTAAAAATTGAATTTGGAAGTGTTTTGTTATGTTTTGAAAATATATCGTTTAAATTGATATTTAAAAGTAGCCTTCTGAGGCGTAGTCTCGAAATTCGATGAAACCAGTTCCATTGGATCCGTAATATTGTATTATTATTGGATTTCAAATTTTATAGTTTTTGAAGTTGTCGTGTGATCGTACGATAGGTAAACGTGCTTAAATTTATATCGAAATTTAATATTATAACTGGGTCCAAAAAAAGGCTATCTTCTTCATACGATCGAATTAGGGCTCGAAACCTTTTCGATTGCGTTCGAAAGAGGGGTATAACATTATAAACGCCTAGCAGCACGCCTCGATAGGAGGTCAAGTTTTGAAATTGCATTTATCGGAACAGTTTGAATTTGAATTTAAATTGAATATTTATACTAGTCAATTGCAATTGAAATTAGCTCACATCAACCCTTTTCCAGTCCTTTCCAAAGCACTGCAGCCTTTCTTCTTCCATACGCTACCCATTATCCTTAATTTACGCTGCCTCTTTCGTTCAAAATCTATTCAATTCATTCGAAGAAAAAAGAGAAAGAGGGGCTGACTTAGATTCATATCGATCTTCTCAAAAAAAAGAAATTGAAACCCAAATCAGATAAGAACGAAATAAAATTCTTATGGCCGGATTTCCTCTTCCAGTTCAAAATCTAAACGAGGGAAATAAATTCATGGCCCAAGTCGAAACCCTCCCTCTTTTCGAAATCAACTTGTGTAAATCTTGAGCCGGCCCCTCAGTTTCTATTCGAGTCAGAGTTAGTCGGTTTAGGGCAATGGGGTTGCGTCGCTGGAGCACGTGGGCGCCACAGTTCGTATAAATCTGGGTGTTCGAGCATGAGCATGAAGCAGAGTCGATCGACGATGAGCTTCGAGGTGGTCTGGCAGTGGTGGAGCAAGGTCTCAATGACGCACGCGTGGAACTAGGGCTGCGAGGTATTCGTTTTCCCTTCTCCCGATTTAACTTGATAAGTAATGTAAATTCAGGGTTAAATTATATATAGAAGGTTTTAATTTGCAAGAAGATGTAAAACAATTTTGTTTAATTGCATTAAGATATATATATATATATATATATATATATATATATATATATATAGGATTGAAAAGAAAACATAAATTATTTAACATAGATAAGGTTTGGGAGTTTTATAATGCTGTAAAGTAAATGCATATAAATCTATTTTTTTAATATGTATAGATTATTTTAAATTGTACATAGGTTATGTTTTAGTACGTGAGTTTTAAAAGAAAAGGAAATATTACCTATTTTTGGGAAAATTTTAGTTTAAAATAAATTATTAGTTAATTAAATTTTAAAATGGAAATAGGTTGTTCAATTTATCTCATATGTTAATAAATTATATAATATTTCTACAAGGTTTAAAACTATGAAGAAAGCAAGTCGAGATATGGATTAGGATTGCAAATTAAAAGTCAATGGTGAGTTAATCTCACTCATCTGGGTTTTATTTAAATTTAAATGGTTAAATTTAAATAATTGGTTGAATGATTGAATTGATTTGATGTACTATATTATATATAGTAATATATAGTATATATTGGAGTGATTGATTTCCCACATTATATAGCGGATGAGACCCTATGCGCCGCATAATAGTGCATGATATTATATTTAAAACCCATATACCGCGATATTCCACTTAAGTGGAATTGGTATTTTATTGTGCTAACATCTACAGATGCAGGGAAACAGGTTGGAGGGATCCAACTGGATTCCTCAAAATATTTAGATTTGATAAAAATGTTCTGTGATATAATTATTTGCTATCCCGTAATGAATTATATTGATAATTGAAAATGTTGGATACTATGGTTGATTTAAAATATTTCGATGAACTGAGTTATCAAAATCTATAGAAATAGGATTTCTAAAAAGAAAATAAAAAAGTGAATTTTGAGTAAAATAATCATAGAAATTTGAATAAATTAAAAATGAATTGGAAATGAATAAAAAGTGAATTTCGAATTTTGATAAATAAAATTCCAAGTAAGGGAAATGAGATTTTGAATAAATGGGAATAGGTAGTTTTATTTTTAAAATCAAGTGATATTATTTAAAGAAATAAAGAATTTATTTTAAAATTCAAGGTTTGAATTTATTTGAAAGGATAAAAAAGAAATTTATGAAATAAGAAATCGCTATTTCCAGTTAAAAAGATTATAAATCATAATGAAGAAACAAAATCTGACGTTATTGGATTTTGGAATAAATGGAGTGAGTAAGGAAATTTATTCAAAAGTGAATTAAATTTGAAATCAATTTAGGGATTGATTTAAGTGTGTAAAACCGGGATTTTTAAAAAGAGAAGTGAGACTTGAAATTTATAAACCGGGTTTATAAAAGAAAAGTGATACATCAGTGGATATTTTGAAGAATAAATTCACGGTGGGGATTTGTTAAGGGAATGAGAAAATTTGTTTAAAAATTAATAGTGATTTATTTTTAAAGGATGTGAAGGGAAGCGTATTTCCCTGAAAAGCCAAGTACGTTTTCAAAGCAAATTTTTAAATATAACTTAAAAGTTTTAATGTTGTTTAAAAAGATTTATTATTTCTAAATGTTTAAATTCGAAAGTAAGTATTTTTCAAATCTATTATTGTAGTAATTATTTAAAGGTAAGGTATTTTGTTTTAAAAGAAAAACCTAGTTTTATATTTTATAAAGTAGCCTCATTTTAAATATTCCTAAAGTATATATTCTAATAAAGTATTGAAGTAGTTTTCAATTTAAATGTTAAATTATATTTCATAATAAAGTGTTTTAAATTATTTTAAAATCTAAAGCTTTGTACTTGTTGTTTTTAATGGAAATAAATAGTTGGGAATTCATTCCATGAGAAGAGTAGGGTTGGAAAACTGTTTTCAAAAAGGTTTGAAAGTGGAAACATATCTTGCGAAGATATTTTGAGGTTAATAAATAATTTGGAAAATTATTTATGTTTGATGGATGTTTGTGAACGTTAATTGACAGTTAAATAATCGACTATCAATATTGGACAATGCGCTGATCGTTTCGAAGAGGCCGGGATCGGGATTAAATTCTCGAAAACCACTTCGATCCGGTTTGAATGTTTTCATGTGGAAAACAAGAGTTCGGAGTCGAAGATGGAGCAGTGAAGTGTAAGGGCTAGTCACTACTAATTCTGAGAATGATTCCAAAATGTATGTAGTAGGAGTAGTGCCCTCGATTCCATTCGAACCCAGGACGGACTTGTATGGATGAATGCTTTCAGAACATCGTCAGGTGGACGATGGGAAGTGAAACGTTCTAAAAAGGTAACGCTTAGCCTCGAGACTCATCAACCAGGAATGACTGAAAATCAGGGGTTATGCAGCAAGGCTAAGTGGGTAGCGCCCATTAGGGTGACGTTATCCCTGTCTAGATGTCTCTTTTTTTTTGGCTTAGTGGTGCGGTTGCTGATCCCAACCGTGGGGTGATCATACTCGAGATTATCCAGTAAGGGGTAGTCCCAGTTGTTCGCCGACGGAAATTCTATCGGATTAGAAAACCGTCGAACGAATTTTGAAATAAAAATAACCGCAAGCGCACGGTGTACGAATGTAGCACGTGGTGAATACGGGTCGATCCACAGGGAATTGTTGATTTTAAAATTCTACTCAATCAAATTAACCAAAGTTGGAAGAGTGATTAACTTAAAAAAAAATGACAAAAGAAAATAGATAAAAATATGAGAGTGTTAAGATAATTTAGAGGCAATTTCCACTCTCTAGATCACATAAATCAACAAAATGAAGTTATGATCTCTCTTTTCTTGTCATTAGTGAATTAATTGATGTGCTTATCATAAGTATGGTATATTTGTGCTATTAATTAGCTCAATATAAACCATCAAACTATAACACAACCACTAATACAATTTTAACTCCCATGAAATATGACAACAAAGTTGAAAGCAAAATCTATTTTAAGCATGGCCTATTAACTATTAATTAGAAATATAAGCCATCAAATTTTAATTTCAACAATCACTTCTTTGCCATAATCATATGTAGATGAAGATGCAATTTGTGTTTTGTTTGTTTAAGCATAGCCTATTTGTTATGAACAACATAGACTATCAAATTCAAAGCTAAACAACATCATTAAACCACTTCAATCATTCTCATTAAGCACAAAAAGAGAGCATAAACATCAAATTAAGTTGAAGCAACATGATTAGAGAGCTTCATTACCCCTAAATTGAAGGGGTTTAGACTCTCATATTTGTCATCATATGAACAAATGTAGCAAACAACATTGAATAAAAAGAAGAGGAAAAAGAGAGCAAAATGAAAGGAAAAATTATTCTACTTGCATAAAAGAGAAGAGATCTACACTACAACATGAAAGTAAATAAGCATAAAAAGAAAAAGAACATATATTGAAGTTGCATAAAAAAATAATTACATAAGAGAAGACATGGCTAAGTAGCCATGGAAAGAAAGAGAGATTTGATTTATTTCCTAAACTAAAACTAACTCACTAACTAAGAGGAAGATGGCTACATGAAACATAAGGGGTATTTATACAAGTTTTAAAACCCTAATTCACTTTTTGGGGAATGCCCAAAATGCCCCTTAGGAAGTGTGGAGGCAAAGTAATCATTAACATGTCTTAATCCCCCATTAAGTGTACATGAAGCCATTAAGTCCAAAAGCATGTGCATTAGCCTTTAATTTGTACATTAAGGTAGGTGGGTAGGTGGGGTCCTCCATGATCTTCACTTTGAATTATTTCCATCTTCATTCCTTTATATCCATTTTGTGCATGCATGTTTCTTCATGAACCCACTAATATGAGAAGCTAAATTCCTACAAAATATTATAGAAATTTCCAATTAAATTCTTTCAAATTAATATACGCGCACAAATGGCCATTTTGCCCTTATATGAAGATGAATATGTGAAAATTTGGAATTAATATGAAGTTTAGTTAAAACAAGTTAAAATACCCAATGTGATCATTTATTTAATTTAAATAGAATAAATATGGTGGTAAAAATATGCACATTTACGTGCACATTACCAGTCTTGTGTTGCAGGGGAGTTAAGGTGGCTCCTCGATACGCTGATCTAGACTAGGTATTATGACAGGTGGTACCCCAGTGCCTAATCGTTAGTTGGAAATCCATTCTCCCTACGTGCCTTTTACGATTTCGTTTGTATTACCTACGATTGTAGCTAGTAGCTGGAATTTAATTAATGCGACAATTTCGGCTATTTTAATAATTATTTGTAAATAGACCCTATTATAATATTAGAGGATTTTAATAAAAAGTGGTTTGGCTATCGTAAGGTAAAAACTCAACATGTTTATTTGTGGCGTGGTCTTACGAGATGCTTTTGTTTTCAAAAGGATTTTGAAACTTTAACAATTAAGTCGAGTGTGGTTTTCTCACGCTGGTTTTACAGACTGACTCGGGTGTTATTTAAATAAAATGTTCGGGTCAGATCGAGTATTATAGAATACAGGAAAGAATGCTGTGGAGATTAGGAGACGAGCTGGATGGCGAGACGTACTTCCGTATTTGTGTTAAATATTCCACTGTATATTCAGATAGTGAGGACAGGTTATGATTACTGTCTAGTTGTGTGTTATGTATACTCTGATGATGTAATGTGTAAACATATTTGTTTTTGTGTAAAGATCATTTATTATCTATTATATTTTGTTCCGCTGCGATGATTAGATTCTGATGTTGTTTTCCATTTTCTTCTTCTACCTCTTCTTCTTTAACTCAAATGGCTCGTATTTCCATTCATCTTGAGTCGAGTGATGGAGAATAATGTCCACTCAAGGGGTACGGATTTGTGGGCTGTTACAGTTACAAAGCCTTGTAAAAAGAATGAAACAAAATATTTAATTTTAATATAATTTCCAAACATTTATAGTAAAAAACAAAAGTTAAACAGGGCAGTTTGGTACAAGTGAAAGTTAGGGCACTTTTCAACATGTTACTTAACTTTTTAGTATTCAATCTATTTATAGCAACTAACATACATAATAGACATCAAAAATATGGCCAAAACCCCTAAGGGTATCTTTAAAAAATTTCTAAGAAATCGCCGAACACAAAGCAATTCCTAACTGCATCTATAATGACTTGCAATTAGAGCACTTTCAAATCCAAGTCAAATTCAAACCAAAGTCCAACTACAACCAATGTGCTTTGTTTCAAGGCTATGCAACAAGTCATATAAGTCTAATCAAGTCCATACATATGGATAAAATAAGCCATTTGTTTTAAAGCAAGAATCAAAATCGATATCACAACATATAGCAATATAAATCCAAGCAACATTGAAACAATTGAACAAAATAATGTATAAATATTATATTTATTCAAATGGTGACATGGCTCACCCTTAACCAAGAAAACAAGCAAGTATAAGCTTCCATTTCCTACCCCAAGTTTGCAAACACCTAACTTCATAACACTCCTTTGCTTTAGCACTTACCTAGGCTTAAGAAGCCTATAATATTATCATGGCCTATGAAGGTATAGGAGTCTTGTGCTCCAGATCATCTACTCTAAAATTTTAGGTGGTGTTTCTATGGGGTCATTGGTAAAGTTGGAGTTGAGTTGGAGTTGATTCGAATTTATTTCTGTTAGGAAACTTATGAAGAGAGATGGATATGAAGAGAGCTAGTTTAAACTTTTTAAAAATGTAAAAATATTAAATGAGCTCTATATACTCTTTTATAGTCTCCAAATGGTGCTATTTATTCTTCCATTCACCACCCATTTCTAGCCAAGAAGGCTCACCCCTCTCATATGTAACGACCTACAAATTTATCACTTGGATAAATTATATTTGTTTTTAAAATACTTAGATATGGGTTTAAAAATATGAAACAATCATGCGTAAGCAGTAAATAATAATAGTTATTTTATTTGGGAGTGAACAAATTACCTAGGTAAATATTGAAATTTTTTAAATATCGTCCTAGATAAAATATCGATAAAACAACCAAAAATCATTTTGTTGATAGAACTATTTTTAAACAATAAGAATCATGCATGGCTCTGGATACATACACTAATATATGTATTCAAAACAAGATTATGAAATAAATTATTTCATTTTATTTTTGAAAAATAAAATGTATTTATGACATCGACAGTTGATACCATCGATTTTATATATTTCTTCGAAAATTCAAGTTAAGTTTAAATATTAAATAAATTAGTTTTTATTTACAAATAAACCTATTTTAATTATTTATTAATGACAGCAAAATAGTTTTTAAAATTTGTTTACCAAAATAGATAGTTCGTAGAAAAATAAAAAATGTGAACGAAGAACGTTTTTGGAACTTCGACTTTTCGATAGCGGAAAGTTGTTGGAAACGTTGTTCACCTTTATGCACTATATATACATATATAGTAGATAAGTAACCGTATAATAATACACTTAATAATATATTATGTTATGTTAGTTATGTTTAGGAAGTGATGTGACAAGTCATGCTTATAAATATAATAACATATATATAAATATACACTTATATATACACAAAATATATACCTATCTCTTGTCATTTCTTTGATACCATCATCATCCAAGCATGAGCCTAGGGGATATGACTAGATGCGGGGAAGTGACTAGAGAGGGAGGAAGGATGGTGATGTGACCTAACATATCGTGACATGGTATATTATTTACGCAAAGGGTAGTTTAGATTGTCTATAAATACACACACCCATACACCAAATCTTATTTACATCTCCATATTTCTTTTCCTAAGCTCAAGCTCCATTTTAAGTTTTGTGGCTTCTTATGTTGGTTTTAAGATTTTATTTAAATCCAAAGTTTTAAATTGCTTTAAAGATGCAAACTTGTTTTTAAACTCTTTGTTTTCCGTTTTTCCTCCATATTACTCAGCCATAACATCCTCTTTTTTCACCAAATCAAGATTTTCATTTTTCAAATCGTGTAAAATTTTAATAGCTACAACTTTTCCTTTTAACACTTTTTCTATTTTCAAGTTAGGTATATCAAAATTTCATTTCTTTGCAGTGTATTTTTAAACTCAAAAATTCAGGTTCGAAAATAGCTCTCATTCTTTTGACCATATCTACCTCAAAAGAAATCTTATTTTATTAATTCATTTTTTTAATTTGTAGGAAAAATAATTTTTTAAAACTTTTCATTTTATCACTTTTCAAAAATCCTAGAGTAATATATCTAAAAATCATATGGAAGATGACATATTTTTCGGATGATTTTTGTGCATCTAAGGCATTTTAGGTTTAAATGATTTTTAATGAGTAAAACTTTCTCATTTTTAGAAATAGACAACTTTATTCTCATAGATTATGTGTTTTGGAAATCCATAGTTCATGTTATTGAAATATCATGCTATGATAATGACATACGTTTGCGATTTGTTGTTAGCATAGTTTGGATGTTAAATATTGTGTTTAGATGTTTAGCATCACGTTTGGATGTTTAAAGTGGTATGTTTTGTTGTAAAAATGTAATGTTGATGTTTGGTATGTTGATGGTATGGTTGTGATTAAAACTAGTTGTATGTTGTGTAAGAATTACAAAGTTTGCATCTTTTTATGTTGCAACAGACGTGAGATTTGATTTGGGATCAAAACTAAGTTTTCTAGTTTTAAGTTTGAAAATGGTTTCAAAGTTTTTATCTTTGTTTTCAAGTTTTAAAAACTTTCAAAATTTGGTTTCCAAACTGGTAATAGCAGGTAATAAGTAAAGTATTTTGCTTAAAGTGATTTTAAGCGAATTGCGCTCGTAAGGTAGTCGTTATGGACGTGGTTTGACAAAATTGTCGATTTTCATTTTACAATATTTTATTTCGAATGTTTTGAAAAAGATTTCATAAATTGATTAGTAACATAAAAAGAGCTAAGTCTTGATAATTTATTTATTTAATAAATTGATTTAAAGTAATTAGTACTTAATTAGTAATTTAGTACTAATTAAGGTTTACGTAACAATTAAGGAAGGTCAATGATTAATTATTGATAAATAAAGTTTTTATTAGTGGTTTATGAAGTTAAGAAGTAATTAAATGGTTAATTATTATTTAATTAAGTCAAGTAGGTTAATTAATTGTTATTTAACTAAGTGATTATTTTATTAAGTTTTAATTTATTAGGGTTTATCTAATAATGAATTGTTTAAGCCTTAACTAAGATATATCAGGAAGTTAATTAGGACTTAACCATGTTCATTAAGTTAATTAAAGTTTAACTATGAATTAGTCTAGATTTAATTAAGATATAATTAGCGATTATGCCAATTGATTATACTTTAATCTTTCCAAAGCTATTTTTAAACTTAATCGGTTATGTTTTTAATCAATTTTCATTTTAAGGTTAATTGTTTTCAAATCAAAGGATCTTTCGTCTGGACCATTAAATAGCCAAACGAATTAAAGTTGTGACTATAAAACATTGACATGTTTTATGGGAAGTAAGTTGACTTGTATTTAGCACAAATGTTGAATATCGGTAACGTGATAAACACAAGGAAGTTATTTTCAATAAGCGGGTCATGGTAACTTAAATATATAGAATACACTTCGATATGTACATTTCCATCGATAATGGATGTACCTATGTTTGTAACTCGAATATCCACCTATGATTGATTGTATGTTATGTGTGAATCCCTTACATAGTTGATGTTAAGCAATACCCATGATATAACATGGATAAATAAACCCAAATTTAATAATACATTATAGTCATTAAGCCTCTATTTGGCTTTGGATGGTTAATATTTCATTTTCTTTTAAAATTGTCTTTAAGGTTATTCTATTTTGAAAAAAATATTTAAAGAATGATTAGACAATTGTTTTGAATATTATATAAAGAAGTTTATGAATAATTATAGGGTATTCATAAAAGGAGTTTTAGAAGCAGTTTTGAATGTTTATAAAAAGATTTTATAAATGGGTTTGGATGTCTATAAAGGAAAGTTTTATACAAGGTTTGAAAATTTATAAAGAAGTTTATATAACTGGGTTCGAATATTTATAAAGAGTCTTATATATGAGTATGGAAGTTGATAAAAAAAATTTAAATGGGTTTGGGTTAAAGCAAAAAGGATTTCATGGGTAAGGGAAATTTATAAATGATTCATTGAAGATAATTATAAGGAATTCGAAGATAGGTTTTCCCGAGGTTGGCCTTTTAAAAATTGCGGTATGAAACATCTATTCCATACTTAACACCAAAGGAATAGTGCTTAGAGTTATCCTTTTCTTCCATTTAAATAATGTAGCTAAATCCATTTAAGAGATTTGGAAATGGGATTATAAATGTTTTGTGAATATACTTATGTAAAGGAGATAAGTATATGAATGTTGATAAATGTTTGGGAAAGGAGATTTATATATGAAAATGGTTTTCAGCTTAGTGGTTGTTTTGGGTAATTAAATGTCTATAATTTTTTGTTATTATTTGATAATTTAAATAACCGACTATAAAATTTGGCCTAAGACTTAGGAAGTATGAATGTAAATTTCGAGTTTTTGATAAGGACTCAAATACTAACTTCTAAAAGAACCGAGAATGAGTCAACTGGAAATTATCGGTTGTTGGTACGTAGAGATTAGGATCGGATTTCAAAACCTGAAAAACCACTCCGTACCAATATGTATGTTCGAGTGGAAGACATCTTGACGTTGATTGAAGATGGAGCTCTTTGAAGTGTAAGGGCCACTGCTACTAATCCTGAGGAAAATTCCAAAATGAATGCAGTAAAGTTAGTGCTTTCGATTTCGCTCAGACCTAGAATGAACTTTTATAGATGAATGTCGGCACTGCATTGATGCTTGGAGGGCAGTGTTAGCATTCCAAGATTGATTGCTATTCAAAAAGGTAGAACTTAGCCTCAAACCTTGTAACAACCTGATATTTTCAACCATTCGCATCCGCACATGTCAGACTTGAATTGCTCAAAATACCACGTTGTAAATAAAATTTGGCAAATCTCATCATATATAGTAAATAAATAATCACATGTCACAGACAAAGAGTAAATAATATTGCAGCGGAAGTAAAATAGATAGTAGTTCATAAAGCTACTATATAAATATAAGATACATCAGAGTTAAAATAGATACAATAGAAGTGTAACAAGATATATCAGGTACAAATCAGAATACATCACTGAAATCACTGGATACTTGAAAGCAAAATAGATGGTTTTATCTTCAAGCAAAGCTCCAACTCTGAAGGTGAATCTTGAATGCTGAATCACTCAATCTGACTCGAGCATAAAGCAAACACAAAACACTCGAGTCTGGACATAAATACTTATGAACTGTAAATCAACTCAAGTGAACAGTAGCAAAAATTCATCAGTAACTTAAAGGATGCTTAGGATCGCCCATCCTTTAAGGATCCGTTAAACTGTTTACTGTGTAGTAATGTTGAATTATTATAATAATGTCTAAGTAAAATAAACTTACTTTTAAATAGCATCGAAGGGTTTCCAATATAGCCCCTAACACGTAATAGTCCCAGTAGTCCATCCAGTATCAGCATATCTCCAGATCGAGAGACTACCCTAAATACTCCATGGACTACGAGAGAAAAACAAACTCATAGTAAAGGCTCGGTATGGTAGGTGACACGGCACACAAGGCAATGCCAGGGTAGATATACCAATTACGCACAGAGAGGCTGGTGGTAACGTAGCGGCCACTACGCCCACCTCGAAAAACACTCGCAATCAAAATCGGAGGATGGCCATCAAATCAACCAAAAGTAAGAGTATAGAATCGAAGAAATGTGTCCGACCAGACCCCTTTTGTCGCTTAACCATAAGCTCTGATACAAATGTAATGTTTGCGATTTTTCATTGCCGAAAAACCAAACCGTTATGGTTTAAGAAGAAGAAAAAGATAGAAGAGGAAAGAGAAAGATAGAACGGAACAGAAAGAACAACAGCAGAACAACATCAGAATCTCACAATCGCAGCGGAACAACATATAATAGATAAATGAATAATCTTTAAACAAAGACCTATACATTTTATACATTACATCATTATCAGAGTTTACAACAACAATAGATAACAGAGTCAATACATCAATGGACAGTTATATAAACTTGTCCTCATACAGAATACACAGCGGAATAATACATAGTATAATATCATATACAAGTGGTACGTCTCGATATGTAGCTCGTCTCTTGAGCTCCATAGCACTCCAAAGTCCAGAATAACCTGATAACCTAACTCTAGACTGCCCGTGTGGAAATTGGTGGGCACCCAGAGTTTAGGAAGGAAAACAATAAACTCCGAGTCAGTCATGTGACTGGTGTGAGAACTAAAACAGTTTATTTTTCTTTAAAATCAAAATAGAGGAATATTTTTTTAATTCAATTCGCAATGCTTTTAAAAATGAGACTACCATAAGGCCTCCCGCACACACACACAATGCAAACGCAGAATCGGAGGAGATTTCTCCTTGTGATAGTCTAAGATGCTTGATACGCATTAAAAAGAAACATTTGATATTATTATTAGTGCATAGTGTAGAAAACAATTTCGAAAGTAGAATATAAATCTTAGCCAGCATAGGCATTACGCACTTATGCCTACTATAGCTACCATCCAAACAGTGGGGCGCCACCATAAGTGAATGATAGGTTCTACAACTAAAACCATACAAGATCGTATTGTTTCTTTGGATTTCCAACAAATGGTCAGGCCAAGGAACTTCCCATTGCCACATGGAAACGCCTCTGGAAATGACGTCCCGAGAACCAAACCGGATCTCTGCCAACACAAGGCTGGGTTACCCCTAACTGGGTAACTACTGACACGAATATGTCATCCCCCGATCGTAACTGATCTATCCGAGGATCCTCGATTTCCAACAACCACAAAATTTGCAGCAACAACATAGGTTAAATATCTAGGCTCCATACCATGATACCACCTCTATCCAGAAGGAATGACATACACTAAAGGGGCGCTACGCCCTAATAACCTTGCTGCATCCTTCCTGTTTTGAACATTTCCGGGGTGTGAGGTCCGATGAAGTCTCGTCCACAAAGCCACGCTTTATACAAAAGTCGTGCCTTGGGTCAACAAATGATCACAGAAATGATCACCAAGATAAATGATCAAACAAATGATCATATCACAAATGATTAAATAATGATCATTTCACAACAACACTCAGCATGCCACACTACCAAATTGGGAGTATATCACTAATAACCTTCAACTATATAACCTCTGAGCTCGTACGTCTCAGAGAAGGGTGTTAAGCTAAGAGAATAAATTCTCCGCCACCAACAGAAATACATTTGAAAGAAATCAGCTTTATATCTCAACTTGTAATGTCAGACATACAATCCATACAAGTCTGTTCCGGGCTCGAACAGAACCGAAGGCACTTCCAAAGAAGTCCTTGCAATCCGGATATTCACTAATCACGACCGGACTTCCTGTCACTAAGGGTGATAAAACCTCTATATCGGAGATCAGCCGATGTAGAGTAACTCGACGGTAATCCTTCCATTTTCACAAATATCCGGTCTTCAACACCGGTCATCAAATGCAATCCATTACGACGTATCACATATTCGGAATGGGTTATATGACCCCAAGGTCCTTTCCCGGCTAACCCGAATAGTGAGCGCTTATTTTAAAAATAAGTGTGGCATTCAAATTCAAACAATCATAACAAATACCTATTTAAAGGTAAATATTGATAGTCGGATTATTTAACTATCAATTCGGCATGCTCAACAGCACCAAATTCCAAATAATTTCCCAAATTATTTACTTTTCAGAATATCTTTACTAGATATATAATTTTCCACACTTCAACCATTTGAAAACAAATTTCAAATCAATTTCCTTAAACGGAAACACTCTCATTTCAAAATGGTGTATTTAAAACAATTAAATAAATCCTTACCGATTTATTTTATATTTACGTTCCAAATCCGTAAATTTATTCCCATAGTTCAAAAATAAATCAACGTTTATTTTTAAACCAATTCCCCTTTTCACTTATGGATTCCATAGTGAATTTACAATTCCAAAATATTTATGAATATATGATTTTCAATCGATTTTCAATATTCACTTTCAATTTATCTTACAAGGATAAATTCTAAAACGTTCATTTCACATTGGAAAAAATATGTCCATACTTATTTAATAATAAGTACATCACAAATCTATTTATTTTCAACATTTGAAAATATTCGATATACTTAAATCAAAATTTAGTATATATTTCATTCCTTAACACATTTATTTGGGCCAAAACGAATGTTGTGCAAAACATCGTTACGACAACCCAAAATCACTAGTATAGGGATTCAAAGTTTGAATAGATATATAAATCCCAATACTATATAAAACATTTCCTTTCGGAAATCATTTACTATAACAACAATGTTATAGTCCACCATTTCCTTCTTTCTCGAAAACGTCTATTTCAACAATAAATGTTGAAATCTATGGTTTCGATTCATAATACATTTTAAAACATCTTTAAAATAATAAACTTCATTCTATAATATTCCTTTTGCCAAACATGACTATTTCATTCAATAATGTATCCACTGTCCAAAATCATGAATATATTTCCTTTAATAAACTTCACTATTCAATTTATCAAATTAAATTGATTTCGAATTTACAAACAACGTTTAGTAATTCCATTTCTATTTATAAGCTTCGATTTATAAATCTCATTATTAACAAATTCCATTTATATCTCATTTAAATGCCAAAATCCGATTTGTAAGATAATTACTTATAAATCTTCTATTTTACCAAATCTATTTATTTTTATAACTTCACAATTTATAAATCTATAAATTCCGTTCACTTATGAAATCAATTTTTATTTCATTTTTACACTTATAAAAACTCGTTTTAATATTCCAATATTTTTAACTTATAAATATCCATTTTATAAATCTTTTATAAAAATTGTTTGTAATAGTCCAAAAATTCCAATTTAAACCATTTCATAAATTTATTAACTATTTATTTCAAAAATCACTTTTCGCTTTCATTTCATAAAAATCATACTTTTATAACATTAAAATTTTAATGTTTATTTATCTTTAACAATTCAAAATTTAATAAAACGTATACTTTCGAAAATCACTTTAAAATTCCTTTTAAAACCAAAATCATTATTTTAAAACTTCAGAAATGGATCCGATGATGCAGCAGAACCAAATAGTCAATCACGACATCCAAATATCATATATCGATATGATAATCAACAAATATCACAATATCTGCAAATCAATCAATACAGTTGAGGAATCCATTTGGATCCCTCCAACCAGTTTCCTTGCGTCCACAAACATTAGCACAATACCAATTCCGCTCCAGTACGGAATTATCGCGGTATATGGGATTTATAAAATATTATCCGCTTAATAGACGGCGCAATAGGGTCTCATCCGCTATAAAATGCGGGAAATCAACAACTGCAATATATACATATGTCAATATATATATATATTGCTATTATATATAATACCAATTTCACATACGGTGAAATATTCGTGGTATATGATTTTAATAAATAACCTCTGCTTACTAACGGCGTATAATGTCTATTTTAACAGTCAATAACAGACAAAATTATCATTCAGGCATACAATCAACAATTTTAAATCTAACTATTTAAAATAAACATCGAAACTGTTCGATTGAGTGAGAAGTTCTCACCTTGATTTCAATTTTGTTTAGCGATTTATTTCGAATAAAATTAAACGGACGTTTAATTTTACCCAAAATTTTCGCTGACTCCAACCACTTCCAAACCAATTGCATTGCGTAGCATTCGCGAATACGATTCCAATGCACTTCGTCTCATCAATTTTCGATCTCGCAGCAAAAATTTATAGCAATTTAAAGTTATACAAATTATAATATATATAATTTACATTTTTTTTTTCAATTTTAAACCTCTGCAAATCTGGGCCATAGATCACAACCTCCACACATCTGGCCGCGTACGCACGTTCTTCCCTTTCTTCATCATGCAAACTTCCCAGGACAAAGAACCCACTAGGCCGCCCCCTAGGGCTCCAAATCGCCACCTCCACAAGCAATTTCAAGCCGATCAGGATACTTCATTCGAAAGCCCTTCGCGAGCTCTATCTTCGGCCACAAAGGCTTCGAACTCGGCTCTACCCATGGCACGCACGTCGAGAACGAACGTGGCCCCTTCTCACTTGATTTCTGGCCACCACGATCCACTAAATACGACCTCGACCGTTGATATCGAAGTACTCTCGATGCTCTACACTTTCCCAGTTGGAAGTTTTCCCTAATTGTTGATGGATTGAAGGAAAAATGAGGAGGAAGGGGAGATAGTTTCGGCCGTTAAAAAGGAGGGAGACGGCGGCTCCAACCTGAAACCCTAATATTATTATTTTTTGTTTATTGTGGAGAGAATGGGCCTATTTATAGAAGTTTGAACGACACTATTCATTCGGCTTTTCCAAACTCCGATTTACGCATGGTGACCAGCGTTTCTAGGGTTTATCCCGCGTTCCGGACGCAATGGAATAGGTTTCGGAAGCTAATTCGATCAACTGTGCGAGATATCGCAATAAACGATCGATTTAAAATTGAACCGATTAAACGATTTTCTAGGCGTTTTAGCTTGCACCGGACAAACGGTAAATCCAATTGACACGAAATTTCAACCCATATAATAATATCACATTACGGATCCGATGAAACTGGTTTCGTCGAAATCCAAGACTGTTTGATAAATGACTATTTTAACTCGCCGAATTAATATTAAAACAATTTCGATGCGTTTCGAGCTGCAACGGTCAAACGACAACTCCGATTGCTACGAAAATTGAAATCCGATAATAACAAACTATTACGGATCCAATGGAACTAGTTTCGTCCAATTCTGAGACTGTTCGAAAATTGGCTAATTTCACTAGTCGATTAAATATTAAAATATTCAATTTTCACAAATTAACTCTTAATTCAATTTTAAAATTTCTAAAATATCGTTCTAACTCCAATATGATTAAATAAAATTTTACAAATCATTTTTAATCATATTTAACTCAAATTTCAATTATTTCTGGAATTTCTATTATTAAATTATCGATTTAATTGTCCAATTAAATCCAATTTGTGACGCCCCACCTCTATACCCACGCTAGCCAAGAACACTACGGTGTAGTGCTGTCAACTAGCACGGAGAATAAGGCTGTTGAGGAGCGACCATCCGTGTAATTGCTTTGTGCGAACACCGATATGTCTGATAGTAAAAACATGCTTTTAATTTCAGGAGGAAATCCGACATGCCGATGCAAACTCAAAGCTACCACACGGTGGCTATAATAGTCTAGGACAAATATAAACTAATAACACAGATAAATATAAATGCGGAACACAGATAAAACAGAAAATCTCATATATATATATAACTGATGTCAGTTACAATACATTTGACACGGTACATGTGATACAACTACATTAACGACTAATATACATGAATACATATCAACCTATACTATGACTCGACAACTCCAAAAGATATGAAAAGTCTTCATAGATCTAGCAGCGACCCAAAGCTAAATATCTACAACCTGTAAATACTCGGTCTGACCCGAGTATTAGATTCAAAAGAAAATAATACTCGGGTCAGTCTAATTCAAACTCAGTTATTAGTGCACAGAAGCAATAATAATTAAATACTGAATAGACGACAGTAATTAAACCAAATCAGAATGCAATTCAGAATATTGAATTGAAATGAACAAACAGTTCAAACCATTGAAATATCAATTAAAATATTAATTCAAATAGGGCTGCAGTACACGCACGCGTGCACTGCCTCGCCACTACGGAATATGGAATACGCAAAAATGTTCATAAGTCAAAACAAAATAGAATATCACAAGGCCATACCGTGTGGCTGCAGTTCACGCTTGCGTGCACTGCCTTGCCACTATAGTGATGATGTACCCATTGAATACCGTGTGGCTGCAGTTCACGCTTGCGTGCACTGCCGTGCCACTACAGTGATGATGTACCCATAGAATACCGACAGCAATCAAAAACTGCATAGGTCAAGTTTGGACGACATAAATGCGAACCCAAATGTACACAATGTACGTACACTACTAATTGCACATGAATAAAATGAAACTGGGGTGCAACATGGAACGGCACCAAGTAAATGGCACAAGAGACAGTATGATACAAATGCAAGTATCATACTCGAGAACAAAGTCAACATAATATGCAGACTGCAAACTCGACTAACAAGTTCAGGTCTAATGCACACTGAAATGAAGTGGCAACATCAACAAGTGTACATATGCAGTAGGAGGCACAGAGCAAAATGGTGCAACAGAGAGGATGCACAGAAATGCAACAGGGGACACTAGTTGAAAAAGAGTCCCAAAGCAATGGTTCCAAAATGAAATGAACCAGAAGAAGGCAACAGAATTTTGCATGAATGGCTACAAGTATATGAAATGTACTTGTAAACATATGAATGCCAACAGTATGAATATACAGTAATGCATGGAACAAGTCTCAAGTATGTATACAGAGATTATACATCATGACAATGCAGGCACCTCAGAGAATTACATACAGTGATGCAAAATGAAGCATACTACTGAATCAAGTATGCAAACCAAGTCCCAAAAATAACTGCAGTGCAATTTAACAACACATGCATACACACATACAAAGTTATGTATGAACACATATGAAGACAAGTAATGCACATGCAAAAATACTTGAAAGCTACAGCATCAAGTAGACCAAGTTCATATGCAATGAGAAGAACATCAAAGACAACACAAGTTCAGCTATGCAAATGGAACACAGTGGCAACACTGGAAGATATGAACCAGAAGTATAGCATGGCAGTGAAACAATGAAATATGCTCAAGTATCTGCATATATATATACCAGTGCAAATACAACACAAAAATGTGGCAGTGAAACAATAAATTATGCTCAAGTATCTGCATATATATATACAAGTGCAAATACAACACAAAACCCGAACCATGGTCAACAATATATGCATACACACATACGAATGTATGTATGCATATATATACAGATAAGTCAACCAAAACAGGTTCGAACTTAGCAATTAACCAATGCACCAAGCCCATAAAGGTCAAAACCAAACAAGCTTCAAAACTTTCAGAAATAATTAACTGAATGCACTGCGGTTGTTACGAAATCCAAAACTGAAAACCGCAAACCAAACAAGGCCTTATATTTTCCTGAAAAAAAAGGAAAGAAATAATTGTGTCGAAAGCAGGTTCAACAAGTAGGATTGTCTAACAACCATTTATTGTTGATGGCAAATTTTGTTGAGAGATCAGAAATTGCTCTGCTTACACCAAAAATCTCAACAAATCAAAATTCCCCAAGTTTTACTTTACACCAAAATTAAACAGTGTCGAACCCAAAGAAAAACAACACAAAAATCACTGCCGAAATCAAAATAGTTCAAGCAATGACCGAAGTCAATACTCAAAGAAAATACATAGTCGAATGGCCGACAAATCATGGGGCGAATTCAACAATCAAATACGAACGAAAATCATCGAATTCGAGCACTAATGAACTCGAGATAGGAATTAGATGTGAGTGAAACACTCACCTTGTCGACGAATTGAGGCCGAGCACACCGCAGCAGCCACGAGAAAGAGACGAGCAACCATCGGAATCGAAACCCTAATCCCAGAAAGAAGCCGAAGCCCTAATTCGACAACGAGAGGCCGCCATTTTTCACAAGCAAAAGAAAAGGGGACGGGCCGAAGGAATGAAAAAATGGAATAAAAAGGGGGAAAGGGGATTGTTTATTGCTTTTGCAATTTATCACGGCCCAATTAAAAAAAACAAGGGCTACTTTTATATTTTTAAAGCCCTTTAATTTTACTAAAAATTTGTAAAAGAATTTAAAAAATTCAAATTTAAAATCTTCAATTGGCAATGGGTTTGGAGAAGAAATCGTCAAAAATGTCGATTATAAACCGATGCAAAAAAACCGGGTTGTTACAGACTCCTCTCCTTAAAGAAATTACGTCCTTGCAATCATAAGGAATAAATGGACAAAAGGTAACAACCACAAGAGCATGAAAGAATAAACTTGGACGTGTTTGCTCGATGAATTCTCTGGATTCCAAAGTGAAATTCATAGGATTTGAGAACCAATAAACTTTCACGAGAAAACATCTTTATTTCGAAGGTGCCGAACCCCCGAAACATTGATGTGAATAGAATGTTGCTCAACGTCAAATCTGGTGAAACTTCAATTTCTTCAATAATACCGGGCTCAAAAATAGAAATCGGAAATTCCTAAGGCATTTCCGTAATTGGAAGACGTAGAAAACGTCATGAATAGTAGAAAATTGAGCCGGTACACTGGCGTAGTACAATATAAACGCCAAAGAAATCTTTTAATTTCATAAAGGAAATTCACAAATTATCAACAAAATCTAATTATCAATAGATAATTCAGAGATCTCAAATCACAAATATTCGATTATCAAAAACGATAATCAAATCAACAAGTATTCGATTATCAAAATCGAAAATCAATCTTAAATTACAAATATTTAATCATCACAAACGATAATTAAATCTCAAACATCTAATTATCACAAGCGATAATTAGAAACAATAAATATCTGATTTTCAAAAACGATAAATCAGAAATCATAAACATCCAATTATCAAAACGATAATCAGAAATTACCACAACGGTAATCAAATTTCAAATTACAAATTTTTCAATTAACGAGTCCGAAATTAACCGAAATAGCAAACGCACATGACCCATAACCACGAGTTTTACTAAATCGTTTAATTCACTTCATCGTTTCCTTGAAAGTGCTAAATTGTGTATTTTAAATAAATAAAATTTTACTTTCTCAAACGGACAAGTCCGGAATTAAGCGAATCAGTAAAAGAAAGGGGTCATAGTCCTCGATTTTTTTCTGAAACGTTTACATCGCTTCCTCATTCTTTTGAAAGCGTAAAGTGTAAAAATTTTGAAAATAATTTTGATTTATATTTTGAAACAATTTTTTTTTATACGTGATTAAAACAACGACATCAGAAGCAACTTCGATAAGTGGATTTTCATTCATCCAAAGAGTCACAAGAATCTTCTCAAAGATAGAAAGGGGTATCATACCCTAAACTTGTATTCATAACAAGTCAATAACACACGAATTCACCAATGCACAAGAATTGATAAAACTTATCAATAGAAATCACGAAAATTGGTGAAGCACAAATTCTAGAAATCCTCACAAGAAATCCAGAAAACACAAGCTAAGAGTATGAGAACTCGAACGCGAGTATGAAAACTCGAACGGAGTATGAAAACTCGAACGCGAGTATGAAAACTCGAACCGGAGTATGAAAACTCGAACGCGAGTATGAAAACTCGAACCGGAGTATGAAAACTCGAACGCGAGTATGAAAACTCGAACGGAGTATGAAAACTCGAAGGAGAGTATGGAAACTCAAACGGAGTATGAAAACTCAAACGGAGTATGAAAACTCGAACAGAGTATGAAAACTCGAAGGAGAGTATGGAAACTCAAACGGAGTATGAAAACTCAAACGGAGTATGAAAACTCAAACGGAGAGTATGGAAACTCACCAACACGCGAGCATGAAAATTCATCAACACATGTAACGCATAACGAGAACGGGAGCACGAAAACTCACCTACATGCGAGCATGAAAACTCACCAACACGTGCAATGCAAAGCGAGAACGGGAGCACAGAATCTCACCTACACGTGAGCATGAAAATCACCAACACGGGCAACGCAAAGCGAGAACGGGAGCACGGAATCTCACCTACACGCGAGCATGAAAAATCATCAACACGTGCAACGCAAAGCGAGAACGGGAGCACGGAATCTCACCTACCCGCGAGCATGAAAAATCATCAACACGTGCAACGCAAAGCGAGAACGGGAGCACGGAATCTCACCTACACGTGAGCATGAAAATCACCAACACGGGCAACGCAAAGCGAGAACGGGAGCACGGAATCTCACCTACACGCGAGCATGAAAAATCATCAACACGTGCAACGCAAAGCGAGAACGGGAGCACGGAATCTCACCTACCCGCGAGCATGAAAAATCATCAACACGTGCAACGCATAACGAGACGCTATCTCATGGTTGCAAGCCATTAATTTTGACACACGAATGGCCCGAAGACCGTGGGGCGCTACCCCACATGTGTGAGTCGAAATCACACAGATTGAGGTCCATACTAACCAAAAAAATCAAAGAGGTATGTGTGAGTGGAATCACACAAGTGGTGTCTAGTCTAACCTCACAATCAAAAGAAAAGTGTGTGTGAATGAAATCACACAAGTGGTGTCTAGACAATCCTCAAAGCCCAAGAGATATGTGTGAGACGAAATCACACCGATGAGGCCTAGTCTAACCGTAAAAATGATCGTCATGATCAACGAGAAGTGTCAATTACACTAAGTCAGTAAATGTAAAAGTTTAGCATCATGTCCCATAACCACTTGCTTAACTTAAATATTTACGAACAAACTGTAAATCTTCACTAATAAAATTGTCACTAGAGGTTCAATCGAACAAGTCCAACAATTGACCGACGAAGTAAACGCAAGTGTTTCATACCACTTGTTTTACTAAGCCGTTTAATTAGATTTCTCATACGAATGAAATAAAGATTTGTATATACTAATAGATTGGAAAACGGTTTCAAAAACGAGTTTGGTATTGAAAATAGAGTTGAAAACATTTTGATAAAAGAGTTTTGATATTTACTACTAGTATTGAAAACTTTATATTTTTAAAGTGACAAATCACAAAAATGATTGTAGAAACAATCAATCACAAGAATTCACATACGAAGACGTGAATAGAATCCAAAGAAATCGATATCGAATTCATCGAAGGTATGTTCACAAAAATCCCGAAGAAAAGGTCATCCATGTTGCTAATAAATGTTAGCAACAAATCGGGAAATAATCAAGAATCGATTAAATTCGAAAACCAAATCAATTCACTAAGATTCACATTCGAATAGTGAATAAAATACAAAGAATTCGATTCCAAATCCATCAAAGTAGGAATACCCAAAATTCCTGAAATAGAAGTTATCAAAGTCAACAAAGGTGATAACAACTAACCGGAAAGGAAGAATCGATCAACAATTGGAAAAACAAAGCAGAACGAGCATAAATGCTTGAATGACTTTAACAAAAGTAAAAGTCAAGTCAACGTCGATATCGACAAGGCAAAGTCCAAGACAATTTCTTTTATACCAAAGAAATTTTAAAACTATCAGAGAGAGGCACATGAAAACCAACAAACCATGGATAAACAGACAGAGTCGACAATTGGAATGCAATTTGTCTCAAAGATTGATACCCAAAACCCAATTGTATGGAAACTGCATTAAGTACACGAATCAGAGATAAGAATGCATATATATAGCAGTTCGAATAAACAATGCGAGTTCAAATCGAGGTGGGTACTAGTTGCAGCAATATGCAACTTGGTAGAGCATATATACACTGATACTTAGAAGGGTAAACTCAAGTGAGCAAGTGCGACAGAGAATAGCAGCAACGCTTACGAATAAGCGTTAGGAATTCATTCCTAACAATCAAAGATGATCTTAAGACAAAGATGTGAAATAAAACATCGACAAATAGTTGTAACACATGTACTATCTAAGTTATGTTTTATATTTGTTCTAAACCCCAGGCTCTGATACCAAGCTGTGACGCCCCACCTCTATACCCACGCTAGCCAAGAACACTACGGTGTAGTGCTGTCAACTAGCACGGAGAATAAGACTGTTGAGGAGCGACCATCCGTGTAATTGCTTTGTGCGAACACCGATATGTCAGATAGTAAAAACATGCTTTTAATTTCAGGAGGAAATCCGACATGCCGATGCAAACTCAAAGCTACCACACGGTGGCTATAATAGTCTAGGACAAATATAAACTAATAACACAGATAAATATAAATGCGGAACACAGATAAAACAGAAAATCTCATATATATATATAACTGATGTCAGTTACAATACATTTGACACGGTACATGTGATACAACTACATTAACGACTAATATACATGAATACATATCAACCTATACTATGACTCGACAACTCCAAAAGATATGAAAAGTCTTCATAGCTCTAGCAGCGACCCAAAGCTAAATATCTACAACCTGTAAATACTCGGTCTGACCCGAGTATTAGATTCAAAAGAAAATAATACTCGGGTCAGTCTAATTCAAACTCAGTTATTAGTGCACAGAAGCAATAATAATTAAATACTGAATAGACGACAGTAATTAAACCAAATCAGAATGCAATTCAGAATATTGAATTGAAATGAACAAACAGTTCAAACCATTGAAATATCAATTAAAATATTAATTCAAGTAGGGCTGCAGTACACGCACGCGTGCACTGCCTCGCCACTACGGAATATGGAATACGCAAAAATGTTCATAAGTCAAAACAAAATAGAATATCACAAGGCCATACCGTGTGGCTGCAGTTCACGCTTGCGTGCACTGCCTTGCCACTATAGTGATGATGTACCCATTGAATACCGTGTGGCTGCAGTTCACGCTTGCGTGCACTGCCGTGCCACTACAGTGATGATGTACCCATAGAATACCGACAGCAATCAAAAACTGCATAGGTCAAGTTTGGACGACATAAATGCGAACCCAAATGTACACAATGTACGTACACTACTAATTGCACATGAATAAAATGAAACTGGGGTGCAACATGGAACGGCACCAAGTAAATGGCACAAGAGACAGTATGATACAAATGCAAGTATCATACTCGAGAACAAAGTCAACATAATATGCAGA
Organism: Allium cepa; assembly: GCA_030765085.1. Lineage (NCBI taxonomy): Eukaryota > Viridiplantae > Streptophyta > Magnoliopsida > Asparagales > Amaryllidaceae > Allium > Allium cepa. Next base: position 978,163,922 of record CM060931.1, read on the forward strand.
CTGCAAACTCGACTAACAAGTTCAGGTCTAATGCACACTGAAATGAAGTGGCAACATCAACAAGTGTACATATGCAGTAGGAGGCACAGAGCAAAATGGTGCAACAGAGAGGATGCACAGAAATGCAACAGGGGACACTAGTTGAAAAAGAGTCCCAAAGCAATGGTTCCAAAATGAAATGAACCAGAAGAAGGCAACAGAATTTTGCATGAATGGCTACAAGTATATGAAATGTACTTGTAAACATATGAATGCCAACAGTATGAATATACAGTAATGCATGGAACAAGTCTCAAGTATGTATACAGAGAGTATACATCATGACAATGCAGGCACCTCAGAGAATTACATACAGTGATGCAAAATGAAGCATACTACTGAATCAAGTATGCAAACCAAGTCTCAAAAATAACTGCAGTGCAATTTAACAACACATGCATACACACATACAAAGTTATGTATGAACACATATGAAGACAAGTAATGCACATGCAAAAATACTTGAAAGCTACAGCATCAAGTAGACCAAGTTCATATGAAATGAGAAGAACATCAAAGACAACACAAGTTCAGCTATGCAAATGGAACACAGTGGCAACACTGGAAGATATGAACCAGAAGTATAGCATGGCAGTGAAACAATGAAATATGCTCAAGTATCTGCATATATATATACCAGTGCAAATACAACACAAAAATGTGGCAGTGAAACAATAAATTATGCTCAAGTATCTGCATATATATATATATACAAGTGCAAATACAACACAAAACCCGAACCATGGTCAACAATATATGCATACACACATACGAATGTATGTATGCATATATATACAGATAAGTCAACCAAAACAGGTTCGAACTTAGCAATTAACCAATGCACCAAGCCCATAAAGGTCAAAACCAAACAAGCTTCAAAACTTTCAGAAATAATTAACTGAATGCACTGCGGTTGTTACGAAATCCAAAACTGAAAACCGCAAACCAAACAAGGCCTTATATTTTCCTGAAAAAAAAGGAAAGAAATAATTGTGTCGAAAGCAGGTTCAACAAGTAGGATTGTCTGACAACCATTTATTGTTGATGGCAAATTTTGTTGAGAGATCAGAAATTGCTCTGCTTACACCAAAAATCTCAACAAATCAAAATTCCCCAAGTTTTACTTTACACCAAAATTAAACAGTGTCGAACCCAAAGAAAAACAACACAAAAATCACTGCCGAAATCAAAATAGTTCAAGCAATGACCCAAGTCAATACTCAAAGAAAATACATAGTCGAATGGCCGACAAATCATGGGGCGAATTCAACAATCAAATACGAACAAAAATCATCGAATTCGAGCACTAATGAACTCGAGATAGGAATTAGATGTGAGTGAAACACTCACCTTGTCGACGAATTGAGGCCGAGCACACCGCAGCAGCCACGAGAAAGAGACGAGCAACCATCGGAATCGAAACCCTAATCCCAGAAAGAAGCCGAAGCCCTAATTCGACAACGAGAGGCCGCCATTTTTCACAAGCAAAAGAAAAGGGGACGGGCCGAAGGAATGAAAAAATGGAATAAAAAGGGGGAAAGGGGATTGTTTATTGCTTTTGCAATTTATCACGGCCCAATTAAAAAAAACAAGGGCTACTTTTATATTTTTAAAGCCCTTTAATTTTACTAAAAATTTGTAAAAGAATTTAAAAAATTCAAATTTAAAATCTTCAATTGGCAATGGGTTTGGAGAAGAAATCGTCAAAAATGTCGATTATAAACCGATGCAAAAAAACCGGGTTGTTACACAATTATTCGAAATAAAATTATTCGACTTATAAATTCCACTTATTAATAATTAAAATTAATTAAATATTCAAATTTTAATTAATAGAAATTCTGGGTCGTTACAGACTTCCCCCCTTAAAAGAATTTCGTCCTCGAAATTACCAAGTAAGAAAAAGTTACAGAATTCATTAACTTTCCAAAACAAATTTAAACTTCTTACCATACTTTACTAAGTTTTCAAATCTATACTTAGTTATCTTTTCAAAACCAAACTATATCGTTTAATTTCCAGTTCCAAAACCAAAATTATAGTTTTCACAAATTTCCCAAATTTTCTCAAAATTTTTCTAACGCCTTAAATTTTCAGAAAAATTCTCCATAGTCTCCTTTGCGCGGCTCAATCCAAAAAAAAATGACAGTATATATATCACAAATATACATCTCATCAAGTGATGAGGCATCCCGCAGGGAAAAAAGTGTAAAAGTACGGTATGTAATCCGATATATGTACCTTATTATATTATTAGCGAGCATATACGGCTAATGTAGCACGAAAGCGAGCTCCAAAAGCGAAGCAAGCGCAATCCGCACCTACTATACACTCAACAACAACATGAGAATCATGCATATATGAAAATAGTATCAATATACAACATATAGCAACATAACAACTACATATGCCAACATAGCAAATGCAACAAAACAACAAATGCAAACATCAGCCAACTATCATCCATAACCAAATCAATATTCATTCATATTCTCATTAACATTCAATGAATTGGTTTTCAATTTAAATCACATTTGATTTATTTACATTGGATTTACTATCATTCATTCATATTCAATTTTAATTAGTTTGCATTCACTAATTTAAATCCAATTCACATTCAATTCTATTCAAATTTATTTACTTCTAATTTGAATTCAATTACATAGCTTTTAATTTGCTAATTCATTTTCATTTAACACTTAATGAATTTTTATACAATCAATCAACAATCAAATAACAACCAATGTTTATTCAATACAACCATATTTATTCACTTTTCATTCAATTTGGTTCAACACTTTTAATTCCATTTGGATCATATTAAATTGACTTCCATTCAATTTATTCAACTAGCTTTTAATGAATTAAGACTTATATATTCATTATTTCATATCAATTGTTTACATTTAATTGATTAACATTCAATCCAATTATCAATTCAATTGCTAATTCCTTTAACAATTTAAAGTTGAATTTCATTTATATATCTCAAGTTCACATTCTTAATGACTTCATTTCATTAATTCACTTATTAATTTACTTCGATACCAAAATTCAACTTCATTCAACATCACTTAAGATATATTTCATTCCAAACACCTTTTGTTTAATTTAACTTAAGTTTTCACTTATAAATCCAATTCAAATTCCAATCCTATTTAACTTTTTACCAAAGCTAAAATTATTAACTCCTATCATAAGTTCAAAACTTATTTCACTTATATTCATCATCTTATAAGTTATACAACTTATATTCAACAATTACTACTTGGATTTTATTGATTTACTTATACTTCCTTTAATTTAACTTCATCCTTTAAGTTAAATTTATTCTATCAAAATTCAAATTGTATAAGTTATCAAATCATTTATCATTCCTAAATTACTATGGTAGCAAATCTATCACATGGAGACTCGAAAATGATACTGATGATGCTGCAGTCATCACCCTTATTATTTTCCAGTAACAATAGTGAATTCAGTGCTTAATATTCTTTCAAAAATTTTCCTTTCATTTATAAATGACATTTATAAATCTTTTTCTTATAGAGTTTCACTTTATATATATATATATACAAGATTATTTCACAATTGTAATCATATTAATTATAGTTCCATACTTATAATTCATTTGCTTATACAATTATTCTTTTACAATAAGTTTTATTTAACTTATTCAAACAACTTATTCAACAACCAAACAATCAACTTATATACACTTTAATAATTCCCAAAAATTATTCCTTTATATACAAAATATAATCAAAGTAAAATTATTTCATTTACCCAATTTAAAACAATATTGTGTCAATTTGTTCTGTACAAGTGTTTAGAGATCCCTATCAACAACGTTAATTACTCGTGTTGACCAAAATCCATATACCACTCAACAAACCAATCATCACAATATAAAACAATTTATATTCACTAACAAATACGCGCTCGTATCTATTATTGCACTCAAACTCATTCTAGAGTACTACTGACTCTATCTCTAATGAGTAATACCCAACAGAGCCATAGTTGTCGCTTAACCATAAGCTCTGATACCAAATGTAACGTTTGCGATTTTCGTCGCCGAAAAACCGAACCATTATGGTTTAAGAAGAAGAAAAAGATAGAAGAGGAAAGAAAAAGATAGAACGGAACAGAAAGAACAACAACAGAACAACATCAGAATCTCACAATTGCAGCGGAACAACATATAATAGATAAATGAATAATCTTTAAACAAAGAACTATACATTTTATACATTACATCATTATCATAGTTTACAACAACAATAGATAACAGAGCCAATACATCAATGGACAGTTATATAAACTTGTCCTCATACAGAATACACAACGGAATAATACATAGTATAATATCATATGCAAGTGGTACGTCTCGATATGCAGCTCGTCTCCTGAGCTCCATAGCACTCCAAAGTCCAGAATAACCTGATAACCTAACTCTAGACTGCCCTTGTGGAAATTGGTGGGCACCCAGGGTTTAGGAAGGAAAACAATAAACTCCAAGTCAGTCATGTGACTGGTGTGAGAACTAAAACAGTTTATTTTTCTTTAAAATCAAAATAGAGGAATATTTTTTTAATTCAATTCGCAATGCTTTTAAAAATGAGACTACCATAAGGCCTCCCGCACACACACACAATGCAAACGCAGAATCGGAGGAGATTTCTCCTTATGATAGTCAAAGATGCTTGATACGCATTAAAAAGAAACATTTGATATTATTATTAGTGCATAGTGTAGAAAAAAATTTCGAAAGTAGAATATAAATCTTAGCCAGCATAGGCATTCCGCACTTATGCATACTATAGCTACCATCCAAACAGTGGGGCGCCACCATAAGTGAATGATAGGTTCTACAACTAAAACCGTACAAGATCGTATTGTTTCTTTGGATTTCCAACAAATGGTCAGGCCAAGGAACTTCCCAGTGCCACATGGAAAAGCCTCTGGAATGACAGCCCGAGAACCAAACCGGATCTCTGCCAACACAAGGCCGGGTTACCCCTAACTGGGTAACTACTGACACGAATATGTCATCCCCCGATCGTAACCGATCTATCCGAGGATCCTCGATTTCTAACAACTACAAAATTTGCAGCAACAGCATAGGTTAAATATCTGGGCTCCATACCATGATACCATCTCTATCCATAAGGAATGACATACACTAAAGGGGCGCTACCCCCAAATAACCTTGCTGCATCCTTCCTGTTTTGACCATTTCCGGGGTGTGAGGTCCGACGAAGTCTCGTCCACAAAGCCAGGCTTTATACAAAAGCCGTGCTTTGGGTCAACAAATGATCATAGAAATGATCACCAAGATAAATGATCAAACAAATGATCATATCACAAATGATCAAACAATGATCATTTCACAGCAACACTCGGCATGCCACGCTACCAAATCGGGAGTATATCACTAATAACATTCAACTATATAACCTCTGAGCTCGTACGTCTCAGAGATGGGTGTTAAGCTAAGAGAATAAATTCTCCGCCAGCAAGAGAAATACATTTGAAAGAAATCAGCTTTATATCTCAACTTGTAATGTCAGACATACAATCCATACAAGTCTGTTCCAGGCTCGAAGAGAACCGAAGGCACTTCCAAAGAAGTCCTTGCAATCCGGATATTCACTAATCACGACCGGACTTCCCGTCACTAAGGGTGATAAAACCTCTATATCGGAGATCAGCCGATGTAGAGTAACTCGACGGTAATCCTTCCGTTTTCACAAATATCCGGTCTTCAACACCGGTCATCAAATGCAATCCATTACGACGTATCACATATTCGAAATGGATTATACGACCCCAAGGTCCTTTCCCGGCTAACCCGAATAGTGAGCGTTTATTTTAAAAATAAGTGTGGCATTCAAATTCAAACAATCACAACAAATACCTATTTAAAGGTAAATATTGATAGTCAGATTATTTAACTATCAATTAGGCATGCTCAACGGCACCAAATTCCAAATAATTTCCCAAATTATTTACTTTCCAAAATATCTTTACTAGATATATAATTTTCCACACTTCAACCATTAGAAAACAAATTTCAAATCAATTTCCTTAAACGGAAACACTCTCATTTCAAAATGGTTTATTTAAACCAATTAAATAAATCCTTACCGATTTATTTTATATTTATGTTCCAAATCCGTAAATTTATTCCCACAGTTCAAAAATAAATCAATGTTTATTTTTAAACCAATTCCCCTTTTCACTTATAGATTCCATAGTGAATTTACAATTCCAAAATATTTATGAATATATGATTTTCAATCGATTTTCAATATTCACTTTCAATTTATCTTACAAGGATAAATTCAAAAACGTTCATTTCACATTGGAAAAATATTTCCATACTTATTTAATAATAAGTGCATCACAAATCTATTTATTTTCAACATTTGAAAATATTCGATATACTTAAATCAAAATTTAGTATATATTTCATTCCTTAACACATTTATTTGGGCCAAAACGAATGTTGCGCAAAACATCGTTACGACAACCCAAAATCACTAGTATAGGGATTCAAAGTTTAAATAGATATATAAATCCCAATACTATATAAAACATTTCCTTTCGGAAATCATTTACTATAACAACAGTATTATAGTCCACCATTTCCTTCTTTCTCGAAAACGTCTATTTCAATAATAGATGTTGAAATCTATGGTTTCGATTCATAACACATTTTAAAACATCTTTAAAATAATCAACTTCATTCTATAATATTCCTTTTGCCAAACATGACTATTTCATTCAATAATGTATTCACTGTCCAAAATCATGAATATATTTCCTTTAATAAACTTCACTATTCAATTTATCAAATTAAATTGATTTCGAATTTATAAACAATGTTTATAAATTCCATTTCTATTTACAAGCTTCGATTTATAAATCTCATTATTAACAAATTCCATTTATATCTCATTTAAATGCCAAAATCCGATTTATAAGATAATTACTTATAAATCTTCTATTTTACAAAATCTATTTATTTTTATAACTTCACAATTTATAAATCTATAAATTCCGTTCACTTATGAAATCCATTTTACTTTCATTTTTACACTTATAAAAACTTGTTTTAATATTCCAATATTTTTAATTTATAAATATCCATTTTATAAATCTTTTATAAAAATTGTTTGTAATAGTCCAAAAATTTCAATTTAAACCATTTCATAAATTTATTAACTATTTATTTCAAAAATCACTTTTCGCTTTCATTTCATAAAAATCATACTTTTATAACATTAAAATTTTAATGTTTATTTATCTTTAACAATTCAAAATTTAATAAAATGTATACTTTCGAAAATCACTTTAAAATTCCTTTTAAAACCAAAATCATTATTTTAAAACTTCAAAAATGGATCCGATGATGCAGCAGCACCAAATAGTCAATCACGACATCCAAATATCATATATCGATATGATAATCAACAAATATCACAATATCTGCAAATAAATCAATACAGTTGAGGAATCCAGTTGGATCCCTCCAACCTGTTTCCCTACATCCACAAACATTAGCACAATACCAATTCTGCTCCAGTACAGAATTATCGCGGTATATGGGATTTATAAAATATTATCCGCTTAATAGACGGCGCAATAGGGTCTCATCCGCTATATAATGCGGGAAATCAACAACTGCAATATATACATATGCCAATATATATATATTGCTATTATATATAATACCAATTTCACATACGGTGAAATATTCGCGGTATATGTTTTTAATAAATAACCTCCGCTTACTAACGGCGTATAATGTCTATTTTAACAGTTAATAAAGACAAAATTATCATTCAGGCATACAATCAACAATTTTAAATCTAACTATTTCAAATAAACATCGAAACTGTTCGATTGAGTGAGAAGTTCTCACCTTGATTTCAATTTCGTTTTAGCGATTTATTTCGAATAATTTTACCCAAAATTTTCGCTGAGCATTCGCGAATACGATTCCAATGCACTTCGTCTCATCAATTTTCGATCTCGCAGCAAAAAGTTATAGCAATTTAAAGTTATACGAATTATAATATATATAATTTACATTTTTTTTTATTTCAATTTTAAACCTCTGCAATTCTGGGCCATAGATCACAAGCTCCACACATCTGGCCGCGTACGCACGTTCTTCCCTTTCTTCATCACGCAAACTTACCAGGCCAAAGAACCCACTCGGCCGCCCCCTAGGGCTCCAAATCGCCACCTCCACGAGTAATTTCAAGTCGATCAGGATACTTCATTTGAAAGCCCTTCGCGAGCTCTATCTTTGGCCACAAGGGCTTCGAACTCGGCTCTCCCCATGGCACGGACGCCGAGAACGAACGTGGCCCCTTCTCGCTTGATTTATGGCCACCACGATCCACTAAATACGATCTCGACCGTTGATATCGAAGTACTCTCGATGCTCTACACTTTTCCAGTTGGAAGTTTTCCCTAATTGTTGATGGATTGAAGGAAAAATGAGGAGGAAGGGGAGATAGTTTCGACCGTTGAAAAGGAGGGAGACGGCGGCTCCAACCTGAAACCCTAATATTTTTTTTAATTTATTGTGGAGAGAATGGGCCTATTTATAGAAGTTTGAACGACACTATTCATTCGGCTTTTCCAAACTCCTATTTACGCGCGGTGAACAGCATTTCTAGGGTTTATCCCGCATTCCGGACGCAATGGAATAGGTTTCGAAAGCTAATTCGATCATCTATGCGAGATATGGCAATAAATGATCGATTTAAAATTAAACCGATTAAACGATTTTCTAGGCGTTTTAGCTTGCACCGGACAAACGGTAAATCCAATTGACACAAAATTTCAAACAATACAATAATATCACATTACGGATCCGATGAAACTGGTTTCTTCGAAATCCGAGACTGTTTGAAAAATGACTATTTTAACTCGCCGAATTAATATTAAAACAATTTCGATGCGTTTCGAGCTGCAACGGTCAAACGACAACTCCGATTGCTACGAAATTGAAATCCGACAATAACAAACTATTACGGATCCAATGGAACTAGTTTCGTCCAATTCTGAAACTGTTCGAAAATTGGCTAATTTCACTAATCGATTAAATATTAAAATATTCAATTTTCACAAATTAACTCTTAGTTCAATTTTAAAAGTTCTAAAATATCGTTCTAACTCCAATATGATTAAATAAAATTTTACAAATCATTTTTAATCATATTTAACTCAAATTTCAATTATTTCTGGAATTTCTATTATTAAATTATCGATTTAATTGTCCAATTAAATCCAATTATTCGAAATAAAATTATTCGACTTATAAATTCCACTTATTAATAATTAAAATTAATTAAATATTCAAATTTTAACTAATAGAAATTCTGGGTCGTTACAATTATAATACTTTCAAAGTTATAACTCTTTCGAAATCAAAATACTTGAAATCATTACACTTTGAAAATTATAACATTTCGAAATCATACATTTGAAATCATGGTACCTTTCTTTAATACAAATTTTCAAATTTTCAATTTAATTCAATTCAAACCATCAATTTCAATTTCAAATATAGATTTGATCTACAAAATAAACAATTCGATTTTTTAATATAATTCAAAGCTTTAAATATACCATATTTCAAAACTAAATTTTGAAAATCTCATATATCTCAAATTTAACTTCATTATTACATAGTTTTGAAATGTTCATTTCATAAATTCAATAAACTTCAAATATTCATTTATCAAAATAAAATATCATTCTAAATTCACATTCTTTATCAAAATAAATATTATATCATTCAAAACCATTTCAAAATCATTAAAATATCATGTCCTTTCAAAACTTCATAATCAAATCATTATTTGAATTCAAATTCAAACATTCAAATTTAAATATCATTTAAAAATCAAATATGTCATTCATTTATTTTCCACATATCAATACAAAACACATTTTAAAATTTCATTCAGACCTTCATTTATATCATTACATTTCATTCCATTTAACACATAACCAAGTAAACCTTATTTAAATTCAAATTTAGTTTAAATTCCTTAAAAATTAAAATTAAAATATTAAAATGTATTCAAAACTCCTAAAATTTCACAAATACTCAATTTCAAAAGTTAAATCGTTTAACACTTTAAAATATAACCCAAATAGTGTTAAAATGTATAATATTTCAAGCATTGTCAAAATATAGCAACAACAGCATTTATAAAGTGCTATCATAGCTTAAAATTTCCAAAATAGTTTATTTCAAGAATAACGGGATTTATAAAATACCGTAATAGATATTTAGTTATTTCAAACATAGTTAAGTTCAAAACAATAGCATTTTTAAAGTGTTGTCATAAAACTACAACATTTTAGAAATGCTGTTAATAAAATTCCAGATTTTATTATAACTTTTCAAAAATAATAAAACTTCAAAAATTTGCTATTTAAATTTATAAATCATATTTCTAGACTTCAAAATTTCACATTTAAATACTTTTAACATATGATTTATCGCAATAAGATTTTAAAATCAAATATTCAATTTTAAAAACTCAATTCATTTATTAAGTCAAAATTTCACTGTTTATTTACTTATAAATTTAATAAAACTTAACATTTTATTTCAAATATCATTTCAAACTTTAAATTTAATTTACATCATTTACTTACATTTTTATAACAAATTTAAAGTCAAAATTCACATTTACTACAAATTTACATACTTAAATTCACAATTTCAAGACTTAATATTTAATTTTCTTAAAAACCATAAAATATATATTTTAAATAAAAATTTCATACTTTGAATATACATATCTATATAAAAAATCGTTTTAAAAATATACCACGGAGTCTGTATATAATTTTCTAACATAGGTCAAGTGATACGGATGTATATCATTTCAATCCGCAATTTAAAAGAAAACTCGGATTCTATCATTTCAAACTCGCAATCCCAAGTCAAATAAAATACAATAAAAATCACTCAGGCCTATCATTTCCGCCCATAATGATTTTTCCCTATTCTACTGTCCGTTCGGGTATGTATCATTTCAACCCATAGTGATTCTATTTTAACAGGGAACTTGAAGTGTGAATATATGTATAAACAGTATAAACAATATCAATATCACAATATAATGCCATATATCAGATGTCAGGTGATAACTAACAGCTTTAACATGGTAATAACATGGCATAGCATATCATATGATCATCATTAACTTTCATGACATTATATTACTATGCACTTGCCATCAATTCACAATTTCATAAGTAAATAGGTCAGAGTGAGAAGGACTCGCCTTTCAAGCTGGAGTTAGCAAATCAAACTGCACGAATAGATTCCAGAAAGCACGATATAGCACAATACAGCACGACTTGGTTCAAATGATATAGAGCCAAGATATTATCTTATATGCAACAACTAAGACAAGACATTGAAAACATGAGTATTCAATACAAAGCAATGTTGAAAAAATTGAAATATAAAAGCAATAAAGAAAAGATAGCTTAACCTTGCCTTAACTATCCAAATGCTTGGCCGTAGTGGAACATATGCTCAGCTAAATTGATGTTTTGCTGTTAAATGGCTTGGGTTTGGATTCACATATGCATGGCTACAAGGTAATGTGAAGGGCAGGAGTTGCAAACATGAAGAAGACAAAGGTCAAGGAAAAATAGGATGGTTTGGATGCACCACTTTGGTCAGCCTATGGTCAAATGGATTCGGCCATGCCTGCTTCAGATCAGGTCGGTGCTAGAGTGATGGCTAGAGGTCGGGTCAGCAGGTGGTGGTGGAGCTACGGAGGTAGCCGAAATGGATATATGAAGATAGGGTGAAGTTTGTGGCTTGGCTCGGCATTTGATGGTGGAGCTTTGCAAATCTTGTAGTGATGACATCATCAAGTGGTCACGGCTACTCTCTTGGTCAGAGAAGGATGGGGAGGTGCTGCTGTAGATGGTGGTGGTGAAGAGGTACTTGCCAAGCAAGGCATGTGAAAAGATCAAGCAAAAATCACTGAAAAGAGTAGAAAAAGCGAGATAAAGGAAGCCATTAACTTGCAAAAAAATACTCAATTGGATATGGCCATGAGAAATCAAAGGAGGAAGAAGTTTCTCACATGAATGATGTGAGAAATACACGGCTACATAAGGAGGAATGAACGGCCGAAAGAAATGAATTGAAAAGGCAAAGGAAAATGAAAAGGTTTGTGCGTCTTTGTTTTCAATTTCTTTTAAATTAAAATAAACAGATGAAATTTCAGTAAATAAAATAAAAAAACTAAAAAAATAAAGTGAAAAAGAAAATAAATAATTATTTAAGGAAAAATAGGAAATAAATAAGAAAATAGTTAAATAATTGAAACTAGACATTGAAAATTGAAAACAATATACAATAAGCATTAGAAAATTATAACAACACTTATAAAATGTTTTAAAAATAAAAATATATACATAACATGTCATATATACATATTAGAACATGATTTGACAAAAAAATACTATTTATATAATTTAAAATAAACAATTTTATTAAATAAATCAATTTACATATAATGTTGTAAAAAGCATAACTTCCACAATATAAATCCCATTTCAATGAAACGAAAATCAGTAGTCCTAAAATTTTATTTATTTTCATTATAAAAGATAAAATTCATAAATTCAAATATTTAAATTTAAAAGTCAAAGTCTGACCAGATTGACCAAAAATCAACTTTTTTGGAAAATATTCTATTTATTCATGTTTGAAATTCTAATTCTCATAAAAATCAAAATTTATATTTAAAATAACAAAATTTATTCATTTTAATAAATAAAATAAAGTTTTTAAATCAGGAATTCAAACTAAAATAATTGAAATATAAAATTAAAATAATCACAAAATTATTGGGTTGTTACACTCTCCCTCACTCAAAACTTTTCGTCCCCAAAAAGAATGAGGTATGGGAAAGCACAGAAAAAATAGAATGAAATTGGATTAAGACAAGATAACAAGAAGATTGAAATTATACCTAATAACTGTTATTATAGGTAAGTTTAACAAGATGGAGATGATCTTCCCAAGATCCTCTAGAATCAAGAACACAAGCACGAAAAAATCCTCGAGAATCTGATTTACTCTTTCCGCCTGACCGATGCTATGTGGATGGCAAGCAGTGCTCGGATTCAAAAAAATGAGTACCAAAAGTTATAGAAAGATTTCTAAACAGAATGATATAAGCAATAGTTTCCCCATCCTGCAGCAAGATAAGGGAAATAAGGACAACCAAAAGATAGTTTGGAAAACAAAATAAGACGATAAATTTGAAACCAAGAAAATTTCAACTTAAATTTGAAAATAAATTTTACATAAGTTAAATAAATCTTAACTATTCCAAATTTCATTATCTTATCATCCAATTATCTTAAATAAAAAAACCTCTAAAATCATGGATTTGAAAAATCATTTATTATACTCAAAATGTACTCAATAAAATTAATTCTTCTTTATTCCTAATTAAAATTAAATTTATTCCTCTCAATATATTTATTACCTATGTTAAATATATTTATACTTATTATAACTGTTTTAATTTATTCTTAGTTTCTTTAACATCATTTTATATTGTAAATTATTCCATTACCTTATTTTCTATATGTAACGTCCCACCTTTTTGCATGCTTTAAATCGACGATAAACCACACACGTCAGACTTAAACCATACAGAATGGCGGGTTATTATGGGATAAATAAGAAAAACAGAGAAGAAAAAAACAAAATAGAATCTAACAGCGGAACGATAAAATATAATAATCAAATAAACAGTTCATGAAGCTGTTTTACAAAATATTTGATTATACTTATACAATACATATCAGAGTTACACATACCAGAGAATAACCAATAATAATGCAATGGAACAATATGAATGTAGTGGAATACTATAATAAATAATGATAAATCTTCGTCTCCGTCCTTCAGAATACGGTCTTCCAAATCTTAAAATGCTCAGGTTGACCCGAGCAAATTGAAAAGAAAAAACACTCGAGTCAGAAATAAAAGATCTTACGTAAGTTAAATCAACCAGAAAAGTATGAGTGGAACGACGTCAGAGATGATTACGGGATTCGACACCTCCTATCCAGTGTCTAACGTGAGTGCAGTAACTTAAGAGATGCTTAGGATTCACATCATCTAGGATCCGTTAAACTATTTACTATGTGGTAATATTTCGCTATTATAATAATGTCTATAGTAAAGTAAACTTACTTTTAAATAGCGTTAAGGCTTTACATTTTCCACCTTAACACATAATAGTCCCTGTAGTCCATCCAATATCATGGTCCTTCTTGATCGGGAAGCCACCGGAGAATACCACACGGGCTACGGAAGAAAACCAAACTCGTACAAGGCACGCTAGGGTAGGTGACACGGCACACAAGGCAATGCCAGGGCAGATATACCAATTACGCATCCGGGCTGGTGGTAACGCGTAGCGCGCAACTACTGCCCCCCTCGAGCCACACTCCCAAAATGAAAAATCAAAAGTGGCCAACAAATCAATCCAAAAATCAGAGTATGATATCGAAGGGACGTGTCTGATAAGAGGGGCTACTTCCTTGGCCCAAGAATCGCTCCTGTTTTAGCCACCTTATGCCGACTCACGGGAGTCGGATCCACATATATACCATAATAGAACATCGCCACCTTCCTACTTCATTCTAGAATTTCCACTGTGTATACGGTTGTTAAAGTGGTTTTCGGAGTTGGCAGAGAGTATGACAACTTCCGATCACGGTCTCTTTAACAACTAAATGTTATTATAACACCGCGGTCTCTTCAAAATAGTTTATACTTTTAAAACAAGAATATAATATCCATTTCAAAACCATATAAATATGATATCATTTCCATTTCAAAAACCCATCAATATGATGTCGTTTTATTTAAAACCCAAATCAATATAATATCATTTTATTTCAAATATATCCTTTCTAAAATCATAGCACTTTCAAAATAATATATTTCGAAACCAAATGATTGATATATAACTTTTCAAAACATAATTCTTCGAATTTCATAGCTTCTAAACCATAACTGCCAAAACTTAAATGGTTTTAATATTCAAACAATATATATAAAATAAAGTAGTTTGAATTTAAAATCACTTTATAAAGTAAAATAATTTCCTCGACTTCACAATTTTATTCACTTTAAATTAAATCTCAACTCATAACTTTCAACTCACTTTCAGTTTTCTATAAACCATTTCAATTTTAATATATTTCAAATTTTAAGTATTAAATAATTTCAAAACTAAGGTTGATAATTACGATTCAAAAATTCCATTTTCTATTATTTAGTTTTGAAATATTTGCATAATAAATCCATTATCATTTAAATAAAACTCAAATTCAAATAACCAAATATTTCCTTCAATTTGTTTATACTTGAAATATTAATTTAATTCATCTTGAACAAAAATCCAGTTATAAAAATCATACCTTTTAAAATTTGAAGTTCAATAAATTTTACATCAACTTATGGAGTTTAATTCTTAAATAAGCTCAATTTCAAATAAATTTTCAATTTCCTTCCAATCTTAAATTATTTAAATCATTATAACCTCTATATTAAATACGATTTAAATACTTAACCATATTTTATTTTAATAAAATCAAACTCCATTATTAAACTTATTATTATTAAACAATTTATACATAGCTTAAATACATGAATTTAACTATATATAAAATAATGTTACCATAATATCAAAAATCAATATTTATTAAACCTTATATTTCTATCCAAAACCATAGAAATCATTTCAAATATTTATATATAACCGACAGTGTCTGTATATAATTTTCTATCCTATGGTCAAGCGATACAGATATTTATCATTTCAATCCGAAATAAAAATAAAAATACGGTTATACATCATTTCAAACTGCAATCCCGCTGGAAATGAAAAATGCATAATAACTTGCAGTTTATAACAACATATATACAACATCCATTCATCCAATATCAATCATCAACCATTTACCACAATCATCATCCAATTCAAATAATAACATCAATATAGAACAGATAAGAAATAACAGGTAATTACTGGCAGCTTATATTCAATAATAAATTAATTTAACTGGCAGTTTATATGCAATAATAAACTGAATAACAATTTAACACAGTAAATTCAATTTAACTGGAATGATGATAAAAATATACCAAAAAGCAATAAATAAATTTCTAATCACGTCAAAAATTATTCTAACAAACATAAGAAATTTTAGAAGTTGTGAGTGGGTTAAAACACTCACCTTTTGAATTTAAATTGAATTAAAATCCAATTTAAACCCAAAAATTGAATAGCCTCTAAATTCGACCAAACCCCCGCCAAAATGTCTGGAATTCCAATACAAACCTAGCGGAGAAAACCGCGCATGAAACGGACCTCGTATGTAAAAGTTATAATCATTAGAAGATTAAACGATTTAAATTAGAAAATAATTAAAATAAAATAAAAAAACATGTCACCAATTGCCTTTCATGAGCAAACTCTACCAGGCCACCGAACGCACACAACTTTTAGGGTTAGCCGCTGCATTCGCTCAACGCAAATTTCGTCGTCGCCACGATCTCCCATGGCCAGATCTAGGCTCGCCGCGCAACATGCCGACCCTAGCCGCCCCTACGGTCATCACGTGCACGCCGATGGCACCCCAATAACTCCACACCACCACCACGAATATCACCACATCACGGCCAATTCCAGTGGCATCAAATGACGATAGAACGAGCGAACGCAGATCCAAGGTCTGATCGAATCACTCTACTATGTTGCGTATTCTGATCGGCCTATCGACTGCAATCCACCGTCAAATCGAAACCCCAATAAACGGACAGTTGAAGATAAATGGTCGATTTCTGAACAAATAGTATCTTGACTCGAGAAACGAATCAAAGATCTGAGATGCGCTCTTCGAGAGCTTCAAATCCATATAAAATTTGCTATATTTTGTGGAGTTCGAAATTTCGGCTTTGAATTTTATTTGCAACTGGATTTGGTAGTGAGAATTTGTTTGTCTGCCATTGAGGAGGAGAGATAGTTGAATTGTACGTATAGACAAATGAGAAATATAAGTAGGGTAGGGTTTATAACAAGGTATATATAGGCAAGGCTAAAAATAGAATAGACGGACCAGATTGATATATGCGTTGCATGATAAAATGGCCCAAAAAGCCCGTTCTAACACCGGAACGAAATTGGGTCAACCCATATATCAAAATAGATGTTTTAAAATATTTTAAAAGCAATGGAATAGGTTTCAAGTCCAAATTCCATCATATGTAGAAGTTACGCTAAAATCATTTTTTTCAAAATGATTTCAACTGATTTCAATTTCATTGATTTCAAGGCGTTTCGAGTCCATAAGATCAAACGACAAGCCCGATCGTTATAAAACTTGAAATCCTACAATAATTCGCCGTTACGGATCCAATGAAACTGGTTTCGTTGAAATCTAAGTCAGTGGCCGAAATGGCTATTTTGATATTAGTTAAATAAATTAATAATTAGTCAATGAAATCAAATTTTCAATTTCAATTCTATAATTGACAATTCTTATCATTTTAAATTTCTTAATCATTTACACTAATGTATATAAACTTGGATATCAATTTAGAGTTGATTAATTTATCCATTTCGGTGTTAAATTTCATTTTTATTAAATTTGGAAATTATAAAATTAAATTTACAATTATTCAATTTAATTTACTTTTCATTTTATTACTCAATTCATTGTTATCAAACTGATGAATTTAACATTGGATTCAAAATCTATTTCATTAGTATTCTCCAATTTCAACTTAATTTCAAACAACGTAGTATTTAGATATTAAATTTAATTTAATTTTAACTAATCCAATTTATTAAATTTAAATTCCAATAAACTGATAAAACTTTATCCACATTCCTTTTATTCAACCAATTTTCATATTATAAATAAAATTGACATTATTTCCAATTATTTCCTTAATTTATACTAACATAACCTTTAATTTAGATTTATTGCAATTGATTACCAGTTTTATTTAAATATACTAAATAAATGGTTAGCTTATAATAATTGTTACCATTAACGATTAATTTCACTTACAAGCTATTTTTAACAAACAAATGTTGCAATTGATTTAGATCTAATTTAATAAATTAAATGAATGGGTAAACAATTAATAATTATCACTATTGCCAAATTATGCACATTCATACTTATTTATCAACAAACAATTATTATAATTACTTATCTAGCATTGATTCTATCAAATAGCAATTTACTACACATTATTTCATCTATTAATATAGCTTTTGAATTTATTTTCCAATTCCTTAATTTCAATCAATTATAACCTTACTATTTGTTTCAATTAATATGTATTGTACTAAATTAGTTACTTATCAACTTGCATCAATCTTATGACATTAATTTACATTCAATTGCTATTTATCAATATATTATTCCATTGGTTGATTCAATACTCTTAATATTATTCTTACTTTTATAAGTTTTCGTTTCCAAACAATATTATAATTACTTACAGGACATTGATTTTATTCAATTACTATTTATTATTATTAATTCATTAATTAATTCACTATCTGCCTTTGTTTTCTTATATTCAATTCTTAGCCAAGTATACAATTTACATTACTTCAATTAATCGCAATTTCATTTCAATCGTTAATACTTAGCTTTGAATTTCCAGGTTGATTTCATTTAAGCATTCATTTCATTATTAAATTGCAAATTTTTTATTTCTTCGCTATTTATTTATCAATATCTTATTAAATTAACAAAGTTTAATTATCGAAAATTACGGGTCGTTACACTCTCCTCTACTCAAAACTTTTTGTCTCCAAAAAGGAAAAATAGGGAAAAGCAAGAATTAAGTAGTCAATACATCTTATTCAAAATATTAAATTTATAACCAAATACATTTACAAAATCAATTAATTTAAATAAAATATTCCAATTTATAACCATTAAATCCCTTTTATACTCTAATAAAGTTTGGAAAATATGTTTCAAAATTTTCTAAGTCCAAAATTTACGGAAAATTTCGGCGGAGTCTCCTTTGTACGTAGGGGCTCGGGAGAAAATATAATATCAAATATAACAATATATAACATATATTTTCCAAAATAATATATATCTATAACGATCCGAAAAATTTAGTGAATTATTAATGGAAATAATAACTTGGATAAGATTGGTAAGTAAATTTTTAATAACTTGAATGTAACAGTATAAATGTAAGTTAATTGTTAATAACTTGGATGTAATTCAAAGAAGTGAAACAATGTAAATGTTAATTTTATTCTTATTGTAATAAAAGAATGTTACCAAGATGAAGTGATTAAAATTGATTTAAAATCTTAATTAATGAGTACATTAGTTTATAATGGGATATAAAAGGTAAATTAATAATTTAAAATGTTAACTTACTAATAAAAAAATGTATAATGAACGGGAATGGAATGAATTAGTGTATGAACTAATGGTAGCACTTGTTGTAAGCTAATAAGTAATGAAAAATGTAATAGTGCTAATTTAAGTTAATAATTAATAGGCTAAATGAAACGTCAACTAATGAATTTATTAAAATTGTGAAGTTATAATAATAGATGGTAATTGGTTGGGAAGAATAAAGATAACTAAATGTGCTTTAATGATAATTCATATAATAACGAAAGTGTGCATGTAAATTAAAAAGTAAATGGAAAATTTATTTATAAGATATAAATTGGTATAATAGAAAGCTAAATAAATTTATTGGGAATATTAATTAAAATTGGATGTAGATTAATGTAATAATGTAAATGGAAGTTGATGTATACCCAATTTAGCGCAATCACTATAAATTGGAACCTATTGCAATAAATGGAATTAAATATGACATTAGTGAAGATTTAAGGTAATATTTGGTAATAAGTTATGGTTAGTGGTTTAAAAATGAATTGGTAATTTAAAATTAAAGGTAGTGATGTTATATAAGTTGACTACAAACAAATTGAATGAAATTCAAATCAATGGAAATAATGTAGACGTATACTTAGCTACAAATCGAATATATGAACACAAAATGTAAGCACTGAATTAAATTAAGGAATTTAAATTATAATAAATGGTCATTGAATAAAATAAATGTTCTGTAAGTAATTATAATATTGGGTTGAAGGAAATAAACTTGAAGGTAATTAAAGTTTAATGGTTACAATTGTATAAATTACCTATTTGTTTAATTCATAGAATTTAATTTGAAATCAATTGTAGTAATTGACTTAATTAGTGCAATACCAATTAATTAAAGCAATTAGTTGGATAAGAATAATGGAAATCAAAACTTTATTTTATTTGATTGAAATGTAAAATTTAATAATTGGATTAATTGCAATCAAATGAAATTGAATAGCTAAATAATATGTTATTTGAAACGAAGATGGAATATGAGGAAGTTTATGTAATAGTATTGAATCCAATGGTAAATCCATCTATTTGACAATAATGAATGGAATAATGATTTGTTAATTTAATTTAATAGAAATTTTGGAAATTAAATTTATAATTTCTGAATTGAATGGAATTGAGGTTAATATTGGGATTGATAAATTTATCAACTTTGAATTGACTTTTTAATTTCTTTAAATCATTGTAAATGTTTGAGAAATATAAAGGTGATAAAATTGTCAATTTTAGAATTGAAATTTAAAATTGGATTTAATTAAATAATTATAAATTTATTTAATTAGCGTAAAAATAGTCATTTTGGCCAATGACTCGATTTCGACGAAACCGGTTTCATCGGATCCGTAACAGTGTATTATTATAGGATTTCAAGTTTCGTAGCGATCGGACTTGTCGTTTGATCGTACAGGCTCGAAACGCCTTGAAATAAATGAAATTGAAATCAATTGAAATCAATTTGGAAAAAATTCATTTGAGCATAACTTCTTCATACAATGGAATTTGAACTTGAAACTTGTTCCATCGCGTTTAAAATATTTAAAAACACCTATTTCGATATATGTGTTGACCCAATTTCGTTCCGGAGTCAGAACGGGCTTTTTGGGCCACTTTGGCATTAGCGCGTAAATCTATCTTATCCATCCATTCAAATGTCAACCCTGCCAATATATACCCTGCTATAAACCCTAGCAGCCTCTGTTCCTCATTTCTATACGTTCTATTCACCTTCTCACTTCAATGGCAGACAAACCCTAATTCCGATTGCAATCCCAAATCAAATACAAAGCTGAAATTTCAAACTCCACAATATATGCCAAATTTTATATCAATCTGAAACTCTTGAAGAGCGTAATCTTCTGATGTGATTCATTTTTCAAATCGGTACACCGTTTGCCCAGACTTCGCGAGTTAATTCTCGGCCATCCATCGCGTCGAGATCAACTCTGCCTGATCGACAAACGGATGGTACCCTATTGTGGAGAGTCGCGAGGGGATCGCATCAACGTAGGCTAGGCGAGGAGTTGATGGCCAGGTCGTCGGGATTAATTGAATTAGGGTAAATAAGGGGTGGCGGCGCTGGCTGTTTCTTTGTGTCGTTCGACGCCAAGGTGGAGCGGCTCGTCGTGACGAAGAGTATGGTAATGGTCGGCGACCCGATGGTGGCCGGTGGTGGGAGTATTCGGTGGTCAAATGGTTGGTCAAGGGGAGATTCAACGCGTTTCTCAGTTCGAACGCGTGCGGCCTGTGGGTTCGTGAACGATGAATAAGGATGGGTGCTGGATGAGTGTACGTGTAATGTTATTATTATTATTATTATTTATTTCAAATTTCAATTGTTCTTACCTTAATAACTTTTACATACGAAGTCGAATTGACGTACGGCTTTTTCGCTAGGTTCGTATTGGAATTCCAAGCATTTTGGCGTCGGTTTGGACGAATTCTGAGACTGTCAAATTTTTGGGTTTAAATTGAATTTAAATTCAAAAGGTGAGTGTTTTAACCCACTCACAACTTCTAAAATTTCTTATGTTTCTTAAATTAAATTTTGTGGTGATTTTGCATTTATTTACGACTTTTTCGCATATTTTTAAACATCATCTCAATTATTGCATTTATTTAAGTTAAATCGTTATTTAATTTATTATTGAATAAAATGGCCAGTTAGTTACCTGTTATATATTATCAGTTATATATGGATATTGATTGATTGTCCTAGATGATGATTTGTGATGGATGTATGATTTTTTTTATGATGGATGAGTGGATTCTTTGTTTATATCGTCATAATCTGCAAGTTAGTGTGCATTTTTATTTCATTCGGGATTGCGGTTTGAAATGATATATAACCGCAAATTTTTATTTTAAATTACGGATTGAAATGATAAATATTCGTATCACTTGACCATAGGATAGAAATTATATATAGACACCGCGGTCTATATATATAATATTTTAAAATGATTTCTATGGTTTTGTAAAGAATATATATATGATTTTATGAGATATTGATTTGGATATTTGATATGACGACCCGTCTTTCACTATCCAGAAAGACGTATCATTAGTAAGAAAGAAAGGGATAGAGAATAGAAAAGATAGAGAAGAAAGAAGGAAAGACAACATCAGAATCTCAACAGCGGAACGAATAAATTATATTAATCACGTAAATATTACATAGTATACATCATCTATCAGAGTTACACGGCTTATACATCACATACTAGACAGTTATAAACACGTGCCTAGTTATTACAACTCAAACACCTCAGGGAAAACACAGAGATACCAAACACAGTGGAACATTATACATATCTACAACGATGAAGCCTTCTGCTCCATTGCTCCTTCGCAATTCGTCAAAGCTAACCTGAATCCCTTGGGTACTCATAAAAGTTTGAGTACCCAAGAGTTTAAGAAAAATAGAAATAAACTCCGGGTCAGACATGGATCTGGTATGAGTAACAGGTTAAATTTTCTTAACTTTTGAAAAACCTTTGAGAACAAAAGGTATCACGTAAGACTTCCCACACATAAACATGGAAAAGTTTTTACCTTACGCTAACCAAAACATTTGGTAGGAAATTCGGTGATATTACAATAGGTCTAGGGTTTTCAAATAAATAAGAAATAGCTGAAATTGTTACATGATTGAATTCTAGCTACTAGCCACAAAAGTGGGTAATACAGTCAAAACCGTAAAGGCACGTAGGAAGAATGGGATTCCATCAATGGCAGGGCTACTGTGGTACCGCCCGTCCCAGTATGTGGCCTAGATCAACGTACCGAGGATCCACCGTAAATCCCCTGCAACACAAGGCCGAAACCATCCCTAACTGGACAGTCCCTGTAACAACCCGCATATTTAACGATTATACATTTAAATGTTTTATTTAAATATAGCGTCGTTGCCAGATTTAGGTTCGAAATGTTACTTTTTGCAAACAGCCGAATTGGGACTCGAAACCACTTCCGTTAAGTTCGAAATGGAGTTTGCGATCTTTTTAAGTATAAACTTTGATATGTTTGGAGTAAGTTAAATTTTGCTACTTTTTCTTGTTGGGTTTTGGGTTTGGGTTCATCCCACTAGCCAACTAAATAACCTAATTCAGTCCCTCTCCTTCCATTCACTGATTTTCACTTCTAAACTCAAGCTAAAACTGAAAATAGGGGAAAAGAATGGGAAATAGAAATTCCAAGCCCTAGTTTCTTCTTGCAAACTTGAATTCTTTCTCCAAAATCAAAGTGAAGCTATTGGTAAGCCTCCTCTTCGTCTTCTTCAACTCTTTCTCCTTTAATTTCAGAAAGTTTCCTAAACTTAACTTGGGAAAATACTTGTTTTGATCTTAGATTGAAGCTAGTAAAGTTGAAGTGGAGCATGGTTGGTCTTCTCCTTACAATTGAGCTTCTTCTTCTTCTTCTTTGTTTTTGGGTTAAAGGTGGGATTTTTATCTCACATCTTTGTCTATAACTATCATTAATTGTTAGGTATGAATTCCTAACACTTATTCATGTGCACTTGCTTTTGGTTTGGATTGAATTGGTGAATATCCCAATTTTTAGTGTTTTGGGTTCAAATCTTTAAAATTCTAACTTTGATGTTTGAACATGTTTTCGGTGATGCGTTGAGGAGCCAATAGGACCGGGTAGCCGATTTGCGTAATCCCCTAGCGTCCGTGCTCGACCGGTTGCGAATTGTGAGAGTTTGCACTTCAATTAATAGGGTAGTAAATGCATGAATTGGGGTTCGGTCGACCGAACTCTCTGGGTCGGTCGACTGTGCTGGAGCCCGAAATCTATCTGGGCTATTTTCGGTCGACCGACTCAGAGAGTTCGGTCGACCGACATGCTCCAGTTTCCCTATTTTGGCTAGTGTGCCTATTTGTTTGTGATTCCAACTTTTATCGATCTAAGTTGATTCCAATTAGTTTTTTATGCATATTTGACCTTGATGATTC
This sequence comes from Allium cepa, assembly GCA_030765085.1. Taxonomy (NCBI): domain Eukaryota; kingdom Viridiplantae; phylum Streptophyta; class Magnoliopsida; order Asparagales; family Amaryllidaceae; genus Allium; species Allium cepa. The sequence goes on from CM060931.1 coordinate 978,188,458, forward strand.
CTTTTTGACTTCATCCACGGGTTTTTATAAAATAATATTTTAAATTGTATTAAAAGCTTGCTTCTCCGATTTATAAATCTTATTTTAAAACGCACACACACAATTTCGCACTTCGAGCGGAGTGGAAGGGAGATTAAATGGTTAGGTAAAACACGGACCATGAATCCATGCGTTTATCTTTTCGATTAATCCCCGCCCTATTCGATTGATCGTTTTTGCCGTTTGGTCTGGTTTATCGATGAGATGAGGTAAACTTTGTACTGCTTTGAGTGTGAAATTAACTAACGGATAGTAAACCGTTTAGTGCGATCGAGTGGTTATGGGACTCACCTTACCACTTCTCGGAATCCTTTTTGAGAGTTATGACACATTCTGTCAGCTAGAGGTGTTCAGTACTAGGCCTTCGAACCTTCACCACTGCGGTTTGTTGCCTTCGGGTTTGCACCTTCAGGTTTGTTGCCTTCGGGTGTGTTGCCTTCGGGTGTGTTGCCTTCGGGTTTGCACCTTCAGGTTTGTTGCCTTCGGGTGTGTTGCCTTCGGGTTTGCACCTTCAGTTTTGTAGCCTTCGGGCTAATGGATCCTTGTTTATACAGTACTGAGCATGTGCAATTTTCTATTGTTTCATTGATATGTATATTCCTTAGGTATCGCCCTTCGGTGTTGGCCTTTTTGAGCCACATGATGCATAGAGATTACCTTGTGGAACTTGTGTTACCTTCATTGGTATTTGTTATTGCCTTTTCGGCTTGTTTTGGAATATTCGTGCCCTTTGTTTATTGTGTTGCCGATGATATAAGGCTTGTCTTGCTATGATTCATCATTTGTTAGATAATTGTGTTATCTGTTTTAGAGATATTTGTTATACTTTGTGACCTTGCAGGTTACTATTGTTCAGTTTATCTAACTGATTTGTTTAGCTAGACTGACCCGTGTATTTTATACTCAGGTCAGACCGAGATGTTTCAGGTTAGGTGCTTTTGGACTTAGCCTATTTTGCTTCCGCATGGACTACTTCGCTAGCTTCTTTTTGTTATAGCTTTTGTGCAGTCTTTTTGTTGTAACTCTGATATATATTCTTTTGAATTCATCTGTATATTATGGTTTGCTATACCACTTGACATGTATCAGTCTGTATACTCTGTATGTATCTGTATATGTGTATATGATGATCTACTGTTCTGTGATGTATATTACATTTGAGTTGTTATATTCTGTTCTGATAGATCCTCCAACCACTTATGGTTTTGTTTTAAGTATTCATTGGATATGTTGATCTACTATATATGGTTATTGTCGATGTATTCAATAGATAGTTAAAGCAAGGCTATAGATGGTCGCTCCTAACCAGCTTTATTCTCCACGTTAGTTGACGGCATTTCCCCGTAGTGTCCTTGACTAACGTGGGTATAGAGGTGGGGCATCACTGCTTGGTATCAGAGCTGAGTTCAGAACAAAATATGATAAACACAGAATAGATGCACATATTACGATACATCAAAGTGTAATAAGTGTCACAAATCTTTGAACCATCGTGCCTTTATATTCCTTCTGTGCCTTTGGTGGTAGATAGAATTTAGGAATACGTCTAGGAATGTATTTAAATTCCATAGTATTCCATATTGAATTATCTACCTTGGGAGTAATCTTTATTTTATCTTAACTTTCAGCTTATGGCTGGATGAGGCGGAGGACGACGCTCGGATGCTAGGCAATCCAGCGGCTTGCATCCAGACGGCGTTTATATGTCTGCCGATCAGTTTTTGGAGTGGTTTAGAAGCACACAGCCTCCAGCTCCTACTCGAACGTCTCCTTCATGCAAGTACACTTTTGCATGATTGTGCAATGATTTTTCTCATCTTGGAGGGAAGCCGATTAAAGGCTCCGAGATTGTTCTTGAAGTCCAAGCTTAGGTTTGCATGTCCAAGCATATTTTCTTTCGCATGGATCTTTTTGATCATGATAGAGTTCTTGTAACTTCTAGCTTATTGCAAGAGCGCGCTCTTGATTGGTATGAGCTTCTTTTAGCCGAATTTGATGAGTCTGCTCTTTCTCGGCCTAAGTTTCGGGAACGATTCGAACTCAGGTTCGTTCCTGAATCTGAGAAAGTTTTATTGGCCCGTCGCTTTCTTGAGTTGAAGCCAGGGGAGTCTTCCGTTTTTGAGTATGTTGCATCGTTCGAGGCCTTATCTAAGTATGGTCTTGAATTCATTAGCACCTCGTATAGGAAGAATCTGAAGTTTGTATCTGGTCTTAAGAAATGTCTCAAGAAGTCTGTAATGCATCGGCTTAAGCTTTCTTTTGAGGAGTTGGTTGATCCGACACTTCATCTCGAAGCCTTCGAGAAGGAGTGTGATTATGGGGATGATGTTGGGATTCGCAAGAACACCAACAAGAAGCAGTTTCCATTCGGTAAGCGGAAATTTTTCCCTTCCAAGAATAAAAAGCCTGTTGAATCTGATTCTCAGTCTCAGTCTGCTGGAACACCTTCCATTCGGAAGTGTTTCAATTGTGGTTCTTCTGATCATATGATTCGAGCTTGTCCTAAGCGTCTCTTCTGCCGCTACTGCAAGAAGAAAGGACATCGTCTTTCCACTTGTCCTATTGCTCCGAATAATTCTCAATCTGGCAAGCTAAATATAGCAGATGCTTATGGAGGTTCTTCTCAGGGATAAGGTATATCTCCATCTATTTTGGAAAGTATCTATTTTTCTTTGTGATTTGATTCCAAATTGATGGCATCATTTTATTCTTTAAACCCACATAATGAGGAAAAATGTTATTTCTCTCATTTGGGTAGTTTGAAAAATTTTCCGGCATTTTTGAGCTTGTCTTAGGATTATCTCCTAAGCATTCTTTTGAGTGGTGTTATGGTCTTTTCAGCTCGACCTTGCCACTGGTTTTCATTAGCTTCGAGTTGCGGAAGTTAGCCTTCCATTTACCGCATTCCGTACTCATTATTATTCTTATGAATGACTTATTATGTCATTCAGTTTGTCTAGCTTATTCATCCATTTTATGAATCGAGTATTCTATGAATATTTCGATGACTCCTTTTTGTATTTATTGTTTTGGATGGAAAACGGCAATTTAAACTTTTGCAAATCTTTTTCATAAGATATTTATAAGTATAAATGTATTTTTGTTCTTGAAACGAACAAAAAGTATTCATAAAGTTTTTAAGAGCCATTTTTATTATATAGAAGATGATTTTGTGATTGTATTGCCCATTGAGCGCTTTAAGAAATCAGGTCGATGCGCTTGATCAACGTTATCGATAGGAATCTCCTAAACGCTTTGATGAGACAATTTGACACAATAAATTGACTTATAAAAAGTAAAAAAATTCTAGAATAATGATTACATAAAGATAATTGTAATTTTGGAAGTTTTAGCTTTTCGGGAAAGAGTATTATTTAAAAGAATCTTTTTCGATACTCATACCCTTGTGGTCCCCGAAGGTAATCAAAACTTCATTATTTGCACCGATACTAGTCATATTGGTTTGGGTGTCTTTCTCTTGCAAAATAGAACATGCTATCTTTTATAATTCTAAATAATTGAAGCCTATCGAGACTAGGTATGCCGCTCATGATCTAGTGCTCGTGGCTATTGATTTCACTTTTAGTGTGGCATCATTGTTTTTGGGGGAGAAATTTGTTCTCCTCCTCGATCGTACATTTTTAAAATATTTATTTTCTCACAATGAACTCAATTTGTGTCAACTGCATTGGCTCGAGTTTCTTGTCTCCTATGACTTTGATTCCAGTATACCCCTGGAAAGGAAAATCGTGTTGCTGATGCGCTTAGTCGCAAACATTCGGCTGTAGTTTCTTTGATGCTTGCCGAATGGGATATTCCTGAGACTCTATCTTTTTGTGAAATTCGTGATCGAGAGTCTTCTTCTGATTCTCCTTTTCTATTACTTAGTTTGGGAGCTCGACCTATTTTATTGGATCGTATTGCCGATGCTCAATTACATGATCCTGATTTGTTGCATCTTATTCAGCTTTGTGAGTCTGGATCCTGTGATTAGGCGCTGCAGGATTTCAGCCTTGATTCTCGTGGGTGTCTTCGCCAGAAGAACCGTCTTTTTGTGCCTTCTGATTTTGCACTTAGGCATGACATTCTTTATGACTGTCACCGTTCTAAGTATACCGTTCATCCTGGTAGTAGTAAGATGTATGCCGATATGCATCGTCTTTATTATTAGGAAGGCATGAAGAGCGATGTGGCGAGTTATGTGAGTAATTGCATAACTCGTTAAGGCTGAACATTAGCATCCTTCGGGCCTTCTTCGGCCTCTAGAGGTTCCATTGTGGAAATGGGATCAGATTTCTATGGATTTCATAGACGGCCTACCTCGTTCGAGATCAGGCGATTCCAACATCTGGGTTATTGTTGATCGCCTCCCCTAGTCTGCTAATTTTATTCCTATTAAGTCTAATAGGACTGCTTCGCATTTGGCTAGGTTGTATGTCAAGGAAATCGTGATACTTCACGGTATTCCTAGTTCTATTGTGAATGACCGTGATCCTTTATTCATGTGTCATTTTTGGCAGAGTCTTCAACAAGCTTTGTGAACAAAGCTTAATTTTAACACAGCTTATCATACGTAGTCTGACGGACAGACTGAACGGGTTAATCGTATCTTGGAAGATCTCCTTCGTATTCGTATTTTTTATTTCGGTGGTAGTTGGGAGGATCACCTACCTCTTGTAGAGTTCTCCTACAACAATAGTTTTCAGTCTAGTATCGGTATGGCTCCTTTCGAAGCCTTATACGGAAGGCCATGTCGATTACCTTCTTGTTGGTTGGAATCTGGGGAGAAGCTTATTCTTGGCCCAGATTTTGTTCATGATTCTTCTGAGAAGATTGATCTTATTTGGTTGAGAATGAAAGTGGCACAAAGCCGCCAGAAATCCTACACGGACAACCGTAGGAAGCCTCTCGAGTTCTCAATTGATGATCTTGTTTTTATTCGTGTTACTCCTTTGAAAGGGGTTATGCGTTTTAGTAGGACTGGGAAATTGGCTCCTCATTTTATAGGACCATTTTCTATTACTGAACGTATTGGCCCTGTGGCTTATAGAGTTTCACTTCCTGCTCATTTATCTGGCATTCACGATGTGTTTCACGTCTCTCAACTTCGGAAGTGTCTTCGGGAGTCGGATTCAGTTATCGATTCTCCTGATTTGCTAGAGCTTGAGGTCTCACCGGACTTATCTATTGTACAACAATCTATTCGCGTGCTTACCACGGAGGTGCGACACCTTCGAAACAAGGAAATGTCGCTCATTAAAGTTCAATGGTCAGCTATTTCCAATGACTGTACTTGGGGAACCAGAGAGTTTATCGAGCGATCTTATCTGGGTTTTCTATCTTTGCTTGGCAATGGTGAGAATATCTTTTCGTCTCAAACTTATTTCCTTTTCTTTTTGTTGTATGTATGTAGTTGTTGCAAATATTGTCTCTGGGAATTACGTGGTTGCAATTTTGTTAGGAGGGGAGATCTGTAACAACCCGCATATTTAACAATTATATATTTAAATATAGCGTCGTTAGCCGGATTTAGGTCTGAAATGTTACTTTTTGCAAACGGCCGAATTGGGACTCGAAACCGCTTCCGTTGAGTTCGAAATGGCGTTCGCGATCTTTTTAAATATAAACTTTGATACGTTTGGAGTAGGTTGAATTTTTCTATTTTTTCTAGTTGGGTTTTGGGTTTGGGTTCAGCGCACTAGCCAACTAAATACCCTAATTCAGTCCCTCTCCTTCCATTCACTCATTTTCACTTCTAAACTCAAGCTAAAACTGCAAAATGGGGGAAGAGAATGGGAAATAGAAATTCCAAGCCCTGGTTTCTTCTTGCAAACTTGAATTCTTGCTCCAAAATCAAAGTGAAGCTATTGGTAAGCCTCCTCTTCGTCTTCTTCAACTCTTTCTCCTTCAATTTCAGAAATTTTCCTAAACCTAACTTAGGAAAATACTTGTTTTGATCTTAGATTGAAGCTGGTAGAGTTGAAGTGGAGAGTGGTTGGTCTTCTCCTTGCAATTGAGCATCTTCTTCTTCTTTGTTTTTGGTTAAAGGTGAGATTTTTATTCACATCTTTGTTTATAACTATCTTTGATTGTTGGGTATGAATTCCTAACACTTATTCATGTGCACTTGCTTTTGGTTTGGATTGAATTGGTGAATATCCCAATTTTTAGTGTTTTGGGTTCAAATCTTTAAAATCATAATTTTGATGTTTGAACATGTTTTAGGTGATGCATCGAGGAGCCAATAAGACCGGGAAGCCGATGGGCGTAATCAACTAGCGTCCGTGCTCGACCGGTTGCAAATTGTGAGAGTTTGCACTTTAATTAATAGGGTAGTAAATGTAGGAATTGGGGTTCGGTCGACCGAGATCTCTGGGTCGGTCGACCGAGATCTCTGGGTCGGTCGACCGAGCTGGAGCCCGAAATCTTTCTGGGCTATTTTTGGTCGACTAACTCAGAGAGTTCAGTCGACCGACCTGCTCCTGTTTCCCTGTTTTGCCTAGTGTGCCTACTTCTTTGTGATTCCAAGTTTTATCGATCTAAGTTGATTCCAATTAGTTGTTTATGCATATTTGACCTTGATGATTCCTTTTTGACTTCATCCACGGGTTTTTAAAATAATCTTTTAAATTGTGTTAAAAGCTTGCTTCTCCAATTTATAAATCTTATTTTAAAACGTACACACACAATTTCGCACTTCGAGCGGAGTGGAAGGGAGATTAAATGGTTAGGTAAAACACGGACCATGAATCCATGCGTTTATCTTTCCGATTAATCCCCGCCCAATTCGATTGATCATTTTGGCCTTTTGGTCTGGTTTACCGATGAGATAAGGTAAACTTTGTACTGCTTTGAGTGTGAAATTAACTAACGGATAGTAAACCGTTTAGTACGAATGAGTGGTTATGCGACTCACGTTGCCACTTTTCGGATTCCTTTTTGAGAGTTATGACACATTCTGTCAGTTAGTGGTGTTCAGTACTGGGCCTTCGGACCTTCACCACTACGGCTTGTTGCCTTCAGGTGTGTTGCCTTCGGGTTTGCACCTTCAGGTTTGTTGCCTTCGGGTGTGTTGCCTTCGGGTTCGCACGTTCAGGTTTGTTGCTTTTGGATGTGTTGCCTTCGGGTTTGCACCTTCAGGTTTGTTGCCTTCGGGTGTGTTGGCTTCGGGTTTGCACCATCGGGTTTGTAGCCTTCAGGCTAGTGGATCCTTGTTTATACAGTACCGAGCACGTGCAATTTTCTGTTGTTTCATTGATATGTATATTCCTTAGGTATCGTCCTTCGGTGTTGGTCTTTTCGAGCCACACGATGCATAGCGATTACCTTGTGGAACTTGCGTTACCTTCATTGGTATTTGTTATTGCCTTTTCGGCTTTTTTTGGAATATTCATGCCCTTTGTTTATTGTGTTGCCGATGATATGAGGCTTGTCTTGCTATGATTCATCTTTTGTTAGATAATCGTGTTATCTCTTTTAGAGATATTTGTTATACTTTGTGACCTTGCAGGTTATTGTTGTTTAGTTTATCTAACTGACTTGTTTAGCTAGACCGACCCGTGTATTTTATATTCGGCTCAGACCGAGATGTTTCAGGTTAGGTGCTTTTGGACTTAGCCTATTTTGCTTCCGCATGGACTACTTCGCTAGCTTATTTTTGTTATAGCTTTTGTGTATTCCTTTTGTTGTAACTCTGATATATATATTCTTTTGGATTCATCTGTATATTGTGGTTTGCTATACCACTTGACATGTATCAGTCTGTATACTTTGTATGTATCTGTATATGTGTATATGATGATCTACTGTTCTGTGATGTATATTACATTTGAGTTGTTATATTCTGTTCTGATAGATCCCCCAATCAACTATGGTTTTGTTTTAAGTATTCATTGGATATGTCGATCTACTGTGTATGGTTATTGTCGATATACTCAATAGATAGTTAAAGCAAGGCTATAGATGGTCGCTCCTAGCCAACCTTATTCTTTGCGTTAGTTGACGGCATTACCCCCATAGTGTCCTTGGCTAATGTGGGTATAGAGGTGGGGCGTCATAGACCCGAATCACGACAACCCCGGAAGTTGTCGCGAATCAACTGCCCCACACAGTCGATTATAAAGGGACTTCTAGATAGAGGAAAATCTCGTCCTACTTGGGCATGACCCACTTAGCCTTGCTGCACCTCCCCTGGTTTAGCCATTCCCGATTGGTGAGGCTTGAGGCTACGATTACCTTTAGAGAACACATCTCACAGTATACTCATCGTCCACCTGCCGATGTTCTGAAAGCCTTCAATCCATACAAGTTCGTTCCAGGTCCGAACGAAACCGAAGGCATTATCTCTTTACACTCGTTTTGGAATCACCCTCAGAGTTAACGATGATAACCCTTGTACTCTGAATCTTCATCTTCACTTGAGATTCACGAGCTATCGTTAATTTGGATCGATGTTGTTTTCGGATATCCAAATCTGAAAACCCGATGCTGGTCTCATCGAAATCCAAAACGTATCTTTTAAGGCCAAGTTGTTTTAAAGTTTAAAACAATTTCAATTCTATTATCTATATACACACAGATAGATAATTCACAATATCACAATAGATATTCAACATTGTCATCACAAACAGATAATTCACATTATCATCACAATGCAACCAAAACATTCATATCACACAGCATCACTTATCTCATCTCTGAGATCTCAAACCGTTCAAGGCAATCAATACCATCCATTCATACATAAGTAAGGATTTACTTAATCACATTATAATTAATTTAAAATGAATTAAATTAATTACTTGCATCTCTAATTAATTTAAAGTGAATTAAATTAGTTACTTCATCTTTAATTAATTTAAAATAAATTAAATTAATAACTTCATCATTATAAATCATGCTTACATAACCATTAATTAATTACGAATAAATTAATTACTCATCCTCTAATTAATCACCTTAATTAATCACCCTTGATTAGTTATCCTTTAATTACATTCAAGTAATTATCTTTAATTAATTTCACAAATTAATTATCCTTAACCAAAAACAGTAATCAACCTTTAATTACTTCATTAATTAATTAACTATAATTAATTACATTAATCCTTAATTAATTACATTAATTAATTACTTTAATCACTTATCATTGATTAATTAATCTTAATTAATCAACCTTAATTACATTATTAAGTATATAAATTAATGATCTCTAATTACATTTTAATTAATTAATTACATTTTAATTAATTAATTACATTAAGTAATTAACTTAATTAAACCACAATTATTAATCACTCTTGATTAATCACATTCAGTAATTAACTACCTTTAATTACTTCATAAAATAAAGTAAATTAATTAGCCTTTAATTAATTATCTCAATTAATCCCTTGGTTAATCAATAAGTAGTTTAATGCAAATTACTTCCATTTTTAAATCATATTCAATTAATTACATCCAGTAATTATCAATTAATTACTTCACTAAGTAATTACCATCCATTTATTACATTATGTAATTATTATCAAATCATCAAGTGATTTAAATTAATTAGACTTAATTAATTAATTTAAACTAATCACATTAAACTCAATTAATTACATTAAGTAATTAATTTCTTAATTACTTTCATTAAGTAATTATTCTTAAACAATTTCACAAATGATTATCGTTAATTAATTAATTAATCTAATTAATTATTAAAACTAATCACATTAATTAATTATTAAATAATCTCGAGTTAATGACCTTCATTAACTATTAATAATTCTTTAGTTACCTTTCTTAAATAATTAACTTAGATTATTCATTATTAATTACAAATTAATTTATCCTTAATAACCCACCAATTAATCTTTAATTAATTAAGTTTAACTATAACTTAATTAACCTTAAATTACTTGATAAATTAATTCCTAATCATTAATTAAAACTTAACTTATCTAATTAATGATCTTATTTTCAAATTAATTAATCTTAATTAATTAACATAAACCTTAATTAATTAATTCAAATCATATAAATAATTAAATTAATTAATTAATTATTCTTTAATTACCCTAAATAATTCAATTTATCCCAAATCACTAAATCTTAATTAACTTTAAGGTAACACATTTTCTGATTAATAATTCAATTATCATTCACAAACACATTTGAAAACATTTTACTTTCAACTTTCAACTTTCAAATTTAAAATTTAAAATGCAAAAAACTTTAACTTAACAAAGTTTAAAAACCATTTACAAACTTTAAAAATCATATGTTGATGAAATACCCATCTTATAAAAGAACTTTAAGAATTTAAACCAAATTTACCTTTAAATTTCTTACCCTTTAAAATACATGTTAAACAATTAAAGTGGTTTAAAACAATTTAATTTATAAAACTTCCTTTTATTTCAAAGCTGAGATAGAGATTTAAATTTAATTCCAGATTAAATTAGATTTAAACTTACTTACAATATAAAACTTTATTTTTAAATTCAAACTATTAAAACATTTTAAGGTTGTTCAAATAATTTAAATTTAAAAGAATATAAAAAATTTATTTCATTTTTAAACTGGGATTCAAACTGAACTTGAATTTGATTTAAATTTAGATTTAAATCTTGTTTAAACCTTTACTTTACATTTTAAAACTCAGTTTTAAATTTAAAAAAAAACAAATCAGGTTTTAAACATGAACCAAACATTCAACCCGAGCCACTAACTAAATGCTTCGAGCTAAACCAAACCCAACTTCGAGCAAATACTCGAATTTACTCGAGATTTTCTCGAGCCCAAAACATTGCAACACCCCAAATCTTCAACTGGAACAACCACTGCACCGTGCACATGCACGGTGGCTTCGACCCTCTCTAGTCATCACCGGTACCTTGAGCAAGTCGTTGATCGTCATCAGATCCAACGTCGACCATCAGAACCTCACAAACATCACGAAATCAAAATTTAACATGCGAAGAAAACTTGGAACCCACAGAACCAAACCTGAAAAACCTCTCGTCAACTCATCTCCGGCCACCGGAAGCTTTGAAACTCAATCCAAACTTCCTTCAGCATCCAAGCTTTCATCCCCTTAAATCTTATAGCACTCAATCACTCAGGGATACCGAGGTGATCACAAACCCTTAACCCATCCAAAACTAGGTTTAGAAACTCAACACAGTTGCCGCCGCCACCGCCACCGTGATCTGCCACCACTTCTACCAATCTTCCCCTAGCCACTGACAACTCTTCTTCCTCTAGAAAGAACTACGGCCTTCCAGACTAACGAGATCATCAAAATTCACTCAAATTCCAATTTCTTGTTAAATTCGAAATGCACACAAATTCCTCTACTAAAAATCGTGATTCTTGTTTCAAAAATCAAGTTTTAGACTTAGCATTTGATTCATATACCTGAATCCATCAAACAATTAAATTGAATTTTTACTTATTTTAAGTTTAAACTGTTGTTTATTTATTTCCAGAGGAAATACAATTTTTTTTAACTTAAATTTTTTTAAACTAAAATCTATGATAAAATAAACATACTTCGTTTAAGACTTAAGTCTTAACAAAGATTTGAATAAGAAAAAGAGAATTTTTTTATTAGAATTTGGACCTGGAACTAGAATCAGAGGAAACACACTATCACACAGCAATGCACACCAAACATTCATATATATACACACAGAGATTTAAAATATATTCACAAACATACTTGTTTTCGGAGATGAACATGCAACATAAACATATGCTTAAACTTTTAAAATTGTGATATTACTCACTTGGAAATAGTGATGATCAAAGCACCAGATTTTTGAAAAGCTTTTGTTTTGGTTTTAAAACCAGAGTGCCTTTTCTTTTAAAACTGCATGTTAAGATCTGAAAATGCTTCTTTAATTTGAAAACTTGTTGAGACTGCTTTAGATTTTTGAAAATGCTTCACAGATTTGCATCTGAAAATGCTTGCAGGCTTTTAGACAGATGAAAGAAAATGGAGGTTTGAACAGATTTAAAAATGCAGGCTTGACCAGATTTGATTTTGAGAATGCTTCACAGACTTGCATTCTTTTGAAAATGGATTTTACAGATTTTGAAAAATGCAGATGTTCAGCTTTATAAAAATCAAAATGTAGGCTAGTTGATTTTTAGTTTTGAGGAAGAGTTTCAGATTTTGATTTGTATTGGATTTTTGGTTTGAGGAGTTTTAGAAACTGATTTAATTCTTGAAGTTTTATCTTTACTTTTGAAAATGAAGAAAGGAAATGAAAAGAAGAAAACATGTTTATATAAGTGTAATTGATTTTCCAAAAATAGAAGGAATAAAATACAAATGACACTTGTCCTATATTACTACATTTGTCAAATAGAGTAGATTATTAGTTCACATTTGTCTCATTAGTAACTTAAGATATTAACACTTGTTATATACACATTTTTACTTAGTTTTATTTAATTTAAAAGTAAATAAAACCCTTTTTATTTATTTGTTAAATACTTACATATATAGAAATTATTTTCATATGTAAATGTATATGTGCATTTCTTTTTAAAGAAAATGAAATAAAACAAATTATATAAAAATGAAAGCTTTCCCAAATAATTTTAAAAATGTTTATTCTTTGAATTCAAAATTAATTCAAATTCAAATCCAATCATAACTTTAAAAATCCAATTTAAAGCTAATTTATATCAACATATTTAATTTAAAATAACAATAATATTGTCTTTTAAAACCTATCTAAATTTATGCATTTATTAATATTATTTGAAAATAATACTTTATCAATTTTAAAAAAAGAATTATAAAAGAGACTATAAATTACTTATCACTTCGTCTTATTTAAGTGAATAAATATTTATGTAAATGGTATTTTAAACTTTCATATTTATTTTCAACTCATATTTATCAAGCTATATTTAAATGAAATTAAAATAAACCTTTTATTAATTTATACTTAAACTACGATATAATTTAAATAAACTAATATTTACCTTAAGTATTTAAAACCATATAGTTATCTATTAAATAGCTTTGAAAAGTTATATATTGAATAAAATAATAATTTCCAAATTATTAAAATGTATATTAGAATTTAAAATAAAGATTTTATTTGTTTATTAAACTTCAAAAAAAGCTTATCTACTTTCAATATATATATATATAAATATATATATATATACACACACATTATAAATAGAAAGCATTTTATTAGCTTTTAAAAGATAAAATTCACCGATTAAATATCTATTTAATTGGATTACTAAATCAAGTCAAATTTTATTAACAAAATTTATCAAATTAATTTAATTTTAAATACAGATTATTAAATCTACATTGCCCAAAATTCCGGGTCATCACATTCCTCTCCCTTAAAAGAATTTCGTCCCCGAAATTTAAAAGCAAAGGTAATTTAATAATCTCATTAAATATTTAATTTTAAAACACAAGCATATATCAATCATATGCTAACAACCATGGCAACCAATTTATCCGATCAAACAAATTTAACTATCCAGACAAAATTCTGGATAGAATTTTCTAGAGTTTCCCAGGTATATATACCAGGATACTCGCTCTACTGAATCCAAACAAATCAAAACTACGAAGCTACAAAGCCCCTACTCATCTAGATCTACAAAACTAAATAGGATATCGGACTGCAGATGAGTCTGACTCAACAACCAAACCTTCCTGAACAGCTGGTTCCACAACCAGAGATAGATCAAACACGTACTCCCTTAGAGATACGTGAAACACACCGAATCTCTGTTATCCAAACTAGAAATTCAACTCTTGAAAACCAAAGCACTTATCCTACCAAAACATAGTAGAAATCCAAAACACCTCTTAGCTAGCTTCCCAGACTTACCAAAACTTATAGCTCCTTGAATCGGAGAAATCTTATCCAAAACCAAATCTCCGATTCTGGAATCCAAATTCCTTCGTCTCTTATCCTTAAAACTCTTTGAACGATCCTGGGCTACCTGCATCGTCCATGATCAGCTCTACCCTTGCTAATGCCTCAAGAAAAAACTAGACCATAAACAACCCATCAAAATGACGCTCTCAAGGTCAACCATCAACCAAACACAGCTCTACTCCACAAACAACAGAAAACTGAACTTACTTCTCCTATCCGGAAAAGACAAAACAGATGCACTCCCAAACTGCTTCCGCTGCACAACTCTGATCAGGAATAGAAGAAAATGCTGATGAAGAACATGAGCACAGACTGGACAACACATTCCAGATATATGATTCAACAGATCCATAAAAGAAAACTCAGAAGTTCCACCAATCCCGAGCTGCTTCACCAAACCCTATCTCAAGGAACCATCCTTCTACTAAGATGAACTACCGACATCACTCCTGGAATCCATTCGATAAGAAAACTCAATCTTTAGATGCGGACAAACCTCTGACTTCTCTGAAGACGTCTGCAAAAAACTCTGATAACCCAAGAGAACACTCAAACTATCGCAAGCCACTTTTGCGATAAACCAGCCCAGTTCGAAGAAATTGCTCTTTCTTTACCAATCATAATAGCTTACGCTTATCTAGCCAATCTATCAAAGAAATGGATCCACTCTATTGCTTCTGAACTCCACCTACAGAAAAATAAACTGCTAAGCCAGAAAATTCTTGCCGACACACGGAACACTCCGAGCTGCACTACTGACACGATGCCAAAGACTTCCTAATCCATCGCTCTTCGAGAAACTTGGACCTCAAACCAAACAGAAACACCTTGCTAAACTTAGCCACAACACCGAAGTAGATACACTTCCTTGAATTTACTCCAGAAGAAAGCATCTTCGGAAATAATCCATAGTCACTGCATCTCCTTACGCAGCTACTACTTCCTGAGGTACCAACATACCATCACTAGCTTCTGCCCAAACTGACAGATCCAAACTCAGCTCAACCAACTTCAAAGATGAACTCCGAACCTTAACAGGTTTCCTTCAGAGATCGATGAAATCCTTCATCACTGCAAAGCTCACTCGAGATGGTATTGGGTCTACAGTCTCGACAGATACACTTCCAACCTTAACACTCAAACTCCAACCATTGGTAGTTGTGTTACACACGCCACTACTTCATCTACCTTTATAACTTATATTGGAAAACCCAAACAAGTAACCCAACAGATAGGTAGAAATATATGTATATTCAAAATTACAAATACGCTCTCTCAAGATAGACACCACTCCAGAGCCTAGGTAATTATGTCAACCTATGCTATGATACCAACTGTCACGACCCGTCACTCACTATCCAGAAAGATGTATTATGAGTAAGAAAGAAAGGGATAGAGAATAGAAAAGATAGAGAAGAAAGAAGGAAAGACAACATCAGAATCTCAACAGCGAAATGAATAAATTATATTAATCACATAAATATTACATAGTATACATCATCTATCAGAGTTACATAGCTTATACATCACATATTAGACAGTTATAAACACCTGCCTAGTTATTACAACCAAGGTTTTAAATATCGGATTTCGGTCATGTTTCGTCTTGGAATTTTTACACAAGTTATCTCGTATCGGGAGAGATCTTGGACGAGATGAGAACGTATCGGGTGTACATCTCGGATTGACATCTCGGATCTTATAATGCATCTTGGGATATCTCGGGTGTACTTATGTGTTTAAAATTGATGTATCAAAAATTTATTTAACGATTATAACTTTCTTAGTAAAAATAAAAAGGGTAACATACTTGATTTACATGGAAAAAGAAATATTTTTAGAAGAGTAGTAGCGTGATTAGCTTAATTGATTTGGAAATGATTGAATAATATCCTTTTATTTGAACTTAATAAAGAAGTGAAACCTTTCACTATGACTCATTAAGATAAAAAGTAAAGTATATTTTCAAGAAGTTGGTAAATTATAATTGGATTGAGTAGTTTCTATTGAATCAATATGATAATAAAAATTATTATGGAAAATAAGAAAAATTAATAACTTCGGGTGAGATCTCGGATTGAGATTTTGATCCATATACCGGGTGAGATTTGAATATCTCGGACGAGATGAGTGTCGAGGGAGATATGGAGGAGATTTGATGTCTCGTCTCATTTAAGTGTGAAAATGAGATCTCGAGCGAGATCTTGGATGAGATATAAGAGATTTAAGACCATGATTACAACTCAAACATCTCAGAGAAAACACAGAGATACCAAACATAGTGGAACACTATGCATATCTACAACGATGAAGCCTCGTGCTCCATTGCTCCTCCGTAATTCGTCAAAGCTAACCTAAATCCCTTGACTACTCGTAAAAATTTGAGTACCCAAGAGTTTAAGAAAAACAGAAATAAACTCTGGGTCAGACATGGGCCTGGTGTGAGTAACAGGTTAAAGTTGCTCAACTTTTGAAAAACCTTTGAAAACAAAAGGTATCACGTAAGACTTCCCACACATAAATATAGAAAAGTTTTTACCTTACGCTAACCAAAACATTTGATAGGAAATCCGGTGATATTATAATAGGTCTAGGGTTTTCAAATAAATAAGAAATAGCTGAAATTGTTACATGATTAAATTCCAGCTACGAGCCACAAAAGTGGATATTACAATCAAAAGCATAAGGGCACGTAGGAAGAATGGGTTTCTATCAATGGCAGGACTACTGTGGTACCGCCCGTCACAGTATGTGGCGTAGATCAACATACCAAGGATCTACCCTAAATCCCCTGCAACACAAGGCCGGAACAATCCCTTACTGAACAGTCCCGAACAAGAACAGTTGTCGCGAATCAACTGCCCCACACAGCCGAATATAAAAGGACTTCTAGATAGGGAAAATTTCGTCCTACTTGGGCATGACCCACTTAGCCTTGCTGCACCTCCCATGTTTTAGCCATTCCCGGTTGATGAGGCTTGAGGCTATGATTACCTTTAGAGAACACATCTCTTAGAATGCTGATCGTCCACCTGACGATGTTCAGAAAGCATTCAATCCATACAAGTTCGTTCTGGGTTCGAATGAAACTGAAGGCATTATCTCGTTACACTCATTTTGGAATCACCCTCCGAGTTAACGACGATAACCTTTGCACTCTGAATCTTTTTCTTCACTTGAGATTCACGACCTATCGTTAATTTGGATTGATGTGGTTTTTGGATATCCAAATCTGAAAACCCGATCCCGGTCTCATCGAAATCCAAAACGTATCTTTTAAGGCCAAGTTGTTTTAAAGTTTAAAACAATTTCAATTCTATTATCTATATACACACAGATAGATAATTCACAATATCACAATAGATAATCAACATTATCATCACAAAAAGATAATTCACATTATTATCACAATGCAACCAAAACATTCATATCACACAACATCACTTATCTCATCTCTGAGATCTTAAACCATTCGAGGCAATCAATATCATCAATTCATACATAAGCAAGGATTTACTTAATCACACTACAATTAATTTAAAATAAATAAATTAATTACTTGCATCTCTAATTAATTTAAAGTTAATTAAATTAGTTACTTCATCTTTAATTAATTTAAAATAAATTAAATTAATCGCTTCATCAATATAAATCTTGCTTACATAACCATTAATTAATTGCAAATCAATTAATTAATCATCCTCTAATTAATCACCTTAATTAATCACCCTTAATTAATTATCCTTTAATTACATTCATGTAATTATCTTTAATTAATTTCACAAATTAATTATCCTTAACCAAAAACAGTAATCAATCTTTAGTTACTTCATTAATTAATTAACTATAATTAATTACATTAATCCTTAATTAATTACATTAATTAATTACTTTAATCACTTATCATTAATTAATTAATCTTAATTAATTAACCTTAATTGCATCATTAATTATATAAATTAATGATCTATAATTACATTTTAATTAATTAATTACATTAAGTAATTAACTTAATTAAACCACAATTGTTAATACCTCTTGATTAATCACATTCAGTAATTAACTACCCTTAATTACTTCAGAAAATATAAACTAATTACCCTTTAATTAATTATCTCAATTAATCCCTTCATTAATTACTAAGTAATTTAATCCAAATTACTTCCATTTTTAAATCATATTCAATTAATTACATTCAGTAATTATCAATTAATTACTTCACTAAGTAATTACCATCCATTTATTACATTATGTAATTATTATCAAATCAACAAGTGATATAAATTAATTAGACTTAATTAATTAATTTAAACTAATCACATCAAACTCAATTAATTACATTAAGTAATTAATTCCTTAATTACTTTCATTAAGTAGTTATTCTTAAAAAAAATTCACAAATGATTATCTTTAATTAATTAATCTAATTAATTATTAAAATTAATCTCATTAATTAATTATTAAATAATCTCGGGTTAATGACCTTCATTAACTACTAACAATTCTTTAATTACCTTTCTTAAATAATTAACTTAGATTATTCATTATTAATTACAAATTAATTTATCCTTTATAACCCATTAATTAATCTTTAATTATTTAATTAATTAAGTTTAACTATAACTTAATTAATCTTAAATTAGTTGATAAATTAATTCCTAATCATTAATTAAAATCTTAACATATCTAATTAATGATCTTATTTTCAAATTAATTATTCTTAACTAATTAACTTCAACCTTCATTAATTAATTCAAATGATATAAATAATTAAATTAATTATTCTTTAATTACCCTAAATAATTCAATTTATCCCAAATCGCTAAATCTTAATTAACTTTAAGGTAACACATTTTCTTATTAATGATTCAATTATCATTCACAAACACATTTGAAAGCATTTTACTTTCAACTTTCAAATTTTATTTCAAATTTAAAATTTAAAATGAAAACAACTTTAACTTAACAAAGTTTAAAAACCATTTACAAACATTAAAAATCATATGTTGAAGAAATACTCATCTTATAAAAAAACTTTAAGAAATTAAACCAAATTTGCCTTTAAATTTCTTACCCTTTAAAATACATGTTAAACAATTAAAGTTGTTTAAAACAACTTAATTTATAAAACTTCCTTTTATTTCAAAGTTGAGATACAGATTGAAATTTAATTCTAGATTAACTTAGATTTAAACTTACTTACAATATAAAACTTTATTTTTAAATTCAAACTATTTAAACGTTTTAAGGTTGTTAAAATAATTTAAACTTAAAAGAATTTAAAAAAATTGATTCATTTTTAAACCGGGATTCAAACTAAACTTGAATTAGATTTAAATTTAGATTTAAATCTTGTTTAAACCTTTGCTTTACATTTTAAAACTCAGTTTTAAATTTAAAAAAAATAATTAAGGTTTTCAAACCTGAACCAAACATTCATCCCGAGCCAATAAATAAAATGCTTCGAGCTAAACCAAACCCTACTTCGAGCAAATACTCGAATTTACACGAGAATTTCACGAGCCCAAAACACTACAACACTCCAAATCTTCACCTGGAGCAAACACTGCAGCGTGCACATGCACGGTGGCTTCGACCCTCTCTGGTCATCACTGGTACCTTGAGCAAGTCGTCGATCGTCCTCAGATCCAACGTCGACCATCAGAACCTCATAAACATAACGAAATCAAAATTTAACACGCGAACCAAACCTGGAACCCACAGAACCAAATCTGAAAAACCTCTTTCAACTCACCTCTGACCACCGAAGGCTTTGAAACTTCGTCCAAACTTCCTTCAGCATCCAAGCTTTCATCCCCTTGAATCTTATAGCACTTGATCACTCAGGGATACCGAGGTGGTCAAAAAACCTTAACCCATCCAAAACTAGGTTTAGAAACTCAAAACAGTCGCCGCTGCTACCATCGTAATCTTCCACCACTTCTACCAATCTTCCCCTAGCCACTGACAACTCTTCTTCCTCTAAAAAGAACTATGGCCTTCCAGACTAACGAGATCATCAGAATTCACTCAAATTCCAATTTCTGGTTAAACCCGAAATGCACACAAATTCCTCTGCTAAAAATCATGATTCTTGTTTCAAAAATCAAGTTTTAGATTTAGCATTTGATTCATATAACTGAATCCATGAAATAATTAAATGGAATTTTTACTTATTTTAATTTACACTGTTGTTTATTTATTTCCAAAGGAAATACAATTTTTTTTTAACTTAAACAAAATTTTAAACTAAAATCTATGATAAAATAAACATACTTTGTTCAAGACTTAAGTCTTAACAAAGATTTGAACAAGAGCAAGATAATTTTTTTATTAAAATTTGGACCTGGAACTAGAATTAGAGGAAACATATAGTCATATAGCAATGCACAACAAATATTCGTATATATACACATAGGGATTTAAAATATATTCACAAACATACTTGTTTCCAGAGATGAACATGCAACATAAACATATACTTCAACTTTTAAAACTGTGATGTTACTCACCTGGAAATAGTGACGATCAAAGCACCAGATTTTTGAAAAGCTTTTGTTTAGATTTTAAAACCAGAGTGCCTTTTCTTTTAAAACTGCATGTTAAGATCTGAAAATGCTTCTTTGGTGTGAAAACTTGTTGAGACTGCTTTTGATTTTTGAAAATGCTTCACAGATTTGCTTTTGAAAATGCTTGCAGGCTTTTAGACAGATGGAAGAAAATGCAGGTTTGAACAGATTTAAAAATGCAGGCTTGAACAGATTTGATTTTGAGGATGCTTCATAGATTTGCATTCTTTTGAAAATGGACTTTACAGGTTTGTAAAAATGCAGATGTTTAGTTTTATGAAAATCAAAATGCAAGCTAGTTGATTTTTAGTTTTGAGGAAGAGTTTCAGATTTTGATTTGTATTGGATTGTTGGTTTGAGGAGTTTTAGAAACTAATTTAATTCTCAGCTGAAGTTTTATCTTTACTTTTGAAAATGAAGAAAGGAAATGAAAAGAAGAAAACATGTTTATATAAGTGTAATTGATTTTCCAAAAATAAAAGAAAAAAAATATAAATGCATTTGTCAAATAGAGTAGATTATTAGTTCGCATTCGTCTCATTAGTTACTTAAGATATTGACACTTGTTATATACATATTTTTACTTATTTTCATTTAATTTAAAAGTAAATAAAACCCTTTTTCTTTATTTGTTAAATATTTATATATATATATATATATATAAATTATTTTCATATGTAAATGATATGTGCATCTCTTTTTAAAGAAAATGAAATAAAACAAATTATATAAAAATGAAAGCTTATCCAAATAATTTTAAAAATGTTTATTCTTTTGAATTTAAAATTAATTCAAATTCAAATCCAATCATAAATTTAAAAATCAAATTTAAAGCTAATTTATATCAACATATTTAATTTACAAATAATAATAATATTGTCTTTTAAAACCTATCCATATTTATGCATTTATTAATATTATTTTAAAAGAACATATTTATCAATTTTAAAAAAATTTATAAAAGAGATTATAAATTACTTATCACTTTATCTTATTTAAGTGAATAAATATGTTATATAAATGATATTTTAAACTTTCATATTTATTTTCAACTCATATTTATCAAGCTATATTTAAAAGAAAATAAAATAAACCTTTTATTAATTTATACTTAAACTAAGATATAATTTAAACAAATTAATATTTGCCTTAAGTATTTAAAACCATATAGTTATTTATTAAATAGCTTTGAAAAGTTATATATTAAATAAAATAATAATTTCCAAATTATCAAAATGTATATTATAATTTAAAAACAAGATTTTATTTGTTTATTAAACTTCAAATCAAAGCTTATCTACTTACAATACACACACACACACACACACACACACACACACACACACACATTATAAATAGAAAGCATTTTATTAGCTTTTAGAAGATAAAATTCACCGAGTAAATATCTATTTAATTGGATTATTAAATCAAGTCAAATTTTATTAACAAAATTTATCATATTAATTTAATTTAAATACAGATTGTTAAATTGACATTGCCTAAAATTCCGGGTCATCACACTTGATAAAGGTTATTTTATATATAGTTAAATTTTCGGTTTGAAGCTACGTATAAAATTGGTTCAAAGTATAAAATAAAGTAATATTTTATTAAATATAATATGGATAAGTATTTACTTAAATTATATTTAATGTAGAGTTTATATTGATTTTATAAATCAAGGTTGTGAAGATAGTTGAAATTGATTGAGATTTTATTTAATTAAGAATTATATTTAATAAGAATCCATTCGGAACTGATTGAAATTTAGATTTTAAAAGAATATGGTTTTATAACAAAATTCGGGGTTAAGGTGATTTAAGCGAACATATCAAATATAAATAAATTGAGGAATATTAAATTGTGGAAATTTGAAGTTTATTTAAAGGATACTCGATTTATTAATTAAAAATTTAATGACTAAATAATAATAAAGTAAATTTGGTCTATATATATATGAATTATAAAATTTAGTTTCGAAACATTGAATATTAAAGCTTTGAAATATATAAAATTTGAAATGGTTTATTTGAGGATTTAAATCTGTATTGGAACTGATTGCAAAATTAAAGAAGCTAATTTAAGATTTGAAAGTGATATGTGTAACGACCCGTAAATTTAACCGGTTTTAATAACGTTATTAATTGAAATTTTGTGGAATTTTAAAACGATAAAATTTTGAAATATAAATTTGATATTTGGAATGCGTCTAGTCTAGTTAAACATAGCAACTGGTAAATTTTCGTCCGAAAATATGGAAGTTTATTTCATGCGTAGATTTACTTCAATTTAATCAGTTAAAAAGCGACGAAAATAAAACGATTTCTAAACCAAAATATTTTTACATAGAAAAATTCTAAATCATCTTCTGAACAAAATGTCATTTTTCGTTTTTCCAAATTTGGATTCTTTAGATCCGTCGATCTTATTTTTCTTTGTTTTACTTCATTTTCCTGGTAGAAATTTCGAATTTTTGTAATTCGATCGTGCCACTGATAATTTTATACCATTTTGATCGTCTCCCACACTGATCTCTACGGTATAGTCGATTCTGTTTTTTGATATCTGGTGCACGGGGAATCTATAAAACGGATAACTCTATCGGTCCATTTTGTTGCCTAGTGATCATTCGATGCTTAGACTAATGGACTATTGCTTTTATTACTTCTTGAAGTCAGCTGTAGATTCTTTGATTTCCCATGTCAATTAATTCATTTTTGGTTTCGTGTGAAATATTATATTTTCAAGGTATGTACTCACTTGCCTACAAACAACCCTCTTCCCTTTCCTTCTTCTACACAATAGCTCTTCCCCAACCCTCATTTCTTTCCCCAAGTCTGCACCTTCATTTTCTTCTAGCATGCAACACCTGCCATGGCTGCAACACATTTTTTTCTCCATCTTCCAGTGTTTCCCCCTCGGCCATCAATGCCATCACCAAACCTGCAACCCCAAGACCGACCCCACT
Source organism: Allium cepa (assembly GCA_030765085.1). Lineage (NCBI taxonomy): Eukaryota > Viridiplantae > Streptophyta > Magnoliopsida > Asparagales > Amaryllidaceae > Allium > Allium cepa. Next base: position 978,211,947 of record CM060931.1, read on the forward strand.
GACCACCGCACCCCTTGCCACCTGCAGCTCCTTCTTCCACCTCCACAATAACCGGCCATAGCCATGACGAGCTCCGCCCTGCCCTTCTCCTCTCCGCCACGCCTATCGTCTTTCACCCATGATCGGCTCCCAGAGCACATGCGTGCATCCTCACGTACAAACACCTCTCCAACCTTCACCAAGCTCACCATCCCCTCTCTGCCACAAAAAAATCCACCTGACCACCGCCACAGCCTCCGTTCGACTACACCCGCCCGCCATCGCCTCCTCCCCTCGGTCACAGCCGTGCGTTCCTTAGGCGGAGAAGACGGAAAAAAAGAAAAAAAAGAAAAAAAAGAGTGCAAAGCCTTCCTCTTCATCAAGCACAAAACGTTCGTTCTTCTGCACGTGCATGAGCCGAGCCATCTCATCCTCCATGTCTGTTTTTCCTTCCCATGCCGAGCCATCTTTGTAACAACCTGCATATTTATCGATTTTATATTTAAATATTTTATCGATACTTGGAATTTAATCCGAAAAACTACTTTTTGCATACGGTCGAATTAGGACTCGGGACCACTTAAATTGAGTTCAAAACGTCGTCTGCGATCTTTTTGAGTATAAACTTTGATATGTTTGGAGTTAGTGGAATTTTGCCACTTTCACTTAGGGCTTTGGTTTGGGCTGAGCCCTCTAACTCCACTTATTAACTTAGTCCCAACCCGCTCCTCTTCATTTACTTCCTTTCTATTTTCCTAATACTCAAGCTTTTATAACAATGGAGAGTGGAATGGGAAATTGAAACTCAAGCCCTAGTTTTCTTTTGCAAATCAAGCTCTAGCTCCAAACTAATAGAAGAAACTTTGGTAAGCCTCTTCTTCTTCTTCTCCAACTCATTCTCTTATCAGTTTCAGAAATTGCTAAACCTAACTTTGGGAATGTTCTTCTTTTTTAGCATAGATTTAAGCTCGTTTGGGTTGTGTTGAAGAGTGGTTGATTCTCCCTTTGCTTTCAAGCTTCTTCTTCATTGTTTTTGTGAAAAGGTGAGATTTTTATCTCACATCTTTGTCTATAACTATCTTCGATTGTTAGGTATGAATTCCTAACGCTTATTCTTGTACAATTGATTTTGGTTTGGATTGATTTGGTGAATATTCTAATTTTTGGTGTTTTGGGTTCAATTCTTTAAAAATCATAGCTTTGATTTCTTGATCATGTTTTTGGTGATGAACCGAAGAGCTTCCATGGTCGGGTAGTCGATTGGCGTAAACCCTTAGTGCCGTTGCTCGACCGATAGCAATTGGGACTGGAATGGCATTTATTAGATAGGCATGGGAGTGCTGGCAACAGGCTCTGGTTGACCGAGTTCAGGGTACGGTCGACCGACCTACTACCGAGCACTTCCTGCCTCTGGTTTGGAAGTGCAGGTTACAGGCTCCGGTCGACTGAGCTCAGGTTCCGGTCGACCGACTTGCTACCCGAGTACTTCCATCTTTGGTTCGGTCAACCAACTCAGGGAGTCCGGTTGACCGACCTGCTCCTAATTGCCAATTTTGCCTATATTGCCTATTTTGTTGAATTTCCAACTTTAATTGATTCGTGTTGTTTCCCTTTTGTTGTTATCATTTATTATCGACTTTGATGACATTTTCTTTGGGAATTTTTGAAATATCCATTTTGATGGATTTGATATCGATTTCTTTGGATTTTATTCACGTCTTCGAATATGAATTTCGGTGATTGATTGTTTTACAATCATTTTTGTGATTTGTCACTTTAAAAACATAAAGGTTTCAATACTAGTCGTAAATATCAAAACCCATTCATCAAAACGATTTCAACACTATTTTATTACAAAGCTCGGTTCTTAAACCGTTTATCAATCTATTAGTATATACAAACCTTTGCCTCACTCGTATGAGAAATCCAATTAAACGACTTAGTAAAACAAGTGTTATGAAACGCTTGCATTTACTTCATTGGTTAATTCTTGGACTCGTTCGATTGAATCTCTTGTGACAATTTTCTAGTGGAGATCTACAATTTGTTCGTAAATATTTAAGTTAAGCTAGTGGTTATGGGACATGAAGCTAAGCTCATATATTTACTAGCTTAGTGTAATTGACACTTTCTTGATGATCATGACGATCATTTTTGGTGATTTAGACTAGCAATTGTGCGATGTCTCTTTGTCTGCGAGGGAGACTAGACCCTGTTTCAGTGTGATTTCGACTCACATATGTGGGGTAGCACCCCATGGTCTTCGGGCCATTCGTGTGTCAAAAATTAATGGCTAGCTACCATGAGATAGCATCTCGTTCGTGTGATACATATGTTGGTGAGTTTTCATGCTCCCGTTCGTGTGATAGGACTCCCTCCTTTTTTATGATTTCTGGATTTCGTGTGCTGATTTCTGGAATTTGTGCTTCACCAATTTTACTGATTTTCATTGATATGATTTATCAATTTTTGTGCATTGGTGAATTCGTGTGTCATTGACTTGTTGTGAATACAAGTTTTGGGTATGAAACCCTTTTTGGATCTTTGAGAAGATTCTTGTGATATTGATTAATCTCACGTTGATTTTCAGTTACATACTTATAGTAGTATGCCATTGTGGTTATCATATGTTTATGCCATATCTCTTATTCTATATCATGTCATCTGATATTTATAGCTAGACTGATCCGTTTATAATTTTCTTATGAAATAATACTCGGGTCAGGCCGAGATGTTACAGGTGCTTCTGCTTGACTTCTCCCTAGGGATTCATTACTCTGACTTTTGGCTAACTACTTAGATTAGTAGTTTTTGTTGTAAACATTTGAGATATAGATTCTATGATGTATACTTATTCTTTTGTATAGCACATGTTGCTATTCTTTTGGGTTATTGTGGATCTTTCTGACCACTACTCTGATGTACACTTTCATGTGTTATATATTCATATCCTTTTCCGCCTTTGTGATATGGATGTCTGTGACTGATTTGTGTTATGTTTATTTCTATATTTGTTTACGAAGATTATTATAGCCACTGTGTAGTAGCTTTGAGTTTGTATCGGTGTTTCGGATTTCCTCTCAAAATCAAATGCATGTTATACTATCTGACATAGCGGTGCTCGCAAAAAGCAATTGCATGGATGGTCGCTCCTCAACAGCCTTATTCTCCGCGCTAGTTGACTGCATTGCTCCGTAGTGTTCTTGGCTAGCGTGGGTATAGAGGTGGGGCGTCGGAACTTGGTATCAGAGCCAAGCTTTGGAACAATGTAGAATAATCTGGCAAGGATTATCGTCCTAAGTCCATCATAGGAATTGTGCTTTAGGATTTAATTCGAGTCTTCGTACCGATTCATCCTATTTTCTCTATGATTCCTTGTTTTATCTATCAAGATTGCTTGATATTCATTTCGTGAATAACCTTTTTCTTCTTCTTTCTTTCTTTCTAAAGGAAGAGAAATGGTTAGACCTGGTCGTCCCAGCGCTAGTCAATCTCATGCTACTCCCGAGGATGGAGTATTTATGTCTGCCCAGCAGCTTCTTGGCCTAGTGAGAAATGCTCAAGCAGCCGGATCTAATCCGGAGTCTACTCACCCTAGGTCTGGATTTGCACGTTTGTGCAGCGATTATACCAATTTGGGTGGGAAGCCATTCAAAGGTTCCGAGACTATTATCGAAGTCTAAGCTTGGCTGAGATCGTGCGATAGAATCTTTTCTTGCATAAATCTTATTGATCTTCACCGTGTTCAGGTGGCCTCTAGTATGCTCTAAGAAAGAGCATTGGACTGGTATGAACTTCTTATTTCTGAAATCAATGAAGCAGATCTCACTTGGGAGAAATTCCGAGAATGCTTCGAATTAAAATTTGTGCCAGAAGCTGAGAAGGTGACTTTGGCTCGCCGTTTTGTTGACCTTGTTCAAGGTGAATCTTCTGTGACAGACTATGTCGCATCTTTCGAATCTCTTTCCAAGTATGGGGTGAATACGTTAATACCCCCTTGAAGAAAAATCAGAGATTTGTCTATGGCTTAAACAAAAATCTCAAGAAGCCATTACTTCTAAAATTAGAAGTTCCCTTCGACCAACTCATTGACATCGCTCTTCGTCTTGAAGAAGCGGATAGGGAAAATGATGTCGAAGTGGTGGGTTCCAATCCAAACTTCAACAACAAGAAGAGGCCAAACAAATTCAAAGGTCCTTATCCCAACAAAAAGGGTAAGCAAGCAACTCCTGCTGCAAAGGCTCCTTCTCCTAGTAGTGGGAAATGCTTCAACTATGGGTCTAGGGACCATTTTGCGAACAAGTGTTCAAAGCCCCGTTGTTGTCGCTATTGTAAGAGCCCGGATCATTATATACATCAATGCCTCAAACTTGAAGGCAAGAAGTAGGGAAATTTAAATGTTGCTCAGGCCCCTTGTGACGCCCCACCTCTATACCCACGCTAGCCAAGAACACTCCGGAGAAGTGCTGTCAACTAGCACGGAGAATAAGGCTGTTGAGGAGCGACCATCCATGTAATTGCTTATCACACGGTGGCTATAAATAATCTTCGGAAATAAACATAGAAATAATCATATCACAAATCAGTCACAGATATCCATATCACAAAGGCGGAAGAAGATATGAATATATAACTAACACATGAAAGTGTACATCAGAGTAGTGGTCAATAAGATCCACGATAATACAAAAGAATAGCAACACGTGCTATACAAAAGAATACAACTATGAGTCTATATCTCAAGTGTATACAACAAAAACTGCTAATCTAAACAGTTAGCCAAAAGTCAGAGTGATGAATCCCTGGGAAGAAGTCAAGCAGAAGCACCTGTAACATCTCGGTCTGATCCGAGTATTATTTAAGAAAATAATAAACGGATCGGTCTAGCTATAAATATCAGATGACATGATATAACATAAAAGATATGGCATAAACATAAACATCCATAACGACATACCACTATAAGTATGTAAATAATGATCAACAGAAGATCAATCAATAAGAGATAATCAATATCACAAGAATCTTCTCAAAGATTCGAAGGGGGCATCATACCCTAAACTTGTACTCATAACAAGTCAATGACATAAATTCCAGAAATCAACACGAGAAATCCAGAAATCATAAAAAGGGAAAGAGGCCTATCACATGACGGTCCGAAGACCATGGGGAGCTACCCCACATGTGTGAGTGGAATCACACAGAATGAGGTCAAGACTAACCAAAAAGCAGAAAGGTATGTGTGAATGGAATCACACAAGTGGTGTCTAGTCTAACCTTGCAATGAAAGAGACATCGCGCAATTGCTAGTCTAATTCATAAAGCGATCATCAAGATCAACGAGAAGTGTCAATTACACTAAGCTAGTAAATATAGAAGTTTAGCTTCATGTCCCATAACCACTTGCTTAACTTAAATATTTACGAACAAACTGTAAATCTTCACTAATAAAATTGTCACAAGAGGTTCAATCGAACAAGTCCAAGAATTAACCGACGAAGTGAACGCAAGCGTTTCATACCACTTGTTTTACTAAGTCGTTTAATTAGATTTCTCATCCGAGTGAGGTAAAGGCTTGTATATACTAATAGATTGGAAAACGGTTTAAGAAAAGAGCTTTGTTATTAAAAATAGAGTTGAAATTGTTTGTTAAAAGAGTTTTGATATTTACTACTAGTATTGAAACCTTTATATTATAAAGTGACAAAACACATAAGCAAGTGTAGAAACAATCAGTCACAAAGATCGCATACGGAGATGCGAATAAAATCCAAGGAAATCAGCTCAATATTTTTCAGATAAGATCCCCTACGGAGGGGGGGTCCAGGGGGGGTGGCAACCCCCCAAGGTGGGGGTGCTGGGGCAACGCCACCGCTTACGGGGTTCGACCTGCCCGGTCAGGTCGCGGGGGTCCAGGGGGCAGCGCCCCGACCAAAACGGTACGACCTAGTGAAGACAAAATGAGGTCTAACGACCTAAGGGGAATAGGGTCGAGCGACCTATAAAACTCGCGACCTAAAAGTTAGCAAGGTCGAACGACCTATAGAGGCATAGGGTGCAGCGACCTAAAACATCGTGACCTAGTGACCTAACGGTTTAAGGGTCTTGCGACCTAACTGGAAACAAGGTCCAAACGACCTAACGACTTAAAGTGAAACCTGGCTGAGCGATATAAGGTCGGAGACGACCTACGACTCAACTCCGTGTGAGCGACCTACGACTTATGGTTGCTACGACCTAACAAGTTCCAATAGTGAAGGCTTAAGGTCTAACGACCTAAGGGGTACGACCTAAGGTCTTACGACCTAAGGTGTTGAGGTTGGACGACCTAACCAAATTGCATAGGCCATACGAGCTAAGGCCTAACGACCTAACTCCGAACGAGCTATACGCGAGTGACCTAGGGCGCTAACTCGCAAACGACCTAACGTTAACTCGCGAACGACCTAACTCCAGACGTGCCTTTTCAACGCGTGCGAGCTGAAGACCTGCCGACCTACGACCTAACTCCAAGCGACCTAAGTCCTAGGTCGTGAGCGACCTAACTGCGAGTGAGCAAAAATGGCCAGAGCCAAAGCAGAGCGACCTAACGGCCATACGACCTACGACCTAAGGTCCTGAGCGACCTAACTCCGAAAACACGAAAATGGCCAGAACGACCTAGGGGTTAACTCGTACGCGACCTACGACCTAAGGTCCTCACGACCTAACTCCGAGCGAGCTAAAAACGGCCAGAACGACCTAAATGCAGAAATTTCTCCCAAACACCAAAAATCGGAGTTTTTCGCCAATCCAATCCAAACCAAAAGCAAATATGCATGCTAAAGTGATAGGGAATCATTCCCAACAGTCCAATATAGTTATAGACTAGAATTGTGAGATAAAAATCTCACCTTTGCACTAAAATTTATGAAGATGAAGCTTGAAAGCAAGGAGAAGCAATCCAAAGCTTGAATCCAATATCTTCTACTTGAATTTGGAGTTGAATGATGGAGTTGCAATTGAATTTGAGCTTGGAGTTTTAATTTCCCATTCTCTTCACCATTAATGCTAAAGCTTGAGTTAGTTAGGAAATTTATGAAGAGTGAGGAGAAGAGGGTTGGAACTTGGGCTTAATAGGCTAAACTAACCCAAAGTCCAAAGCGGGAAAAGTTAGTGAAATTTCACTAACTCCAAACCTATCGATGTTTATACTTAAAAAGTTGTAAACGACATTTCGAACTCAATGGAAGTGGTCTCGAGTCCTAATTTGACCGTTTGCAAAAAGTAGTTTTTCGGACCAAAATCCGATTAACGATTTAATATTTAAATAAAAATATTTAAACGTAAACTCGATAAATATGCGGGTTGTTACAGACTCCCCTCCTTAAAGAAATTGCGTCCTCGCAATATATATATAAGGTGGAAATAAAAAGTAACAACCATAAAAGCATATTAACACAAGAGAAATTTGAAATAAGAAGTTCACCTCAAAGGGCAGGAGTAAGCAAGTCCGGATGTGTACGCTCGATGAATTCTCTGGATTCCCAAGAACAATCCTTAGGATTTGAGGACCATTGAACCTTTACAAGTGGAACATCTTTATTTCGAAGTCGTTTAACCTCAGAAGCTATAATTCGAATAGGATGCTGCTCATAAGTTAAATTCGGCGAAACTTCAATTTCTTCCACAACAGCAGGCTCAAGAATAGAATCGGAATCCCGAAGGCATTTCCGTAATTGAGAAACGTGAAATACATCATGTATAGCAGAAAACTGAGCCGGCAATGCAAGGCGATAAGCCATGGAACCAATACGTTCAGTGATAGGAAATGGCCCAATATATCGAGGCGCTAACTTCCCCGATCGACTGAAACGTACAACACCCTTCATAGGTGAAACACGAATAAAAACAGGATTCCCAACAGAAAATTCTAATTTCCTTCTTCGATTATCGGCATAGGATTTTTGTCTACTCTGGGCTTCTTTCATCCTATGTCGAATAAGTTCAATCTTTTCCGTGGAATCACGAATAAAGTCTGGACCTAAAACCAGCTTCTCACCGGCCTCAAGCCAACAAGAAGGAGATCGGCATGGCCTTCCGTAGAGTGCCTCGAAAGGTGCCATACCAATACTAGATTGGAAGCTATTATTATAGGAAAATTCAACAAGTGAAATATGATCTTCCCAACTTCCACCAAAATCAAGCACACAAGCACGAAGAAGATCTTCAAGAGTTTGATTCACACGCTCGGTTTGTCCATCGGACTGGGGGTGATAAGCGGTGCTAAAATTAAGCTTCGTTCCTAAAGCTTTTTGAAGACTCTTCCAAAATCCACTAGTAAACAATGGATCACGATCGCTAACAATAGAAGTAGGAACTCCATGCAATTTTACAATTTCCTTGACAAATAGTTTGGCCAAAAGAGGAACGGTTCGGTTAGAACGAACCGGAATAAAATGGGCGGATTTAGTAAGTCTATCAACAATCACCCATAAGCTATCATGACCCGAACGAGAACGGGGAAGGCCATCTATAAAGTCCATGGAAATTTGATCCCACTTCCAAATTGGAATTTCTAAAGGTTGCAATAACCCACCAGGCCTTTGATGTTCGGCCTTGACAAGTTGGCAAGTCATGCAACACTTAACAAAGTTAGCAATATCAGATTTCATTCCCTCCCAATAATAAAGTCGCTTCATATCAGCGTACATTTTACTACTACCGGGATGAATGGTGAATTTAGAACAATGGGAATCTTCTAAAATATCTTTACGAAGATCTCCAATATTTGGTACGATAAGTCTACCAAATTTTCGAATGCCGCCACGAGAATCAATATCATAGTCTTTCAAACCTTCAATATCAATTTTATCCTTAACATTTTTGCCAAGAAGAGCCAATTCAGAATCTAGCCCTTGAGCTTCAAGAATGCGGTCTAAAAGAGAAGGATGAGCCTCAAGGCTACATAAAACAAGCGATGAGCATAAATCGGATACGCGCTCTCGAATCTCACAAGTGGATAAGATCTCGAGATCGTTCCATTCGGATATCATCATAGAAACAACTGCTTGTTGCTTACGGCTAAGAGCATCGGCGACACGATTACCCTTACCGGGAGTATAAAGAATATCAAGATCATAAGGTGCAAGGAACTCGAGCCAACGCTGTTGACGTAAATTAAGTTCTTTTTGAGAAAATAAATATTTCAAAGACTTATGATCCGTGTAAAGAATAAATTTCTCTCCCAATAGATAATGACGCCACATTCGAAGGGCGAAAACAATAGCCGCGAGCTCTAGATCATGTGTGGCATATCTAGTCTCGGCCGGCTTCAATTGCCTAGAAGCATAAGCAACAACACGTTCTTTTTGCATAAGAACGGCACCCAAACCAACGTGACTAGCATCGGTATAAATAACAAAATCTTGATTCCCCTCGGGAATAACAAGAATAGGAGCATCGGAAAGGAGTTCTTTCAATTTCTGAAAAGAGGCTTCACATTTTTCCGACCAAATGTATTTAACTCCCTTCTTAGTCAAGCCAGTAAGAGGCATGGCAATCTTAGAAAAGTCTTTAATAAAACGACGGTAATAGCCCGCCAATCCGAGAAAACTACGAATCTCTGTCACACTCTCCGGTCTCTTCCAATCTTGAATCGCTTCAATCTTTGAAGGATCCACAGATATCCCGGATTCGGAAATAATATGACCGAGAAACTTCACACGAGATTGCCAAAAGTGGCATTTAGAAAATTTTGCCTTTAATTGATTACTCCTAAGTGTTTCCAATACAATCCGAAGATGTTTCTCATGTTCCTCCTCGGTTTTTGAATACACAAGAATATCATCAATGAATATGAGAACAAACCGATCGAGGAAATCTTTGAAAACTCGATTCATGAGGTCAACGAAATAAGCTGGAGCATTCGTTAACCCAAATGGCATAACAAGCCATTCATAAGATCCATATCGAGTACGGAATGATGTCAACGGAATGCTATCCTCAGCGATACGAAGCTGATGGAAACCGGTAGCCAAGTCCAATTGTGAAAAGACCTTAGCACCACTAAGCTGATCGAATAGATCATCAATCCGAGGTAAAGGATATTTATTTTTAATAGTAAGATCGTTAAGCTTGCGATAATCAACGCAGAGCCTCAGAGTACCATCGGATTTCTTTACGAAAATAGCCGAAGCTCCCCAAGGCGAGGAACTAGAGCGAATAAATTGCCTCGTCTCCAACTCAGATAATTGTTTACGCATCTCCTCATTTTCCTTATTGGACATGCGATAAGGAGGACGAGTAATAGGTTGAGCTCCAGAAACAAGATTAATTCTGAACTCAATTGCTCGTTTAGGTGGTAAACCTAAAACGGGCTCGAATATGTCGGAAAATTCACGAACAACATGAATACAAGAAATAATATCATCTTCATCATCATCATCGTTATCACGAGGATTTAAAGAATATAAAGATGCCACCAAACATGATTCTGAATCTTTAAGATTAACAGAAATATGTTCAACAGATTGTGGATGTCGGAGATGAATAGTCCGCTCAGGACATAGGATATGGGCTTGATAACGGTTAAGCCAATCCACTCCCAAAATTATTCCAAAGCCTAAGTAACGCATGACATGCAAATCGGCTAGGAAAGAAAAATCACATAAAATAATCTCCACATCTTTACAAAGCAAACTAAGAGTTGCGGATCCACCAACAGGATTCGCAATTTTTAAAGAAGTCATCAATGCAGTAACACTTAAGGAAAAAGTGTCTACCAGTTCCTTTGATATAAAGGAATGGGATGCACCCGTATCAAAGAGAACTCTAATAGGTTGATCATGAAATAAAATAATACCATCAAGAATGGAATGAGAAATACCTTGGCCACGAGATGTGTTGCCAGGGGCTTGAGCCACATTTAACTTTCCCTCATTCCTGCTTTTACGTTTGAGGCATTGATGTATAAAGTGATATGGGCTCTTACAATAGCGACAAGATTTGGGCTTAGAGCACTTATTCGCATAATGATCCCCAGACCCACAGTTGAAGCAACTCGCACCACTAGGAGAAGGATACTTTGCCACAGGGGTTGCCTGCTTGTCCTTTTTGTTGGGATAAGGACCCTTGAATTTGTTTGGCCTCTTCTTGTTGTTGAAGTTTGGTTTAGCGCCTTCCACTTCAACATCACTCTCTCTATCAGCCTCTTCAAGACGAAGAGCGATATCGACGAGTTGATCAAATGCGACTTCTAGTTTCAGGAGCAGTGGCTTCTTAAGACTCTTATTTAAGCCATAAACGAACCTCTGGTTCTTCTTCAATGGGGTGTTGATGTATTCAACCCCATATTTGGAAAGCGACTCGAAGGCTGCGACGTAATCAGTCACAGAGGATTGACCTTGAACAAGGTCTATAAAACGTCGAGCCAAGCTTACTTTCCCAGCTTCTGGTACAAACTTTAACTCGAAGCGTCCCTGAAATTGCTCCCAGGTGAGATCCGCTTCATTAATTTCTGAAATAAGGAGTTCGTACCAGTCCAATGCTCTCTCTTGGAGCATGCTGGAAGCCACCTGAACGCGGTGGAGATCGATAAGATTCATGCGAGAAAAGATTCGATCGCATGATTTTAACCAAGCCTGGACCTCGATGATATTTTCCGAACCTTTGAAGGGCTTCCCACCCAAGTTGGTGTAATCGCTGCACAAGCGTGCAAATCCCGACTTTGGGTGAGTAGGTTCCGGGTTAGCTCCAGCTGCTTGAGCATTAGTTACTAAATCAAGAAGCTGTTGAGCAGTCATAAAAACTCCATCCGGAGGAGCAGCACCAGATGATCCAGTTCTGGGACGGCCTGGTCTAGACATTCTCTTCCTTAAAGAAAGAAAGAAGAGAAGGAAGAAGGTTATTTACCAATGAACATCAAGCAATCTTGATAGATAAAACAAGGAATCATAAAGGAAATAGGATGAGTCGGTACGAAGACTCAAATTAATCCTATGGTATGACTCCTAAGATAGACCTAGGACGATGATCCTTGTTAAGTTATTCTACATTGTTCCGAAGTTTGGCTTTGATACCAAGCTGTGACGCCCCACCTCTATACCCACGCTAGCCAAGAACACTCCGGAGAAGTGCTGTCAACTAGCACGGAGAATAAGGCTGTTGAGGAGCGACCATCCATGTAATTGCTTATCACACGGTGGCTATAAATAATCTTCGGAAACAAACATAGAAATAATCATATCACAAATCAGTCACAGATATCCATATCACAAAGGCGGAAGAAGATATGAATATATAACTAACACATGAAAGTGTACATCAGAGTAGTGGTCAATAAGATCCACGATAATACAAAAGAATAGCAACACGTGCTATACAAAAGAATACAACTATGAGTCTATATCTCAAGTGTATACAACAAAAACTGCTAATCTAAACAGTTAGCCAAAAGTCAGAGTGATGAATCCCTGGGAAGAAGTCAAGCAGAAGCACCTGTAACATCTCGGTCTGATCCGAGTATTATTTAAGAAAATAATAAACGGATCAGTCTAGCTATATATATATCAGATGACATGATATAACATAAAAGATATGGCATAAACATAAACATCCATAACGACATACCACTATAAGTATGTAAATAATGATCAACAGAAGATCAATCAATAAGAGATAATCAATATCACAAGAATCTTCTCAAAGATTCGAAGGGGGCATCATACCCTAAACTTGTACTCATAACAAGTCAATGACATAAATTCCAGAAATCAACACGAGAAATCCAGAAATCATAAAAAGGGAAAGAGGCCTATCACATGACGGTCCGAAGACCATGGGGAGCTACCCCACATGTGTGAGTGGAATCACACAGAATGAGGTCAAGACTAACCAAAAAGCAGAAAGGTATGTGTGAATGGAATCACACAAGTGGTGTCTAGTCTAACCTTGCAATGAAAGAGACATCGCGCAATTGCTAGTCTAATTCATAAAGCGATCATCAAGATCAACGAGAAGTGTCAATTACACTAAGCTAGTAAATATAGAAGTTTAGCTTCATGTCCCATAACCACTTGCTTAACTTAAATATTTACGAACAAACTGTAAATCTTCACTAATAAAATTGTCACAGGAGGTTCAATCGAACAAGTCCAAGAATTAACCGACGAAGTGAACGCAAGCGTTTCATACCACTTGTTTTACTAAGTCGTTTAATTAGATTTCTCATCCGAGTGAGGTAAAGGCTTGTATATACTAATAGATTGGAAAACGGTTTAAGAAAAGAGCTTTGTTATTAAAAATAGAGTTGAAATTGTTTGTTAAAAGAGTTTTGATATTTACTACTAGTATTGAAACCTTTATATTATAAAGTGACAAAACACATAAGCAAGTGTAGAAACAATCAGTCACAAAGATCGCATACGGAGATGCGAATAAAATCCAAGGAAATCAGCTCAATATTTTTCAGATAAGATCCCCTACGGAGGGGGGGTCCAGGGGGGGTGGCAACCCCCCAAGGTGGGGGTGCTGGGGCAACGCCACCGCTTACGGGGTTCGACCTGCCCGGTCAGGTCGCGGGGGTCCAGGGGGCAGCGCCCCGACCAAAACGGTACGACCTAGTGAAGACAAAATGAGGTCTAACGACCTAAGGGGAATAGGGTCGAGCGACCTATAAAACTCGCGACCTAAAAGTTAGCAAGGTCGAACGACCTATAGAGGCATAGGGTGCAGCGACCTAAAACATCGCGACCTAGTGACCTAACGGTTTAAGGGTCTTGCGACCTAACTGGAAACAAGGTCCAAACGACCTAACGACTTAAAGTGAAACCTGGCTGAGCGATATAAGGTCAGAGACGACCTACGACTTAACTCCGTGTGAGCGACCTACGACCTATGGTTGCTACGACCTAACGAGTTCCAATAGTGAACGCTTAATGTCTAACGACCTAAGGGGTACGACCTAAGGTCTTACGACCTAAGGTGTTGAGGTTGGACGACCTAACCAAATTGCATAGGCCATACGAGCTAAGGCCTAACGACCTAACTCCGAACGAGCTATACGCGAGTGACCTAGGGCGCTAACTCGCAAACGACCTAACGTTAACTCGCGAACGACCTAACTCCAGACGTGCCTTTTCAACGCGTGCGAGCTGAAGACCTGCCGACCTACGACCTAACTCCAAGCGACCTAAGTCCTAGGTCGTGAGCGACCTAACTGCGAGTGAGCAAAAATGGCCAGAGCCAAAGCAGAGCGACCTAACGGCCATACGACCTACGACCTAAGGTCCTGAGCGACCTAACTCCGAAAACACGAAAATGGCCAGAACGACCTAGGGGTTAACTCGTACGCGACCTACGACCTAAGGTCCTCACGACCTAACTCCGAGCGAGCTAAAAACGGCCAGAACGACCTAAATGCAGAAATTTCTCCCAAACACCAAAAATCGGAGTTTTTCGCCAATCCAATCCAAACCAAAAGCAAATATGCATGCTAAAGTGATAGGGAATCATTCCCAACAGTCCAATATAGTTATAGACTAGAATTGTGAGATAAAAATCTCACCTTTGCACTAAAATTTATGAAGATGAAGCTTGAAAGCAAGGAGAAGCAATCCAAAGCTTGAATCCAATATCTTCTACTTGAATTTGGAGTTGAATGATGGAGTTGCAATTGAATTTGAGCTTGGAGTTTTAATTTCCCATTCTCTTCACCATTAATGCTAAAGCTTGAGTTAGTTAGGAAATTTATGAAGAGTGAGGAGAAGAGGGTTGGAACTTGGGCTTAATAGGCTAAACTAACCCAAAGTCCAAAGCGGGAAAAGTTAGTGAAATTTCACTAACTCCAAACCTATCGATGTTTATACTTAAAAAGTTGTAAACGACATTTCGAACTCAATGGAAGTGGTCTCGAGTCCTAATTTGACCGTTTGCAAAAACTAGTTTTTCGGACCAAAATCCGATTAACGATTTAATATTTAAATAAAAATATTTAAATGTAAACTCGATAAATATGCGGGTTGTTACACCCCTGGAAACACATCTCGTGGTCAAGGTACATCTCATTCTATCCTGGATGGTTGTAACATCCCGCCTTTTCGCACACTTTAAACCGACACACGTGCCAATTCAAAGCATACGCAAGGGCGGATTGTTATGGGGTAAATAAGGAAAAACAGAGAAGAAACAAAACAAAATAGAATCTCACAGCGGA
Organism: Allium cepa; assembly: GCA_030765085.1. Lineage (NCBI taxonomy): Eukaryota > Viridiplantae > Streptophyta > Magnoliopsida > Asparagales > Amaryllidaceae > Allium > Allium cepa. The sequence continues at coordinate 978,227,119 of CM060931.1, forward strand.
AGGATAAAATATAATAATCAATATACAGTTCATGATAACTGTTTACAAAATATTTATTTTACTTATACAATGAATATCAGAGTTACACATACCAATACAATCAATGCAGCGGAAATTTAGAGTGTGGTGCAATACTATAGATAATAATAATACGACTCCTTCGTCTTCGTCCTTCAAAGCTAAAGTCTTCGATCCTAAAACGCTCGGACTGACCCGAGCGAATTTGAAAAGACAAAAACACTCGAGTCAGACTAAAAGATCTTATGTGAGTTAAATTAACAGAAATAAATATGAGTACAGTAACTCAAGAGATGTTCGGGATTTACATCTCCTAAGGATCCGTTAAACTATTTACTATGTAGTATATTGCGCTATTATAATAGTGTCTATTTATAAAATAAACTTACTTTTAAATAGCGTTAAGGGGTTACACATATAGCCCTTAACACAAATAATGCCAATAGTCTATACAGTACCGTAATACCTCCTGATCGGGAAGCTACCAGAGGATACTCCATAGGTACGACACAAATAAAAACTCGTAGTAAAGGCTCGGTATGGTAGGTGACACGGCACAACTAGGCAATGCCAGGGTAGATATACCAATTGCTATCCAGGCTGGTGGAAACGCGTAGCCGCAGTTACCGCCCACCTCAGACTAACTCCCCAAAATCAAAATATAGAAGTGGCCACTGAATCAATCCAAAATCAAAGTATAATATCGAAGAGGAGGGTCCGATCAGAGGAATGACCTCATTGGCCTGAGAATCGCTCATGTTTTAGCCACCTTATGCCAACTCACGGGAGTCGGGTCCACGTATTTACCTTACAGGAAACGTCGCCACCACCTACTTCATTCTGGAATCTCAACCGCGTACACGGTTAGTCAAAGTGGTTTTCGGTATCGACAGAGAGTATGTCAGATATCCGATCCCGGTCTCTTTGCCAACCCATCGTTATTATAACACCGCGGTCATTTAAAAATAGGTTATACTTTAAAAATCAGAATAAACATTCCATTTCATAACCATGAATACGATATCATTTCAAAACCCAAAACCATATTTTATCACTTATCCCAAATATAATTCTTTTCCAAAATCAAAATGCTTTAACTTCATATCGTCTGAAAATCAAATATTTTCAAAGCATAGTATTTTGAAAATCATAATTTAAAACCATAACTTCTATAAAAAAAACTTGAATGGTTTGGACATTCAACGGTATATGAATTAAATGGTTTAACTTAAATGTTACTTTGTAAAGAAAATAGTTCTCATGGATTTACAAATACATTTCTTTATTAAAGTCTAAACCAAAATTTATATTATCTCTCTCAAGTTCCAAAACCACTTCAATTTATTTATATATACGTATATCCATTTTGAGTAACAATATTTCAAACTAAAATTGGATTTTATTCTTTCAACAGACCAATTGTTCTATTAATTAGTCTTGAATATTCACATAAAATCCATAAATAATAAGACTTCAATTTCTAGTAATAATATATATATTTTCCCAATTCAAATTATACTAGAATATTCATTTCAATTTATTTTGGGAAAAATCCAATTATAAATATCATATCTTAAAATTTCCAAACTTAACATTTAAACATATGATATAAATTATTAAACTCCATTTTCTTAATTTTTTTTCCATTTTTAAATAAAGATTTTTATACACCTTTTAATTTCAAAATTTTCAACTTCATATGTATATATATGGAAGAATAATATTTATACAATATAAAATTTAAGATTTTTAGAAACCGTATTCCATCCAAATCATAGAAATCACATTAAAATAGTTATATATAGACCGCGGTGCCTGTATAAAATTTTCTATCCTATGGTCAAGTGATACGGATATTTATCATTTCAATCCGCAATTTAAAAGATATAAAATTTTGCGGTTGTATATCATTTCAAACCACAATCCCGAATGAAATGAAATATGCATGATAATTCGCAATTTTATGATATTCAATAAACATCCATCAACATCATCCATCATCCAATCAAAATCATCAAGCAATATCAATCAATAACAATTTATATTTGATAATAGATAACAGGTAATAACTGGCAATTTTATTCAGATTTAATTTAGCAACTATTAATCTAATAGTTTATATTCAGTAATAATCTATATAACTGTTAACTAGCAGTTTATAGGCAAACAAATAAATTCTAACTATCAATTAATACGCAATAAATAAATTAAATTAACAATTAAACTTAATAAATGCAATTCAACAAATATGAGTGAAATAAACATGCCAAATACTCATAAATAAATTGCTATTCATTTCTAAAATTAATTTAACAAACATAAAAGCTTCTAGTAGTTGTGAGTGGGTTTTAAACACTCACCTTTGGAATTTAAATCGAATTTAAATTCAATTTAAACTCAAAATTTTGACGGTCTCCAAATCCATCCAAACCAGCGTCAAAACGTCAGAAATTCCGATACGATCCCAGCAAAACAAACCGCGCGTGAATCCGAGCTCGTATGCAAAAGTTATGGAAATTTGAAAAATGGAAAAATTCTGGTCCTGGGTCGACTTCGGCTTCGACTTCGGTGCGCCGCCTCAATTCCCCGGTGCTTGCTTGGAGTTTTCGCCAAAACGACCCGGAGCGACCCGAGTCATTTTCTTCCTGACCTGAAGTTTCTCTAGGGTTTTCTCCCCTGAAACCCGAAGCGCGACCAGAAGCTGCTGCAGATCCGATTTTTTTTTTTCTAAAATTTGAATTATTATTATTTTTTTGAACTGACTGGATCTAGGGTTAGCACCCATTGAAGAAGAAGAGGAGCTTGAAGAAAGTAAACGCTCAGATGAAAAGAAATTAGGTGGAGGCTAGGGCTTGTAGCTAGTTTTACATAGAGGTGTTAGAGATAGAGTAGATAGACCGTAGAATGAACGTGCGGAACAAACTATGGCCCAAAAAGCCCGCTATGCCTCCGGAACCGAATTTATTAAATCTATATATCCAAATAGGTAATTTAAAATATTCTGAACGCGATGGAAAAAGTTTCACGTCCAAATTTGATCGTATGAAGAAGTTATGCTGAAAACAAAATTTCCAAATTGATTCAAATTGATTTTAATTAAATTTGATTTCAAGGCGTTTCACGCCCGTACGATCAAACGACAAGTCCGATCGATACGAAACTTGAAACCCTATAATAATTCACCGATACGGATCCGATGAAACTGGTTTCATCGAAATCCGAGTCCGTGACAAAAAAGGCTATTTTTATATTCATTAAATAAATCAAAATAAATTACAAAAAATCCAAATTTTATATTATATTCTAAAATTGTCCAAATTTTATTACTTATAGCTTGGATGTGAATTAAAATTATAAGTATATCAATTTGCAGTGTTAATTTCTGCACTTTCCTATATTTAAGAATTATAAAATTAAATGCTCAAAACCCCGTATATTAGATTTTAACTTTTATATACTCATTCTTTATCCAAATAGGGATGTCACATACTTTGGTTCATGATTCACAATATTATTCTTAAAGTTCATTTTAAATTTCAGTAACGTAATATTTAACGTTAAATTCCCTTTATTTATGCAATAAGCGCAATTATTGAATTTGATACTCAAATTGATTTATAGATTCTGCTTTCAAAAAATCTATATCAACAATTTGGTCTAATTATAAATAGAATAAGTATTAACCTCATCTTATAGAATTAATTATTGCAATAAATCCAATTTACCATATCTTAAATCCAAATTAATAGATAAAGCTTGATTCCTTTATTAACTCCTTTGGTTTTCAATTAACCTTTTATGGTGAATATAAATTCCAATGTATAATTGAAACCTTATTTCCATTTGATTTCACTATTTCATTAAAAATCCTCATATTCCAGCTAAATTTCAACTAACGTATAAATTAGCTATTTCAATTTCATTTAATTGCGATTATCATACTATAGAAATTAAATTCCATTAAATAAATAAATAAATGTTGATTCCCATCTATTTACATTATATTACATTGGTACTTCTATTTACAACTTAGCTTTGTATAAATGTTTGAATGTAGAATCTTGTCTATTTCACGTATTAATTAAGCCTTAAAAATCAATTAATATTATATCCTTGGTCTAACCTCATTTTACCCATATTTATATTAATATATCCTTTGAATTAGGTAAATTACCATTGATTATCTACCTTAACTTATCAGACTCCACTAACGTAATGGTTAAATATTAATTCCATTTGAAAAAAAAACAATCCACAAGATTTGCATTTCACATTGCAAATGAATTCATAAATCTTGGCTTTCTTTTTCTTTGCTTCTTAAAGGCCAAATCAAACTACCCTATCATCACTAATTTATGGCAATTAATTGCAATTGATTCTCCATTAAACTACATAAGTTATCCAATTGAAACCTAGGTGAAACCTTTATTTTTTTAAAAATCCTACTGTTTAAAAGAGTATATCATCTACGGTATAATTTACATTTGACCTGATTTCTCATATATTTCACACAACAGTGAATTCCAATTTCTACCAACATTATGTTTAATATAAATTGGAAATCCAAATCATTGGTATTTCACAACCTTATTGCGTACATTTACGTATAGTTACACTAAGTCCATACACTGATTCATGAATTCATTAATTAATACACAATTTGCCTTTGTTTTCTTATATTAAGTTTATTACCGTTTTTAAGTACATTCATTATCGAACAATATTCATAAAAAAAATTATCTACACTTATCGCATTGGTTTATTCAACGGTCACCAAATGAAACAATCCTACTATTTATTTTAATATTAAATGAATCCCATTCTAGTAAATATTTTATTAATATTCACTAATTCAACATTTATTGGTTTCTTAACATTAACTTTTAACAAAGTGTGACAATTACATTATCCAAAACTATTGTCATAAAAATTAAATTGTTACATTAAATTCCAATTACTATAACAAATTACTACATTTTCTCAAATAAATCTTAAAGCCTTTTTTTCTCTAAATCAGGTTAGAAATTATATTAATTTAACTCATTTAATATTATTAATTTAACGGGTCGTTACAATCTCCCCCACTCAAAACTTTTCGTCCCCGAAAAGGAAAAAGAAGGGAGAAGGAAGAATAAAACATTACATCTTATTTCAAATATTAACTTATAAACAATAATTTACTAAATTAATTTCCTTAAATGAGATATGCCCCTTTTATAGTCATAATAACCTTTTATACTTAAATCATTAAAGTTTGGAAAATATTCAACAAAATTCTAAGTCCAAAATTTACGAAAATTTTTGGCAGAGTCTCCTTTGTACGGAGAGACTCTGGAGAAAATATAATATCAAAATATACAAATATATTACATATATTATCAACATATTATCCCAACACGGGCAAAATTATAAAATAGCGCTTTAAACGTAATCCGAAAACGTACCTATTTGTCGGGCAATACGCTTATTATTAGGGAACCAGAGCAGTAGCAGTGGCTTCCATAGCCTGCATTTCACTTATAAAATCTAAAAGGTTAAATATTTATTTTAAAGTGAACTATTCAAGTGGATTCAATCATTAATCAACCAAACAATTCAGCAACCATCAACCTTACAAACAACATACATACACACACAAAGCAATCATTTAATCCATCAAACAAATAGTTGTTTGGGTTCAAACTTGAAATTTGTATGAAGTGAAATTAACTATCAAGTGCATCCTTTACTCAACAGTCTTAGATGGAACAAAGATAGATTATTTATTCATCCAACAACTTCAAGTTCCTTACCCCACAATCATAAATCAAACAATACAATTCAAACCAACAACCAAATTAACTTATTATACATTTATTTCATGCTTCAGTGGTTTGATTTTCTTTCTTTCATTTATGGAGGGATTTCTTTATTTCTTACAATTTTCGTTTTCCATTTATTACAAAATTCATTATATTTGCATTCCAATTTATTGACTAAAGTTTATATCATCTATTTATACTACTTACCTTTACTTATATAGTAAAATTTCCAATTTAACTTAAGTTTATACAATTAATTCTCATTAATAACAGCAAATTTATTGAATACCTTTATTACCTCAAGCTTCACTTGTAAGATTTCCCCTTACATTTTCTTACTAACATTGCAACTTTTATTATATGGTAAGTTATGTATGTTTTAAGAATGTAAGTGAAAATTTACAAGTTTCTTCTCAATTCCTTAAATTAATATATATTTGTTTTATAAATTACAATTTCAACTTACCTTTAATTTCATTCATTTATTTAATGTTGAAGTTTCTATTATATTTAATAGTAGTAACAATTTAATTACCCACTTTCTACTATATTTAATTACAGTAACCCTTTTTAATTACACTTAAATTATTAACCCTTTAACCTTCATTCTTAAAAATAAGGAATTTTATTAATTAATTACTTAGGGTTTACAGTCATTTATATATTACTTACTTTCTATTATATTAGAATAGGGGGAAATTAAGGCGTACTTAAGTTAATAACCCTACAATCAAACTTTATAAATTAAGGAATTTCATTTTTACTTTCTTAAGGTTAAAATAACCTATTAATAATACAACCTTTAATTTTAGTAAAATTCCAATCATCACTTAAGTTAATACCATTAAATTCTTATTTATAACAGTAATTTATTGAATACTTCATTATTTCCAAAAATTCTACTCTTAATTTACATTTCAACTTTTTATACTTGGTAAGTTATTTATGTTAAAGAAAAAGCAAAAGAATTTATACAAGTTTAATCTCAATTCTCTTAATTCATTTATTGTTCAATAGATCTTTACCATTATTTATAAGTTAAATTTTAACTTCCTTTATACTTAGCATTCATTCTTTTACCTACCTTTAGAGGTTTCAATTTATTACTTACTTACCTTTTATTCCACTAAAATAGTTTAAACAATTTAATTAATGGAAATTTAGGAATTAAATACCGGGCCAAATTTCAATTTTATTTTAAAAATAATAGATAAATGAGTTCTTACAACTTATATCACAAGTTATATTTAAAACAATTAAAAATTCAATCAATTTCAAAAATAAATCTGCAGTAGAGTGTACCACAGTGGCCTTTCCCCTTCGAACTCGAAAGTGAAAGTCGATGATGCGGCCGCCATCACCGAAATTATTTTCTAGCGACAGAGAGGAAAGTACAAAATTTATTTTCTCCAAAATCCTCTTTTAAAACAATTCTTCCGAATTATACTAAACATTTATATAAGAAATTACCTATAAACCATATCATTATATTTCACAAATCCTTTGAAAGAAGATTTTCAAAAATCCTGGACTTAAGTTCTAAAATCTCCAATTTGATTTATTATAATTTCAACTTAGCTTCAATTGTTATAAATATTTTTATTTCCTAACACCCAATCTATAGCAACCAAATATATATATATATATATATATATATATATAAAATATTTTTATATATAGAAAATATAATAGGCAAAATTATTTCATTCACCTATATTAAAAACAAATATTATGTCGGTCTGTCCTATTAAGTGTTTAGAAATCCCTATTGATGTCATAGCGTCCCATGCATCAACCAGAATTTATAAATACAAAGCGGAACAAATTAACACAATATCAAAATCTTTATTAACACTAACAAATACGCTCTCTCATATATATACACTCAGCGACACCCATAGGGTATTACTACCCTATTAACAAAGAGTCAAACCCCACAAAACCAAGGTTTATCGCTAAACCAAAGCTCTGATACCAACTGTAACATCCCGCCTTTTCGCACACTTTAAACCGACACACGTGCCAATTCAAAGCATACGCAAGGGCGGATTGTTATGGGGTAAATAAGGAAAAACAGAGAAGAAATAAAACAAAATAGAATCTCACAGCGGAAGGATAAAATATAATAATCAATATACAGTTCATGATAACTATTTACAAAATATTTATTTTACTTATACAATGAATATCAGAGTTACACATACCAATACAATCAATGCAGCGGAAATTTAGAGTGTGGTGCAATACTATAGATAATAATAATACGACTCCTTCGTCTTCGTCCTTCAAAGCTAAAGTCTTCGATCCTGAAACGCTCGGACTGACCCGAGCGAATTTGAAAAGACAAAAACACTCGAGTCAGACTAAAAGATCTTATGTGAGTTAAATTAACAGAAATAAATATGAGTACAGTAACTCAAGAGATGTTCGGGATTTACATCTCCTAAGGATCCGTTAAACTATTTACTATGTAGTATATTGCGCTATTATAATAGTGTCTATTTATAAAATAAACTTACTTTTAAATAGCGTTAAGGGGTTACCCATATAGCCCTTAACACAAATAATGCCAATAGTCTATACAGTACCGTAATACCTTCTGATCGGGAAGCTACCAGAGGATACTCCATAGGTACGACACAAATAGAAACTCGTAGTAAAGGCTCGGTATGGTAGGTGACACGGCACAACTAGGCAATGCCAGGGTAGATATACCAATTGCTATCCAAGCTGGTGGAAACGCGTAGCCGCAGTTACCGCCCACCTCGGACTAACTCCCCAAAATCAAAATATAGAAGTGGCCACTGAATCAATCCAAAATCAAAGTATAATATCGAAGAGGAGGGTCCGATCAGAGGAATGACCTCATTGGCCTGAGAATCGCTTCTGTTTTAGCCACCTTATGCCAACTCACTGGAGTCGGGTCCACGTATTTACCTTACAGGAAATGTCGCCACCACCTACTTCATTCTGGAATCTCCACCGCGTACACGGTTAGTCAAAGTGGTTTTCGGTATCGACAGAGAGTATGTCAGATATCCGATCCCGGTCTCTTTGCCAACCCATCGTTATTATAACACCGCGGTCATTTAAAAATAGGTTATACTTTAAAAATCAGAATAAACATTCCATTTCATAACCATGAATACGATATCATTTCAAAACCCAAAACCATATTTTATCACTTATCCTAAATATAATTCTTTTCCAAAATCAAAATGCTTTAACTTCATATCGTCTGAAAATCAAATATTTTCAAAGCATAGTATTTTGAAAATCATAATTTAAAACCATAACTTCTATAAAAAAAAACTTGAATGGTTTGGACATTCAACGGTATATGAATTAAATGGTTTAACTTAAATGTTACTTTGTAAAGAAAATAGTTCTCATGGATTTACAAATACATTTCTTTATTAAAGTCTAAACCAAAATTTATATTATCTCTCTCAAGTTCCAAAACCACTTCAATTTATTTATATATACGTATATCCATTTTGAGTAACAATATTTCAAACTAAAATTGGATTTTATTCTTTCAACAGATCAATTGTTCTATTAATTAGTCTTGAATATTCACATAAAATCCATAAATAATAAGACTTCAATTTCTAGTAATAAAATATATATATTTTCCCAATTCAAATTATACTAGAATATTCATTTCAATTTATTTTGGGAAAAATCCAATTATAAATATCATATCTTAAAATTTCCAAACTTAACATTTAAACATATGATATAAATTATTAAACTCCATTTTCTTAATTTTTTTCCATTTTTAAATAAAGATTTTTATACACCTTTTAATTTCAAAATTTTCAACTTCATATGTATATATATGGAAGAATAATATTTATACAATATAAAATTTAAGATTTTTAGAAACCGTGTTCCATCCAAACCATAGAAATCACATTAAAATAGTTATATATAGACCGCGGTGCCTGTATAAAATTTTCTATCCTATGGTCAAGTGATACGGATATTTATCATTTCAATCCGCAATTTAAAAGATATAAAATTTTGCGGTTGTATATCATTTCAAACCACAATCCCGAATGAAATGAAATATGGATGATAATTCGCAATTTTATGATATTCAATAAACATCCATCAACATCATCCATCATCCAATCAAAATCATCAAGCAATATCAATCAATAACAATTTATATTTGATAATAGATAACAGGTAATAACTAGCAATTTTATTCAGATTTAATTTAACAACTATTAATCTAATAGTTTATATTCAGTAATAATCTATATAACTGTTAACTAGCAGTTTATAGGCAAACAAATAAATTCTAACTATCAATTAATACGCAATAAATAAATTAAATTAACAATTAAACTTAATAAATGCAATTCAACAAATATGAGTGAAATAAACATGCCAAATACTCATAAATAAATTGCTATTCATTTCTAAAATTAATTTAACAAACATAAAAGCTTCTAGTAGTTGTGAGTGGGTTTTAAACACTCACCTTTGGAATTTAAATCGAATTTAAATTCAATTTAAACACAAAATTTTGACGGTCTCCAAATCCATCCAAACCAGCGTCAAAACGTCATAAATTCCGATACGATCCCAGCAAAACAAACCGTGCGTGAATCCGAGCTCGTATGCAAAAGTTATGGAAATTTGAAAAATGGAAAAATTCTGGTCCTGGGTCGACTTCGGCTTCGACTTCGGTGCGCCGCCTCAATTCCCCGGTGCTTGCTTGGAGTTTTCGCCAAAACGACCCGGAGCGACCCGAGTCATTTTCTTCCTGACCCGAAGTTTCTCTAGGGTTTTCTCCCCTGAAACCCGAAGCGCGACCAGAAGCTGCTGCAGATCCGAATTTTTTTTTTTTTTTTTTTGAACTGACTGGATCTAGGGTTAGCACCCATTGAAGAAGAAGAGGAGCTTGAAGAAAGTATACGCTCAGATGAAAAGAAATTAGGTGGAGGCTAGGGCTTGTAGCTAGGTTTATATAGAGGTGTTAGAGATTGAGTAGATATACCGTAGAATGAACGTGCGGAACAAACTATGGCCCAAAAAGCCCGCTATGCCTCCGGAACCGAATTTATTAAATCTATATATCCAAATAGGTAATTTAAAATATTCTGAACGCGATGGAAAAAGTTTCACGTCCAAATTTGATCGTATGAAGAAGTTATGCTGAAAACAAAATTTCCAAATTGATTCAAATTGATTTTAATTAAATTTGATTTCAAGGCGTTTCACGCCCGTACGATCAAACGACAAGTCCGATCGATACGAAACTTGAAACCCTATAATAATTCACCGATACGGATCCGATGAAACTGGTTTCATCGAAATCCGAGTCCGTGACAAAAAAGGCTATTTTTATATTCATTAAATAAATCAAAATAAATTACAAAAATCCAAATTTTATATTATATTCTAAAATTGTCCAAATTTTATTACTTATATAATTTAATCAATTTCAAATGATTTAACAAGCTTGGATGTGAATTAAAATTATAAGTATATCAATTTGCAGTGTTAATTTCTGCACTTTCCTATATTTAAGAATTATAAAATTAAATGCTCAAAACCCCGTATATTAGATTTTAACTTTTATATACTCATTCTTTATCCAAATAGGGATGTCACATACTTTGGTTCATGATTCACAATATTATTCTTAAAGTTCATTTTAAATTTCAGTAACGTAATATTTAACGTTAAATTCCCTTTATTTATGCAATAAGCGCAATTATTGAATTTGATACTCAAATTGATTTATAGATTCTGCTTTCAAAAAATCTATATCAACAATTTGGTCTAATTATAAATAGAATAAGTATTAACCTCATCTTATAGAATTAATTATTGCAATAAATCCAATTTACCATATCTTAAATCCAAATTAATAGATAAAGCTTGATTCCTTTATTAACTCCTTTGGTTTTCAATTAACCTTTTATGGTGAATATAAATTCCAATGTATAATTGAAACCTTATTTCCATTTGATTTCACTATTTCATTAAAAATCCTCATATTCCAGCTAAATTTCAACTAACGTATAAATTAGCTATTTCAATTTCATTTAATTGCGATTATCATACTATAGAAATTAAATTCCATTAAATAAATAAATAAATGTTGATTCCCATCTATTTACATTATATTACATTGGTACTTCTATTTACAACTTAGCTTTGTATAAATGTTTGAATGTAGAATCTTGTCTATTTCACGTATTAATTAAGCCTTAAAAATCAATTAATATTATATCCTTGGTCTAACCTCATTTTACCCATATTTATATTAATATATCCTTTGAATTAGGTAAATTACCATTGATTATCTACCTTAACTTATCAGACTCCACTAACGTAATGGTTAAATATTAATTCCATTTGAAAAAAAAAACAATCCACAAGATTTGCATTTCACATTGCAAATGAATTCATAAATCTTGGCTTTCTTTTTCTTTGCTTCTTAAAGGCCAAATCAAACTACCCTATCATCACTAATTTATGGCAATTAATTGCAATTGATTCTCCATTAAACTACATAAGTTATCCAATTGAAACCTAAGTGAAACGTTTATTTATTTAAAAAGCCTACTGTTTAAAAGAGTATATCATCTACGGTATAATTTACATTTGACCTGATTTCTCATATATTTCACACAACAGTGAATTCCAATTTCTACCAACATTATGTTTAATATAAATTGGAAATCCAAATCATTGGTATTTCACAACCTTATTGCGTACATTTACGTATAGTTACACTAAGTCCATACACTGATTCATGAATTCATTAATTAATACACAATTTGCCTTTGTTTTCTTATATTAAGTTTATTACCGTTTTTAAGTACATTCATTATCGAACAATATTCATAAAAAAATTTATCTACACTTATCGCATTGGTTTATTCAACGGTCACCAAATGAAACAATCCTACTATTTATTTTAATATTAAATGAATCCCATTCTAGTAAATATTTTATTAATATTCACTAATTCAACATTTATTGGTTTCTTAACATTAACTTTTAACAAAGTGTGACAATTACATTATCCAAAACTATTGTCATAAAAATTAAATTGTTACATTAAATTCCAATTATTATAACAAATTACTACATTTTCTCAAATAAATCTTAAAGCCTTTTTTTTTCTAAATCAGGTTAGAAATTATATTAATTTAACTCATTTAATATTATTAATTTAACGGGTCGTTACAATGGTATTATTAAATTTCATGATCAACCTATCGAGTTCTTTTTGAAACGGGAGCATCCCATTCTTTTATATCAAAAGAGCTTATTGATACATTTTCTTTAAGTGTTGTTGCTTTAATGACTTCTTTGAGAATTGCGAATCCGGTTGGTGGATCCGCAACACTAAGTTTATTGTGTAGGGATGTCGAGATTATTTTATGTGATTTTTCTTTCCTAGCCGATTTGCATGTCATGCATTATTTAGGCTTTGGAATGATTTTGGGAATGGATTGGCTTAACCGTTATGAAGCTCATATCCTATGTCTTGAGCGGACTATTCATCTTCGACATCCTCAATCTGTTAAGCAGATTTCTATTATTCTCAAAGATTCGGATTCCACTTTATCTGCATCTTTATATTCTTTAAATCCTCGTGATGATGAGGAAGACGTCATTTCTCTTATTCACGTTGTTCGTGAATTTTCCGACATATTTGAGCCCATTTTAGGATTACCACCTAAGCGAGCAATTGAGTTCAGAATTAATCGTACCCCTGAGGCTCAACCTATTACTCGTCCTCCTTATCATTATTCCAATAAAGAAAATGAGGAGATGCGCATACGATTTTTCGATTTGGAAACGAAGTAATTTATTCGCTCTAGTTCCTCGCCTTGGGGAGCTTCGGCTATTTTTGTGAAGAAATCTGATGGCACACTTAGGCTTTGCGTTGACTACCGCAAGCTTAATGATCTTACTATCAAAAATAAATATCCTTTACCTCGGATTGGTGACCTATTCGATCAACTTAGTGGTGCTAGAGTCTTTTCACAATTGGACTTGGCAACCGGTTCATCAGCTTCGTATTGCAGAGGATAGCATTCCTTTGACATCGTTCTGTACTCAATATAGATCTTATGAATGGCTTGTTATGCCATTTGGCTTAACGAGCGCTCCGGCTTATTTCGTTGACCTTATGAATCGAGTTTTCAAAGAATTCCTCGATCGGTTTGTTCTCATCTTTATTGATGATATTCTTGTGTATTCTAAAACCGAGGAGGAACATGAAAAGCATCTTAGGATTGTGTTGGAAACTCTTAGGAGCAATCAATTGAAAGCAAAATTTTCTAAATGCCACTTTTGGCAATCTCGTGTGAATTTTCTCGGTCATAATATTTCCGAATCCGGAATTTCCGTGGATCCTTCAAAGATTGAAGCGATTCAAAATTGGAAGAGACCGGAGAGTATGACGGAGATCCGAAGTTTTCTCGGATTGGCAGGATATTACCGCCGTTTCATAAAGGACTTTTCCAAAATTTCCATGCCTCTTACAGGTTTGACAAAGAAAGGTGTTAAATACATTTGGTCGGACAATTGTGAAGCTTCTTTTCAGAAATTAAAAGAACTCCTTTCTGATGCTCCTATTCTTGTTATTCCCAAGGGGAATAAAGATTTCATTGTTTATACCGATGCTAGTCGCGTTGGTTTGGGTGCCGTTCTTATGCAAAGAGAACGTGTTATCGCTTATGCTTCTAGGCAATTGAAGCCTGCTGAGACTAGATACGCCACTCATGATTTAGAACTCGCAGCTATTGTTTTCGCCCTCCGTATTTGGCCTCATTATCTTTTGGGAGAAAAATTTATTCTTTATACCGATCATAAATCCATGAAGTGTCTATTTTCTCAAAAGGAACTAAATTTGCGTCAACAACGTTGGCTCGAATTTCTTGCATCTTATGATCTTGATATTCTTTATACTCGCGGAAAGGGAAATCGTGTTGCCGATGCACTTAGTCGCAAGCAACAAGCAGTTGTTTCTATGTTGATATCCGAATGGAATGATCTCGGAATTTTATCCACTTGTGAGATTCGAGATCGTGTTTCCGATTTATGTTCGTCTCTTGTTTTATGTAGCCTTGAGGATCGTCCTTCTCTTTTAGACCGCATTCTTAAAGCTCAAAAGCTAGATCCCGAATTGGCCCTTATTTGCCAAAGATTAAGGGATAAAACTGATATTGAAGATTTGAAAGACTTTGATATCGATTCTCGCGGCTGCATTCGAAAATTTGGTAGACTTATCGTGCCAAATAATATTGATCTTCGTAAAGACATTTTAGAAGATTCACATCGTTCTAAATTTACCATTCATCCCGGTAGTAGTAAAATATACACGGTTATGAAGCGACTTTATTATTAGGAGGGAATGAAATCTGATATTGCTAACTTTGTTAAGTGTTGCATGGCTTGCCAACTCATTAACGCCGAACATCAAAGGGCCTGTGGGTTATTGCAAACTTTAGAAATTCCAATTTGGAAGTGGGATCAAATTTCCATAAATTTTATAGACGACCTTCCCCGTTCTCGTTCGGGTCATGATAGCCTATGGGTGATAGTTGATAGACTTACTAAATCCGCCCATTTTATTCCCGTTCAGTCCAATCAGACCGTACCTCTTTTGGCCAAACTCTTTATTAAATAAATTGTTAAATTGCATGAAGTTCCTACTTCTATTGTCAGTGATCGTGATCCATTGTTTACTAGTGGATTTTGGAAGAGTCTTCAAAAAAGCTTTGGGAACGAAGCTCAATTTTAGCACCTCTTATCATCCTCAGTCAAATGGACAAACCGAGCGTGTGAATCAAACTCTTGAAGATCTTCTTCGTGCATGTGTTCTTGATTTTGGTGGAAGTTGGGAAGATCATATTTCTCTTGTTGAGTTTTCCTATAATAATATCTTCCAATGTTTTATTGGTATGGCACCTTTTGAGGCACTCTATGGAAGGCCATGTCGATCTCCTTCTTGTTGGCTTGAGGCCGGTGAGAAGCTGTTTTTAGGTCTATATTTTATTCGTGATTCCAAAGAAAAGATTGACCTTATTCGTCAGAGGATGAAAGAAGCTCAAAGTAGGCAAAAATCCTATACCGATAACCGGAGAAGGAAATTATAATTTTCTGTGGGAGATCTTGTGTTTATCCGTGTTTCACCTATGAAGGGTGTTGTACGTTTCAGTCGATCGGAAATTTTGCACCTCGATATATTGGTCCATTTCCCATCACCAAACGTATTGGTACCATGGCTTATCGCCTTTTATTACCGGCTCAGTTTTCTTCTATTCATGACGTGTTTCACGTTTCTCAACTATGGAAATGCCTTCGAGATTTCGATTCTATTCTTGAGCCCGGTGTTGTGGAAGAAATTGAAGTTTTGTCGAATTTAACTTATGAGCAACATCCTATTCGTATTATTGATTCGGAGGTAAACGCCTTCGAAATAAAAATGTTCCACTTGTGAAAGTTCAATGGTCCTCAAATCCTAAAGATTGCTCTTGGGAATCTAAAGAGTTCATCGAGCGAACACATCCGGACTTACTTTCCCGTGCTCTTTAAGGTGAACCTTTTATTTCAAATTTCTTTTGTGGTGAATATGCTCTCATGGTTGTTACTATATATCTTCTTCTTAAATATTGCGAGGACGCAATTTCTTTAAGCAGAGAAGTCTGTAACAAACCGCATATTTATCGATTTTATATTTAAATATTTTATCGATACTCGGAATTTAGTCCGAAAAGCTACTTTTTGCATACAGTCGAACTAGGACTCGGGACCACTTCAATTGAGTTCAAAACGCCGTTTGCGATCTTTTTGAGTATAAACTTTGATATGTTTGGAGTTAATGGAATTTTGCCACTTTTCACTTAGGGCTATGGTTTGGACTGAGCCGTATAACCCCACTTATTAACTAAGTCCCAACCCTCTCCTCTCCATTTACTTCCTTTCTGTTTTCCTAATACTCAAGCTTTTATAACAATTGAGAGTGGAATGGGAAATTGAAATTCAAGCCCTAGTTTTCTCTTGCAAATCAAGCTCTAGCTCCAAACTAATAGAAGAAACTTTGGTAAGCCTCTTCTTCTTATTCTCCTACTCATTCTCTTATCAATTTCAGAAATTCCCAAACCTAGCTTTGGGAATGTTCTTCTTTTTGAGCATAGATTCAAGCTCGTTTGGGTTGTGTTAAAGAGTGGTTGATTCTCCCTTTGCTTTCAAGCTTCTTCTTCATTGTTTTTTTGAAAAGATGAGATTTTTATCTCACATATTTGTCTATAACTATCTTCGATTGTTAGGTATGAATTACTTACGCTTATTCTTGTACAGTTGCTTTTGGTTTGGATTGATTTGGTGAATATTCCAATTTTTGCTGTTTTGGGTTCAATTCTTTAAAAATCATAGCTTTGATGTCTTGATCATGTTTTTGGTGATGAACCGAAGAGCTTCCATGGTCGGGTAGTCGATTGGTGTAAACCCTTAGTGCCGTTGCTCGACCGATAGCGATTGGGACGGGAATGGCATTTATTAGATAGGCATAGGAGTGTTGGCAATAGGCTTCGGTCGACCGAGCTCCGGGTCCGGTCGACCGACCTGCTACCCGAGCACTTCCTGCCTCTGGTATGGAAGTGCAGATTACAAGCTCCGGTCGACCGAGCTCAGGGTCCGGTCGACCAACCTGCTACCCGAGCACTTCCATCTTTGGGTCGGTCAACCGACTCAGGGAGTCCGGTTGACTGACCTGCTCCTATTTGCCAATTTTGCCTATATTGCCTATTTTGTTGAATTTTCAACTTTAATCGATTCGTGTTGTTTCCCTTTTGTTGTTATCATTTATTATCGACTTTGATGACATTTTCTTTGGGAATTTTCGAAATATCCATTTTGATGGATTTGTTATCGATTTCTTTGGATTTTATTCACGTCTTCGAATGTGAATTTCGGTGATTGATTGTTTTACAATCATTTTTGTTATTTGTCACTTTAAAAATATAAAGGTTTCAATACTAGTCGTAAATATCAAAACCCTTTCATCAAAATGATTACAACACTATTTTATTACAAAGTTTGTTTCTTAAACCGTTTATCAATCTATTAGTATATACAAACCTTTAGCTCACTCGTATGAGAAATCCAATTAAACGACTTAGTAAAACAAGTGGTATGAAACGCTTGCGTTTACTTCATTGGTTAATTCTTGGACTCGTTCGATTGAGTCTCTTGTGACAATTTTCTAGTGGAGATCTACAATTTGTTCGTAAATATTTAAGTTAAGCTAGTGGTTATGGGACATGAACCTAAACTCATATATTTACTAGCTTAGTGTAATTGACACTTTCTTGATGATCATGACGATCATTTTTTGTGATTTAGACTAGCAATTGTGCGATGTCTCTTTGTCTGCGAGGGAGACTTGACCCCGTTTCAGTGTGATTTCGACTCACACGTGTGGGGCAGCACCCCATGGTCTTCGGGCCGTTCGTGTGTCAAAAATTAATGGCTAGCTACCATGAGATAGAATCTCGCTCGTGTGATACATATGTTAGTGAGTTTTCATGCTCCCGTTCGTGTGATAGGCCTCCCTTTTTTTTTTATGATTTCTGGATTTCGTGTGTTGATTTCTGGAATTTGTGCTTCACCAATTTTAGTGATTTTCATTGATATGATTTATCAATTTTTGTGCATTGGTGAATTCGTGTGTCATTGACTTGTTGTGAATACAAGTTTTGGGTATGAAACCCTTTTTAGATCTTTGAGAAGATTCTTGTGATATTGATTTGTTGAATATGCGCTTATATGATTTTTGTTTGATGATAATAAACATATATACATTCATTTAAATGTATTTGTTAATGTACTATTTTATTTTTCATAGATTAAATAAATATTTGCTAAATAAAATTAAATGACACAGAATTTGAACTCAAACAGAAATTTTATTCAAACAAATATTTATTATAATTTTGAATAGTCCAAATTCAAGCTCTCACTATACATATACAATTTTGATTACAAATACATCACAATGTCATATTTACATTTAACCTCACTACACATCACTCATTCACTCAACTCGTATTTTATCTTTAACTTAATTCCAGTTAGAATCCAACATCTAAGCAATCTGCAAAATATTCACTAACGCAGTAAAATTGAAAAAGAAATATTTTTGCAATATAAAATAAAATATGGTTTATGAAATTATTATTTGCCTCAGCTATTTGGGTTGTTCGTCATGATTTATATTTGAATTCATCACACACGAACAATGTGACATGCACAGTGTATCACTGTACATGCCACAAGGCCGTGCACACCGATATACACTTGACAATGCTACAGGGCCAGGTGAGCACAAGGTCAAACCCAAAATAAGAGGACGGGTTCACTCAGGTGTAATATAAATAGAATCTCGACTTCAGCACAAGGTCAAACCCGAGTTGCGAAACCGGATTCAACACAGGTGCAAATGGTCAAGTCAACTAAAACTAGCCTCATCCAAAATCAAAATAAACAAAACACAGCAATATGTTAAAAACATATGAACCAGCAAAGGCCAAAGTCTAACAAAGGAAAATGCACCAGAGAATCACATGTGCAAAGGTTCGGACACAAGGGGTGCACACAAGTATACATGGAGCAATACTAAAGTGAAGTCAGAAACCATAATCAAGCAATAAAATCAAGTCAATGTCGAACCTTTCTTAACAGTTCAAAGCAACTGACCGAAGTGAACAAACCATAAGAAAACTATACAAGACCAACTCAATGCGACTCAAGAGTACACATGAATACGTGAAGTAATGCAATGCTCAAAAGACATAGTACACAAGCCTGCAACTTCAATCCAAACCAAACACAATGCAACTGAAACAAGCCAGAAGCTCAAATCAGTGCACAACAACAACTACACTAAAATCGAGTTCAGGCCAGGTCTAAGACACTAATGTGCACAGGTCAGGGAACCAATAAGTGTACAGCGACAATAACCAAGGCACCAAGGAATTTCAACATGATACATGTGAATAGAACAATGAACTACATGACATAAACCATGCAACTGATCAGAAAATTTCAACAACTCAAATAAATGGCCAATATAAATGCACAGAAGCAACTATAAACTACTCACGACAATGGACCAATGTCGCAAGCATGAACACAAGTGTACATGACAGTGTACAACATCAAAGACACGGCAGTAACGAAGCAGGATGACCACAAACTCAACAAGCATATGTACAGCATGGGGGCACGGGAACATATAGTGCAACAAATAAATCAATTCTATAACACTGAATCAGATGAACCAACAAAGAGTCACTGAAACATGTGCAGTCAAATGATCAGAGGCATCAATATGGAAACACAGCAGCAACATGCACCAGTAAACCAAAACAGTAATGTTCAGGGACGAACACTCAGATGAACACGTGGCCGAGGTCAATGAAGCCAAAACAAACAGGACAGAGATGAACAATGTAAATGTCCAAGTCGTGGAAGCATAACAATGTCAATATCAAAATTCATAAATCAAAAGAAAATGACCGAAGTCAAAGTCAGAAACGTTCAAGCCATGGTCATCACGAAAATGAATCAAAGCCGTGACCACCAAGCAACGAATATACAGGAATTGAAAAGGTCAGAAATCATCATCATCGTTCAAGCATTATCAAGCGGCAGGAGAAAAGAATTTGACAAATTCAAATAAATATATACGATCGAAGATTCAGGGAATCGAGCCCTATAAATCAAATTCACATCATCGGAAATAATGGATCGAGTTCAAGAATATTAACTTAAAGCAATAAAGCAAAAATCACATACCAATTTGCAGTCGAACTCGATCAAATATAAGAAGTCGTGTTCAAATCGAAGATACGGTCGATTGCCGAAGCAAATCAGAGGAACATCGATTGCAATCAACCAACAAATCAGTCGACTTCATCAATTTCTCCAAAAACCCTAAATTAGATAGAAGGGAAGAAGCCCTAATTGAATTGCAACGAGAACTAGCCGCCGAGCACAGGAAAAAGGAACGGGCCGAAGAATTAAAAGAAAAGGGATATAAATCGCCTTTTAATTTGGGCCGGCCTGTTTTTAAAAGGAGCCTTTTCTTTTAATATTTAAGGGCCTTTTAAATTAGGGTTTTTTATCATTTGTTTGCTTTTTGAATTTGTTTTTAAATTTTAAACTGTTATTTTTTCTAGTCGTGTGACTAGGGGACAAGCTACGTGGCGTAGCTTGAGAATTCGCAACTCAGTGGCTGAGTTGTGGCTGGGTTTTGAGCGTAGAGTTAGATTTATTCAATAGCGGGTGTCGCGAGTTTACGTGTGTAAGCGAAGGACAATCTAATTTCTAGTAGAAACCTTGGGGGCAGCACGTAGGCAGGGTTTTGCCGAAGCTGGGTAAATTCTGTGTCGTTCTATTTCTTCATTTATTATTCTTCTATTATCTGTGCTGCTATTGTTCTGTGATCTGTGTTAAAATTATTTTATAAGCTTCCGCAATTAATTTTACAATTTATACCATCACCCAATTCACCCCCCTCTAGGGTGAAATCGATCTTACAAGTGGTATCAGAGCTAGGAACAAAAGCCGTTTTTTGTTTTAAAAATTTGATTTTTACAAAACCAATTTTTTGTTTTAAAAATTTGAATTTTTAAAATGGCTTCTTTTAATACTGCTTTTGCTGAGGTTCAATCCATAGTTAGACCACCAATGTTCAATGGTGAATATGCTTATTGGAAAAATAGGATGGAAATCTTTCTAAAAACCATTGACGCTTGGAATGTTGTTGAGACAAGTTATAGAATACCAACTATAACTGTAAATAATCAGGAAATAGAGAAACCAAAGGAACAATGGACAGAAATAGAAAATAAATTACAAAATACCAATGCTAAAGTTATGAATTCTATTATCTGTTCATTGGATCAATTTGAATTTAATCGTGTCTCACATTGTCTAACTGCACAGGAAATATGGCACACACTAGAAGTGACTCACGAAGGAACATCTCAAGTCAAAGAATCCCGCCTTGCCATGCTAAGCAGCGAATATGAGAACTTCACAATGGCGAAGGAAGAAAATGTCAAAGAGATGCATGGACGACTTTCCAATATCGTTTACAAATCAAAAGCTCTTGGAAAATTATACACAGAGTTGGAGATAGTCCGAAAAACCTCAGAGTCCTTCCACGAAAATTTGAAGCAAAAGTGACTGCCATTCAAGAATCAAAAGATTTGAAACAAATGAAAGTCGAAGAACTCATCGGAAATCTCACCACTTATGAGCTAGAAATGAAATTCAAGGAAGAGCGTGAAGGAGGAGATACTCGAAAGAAATCAATAGCGCTCAAAGGAACAACCGAAAGTTATGATGATAACGATGATGATGATGGAGCAGCAGAGCTGGGCTACTAAAACAGAAATTCAAAAGGTGGAATCGCAAATACGGAAATCCAGCTCGAAATCATGAATTGAAAAGCAGAATAGGCAAAGCACTTGGCTACTCAGAAGAACAGGAGATCATCTGTCATAAGTGCAACCAACCCGGACACATCAAGCCCAATTGTCCTCGAAATCGACGCGACTTTGGAAAGAAACAGAAAAAGAAAAGTTTTGCAGCCACTTGGGATGAAATGGATGAGAATGATAAAAGTATTAGCAGTGAGAGTGACAAAGCAGATATGTGTCTTCAAGGAAATATAACTGATAGCGATGATGATGAGCCAAGCGGGGTATCAAAACTTACTCACTCTGAATTACTTATTTATTTCCACGAAGTAAATGGCTGTTTTGAACGACTTAGGGAAAAATAAGCCAAACTTGAATCTCAAAAGGATACTTTGATAGAATGCAATGAACAACTTGATCAATTAGTTAAGAACTATCAACGTAGAATCCCTTAGTGTGATAAGTGTCCAACATTCGAAGAGGACATTAAAAAATCAGAAATCAATATAAAATCACTTGAAAATGAAATTCTGATTTTAAAAGAGAATGAAAATACTAGGAGAGAGAATTCTATTAAAAAGTGCACACAATTGTTAAACGAAAATGAATCTCTCAAATCACAAGTCCAACAACTGTCTACTACTTTAGATAAATTTTCCAAAAGTGAAAAATCATTGAATATGCTATTAGGAAAGCAAACTGTTAATTCGGTTAGACAAGGACTTGGATATAACAGTTCGAAAATTGTTGAAAGCAATATTAATCAAGTTAATTCTATGTGCACAATTTGTAGAAAATATGGACACAATCACAATAATTGATGGTATAGACCCAAACATGTGAAAACTATACCGATTTGGGTTCCAAAAGGCATAAATATAAAATCTCTCAAAGTTAAATAAATTTGGGTGCCGAAGGGAACAATTATAAATAGTTTTGGGTCTTTGCAAAATTGTTTTTCAAAATTTTCTGCCACTAACAACCATGGACCTATAAAAATAAATAGGTCACATAAATCTTTTCCCGTGTAGGTGTGGTGGCGGGCTAAGGAACAACAACAGTGTTCTCTGGATTTTGGCTGTTCCAGAAACACAACGGGCGACAAAGCAAAGTTCCTTGGCCTAGTATAAAGGTGACAGAATCACAATGGACCACAACGAAAAATTATCGTAAAGGTAAAACAGGTAAAGTTATATTTATTTGAACGATATATTAAATGTGATAATTTGCACCGTATTCTGAATTAAATCAGCCAATAAGGAGATGATGATTTTGACTTCGACTTTTTCAAAATTGTTGGCCAATTATATTCTTATGTCAAAAACACTATAAAATTCTCAGATTCTTTGAATTACTTCATATATATCAGTTTGGATTAAAAATAGTGTTTTTGTTGGACGATAATACATTTGGTGTAAAACAGCTAATTCTATATTCATGGTTTCTTTTATTTACATGGCTTCAAGAAACTTCAAGAAACTGCTTGGAATAATAATGATTGCTCATGAATATAGTTGTTTATTCTACGGCTTCTAAAGATTGACACTATGATAGGTGTTTGATTGTTAACACGGTTTCAATTCAAAACCAAGAGAATTTCATTTAAAAATTGTTGAAAATAATTATGAGATAATTTGTTGAAATTTCACAATCTGGTCTTTGACATCCAACGAGTGAATATTGAGTGAAATTTAAATTCAGATTCAGATTACACTGGTAATATAGTTGATAGAAGAATTACTAGTGGAACGTGATTAATTTTTTTTGAAACATTCATTTGCTGTATCCTTTTTCAAATAAAATATCTGCATATTTTTTCACTTGAAATAATTTTTCAAATAGCAGAAAATTTTCTTATAAAACCCCCCTCGAGAAAATCAATTTTGACCTTGCTTTTCAGATTGGTCATTTTTTTAGAAAAATTGATCTATAACCATTTTTGAATTTGATTTTAAACGACTATTTTGACTAATCTGACTCCCTAATGATTATCGAAAAGAAAAATAGTGATTGGAAAAGTGATGAGTGTTGATATTTATCATATATTATGACTCGAGATGGTATAATTAGTAAATCTCTTTAGAAATTTAAACAAGAGTTATAAAACTTTTGTTGGTAAAAATTCCATGACCATCTCTATATCTATCATATTTCTAACGACCATCACTCATCAAAATTCTATATAGTTTGTCGATATGTGGTACTTTAAACAGGAATCATTCGTTTTTCTTTTTCACATTTTTTTAAAAAAAAGAGGATTAAAAAAATAAAAAAATACCAAAGTATTCACTCTCATTTAAAAGTCCTCACGGTTATGCATGGGTGAATTACTTGGAATTTGTTATGTGCTTCCATGCTCTTTTAAAGGTCCTTGCGGTTATGCATGTATGGAACGCATATCAAAAGTTGCTTTTTAAAATAAACAAGTTGATTCTAATCCCATTTAAAAGTCCTCACGGTTATGCGTGGTTAGAAGATACTTGAATTCATTTTTTTAAAATAAAATTGGAATACTACTAATCTCATTTAAAAGTCCTAACGTTTACGCATGGTTAGTTGATATTCAAATTCCTGATATAAATATACCACAAATAGACACAACTGTATGGTTTATATGATGACATAATTCCCATCATTCTAAAAGTGGAATATGCGCCTAACAAAATATTTATGATTTTTGTTTGATTTTTTATTGAAATGTAATATTTATATTCAATTGAGTTTTAATTTTGGATTAATATCGATCACTTTATCTCTATTTTCTCTAATACTATTATTCTTTTGCTGATAACAAAAGGAGGAGAGAAAAGTTAGGATTTTGTCAAATAAAATCAAGCAAAGGTCAAATAATTTTCTATTTGCATCTAGGCTCATTTGCATATTTTTATTTGTATGCATATATGTAGGGGGAGCTTTGTGTAGAGAGGAAGCATTTAAATAGGGGGAGCAATTAGAGCATATCAATGATCAAATAGATTTAATATATTCAAAATCTTAAATATATGTTTGTTATCATCAAAAGGGGGAGATTGTTGAATATGCGCTTATATGATTTTTGTTTGATGATAATAAACATATATACATTCGTTTAAATGTATGTGTTAATGTACTATTTTATTTTTCATAGATTAAATAAATATTTGCTGAATAAAATTAAATGACACAGAATTTGAATTCAAACAGAAATTTTATTCAAACAAATATTTATTACAATTTTGAATAGTACAAATTCAAGCTCTCACTATACATATACAATTTTGATTACAAATACATCACAATGTCATATTTGCATTTAACCTCACTACACATCACTCATTCACTCAACTCGTATTTTATCTTCAACTTCATTCCAGTTAGAATCCAGCATCTGAGCAATCTGCAAAAATATTCACTAACGCAGTAAAATTGAAAAAGAAATATTTTTGCAATATAAAATAAAATATGGTTTTTGAAAATATTATCTTCCTTAGTTATTTGGGTTGTTCATCATGATTTATATTTGAATTCATCACACACGAACAATGTGACATTCACAGTGTATCACTGTACATGCCACAAGGCCGTTCACACCGATATACACTTGACAGTGCTACAGGGACAGGTGAGCACAAGGTCAAACCCAAAATAAAAGGATGGGTTCAACTCAGGTGCAATATAAATAGAATCTCGACTTCAGCACAAGGTCAAACCCGAGTTGTGAAACCGGATTCAACACAGGTGCAAATGGTCAAGTCAACTAAAACTAGCCTCGTCCAAAATCAAAATAAACAAAACACAGCAATATGTTAAAAACATATGAACCAGCAAAGGCCAAAGTCTAACAAAGGCAAATGCACCAGAGAATCATATGTGCAAAGGTTCGGACACAAGGGGTGCACACAAGTATACATGGAGCAATACTAAAGTGAAGTCTGAAACCATAATCAAGCAACAAAATCAAGTCAATGTCGAACCTTTCTTAACAGTTCAAAGCAACTGACCGAAGTGAACAAACCAGAAGAAAACCATACAAGACGAACTCAATGCGACTTAAGAGTACACATGAATACATGAAGTAATGCAATGCTCAAAAGACATAGTACACAAGCCTGCAACTTCAATCCAAACCAAACACAATTCAACTAAAACAAGCCAGAAGCTCAAATCAGTGCACAATAACAACTACACTAAAATCGAGTTCAGGCCAGGTCTAAGACATTAATGTGCACAGGTCAGGGAAGCAATAAGTGTACAGCGACAATAACCAAGGCACCAAGGAATTTCAATATGATACATGTGAATAGAACAATGAACTACATGACATAAACCATGCAACTGATCAGAAAATATCAACAACTCAAATGAACGGCCAATATAAATGCATAGAAGCAACTACAAATTACTCACGACAATGCACCAATGTCACAAGCATGAACACAAGTGTACATGACAGTGTACAACATCAAAGACACGGCAGTAACGAAGCAGAATGACCACAAACTCAACAAGCATATGTACAGCATGGGGGCACTGGAACATATAGTGCAACAAATAAATCAATTCTGTAGCACTGAATCGGATGAACCAACAAAGAGTCACTGAAACATATGCAGTCAAATGATCAGAGGCATCAATATGGCAACACAGCAGCAACATGCACCAGTAAACCAAAACAGTAATGTTCAGGGACTAACACTCAGATGAACACGTGGCCGAGGTCAATGAAGCCAAAACAAACAGGACAGAGATGAACAATGTAAATGTCCAAGTCGTGGAAGCATAACAATGTCTATATTAAATTCATGAAATCAAAAAAAAAAATGTTCGAAGTCAAAGTCAGAACGATCAAGCCGTGGTCATCACAAAAATGAATTAAAGCCGTGACCACCAAACAACGAATATACAGGAATTGAAAAGGTCAGAAATCATCAGCATCGTTCAAGCATTATCAAGCGGCAAGAGAAAAGAATTTGACAAATTCAAATAAATATATACGATTGAAGATTCAGGGAATCGAGCCCTATAAATCAAATTCACATCATCGGCAATAATGGATCGAGTTCAAGAATATTAACTTAAAGCAATAAAGCAAAAATCACATACAAATTTGCAGTCGAACTCGATCAAATATATGAAGTCGTGTTCAAATCGAAGATACGGTCGATTGCCGAAGCAAATCAGAGGAACAACGATTGCACTCAACCAACAAATTAGTCGACTTGATCAATTTCTCCAGAAACCCTAAATTAGATAGAAGGGAAGAAGCCCTAATTGAATTGCAACGAGAGCCAGCCGCCGAGCACAGGAAAAAGGAACGGGCCGAAGAATTAGAAGAAAAGGGATATAAATCGCCTTTTAATTTGGGCCGGCCTGTTTTTAAAAGGAGCCTTCTCTTTTAATATTTAAGGGCCTTTTAAATTAGGGTTTTTTAAATCATTTTTTTTCTTTTTAAATTTGTTTTTATATTTTAAACGGTTATTTTTTCTAGTCGTGTGACTAGGGGACAAGCTACGTGGTGTAGCTAGAGAATTCGCAACTCAGTGGCTGAGTTGTGGCAGGGTTTTGAGCGTAGAGTTAGATTTAGTCAATAGCGGGTGTCGCGAGTTTACGCGTGTAAGCGAAGGACTATCTAATTTCTGGTAGAAACCTTGGGGGCAGCACGTCGGCAGGGTTTTGCCGAAGCTGGGTAAATTCTGTGTCGTTCTATTTCCGCATTTATTATTCTGCTATTATCTGTGTTGCTATTGTTCTGTGATCTGTGTTAAAATTATTTTATAAGCTTCCGCAATTAATTTTACAATTTATGCTATCACCCTATTCACCCCTCCTTCTAGGGTGAAATCGATCCTACATGATTAATCTCACGTTGATTTTCAATTACATACTTATAGTAGTATGTCATTATGGTTATCATATGTTTATGCCATATCTCTTATTCTATATCATGTCATGATATTTATAGCTAAACTGGTACGTTTATTATTTTCTTACGAAATAATACTCGGGTCAGACCGAGATGTTACAGGTGCTTCTGCTTGACTTCTCCTGGCTAACTACTTAGATTAGTAGTTTTTGTTGTAAACATTTGAGATATAGACTCTATGATGTATACTTATTCTTTTGTATAGCACATGTTGATATTCTTTTGGGTTATTGTCGAACTTTATGACCACTACTCTGATGTACACTTTCATGTGTTATATATTCATATCTTTTTCCGCCTTTGTGATATGGATATCTGTGACTGATTTGTGTTATGTTTATTTCTATATTTGTTTCTGAAGATTATTATAGCCACTGTGTAGTAGCTTTGAGTTTGTATCGGTGTGTCGTATTTTCTCTCGAAATCAAATGCATGTTATACTATCTGACATAGCGGTGCTCGCACAAACCAATTGCACGGATGGTCGCTGCTCAACAGCCTTATTCTCCACGTTAGTTGACAGCATTGCTCCGTAGTGTTCTTGGCTAGCATGTGTATAGAGGTGGGGCTTCACAATCTCCCTCTCCCTCCACTTGGGTACGTGAGTGCATGTAATGTTATATATTTATGCATATTGACTTATAAGTTTGG
Organism: Allium cepa; assembly: GCA_030765085.1. NCBI lineage: Eukaryota > Viridiplantae > Streptophyta > Magnoliopsida > Asparagales > Amaryllidaceae > Allium > Allium cepa. The sequence continues at coordinate 978,255,963 of CM060931.1, forward strand.
ACAGTAGTAGTTCCTATTCTTTTAGATATAGTCTGTACTTTGTTAGTTATATAAGTTTGCATCTAAGCTTGGTTGTTGCATGAAGTATACATATATAGTTTTATAAGTTGTTGTATATAAAGTGATAGTTTGCGAAGTTTATATATGATTACAGTAAGTCGTTGTTTACAGTATTTTAACAAAAATATTTTATATATTAGTTTAAGTTTTGTTGTTATATTTTATTAGTTATTATATGCATGAAAGTATTTATACTTTATGTTACATTAGTTAGTAGTATATATATGTTGCGTATAGTTTCATGCATAAATTCGGTTGCTATTTCAACCTTCTTTTATATAAAAGTGAGTTTATGTATATAATTGTAAGTATATATTTGTTGGTTATAAAATCATAGCTATATGTTCATTTTGGCAGCTGCTACATATATATTGTAGTTTACAGCACTTAAGTGATGCTGGTTTGTATAAAGTTAGTCAGTATATACGTATTAGTTAATATATCCATATTTATAATTTTGTTGTGTCATGTACACTATGCTATTGCATATATTAAGATTTGTAACTGCATATATTTTAAATGCTTAATTCTGCTTTGTTTTCCTATTAGTTTCACATATGCGAATTTACAGTATATATTATTTACAACTATCATATGTATCTAATATTGGTATTTATAAAGTGAATATGGGACAGTTGATCTTATGTTAAGTTTAAATTATATATATTTGTTTTTTTGTATATGCGTTCTAATTCAAAACAACGATTTCTAAATACTTATACATAGTTAAATTTAAAATGTCTTTGAATCTAAAAATTATTTCTATATATATGGTTATATATAGTTGTACACGTATAAGATCACCGATATCAATTATTTTCATCGTCTCAACTCTGATTTGATTTCGTCTATTCCTTGTTATCAGCTTTGATCACCGAGTTCGTGCCCATCTCACTTTGCTCTAGATTTTGTAACTCATTTCGTTGATCTATCTAGCCTCGAAAGGTGAGCAATCACTCATGATTAATGTTCTTTTATTTATTGAATTTGATTTCAATTGAAACGACAATTGAAATATGATGTTGTTAGTTATTTACACTAATATATATGTTATTACTGTATATGTTCACCTATGATATCTGACACCATTATCTGTTAATTATATATGCGATGATAATCCCGTTTGGTTGATAATTGATTGATTGTTTGTTGTTATATTGAATGTTAAATTGTAATGTATAAAGTGATAAATATTATGAAATTGAATTTGACGTAGGATAGTTAAAAATTTGAATCGACATATGTGTTGACCCGATTAGCTCAATTTGTATAGTATGACCCCTTAAATGTTTAATTATTTGATACATAGGAAAATGGTTAATTACCCTTGAACCATTTGAATTTATGTTGTATTAATTAATGAAGTATGAAATTGTATAATTGACGTTAAGTGTAGAATTGCATAGAATAATTAGTGTAATAATCTTTAATCTACATGAAATGATATTGTAGATTCTAGAAATAATTATATTAATTTTCATAAACAAATGTAAATTAATACGATTATTTCGGGATTATTTGAATTAACTATTGGATTGTTATTGATGTTTGCTATTGCTTGTTTATTTACTTTGACACCATCCCAGTTATCACACCGCAAGTTCCCTTTGCTATAGTTTGATTTTTGAATTGAATTGGAATTGGGTTGAAATAATAAATACCCAAATGAACTTGACTTAGGATAGAGAATTAATTAAAACCTATTTGTCAATAATTGGATTTTAAAATAAAAATAAAGGATTTATTTGAATAAATAATAAGATTTAAAATAAGGTTGGAATTTGAACTTAATGGAAGGAAAATGCTAATATTCAAAAATCTGAAAAAAATATTAACACAATAGTTGTTGAAAGAGCGTTGTTTTAAAATAAAATTATTTGACAATAAAATTTGGAATTGTTCATCTAATTAAGCTTGAAATGATTTAATAATTAGGTTTGAAATTATAATTAAGTTGAAATTATTAAGCTGAAATTATTTAATCATTATGTTTTGAAATTATTTAGTAATCAAGTTTGGAATTATTTAATAATTAGGAGTGGAATTATTTAATAATTTGGTTTGGAATTTATTTGATAATTAAAATTTGAAATTATTAATTAAGTTTCAAAATTATTAAATAATTAAATAAAATTGAAATATTTGAGAATTAAATAAAAATTTGAATTCTTGGATAAGAAAAATAGAACTATTGAATAAGTGAATTTGAACTTCGTTAATAAATGAAATTGGGTTTCTTTATTAATTAAGTTTTGTAAAATTTAAGTAAATAAGTGAAACTGAACGTCTTGAATAAGTGGAATTTAGTTTCTTTATTAATTGAGTTTTGAAATTTGTAACTAAGTAAATAAATAAGTGAAATTGAATTTCTTTAACAAGAAATAAAATGTGAATTATGTAAGACTTGAAATTTAAAGAATTTATTTGACGAATTTAATTTAATTCAATTTGTAAGTTTTGATATATTGAAGGAAAACTTAAATTGATTTAATGAATGGTAAATTAAATAGAAATTGTTTTGAATGATAAAGTAACTTAACGAATATTGAATGAAATCGATAAATGAATTTTAAATTGATTTGAATGTTAAATTTAATTAATTTAAATGATTTGGAATGAAACTCCTATACGAACTTGAATCAAAGTTTAAACTTAAATTATGGAAATTGTTTAGGAAGACAAAAGGAATGTTGGTTTACAATTTTAATTGAAATTGAAATTGAATTTGATTTGGTTTTGAAATTTATTAAACGACCAATTGGTGTAATAATTACGAGAGTTATTAAAGAGACCGGAATCGGTTATAGACATACTCTCTATCTCAACCGAAAACCACTTTAATAAGTATACACGGAGTGTGATCCAGAATGAAGTGGTTGGAATGATGACGTTGCTGGATTTGAAGAAAGAGAACGATAATGGATAGCCTTGACACTTGTGTCATAATTGGAAATGACTAAAACAGGACCCGTGCCGGGCCAAATGGGGTTAGCCACCTCGAGCGAACACACTTCTTCGTAAACTACTCATTACTTGTTATTGATTGGTGCACCCTTGTAAATTTTGGGAGTGTTGTTTCGCGGTGTTGCGATCATTGCGGCGATGCGTTTTCAGCAGTCCGGATCAGGCAAACGGTAGTTTCACTACCTTTGGTATAGCCTCATGTGCCTTGTCATACTTCTATCCCTATATACATGACCACTATGAATTTGTTTTGTGTTATACCTATGGAGTACTCCTTGATATCCTACTAGTTTACGGTGGAGTTTACAGTGCTGTATAGACTATAACGCTTATATAAAATGTGTTAAGGGGGATAATGGTAACGCCTTAACACTATTTTGATACTTTATATTACTGATAGACATTATCTATTTATTATATATTACTACATAGTAGATAGTTTAACGGGTCCTTAGAGGATGGTTATTCCACGTCCTTCGAGTTACTTGTATTTCAATTGTTATTTCACTTGAGTTGGATTTATTGATATAAGAATGTTAATCCTAACTCGAGTGTTTTGTGTTTTCCTTTACGCTCGAGTCAGACTGAGTGGTTCAGCTTTTGAGACTCAGCTTTGGAGCTTCGCTTGGAGATCCGGCTATCTATTCAGCTTTCAGATATTCAGTTGATTCCAGTGATGTATTTGGATTCTTTTATTTGACTATTGTATTCGAGACTAAAAACTCTGTTATATATGTATAGTAGCTTCATGAACTACTATCTTCTGCTTCCGCTACATATTATTATTCTATGTCAGTGATTCTGTGATTATTTATTTACTGTATATGTTCAGTTTTGCCAATTTAAATTTACAATTCGGTATTTTGAATTATTCAAGTCCGACATGTGCGGGTGCGAATAGTCCAAAATAGCGGGTCGTTACAGTTGGTATCAAAGCTTTGGTAGCTCTCGGCAGAACTTAGCATATATGGTAGATGTATTTACTGAATCACTCTCACTCGAGTTCCAATCTCTTCTTTTTGACTCAATTCCTTTGTATTTTGGAACGTTCCCTGCGGTTTCAAAATTCACTCGTGTCCCTCGCTATTCGTCTTCTTTCAATTCTGAAGCATCCCACAACTCCACTTTGAATGACCCGTATAATGAATCGGCGGTCTCGCCAATGTTCGAAATATTTGTAAAGGGGTGAAACTACTTCCCAATAAGCATTGATTTACCGGAGATTTCTGTATCCTTGGTTTACGATGCTATCTATCTCCTGCTATACCTGAATTCTATTCTTGAGATCGAATGTTGATTTACCTCGGAATTCTGCATCGATTTTATTCTTGAAGTTACGGTCAACCCAGTTAAGGTTGCCTGTGAATTAAATAAGCTAACCCATCTACTGATTCTGTTAATTGAATTATCTTATCTTCTGTTTTGAACTTATCATCGAATCAAAATTCTCTCTGATTTGATTTCTATCAAATTTGAATCTCTAAACTTATTTTAAAATCCATAATATCGTTGAGCGAGGAAGTGTATTTGTAAATTAATATTTAAATGTCATATATATTGTTTTGTTTGAGTTGTTAATGTTGATTTGGATTTTCGATCGATTCGTCTGATCAACGCTATCTATAGGATTTCCTAAACACTTGAATAGAGCAAACTGATACAATTTTGTTTTCAAATTTGGTAATCAGAATAGTTTTGTATGATTATATTTTATATAAGTATAAGTTTTCTGAAATTAAATAGTTAATGAATTTGTTGTTGACAAGAAATATTTGATTTTCATTTATTTTGTAAACCATTGACTATTTCAACATGTGGATTTGAAAATTTAATTGAATTTAAATTTAGAATTTGAGAATTTAATTTTCGATAATTTCAAACTATGGTTTTAAAGTTTTAAAATGTATATTATTTAAAATATTTTCGAATAGAAATGGTTTTTAAAGAAATTTAAATGATTAAATTAGAGCTCTTCTCTTTTGTCGTTGGAAAATAATTTTGGTGATGACGGCCGCATCATCGATATTCATTTTCGAGTTTCGAAGTGGAGAGACCATACTGTAGCTTTGCTGCACTTATGTATTGATAATTTAATTGATTTGAATTTCTAAACATCACTTGATTTATAATATATATATTGAAGATTTTGAATTCGATTTGATATATTATGTATATATATTTATTTCATATAAAATGGTTTGAAGTTAATCGAAAATTAAATCTTAAAATTTTGATTTAAGGATGATTTTCAATGAAGCCAAATGTTTTGACTAAATACTTAATTTGAAATAACTGAATTGTAAAATTTTATTTGTATAATACCCAATTGCATTCATATATAACTTACCTAAGGTTTCAAAAGTTAACTATGTAATTGAATATTATACAGTAGAAAATGATATCAAAGGAATTTTTAAATAAATTTGAGCAGTTATAATAAATGTAAATATACTTAATATATATGTGATAAGATATATTAAGTAGAATAAATTTAACAATAATTTAGAATAAAGAAGAATTAAATTTGTCGAATAAAGTATGTTTATAATAAATGACTATTCAAATTTATGATGTTTGAAGTGTTAATTTAAGAAAATTGGATAATATACAATATGAATTGTCTTTAAAAAAATGTGAGTGCGTACAATAAATGTTATTCATTTAAATTTTAATTATAAAAATGTTTATGGAGATAAATAGAATAATAAGCTAATTAAAAAATAGGGATGATTAATAAAATAAAAATTTTGTTTTGGAAGTTAATATATTGAATTAAATCAACTTAAGAGAGTATCTTGAATTAATTGAATTTAAATTGTGTTTCATTTGAAAAAGGAAAAAAACCCTTTTGTATCTGACATTAATAAATGTGAAATCAAATCAATTTAATGAAAACCTTGAATTCAAAAACAAATTGTTGAATATAAATTTATTAAAGTTGAAATTTTTATGGTTTAAATTAATTGTTTATTATGTAATTCAGGTATATTTTCTTTTGGTTGTTTCTATTCTCCTACCTCCTTCCTTTTCGAGGACGAAAAGTTTTGAATGGGGGAAAGTGTAACGACCCGTAAATTTAACCAGTTTTAATAACGTTATTAATTGAAATTTTATGGAATTTTAAAACGATAAAATCTTGAAATATAAATTTGATATTTGGAATGCGTCTAGTTAAATATAGCAACTGGTAAATTTTTGTCCGAATATATGGAAGTTTATTTTGTGCGTAAATTTACTTCAATTTAATCAGTTAAAAAGCGACGAAAATAAAACATTTTCAAAACCAAAATATTTTTACGTAGAAAAATTCTGAATCATCTTCTAAACAAGGTGTCATTTTTCATTTTTCCAAATTCGGACTTCTTTAGCTCCGTCGATCTTATTTTTCTGTGTTTTACAGCATTTTCCGCTGGTAGAAATTTTGAACTTCTATAATTCGATCGTTCCACTGATAATTTTATACCGTTTTGGTCGTCTCGCCACACCGATCTCTACGGTATAGTCGATTCTGTGTTTTGATATCCGGTGCATGGCGGAATCTATAAAACGGATAACTCTATCTGTCTGTTTTGTTTCCCAGTGACCATTCGATGCTTAGACTAATGGACTATTGCTTTTATTACTTCTTGAAGTCAGCTATAGACTCTTTGATTTCCCATGTCAATTAATTCATTTTTTGTTTTGTGTGAAATATTATATTTTCAAGGTATGCACTCACTTGCCTGCAAACAACCCTCTTCCCCTTCCTTCTTCTACACAGTAGCTCTTCCCCTACCCTCATTTCTTTCCCCAAGTCTGCTCCTTCATTTTCTTCTAGCACGCAATAGCTGCCATGGCCGCAACACATTTTTTTTCTCCCATCTTCCGGTGTTTCCCCCTCGGCCATCAATGCCATCACCAAACCTGCAACCCAAAGACCAACCCCACTGACCACCGCACCCCTCGCCACTTGCAGCTCCTTCTTCCACCTCCACAATAACCAGCCATAGCCATGACGAGCTCCGCCCTGCCCTTCTCCTCCCACCACGCCTATCACCTTTCACCCCTGATCGGCTCCCAGATCACATGCGTGCATCCTCAAGTACAAGCACCTCTCCAACCTTCACCAAGCTCACCATCCTCTTTCTTTCGCAAAGCAATCCACCTGACCACCTCCACAGCCTCCGTTCGACTACACCCGCCTGCCATCGCCTCCTCCACTCGGTCATAGCCGTGCGTTCCTTAGGCCGAGAAGACGAAAAAAAAAGAAAAAAAGAAAAAGAAACGAGTTCAAAGCCTTGCTCTTCATCAAGCACAAAACGTTCCTTCTTCTGCACGTGCATGAGCCGAGCTACCTCATCCTCCATGTCTGTTTTTCCTTCCCATGCCGAGCCATCTCCCTCTCCCTCCACTTGGGTACGTGAGGGCATGTAGTGTTATATATTTATGCATATTGACTTATAAGTTTAGATATTAGTAGTTCCTATTCTTTTAGATATGGTATGTACTTTGTTAGTTATATAAGTTTGCATCTAGGCTTGGTTGTTGCATGAAGTATACATATATAGTTTTATAAGTTGTTGTACATAAAGTGATAGTTTGGAAAGTTTATATATGACTACAGCAAGTCGTTGTTTACAGTATTTTAACAAAAATATTTTATATATTAGTTTAAGTTTAGTTGTTATATTTTATTAGTTATTATATGCATGAAGGTTTTTATACTTTATGTTATATTAGTTAGTGTGTGTGTGTGTGTGTGTGTATATGTTGCGTATATTTTCATGCATAAATTCGGTTGCTATTTCAACCTTCTTTTATATAAAAGTGAGTTTATATATATAAGTGTAAGTATATATTTGTTGGTTATAAAATCATAGTTATGTTTTCATTTTGGTAGCTGCTACATATATATTGTAGTTTATAATACATAAGTGATGCTGGTTTGTAGAAAGTTAGTCAGTATATATGTATCAGTTAATATATCCATCTTTATATTTTTCTTGTGTCATGTACACTATGCTATTGCATATATTAAGATTTGTAACTGCATATATTTTAAAAGCTTAATGCTGCTTTGTTTTTATGTTAGTTTCACATATGCGAATTTACAGTATATATTATTTACAACTATCATATGTATCTAATATTGGGATTTATAAAGTGAATGTAGGACAGTTGATCTTATATTAAGTTTAAATTATATATATTTGTTTTTTTTGTATATGCGTTCTAATTCAAAACAATGATTTCTAAATACTTATAAATAGTTAAATTTAAAATGTGTTTGAATTTAAAAAAATTATTTCTATATATATGGTTATATATAGTTGTACATATATAAGATCACCGATATAAATTATTTTCATCGTCTCAACACTGATTTGATTTCGTCTATTCCTTGTTATCAGCTTTGATCGTCGAGTTCTCGCCCATCTCACTTTGCTTTGGATTTTGTAACTCATTTCGTTGTCCAATCAATCTAGCCTCGAAAGGTGAGCATTCACTCACGATTAATGTTCTTTTATTTATTAAATTTGATTTCAATTAAAACGACAATTGAAATATGCTGCTTTTAGTTATTTACACTATTATATATGCTATTACTGTATCTGTTCACCTATGTTATCTGACACCATTATCTGTTAATTATTTATGCGATGATAATCTCGTTTGGTTGATAATTGATTGATTGTTTGCTGTTATATTGAATGTTAAATTGTAATGTATAAAGTGATAAATATTACGAAATTGAATTTGACGTAGGATAGATAAAATTTGAATCGACATATGTGTTGATCGGATTAGTCCAATTTGTATAATATGAACCCTTAAATGTTTGATTATTTGATACACAGGAAAATGGTTAATTACCCTTGAACCATTTGGATTTATGTTGTATTAATTGATGAAGTATGAAATTGTATAATTGACGTTAAGTGTAGAATTACATAGAATAATTAGTGAAATAGTCTTTAATCTACATGAAATGATATTGTAGATTCTAGAAATAATTATATTAATTTGCATAAACAACAAATATAAATCAGTACGATTATTTCGGGATTATTTGAATTAACTATTGGATTGTTATTGATGTTTGCTATTGCTTGTTTATTTACTTTGACACCATCACAGTTATCACACCGCAAGTTCCCTTTGCTATACTTTTATTTTTGAATTGAATTGGAATTGGGTTGAAAAGATAAATACCCAAAAGAAATTGACTTAGGATAGAGAATTAATTAAACCCGATTGGTCAATAATTGGATTTTAAAATAAGAATAAAGGATTTATTTGAATAAATAGTAAGATTTAAAATAAGGTTGGAATTTGAATTTAATGGAAGGAAAATGTTAATATTTAAAAATCTGACACACATATTAACATAGTAGTTGTTGAAAGAGCGTTGTTTTAAAATAAAATTATTTGACAATAAAATTTGGAATTGTTCATCTAATTAAGCTTGAAATGATTTAATAATTAGGTTTGAAATCATAATTAAGTTGAAATTATTAAGTTGAAATTGTTTAATCATTAAGTTTTGAAATTATTTAATAATTAAGTTTGGAATTATTTAATAATTATGAGTGGAATTATTTAATAATTAGGTTTGGAATTTATTTGATAATTATATTTTGAAATTATTAATTAAGTTCCGAAATTATTTAATAATTAAATAATATGAATTATTTGAGAAATAAATGAAAATTTGAATTCTTGGATAAGAAAAATAGGACTATTGAATAAGTGAATTTGAACTTCGTTAATAAATGAAATTGGGTTTCTTCATTAATTAAATTTTGTAAAATTTAAGTAAATAAGTGAAATTGAACGTCTTGAATAAGTGAAATTTAGTTTCTTTATGAAACTTGTAACTAAGTAAATAAATAAATGAAATTGAATTTCTTTAACAAGAAATAAAATGTGAATAATGTAAGACTTGAAATTTAAAGAATTTATTTGACGAATTTAGTTTAATTCAATTTGTAAGTTTTGATATATTTAAGGAAAACTTAAATTGATTTAATGAATGGTAAATTAAATAGAAATTGTTTTGAATGATAAAGTAACTTAACGAATATTGAATGAAATCCATAAATGAATTTTAAATTGATTTGAATGTTAAATTTAATTAATTTAAATGATTTGGAATGAAACTCATTTACGAACTTGAATCAATATTTGAATTGTTTCGAATAAAAGTTGAAATTGAATTATAAGATATTGAAATGGTATTTTGGAAGTTTAAACGTAAATTATGGAAATTGTTTAGGAAGACAAAACGAATGTTGGTTTACAATTTTAATTAAAATTGAAATTGAATTTGATTTGGTTTTGAAATTTATTAAACGGCCAATCGGTGTAATAATTACGAGAATCATTAAAGAGACCGAAATCGGTTATAGACATACTCTTTGTCTCAGCCGAAAACCACTTTAATAACTATACACGGAGTGTGATCCAGAATGAAGTGGTTGGAATGATGACGTTACTGGATTTGAAGAAAGAGAATGATAATGGATAGCCTTGACACTTGTGTCATAAATGGAAATGACTAAAACAGGAGCTTTGCCGGGCCAATGGGGTTAGCCACCTCGAGCGAACATACTTCTTCGTAAACTACTCATTACTTGTTATTGATTGGTGCACCCTCATAAATTTTGGGAGTGTTGTTTCGCGGTGTTGCGATCATTGCGGCGATGCATTTTCACTAGTCCGGATCAGGCAAACAGTAGTTTCACTACCTTGGGTACATCCTCATGTGCCTTGTCATACTTGCGTCCCTATATACGCGGCCACTACGAATTTGTTTTGTGTTATACCTATGGAGTACTCCCTGATATCCCACTAGTTTACGGTAGAGTTTACAGTGCTGTATAGACTATAACGCTTATATAAAATGTGTTAAGGGAGATAATGGTAACGCCTTAACACTATTTTGATACTTTATATTACTGGTAGACATTATCTATTTAGCGTATATTACTACATGTCGATAGTTTAATGGATCCTTAGAGGATGGTTATTCCACGTCTTTTGAGTTACTTGTATTTCAATTGTTATTTCACTTGAGTTGGATTTATTGATATAAGAATGTTAATCCTGACTCGAGTGTTTTGTGTTTTCCTTTACGCTCGGGTCAGACTGAGTGATTCAGCTTTTGAGACTCACCTTTGGAGTTGGAGCTTCGCTTAGAGATCCAACTATCTATTCAGCTTTCAGATATTCAGTTGATTCCAGTGATGTATTTGGATTCTTTTATTTGACTATTGTATTCGAGACTTATGTTGTAACTTATTTAACTCTGTTTTATATATATATATATATATATATATATATATATATATATATAGTAGCTTCATGAACTACTATCTTCTGCTTCACCTGCATATTATTGCTCTGTGTCAGTGATTCTGTGATTATTTATTTACTGTATACATTCAGTTTTGCCAAATCTAAATTTAAAATTCGGTATTTTGAATTATTCAAGTCCGACATGTGCGAGTGCGAATAGTCCAAAATAGCGAGTCGCTACAATATGATTTTGGAAAAAGGATATGTGACGGCCTGAAATTTTTAACAATTTAAATTGGAATAATTTATTGATTTTAAATATTTAAAATTTAATTTTCAACTTGAGTTCAATTATTATTATTATTTAGCAATTGAGTTATTAGATTTAATGAACTGAAATTAGGTGAATTATTGAATCTTCAGGTTTTAGCCTGTTAAAAATAATTTGAAGGCTTATAAAATTTATAATGATGATACTAAGGATAATATAATGGTTGGAATTTAATTTAAAGGTAATTTGTTCAATTTTAAAGATATATCGTTTAAATTGAATTTAAAAATAGCCTTCCGAGCCACAGTCTCGGAATTGATGAAACCAGTTCCATTTGATCCGAAATAATTAGTTATTATCGGATTTCAATTTTCGTAGCAATTGGAGTTGTCGTCTGAACCTGATAGCTCAAAACGCATAGAAAATATTATAATCGATTTGATTTAAGATTGATCGTTTACTTTCGTAACTCGCGCATATGATCGAATTAGCTTCCGAAACATGTTCCATTCTGCTCGGAATGCGGATAAAACCTTATAATTGCCTAGTGGCATTCCTTAAGAGGAGTTCGAAATTTTATTAGCAATTAGCGAGACGTTTTGAAAGTTTTATTATATAATAAAATTTAAGGTCAAATAGTCAAAGATATTTTTATTAACAAAACGCGTACTCCAGAAGCTTCCCCAAATCGTTATCTTATCCCCGTCCCCCTCTCTATTCTCCAAAGCAGAATCGAACACATTTAGAAAAAAAGAAATAATAATAATTGAAAGCAATGGCCGAGCGGAAAAAAAAAGGGAAGAAGTAAGAGCCATGTCGAATTGAATCGCAGTGGTGTGAATTCGAGCTCGAGCTAGAGAGGTTTAGCCGAAGTCGCGATCGATTGGGGAGGGTTCGAAACCGAGCACTAGTGCGATGGACGCAGTTTCGTGGAGGGTGGCGAGCATAGGGAGGCACGTGATGTCAGGCGATGTGAAGAGGGGTTACGATCGGGGGAATCTCGAAGTGAAAAGCGAAGTCACGTTCGCATATGCTGGCAAGGCAGTGGGTCGATGTTGATTTCAGTTGTAGAAGGGGAAGTGACGAGTGGCTCGCGATCGAAGCAGTTAGGGCTACGCATTCGAGGTGGCGGCTGATTCGTTGTGCCTAGGTTATCATTTGGGAAGAAGGGTTTGGATGGGCCGTAGAGCTTCGGGTTCATGGTGGCAGCTACAATTAGAAAGGGCAATGCGTGTTTTTTTAGAGGTAATTATTCTTTCAATTTAATTTTATTTCTAATAATACAGGTATAAATATTTAATGAGAAGCTGATAGAATTTAGCAGTAAATTTTATTTTAAGGATATTTATAGAAAAACAATTATTTAATGTAAGATAAAGTTATGCAATTTATATATATGTACAAAAAGGGATATATATATATATATATATATATAGTTTAGAATAGAAGGTTTCATTAGCCGGAAAATTTTATGCGGAAAAGAATTTTTAAAAAAATAATAGTAATGAATGCGATGATTTACTTGTTGTATTAACCTATATAACTATTTTTAGTTGCTAAAGAATATTTTTTTAAAAAGAAAGTTATTTTAAAAATTGAATTATTAGATAAATGAAATTTATTAGTCAAATTAATGGTTAGTTAATTAAAGTATCAAATGGTAATTGATTTTTCGATTTGTTCAAATATTAATAAACTACATAATTATTTATACAAGGTTAAAAATCGAGGAAACCAAGGCAATTTTGAAGTGGATTGCAAATAAAAGCAAAGGTGAGTAAATCTCACTCTGTTGGATTTTTATTTGAATTTAAATGGTTAAATTTAAATAATTGGTTGGATGATTAAATTGATTGGATGTGTATTAATGATGATGTGACTTTGGTTTTGGTTGGTTCTCGAGTTAATTATGGTTTGACTCGAAGTATTTGGGTTTTGAATTGTTTTAAACTTAAGTCGTAATTAAGAAAAATGTTTTAATTTTAAATGTTGATAAGGGCTTAATGATTTGTGATTCATCAAATTAGAAGGGTAATTAAAATAGATAATTAATTAATTCAATTAATTAATGATTTGGGTTGATTAATTTAGAAATTAAGGGTTTGAATTAATTAATTAAGGTTTAAGTTAATTTATTAAGTTTAATTAATTTAGAATAATCAAATGGATGGTTTGATCAGTAATTACTTAATGTAATTAATAAAATATTATTACTTTGTGAAATTAATCAAGAGGTTAATTAAGATAGTTAATTAAGGAGTGATTAATTTATTTAATGAAGTGAATGAAAAGGTTGATAATTACAGGTTGAGATAAATTAAGAATGATTAATATTTGCGGTTTAATTAATGATTAATTATTTAATATAATTAATTAAGCTTAGGATAAATTGAAATATAATTGGAAATTATAAGCTTATATAATTTACGACGAAATTAAAGATTGATTAACTAAGATTTATTAATCCATAATAAATGACTCATGAGAAGTTAATTAATATAAGTAATTAAGGATTAATGTAACTAAAATAGTTAATTAATTCATGAAGTAATTAAGATTACTTATTGTTTTTGGTTAAGGATAATTAATATCGTTAAATTAATTAAAGATAATTACTTGAATGTAACTGAAAGATAATTAATCTAGGGTGATAAATTAAGTTGAAAAATGTAGGGTTGATTAATTAATTGATTTGAAATTAATTAATGACAAGTGAAAAAATCTAAGTGATTGAGGTTAAAAATTCAATTTGAATTAATTAAATTAATTTTCGAAGTGATCAAGCTTTGCTTATGGATGATTGAATAGTATTGAATGCTTTGAATGAGTTGATATCTCTGATATGAAATGTTGTGTATGTCATTTGGATAACTTGGGTTAGGGCGACATGAGACTCAAAGAGATCGTGGTCGGGTGTTAGGAAATACTCGAAACCTCTTCGAATTTTTATAGATTGATATGTGAAATCTATAGGCTGGAGTGAAGTGATTTAAAGGAATTGGGCTATTTTAAAACTAAATATTGGTACTTAGAAATCTTATGTGTAAAATAAGTTATGTGTATAACAAATTGTGATTTTGTAAATTGATTCGAGTTACCCCGGGTTCTATAAGAGTTGTACGCTTTGTATTCCATGTTGGATGAGTTACTCATGCTGGTTTCCAGCCAGACCCGGGTGTTACTTTGGTGTAATGCTCGGGTCAGACCGAGTATTACAGATTTTCAGATAAGGACGTTCTGGAGCTCAGGAGTCGAGCTGGATGGCAGGAACGTAGAGAGTATTTCCGCTGTATTATATTATTGTAAATCTGAGACATGATAATTGTGTATATCCAACGTCTGTATATATGTGTAACTCTGATACATTATAAATGTAATTGACAAATACAGAATGTTTTGTAAACTATTATTATTTATTATTATATTTCATCCGCTGCGAATGTGAAAGGTTGGAGTTTCTGATTTTCTTCTTCTTCTTCTATCTCTTTCTTCTTTTTCATAACTATCTGGAATTTTCGGGATGGAAAATTTCGGGTTGTTACTAGATATATTTGAAACAAAAATGATATTATATTGATTTGGGATTTCTTCAAAATGATATCATATTGATTTAGTTTTAAAATAGAAATGATATCGTACTTATACGGTTTTGAAATGGATGTTATATTCTGGTTTTGAAGTGTAATCATTTGAAAATGACCGCGGTGTTATAATAACGTTTGGTTGTTGAAGAGACCAGGATTGTAACAACCCGCATATTTATCGAGTTTACATTTAAATATTTTTATTTAAATATTAAATCGTTAATCGGATTTTGGTCCGAAAAACTACTTTTTGCAAACGGTCAAATTAGGACTCGAGACCACTTCCATTGAGTTCGAAATGTCGTTTACAACTTTTTAAGTATAAACATCGATAGGTTTGGAGTTAGTGAAATTTCACTAACTTTTCCCGCTTTGGACTTTGGGTTAGTTTAGCCTATTAAGCCCAAGTTCCAACCCTCTTTTCCTCACTCTTCATAAATTTCCTAACTAACTCAAGCTTTAGCATTAATGGTGAAGAGAATGGGAAATTAAAACTCCAAGCTCAAATTCAATTGCAACTCCATCATTCAACTCCAAATTCAAGTAGAAGATATTGGATTCAAGCTTTGGATTGCTTCTCCTTGCTTTCAAGCTTCATCTTCATAAATTTTAGTGCAAAGGTGAGATTTTTATCTCACAATTCTAGTCTATAACTATATTGGACTGTTGGGAATGATTCCCTATCACTTTAGCATGCATATTTGCTTTTGGTTTGGATTGGATTGGCGAAAAACTCCGATTTTTGGTGTTTGGGAGAAATTTCTGCATTTAGGTCGTTCTGGCCGTTTTTAGCTCGCTCGGAGTTAGGTCGTGTGGACCTTAGGTCGTAGGTCGCGTACGAGTTAACCCCTAGGTCGTTCTGGCCATTTTCGTGTTTTCGGAGTTAGGTCGCTCAGGACCTTAGGTCGTAGGTCGTATGGCCGTTAGGTCGCTCTGCTTTGGCTCTGGCCATTTTTGCTCACTCGCAGTTAGGTCGCTCACGACCTAGGACTTAGGTCGCTTGCGAGTTAGTACCATAGGTCGCTGGGCCATCTAAATGCTTGTTCGGTGTTAGGCCATAGGTCGTATGGACCTTAGGTCGTAGGTCGCTCGGTCTCTCTCACTTCGCTAGGTCGCTAGCTCGTAGCTCGCAGCTCGCGTTTGAGCTTAGGTCGTAGGTCGTGGGTAGGTGGGTCGTAGGTCGCTCGCCTATATCCTCTGGCCATTTCATCCCTTGGTCGCTTGACCTCTAGGTCGCGGGTACCATTAGGTCGCTCGGCCTTGTTTAGTGCTAGGTCGCTGGACCATTTAGGTCGTTCGACCCTTAGGTCGCGGGTTTTTAGGTCGTTAGGTCGTTAGGCCGTTAACCCACTAGGTCGCATGACTTATAACCTGTTAGGTCGCTCGACCGTTTACTCCATTAGGTCGCCCAACCCTACTACAAGTATTAGGTCGTATGACCTTGTTCCACTAAGTCGCTCGACCCTTAGGTCGTAACACATTAGGTCGCACGCCTTTCACACCATTAAGTCGTGAGTTTAATTAGGTCGCTCGGCCTTAAAACGTTAGGTCGCTTGACCTGTGCTATTGTTAAGTCGCTTGGCCATTTCTGTTAGGTCGCATGACCATAGAGTTGCTCCAGTTAGGTCGCTTGGCTCCTTAGACCCCTAGGTCGCAACCATTAGGTCGCTCGACCCTATTCCCCTTAGGTCGTTAGACCTCATTTTGTCTTCACTAGGTCGTACCGTTTTGGTCGGGGCGCTGCCCCCCGGACCCCCGCGACCTGACCGGGCAGGTCGAACCCCGTAAGCGGTGGCGTTGCCCCCGCACCCCCACCTTGGGGGGTTGCCACCCCCCTTGGACCCCCCCCCTCCGTAGGGGATCTTATCTGAAAAATATTGAGCTGATTTCCTTGGATTTTATTCGCATCTCCGTATGCGATCTTTGTGACTGATTGTTTCTACACTTGCTTATGTGTTTTGTCACTTTATAATATAATGGTTTCAATACTAGTAGTAAATGTCAAAACTCTTTTAACAAACAATTTTTTCTTAAACCGTTTTCCAATCTATTAGTATATACAAGCCTTTACCTCACTCGGATGAGAAATCTAATTAAACGACTTAGTAAAACAAGTGGTATGAAACGCTTGCGTTCACTTCGTCGGTTAATTCTTGGACTTGTTCGATTGAACCTCTTGTGACAATTTTATTAGTGAAGATTTACAGTTTGTTCGTAAATATTTAAGTTAAGCAAGTGGTTATGGGACATGAAGCTAAACTTCTATATTTACTAGCTTAGTGTAATTGACACTTCTCGTTGATCTTGATGATCGCTTTATGAATTAGACTAGCAATTGCGCGATGTCTCTTTCATTTCAAGGTTAGACTAGACACCACTTGTGTGATTCCATTCACACATACCTTTCTGCTTTTTGGTTAGTATTGACCTCATTCTGTGTGATTCCACTCACACATGTGGGGTAGCTCCCCATGGTCTTCGGACCGTCATGTGATAGGCCTCTTTCCCTTTTTATGATTTCTGGATTTCTCGTGTTGATTTCTGGAATTTATGTCATTGACTTGTTATGAGTACAAGTTTAGGGTATGATGCCCCCTTCGAATCTTTGAGAAGATTCTTGTGATATTGATTATCTCTTATTGATTGATCTTCTGTTGATCATTATTTACATACTTATAGTGGTATGTCGTTATGGATGTTTATGTTTATGCCATATCTTTTATGTTATATCATGTCATCTGATATTTATAGCTAGACTGATCCGTTTATTATTTTCTTAAATAATACTCGGATCAGACCGAGATGTTACAGGTGCTTCTGCTTGACTTCTTCCCAGGGATTCATCACTCTGACTTTTGGCTAACTGTTTAGATTAGCAGTTTTTGTTGTATACACTTGAGATATAGACTCATAGTTGTATTCTTTTGTATAGCACGTGTTGCTATTCTTTTGTATTATCGTGGATCTTATTGACCACTACTCTGATGTACACTTTCATGTGTTAGTTATATATTCATATCTTCTTCCGCCTTTGTGATATGGATATCTGTGACTGATTTGTGATATGATTATTTCTATGTTTGTTTCCGAAGATTATTTATAGCCACCGTGTGATAAGCAATTACATGGATGGTCGCTCCTCAACAGCCTTATTCTCCGTGCTAGTTGACAGCACTTCTCCGGAGTGTTCTTGGCTAGCGTGGGTATAGAGGTGGGGCGTCACAAGGATGGGAAGTTGTCATAATCTCTGCCAACTTCGAAAACCACTTTAACAATCCTGTACGCAGTGGAGATTCCTGAATGAAGTAGGATGGCGGCGGCGTTTCCTTTGAGGTAGATAGTTGGACCTGACTCTCATGAGTTGGCATATGGTGGCTAAAACAGGAGCGATTCTCAGGCCAATGAGGTAGCACCTTTAATCGGACACATCCCATCGATTTTATACTTTGACTTTTGGATTGATTCGGTGGCCGCTTTTGATTTTTTTATTTGGGGGTGTGGCTCGAGGTGGGCAGTAGCTGTACGCTACGCGTTACTACCCGCCCGGATAGCAATTGGTATATCTACCCTGGCATTGCCTAGTTGTGCTGTTTCACCTACCCTATCGCGCCTTGTACGAGTTTGGTTTTCTCCCGTAGCCTTTGTGGTATCCTCTGGTGGCTTCCCGATCAGGAGGAACCATGATATTGGATGGACTACTAGGACTATTGCGTGTTAAGGGCTATTTGGGTAACCCCTTAATGCTATTTAAAAGTAAGTTTATTTTACTATAGACACTATTACAATAGAGAAATATTACTACATAGTAAATAGTTTAATGGATCCTTAGGAGATGTGTATCCCGAGCATCTCTTGAGTTACTACACTCACGTTGACACTGGATAAGAGATGTTAAATCGCGTAAACATCTCGGACGCCGTTACACTCATATATATTTCTATTGATTTAACTCACATAAGATATTTTAGTTCTGACTCGAGTTTTTTGTCTTTTCAATTCGCTCGGGTCAGCCTGAGCATTTCAGGAATTGAAGGCCTTATTTTTGGAGGACGAAGACAAAGACTGTATCATTACTATTATCTATTATATTATTCCACTACACCATTGTATTCTGCTGCATTATAAATACTCTCTTGTATGTGTAACTCTGATATGTATTGTATAACTATAATCAAAGGTTTTGTAAAACAGCTTCATGAACTGTTTACTTTGATTAATATATTTTATCGCTCCGCTGCAAGATTCTATTTTGTTTTTCTTTCTCTGCTTTTTCTTATTTACCCTATAATAGTCCGCCCTTCTGTATGGTTTAAGTCTGACGTGTGTGGTTTATCGTCAATTTAAACCGTGCGGAAATGCGGGGCGTTACATCTGGTATCGGAGCTTTTGTTTAGCGCTAAACCTTAGCTTTTTGGGGTTTGACTCTTTATTAATAGAGTAGTAATACCCTATGGGAGTGGCTGAGTGTATATATATGAGAGAGCGTATTTGTTAGTGTTATAAAAAGTTTTAATATTGTGTAAATTTGTTCCGTTTTGTATTTATAAATTGTGGTCGGTGCATGGGACGCTATGACATCAATAAGGATTTCTAAACACTTAATAGGATAGACCGACACAATATTTGTTTTGAATATAGGTGAATGAAATAATTTTGCCTATTATATTTTTTATATAAAATAATTTTTTATAAATGATATATATTTGATTGCAATATATTGGTGGTTAGGTAATGAAATTTATAAATAATAGTTGAAATAAGATTGAAAATAAAATAAATGAAATTGGAAATTTAGAACTTAAGTTCCGGGATTTTCGAAAATTTCTCTTGAATGATTTTGGAATGTAGCAAAAATATTTTAGAAGTATTTTCTGATATAAGTATTTCAATATAATTTGAAAGAAATGTTTTAAAAAGAAATTTTGGAATAAAATAAGTCTTGTATTCCCCTCTCTGTCGCTGGAAAATAATTTCGATGATGGCAGCCACATCATCGACATTCATTTTCGAGTTTCGAAGTGGGAAGTCCACTGTAGTAGTTTTACTACAGATTTATTTTGATAAATAAATATAAATTTTAAATTGTTTTAAATATAATTGGATATATAAATTGCAAGCATATGTTTATCTGTTATTTTAAAATGATTTTGAATAAAACCCGGTATTTAATTCCTAAATTTCCGTTAATTAATAGTTTCAATTAAGTGTAGTAAAATGGAATATAACTAATTTATAAATTAGAACCTTTAATTAAAATAAGTGATTTAATGCTAAGTTATAAATGAGATTAAAAGAAAGTTGAAATGGTAATCTTACAAAACGAAAGATATAATTATTGAACATTAAATTAATTAAAAGAAATGGGATAAACTTGTATGATTTTCAATTACATTCTTAAAAGCATATATATATATAACTTACCCAACAATAAAAGTTACAATTTTTAATAAGAAATGGTAATAGAATATTATACAAGTAAAAATTTGAAGTAATGAAAGTATTCAATGAAATTCCTTAATAAATAAGATTTTGGTGTTGTAGTTGTTAGGAACTTAAGTATAATCGAAAGACTACTAATTAAAATAAAAAGGGAAGTAGTAATAAATGAAGGTAAATAAATGAAATTAAGTAGTATAAACGAATGATAATAAACTTAAGCAAATGGTTGAAGCTATTTATAAATAAAATAAGTAGGAAAATGAATACTGTAAATAAGTGAAATTAAGTAACGAATAAATGAATGTAATGCAGATAAAAGAAATTTGCATTATATATGGATAAATGAAAACTGTAAAAGATAAATTGTAAAATAAGAAAAAGGGATAAACCATTATATGAATGAAAAATAAATCAAATAACAAATGTATGAATGGAATTAATAAGAATAAACTTAATCTATTGTTTGAAATTGTTGTTGTTTGCTTGGTTTATGGTTGTTTGGGTAAGAATCCTTTAAAATTGTTTGGATAAATGAATAATCTATTTAGCTTCATCTAAGACTGTTGAGTAAATGGTGCACTAAGTACTTTATTTTCCATTCTAACACAATTTAAAGTTTGAACCCGAACAACTATTTGTTTTGTTTGATTTGAATGGATAATTGATTCTATATGATGGTTGTTTGCTTGTTGCAAGTGATTGTTGTTGTATTGCTTGTTTGCTTGTGGTTGAAACAACTTCAGATATTTCATTTTATATAATTTTTAACTCTTTTGGATTATATAAGTGAAATACAAGTTATGGAAGCAATTGCTACTGCTTTTGGTTCCATAAATAATCGTTAATTTCCCGACCAATAGGTACGTTTTCGGATTACGGTTTATAGCATTATTATATTATTTTTCCCATGTTGGGATATATATTATTTTCGATTATATGTTGTATATTGTACATTTGATATTATATTTTCTCCCGAGCCTCCCCGTACAAAGGAGACTCTGTCTAAATTTTCCGTAAACTTTGGATTTAGGAATTTTTTTCCAAACTTTATTAATTTGAAGATAAAAAGATTTCATGTTTATAAATTGGTATATTTTGTTTAAATTTATTAATTTTATAAATTTATTTGTTTACAAATTTAGTAAGATATATTGATTTCCTAATTTTTCTTTTCCCTTCTTTTTCCTTTCTGGGGACGAAAAGTTTTAAGTGGGGGAGAGTTTAACGACCCAAAAAATTTGGTGAATTATTAATGGAAATAATAAATTGTATAAGATTGGTAAGTAAATTTTTAATAACTTGAATGTAACAATATAAATGTAAGTTAATTATTAATAACTTGGATGTAATTCCAAGAAGTGAAACAACGTAAATGTTAATTTTATTCTTATTGTAATAAAAGAATGTTACCAAGATGAAGTGATTAAATTGATTTAAAATCTTAATTATTGTGTGCATTAGTTTATAATGGGATATAAAAGGTAAATTAATAATTTAAAATGTTAACTTACTAATAAAATAATGCATAATGAATGGGAATGGAATGAATTAGTCTACGAACTAATGGTAGCATTTTTGTAAGCTAATAAGTAATGAAAAATGTAACATTGCTAATTTAAGTTAATAATTAATAGGTTGAATGAAACGTCAATTAAAGAATTTATTAAAATTGTAAAGTTATAATAATATATGATAATTGGTTGGGAAGAATAAAGATAACTAAATGTGCTTTAATGATAATTAAAATGATGATGGAAAGTGTGGGTGTAAATTAAAAAGGAAATGGAAAATTTATTTATAAGATAGAAATTGGTGTAATATAAAGCTAAATAAATTTATTGAAATATTAATTGAAATTCGATGTAGATTAATGTAATAACGTAAATGCAAGCTGATAGATACCCAATTTAGCGCAATCACTATTAACTGGAACCTATTGCAATAAATGGAATTAAATATTACATTAGTAAAGATTTAAGGTAATATTTGGTAATAAGGTATGGTTAGTGGTTTAACAATGAATTGATAATTTGAAATTAAAGGTAGTTATGTTATATAAGTTGACTATAAACAAATTGAATGAAATTCAAATCAATGGAAATAATGTAGACGTATACTTAGCTACAAATTGAAAATATGAAAACAAAACATAAGCATTGGATTAAGTTAAGGAATTTAAGTTATAATAAATGATCATTGAATAAAATCAATGTTCTGTAAGTAATTATAATATTGGGTTGAAGGAAATAAATTTAAAGGTAATTAAAGTTTAATGGTTACAATTGTTATAAATTACCTATTTGTTTAATTCATAGAATTTAATTTGAAAGCAATTGTAGTAATTGACTTAATTAGTGCAATACTAATTAATTAAAGCAATTAGTTGGAAAAGAATAATGGAAATCAAAACTTTATTTTATTTAATTGAAATGTAAAATTCAATAATTGGATTAATTGTAATCAAATGAAATTGAATAGCTAAATAATACGTTATTTGAAATGAAGATGGAATATGAGGAAGTTTATGTAATAGTTTTGAATCCAATGGTAAACCCATCTATCTGACCATAATGAATGGAATAATGATTTGTTAATTTATTTTAGTTGAAATTTTGGAAACTAAATTTATAATTTCTGAATTGAATGGAATTGAGATTAATACTGGGATTGATAAATTTATCAGCTTTGAATTGACTTTTTAATCTGTTTAAATCATTGTAAATGTTTGAGAAATATAAAGGTGATAAAATTTTCAATTTTAGAATTGAAATTTAAAATTGGATTTAATTAATTAGTTATAAATTTATTTAATAGGTGTAAAAATAGCCATTTTGGCCACTGGCTCGGATTTTGACGAAACCAGTTTCATCGGATCCATAACCATAAATTATTGTAGGATTTCATGTTTTGTAGCGAACGGACTTGTCGTTTGATTGTACAGGCTCGAAACGCCTTGAAATAAATGAAATTGAAATCGATTAAAATCAATTGAAATCAATTTGGAAAATATTGATTTGAACATAACTTCTTCATACGATGGAATTTGGACTTGAAACTTGCTCCTTCGTGTTTAAAATATTTAAAAACACTTATTTTGATATATGCGTTGAGCCAATTTCGTTCCGGAGTCAGAACGGGCTTTTTGGGCCATTTTGGCATTAGCGCGCAAATCTATCTTATCCATCCATTCAAATGCCAATCCTGCCTATATGTGTTCTGCTTTAAACCCTAGCAGCCTCTATTCCTCATTTCTATACGTTCTATTCACCTCCTCACTTCAATGGAAGACAAACCCTAATTCTGACTGCAATACCAAATCAAATCCAAAGCTGAAATTTCAAACTCCAGAATATATGCCAAATTTTATATCAATCTGAAACTCTTGAAGAGCATAATCTTCTGGTGTGATTCGTTTTAAAATCGGTACACCGTTTGCTTAGAATTCACGAATCGATTCTCGGCCATCCATCACATCGAGATCAACTCTGCCTGATCGACAAATGGATGGTGCCCTATTGTGGAGAGTCACGAGGGGATTGCATCAACGTAGGCTAGGCGAGGAGTTGACGGCCAAATCGTCGAGATTAATTGAATTAGGGTTATTAAGGGGTGGCAGTGCCGGCTGTTTCTTTGCGTCGTTCGACGTCAGAGGTGGAGTGGCTCGTCGTGACGAAGAGTATGGTGATGGTCGGCGACCAGATGGTGGCCGGTGGTGGGAGTATTTGGTGGTCAAACGCCGGGTCAAGGGGACAATCAACGTATTTCTCAGTTCGAACGCGTGCGGCCTGTGGATTCTTAAACGATGAAGAAGGATGGATGTTGGATGACGTGTACGTGTAATGTTATTATTATTATTATTTTTATTCCAAATTACAATTTTTCTTACCTTAATAACTTTTACATACGAAGTCGAATTGACATGCGTTTTCTCCACTAGTTTCGTATTGGAATTCCAAACATTTTGGCGCCAGTTTGGATGAATTATGAGACTGTAAAATTTTTGGGTTTAAATTGATTTTAAATTCAATTTAAATTCAAAAGATGAGTGTTTTAACCCACTCACAACTTCTAAAATTTCTTACGTTTGTTAAATTAAATTTTGTGGTGACTATGCACTTATATACGACCTTTTCATATATTTTTAATCATCATCTCAGTTATTGCATTTACTTAAGTTAAATCGTTATTTAGTTTATTATTGGATATAACTGCCAGTTAGTTACCTGTTATATATTATCAGTTATATATGGATATTGGTTAATTGTTTTGGATGATGATTTGTGATGGATGTATGATTTTTTTATGATGGATGAATGGATGCTTAGTTTATGTCATCATAATCTATAAGTAAGTATGCATTTTTATTTCATTCGGGATTACGGTTTGAAATGATATATAACCGAAAATTATTATTTTAAGTTACGGATTGAAATGATAAATATCCTATCACTTGACCATAGGATAGAAAATTATATACAAACACCGCGGTCTATATATAATAATATTTTGAAATGCTTTCTATGGTTTTGTAAACAATATATATATATGATTTTATGAGATATTGATTTGGATATTTGATAAAGGTTATTTTATATATAGTTAAATTTTCGGTTTTAAGCCACGTACAAAATTGGTTTAAATTATAAAATAAATTTTGATATTATTAAATATAATATGGATAAGTATTTACTTAAATTATATTTAATATAGAGTTTATATTGATTTTATAAATCAAGGTTGAGAAGATAGTTGAAATTGATTGAGATTTTATGTAATTAAGAATTATATTTAATAAGAATCCATTTTGAAGTTATTGAAATTTAGATTTTAAAAGAATATGGTTTTATTACAAAGTTCAGGGTTAAGGTGATTTAAGTGAATATATCAAGTCTAAATAAATTGAGGAGTATTAAATTATGGAAATTTAAGTTTATATAAAGGATATTGGATATATTAATTAAGTATTTCAAAACTAAACAATAATAAAGTAAATTTGGTGTATATATGTATGAATTAAAAAATTTAGTTTTGAAACATTGAATATTAAAGCTTTGAAATATATGAAATTTGAAATGGTTTATTTGAGGATTTAAATTTGTATTGGAATTGATTGCGAAATTAAAGAAGCTAATTTATTATATAAAGTAATTTCATAGTAAACCATTTAAGTATTGGAAGTTATGTTTCAAAGTTATGGATTTCAAGGTATTATGATTTGAAAGTGCTATGATTTTGGGAAAAGGATATATTTGAAATAAAAATGATATTATATCGATTTGGGATTTCTTTAAAATGATATCATATTGATTTAGTTTTAAAATAGAAATGATATCGTATTTATACGGTTTTGAAATGGATGTTATATTCTGGTTTTGAAGTGTAATCAATTTAAAATGACCGCGGTGTTATAATAACGTTTGCTTGTTGAAGCGACCAGGATCGGAAGTTGTCATACTCTCTGCCAACTCCGAAAACCACTTTAACAACTGTGTACGCGGTGGAGATTCCAGAATGAAGTAGGATGGTGGCGGCGTTTCCTTTGAGGTAAATATGTGCACCCGACTCCCGTGAGTTGGCATAAGGTGGCTAAAAGAGGAGCGATTCTCGGACCATTGAGGTAGCACCTTTGATCAGACACATCCATTCGATTTTATACTTGACTTTTGGATTGATTCGGTGGCCACTTTTGATTTTTTTACTTGGGGGTGTGGCTCGAGGTGGGCGGTAGCTGCACGCTACGCGTTACCACCAGCTCGGATAGCAATTGGCATATCTACCCTGGCATTGCCTAGTTGTGCCGTGTCACCTACCCTATCGCGCCTTGTACGAGTTTGGTTTTCTCCCGTAGCCCGTGTGGTATCCTCTGGTGGCTTCCCGATCAGGAGGAACCATGATATTGGATGGACTACTGGGACTATTACGTGTTAAGGCTATATGGGTAACCCCTTAATGCTATTGAAAAGTAAGTTTATTTTACTATAGACACTATTATAATAGAGAAATATTACTACATAGTAAATAGTTTAATGGATCCTTAGGAGATGTGATTCCCGAGCATCTCTTGAGTTACTGTACTCATGTCGACACTGGATAGGAAATGTCAAATCCCGTAAACATCTCTGACGCCGTTACTTTCATATTTATTTCTGTTGATTTAACTCACATAAGATATTTATTTTCTTACTCAAGTGTTTTGTCTTTTCTATTTGCTCGAGTCAGCCTGAGCATTTTAGGAATTGAAGGCCTTATTTTTGGAGGACGAAGATAAAGATTTTATTAGTACTATTATCTATTATATTATTCCACTACACCATTGTATTCCGCTGCATTATAAATATTCTCTAGTATGTATAACTCTGATATATATTGTATAAGTATAATCAAAGGTTTTGTAAAACAGCTTCATTAACTGTTTATTTTAATTATTATATTTTATTGTTCCGCTGCAAGATTCTATTTTTTTTTCTTTCTCTGCTTTTTTCTATTTAACCCATAACAATCCGCCTTTTTGTATGGTTTAAGTCTGACATGTGTGGTTTATCATCGATTTAAACCGTGCGGAAAGGCGGGGAGTTACAATATCCCAACACGGGAAAAACAATGTAATAACTCTATAAACCGTAATCTGAAAACATACCTATTTATCGGGCAATTAACGCTTATTTTGTGAAACCAAAAGCAGCAGCAATTGCTTCCATAACCTGTATTTCACTTATATAATCTATTAGAGTTAATAATTATGTAAAATGAAATGTTTAAAGTGTTTTCAACCATAAACAAATCAATACAAACAACAATCACTTGCAACGAGGCATACAACCATCACATAAAATCAACACAAATCAATCATTCATTCATATCAAAAAGAACAAAAACTTTAAATTGTCCAGAATGAAAAATAACTACTATGTGCACCATTTACTCAACAGTCTTAGATGGAACTAATAGATTATTCATACATCCAAACAAATTTAAATATCCTTGCCCAAATAACCATACCCCAAACAAACAACACCTCCAAACAATAAGTCATGTTTACTTATTATCAAATTCATTTATTACTTAGAAATATTCGTTTTCATTCATTTTTTATAGTATTCATTTTTATTCATTTTTTATAGTATTCATTTTTAATTCAATTTCTTTGCATATTAATTCATTTACATAAGTTTTTACTTATTTACTTATAATACTTACTTTCTTTTACACTTATCACAACAACACTTCAATTATACTTAAGTTCTCAACAATTACAACATCAAGTTCTTATTTATAAAAGAATTTCACTAAATACTTTCATTACCTCAAGTTTATTACATGTATAATATCCATTACATTTTCATATCAGACATTTCAACTTTTAAATCTTTTGGTAAGTTATATATATGCCTTTAAGAATGCAATTGAAAACTGTTAGCACCAAAATTGGCTACTAACACCCTTAAGAAAGATTGTGTAGAGAGATTAATGAAGATAGTAAATTAAAACAAAGACAGTATGTAAATTTAAAAGCAGACAAAAAGAACACCAAATTTATAGTGGTTTGGCGTAATTGCCTACGTCCACTTTGAAGTTGATTTCTATTGCTTTCCTTGATAGTTCGTTACAGATACAATCCTTTTCCAATTACTTGAATACAATTGCAAAGTAAAAGATTGAGTCTTGAGTGAGCATTGAACGCGGTAGAGTTTCTCCAGTGTTCTCGAAAAAACCGATCCTTTTAATTGTGCCCCTGCCTCTCTATTTATAGACGAAGGTGGGTTGGACTTCCCTGGTGGGCCTGGTAGCTGAATACCTCGGCTCAAATGGAGTAAGCTCTGCATGACGAACCGAACATGCCGAACGGCCAAATGCCGAACCATCATCTTCATGCCGAACGATGCGGTGTGCTGAGCGAGGTGCGCAGGCCGAACGAGGCTGGAATGCCAAACAGTCCACGAATGCGGAGTGAAGCGTGAATGCGGAACGTCCATGGAAGCCGAACGTTCCTTGCACGCCGAACGTTCCTTAAATGCCGAACGTCCCTGGATTGTCGAACGTCTATGGAAGCCGAACGTTCCTTGTATGCCGAACGTCCCTGGATTGCCGAACGTCTATGGAAGCCGAACGTTCCTTGTATGCCGAACGTCCCTGGATTGCCGAATGTCCCTGGATTAGCAAACGCTCCTGCATGGCGAGCGCTCCTAGATGCCGAGCGCTCCTGGATGCCGGGCGCTCCCAATTACCGGACGACCCTGACCGCCGAACACTTCCCAATGCCGAGTACTCATGAAATGTTATTCGAACGTGAATGCCAGACGAACCATTTATGCCGAGCATTCAGAATGCCGAACGGTATGTAGATGCCGAACGATCCATAAATAGCCGAACAGTGTGCTAATGAGTACCCAGTTGCCTGGTCAAATCTCCAAGAAACACTTGCCCTCCAAAGTGTATCGCGTGAACGAACGTGATGCACTTTGAATTACGTGTCCTCTGTGCTCCTCTTCGATCCTTGGTTTATTTCACTCGACCGTGTGATGGTGTGTGCCGAACGGTATGCGAGTGCCGAACAGAACAGCTGAAGCTGAATGCTCCATGTATGCCGAACGGCTCTGAATGCCGAAGCCGAACGATGACGCTCTGACCGGTTCAACGGGTCATAGCCTTTTCGACTTCCCTTCTTCTCCTATAAAAGTCAGCATCTTCCTCCTTCTTCTCTTTTCACTTTTTACCTCTGCTATCCTGTATTCGTGAATCTCGTCAAACCCCAAGAATCTTATTACCCTTCTTTCCTCGAACTTCATACCCTACATCACCCTTTTCCCAAATCACACGGAACTAATCAAAGTCGTGCCTTTAATTCCAGAATCATCCCGACCTTCAATTTACTTGCTAGGTATCGATCCCTTCTGTTTAACTATTTTCCCTGATTAAAAGTTTTGATACGAGGCTTAAATTCATAACGTAGGTCCGTGGCCAATGGGTATTTCATGGATGAAAGGGTTGAACTGTGATTAGGATGTTTTGTAGGGATATATAATGTGGTGGAAAGGAGAAGTGGCCAGAGATGAGCACGGGAGGGAGTTAACGGGAGATGTATTGTGGCTCGGCATGGTTCTATTGTGCCCAACGAGTTTGGAGGGAAAAAATAGAAGGGTAGTCGGAATTGGCTATAATGCCGAACAGTATAGTTCGGCATGACTCGCCGAACGATTTGGCCCCGTTATTCGGTATGGATGGAGGAAGAAAAGAGAAAATGACGCCGTTGTTAAGGACGGACTATCGGGCATTGGGGCTCGGCGTAACTTTGGCTCGGTGTAACTTTGGTTCGGCGTGACTCGCCACATGTCGAGTAGTGGGATGGAAGGTTAGGGAGGAAGTATGAATTAAATAGAATGCCGAACGTTACTTAGGTAGAGCAGTACTTATGATGAACGTTACTTCGGCTGAACAATAGTTAGGCCAAACGATAGTTTGGCCGACCAAAATTTAGGCCGAACGGCAGTTTTGCAGGTCGATACTTAGGCTGAACAACATTCTAACTTTGCCTGAGCATAAAAAAGTACAAAGACCTGGACCTAATCAAACTGGCATATCAAACTAACCTGGACTGATAACTATCAAACTGGCATATCAAACTAATCTGGACTGATAACTATCAAACTGGCATATCAAACTAATCTGGTCTGGTAACATCCTAGTTCCAATCGTCATAAGCCTGAACTGAAGTCGATAGAAACTGACAAAAGCTTTTGGCATATAATGTCAATGTCCGAGTTTAAAATTGAAAACATTTCCAGACTGGCTTTCGAAGACGGTCATCGATGACAGACTTCGAGAATGACAGTTCAAAGTTCAACTTTACACCATCAACTATGTGAACTATGATTTCTCAGCATTTATATTTGAATGATTGCACTAGATCACATACCGCACGGGGGGGCGGGGGGGAATTTATGTTGTTAAGTCTAACGCCGATTATTTTTCGAGTATAGTTCAAATAGTTGCTCTACCAAATTCTGTATTTATTGGAAATGTCTAGGAGATCTAGCTCTGCCACGATTTCAGATAGACCGGGACGGTATGCCCGACAAGAAGTCACAGATGTTTCAAATCCATCAACCTCCCCTACACATAACTTAGCTCCCGACACTTTGGAGGCAGCAATTTGCTTGGGCAACCCTGTCGATTCTCAGGCTTCAAAGGTCAATGAAGTTGCGCTCCGGCGAATATGCTCTATTCACGGAATCCTTTTTGATGACGTGTTGGCTCCATCGGGGCACGATCGTCCACACTTGCCCCCAGTTGGATACACGGCGTGTAATAAATTCATGTGCTGGGTTGGCAGCGTGCCACCGTTTAATTTATTTCTTCGGGATGTGCTGCAATACATCGACATTGCCCCATCACAATTGCACCCGAATGGCCACGCGTTCATCTATGGTACCTACATCCTCTTCATGACCGTCCACTCTAGGCCTCCAACTCTGGGTGACATTAGATATATATATGGTCAAGAAGCGGAGAGATAGCCTCTCCTTTGTGTTCCTCGAGACGTACCACAAATGCCAGATTTTAACCGGGGCGTGGAGCAAGTTTGCCCTACACAAACAGGAATGGTTTTATGTGCATTGCCCTCCTGGCTTCGCGAGGAGATGGGTTGAAGGAAGTAAGTCTTTTCTCTTCGTGCTTGGCCGAAGCCGTGCCTTTTTTAACCATTGTTTCGCCTTTTTAGGTATCAACCCACGTCCTGATGGTTGAGGATATTCTGAGGCTGTCGAGACTATTCGAGCCCTTCCTGCCTAAGAACGGGACATCCGGACTCTCATTTCGAATGAGACACTTTCAAGGTTTGGGCTGTTGGCAGAAGGTCGTCAGTTAAGCCTTCCTCAAGGCGTCACTGTACCCAGGCCCACCTCTGCGAAAGGGAAAAAATTAGTTGAGTCATCAGCACGTCATACTCTTGACGCACCAGAAGAGGGGGAAATTAAAGGGAATAAAACACCCGAAGCACAAGGTGAGAACTTGGGTCCCAATCAGGATCCGATAGTCGAAGTGTACCACATCGAAACATCATCTTCCCCTTCGAAGAGGAAAAAGAGATTGACGTACAAGATTAGGAAGGAGAAGGTTGGCAGAACTTCAAAAGTTACGCTCATTCCAACGGAGAAAGAGGCTTCTTCACAGCATGTAGAAAGTTCTTTAAAGGGCCTACGGAACCTCTCCATTCCCGATGACCTGCTCAATTATGACTTCAATGATCTAGAAGAATTTAAACTTCACTCGCCTATCAGAGGCGACGCGGGCGCTCTAGCCCAAAGTCAAGGAGAGAAAACTCCCATTAGTAAAGCAACTGGTCCGTCGGGGGGAAACACTAGGACATGCACAAACACTTGCACTTCAGTTTGCACTTATATTTTCGTCGTCACGCTACTCTTTGCTAATTCGTTGTTATTTAAATTCTATGCAGGAGGCATGGGTCGTTCTCGCGGATTCGATCGCCTTCGTGGTTCATCTATCTTTTATCAAATTGGAAGGGACTCGGCTTCCGAAAGACGTCGGGATAGAGATAGTGACGACGATAGAGATTTTCATTCCCGAGACTCGTCATCTTGGAAGAAAACTTATTATCAGCCAAAATACCACTAGGATATCTTTTCTCACTCGGAGCAAAGCAAAGATAAGCAGGGCCATAAGGGGTCGCAATATGATGTCCTCCGGGACCAACACTCCGATTCCTCTTCCACTCGACAGTCCCGAGATCCTTACAGGAGAGCCGAACTTTCAAAGCCGTCTCCTCCTGCTCCTACAACAGATCCAACAGTATCGGAGAGGCTGGCCGAGCTTAAAGATAAATTGCCAAAAATCTTCTTTGATGGCCTGAAATTCCTCCCGGCGATTCATCCTATTCCCGGACATGTCAATCAGAGCGCCAACGCCTGTACCAACGACGTCTATGTTCAACACGACGCGTTTTTTCATTTGGCTGAAAAACTTTCTGAAGTCTCCATGGAGCGCCAACATGAGATCGGTCGCCTGAAGCGTGAGGCTATCCACATATCATTAAAGCTCAGGACGAAGCGATTGCAACTTACAAGTCTGAACTTGAGGTCACCCATCAAAGCGCCTAGGACACCGCCGAAGCCGTAACTCGTCTGGAATCGACTCACAAAAAGGAAATCGACGAGGCGGTACAACGTTGTGGGGCCCTAGCTCTAGAGAAGGACTCAGTCCAAAAGGATAGGGACACATTCATCCTCCAAGTCAAGGAACTTGAGGAGCAGCTCCGTAGAGAGAAGGAAGAGAAAACGGCTGCCCAAGAAGAGTCACAACCGTACTGTGATGAGATCGTTGCTACTCGACTATTAAAAGAACAACTTGAGGACGAGCTTTCCAAAGTTGAGGCATTAAAGAGTGAAGCCCGTGAAGAGGGCAAGAAGTTAGCATATGCAGACATCGACTCCAGTCTTGAGGCGGCTAGAGAAGAAGGTAGTAAAGAGGTCAAAAGCATGTTTGACCCGCTAATCGCTGAGTTCAATGCCTGCGTTCTCATGCACCGAGACTTGACTTTTTTGGGCGAGGGCTATCTTGAATCTTTAGCCGAGGCATGGGAGGCCTTGATAGAAATCATGAAGGCCGACCACGGTACCGAAGAGATTGATGAGGGGCCTTGATAAAAGAATTCCTCAAGGGAAATGAGCCTTCAGACTTGTCAGCGGCTACAGCTATTTATTGCAAAGGCTCCCCCTCAAAGAAAGGGAAAGAAGTTATTACCAGTCCATCCGGGGTCATGCTTCCAGCTCATGTGCCTACTCAATCGGCCAATCGACCGATACTCGATCCATTTGAGCATCATATCGATTATAATCCGGAGGACCCCGGCCTTGGCGTCCATATTCTGTCTCCCATTACAGAGGGTGAGACCTCCTTGATGGCTGAGAGCCTGCCAGAACCTAGTAGATAACCCTTTACTTTAAGATTTCAAAAGTTGTCATTCTTTGAGAAGGACTATTGTATTTTAATGCTTGTTTTTAATGATTTTGCGCAGGCCGTTCTGATCCTGGGTCCACTCCAAGGAGCGATGTCGCTAAGGAGGTGGAGGGAAAGATAAGTGAGGCCACTCATGCAGGAGAGGCTCTCGGGCCAGATGCTCAGGTGATTGGAGCGCTGGATGAGGACAAATCTGAGACTTCTTCTCCCATCGATGTGAGTTACGAAGTAGAAATTACAGGCGTCTTCGAACACACATCTGAACTGAGTATGAAGGAACGGCTTGAGGAGGAGAAGAGAGAGACAGCCAAGATCAAGGTCGAGGCTCGAGTGGTGGACCTGGACGACCCTTTGAATACGCCGTTGAAGGTAATTCTTCCTGACGGGTCCAAGCCCATGGATGCTCCCCGTACTTCTTCAGTTGCTACCCCTCCATCAAAGAAGAGTACCAAGGGTAAACGCACAGGAGAGGAGCCGTCCGAGAAGACAAAGGAGGAGAAGAAGTCGAAGAAGCGCAAGAAGTGATCATTACTCTCGTTCAACGAGAGTTAGTTTAAGTTATGTAATTATTTTCATCTACTTCCGTTATCTTTGTATATAGATTGTCGACTCCAAACATTGGAGGGCTTGTAGTAGAAACTTTTTCTAGATAAAGCTTAGTTCCTTTTTCTGTCTTTCAAAAGGCTCTTGTCGTTCAATTTTTGTATCATTGTGATTTAAATCAAAGCTGTTGTGAATAACATGGACTACTCGGTTCACCTTCATATAGCTCGGAGATTCTTTGAGAGTTGTTCATTTTTCCTTCCGCGCTTCAAGCACTTAGAATATTTTTTTAGTCCGCACATCGAGGACTTAGAGTACTCCAGTCTGCATTCTGGGGACTTGGAGATTTTGAGTCGTTTATACTCGAATCTGTGCTCCGGGGACTTAGAGTACTCCAGTCCACACACTGAGGACTTGGAGATTTGATTCGTTTATACTCGAGTCCGTGCTCCGGGGACTTAGAGTACTCCAGTCCGCACTCTGGGGACTTGGAGATTTGAGTCGTTTATACTCGAGTCCACGCTTCGGGGACTTAGAGTACTCCAGTCCGCACTCTGGTTATCTGGAGCTTTAAATCATATATACTCGAATCCGCGCTCTGGGGACTTAGAGTACTCCTGTCTGCACTCTGGGGACTTGAAGATTTGAGTTGTTTATACTCGAGTCCGTGCTCCGGGGACTCAGAGTACCCCAGTCCAAACTTTGGGGACTTGGAGATTTAAGTCGTTTATACTCGACTCTGTGCTCAGGGGACTTAGAATACTCTAGTCCGCACTCTGGGGACTTGGAGATTTGAGTCTTTTGTACTCGAGTCCACACTTCGTGGACTTAGAGTACCCAATCCACGCTGTTGGGACTTAGAGATTTGAGTCGTTTATAGTCGAGTCCGTGCTCCAGGGACTTAGAGTACCCCAGTCCGCACTCTAGGGACTTAGAGATTTGAGTCGTTTATACTCGAGTCCGCGCTCCGGGGACTTAGAGTACCCCAGTCCGCACTTCGGGGACTTGGAGATTTGGAGTGTCTACACGTGTTCGTACGTCGACCAGAATAATATAGTTTCATTTGCGTGTCACAGGATCATCATACGCAGAAACATTAGTAATTCATGGAAAAGATGGCTTCAAGCCTTTATTAATGAAAGCAAGCTAAATTGTCTTACTACATGCCAAGAATTAGAAATAAAAGCGTACTGGAAATAAATGCAACT
Source organism: Allium cepa (assembly GCA_030765085.1). NCBI lineage: Eukaryota > Viridiplantae > Streptophyta > Magnoliopsida > Asparagales > Amaryllidaceae > Allium > Allium cepa. The sequence goes on from CM060931.1 coordinate 978,291,281, forward strand.
AATACATGAAAGAAATAGACTAAGTATAATAATGCCATAAGTGCTCGTTGTTCCATGCTCGAGGGAGTGTCGCACCATCGACGGTCGCTAGCTTGAAAGTTCCTTCTCCAAGCTTCCGTTTGATGACGTATGGACCTTCCCATGCGGGATTCATATGGGATGGGATCGGAAAAACTCGTTTCAAAACGAGGTCTCCCACACCAAAAATTCTCAGTCGGATCTTTTCGTTATAATATTTAGTGACTCTATGTCTGTATGTAGCCGCTCTCGAATTGGTTTCTTCGCTTTTTTCGTCAATGAAGTCCAACGATTCCAATAAAAGATTCTGGTTCGACCCGGGGTCGTAATAAGTTACCCGATGTGATGGAACTTCAAGTTCCACGGGTATGACAGCTTCCATGCCATATGCCAATGCGAATGAAGTATGGCCAGTCGCGGTCTTGTAGGTGGTCCTATAGGCCCAAAGCACCGTTTGAAGTTCATCCGCCGACTTGCCTCTAGCCTTTTCGAGACACTTTTTCAATATGGACTTGATTATCTTATTTACGGCTTCCACTTGTCCGTTGGCTTTCGGGTGAGAAACCGCTGCAAACTTCTTCTCAATGCCATATTTCTGATAAAATTCTTTGAACTCATTGCTTTCGAATTGAGTTCCATTGCCCGTAACGATGGTTCGTGGAAGGCCAAAGCGGCATATGATATTTCGTACGACGAAATAAATAACCTTCTTGGTGGTTGTTGTGGCCAGAGGCTCTGCTTCTGCCCATTTGGTAAAGTAGTCTACCGTAACTATTGCATATTTCGCTCCACCTTTGGCTAAGGGTAAAGAACCAACTAGGTCGATCCCCCACATCGCAAATGGCTGGGCACTAACAATTTGTGTGTCACATCTTTTCACATAGTCTGCAGCATCCCGATTCACGGTTGGCCAGTAGTATCCATAACGGAGGACTTTCTTAGCCAATGTTTTCCCCGCAGTATGGTCACCGTACTCTCCCTCATGGACTTCCTTTAATATTCGTTTTATCTCATCATGGGTCACGCACCGGAGTAAGGGGGTCGAGAATCCCCTCCGATACATTACCCCATCTTGCATTATATATCGTGAAGCCTTACGAAGGACTTATTATCTTTCGCTCCTTTTTTCGGGTAAGATCTCGAATAGCAAGTACTGCCTTATTGGGGTCATCCATGATTCCTTCTCGATTTCGGTTTCGAATGCGAAATCTGTCTCCATCATATATATACTCGGAGCATGGAGGGTCTCAATAGGAAATAATCCAATTTGTTGTGCATCGCCAGTGCTTGCGAATTTTGCCAATGAATCGGCTGCTCTGTTGTGCTCACGCGGGACATGTGAAATATCACAATACTCGAGATTCGCTAGCAGCTCCTAACTCGGACCAAATATGGGGCAAGTATCTGCACCTTGCTTGGTAGTCTCCTCTCACTTGGTATACCACTAGCTATGAGTCGCTAAAGATTTCAACCATTTTACTCCCAGTTCTTTGATAAGTCTTAAGCCAACAATCAACGCTTCATATTCAGCTTCATTATTCGTTGCTATGAATTTGAGCTTCAAAACGTAGCAAACCGATCAGTTCTGAAGAGTTACAAGAACTATGCCAACCCCCGAACAACGGTCGTCAAATTCCCCATTGGTGTACATGTTCCATCGAACGGGAGATATGACATTGTGGTCGTTTGATTCGTCTGACATAGCAAATTCAGCAATGAAGTCAGCTAGTGCTTGTCCTTGTATGGGTCTTCGTGGCAGGTAGGTAATGTCGAATTGACTTAATTCGATATTCCACTTTAACATGCTTCTGGAAGTTTTCGGTCGTTGAAGTACTTGACGTAGGGGTTGATAAGTGTAAACACTGACTTAGTGTGCTTGGAAGCATGGACGAAGCTTGTGTGATGCAATCACCAAGCAATAAGCTAATTTTTCAATCTTTGGATAATTTTTTCTGCCCCCGTCAAGCATTTAATAACATAGTAAACTGGCTTTTGAACCCGGTCTTCCTCGCGAACCAAGGCTGTACTGATAGCGTGCTGGGATACAGCCAAGTATGTATACAACATTTCATGGTCTATTGGTTTCGACAATACCGGGGGACTTTCTAAGTGCCTTGCAAGAGCTCGGAATGCTTCCTCACAGTCGAAAGTTCATTCGAAATTCCACTTTCCTTTCTTTATGACATCAAAGAAAGGGATACACTTGTCGGTGGCCCTAGATATGAATCGGCTTAGCGCGGATACCTTTCCATTCAAGCTTTGCACCTGTTTTATAGTTTTGGGCACTTGTATATCTCGGATTGCCTAAATCTTCTCCGGATTTGCTTCAATTCCACGTGCATTCACAATAAAACCCAAGAACTTTCCCGACGCCACACCAAAAGAGCACTTCAAGGGGTTGATCTTCATACCATAATGTCTGAGTATACCAAACACTTTTGCCAAGTCTAGAATGCGGTCTTTTGATTGTCGTGACTTCATGAGCATGTCATCCACATAGACATCCATCGTCTTACCGATCTGGTCTTTAAACATTCGATTCACTAGACGCTGATAAGTTTCTCTCACGTTTTTCAACCCAAAGGGCATTACTACATAGCAATATAGCCCCATATTCGTGACAAAACTATTGTGCTCTTGGTCTGGAATATGCATCGAGATCTGATTCTATCTTGAATACGCATCTATAAATGACAATAATTCGTGTCCGACGGTATAGTCGACGAGCTGGTCGATTCTAGGAAAAGGGAAACTATCCTTCGGGCATGCTTTGTTTAAATCAGAATAATCAACACAAGTTCTCCATTTTCCATTCACTTACTTCACTAGCACCGGGTTATATACCTGTTCAGGGAAGAGGGCGTCGCGGACGAACCCACTGGCTTTGAGTTTGTCGACCTCCTCTTTGAGAGCCGCGGACCTCTCTGGGTCCATCCTCTCCTTTTCTGTTTCACAGGAACATGTCTTGGGCCTATGTTCAACATATGACTCGCGATTGCAGGAGAAATCCTGCACATGTCAGAATGTGTCCAAGCGAAAACATCAAGATTCGCTCGGAGGAAGTCAGTGAGGTTCTCGGCCACCATGGGGTCGAGTTGTGATCTAATTTTAAGAATTCGTGACGGGTCATCCCGGCTGACTGGGATGTCAATTGTTAGTTTAGCCGGTGCTGCATTTGTTTCCCTGGGTCCCCCATCATCATCTCTCGGATCTATTATCTATAGATCCAAGAGTGTTTCCCGAGTCAGGGCTCGGGCTCTACTTGTCAATCATTAGAATTTTGGATGCGGACGGAGCTGTCAGCAACCTTTCCTTTCTCTCTACACTGAGCCACTCTCAGCTCAACCACATAGCATGCACATCCGGCCGCCTGATCGCCGTGTACCACTCCAACACCTGTGTCTGTCGGAAATTTTAACGTCAGACACCACGGGGCCAATGCTGCCCTAAATTCTGCCAGGGATGGACGTCCTAGAAATACGTTATATGGAGATTCAACATCCAACACTACGAATGGTTGGATTCGCACCCTCCTACGCTCGCCTTGCCCCAGTTCAACTGTTAACTCCACATATCCCACTGCATCCGTTGCTGCGCTGTTAAAGCCATGGATTGTGGCTTTAGATGGTTTCAAATCCTTAGTCTCCAGCTTCATTTGGTCGTATGCCTTCTTGAAGATGATGTTAACGGAACTTCGGCAATCAATTAGAATTCTCTTCACAAACGTCGGCCCGATTGTTGCAGATATGACCATCGGGTCGATGGTAGGAGCCTCCACCTTATCCGCATCTCTGCTACTGAATACAATATCATCATCCATCGTGTGCTGCTGCTTTGCAGGAGTCCCATCATCCACATTCGAACAACACTCATACTCCACATGTCTTAAAGAGATAGCATATCGCTTCATCTCCTGCCAATTCTTATCCGCGGGATGAGGTCCGCCAGCAATGGTGTTGATAACCAATCTACCCACAGTTCGAGCAGGTAATTCTGGTTGGCGCGAAGCTGGCCCGCGTCCGAGGTCCGATGTCTCTTGTCTTCCATCTTGTGGGTCTTTGACAAATTCTTGCAGCTTCTTCTGTTTAATCAAATTTTCTAGCGTCATGGTGGTGTTTGCACTCCTCTGTGTTATGCCCATAAGACTCGTGAAAGCGGCAATACTTCCCAGTCTGCTTCAGTTCCTCCATTGATTCCTTTGGGCGTGGTTTTCTATATTGAGAAGTGTTGCAAGTTGACAAATAGATGTTCACAAGAGATGTGTTGAGCTGGGTGTATTCATTGTAGGTCGGGATCCTTGACTTCCATTTCACCGTCTCTCTTTTCTTTCTGGGATTTCCACCTCCGGATCCTTTAGACTGCCCAGGCTTGTTTTGGACGTTGACTTGAGCTTTTCCCTAATTATCGCCGGTTGGCTTCATGGCGACGTTACTTTTCACAGTCTCCTGAGCAGGCCCTAGTGCCTTGTTTCGTCTTGTCCATCAAGCTTCTTCCCTTCTTATGAACTGATGAGCTTTCGAATAAAAACGCTCCAACGTGGCTGGGGGCTTTCCTGCCAACCAATCTCCAAATTCAGAATCTGGATCCACTCCATGCAATACTGCCATCAAAATTGCGTGGTCTTTAGGATTGCTCACTTCAGTTGCAGTAACATGAAATCTCTACAAGAATGCTTTCAATGACTCTCCTGGAGCTTGGATTACGCTCGATAAGGACATCACATCCTTTAGGAGAGTGGTGTGTACCCTGAATTATTTATGAATTTCATTGCTGAATCATCAATGCTGGATATAGATCGTGGGGGAAGTCGAGTGAACCACATGGTGGCAATTCCGGACAGAGTGATTGGGAAGCACCTACACTTGGTCGCATCATTGGCTCTTGCGGAATCCATCATCCATCCGTACCTCATTACATGTTGCCTGAGATTAGTTCTCCCTTCGTAGGCTGGGATAGTCGGCATATTGAACTTCTTGGGATACTCAGCCTATTGGATATCATCTGTGAAGGGTGTATGACTTCTGGGAACTCCCCAATCTTCATTGTTCAAGACTTGATTTTCTCTCATCAACTGCCAGACCATAGCTATTAAATCCGGAGTCGTATGGAGGATGGAAGGTTCGGTTCCGTTCCACGGGACCGTGCGGGTTGGAGTCCCGCTTGATTTGGGTCTTGGAGATTCGGGCGTCAGGTCTCCTCACAGGCTTGATCCCTAGTCGATTGATCTGTGACACCTGCTTGTGCACCTTCATCCTTACGGCGCCTATGCCTAGGAGGTTCATCAGCTGAGGTTGAACTATCAGATTCAGAATAAGGGGCAGGGTTACCTCCAGCATTTTAACGATGCTGCTGAGTGAGCTGAGGCATGAGGTTAGTGTTGGCTTGAATATGCTCAGCAAGTTGCCTTATACTTTCCTTGAGTTCTCTTATCAAGTCGTTGAACTCTGTCCGGGAAACAACTTCCGCTTGGTTTTGGGTGAAGGGCCCTACACCTCGAGTTGCTTGCTGATTTCTAGGTCCAACTTGTTGCACGCTAACAGTCTCGTGGACATCTGCATTATGGGAGGTCGATCTGGTTTGTGGTCTTCCCATGATAGAGTTGTTGGTTGTAACTCTGAATAGAATCAACAGATGCCTTGTGAATGATCTTGGATCTTCTCTGAGGGATTTATACAATACGGTAGCTACAAAGCGGATCCTAACAGCCTGAGAATTCGATTCTCAAAGAAAGCACCAAAATCTTAGCACCGAAATTGGCCACTAACACCCTTAAGAAAGTTTTTGTAGAGAAATTAATGTAGGTACTAAATTAAAACAGAAGACAATATGTAAATTTAAATGCAGAGAATAAGACACCTAATTTATAGTGGTTCGGCGTAACAGCCTATGTCCACTTTGAAGTTGATTTCTATTGCTTTCCTTGATAGTTCATTACAGATACAATCTGTTTCCAATTACTTGAATACAATTGCAAAGTAAAAGATTGAGTCTTGAGTGAGCATTGAATGCGGCAGAGTTTCCCCAGTGTTCTCGAAAAAAACAATCCTTTTCACTATGCCCCTGCCTCTTTATTTATAGACGAAGGTGGGTTAGACTTCCCTGGTGGGCCTGGTAGCTGAATACCTCGGCCCAAATGGAGTAAGGTCTGCATGTCGAACCGAACATGCCGAAAGGCCAAATGCCAAACCATCATCTTCATGCCGAACGATGCCGAACGTCCCTAGATTGCCAAACGCTCCTGGATGCCGATCGCTCCTGGATGCGAGCGCTCCCAAATGTCGAACGACCCTGACCATCGAACACTTCTCAATGCCGAGTACTCACGAAATGTTATTCGAACGTGAATGCCAGACGAACCATTTGCGCCGAGCGTTCAGAATGCCGAACGGTATGTAGATGCCGAATGATCCATAAATAGCCGAACAGCGTGATAATGCCGAGTACCCAGTTGCCTGGTCAAATCTCCAGGAAACAAAAACTATACAAGTTCATTTTATAATTAATGCTCAATAATCATATCTTAAGTTCATAGGTTACATATTTCAACTTTTACATCTTTCGGCAAATTTTATATATGCTCTAGGAATGCAAATTAAAGTTATACAAGTTTTCTCATTTCTTTTAATTTAATTTAATGTCCAATAATCGTATGCTTTGTCTTAGGTTACAAATTTCGAATTTATTTTAATTTCATTTATAACCTAGCATTTAACCTCTTATTTTAATTAAAGGCTTCAATTATTAATTAGTTACATTGCATTTCACTATAATAATTGAAACTATTAGTTAACGAAAATTTAAGAACTAAATACCGGGTTAAATTTCAAGTCATTTTAAAATAATAGATAACTATATACTGACAATTTATATATCAAATTATATTTAAAATAATTAAAAATTTACCTTTGTTTATCAAAATAAATCTGTAGTAAAAATACTATTGTGGCCTTCCTACTTAGAAACTCAAAAATGAATGTCGATGATGTGTGTACTCATCACCGAAATTATTTTCCAGCGATAGAAAGGGAAGTACAGACTTATTTCTTTTCAAAGTTTTCTTTAAAACAATTCTTTCAAATTATATTGAAATATTTATATCCGAAAATACTTCTAATAATATTACTATTATATTTCAAAATCATCCAAAAAAAATTTTAGAAATCCCGGAACTTAATTTCTAAATTTCAATTTTCATTTTATTTTATTTTCTTCAGCTCTAGTTTCCAATCAATATTTATAAATTTCACTACCAGACAACTAATATATTACAACCAAATATAACTTTATAAAAAATTTATTTTATAGATAGAAAATATCATAGGCAAAATTATTTCATTCACCTATATTCAAGACAAATATTGTGTCGGCTGTCCTATTAAGTGTTTAGAAATCCCTATTGATGTCCTAGTGTCCCACGCATCAACCAGAATTTATAAGTACAAAACAGAACAAATTAACACAATATGAAAACCATTTTTATAACACTAACAAATACGCTCTCTCATATATATATATTTATACACACACTCAGCGACTCATCATAGGGTATTACCACCCTATTAGTAAAGAGTCAGACCCCACAAAGATAAAGCTTATCGCCAAACCAAAGCTTTGATGCCAGATGTAACGTCCCACCTTTTTGTATGCTTTGAATCGACGATAAACCACACACGTCAGACTTAAACCATACAGAAGGGCAGGTTATTATGGGGTAAATAAGAAAAACAGAGAAGAAGAAAAAACAAAATAGAATCTTGCAGCGGATCGATAAAATATAATAATCAAATAAACAGTTCATGAAGCCGTTTTGCAAAAGATTTACTTATACAATAAATTTCAGAGTTACACATACCAGGGAATAATGAATAATAATGTTGCGGAACAATATGAATGTAGTGGAATACTATAATAAATAATAATAAATCTTCGTCTTCGTCCTCCAGAATACGGTCTTTCAAATCCTGAAATGCTTAGGCTGACCCGAGCGAATTAAAAAGACAAAACACTCAAGTCAAAACTAAAATATCTTATGTAAGTTAAATCAACCGGAAAAATATGAGTAAAATGGCGTAAGAGATGTTTACGGGATTTGACACCTCCTATCTAGTGTCTAACGTGAGTGCAATAACTTAAGAGATGCTCGGAATTCACATCTCCTTAGGATCCATTAAACTATTACTATGTAGTAATATTTCGTTATTATAATAATTTCTATAGTAAAGTAAACTTACTTTTAAATAGAGTTAAGGCTTTACATTTTCCACCTTAACACGTAATAGTCCCAGTAGTCCATCCAATATCATGGACCCTCCTGATCGGGAAGCCACCAGAGGATACGACACGGGCTACGGTAGAAAACCAAACTCGTACAAGGCGTGCTATGGTAGGTGACACGCATACAAGGCAATGCCAGGGTAGATATACCAATTACGCATCCAGGCTGGTGGTAACACGTAGCTCGCAGCTACCGCCCAGCTCAAGCTACACCCCCAAAATCAAAAATCAAAAGTGGCCACCGAATCAATCCAAAAGTTAGAATATAATATCGAAGGGATGTGTTTGATAAGAGGGGCTACCTCACTGACCCGAGAATCGGTCCTGTTTTAGCCACCTTATGCCAACTCACGGGAGTTGGGTCCATGTATTTACCTTAATAGAACGTCCCCACCATCCTACTTCATTCTGGAATCTCCACCTTGTACACGGTCGTTAAAGTGGTTTTCGGAGTTTGTAGAGACTATGACAAGTTCCGATCATGGTCTCTTTAAAAACCAAATGTTATTATAACATCGTGGTCTCTTCAAAATAATTTATACTTTTAAAACCAGAATATAATATCCATTTCAAAATCATATAAATACGATATCATTTTCGTTTCAAAAACCCATCAATATGATATCGTTTTATTTAAAACCCAAATCAATATAATATCACTTTATTTCGAATATGTCTTTCTAAAATCATAGGACTTTCAAAATAATATATTTCGAAACTGAACGCTTGAAATATAACTTTTCAAAACATAATACTTCGAATTTCATAGCTTCTAAACCATAACTTCCAAAACTTAAATGGCTTGGATATTCAGACAATACATATAAAATAAAATGGTTTGAATTTAAAATCACTTTATAAAGTAAAATAATTTCCTCGACTTCACAAATTTTTTCACTTTAAATTAAATCTCAGTTCATAACTTTCAACTCACTTGCAGTTTTCAATAAACCATTTCAATTTCAATATATTTCAAATTTTAAGTATTAAACAATTTCGAAACTAAGGTTGGTAATTACGGTTCAAAAATTCCAAATTCTATTATTTAGTTTTGAAATATTTGCATAGTAAATCCATTATCATTTAAATAAAACTCAAATTTCAAATAACTAAATATTTCCTTAAATGTATTTATACTTGAAATATTTATTTATTTCATCTTGAACAAAAATCCAATTATAAAAATCATACCTTTTAAAATTTCAAGTTCAATAAATTTAACATCAACTTACGGAGTTTAATTCTTAAATAAGCTCAATTTCAAATAAATTTCCAATTTTCCTTCCAATCTTAATTTATTTAATTCTTATAACCTCTATATTAAAGTACGATTTAAATACTTAACCATATTTTATTTTAATAAAATCAAACTCCATTATTAAACTTAATATTATTAAACAATTTATACATAGCTTAAATACATGAATTTAACTATGTACAAAATAATATTAATATAATATCAAAAATCAATATTTATTAAACCGTATATTTCTATCCAAAACCATAGAAATCATTTCAAAATATTTATATATAGACCGACAGTGTTTGCATATAATCTTCTATCCTATAGTCAAGTGATACGGATATTTTATCATTTCAATCCGAAATAAAAACACAAATACAGTTATATATCATTTCAAACCGCAATCCCGCATGAAATGAAAAATGCATAATAACTTGCAGTTTATAACAATATAAATACAACATCCATTCATCCAATATCAATCATTAACCATTTATCATAATCATCTTCCAATTCAAATAATAACATCAATATAGAATAGTTAATAAATAACAGGTAATTACTGGCAGTTTATATTCAATAATAAATTAATTTAACTGGCAGTTTATATGCAATAATAAATTGAATAACAATTTAATTCAATATATTCAATTCAACTGGAATGATGATAAAAATATACCAAACAACAATAAATAAATTTCTAATCACATCAAAAATTAATTTAACAAACATAAGAAATTTTAGAAGTTGTGAGTGGGCTAAAACATTCACCTTTTAAATTTAAATTGAATTAAAATCCAATTTAAACCCAAAAATTGAACAGCCTCAGAATTCGAACAAACCAGCCCCAAAATGTCTGGAATTCCAATACGAACCTAGCGGAGAAAACCGCGCGTTAAATGGACCTCGTATGTAAAAGTTATAATCATTAGGAGATTAAACGATTTAAATTAGAAAATAATTAAAATAAAATAAAAAAACATGTCACTAATTCCCTATCACGCGCAAACTTTCCCAGGCGACTGAACGCACGCATCTTTTAGGGTTAGATGCCGCCTTCGCTCAATGCAAATTTCACCGTCGTCACGATCTCCCATGGCCAGATCCAGGCCCGCCGTGCAACTCGCTGTCCCCAGCCGCCCCTACGGTCATCACACGCACGCCGATGGCGTCCCAAGCACTCCGCGCCGCCACCACAAATATCACCACACATCACGGCCAATTTCGGTGGAATCAAACGCCGATAGCGCGAGCGAATGCAGATCCCAAGGCCTGCTCGAATCACTCTACCAAGCTGCGCTTTCCGATCGGCCTATCGACTGCAATCCACCGTCAAATCGAAACCCCAATCAACGGATGACCGAAGATAAATGGTCGATTTTTGATCAAAGAGTAGCTCGACTCGAGAAATGAATAAAGATCTGAGATGTGCTCTTCAAGAGCTTCGAATCCATATAAAATTAACTATATTTTGTGGAGTTTGAAATTTTGGCTTTGAATTTTATTTGCAATTGGATTTGGTTGTGAGAATTTGTTTGTCTGCCATTGAGGAGAAGAGATAGTTGAATATACGTACATAAGAATGAGAAATAGAAGTAGGCTAGGTTTATACAGGGTATATATAGACAAGGCTGAAAATAGAATAGATGGACCAGATTGATATACGCGTTGCACGATAAAATGGCCCGAAAAGCCCGTTCTGACTCCGGAACAAAATTGGGTCAACCCATATATCAAAATAAATGTTTTAAAATATTTTAAAAGCAATGGAACAGGTTTCGAGTCCAAATTCCATCGTATGAAGAAGTTGTGCTAAAATCATTTTTTTCAATTTGATTTTAATTTCACTGATTTCTAGGCATTTCGAGGACTATCCAATCTGGACCAAACATAACTTTGGAAATATCTAGAGGAAAACTCGAGAATTATATAGTAAGGTTACCGTTCTAGGTGTTATACCATACGTATAACTCGTTCGCTCTCTAGGATGATTATAAGAAAACCCATCCACTAATGGTTAGGAGGTGAACTCCAATCTTATTTTTGTCTGTGTATTTCCTAATGAACCGGAGTTGAGTTTACCAAGAAATAGCAAATGTTGTTCAAAGAGACCAGGATCGGATTTGTGACCCGAAACCCACTTCGATCCAACAGGTTCGTTTTCGTGATGAAGACAAGAGGTTGGAATCGAAGATGCCACAGAGAAGTGCAAGGGCTAATCGCTGCTAATCCTGTGGATGATTCCCAAATGGATGTAGTAGGAGTAGTGCTTTCTGTTTCGTTCGGGCTAGGAACAGACTTGTATGGATGAATGCTTTAAGAACATCGTCAGGGTGATAGTGAGCATTCTCAGTGAGATGTGTTCAAAAAGGTAAAACTTATCCTCGAGCCTCATCAACCGGGAATGAGTGAAAATCAGGTGATATGCAACAAGGCTAAGTGGGTAGCACCCTATTAGAGTAAGGTCATCCATGTCTAGATGTCCCTTTTTATTCGGCTGTATGAGCAGTTGCTGATCCCTACCGTGGGGTGATCTTATTCGGACTATCCAGTAAGGGGTAGCTCCGGTCTTGTGTTGCAGGGAATCGGGGTGGATCCTCGGTGTGCTAATCTAGACCAGGTACCGTGACATGTGGTACCCCAGTGCCTTGTCGTTAGTTCAAAACCCATTCTCCCTATGTGCCTTTATGGCTTTGATTGTAGAGCCTAATATTGCTGGAATTTGATGAATGTAACAATTTCGGCTATTTGAATAAATATCTGTACGTAGACACTATTATAATATCAAAGGATTTTGATATGAAATGTTTTGGTTATCGTAACGTAAAAAATCTGCATGTTTATTTGTGGTGTGGTCTTACGAGATACCTTTGATTTCCGAAGGATTTTGAAAACTTTAATAATTCAAATTGAGTGTGTTTCTCAAGCTGTTTTACCAGACAGACCCGGGCGTGGTGTTTTTCATATATGCTCGGGTCAGACCTAGCATATTTCCAATTTTAGCTGGAAGACTGAAAGCTTCAAAAGAGGGGCTGGAAACAAGAGACGTATTCACATTGATGACTATATTTCGTTGCATTTGGTTGTGTTAGCAGCAAGTTTTAAGGACAAACTATCATAGCTGTCTATGATGAATGGATGTATACTCTGATTTAAGTCTGTATATGTTATTAAGCAACAGCTTTGCTTTATGTAAAGACTTGTTTTATATTATTGATTATTCATTCCACTGTGAGATTCTATGTTGTTCTATTTTCTTTCTATCTTCTTTCTATCTTCTACCTTCCTTCTTTCTTTCACTGTCCGCCCCCTTATGCGATTTGGCTAACATGTGTGGTTTAAAGGTCAGTTTAAATCTCTACGGAAAAGTAGGTTAGACATTGTGGTATCAGAGCATGGGTTGAGCGAATACCTAGGTTTTAGGTGGGTTACTTATTAGAGATATGATTCGTAGCAACCTGAATGAGTCTGAGTATGTGTACATATATGTATGTACATATATGTATGTATACGAGAGCGCGTATTTATTAGTTATATAAAAATGGTTTTATATATTGTGTTTATTGATTAGTCGAGTGGCATATGGATTTTGGTCAATATGAGTAGCTAACGTTATTGATAGGAATCTCTAAACACTCGAACGAGGCCAACGGACACAATATTGTTTTAAATGGGATAAATGAAATAATTTTACCCAAAATATATTTTCCTATATAAAACGTATGATTTTTAAATATATGGTATTTAAAATGATTGGTTGTGATGATAATAGTTGTGTGGCCTTAGCCATCAACCTTAAATATTTTCATTTGCTGTCCCTTTTGACTTGAGTGTGCCCTAAGAAATCTGAACTCTTTAGGATATGAACCTTGGAAAAGGTGGATTTGTACTGAATTTATTTAAAGGAATTTGGAAAAAAAATTAAACTGATATTTTAGGAAGATTTTCCACCACTAAGGATAATTTTATAATAATGGTTTTCTAAAAAGATATTTGAGGATTTAAAACCTTTAGTAACTTTGAAAAAAAACATTTTGAACAAATTTTGGGAAAAATAATTTTGTAAATTTTTGAGTAAAATAAATTTAAAAGAGGAAGATGTTTGAAGTATGAACTTAGATATGTACTCTTTAGCCTATAGAATTCTGAAACCTTAGGATCTCACTTTTGGGTTTTGGTATTGATGGTAGAGAATCTATAGCATCAGCCGAGGTGGAGCACTAGCTAGGACTAGAAGGGATGGTGATTATGATTTGGTCAAGAGGATTCACGAGGATCTTAACGAGCCGTCATTGTATGTGGAAGAGCCAGACGAGCCTATAGAGCCTGTCGAGCAGCCTCATCCTTAGGAAGAAGACCCCACGGAGGTATTTGAAGTCGAGGATGGACTCGAAGGTAAAGATGATGAGTTTGATGACGAGGAGGAGTTTGAAGTGGAGGAATATCTTAAATCGGAAAATGACGACATAGTCATTTGGGAGACAGGTTAAGTTGTTGAGGAGCCAATTGTTGATGAAGATTTCCGCCAAAAAGAGCCTAGTCCAGTGATTGCATGGGTTCCAGAGAGTTATGTGTCGTCCATGGAATTATTGGGACCCGAAAGGGAGGACTCAAGTGGTAGGAGTCCAGAGTGTTGGTTTGCATCTCTTGGAATTGTATGCCTATTAGTATGTGTCAATGACCTTGGACGTCATGGTTGTTTGGTGTAATTCTGTAACCGTCTTATTAGATGTTGGTAGGACGATATATATGTATATATATATGAAGTATATGTATTAACTGGTGTAGTACGGGTAGTTATTGATCAGTAATAATAAAATGTGGATAGTTTTACTAAATTAGCTATGGAATTTCGGGGACGAAATTCTTTTAAAGGGGAAGGAATGTAATCACCCGGGATTTTTGACATTCCGATTTATGAATATTAATTTGTGATATTCAATAATATAATAAAAATCCCCATTAATCAATAACGGATAATAATATACAAGTTTTTCCAAAACCAGTATAATTTGAATTTCGAGATTTATATTAAAATAGGAGATTGATTAAATGGGAATTTCGTATATATGTATGAATGTATCTAGGACAGCCAAAATAATATATGTATATTTTATAAGAATAAAATAAAATAGAGAGTTGATTTGATTGAAAATTTCCCATGTATACATTTTCACATATAAGAATAGTAGAAGTTATATGTATGTGTATATACATAATTTGGCAAGAAATTCATAACAATAAATAGATAATTAAGTAAAATAGGATATTTTTAAATGAAGATAATGTTGGGCATATGAACAATATAATATATATTAAATAAAAGAGTTTTAATTTGAACTTTTCTAAAATAATATATATACACAATGGATAAGAAAAGTTATATATGTAGAGACAAGTTCAAAGGGAGAATTTATAGTATTTATAAATAAATAAAAATATTATGTTATAAAGTAATGTGTGTCAAAGAATCACATAAGTGATGATGGGAAAAACCATATGTATATAACAAATGAATTTAGTTTATTAAAAGGTAATATATTTCTTAATAAATAAATATGAATGAAGTGTATATAGACGTATATACAAGGACATATATACAGGAAGGCTCAAAAGTTGTTTTTAGAAAACCACTTTATAATTCTTGTTTTAAAATTACATATATATATAAAGACATGTTGACTAAGAAATGTTTTGTAAAGAGTGTTATTTTATATCCTTAAAATTTAGATAACAAAGTTTCATTTGGTTTAAAATTGTATAAAAGTATGCGGAGATAAAATGCAAACATTAACCTTGTCAAAGGCAACAACTCTGGGCTGTCCAACATCATGTATATATACACATATACTTTGAATTATTCATAATTAAGAACCATGTAAAATGGGAAATAAAAAGGTAAAGTAGTAAGAGAAACAAGAGGAAAAAATTATATGTATTGATCAAACAAAGACAAGGTAACTCAATTATATTCACTATAAGGTAATATATCACCTAAAGTAAACAAGCTAGGAATCAGTGATCTAAAACAATTACTGTAAAACAAGACTTACAGCCATGGAAAGTGGGAAATTGGGTAAATCAAACATTTGGCAGTAACTTGCCTGACCAAGTATGGTAATAATTAAGACAAGAATCTTTATTCTTTTCAAATTTCTTTTCAACAAAAAGAAAATATCAACTTCAGCCCCAAACCCTCTTTCCAAATCCATCATAAAATCTTTGCATAAGTCAAAATCTTGAGCTAGTTTAAATACATAAGGATGTGTTTGCAAAAGAGATATAGTTCCTTACGTATTCATAAAACGGGAAACAAAAGTTAACTCTGGAACAAAACTAAAAGTGTGAAGAAGTAAAATATGCCGGCTTTCTATATTTAGAATACAAAAGCCACCAGAATTCAAAGGCAAGTTTTCAATTGTTCAGATTGAAGATTTTAAATATAAACTTGAAGCCTCGAGAATCAAACATGTTTAAGGTGAGAAACCTTAAGATCAAACCTGGAAAAATTAACGTGCTACTCCATTAACAGTAAAACATTTATATCTATCTCATTTCCAAAGATCTATATCTCGAATTCTAATTCAAATTGGTAGATGTTGTAAACTATTGAAATGTTTATTTTTGTCTATATATCCTGCTAAAAATAATTATAGGCCTGTTTATTTTATGTTTTTGGGTAAATGATGAGTTTATAGTAAAAAATAAACCTTTGGTGGAATTTCAATATCTAAAAAATATCTATTCACTTACATAATCTTGATCATGGATAGAAGACATGACTTTTAGTAAAGGATTGGTAATTTTTAATAATATAAGGATTTAGAATTTTGAGATTGTTCGTTTTGTAATAAAAAAAATAATTTCATGGATGTAGGTGGCCGAGGCGGCGGGCCGTCAACACTAGGAGACATGCATGGGCTAGGCGGAAGGCTCGACCGTGGCGAAATGTTGAGGTAGGGTTTAGACTGGGTTGGGCGATCAATTTTTGGGTTTAAGTGAAGCTTCGGCTATGGTGGGAACGCGGTGGTTTTAAGAAGAGGTGGAGTGACCGAAATTCGCGTAGCTGGGTTCGGAGGTGGCATGTGAAACGGTGGACGATTGTGGATGCAGTACGTCGATTTGTGGAAGTGGGTGAGTTTCGGGTCAAGAGGTAGGCTGGGTCAGGTGGTCGATTTTCGATCGAAGGGGAAGGTAGCATCGACGATGCAGTGAATTGGATCTAGGGATGATGAGGAACTCGACGGTGGTGTCACGGTGGCTAGTTGATCAGAGGCATGGGTGTGTACGTGCACGCGTGTCACCCATGCAGGAGTAGTTCCAGGCGAGCGCGATAGACTGGGGTGGTGGGGGTGCTTGCGTAGTAGGCTCGGAGGTGGTCTTGAGAGACTTTCGAATCGATTGAGATACTCGATGTTGTTGTTTGGTTTGGGCTTGTGTTTCCTGATGAAGGAACTGGAATTAGGTGGAAGAGAGTATGAGGGAGAAGGTAAGGGAAGAATCGGGTTGGGCTTCGGCCCATTGACCTAAAATAAAATATAAAATATGATAAGGATAAAAGCATAAAAGTAAAAGTATAATAGAAATAAACAAATCTTCCCAAAGACTAAAAACAAGGTTTTTCCAAGAGTAAATGTTCTAACCAATTGTCTACAATATTAATTGTTTTATTTAAGTTCTTAATATAACCAAAGGAATTTAAAAACCTTATTTTACTTAAAGTTTATTTAGTTAAGGTCATATGAATAAATTATTTTTATCTTAAATTAACTAAGCTTGGAACAAATATATTATATGTCCATTACTTAAGTGATTTTATATGTTAATAATTATTAAATTCCAAATGTTTAATAAATTTAAGTAGATGGGTTCGTATTGACGGATATTATGCCGTCGTATGATCCGTTGTCAAGTCCAATAAGTGGAGTTTTACCGAAGCTTATACGGACAGAAATTTAATTACCGGTTATAAATAAATGTCGTCATCTAATTTTACACGGCCTATCTATTAAATTGTTTCCCAAACAAAATAAATGAGTTAATTATTGATTATTCCAAATGCTTGACATCTGGTCAGTGGAAATAAACACCATTCCTCTAATTATTTAAATTGATCTTCTATGGGTAGTATAAGTGTAACGACCCAGAATTTTAGTAATTAAAATTTGAATATTTAATTAATTTTAAATATTAATAAGTGAATATATAAGTCAAATAAATTTCATTTTGAATTTTTGGATTTAATTGAATAATTAAATCGATAATTTAATATGTGAAATTATAGAAATAATTGAAAATTGAGTTAAATATGATTGAAAATGATTTGTAAAATTTTATTTTATCATGTTGGAGTTAGAACGATATTTTAGAACTTTTAAAATCGAATTAAAAGTTTATTTGTGAAAATTGAATATTTTAATATTAAAATCGACTAGTGAAAATAGTCAATTTTTGAATAGTCTCAGAATTGGATGAAACCAGTTCCATTGGATCCGTAATAGTTAGTTATTACCGGATTTCAATTTTCGTGTCAATCGGAGTTATGGTTTGATCGTGGCAGCTCGAAACGCATCGAATTATTTTTAATTTTAATTTGGCGAGTTAAAATAGCCATTTTTCAAAAAGTCTCGGATTTCGACGAAACAAGTTTCATCGGATCCGTAATGTGATATTTTTGAAAGGTTTCAAATTTCGTGTCAATTGGATTTACCGTTTGTCCGGTACAAATTAAAACGCCTAGAAAATCGTTTAAATCGGTTTAATTTAAATCGAACGTTTATAGCCATAACTCGCACAGATGATCGAATTAGCTTTCGAAACCTATTCCATTGTGTCCGGAACGCGGGATAAACCCTAGGAACGTCAGTTTCGGCGCGTAAATCGGAGTTCGGAATTTCCGGGATGAATAGTGTCGTTCAAAACTCTATAAATAGCACCCTTCTCTTCATAAAATTAAAAAAAAAAATATATCTCTAAACCCTAACGCAGCCGCCAGCAAGCAATGGAAGGCCAGAAAATTCGCATGCTTCTCCCCTTGATCTCTTCAAATCCACAAACATTTAGAGGAAACTTTCAACTACAAAGATCGAGAGCTCGTCGAGAGCTTTACATCCAACGGTGGAGATCGCGATTGATGCTACGGATCATCCTCAAATTGGCCGCGTTCTCTTGGAAGTTGTGCACGAATTCCCACGCATATGGGGTGCCGAGCTCGAAGTCTTTCTGGCCGTGGGGAGCTAGTGTAATGGCGCTTCCATTGGCGTTCCCTGATCGAAGTATCATCAAGTATTTTGGTTGCTAAATTTAAACCCTAATTACTAAGATGGGTTCGGCTAAACGTGAATTGCCTGGAGCAAGAAGCACGCGCGTGGATGAAAGCAATGCACGGTGATGATGCAATGGAGATGGATCCTATGGCTTAGATTGGCTAAGGTTTAAATATAAAAAATTTATGTTGTAAATTAAGTTATTATAAAATCGTGTAAACTATAAAATGCATAACTTTTTCATACGAGGTCAAAAACGCGCGAAACCAGTTGCGTTGGAATCGTATGGACGAGCACTACGCGATGGAATTGGATTGGAGTCGTTTGGAGTTAGTGAGAATTTTGGGTAAAATTAAACGTCCGTTTAATTTTATTCGAAATAAATCGCTAAAACGAAATTAAAATCAAGGTGAGAACTTCTCACTCAATCGAATCGGTTTCGATTTTATTTTAAATAGTTAGATTTAAAATATTTGAATGCATGTTTGAATGATGATTGTTATCTATTGATTGTTAAAATAGACATTATGCGATGTTAGTAAGCGGAATTTATTTATTAAAAACACATACCGCGAATATTTCATAAACTGTGAAATTGGTATTATATATAATAGCAATATATATATATTGGCATATGTATATATTGGAGTTATTGATTTCCCGCATTTTTTGTTTAGCGGATGAGACCCTATTGCGCCGTCTATTAAGAAGATAATATTTAAATCCCATATACCGCGATAATTTCGTACTGGAGCGAAATTGGTATTGTGCTAATGTTTGTGGATGCAGGAAAACAGGTTGGAGGGATCCGGGACGTTACATTTGGTATCAGAGCATATGGTTAAGCGACAACCATGGTTCTGTTGGGTATTACTCATTGGAGATAGAGTCAGTAGTACTCTAGATTGAGTTTGAGTGTAATAATAGCTATGAGAGCGTATTTGTTAGTGAATATATAAAATTATTTTATATTGTGATGGTTGGTTTATTGAGTGGCATATGAACCTTCGTCAGCACGGTCTGTACAACTATGCCGAAGGGGTTTATAAACACTTGAATAGAACAATTCGACATAATATTGTTTAAAATTGGGTAAATGAAATAATTTTACCTTGAGTATATTTTGTATATAAAAGAAATAATTTTTCAGAATTATTAAAGTGTATATAAATTGATTGTTTAGTTGTTTGAATAATCTAAATTGAAGAATAATTGTATAAGCAAAAGAATTATGAGAATTGAATTATAATTAAAGTGATTTACAATTGTGAAATAAACATTTATATAAGAAGTGAAACTATATGAATATGAGTTGTAAATAAATAAAGTGAATTTAAAGTTAAATGGAATATAACTTAAGAAATGTTGAATGAAGTTGAAAGATTGAATGAAAATCAATTTAAATTAAACCAATATGAGCAAAGGAATTTGGTTGCAATTAATATACATTGGTTGTTATATGATTGTTAGTTGATTGTATATAATTCATTAAGTGTTAATTAAATTGGAAGCTAAAGTAATTAAAATCCAATTGGAAGTTAAATGAATCTTAAATAGAATTGAATTTGATTTGGAAGTGAACCAACTTGAATATAAATTAGTGAATATAAACTAATTGAAAATGAATGTTAGTTGGATGATAGTTGGTTGATGTTTGCATTTGTTGCTTTTACTACATTTGATATGTTGACATATATAGTTGTTATGTTGCTATATGTTGTATATCTATACTATTGTCTACATGCATGTTCTCACGTTGTTTGTTGAGTGATTAGTAGGTGCGGATCGCGTTTGCTTCGCATTTGGAGCTCGCTTTCGTGCTATATTAGCCGTATATGCTCCCTAATAAAATATAAGGTACATATCTCGGATTAAATATCGTACTTTTATACTTTTTTTTCCCTTCGGGATGCCTCATTACTTGATGAGATGTATATTTGAGATATATATACTGTCATTTTTTTTCGGATCGAGCCGCGCAAATGAGACTATGGCGAATTTTTCCGAAAATTTAAGGCGTTAGAAAAAATTTGAGAAAATTGGAAAGTTTTGAAAACTTTAACTTTGATTTGAAATTGAAAGTTAAACAATAGTAGTTGTTTTTGAAAAGATAACTAAGTGTGATTTGAAAACTTGGTAAGTTATTATAAGAAGTTTAACTATGAATTTTTGGAAAGTTAATAGATTCTGTAACTTTTCTTACTTGATAATTTCGAGGACGAAATTCTTTTAAGGGGGGAAGATTGTAACGACCCAGAATTTTAGTAATTAAAATTTGAATATTTAATTAATTTTAAATATTAATAAGTGAATATATAAGTCAAATAAATTTTATTTTGAATTTTTGGATTTAATTGAATAATTAAATCGATAATTTAATATGTGAAATTATAGAAATAATTGAAAATTGAGTTAAATATGATTGAAAATGATTTGTAAAATTTTATTTTATCATGTTGGAGTTAGAACGATATTTTAGAACTTTTAAAATCGAATTAAAAGTTTATTTGTGAAAATTGAATATTTTAATATTAAAATCGACTAATGAAAATAGTCAATTTTTGAACAGTCTCAGAATTGGACGAAACCAGTTCCATTGGATCCGTAATAGTTAGTTATTACCGGATTTCATTTTTCGTGTCAATCGGAGTTATCGTTTGATCGTGGCAGCTCGAAACGCATCGAATTATTTTTAATTTTAATTTGGCGAGTTAAAATAGCCATTTTTCAAAATGTCTCGGATTTCGACGAAACTAGTTTCATCGGATCCGTAATGTGATATTTTTGTAAGGTTTCAAATTTCGTGTCAATTGGATTTACCGTTTGTCCGGTACAAATTAAAATGCCTAGAAAATCGTTTAAATCGGTTTAATTTAAATCGAACGTTTATAGCCATAACTCGCACGGATGATCGAATTAGCTTTCGAAACCTATTCCATTGTGTCCGGAACGCGGGATAAACTCTAGGAACGTCAGTTTCGGCGCGTAAATCGGAGTTCGGAATTTCCGGGATGAATAGTGTCGTTCAAAACTCTATAAATAGCACCCTTCTCTTCATAAAATTAAAAAAAAAATATCTCTAAAGCCTAACGCAGCCGCCAGCAAGCAATGGAAGGCCAGAAAATTCGCATGCTTCTCCCCTTGATCTCTTCAAATCCACAAACATTTAGAGGAAACTTTCAACTACAAGGATCGAGAGCTCGTCGAGAGCTTTACATCCAATGGTGGAGATCGCGATTGAAGCTACGGATCATCCTCAAATTGGCCGCGTTCTCTTGGAAGTTGCGCACGAATTCCCACGCATATGGGTGCCGAGCTTGAAATCTTTCTGGCCATGGGGAGCTAGTGTAATGGCGCTTCCATTGGCGTTCCCTGATCGAAGTATCATCAAGTATTTTGGTTGCTAAATTTAAACCCTAATTACTAAGATGGGCTCGGCTAAACGTGAATTGCCTGGAGCAAGAAGCACGCGCGTGGATGAAAGCAATGCACGGTGATGATGCAATGGAGATGGATCCTATGGCTTAGATTGGCTAAGGTTTAAATATAAAAAATTTATGTTGTAAATTAAGCTATTATAAAATCGTGTAAACTATAAAATGCATAACTTATTCATACGAGGTCGAAAACGCGCGAAACCAGTTGCGTTGGAATCGTATGGACGAGCACTACGCGATGGAATTGGATTTGAGTCGTTTGGAGTTAGTGAGAATTTTGGGTAAAATTAAACGTCCGTTTAATTTTATTCGAAATAAATCGCTAAAACGAAATTAAAATCAAGGTGAGAACTTCTCACTCAATCGAATCGGTTTCGATTTTATTTTAAATAGTTAGATTTAAAATATTTGAATGCATGTTTGAATGATGATTGATATCTATTGATTGTTAAAATAGACATTATGCGCCGTTAGTAAGCGGATGTTATTTATTAAAAACATATACCGCGAATATTTCATAAACAGTGAAATTGGTATTATATATAATAGCAATATATATATATTGGCATATGTATATATTGGAGTTATTGATTTCCCGCATTTTTTTGTTTAGCGGATGAGACCCTATTGCGCCGTCTATTAAGCGGATAATATTTAAATCCCATATACCGCGATAATTTCGTACTGGAGCGAAATTGGTATTGTGCTAATGTTTGTGAATGCAGGAAAACAGGTTGGAGGGATCCAACAGGATTCCTCAACAGTATTTATTTGATTTTGAATATTTTGATATTCGTTGATTATCATATCGATATATGATATCGTTGTAGTCGTGATTGACTATTTGGTGTGTAGCATCATTGGACCAAATTTTGGAATTTTAAAAAGGGATTTCAAAGTGATTTTTTTTGAAAGTATGCGTTTATAAAATATTTTTGGAATTGATCCTTTTTAAATAAATAAACGTATAATTTTTAATGTTATAAAAATTATGATTTTTGAGAAACATAGTTAAAGATTGATTTTTGAAAATATGGGATTAATGATTTTATAAAATAGTTTAAACTGGGATTTTTGAACTTATTATAAAAGTTAAAATATGGGATTTATAAAATTTAATTATTTTATAAATCAAAAGGATGAAATTATAAAGGAGATTAAAGACGTTTTAAAAGAATAATATAAACTGATTTGTATAAAAGAATTTATAAATTGATAGTTTATAAATTAAAGATATTCGAATTATAAAACAAGTTTTTATAAGTGTTAAAATGAATTGTGAATGAAATTCATAAATGAATGAAATTCATAGAATTATAAACGGTGAAGTTATAAATGAAATTTTATAAGCAGTAGGTTTATAAAATTTATAAAGTTATTAAAAGAATGGTTTTGGACAAATAATTGAATCTTATAAGTTATAAGATTTATAATTATGAAGTTCAAAGGAACGATTGTGCAAACAAATAAATTATAGGTGTTTAACTTATAATATGAATTTTGTTTTATAATTGAGTTATAAATTGAATAGGTTAATAAAGGAATTTATAAACGTTGTTTTATAAATTCGCAATGACTTATTTTGATAAGTAAATTGTTGTG
The DNA here is from genome assembly GCA_030765085.1 of Allium cepa. Taxonomy (NCBI): domain Eukaryota; kingdom Viridiplantae; phylum Streptophyta; class Magnoliopsida; order Asparagales; family Amaryllidaceae; genus Allium; species Allium cepa. The sequence continues at coordinate 978,315,121 of CM060931.1, forward strand.
ACTTGTTAATGGAGTTATATTCACGTTTTTGACTGTGAATGATCCTTTGAAATAAAATGTATAGAAATGATGAAATTGATTAACGTAGTATATTCACGTTTTTTTTATAGTGAATAATATGTTAAAGAAAATGTTTAGAATGTGATATTTTAAATTGAAGTAAAACGATCTAACGATGTTTTAAATTGTGTTAAGATTCGAAACCATAGATTTCAACATTTATTGTTGAAATAGACGTTTTCGAGAAATAGAAGGAAATGGTGGACTATAACACTGTTGTTATAGTAAATGGTTTCCGAAAGGAAATGTTTTGTATAGAATTGGGATTTATATATCTATTTTAATTTCGAATCCCTATACTAGTGATTTTGGGTTGTCGTAACGATGTTTTACGTAACATTTGTTTTGGCCCAAATAAATATGTTAAGAGAATGATTTCCTTAAAGAATGAAATATATACTTAATCTCGATTGAAGTATATTGAATATTTTCCAAGAGTTGAAAATAAATAAGTTCATGAATTACTTATTAAATAAGTATGGAAATGTTTTTCCAATATAAAGTGAATATTAGAGAATTTATCTTTTTGAAGATAAATTGAAATGAATAATTGAAGTCATATATTCATGAATATTTTAGAATGAAAATTCACTATAGAATTTATGAATAAAAAGGGAAGTTGTTTAAAAATAAATATTGATTTATTTTTGAAGTGTGAAATTTTATATCTTGTAAAGATATTTTGGAAAATAAATAATTTGGAAAATTATTTGGAATCTGATGATGTGTGCATATTCATTGATAGTTCAATAACTGACTATCAATATTTACCTTTGAATGGGTAATTGATGTGATTTGTTTGAATTTGAATGTCACACTTATTTCTGAATAAGCGCTCACTATTCGGGTTAACCGGGAAAGGACCATGGGGTCGTATAACCCATTCCGAATATGTGATACGTCGTTGTGAATTGCATTGAAGATCGGTGTTGAAGACCCGGTATTTGCGAGAGCGATAGGATGACCTGTCGATTGACTCTTCACCGAGTAGCTATGGTATTGAGTTCTCCATATGTGATGGTGAATCCGATCAGGATTGTGGATATCCGGATTGCAAGGACTTCTTTGTAAGTGCCTTCGGTTTTGTTCGAGCCCGGAACAGACTTGTATGGATTGTATGTCTGACATTACAAATTGAGATATAAAGCCGATTTCATTCAAATATATTTCTGTTGGTGGCGGAGAATTTATTCTTTTAGCTTAACACCCTTCTCTAAGACGTACGAGCTCAGAGGTTATGTAGTTGAATGTTATCAGCGATATATTCCCAATTTGGTAATGTGACATGCTAAGTGTTGCTGTGAAATGATCATTATATTGATTATTTGTGATAGCATCATTTATTTGATCGTCTATCTTTGTGATCATTTGTTGACCCAAAGCATGGCTTTTGTATAAAGTATGTTTTTGTGGACGTGACTTCGTCGAGCCTCACACCCCGTGAATGGTCAAAACAGGAAAGATACGGCAAGGTTATGAGGGGTAGCACCCTTTAGGATGTGTGCATTTCCTTTTGGAAAAGGGTGGTATCATGGTATGGAGCCCAGATACTTACTCATGTTGAAAACACTTTATGATTGTGTGAATTGATTGCGAGCGCTCGGTGAAAGGTCCCAAAGGACCGGGGGATGGCATATTTGGTCAGTTGTTACTCAGTTAGGGGTAACCCGGCCTTGTGTTGGTAGAGATCCGGTTTGGTTCTTGGGGATGTCCATCCAGAGGCATTCTCATGTGGCAATGGGAAGTTCCTTGGCCTGATCATTCGTTGGAAATCCAAAGAAACAATACGATCTTGTACGGTATTAGTTGTAGAACCTATCATTCACTTATGGTGGCGCCCCACTGTTTGGATGGTAGCTATAGTAGGCATACGATAATGGTCGTATGTTGGCTAAGATTTATATTCTACTTTCGAAATGAATTTTTCCTACACTATGCACTAGTAATAATATAAAATGTTCTTTTAAATGCATATCAAGCATCTTTGACTATCATAAGGAGAAATCTCCTCCGATTCTGTTGCATTGTGTGTGTGTGCGGGAGGCCTTATGGTAGTCTCATTTTTAAAAGCATTGCGAATTGACTTTAAAAATATTCCTCTATTTTGACTTTTAAAGATAAATAAACTGTTTTGAGTTCTCACACCAGTCACATGACTGACTCGGAGTTTATTGTTTTCCTTCCTAAACTCTGGGTGCCCACCAATTTCCACACGGGCAGTCAAGAGTTAGGTTTATCAGGATATTCTGGAGTTGCAGGAGGCAAGCTGGATGGCATGGCGTATTATTAGTATATAGTATTTTTTTTTCCGCTGCACTGTTTGATGTTGTTTGTTGTTGTACACTCTGATGATAAGATGTAATGAAATGTAATGTATAAAATGAAATAACTGATATAGTTCTTTGTTTAAAGATTATTCATTTATTATTATATGTTGTTCCGCTGCAAATTGTGAGATTCTGATGTTGTTCTGTTGTTTTTTTCTATTCCGTTCTATTTTCTATTTCTCTATTTTCTCTCCTTTTTCTCTCTTCTTCTCTCTCTTTCTTTTCTTAAACCATAACATTTCGGGTTTCCGGCCTTCGATTTCTCGGCAGTCGATAAAGTGAGTATCGATGTTGAATTTTCGAAAGTCGAAAATTTCCGGGACGTTACAATAAGTCATCATTCTACCAAATTTTTTGAACATTTGTTGTAAATATTTACTGGAATTGATAAATCTCTGATCTGCCTTTCATGCATACATTTGTTTATTGACCTATTAGTTATATTAGAGTGTATGATGTGAATCGATCTACAGAAGCTAATTAATATGAATATCCGTATTTGTCATGCTAGACTGTGATTAAAATTGAATGGTAGCTTGATAAGAACCGTTGGGACTGTTAACCTTCTTTTATGGTTTGGGTTGACTTTGAACCAAATTTTGTTCTAAAAATGTGTATTATTTTTAATGAAGTTTGTAAAGAACTGGTAAATATTTTGGGAATGTCAATTTCTATTTTAGGTTATGAATTAATTAAATTATTTCAAGTATAAAAAAACTATTCTGTAGTGATCATTTAAAACTAATTTTTTTTTATTTTATTTAGTGTAATTAGTATTTAAGTACACTTATATCAAGATAAATCTATTCAATATTGATGATGTTTTAAAATGATATTTTAAAATGATATTTTATATAGTAAACCTTTATATAAAAAAATTAACTTGGAAATTTATTTGGAACTTCTATGTATCATTTTGAAAAGAAAGGTTTCGTAAATATGCATATCCGGTAGGATAAGCATGTGTTATTTGATTAAGTAATTCTAATCTATTGGGATTTTGATTTGAGTAAGCCTTAATGGTTGCAATGGGAAATAAAACTTTGGTTGAATTGACTGTGTATTTGATAGTCAAATAACTGACTATCTAATCTGGACCAAACATCAATTTGGAAATAACTAGAGGAAAACTCGGGAATTATATGGTACGGTTACCGTTTGAGGTGTTATACCATACGTATAAACTCGTTCATTCTATAGGATGATTATAAGAAACCCATCCACTAAAGGTTAGGAGGTGAACTACGATCTTATTTTTTTCTGTGTATTTCCTCAAGAACCAGAGTTGAGTTTACCAGGAAATAGTGAACGCTGCTTCGAAGAGACCGCGACTGGATTTGTGATTCGAAAACCATTTCGATCCAATGGGTACATTTTCATGATGAAGACAAGAGGTTGGAGGCGAAGATGGCGCAAAGAAGTGCAAGGGATAATTGCTGCCAATTTTGAGGGTGATTCCAAAATGGATGTAATAGGAGTATTGCCTTCGGTTCTATTCGGACCGTGAATGGAATCGTATGGATGAATGCTTTCAAAACATCGTCATGGGGACGGTGAGCATTCTATGTGAGATGTGTTCTAAAAGGCAACGGTTAGCCTCGAGCCTCACCAACCGGGAATGACTGAAAATCAGGGGATATGCAACAAGGCTAAGTGGGTAGCACCCAACGAGGGTAAGGTCATCCCTATCTAGGTGTCCCTTTATATTCGGCTGTATGGGAAGTTGTTGATCCTAACCACGGGGTGTTCTTATTCGGACTATCCAGTAAGGGGTCGCCCCAGTCTTGTGTTGCAGGCGATCAGGGTGGATCCTCGATATGCTGATCTAGATCGGCTACCGTGACAGTGGTACCCTAAGGCGGACAGAAATATTCAATCCAACCAAACTTAAGAAAGTTTCATTTCCATTTTTATCTTCAGATAAGACCATTCATTAACCTAACATTGATGTAATTTGAATACACTAGGCATCCATATAATGCTATCATTATATACCAACCCATCAGTCTAACTATAATGTTCCTTCTTTTCCAGGTTAGTGAATTGAGTGCAAGAAAATTTGAGGTTGAACTAGGAGCACATTGCCATAATATAAATTTTGTTGATGTTGTTTGCAATAGTTATCAAGGTGTTTGTTTAATTGTTACGCACTTTACAAATAAATTAACTTGGCGATAAGTCATATCTTTTTAGGTGAGAATATTTATTGTTAAAGTTGCTTCTGTACTCGAGATGTTTGTTTTATATGTAACTCTGTAGCAAATGTTCATTGATAACAATTTTATATCATGATAATGTTTTACTTATTTTTCTTTCACTAGAAATACTCAACTGAATGACAAAATGTACTATCTTAAATGCATAACTGGCTCTTTGTTTCTATAATACATCAGTACCGAATGGACAATAATAAAGGTAATAAAGTCCATTCATAATAGATATTAGTTTCTGAATATGGTTAATAACAGATGCGTTTATAAGTGCCTTAATTAATAGTTGTGTTTATTATTCCTACATGGAAAATTTAATAGCATGGGCAATTTTAGCGTTTTATATGCCTATATTTACTATTAGAGGCTGCATTATTAGAGGCATTTCTTAATCTGTCTCTCCATTATTTGAGGGGCAGATTAATACAGTTTTATGCCTGTATTTAGAGTAATAAAGGACACTTTATTTTCCTTTGATGTTTTACTTTTGGTAGTAATATTTCTCTGAAATATTCAGCTACTAAATCTTAAATAATTAATAGAAAATCATAAATTTTTACCAATTGATTTAGTTTGAACTTTTCATGAATAATAGAAAGTAGGAAAACATAACAAAATTTGGATCTATTCACGGATCACCCAAGATGTCTTCAATATATATCAAAAAATTAATCAACGTAGTCTCAATTTATTTGAATAAAGCAAAGTATTAAAGGAAAATAATTTGTAATACATTTAAAAACTTGCGAACTAAACTGTAATGAGCAGTCACCACTTTATAAAGATACCCCCTTCAAAAGGGAAGTCTTTTTGATGATACTTAATTCGCTTCTATCATATTCCCACCCTTTAACACACTTAGGTCACTTTTAATCAAATGTGTCAATTAAGTATGATAAAAAACTAAGAAAAAACTTATGAAACATAACATGTCTGTATGGCGCTTAATTAGAAAGAGTACAAGGCGTCAAGAATACACAGGATGGAAAAGAAATTTTCAAAACATTAGAATATGTAGAAACTATTATGTAATACCACGATTTACATTATCCTTTCAATCGAACATGTTTATTTTAAAGAATTAGTAATAATGTTTGGTAAAAAAAAATTCTTTGGCTTTTTTATGTAATAACTTACGCAATTATGACTCATCTGCACATATACTTGTTCGGATTAGCAGTATTCTGAATTATTTTTCATTATTAGTACATATTTGTTATATTTTTTGTTGTTTTACAAAATGTTGTTTGAAGAACGTTCTTACGCCTAATTGTTTTCTATAATTTTGCTTTTCATGATCTAAAGGATATAGCTTATTTTTCATTTTTTTCATCAATATTACATTCTATGCTTCTTAGAAATAGAATTTATGGTATATAATAAAAAATAGCTTATTTACATTTATCCAACTTCGTAAATATATGGGATCCAAATGTTTATTACAATAAATCTTATGTTCAATGCCAAATACGTTTACTAAGGGCATTAAAATTAGTTAGTATTTTTGATAAGTTAATTGAAATTATTGTCTTTATATTTATTCTTTTAAACCCTTATGTTAAACTACTTATATCATCATAGTTTTCCTTTTTTGAGTTGAAAATATATATAGATACAACAATTTGGGATGCAGTAGCATAATAAAACGATTACAATGCATTACCCATCTTAAATATTAGCTAAACAATTAATATAGTCACATATACATAGAAAGTCCGGACGTATAATATCAGCTTTCATTGCATTTCAGTTTGACTGATTTTAGAATCTTTTCTCAAACTTTATTCTACATTTAAGTCATATACGCTATAAGCAAATAGAATGAGATAGGGCATATTATATCTGTTTGTATATTGGTATAAGGATGCCGGTTGTATCATGTTTCACATTGGGCCTACCTGCACAGCCCATTTACTTAATTTGCTCTTATAAATACTTTGTACCGAGAGCATTGTACACAATCAAGTATAACAAATAATACATACAGTTTTGAATTTTTTTTACATGGTATCAGAGAAAAATAAAATTGCTTAACAGCAAAACTCGATCAATCTTTTGAGAAAATATCTCAATCGCATCAGAAGTTTTTCATCATTTGAGATATAGGTTATATTGTTCAACAAATATGCAACAAATCTTGAAGAAAAAATTTATCTAAAAGCAGTTGCATAGCAGGAAGGTAATTATCAGAGTTAATCTCATCATATAATATCCCCCTGCTGCTACTGTTTCATCAATTTATTAAGATTTATTTTTACTCGCCTAAAGTGCTGTGTCAAGAGCTAACTTGTCAGATTGTAGTCATCATACAATTGGGTGAGGCTACACCTCCCTCTCTGGTCTGTTATATGCCCTCTTTTGTTATATATCATTTTCGTGATAGGTTATCTTCATTATGGCAGAAGAAATCAGTGGCAATTCCAATACACCTAGTCAAGATTCAAGAACCACTCAGCAGCAATGTAATGCTACCCAAGATCTCATCAAGTCCGTAACCAAGCCACAAAGTCAAATCATCACTATACAGCTTGATGAATCTAACTAACTGCTTTGGAAATTCCAAATTGAGACTGCAATTAGAGGATATAGGTTGCAAGAGTATGTTCTTGGCACTCTAATCACCCCACCAAGATTTACTATAGAACAAGAAGGAAAATTAGTCAGTAATGCAGAATATACAATTCATGAGAGGCAAGATAGTTTGATTAGTTCTTGGCTATTATCATCTTTCAATGCCTGCCTGCTACAACAGTTAGTTAGATGCCAGACCATCCATAAAATTTTGCACACTATTGATCAAATATTTAGTTCATAACTTGCAGCTAAGATAATGCAATATAAAAGGCAGTTACAATACTTAAGGAAAGACAATGTCAGTATGAGAGAGTATATATCTAACGCCAAGACAATATGTGATCAGTAAGCCTCTGCTGGCTATCAAGCGACGGACACAGAGCATATACTGTGCATTTTAAGCGGACTGGATGGAGAATATATGTAATATCCCGGAATTTTTTAAATAAAATTAAATTGATATTGATAATTTGTTAATAATTATTCAAATAAATTTAATAATCTTCTTCAATAAATATTTAAGTTGGTTATTTTATCTTTTAAAATGATATAAATTGATTTCTATTTACAATACAAATATATGGTTTATATTTTAAATAGATTAGCATTTGTTTTAATTTTAAAGTAAAGCATATTTTCTAAGTTTTATTATTTATAGTAATTTGAAAAATTTGTTTTATTTAATATTTAAGCTTTTCAAAGTTAAATAAATGATTTTGGTTTAAATTTAACAATTGAATCATGTTTTAAAATTCTAATATATACATTATAAATTGGAAATTTTGTTTTAATTAGCATTGAGTTTTTATAACTATTTCATAAATAAATATATGATTTTAAAATTGATAGGAAAATATTAAATGTTTTAAATTAAATTGGATTTAATTTTAAATTTAGAATAAATTCAACAAAATGGTTTTATGGCTTAATAAAATAGATATTTTATTAATAAAAATATAATTCCTTGTAAAATGATTTTAATTTACTAATAAGATATTTCTAAAAACAATATCAATAGTGTATTGTCTTTATAAATAGGTTTTGAATAAGAATGGCAATTGTTATTTTAAAATTTAATTTGTATTCATAACTTGATTTTTAAAATATTAGATTTGAATTTAAATTTAAAAATCCAAAGTATAGATTTTTCTTTTTGTTTTAATTTTTATATGTATAAGTTTTAATTTATAAACATGATTTATTTTTATTTGTTTTCCAAATTTATATACATATTAAATATAAATTAACAAATCAATTAGGCCTAATGCATATATTAACATATTAATTTAAATACAAATTACCTTACAAAGACAAGTGTATAAATTTAAGCAACCTATAAACAAGTGTAATTAGAGTAAGCATTTCATTTGCAAATGTTGAGATTATTTACAAGTGGCATTTGAAATTTTGTTTTCTTTTATTTTTATTTACAAATAATTTCAACCTTTATATAAACAAACCTTCTTTTCCTTTCATTCTTTCTCTTTTCTAAATCTATAAGCTAAATTCAAATCTAAAGCTTAGTTAACAAATCTGAGAATAACTTATAACCATTTCTAAAAAATCAGTAATCATCTTCATTTCAATATGAAAAGCCTGAATCATTTTCCATGTAAACAAATCCTATTCAATTCCAAACATGCAAATCAATCCCCTCTGAAAATCTGAAATTCATGTAAACATGAAAAACAAAATTGGCAACTTCATCAAAAAAAACGGCCTGCACACCTTTTCTTCCTGCATGCATTTTTGGGAAGCCTGCAAATGAAAACTGGGATCAAACATTTGCAGTAGATCCAGATGGAAGTTTTTAAATGTAATTAAAGTTAAAAAAAAAGAGCAAAAGCAATCTAAGGCTTTAAAGAAAACAAAATTGGAAGCAACTCAAGTTTTGGAAAAGGAGACAATTCAGTTTCATGTCTTCTTCAAGCAAGGACTCTGCTCTTTAAAAAAAAAAGGCGAGTAACTCCTTTTAACTTAAAGATTTAATATGCATATGCTTTAATAAGTGGAAATTGATATATATATATATATATATATATATATATATATATATATATATGTTGGAATTTCTTGTGTACCTGTGATATGTGATGCTAGTATGATTTGAAAAAAAAAATTGTAGAACATCTCTGTTCTACATGTTAAGCTAGTTCTCCTATTTAATTCATTTTCTTTTGATTCATAGATTCTTAAGACTAGGATCTAATAAACATTGTTTGTTTGATTTTAAGCTAAACTTTAAGAATTTATTTAACTTAAAATTTAACTATAATGGCTCTGGAAATTAAACTTTAACAGGAAAACTCTAATCACTGTAATTTTCAAACATGTTAATTTATAAACTCAGAATCAAAAATCAAAAGCATCTACTAAAACTAGATTTATAAATCAAGAATCAAGATTTTTAGAATTAGGATGAGGTTGCAGTTTGGCTTTGACTGCAAAAGGGTTTATTTGGATTTGCTAATGATTTATGTTTAATGTGGCTTGGTGTTCTTCCTGGTGATGGAAGAGAGGTAGGTGAAGCTAGGAAAAATACTAATTGGTGATAAAATTAATCAGAATAGTTGCGGTAGGGAAAATTCAGATGGAACCCTAGTTTTTAGGATGTTTTGATGAATCGAACTTTTCGATCTGTTCAAGCGACCGAGTGCTTTGATATTTTGGATATAGGTAGTTTGATTTTAGTTGAAGCCGTGGACGAAGTTGTTGACCCGCTGATGGACGGTGGCCTGTGTTCTCGCCATTGACAGGTTTGAAGAGTGGCTTGGTTGTTGTTTCCAGGTTAGGGAATTTCGCGTTGGATTCTATTTGCAGGAATGATTGTACGATATGATGATCGCATCTGAATGTTGGGGTGTTTTTGGATGTAGGAGGATCACCACTGATGGTTAACGGTGGTCGTAATCACCGTGCATATGCACGGTGACGAGATATATCTGGTGATGTTGGGCTGCTAGTGGAAACGGGGGGGGGGGGGGGGGGGTTTCTGGTGAGTTGCTCGAAGTAGGTTGGTTGTTGACTCGGAGTAGGGGTGCATTTGTCTCGAAGCAGTTTTGTAGGGGTTTAGATATTCTGTTTTACAGGTTTTAATAATCTGTAGCATCAGGGTTTAAATTTCTAAACCCTGAGTCTTTTAAATGGTTAAGAGAATTTAAATCATATTTGAATTCAAGTTTTGAATTTATTTGAATTCAAGCTAATTTAAAATTTTCAGTTTAAATAAAATGAAGTTTAAAAGAAAATTTAGCCTAAGTTACTACTTTAGTTTGATGAAGTAGTTTAATCTTCTAAAAATGAAACTTTGTTAAAAAAAATTTGAGAAAGATTTGGAATTCAATTTAAAATCTGGAAATGAATTGCAGTTTTTAAAAATTTAAAGAAGGTTTAAATTTGACAAAAATTTAACCAAATATAAATTAAGGTTTTGAAAGATTAAAAGTTATAAATAGTTTAAACTTTGATAAGTTTAAAATTATTTTCATTTTAAGCTTATATTTAAATTGAAATTGGAAGATAATTTCAAAGGTATCTTGTTTCAATACAAAATTTGTGTTTTAAGCAAAATTTTGAAATGTTTATTTTAAAATTAAGTTAAGAATTAATGTTTTGAAATTAAATTATTAAAAAGGTAATTAAGAAATAATTAATTAATTAATTTAATTAATTATTAAGGTTTAATGCATATTGATTTAGGGGTTAATCAATTTGAAATTTAGATCATTAATTAGATTATTAATTAATGATTAATAAATTATTAATTAAGTAATTAAGTTTTAATCAAGGTTAATTTATTTAAATAATTAGACTTTAAATTATAAATAATTAAAGATAATTAAATTTGTAATTAATCTCAGTTAATTACTTAATAAAAATAATTAGAGAATGGTTAATGAAAGTCATTAACCAGGATTATTTAATAATTAATTAATTTGCTTAATTTTTAATAATTAATTAGATTAATTAAATTAATAATAATCATTTATGAATGGTTTGGGTATAATTACTTAATAAAGTAATTAAGAAATTAATTACTAAATGTAATTAATTTAGTTTAATGGGATTGTTTAATTTAATTAATTAAGCTTAATTAATTTTAAACATTTAGGTTTTATAAATAATTACTTTATGTAATTAATGATTTGGGTATTTACTTAGTTAAGTAATTAATTAATAATTACATGGTTGTAATTAAGTGGAGATGTTTAAGTGTGAAGTAATTTGGTTTAAATTACTTATTAATTAATCAAGCGATTAATTAAGAGATTAATTAAGGATAATTAATTTGTTTTAATATGGTAATTAAGTTAATTAATTACTTAAGGTAGTTAATAAAAGGGAATCATTAATTATTTTAATTAATGATGTAATTAAAGTTGATTAATTTAGATTAATTAATCAATAATAAGTAAGTAAAGGAAATTAATTAATGTAATTAATTACGGATAAATGTAATTAATTATGATTAATTAATTAATTGAAGTAATTAAAGGTTAATTACTATTTGTTTGAGAATAATTAATTTATGAAATTAATTAAGGATAATTACATGAATGTAATTAAGGGTAATTAATCAAAGGTGATTAATTAAGGTAATTAATAATGAATCATTAACTGATTGTAATCAATTAAATGATTGATAAGCAAGATTTATATCGGTGAAGTATTTAATTTAATTTAATTTATTTTAAATTAATTAAAGATGAAGGAATTAATTTAATTCATTTTAAATTAATTAGAAATAGAGATAGTTAATTTAATTCATTTTAAATTAATTATATTGAGATGAGTAAATCTTTGCTTATGTATGAATGGTTGACATTGATTGTCTTGGATGCTCTGAGATCTCAGTAATGAGATAAATGATATTGTGTGGTATGGATGTTTGACTATATTGTGATGATAACATAGGTTATCTATTGTGATGGTGAGATGTGGAATATCTATTTGATATTGATAATGTGGATTTCCTATTATGTGATAATGCTGATTATTAATTATTGTTCTGTGTGTTATCTATCTGTGTATATAGATACTGTATTAAATTATTTTAAAACCTTTAAAACAACTTGGACCTAAAAGACACTCTTTGGATTTCGATGAGACCGGGATCGGGTTTCCGTATTTAGATATTCGAAAACCACATTGATTCCAAATAACGTTAGGTCGTGAATCAAAGTGGAGCTTTGTGAAGACTCGAGGTGTAAGGACTATAAGTCAATATAACTCTGTGGGTGATTCCGTAATGAGTTTGACGGAATAGTACTTATAGATTCGAGATGGTGGTTTTAGAGTGCAAGGGTTATCATCGTTAACTTTGAGGGTGATTCCAAACGAGTGTAACAAGATAATGCCTTCGGTTTCGTTCGAACCCGGAACAAACTTGTATGGATTGAATGTTTTCAGAACATCGTCAGGTGGACGATGAGCATTCTAGGTGATATGTCCTATAAAGGTAATCGTAGCCTCAAGCCTCATCAACCGGGAATGCCTAAAACAGGGGAGGTGCAGCAAGGCTTTGTGGGTAGCCCCACTTGAGAGTGAGATTTACCCCGTCTAGAGGTCCCTTTTATTTCGGTTGTGTGGACGGTCTTTTGAGCTCTAACCGTCGGGGTTGTCTTGTTCAGAACTGTTCAGTAAGGAACGGGTCCGACCTTGCGTTGCAGGGGAGTGGGAGTACTCCTTGGTACGGTGATCTAGGCCACGTACAGTGACTGGCGGTGCCCCAGTAGCCCTGCCATTGTATGGAATCCAAAATCTAATAAGTTCCAACGGTTTTGATTGTATTACCCACTTTTGTGGCTAGTAGCTGGATTTTAATAATGTAACAATTTCGGCTATTTCTTATTCATTTGAAAACCCTAGACACTATTATAATATCATCGGATTTCCTATCAAATGTTTTGGTTAGCGTAAGGTAAATTTTTTTCCATGTTTATGTGTGGGAATTCTTACGTGATACCTTTCTTTCAAAAAGGTTTTTGAAAATTAAGCAACTTTTACCTGTTACTCACACCAGACCCATGTCTGACCCGGAGTTTATTTTTGTTTTTCATAAACTCTTGGGTACTCAAATTTTTACGAGTAGCCAAGGGAATTTATGTTAGGATTCAGGTTAGCTTTGACGAATTGTGGAGGAGCAAATGGAGTAGGAGGCTTCTGCGTTGTAGTTATCTAGTTTCCGCTGTGTTGGTATCTCTGAGTCGTTTCTCTGAGTTGTTTTTGTACTATATAGAGTTGTATAACTAGACAGGTGCTTATAACTGTCTAGCATGTGATGTTTATCTGTGTACTCTGATATGGTTGTAAACTATGTAATATTTATGTTATTAATATAGTTTATTCGTTCCGCTGTTAGATTTTGATGTTGTTTCTTTCTTCTCTTCTTTCTATTCTCTTTTCTATCCCTTTCTTTCTTTCTTAAAAATGATGCGATTTTCTATGGTAAGAAAGTCGGGTCGTCACACTTGGTATCAGAGCAAGGTTGAGTGAATACCTAGGCTCTATAGTAGTGTCTATCTTGAGAGAGCGTATTTGTAATTTTATATATAACTAATTATATATATATATATATATATATATATATATATATATATTTCTACCTATCTGTTGGGTTACCTATTTAGGTTTTCCAATATAAGTTATAAAGTAGATAGGGTAGTAGTGTGTGTAACATGACTACCATTGGTTGGAGTTTGAATGTTTGAGGTTGGAAGTGTATCTGTCAAGACTGTAGACCTAATACCACCGCGAGCGAGTTTTGTAGTGATGAAGGATTTCATTGATCTCTGAAGGAAACCTGTGAAGGTTCGGAGTTCATTTCTGAAGTTGATGAGTAGAATTTGGATATGTTGGTTTGGCAGAAGTGAGGGATGATATTTTGAATACCTCAGGAAGTAGTAACTGCGTGATGAGATGCAGTGACTATGGATGTTCCCGAAGATGTTTTCTTTGGAACAAATTAAGGAAGTGAGTCTGCTTTAGTATTGTGGCTGTGGTCAGCTTGAGTTTCTGTTTGCTTTGAAGTCCAAGTTTCTCGGAGAGCTTTGTTTGGAATTCTTTGGCATCTGTGGCAGCAATGCAGCTCGGAGTGTTCTCGGTATTGGCAAGAGATCTTCTGGCTTAGAAGTTTTTCTGGAGTGGAGTTCAGAAGCTGAGTGGATCCGTTCCTTCGATGGGTTGGCTAATTAAGTGTAAGCTGTTCTGTTTGGTAAAGGAAGAACAGTTTTCTTTGGATTTGGTTTGGGTGGTTCGCAAAAGTGACTTGCGATTGTTTGAGTTTCTCTTGGGTTATCTGAGTTTTTCGGAATGTCTTCAGGGAGTCAGAGTTTGGTTCGCTTTTGGAGATTGAGCTTTTCTTATTGACTGGAATTCCAGGAGTGATACGGGTGGTTCAATAGTAAAATGGTTTCAGGAGATTGAGATGGTGTAGCAGCTCGGAGTTTTGGAGGAACTTCTGAATGATTCTTATGGATTTGTTGAACCATATTTCTGGCTGTATTGTTGACTTGTGCTTGCGATCTTCTTCAAGCATTCTTTTCTACTTCGGATCAGAGTTGAGCAGCGGAAGCAGTTTGGAAGTGCATCTGCTTTTCTTTTTTCGGACAGAAGAAGTTGTTGTCTTTTGATGTTAAGGAGTAGAGTTTGAGATTTTGATCTTGGTTGATCTTAAGGAGATCATTTTGTTGAGTTGATTGGTCTAGTTTGTTTCTAGAGGCATCAGCAAGGTTTGAGTTAATTAGTAAGGTTGTGGGCAGCCAAGGATCGTCTGGAGAGTTTTGTCGATATGAGTCGGAGAAATTTTGGATTCTGAGTCGGAGATTTAATTTTGGATAAGTTTTCTCCGATCGTAAAGGAGCTATGAGATTGGGTAAGTCTGAGTTGTTAGCTTTGAAGTGTTTTGGATCTTTTCTGTGACCTTGGAGAATTAAGTGATTGATCTACAGGATTGAATTGCCAGTTTGAATAACTGGGATTCGATGGGTTTCACGTAACTCTGAGGGAGTAGGTGTATGATCTATCTCTGGTTGTGGAACCAGCAGTTTTGGAGTTTTGGTTGTTGAGTCAGACTCGTCTATAGTCTGATATGTTGTCTAGTGTGATAGATATAGTTGAATAGGAGCTTTGTAGCTTCATAATATTGTTTGTTTGGATTCTCTAGAGCGAGTATCCCGGTATATATATATACACACCTGGGGAAACTCGATAAAAATTTATCCAGAATTTTGTCTGGATAATTAGATTTGTTTGATTGGTTGATATGGTTGTCAGCATATGTTTGATATATGCTTGTGTTTAAAATTTAAAATTTAATGGGATTATTAAATTACCTTTGTCTTAAATTTCGAGGACGAAAATCTTTTAAGGGGGAAGGATTGTAATATCCTGGAATTTTTAACAATATCAATTTAATAATCTATAAAAAAATAAAATTGATATTGATAATTTGTTAATAATTATTCAAATAAATTTAATAATCTTCTTCAATAAATATTTAAATTGGTTATTTTATCTTTTAAAATGATAAAAATTAATTTCTATTTACAATACAAATATATGTTTTATATTTTAAATAGATTAGCATTTGTTTCAATTTTAAGGTAAAGCATATTTTCTAAGTTTTATTATTTATAGTAATTTGGAAATTTTGTTTTATTTAATATTTAAGCTTTTCAAAGTTAAATAAATGATTTTGGTTTAAATTTAACAATTGAATCATGTTCTAAATTCTAATATATACATTATAAGTTGGAAATTTTGTTTTAATTAGCATTGAGTTTTTATAACTATTTCATAAATAAATATATGATTTTAAAATTGATAGGAAAATATTAAATGTTTTAAATTAAATTGGATTTAGTTTTAAATTTAGAATAAATTCAACAAAATGGTTTTATGGCTTAATAAAATAGATATTTTATTAATAAAAATATAATTCCTTGTAAAATGATTTTAATTTAATAATAAGATATTTCTAAAAACAATATCAATAGTGTATTGTCTTTATAAATAGGTTTTGAATAAGAATGGCAATTGTTATTTCAAAATTTAATTTGTATTCATAACTTGATTTTTAAAATATTAGATTTGAATTTAAATTTAAAAATCCAAAGTATAGATTTTTCTTTTTGTTTTAATTTTTAATGTATAAGTTTTAATTTATAAACATGATTTATTTTTATTTCATTTACAAATTTATATACATATTAAATATCAATTAACAAATCAATTAGGCCTAATGCATATATTAACATGTTAATTTAAACACAAATTACCTTACAAAGACAAGTGTATGAATTTAAGCAACCTATAAACAAGTGTAATTAGAGTAAGCATTTCATTTGACAAATGTTGAGATTATTTACAAGTGGCATTTGAAATTTTGTTTTCTTTTATTTTTTTTACAATAATTTCAGCCTTTATATAAACAAACCTTCTTTTCCTTTCATTCTTTCTCTTTTCTAAATCTATAATCTAAGTTCAAATCTAAAGCTTAGTTAACAAATCTGAGAATAACTTATAACCATTTCTAAAAAATCAGCAATCATCTTCATTTCAATATGAAAGCCTGAATCATTTTCCCTGTAAACAAATCCTCTTCAATTCCAAACATGCAAATCAAACCTCTCTGAAATCAAACCCTCTTCAAATCTGAAATGCATGTAAACATGAAAAACAAAATTTGCAACTTCATCAAAAAAAGGGCCTGCAAACCTTTTCTGCCTGCATGCATTTTTGGGAAGCCTGCAAATGAAAACTGGGATCAAACATTTGTAGTAGATTCAGATGGAAGTTTTTAAAAGTAATTAAAGTTAAAAAAAAGAGCAAAAGAAATCTAAGGCTTTAAAGAAAACAAAATTGGAAGCAACTCAAGTTTTGGAAATGGAGACAATTCAGTTTCATGTCTTCTTCAAGCAAGGACTCCGCTCTTTAAAAAAATAAAATAGGTGAGTAACTCCTTTTAACTTAAAGATTTAATATGCTTGCCTGATCTATGCTTTAATAAGTGGTAATTGATATATATATATATATATATATATATATGTTGGAATTTCTTGTGTACCTGTGATATGTGATGCTAGTATGATTTGGAAAAAGAATCTGTAGAAAATCTCTGTTCTATATGTTAAGCCAGTTCTCCTATTTAATTCACTTTCTTTTGATTCATAGATTCTTAAGACTAGGATCTAATAAACATTGTTTGTTTGATTTTAAGCTAAACTTTAAGAATTTATTTAACTTAAAATTTAACTATAATGGCTCTGGAAATTAAACTTTAACAGGAAAACTCTAATCACTGTAATTTTCAAACATGTTAATTTATAAACTCAGAATCAAAAATCAAAAGCATCTGCTAAAACTTGATTTATAAATCAAGAATCAAGATTTTTAGAATTAGGATGAGGTTGTAGTTTGGCTTTGACTGCAAAAGGGTTTATTTGGATTTGCTAATGATCTATGTTTAATGGAGGCTTGGTGTTCTTCCTGGTGATGGAAGAGAGGTGGTGAAGCCAGGAAAAATACTAATTGGTGATAAAATTCATCAGAATAGTTGCGGTAGGGAAAATTCAGATGGAACCCTAGTTTTTAGGATGTTTTGATGAATCGAACTTTTCGATCTGTTCAAGCGACCGAGTGATTTGATATTTTGGATATAGGTAGTTTGATTTTAGTTGAAGCCGTGGACGAAGTTGTTGACCCGCTGATGGACGGTGGCATGTGTTCTCGCCGTTGACAGGTTTGAAGAGTGGCTTGGTTGTTGTTTCCAAGTTAGGGAATTTCGCGTTGGATTCTATTTTCAGGAATGATTGTACGATATGATGCTCGCATCTGAATGTTGGGGTGTTTTTAGATGTAGGAGGATCACCTCTGATGGTCAACGGTGGCCGTAATCACCATGCATATGCACGGTGACTAGATATATCTGGTGATGTTGGGTTGCTAGTGGAAAAGGGGGGGGGGGGGGGGAGGGGGGTTCTGGTGAGTTGCTCGAAGTAGGTTGGTTGTTGACTCGGAGTAGGGGTGCATTTGTCTCGAAGCAGTTTTGTGGGGGTTTAGGTATTCTGTTTTACAGGTTTTAATAATCTGTAGCATAAGGGTTTAAATTTGTAAACCCTAAATCTTTTAAATGATTAAGAGAATTTAAATCATATTTGAATTCAAGTTTTGAATTTATTTGAATTCTAGCTAATTTAAAATTTTCAGTTTAAAAGAAAATTTAGCCTAAGTTACTACTTTAGTTTGATGAAGTAGTTTAATCTTCTAAAAATGAAACTCTGTTAAAAAAAATTTTGAGAAAGATTTGGAATTCAATTTAAAATCTGGAAATGAATTGCAGTTTTTAAAAATTTAAAGAAGGTTTAAATTTGACAAAAATTTAACCAAATATAAATTAAGGTTTTGAAAGATTAAAATTTATAAATAGTTTAAACTTTGATGAGTTTAAAATTATTTTCATTTTAAGCTTATATTTAAATTGAAATTTGAAGATAATTTCAAAAGTATCTTGTTTCAAAAAAAAATTTGTATTTTAAGCAAAATTTTGAAATGTTTATTTTAAAATTAAGTTAAGAATTAATGTTTTGAAATTAACTTACTAAAAAGGTAATTAAGAAATAATTAATTAATTAATTTAATTAATTATTAAGGTTTAATGCATATTGATCTAGGGGTTAATAAATTTGAAATTTCGATCATTAATTAGATTATTAATTAATGATTAATAAAATAATTAAGTAATTAATTTTAATCAATGTTAATTTATTTAAATAATTAGACTTTAAATTATAAATGATTAAAGATAATTAAATTTGTAATTAATCTCAGTTAATTACTTAATAAAAATAAGTAGAGAATGTTTAACGAAAGTCATTAACCAGGAATATTTAATAATTAATTAATGTGTTTAATTTTTAATAATTAATTAGATTAATTAATCTAATAATAATCATTTACGAATGGTTTGGGTATAATTACTTAATAAAGTAATTAAGAAATTAATTACTAAATGTAATTAATTTAGTTCAATGGGATTGTTTAATTTAATTAATTAAGTTTAATTAATTTTAAACATTTGGGTTTTATAAATAATTACTTTATGTAATTAATGATTTGGGTATTTACTTAGTTAAGTAATTAATTATTAATTACATGGTTGTAATTAAGTGGAGATGTTTAAGTGTGAAGTAATTTGGTAAAATTACTTATTAATTAATCAATGGATTAATTAAGAATTAATTAAGGATAATTAATTTGTTTTAATATGGTAATTAAGTTAATTAATTACTTAAGGTAATTAATAAAAGGGAATCATTAATTATTTTAATTAATGATGTAATTAAAGTTGATTAATTTAGATTAAATAATCAATAATAAGTAATTAAAGGAAATTAATTAATGTAATTAATTAAGGATAAATGTAATTAATTATGATTAATTAATTAATTAAAGTAATTAAAGGTTAATTACTGTTTGTTTGAGAATAATTAATTTGTGAAATTAATTAAGGATAATTACATGAATGTAATTAAGGGTAATTAATCAAAGGTGATTAATTAAGGTAATTAATAATGAATCATTAACTGATTGTAATCAATTAAATGATTGATAAGCAAGATTTATATTGTTGAAGTATTTAATTTAATTTAATTTTTTTAAAATTAATTAAGGATGAAGGAATTAATTTAATTCATTTTAAATTAATTAGAAATAGAGATAGTTAATTTAATTCATTTTAAATTAATTATATTGAGATGAGTAAATCTTTGCTTATGTACGAATGGTTGACATTGATTGTCTAGGATGCTTTGAGATCTTAGTAATGAGATAAATGATATTGTGTGGTATGGATGTTTGACTGTATTGTGATGATAACATAGGTTATCTATTGTGATGGTGAGATATGGAATATCTATTTGATATTGATAATGTGGATTTCCTGTTATGTGATAATGCTGATTATTAATTATTGTTCTCTGTGTTGTCTATCTGTGTATATAGATACTGTATTAAATTATTTTAAAACCTTTAAAACAACTTGGACCTAAAAGACATGCTTTGGATTTCGATGAGACGGGGATCGGGTTTCCATATTTGGATATCCGAAAACCACATCGATTCCAAATAACGTTAGGTCGTGAATCAAAGTGGAGCTTTGTGAAGACTCGAGGTGTAAGGACAATAAGTCAATATAACTCTGTGGGTGATTCCTTAATGAGTTTGACGGAATAGTACTTATAGATTCGAGATGGTGGTTTTATAGTGCAAGGCTTATCGTCGTTAAGTCTGAGGGTGATTGCAAACGAGTGTAACAAGATAATGCCTTTCGGTTTTGTTCGAACCCGGGACGAACTTGTATGGATTGAATGCTTTCAGAACATCGTCAGGTGGACGATGAGCATTCTAAGTGATATGCCCTATAAAGGTAATCGTAGCCTCAAGCCTCATCAACCGGGAATGGCTAAAACAGGGGAGGTGCAGCAAGGCTTCGTGGGTAGCCCCAACTTGAGAGTGAGATTTACCCCTGTCTAGAAGTCCCTTTTATTTCGGTTGTGTGGACGGTCTTTTGAGCTCTAACCGTCGGGGTTGTCTTGTTCGGAACTGTTTAGTAAGGAACGGGTCCGGCTTTGTGTTGCAAGGGAGTGGGAGTACTCCTCGGTACGGTGATCTAGGCCACGTACTGTGACGGGCGGTACCCCAGTAGCCCTGCCATTGTATGGAATCCAAAATCCAATAAGTGCCAACGGTTTTGATTGTATTACCCACTTTTGTAGCTAGTAGCTGGAATTTAATAATGCAACAATTTCGGCTATTTCTTATTTATTTGAAAACCCTAGACACTATTATAATATCATCGGATTTCCTATCAAATGTTTTGCTTAGCGTAAGGTAAAAACTTTTCCATGTGTTTGTGTGGGAAGTCTTACGTGATACCTTTCTTTCAAAAAGGTTTTTGAAAATTAAGCAACTTTAACCTGTTACTCACACCAGACCCATGTCTGACCCGGAGTTTATTTTTGTTTTTCATAAACTCTTGGGTACTCAAATTTTTACGAGTAGCCAAGGGAATTCAGGTTAGGATTCAGGTTAGCTTTGACGAATTGTGGAGGAGCAAATGGAGCAGGAGGCTTCTGCGTTGTAGTTATCTAGTTTTCGTTGTGTTGGTATCTCTGAGTCGTTTCTCTGAGTTGTTTTTGTACTATATAGAGTTGTATGACTAGACAAGTGCTTATAACTATCTAGTATGTGATGTTTATCTGTGTACTCTGATATGGTTGTAAACTATGTAATATTTATGGTATTAATATAGTTTATTCGTTCCGCTGTTAGATTCTGATGTTGTTTCTTTCTTCTCTTCTTTCTATTCTCTTTTCTATCCCTTTCTTTCTTAAAAATGATGCGATTTTCTGTGGTAAGAAAGTCGGGTCGTCACAATATAAGGCAATAGTTGTCGTAATATCTTCTAATGAAAATATACCATCACTACAAAGTGTACAATCTGTACTCATTGCCCATGAAGGAATGCTTGAGCAAAAGAAACCAACAAACTTGGAGTATAATGCAAATTATATGTCAATGAGAAAAAAAAAATCAAGAAAGAAATCAAGGTAAAAGAATCCATTCAAACAACCTTATAGGTGGTCAATCAGGTGGATTTAGAGAAAGAGGTGGTCGATGGAATTTCAATAGTAACAACAGACTAAGATGTCAAATATGTGAAAATTATGGTCACACAGCAAATAAGTGCTTCTTCAGTTTTTATGTCAATTTCACGCCAGCACAACAAAGCAATAATAATTCAAGATCACAAAACCCAAGTGCTAACATGGTCAATGTTCACCAAGACATGGCAACAGACAATACAAGCACAGATACAACAAAAATTGAAGGTATACATAATGATAGCCAGTATCCAGACTCTGGGGCAACCAATCATGTGACAAACAAATTGAGAAAATTGAATCTGGGCAACAGAGAATACAGAGGTACACGGTTATTATATATGGGAAATGATAAATCAGCAAAATTTCTCACATTGGAAACTCAAGCTTTAATGGAACTAGACAATTATATCTTAACAACCTGTTAATGATTCCATTAATTAGAAAGAATTTAATGCGTGTGTCACAATTTTCCTAAGACAATAATGTCTATGTTAAATTTCATTGTACATATTATTTAGTTAAAGATAGCCTAACAAAAGAAATTCTTTTCCATGGTAGAGAACATAAAAGGCCTATACAAATTTGATGCTCCAAATTCAAGAAACGTTAAAAATAATGAAAAATGGTGTTACATTTCAAAAATTGAAATTGTTGAAAACTTTGATGTATGGCACTGTAAACTAGGACATCCAAGTATGAATAATGTTAGACATGTTTTGAGAAGTTGTGATAATACTCTTGTTAATAAAATTCCTAATTCTTACACTCTCGCATTTTGTCAAATGGGCAAGAGTCACAAGCTTGCATTTTCATATTCAAGAACTATATATAATAAACCTTTTGAACTTGTTGCAACAAATTTACGGGGTCCAACCCTAATATGCACTAACTATGGCTATAAATATTATATTTCATTTATTGATTGCTATTCTAGGTATGTATGTGTTTACTTTGTAAAATCAAAGCTTGAAACTAACAATGAAGTGTTGAAGTTTATTTCAAATGCAAAAAGGATGACAAACTGTCAGGTAAGGGTTATACAAACTAATTGTGGTAAAGAGTTCTTACCTTAAGGGGTTACTTTCAAATGAAGGGAATAACACCGAGGGTTACATGCCAACACACTTTAGAACATAATGGTCTTATAGAGATAAAACACGGGCACATTGTAGAAAATGGTTTAACATTACTAGCACAAGCATCTCTGTTGTTAAATTTTTAGCAAGATGTCTTCTCTACAGCGGTTCATTTGATTAACTGGCTACCAACAAAGGTACTAAAGTTAAAAGTCCAATGGAAGTGCTATTTAATGTCAAACCAGACTATCAAGACTTAAATATCTTTAGATGCCTATGTTTTCCCTATCTGAGACCATACAACACACAAACTTGAATATAGATCCAATCCATGTACTTTTCTAGGATATGCGACAAGACAAAATGGATACAAATGTCTTGATAGCAACGGAAGAATATATATATATATATATAGGCAAGTAATAATCAATGAGCATGAATTTCCATTTAGTAGTGTAGATACCAAAACAACTCAAAAAATACACAATTCAAAGCTTTCAATACCTCCAGTATTATCTTCACTAGAAGTAGTTATACCAATTAATAATATTAGTGACCATGGAAGGGGTGGTAACACTCCTCTACACACAGTGCCCATAAATGAATTAGTTCAAGAACAATTTGATGCACGAGTAAGCCCTAATAGTGTGAGGCCAGTCATAGATCATCATCCAGAATCCTGTCAAGTACTGCATGGCACTCAATCACCCAATACTGAACCAAAGGTCAATATTGATGAAGAAAGACAGCCACCTGTACCTACAAATACTAGATGCCATATGATGACAAGAGCAAAATGTGGCATATTCAAACTAAAAACATATAACATTGAATCTAAGATCATAGTGCTAAGTACATATCAGTAAGTAGCTATGGATGACAACTAGAAAAACGTTATGAAGGAAGAATATAATGCACAGCCAAAGAGAAAGACATGGGATCTTGTACCTTTACCAATGAATAAAAATTTGATAGGATGCAAATGGATATACAGACTAAAAGATAAATCTAGATGGTTCAATTCTTAAATACAAGGCAAAATTAGCCACAAAGGGGTATTCATGCAAATTGGACTTGATTTTAATGAAACTTTTTCTCCTGTTGTGAAACCCACAACCATCAGAGTTATATTATCAATTGCTGCATAAGAATTGGATCATTATGCAATTAGATGTTAATTATGCTTTTCTTAATGGTGAATTACAGGAGGAGGATATATGGAGTAGCCACATGGATTCATAAAAAGGGCAATGATCAGCTAGTATGTAAGCTCAAGAAAGTACTCTATGGGCTCAAGCAAGCACCAAGAGTTTGGTTTGACAAGTTGAAGACAACCTTGTCAAAACATGGCTATAATTCAACTAAATCTGATACTCCCTGTTTACTATGTTTCTCAATAGTATAATAACTTATGTATTAATCTATGTTAATGACCTTATTATTACAGGGAACGACAAATCAAAAACCATGAACATTACTCAATGCTTGAAAGAAGAAGTCTCAATCAAAGATCCGGGGAGCTAAATTACTTCCTTGGAATAGAAGTCAAAAGAACTTCAGATTCAAAATTTCACTTAAATCGTAGAAAGTACATCAATGAAATATTGTTGAACGCCAAAATGGACATGGAAAATCCTCTACCTACTCCAATGACAAGAAATATTCATCTTTCAAAAAACAAGGGTGAACCAATTCTAATGACAAGCAATACAGAAGCATTGTAGGAGCTCTGCAATATGTCACTATAACTAGGTCAGATATTTCATTCGGTGTAAACAAAGTGAGCCAATTTATGCAAAAACCTATTGTTGAGCATTGGAAAGCCATAAAGAGAATTTTAAGGTATCTAAAGAGGTCAATCAATCAAGGACTAATTCTATAATCAAGTGCAACTCTGTGTATCAATGGCTATACAGACTCTGACTAGACTACAGATCAGGATGACATGATATCTACAACAGGATATTGTATCTACTTAGGCAAAAACCCAATATCATGGTGTGCAAAGAAACAATCAACTGTATCTAGATCCATCACAGAGGCTGAATACCGAAGCATTACTGGTGCTACTGTAGAAATGATGTGGTTGATGTCTCCACTTATTAAACTACAGATCAAATTAAACAGCAAAACCACTATTTCGTATGATAATTAAAGTTCAATATCCATTACTGCAAATCTTGTTCTACACTCTCGCATAAAACACACGAACCCGATCTGTATTTTGTGAGAGAGCAAGCAATAACCAAGAATTTGGAGGTTAGATACATACCTTCAACTTACCAGAAGGCTGACATTCTGGCTAAGCCCCTCTTTCGACCAAACTTCACCAAATTTAGGCGAGCGCTCAACACGGACGAAGCCAACATCGATCTCAGATAAATAGCTTCGATTTACATTCCTAAAGCCTCTAAAAATGGAAAAGGGACTCATCAAAGCCCTATCTGTCAATTCAACCCATGGTTCGACATCTCATCTCATAAATCATCAACTCTCATTCATACTGTCTACCGCCTAAGTCTATTGGCTCTATTGAATCTTAGAGAAGGAAGAAAACTGCATTCAAAGGACCAATTTTCACCGGTGGTGCTCAAATTTGTGGATCTCGCACGCAAACCCTAACCCTAGTTCGGTTTGAGGGGGCTTATTGTAGCGACCCTGACCCGACCTTCGAAAATCGACACCGAATACGACACTCATATTCAAATGTCGTAGATCCAAACGTCGAATCTAGTTCGCTGGAGCTTATAACACATTATGTACAACACAACGGAAGAAATAGAATAAATACATATACAACATTTGATACAAAAACTAAATGATACAATGAATATTAATATACATAAGAGATATGATACAAGACAATAGCAGCGGCAAGAAAAGAAAACACCAACAGCGGAACAAAATCTCCAATAGAGAAAGTAGTCTTCAAGAAAGAACTCCAGCATCGGTAATCTCCATCTACAAGGCACCAATCCAGAACTAGCTCGAACTCCCAATAAGGATTTACAAAGATAAGCAAGTACAGTCCTGATCCAAAGACTGAACTAACTCCAAATAACCTGCTAAACCTGACTATCTGAAAAACCCAACTCTAAACTGTCCGTGTGAGAAAATTGTGGGCACCCAGAGTTTAGGAAAGGAACAATAAATTCCAGGTCAATCATGAGACTGGTATGAGCAAACAAAACAGTTGGTCTTTAAAATAGACAACAAGAGAATTTAAAATAAACCCGCAATGCTTTTTGAAAATGAAACTACCATAAGGCCTCCCGCCTCACACACAATGCAAACGCGGAATTGGAGGAGATTTCTCCTTATGATAGTCAAATATGCTTGATACAAGAAAATTTCTTTGATATTATTACTAGTGCATAGTGTAGAAAAACCATTTTGAAAGTATAATATAAATCCTAGCCATTATAGGCATTTCGCACTTATGCCTACTATAGCTACCATGTTCAATAGCAGGTTACCACCACATTCCATGGCAGGTTATACAACTAAAACCGTACAGGGCGCGTATTGTTTTGATTGGATTTCCAACAAATGTTCAGGTTAAGGAACTTCCTACTGTCCACGGGATCGCCTCTAGTGGGACGTCCTGAGAACCTAACCGGATCTCTGCCAACACAAGGCCGGGTTACCTCTATAACAAGGTAACTACTACTCGAGCATGCCATTCCCTGGTCCTTTGGGACCTTTATCCAAGGCGCCTCAAAACTACAAAGCAATCGCAAAGTAATAGATCTGCAGTATCCACATGAGTAAGTATCTGGGCTCCATACCATGATGCCACCCATTTCCAGAAGGAAATGACACACCCTAAAGGGAGCGACTCTCATTACCTTGCCACATCTTTCCTGTTTTGACCATTTCCTGGGTGTGAGGTCCTGATGCAGTCTCCTCCACAAAGCTACGCTTTATACAAAAGCCATGCTTTGATCACAAATGATCCTCAACACGCAGCAGCACTTAGCATGACACACTACCAAATTAGGAATATATCACTGATAAATATCAACTACATAACCTCTGAGCTCGTACGTATCAGAGAAGGGTGTTAAGCTAAGAGAATAAATTCTCCGCCACCAAGCAGAAATGTATTTGATAGAGATCAGTGTAATATCTCAAAGTGTAATATTGGATATACAACCATACAAGTCTGTTTCGGGTTCGAACAGAACCGAAGGCACTTTCGAAGAAGCCCTTGCAAATCCGGGTATCCACAATCCCGATCGAACTTCCCATCACATAAGGATCTCTATACCATAGATACTCGGTGCAGAGACAATCGATAGGTTATCCCAACGTTCTCGAAGACAACCGGTCTTCAACACCAGTCTTCAAATGCAATCCATAACGTCGTTTCATTATTCGAAACGGGTTATATGACACAAGGTCCACTCTCGGCTAAACCGAATAATGAGCGCAATATTTAAAAACGTATGGATATGGGATTTTCAATTAAGTCGCAACTTAAAAATCCAAAGCTTTTCTTTCAAATGGTTAACAAATTAACATTTCAAATCTTTTAACAAAAAGATTCGTTTCACAAAGTTTACCCCGTTTCACAAAGATTCATCCATAGATTTCCAAAACACTTCCATTTCAATTGAATTAACACATTAGATCTTTAGATTAAAGATTTAATTTATAGCTTTCAAAACACGTTTCCAAAGATTTATTCATAACTTGGAAAACAATCATTTTGGACTTGAAATCCTTTTAACACAAATTGGAAGTTCATTTCTTTTATGAAAGCTTTTATTATTTGAAAACAAATGGTTTTCGTTTTCGAAAAAATCTGATTTCGTTTATACAAGTTAAATCTTGGGTTAAATTTAAACTCCCAAAACAACGCTTAAAAATAGTTTAAAATCCATATAAAGTTTTATAACCTTTTTAAATCGTAAATAGAATTTAAATTTAAATTTTGAACTCAAGTTTTAATCAAATTTCAAAACTAAATCAAGTTGTTCAAAAATAACTTTTATCTTTGAAATTCCTTTTCAAAAGCTTTTTATTTTAAACCCAATCCATTTCCAAAATCGTTTGAATTTAAAAATTCAATCTTAAAACTATTTCAAAAATCTGTGACTTAACCCATTTCCACGTGCAATCCATATTTGTGTGTGTGTAAGTGTGGTCCAGGGGTTTTACACAATAAAAGTGAAACATCATCAATCATCACAAAGATATCAATAAGCGGTATAACCCATCACGCTTATCTTCATTCACAGATTCATAGATAAAGTAAATTTATCAATCACAAAGATTCACCATTATGATTCAATGTGGGTTTCGGACAACCAACTGAAATCCGACTCCCTGTCGCATCGAAATTCAAATGTCATTTTACGGGTCAACAGGTTTTCATATTCATACAATAGTATATTCATCACAAATGTATAGCAGCTCAGCACAAAGCATCACATAGCATCACATCACATATCAAATATATCAATCCATCACACAGTATTCAATAACAATAAAACGTCTTTAATTAAGATGGATAAATCGTGTGGTTTTACATTTATTACCCACATAATTACTTCCATTAGAAATTTTTTAATCAATTATAAATTACTATTAACTACAATTGATTAAGTCTTAGCCACCTTCAATAATTAATCCTTTCTTTAATTAATTATCTTAAATTGATAAATTAACCCTTAATTAAGTAATCACCATTGAATTAATTATCCTTAATTTATTACGATAAGTAACTATCCCTAATCTTGAATCAATGTTAATCACTTGATTGATCCACCTTTAATCATTAATTAATTACTTTTCAATTCATTAATTATTTCCAAATTAATTACCCTTCTCAATTAATCACATTAATTAATTTGTTCTTTAAATTAACTAACCTTTAAACACTTGATTTATAAGTCTTTAAATCATTAATTATTCATCTTTAATTACTTTCATTAAGTAATTATTTTTAAGAAATTAATCATTCTTAAATTATTTATTCCAAGATTTCTTGATTAATTAAACTTCTAATCATTTATTAATTATCCTTAATTTTATAAGTTAACTTATCCTTTAAGTTGACAATTTAGAAATATTCGATTAACTCTTTTATTTCTTTGTTAAATTTAATTAAATGCAACTCTTTTAAAATTATAAGTTTTAAACATTTCAAACTTAATTAACTTAAAATGTCCTCATTTTAAAACTTTTAACTACATATTTCATCTTAACATCGATCATAAATTTAAAATGGATAGTTTACAAATCATGTTAACTCAGATTGTTAAAGTTTCAGAAACTGGAATTTTATGAAACCCGAGTCACTACGAGTATTACCCGAGACAATTCACCTTTTACTTCGAGTTTCGTGAAAATCAACCCGAGTAGATTTTTTTTACAAAACTTAAGTTTTTTTTTCCAACTGTTACTTGATATAACCAAATTTACTCGAGCAATGACCCGAGACAAACTCAAGTTTCCCCGAGCAAACCCGAAAATCATGAACATGATTGCTTCTTCCCCAAACTTCAGCAATTACTAGATACACGATATGACACGTGCCCGTGCACGAGGCTATGACGAACTCCTGCCGTCGTCATCCCCTTTCGCAAGTCGACGACGATCGACCCCATCCTTCAGACCACTACAACCACCTGAATCGACGACGAACCCATAAATGAATTATTCGACCAACCTGAAACACAACTTCAATCACCAAATTCGATTCGCATCACTACCACAGGCCACCAGAGGTCACGTAACCCTGTCCGGAGCACATCTGATCAACCACTCATTGATTCCACCCTACCCGGTTTAGTCCGATACAAAGTCGACACTACATCTCCTAATATTCTGGTCTCATCCATACTTAGGTTTTAAAACCTACAATCAGGTCTCAAGATCGCCACAATCAACTAAAAATTTTGTGGGCAATTTTCTAATGATCAATAATGCTCAAACTACTTTCCATCTTGATTTCAACGAAGACGAACTTGATCGATGGATTTTGGCAAAAATGTCATTTCCGTTTATCTTAGAAATTCTTGTTGGTCACTCACTTAAAATTCACGAGATCTTCACGTAAAATCGCCATTTTGCAATACGAATACGTTTGTAAAATCAGATCTTAAAATTAACATATTCGATTTTCCTGATGTATATATTGTTCTACAGTAAATTTGAATTTTGTGAAATGGTTATATGATAAGAAATCTCCAAACTAATTTTTAAAAAAAGATTGTACTCTTATACTCATTTTATAATTAGAGATCAAGTCCTAATTTTTATTGTATTGGAATGATATGCATTTTTGAACAGATTTATCAACCCTGTCATGAAAAATATCGAAGGCATATTTGCTTGGAAGCAACATGCATTCCTTATTTATAAATGTACAGACATGTTTTCAATCATCACAAACATTATCAAAACATCACACCAAGCATAAGAGGATAAAAGGGATTAGTTTACTCACAAACAACAATAACAGAATCAAAGTAGAAGGTCTGCTCACCTCTTTTTGCCTGAAAACAGAAAGCTAAGGACAGGGAACAGAGAGGAAGTAAAGCCTGAATTTTTTTCTTCTTTAAATTCCTTTTGAAGCTTAGATCTACCAAGTTTGTTAACACAAAACTTTTTCTTAATTTCCTGTTATATTTACTTACTTACTTTCAGCAATAACAAACAATTTTGATTCTTTGCTTGCAGTTTAAATTATTATATATATATATATATATATATATAATAGGGGAACTCTCCTGCATTTGGAAACAGAAAACTATTTTGCCTTGAACTTGATTTGTTTTCCTGCAATTGATTGACAAAGTTGTTCAAATCTTTGCCTTATTTACTGATTACAACATTAAATTCAAATCCTTAAAAAAAATTACTTGCCTTTACTTATTTTCAGAGAATCTTGCTCACTGGAAAACTGAAGCTCCACCTTTTCTTTTTTAAAAACAAATCTGCAAATTTTTCTGAATTTGTTTGATGTTAAAACTTGATCTTGAAACCATAAATTCATTAAACTATAAGGTATAAAATTCACCTAAGATATAGAATCATAAACTACAGCTTGACCTTGTTGCTCTTGAATAATTTGTTTTAGATTTGAGAATTTTCTTGTTCTTTTCTTTTTTGATTTTTTTCCTTTTCCTTGAGTGTTGTAGTTTGTGATATCAATCTTTGTTATTGTATACTTTTCAGACTTGCTGAAAAGTTATTATAATTGCATATGGGGGAGCTCAAAAGTTTTCTTGTAATTTTAAATTTCATTATTTTATTTAATTAAGTATACTTGATGCTATTTATAGAAAAGATGATTATGGAACCTAAATGCATGTTGATTGCCTTTACTTCCTTATGTATATTTATCAA
The DNA here is from genome assembly GCA_030765085.1 of Allium cepa. Classification (NCBI taxonomy): domain Eukaryota; kingdom Viridiplantae; phylum Streptophyta; class Magnoliopsida; order Asparagales; family Amaryllidaceae; genus Allium; species Allium cepa. The sequence continues at coordinate 978,346,392 of CM060931.1, forward strand.
TTATGATATTACAAAGACAAAAGGATGTTTTAAAAAATAATTTATATCATATTTATTTTATAAATGAACACACATCTTTATTCGTTTGTGTATATATGTATATACATATACAATGTTAAAAGAAAAATTATTTTTAACCAAAAATTTACACTATATAAATGACACCTTAATAATTTTAAATGCCACTTATTTTAAAACATTTATTTTAAATTTAATTTCAAATTCCAATTCACTTGAATAAAAATTCATTTATGTCTATTACTTCTACTTACACCAATTCAAAGAAAGAAATGATTTTAAAAACTAACTCTATTAATAAGTGAATTTTTTTCTTTTTAAAAGAAGGTATGCATTATATATATGTATAATTTGAATTCAAATGATTTTTTTTCTTTTAAAATATTTATTATTTCTAGATTTTTAAACCCAAAAGAAATTGGAATTTATTTATATATAGTTTATTACTCATTTTATTTGTTTGAGATTTTTTTATTTTATATATTTTGAAATTAAAGTTCAAAAGTTTAAAATATATAATTATTTTTATTGACAAATTTTAGGATGTTATTTTTTTATTTATAAGATTTTAAATATAGCATTTCAAATCCATAGCTAAATTTTTAAAACCAATGTCCAAATCCATAAATATCCTATTTAATATGTAAAATTCAAATTAAATTACAATTTTATTCAAAAATTTATTTTAATTTAAAATGAGGATCGTTACACTTATAAATGAAAAGAATGAGATAAGGCATAGTATTTCTGTTTGTATATTGGTATAAGGATGTGGGTTCTATCATGTTCACATTAGGCCTACCCGCACAACCCATTTACTTAATTTGCTCTTATAAATACTTGGCACCAAGAGCATTGTGCACTATCAAGTATTGCAAATAATACATACAGTTTCTGATATTCTTTTATAGACTCATAGAGTTTTTCCTCAGTGGATTCGTTGTAACAACCCATCAAAATCTAAAAAACTGTCTAAATCATAATTGTTATATTATTAAGGATTTAATAACTTCAAAGTGAATCATCATAAGAAATTATGAAATTAAGAATAAAAAAATTTAAAATTCAAGAATAATTCCAACAGTATATTATTTCTACTTTATTATTTTATTTGATGGCATAAAGCATAATAAGATGAGCAAAACAGATAGATAAATATCTAGGAATGACAACAATAACACTTTTTTACTTCCAATCAAACGTACTTGCAACGCCCGGAATACTTTGCAGAGATTTGTTTGCATGCTACAATGCATTCATCATTTTCCTTGCATGATTGCATAATAAGTGAACAAACAATCTTTTGAGCCTCTATTCCTACAAATAAACTTATGAAAAATTGTTATTTATTGGAGCACTATAAATAAATAAATATATGGTTACAAGAGACACCTGAATCTTTTACAAGTAGAACAACCAAAAAAGAATACATAAATTGGTTTTCTTGAAATATATGGCTTACTAAAAAGTGGGATATTGTGAAATAGTTAAAGATAATGAAAAACGCATCCATATATATAGTGGTCTAGTTCATAAAGAAGTGTATTTTTGTATAATGGTTGGATTTAAATTAACTTGACATGTATTTTGCTGCATAAAACATATAAAAGCATTTTTTGCTTAAAATTCGTGTTAATCCAGATATTACAGTTAACCTTCCAAAGTGCATCAAGAAGTGTATTTGCTATAATGGTTGCATACAAAATAACTTAACAAATATATTGGTTTTTTAATTAATGTATAAGTTTTTTTCCCACTTAAAATTCATGACAATCCAGATGTTGTATTTAACCTTCCAATGATAATGTATTTAAGTTTCATTTTACACTACATTTAGATAGAATAAGCTTTTGGATTGATTCAAATTCATTTTAGTGCATTGTATATAATATCTATGAATTAAGTGTTTCAAAATGTGAAATTGATTTTAATTTCTTAATATTATTAAGCTTGCATTCGAAGGAAAGATACAAAAACTATTTTATATACAAAACTTTATTATGTGCATTATGTTTGAAAAGAAATAAATGACAAAATTCTTTGAAATAACTTATGATAAATTACATCACAATCGTTAGGAAGTTTATATGCTTCTCAATTTCCTACTTATTCAGATGGAAAATGTCACGACCCGAAATCTAGCGTCTGAAAAATCGACATTAAATACCTCATTTGTATTCGAATGTCGGAGATTCTAGTGTCAGACTCTAATTTGGTGGAGCTTATAACAACATTAGATGAATCAACACAGGGGAAACAAAATTAATTTCGTTGATAAACAAAACAGATACAACATTTGATTACAATAAATAACCACCATTATCAGGTGCTATACATGATACAACAACATTAACACACAGCGGAACAACAAAAGGGATACAATAACTTCAATAGAGTCTTCAAAAAGAATCCAACATACTTCGACTTCGATAAGATTTTCAAAAACTCCAAAGACTTCCAAACCAAAAACTTCCAAAATCCGACAGCTTCCAAAACCAAGGACTCCAAAAGACTTCTAGATCCAAATCTAAACTAGCTACAGAACACGGATGACCTGTTTCTAGGCTATCCATGTGAAAAATCATGGGCGCTCAGAGTTTAGACAGGGAACTATAAACTCCTGGTCAGTCATAGGACTGGTATGAGTAAACAAAAAAAGTTGTTTGTACAAACATAATTTATAAAAGAAATCCGTTATGCTTTTTGGAAAATGAAACTACCATAAATCCTCCTCGCACACACACAATGCAATCGCACAATTGGAGGAGATTTCTCCTTATGATATACCACCACGCTACATGGCAGGTTATACAACTAAAATCGTACAGGACTCGTATTGTTTTGTTTGGATTTCTAACAAAGGGCCAGGCTAACAAACTTCCTACACCGAATGGGTATGCCTTTGGAGGGACGCCTGGAGAACCTAACCAGATCTCTGCCAACACAAGGCCGGGTTGCCTCTATAACTAGGTAACCATCTGTCATGAGTATGCTATCCCCCGGTCGTAACCGACATTTATCGAGGGCCCTCAACACCAACAACCACGGAGCAAATTATCTGGGCTCCATACCAGAATACCACTTATTATCCTGAAGGAAATGCACATACCCTAAAGGGCGCGACCCTCATAGCCTTGCCGCATCTTTTTCTGTTTTGACCATTTCTGGGGTGTGAGGTTCGATTAAATCTCATCCCACAAAGCCACACTTTTCACAAAAGCCATACTTTGATCAACAAATGATCAGCACTCAGCATGCCACACTACCAAATTAGGAGTATATTACTAATAACCATCAACTACATAACCTCTGAGCTCGATGTCTCAGAGAAGGGTGTTAAGCTAAGAGATTAAATTCGTCGCCACCAAACAAAAATGTATTTGATAGAAATCAGCTTTATATCTCAAAGTGTAATATCAGACATACAACCATACAAGTCCATCCTAGATCTGAATGGAACTAAAGGCACTTCGTCCAATAAAGGAAGAAGCCTTTGAAATCTAGGTATCCACAATCCCGACCGAGACTCCCCATCACATGTGCAGATCTCTATACCGGAGCAACTCTGTGCATAGACAATTAACAGGTGATCCTTTCGTTCTTGAAAATACCCTGTCTTCACCACCATCTTCAAATGCACTCCAATTTCATTGTATCATTAATTCGGAATCGGTTTTATGACACAAAGTCTCTCCCGGCTAATCCGAATAATGAGCGCTTATTTTTAAAACACATGGATACACGAGTCACAAATATTCACAGTTATGATTCGATGTGGGTTTCAGATAACCATTTGGAATCTGACTCCCCGTCGCATCGAAATTCAAATGCGGTTTAAAGGCCAAAAGTTTCCACATTCACAGAGAAATGTATCACAGATATCACAGTTCAATCCACGACAATTCACACGATGAAGTATCACAATCACATATCAAAGGTATCAACCAATTCAAGGTATTCAACAATAATCAATCATCTATAAGCAAGATTAATTAATCGTGTGATTATAATTGATTAATCACATAATTACTTTCATTAATTATTCTTAATTAATGATTAATTATCCTTAATTACAAATTAATTAATCCTTAATTATTAAATAAGTAAATCTTATTTATTCATTAATTAATGTTAAATTATTAATTAACTAACCTTTAATCATCAACAAATAAATAAATTAATTATTCTTCAATTACTATCATTAAATAATTATCCTTTAATTACTGTCGTTAATTAATTAATCTTTAATTACTTAAACTTTAATTAATTAATTAAAAGATAAATCATTTAACTTAATTAATTACTTAATTATCAATAAAATCTTTAATTAACAACCCTGTAATAAATTAACTTAAAAGATTTAGGTTAATTAATAATTTAAAAACATTTCATCTCAATTAACTCTTTAATTACATCATTTATTTAAAATAACTTAAGAATTAATTTTTAAATAAATGTTACATAATTGATAAAGTAAACTTAATTACTTTTAAAAAATAATTTATTTAAAACCTTTATTAACCCGAACTTAAATCAAAACAATTAGTTAAAAACATGGGTTAAAAATATTTAAAATTTGAATTTGGTTTTAAAGTTGAATACTATATATATATATATATATATATATATATATATATATGTATATATATATATCAACCTGAGACCTCCCCGAGTGTATCCTCGAGCTATGATACAGTTTTCCCGAGACTTCCCCCGAGCCACTTTTTATTCTTTCAAAACTTTGATTTTTTTTGTTTAAGTTTTTATAACCCGATGTGTATACGTAAACACCCGATCCAAGACTCGAGCCACCAACCCATTCCCACGAGGACAACTTCGAGTTAAAACCTTTCTTCCCAAACCACAACTTACTGCACAACCCAAAGCATATGCAAGTTGCACAACGCTCCGACCACCTCCGCTCGACGCTGCGACACTCAACACGCAGGCGACAACCCGCATGAGCCTTACGAACACCTAGAAACCCAAAACGACGAATTTGCAATCGACCCATTCACCAAAACTGAAATGAAACTAAACCACTCTAGATCACCTTTTCCCGCCGCCTCGGGCCACCAGAGGTCATGCATCCATGTCCAAAGCTTCGTCGAGGACTAATGCCTCGATTCCTCTCGCACTAGTGTAGTCTGATTCAACGTTGACGACACCATTGTCCCGGGAACACGATCGAATAGAAAATGGGTTAAAACCCTAAATCGGTCTTGTCCTTCCTCCACGATGATCAGAAATTTTTCTGATCATTTTTCCCTAGCTCCTCATCACCTGGCTACCCTCAGCCATGATACCAAGACCAACGTGTTCATCGATCACCAGAATTTGCCACAAAACTCGAAACCGTTCAACCTCGAATTCCTTAATAAATATGATATTAAAAATCTTGATTCTTCCTTTAAAATTCATGGTTTTCCAAGGCGAATTTGGTGATATAGAAAAAACTAGAAATCATGATGTTCAAATTTTCAACATACATTGATTTTTTCTTTATTTTCCAATTTCCAGAAAATGCTTAAATAAATTATGCTAAAAATTATTTTTAAAACTTAAAACATGATTATACAAACATATTTTGTTTAAATGTTGAAACCTAAAAAGGACTAGAGAGAAAGAATAAGAATTTTTTAACAGGTTTGAAACCTGCAAAAACTGGAATAGAGGAAAATGCCTATTCTTAGACATGCACAGTGATGTTCACATACATATATACACATATTTGTACACATGCAAACAATTTTTGTAATGACCCTATATTTTAAACCATTCGCATCCGCAGATATCGGACTTGAATTGCTCAAAATATCGCGTTGTAAATAAAATTTGGCAAATCTCATAATATATAGTAAATAAATAGTCACAGATCACAGACACAGAGTAAATAATAATGCAGCGGAATTAAAGGAGATAGTAGTTCATGAAGCTACTATACAAATATAAGATACATCAGAGTTAAATAAGATACAACAGAAGAGTAACAAGGTACATCAGATACAAATCAGAATACATCATTGACATCATTGGATACTGAAAGCAAAGGATATGGCTGGATCTTCAAGGAAAGCACCAACTCCGAAGGTTAATCTTGAATGTCAAATCACTCAATCTGACTCAAGCGTAAAGAAAAACACAAAACACTCGAGTCGGGACATAAATACTTATGAACTGTAAATCAACTCAAGTGAACAGCAACAAAAATGCATCAGTAACTCAAAGGATGCTTGGGATCGCCCATGCTTTAAGGACCTGTTAAACTATTTACTATGTAGTAATATTGCGCTATTATAATAATGTATATAGCAAGATAAACTTACTTTTTAATAGCATTAAGGGGTTACCCATATAGCCCTTAACACAAAATAATGTCGATAGTCTATACAATACATGCATATCTCCTGATCGGGAGACTATGAGAAGATACTCCTTAGGTACGACACAAATAGAAACTCGTAGTAAGGCTCGCTATGGTAGGTGATATGGCATACGAGGCATTGCCAGGGTAGATATACCAATTATGCATAAGGCTGGTGGTAATGTAGCAGCTATATACGCCCACCTCGGAACACACTTCCAATCAAAATTGGAGGATGACCATCAAATCAACCACAAGTAAGAGTATAATATCGAAGAAGCGTGTCCGACCAGAGGAGCTACCCCTTTTGGCCCGGGATCGCTCCTTTTTTAGCCACCTTAAGCCAACTCATGGGAGTTGGGTCCACGTTATATACCTCAAAGATGTCGCCGCCAACCTACTTCATTCTGGTATCTCCACCGCGTACACGGTTGTTAGAGTGTTCGGAGTTGGTAGAGAGTATGACAATTTCCGATCTTGGTCTCTTTGACAACCAAACGTTATTATAACGCCGTGATCATTTCGAAATAGTTTATGCTTCGAAATCAAATCATTTCATTTCAAAACTATATTTCTTTCAAAATAGTTTATACTTCGAAACCAAAACCATTTTCATTTCAAAACTATATATCAAACCAAAATAGTTTATCATTCCATTTCAAACATATATTCATCTTTCAAAAGTCATAATATTTTCAAATCTATAACTCTTTCGAAACCCAAAGTACTTGAAATCATTACACTTTGAAAATCATAACATTTCAAAATCATACACTTGAAATTTTCAAATTTGCAGTCTAATTCAAATCAAACCATCAGTTTCAATTAAATTCAGTTTCCCAACAAAACATGTCAAATCTTATCAATTTCAAATATATATTTGATCTACAGAATAAACTACTTAATTTTTAATATATTTCAAAGCTTTAATATATCACATTTCAAAACTAAATTTATAATTTCATATATCTCAAATTTAACTTCATTATTACTTAGTTTTGAAATATTCATTTCATAAATCCAATATTATTTAAATAAAAAGAATTTGAAGTAAATCAAATATCCCTTCATACAAATATAAACTCCAAATATTCATTTATCGAAATCAAATATCATTCCATATTCACATTCTTTATCAAATAAAGATTATATCATTCAAAACCATTTCAAAATCATTAAAATATCATATCCTTCAGAACCTCATTATCAAATCATTATTTAAATTCAAATTCAAATATTTAAATTCAAATATCATTTAAATATCACATATGTCATTCATTTATTATTTCAAATATCATTATAAAATACATTTCAAAATTCCATTCAAAAGTTCATTTACTTCATTACATTTCATTCCATTTAACACATAACCAAATAAATCTTATTTAAATTCGAATTCAATTTAAATTCCTAAAAATTCAAATTTAAATATTAAAATATATATTCAAACTTCTAAAATTTCACAAACAATCAACTCTAAAAGTTAAATCATTTCATTGTTAAATTATAACAACGACAGCATTTGCAAAGTGCTATCGTGGCTTATAGTTTCCAAAATAGTTTAGTTCAAGAATAACGACATTTATAAAATTCCATATTAGATGTTTAGTTATTACAACATAGTTAAATTCAAAACAACAGCATTTTAAAATGCTGTCATAAGACAACAACATTTAGAAATGCTATTAATAAAATTTCAGATTTTATTATAATTTTGCAAAAACAATAGCAATTCAATTTTAGCAATTTTTAAACTTATAAATCATATTTCTAGACTTCAAAATTTCACATTTAAATCATTTTAACATGTGATTTGTCACAATAAAATTTTAAAATCAAATATTTAATTTAAAAACTCAATTCATTTATTAAGTCAAAATTTCACTGTTTATTAACTCATAAATTTAATAAAACTTCACATCTTATTTCAAATATCATTTCAAACTTTAAATTTAATTTACATTATTTACTTACATTTTTAAAATATAAATTTGAAGTCAAAATCACAATTACTTCAAATTTACATACTTAAGTTCACAAATTCAAAACTTAATATTTAGCTTTCTTAAAAACCATAAAATATATATTTTAAAATCAAAATTTCATACCTTAAAAATACATATCTTAAGAAAAATCATTTAAAATATACCACGGGGTCTGTATATACTTTTCTTACCTAGGTCAAGCGATATGCATATATATCATTTCAATTCGCAATTTAAAATGGAAACCCAGGTTCTATCATTTCAAACCCGCAATCCCAAGTTAAATAAAATGCAATAAAAATGGCTCATACCTATCATTTCAGCCCATAACGATTTTTCCTTATTTTAAAGTCCATTCGAGTATGTATCATTTCAACCCATAGTGGTTTCATTCCATAGGAAAATTGCAGTGTGAACATATACATATACGATATAAACAATGTCAATGTCACAATATAACGTCATATATCGGATGTCAGGTGATAATTAACAGAGTTAACATGGTAATAACATGGCATAGCATATCATATGATCATCATTAACTTACATAAACATTTTAAATTACTAAACAGTTTCCATCAATTCACGATTTCGTAAGTAAGATGTCAGATTGAGGAAGACTCACATTTATCGAAGCTAGAGACCACTACGTCATACAAAACGATTCCAAAGGCACAACAATCATGATTTGATTTGAATGAATGGAGGGCCTTGATATTGATCTTGTATACAACAAATAAACAAGACAATATAAATACATATACATAATACAAATATGAATTGAAACGAAATGGAAATTTGAATCAACAAAAAACATTACCCAGCTTTAACACGAAAGTGCCTAACCACGACAACATGGCTTGTCACAAGATCAAATGTGCTTGTTCTCACCACACTAAGCTCGGCCTAGGTGTCAACATAGCTCGAGTTTGGGTCAATTAGGCACGGCAACATGGAGATGAAAGTGTAGAGTAGCAACATAAAGAATACAATTGTTCAAGGCTAAAATGCAAGCTTGGATGCAACATTTTTGGCTCAGCCTATGGGCTAGTGGGCTTGGCCTAAGCATGGTGCAGCAGCGGACAAAGGTCATGTAGTTGCTGGTGGTGGTGGTCTAGGGTTGGCCAAAGTGATTGATGAAGGGTAGGTGGAGTATAGTGGCTTGACTAGGCAATATTGGTGGAGTTTGGTGCAAAGTTTGTGATCTAACCTCCATGGATGGGCACAGCTTGGTTAAAGTTAGAGGAGGGGAGGAGGATCCGTTGTAGATGATGAGGTGGAGGTCGGTGGTGATGGTGGTAGAGTGGGGATGAGCAAAGCTTGAAGAAGAGCAAGCAAAAATCAATGAAAAGAGAGGAGAAAATTAGCAAAAGAAGCCATGAACATTTTTTTTTCTTTTTCTTGAAGCCGTGAGCTTTCAGAGGTGAGAAGATTGTTTCATGTGAAAACTAAAGGAGAATACACGGGAAATGAAAAGAGATGGACGGCTAAAGCATGAAATGAAGAGGCAATACCAAATGAAAGGATAACGTCATTTGAAAAGTCACTCGAATATGAAAAGCTTTTGTCTCTTTGTTTTCTTATTTTTAATCAAAATAACTAAAATAAATCAGTAAAATAAAAATAAAATCTGAACAAAAATAAAATGAAAAATAACATAAAATATAATTTAAGGAAAAATAGAAAATAATTAAGAAAATAGCTAATATATTTGAAACTAGACTTTAAAAATTGAAAACGATATACAATAAACATTAGAAAATTATAACAACACTTTAAAAATGTTTTAAAAATAAAATATATACATAACATATAATATAACACATATATACACAAGATATGATAAAAAAAATATTATTTATAAAAATTAAAATAAACAATTTGTTAAATAAAATAATTTACACACAATATTGTAAAAAGCATAACTTTCACAATATAAATCGGATTTCAACAAATCGAAAAGCAGTCTTCTTGAAATTTTATTTAATCTCTTAATAAAAGATAAAATTAAAATTTTCAAATATTTAAAATTTAAATTTGAAAGTCAAAGTTTGACCATATTGACCAAAATTCACATTTCCTGGAAATATTCAATTTATTCATGTTTGAAATTCTAATTCACATATAAATCAAAATTAATATTTATAATAAAAAGTTATCCATTTTCATAAATAAAATAAAGTTTTTAAATCAGGAGTTTCAATTTAAAATAAATTAAATATACAATTAAAATAATCATAAAATACATGGTTGTTACACTCTCCCCTACTCAAAACTTTTCGTCCTCGAAAAGGAATAAGGTACAGGAAAACACAGTAAAAGATAGAATGAAATAGGATTAAGACAAGATGATAAGAAGATTAAAATTACACCAGATAACCATTGTTATAGGTAAGTTTAACAAGGTGAAGATGAACTTCCCAAGATCCTCCATAATAAAAAAACACAAGCGCGAAAAGATCATCTAGAATATGATTCACCCTTTCCGCTTAACCAACGGTCTGTGGATGGCAAGCAGTGTTTAGATACAAAAATGAGTAGCAAAGATTGTAGAAAGGTTTCCAAACAGATTGATATAAGCAATAGCCTCCCCATTCTGTAGCAATATGGCAACCAAAAGATAGTTTGAAAAACAACATAAGATAATAAATTTGAAACCCTAAAAATTTCAACTTAAATTGAAAATTAATTTTACATAAGTTAAAGAAACCTTAATCATCTCAAATTTCGTTATCTTATTATCCAATTATCTTATTTTAACAATTTCTAAAATCATGGATTTGAAAAATCATTTATTATACCCATAATGTTTTCAATAAAATTTATTCTTCTTTATTACTAATTATAATTAAATTTATTCCTTCAAATACATTTTATCACCTATGTTAAATATATTTATGCTTATTATAATAGCTTTAAATTTATTCTTAGTTCCATTAACATAATTTTATATTGTAAATTATTCCATTACCCTCTTTTTCTTTATTTACCTCTGCTAATCTTTTTTTAACTAAAATTCAAGTGTATAACATTTATTATAACCACTCAAATTTTATTTATAAAAATCATTTTTATATTGTATACTATCCAATTACATATTCAACTTCTGAAAATTTAGGTAAGTTATATTGAAATGAAATTGTGTATTATACAAATAAAACTTTCCAATTTAATCATTTCACGCTTAATTTAGGAATTAAATTTCCGATAAATTCGAAACTATTTAGAGATAAATAAATGCACATATACTATATATATCCATTCAAATTTGAAATCATACATCAACATATGTTATAAATCCAGCCTTATTTTAGAAATTAAAATCAATTAAATTCGCCAAAACAAAATTGTATCAAGACTATAGAATGGTCTCTTCACTCTGAAACTCGAAAATGAACGTTGATGATGCTGCAGTCATCACCGAAGTTATTTTCCAGCGACAAAGAGAAGAGCACTAATTTTAAACTTTAAAATTCTTTGGAAACAGGTTTCAATTCAAAAATACTTCAAACAGTATATCCTTTAAAGCTTTAAATACAAGGTTTGAAACCATCGAAAATTAAATTCTCAAATTATTGTTTTAAATTAATTTTAAATTTCCAAATAAATTTATAACCAGGTTTTATAGTTCAATTATTTATATATGAAATAAGAGATTATGATATAAAAGTCAAATATTATTTCTTAACAACCAATTCAATAAAATGCAGAAAAGCTGTATGGTATAGTTATAAAATTTATTTCATTACTAAATTTGAAAAACATATTATCTCAGTTTGTTCTGTTCAAGTGTTTTGGAAACCTTATTGATAGCATTGATCAGACGAATCAATTAGAAGACCAAACCAACATCAAAAATTCAAACAACGTAATATATAAAACATTTTAAATATTAGTTTACAAATACACTTAATTTTTTTTGAAGATTAGTTGGAAACAAGATGAGATGATTAAATAACAGAATAGGAAGATGGATAAGCTTATATAAATCGCGGGCAACCTTAATCGGGTCAACCGTGACTTAAGGAATAAGATCGTTGTGGATTTTTCTAGGGTAAATCAACATTCGATCTCAAGAGATAGAGTTTGGAATTATAAGAGGTACTAGCATCTAAACCGAGGATATTAAATCTCTGGTGAATCGATGTTGTTGTAAAGGAGTTTCACCACTTTACAAATCATTTTAAGATTGGCGGGAAAGACGACTCAATAAAAGATCATTCGAAGTGGAGTTATGAGATACTCCAGAATCAAAAGAAGATGAATAGTGAGGGACACGAATGGATTTTGGAACTGCAGGGAACGTTCCAAAATTCAAAGGAATCGAGTCAAAAAGGAAGATATTCAAACACGAATGTAAGTGATTCTGTAACGACCCGGAAATTTCGATCCCGAAATTTCCGGATAATTAGTGAAAAGAAGAAAGAGAAAGAAGAAAGAGATAGAAGAAGAAAAGAAAGAAACACACAATCTCACATTCGCAGCGGATAAAATATAATATCACACAAATAATAGTTTTACAAGAAGAACTATATCATTACACTTATATCTTTATACAGCAGAGTTACATCATTACACAAATACCGGACAATTTAAAAAAAACTAACTTGACCCGGATAAATACAGCAAAACACCTCATACGTTCCTGCCATCCAGCTCGCCTCCTGAGTTGCAGAACGTTCTACCTGAAAATCTGTAATACTCGGTCTGACCCGAGCATTACATCAAAGTAACACCCGGGTCAGGCTGGAAACCAGCGTGAGTAAACCCATCTAACAAGGAATACAAAAGCATACGACTTGTATAAACCCAGGTAATTTATATCAATTTACAACTTCACAAACTGTTATAAACATTACTTATTTCACACATCAATTTCTAAGTGCCAAATTCACATTAAATGGTCCAATTCACTTAAATCATTCCAAACAGACTTATTAGTTTCACATATCAATCTATAAAGACTCAAAGTGGTTTCAGACGGTCTCTTCGAATCCACTGTCATCCTAACTCATGTTATTCAAGTAAATACAATATATTCTTAAATACCTGATGTCACTCACATAGCATTTCATTATCGATAACCACATTATCACTGTACAACCCAACATATCGTATTACCGAAACAATTTATGTCACATAGCACCACGATCACATACCAGGGTAACAATTAATTCAAAGCATTCAATATTGTTCAATCATCCATAAGCAAGATAAATTGGTCATACCATTTCTAAATCATACAATTGATTACCAATGAATTATATTATTTGTAAAATTGCTTATTTAATCATAAATTAATTATTCATTTAATTAATCATCTTGATTAATCATCCTTGATTATTCATTCTCTGGTTACATTATGAAATTAATCCTTTATTAATTATATAAATTAATTATTCTCAAGCAATTTTAGTAATTAACCTTAAATTAATTAACTACACTTAATTACATTAATCTCTAAGTACCCTATGAACCAATTAATCTTTAATTACCCTATGAACCAATTAATCTTGAATTATAGATTAATTATTCTTTAATTAGTATGTGATAAACCTTAATTATCAGTTACTTTCTTGAGATACAAATGATCAATCCTTAAATACCTTATTAAGTAAATTTATTAATTTATCACACCTCTAATTAATTACATTTAATAATTAATCTTAAATTAATCGCATTCATTTCTTCGATGATTGGCTAATTTGAAGACAGTAGATTAACTAATATAATCTAAGTTTGTTTTACCTATAATTAACTAAAGCAAGACTTATAACCAAAACTATTTTTAAACAAAATTTTAAAATTTGAAAATCCACACTTTAAAACTAAAATTATTTTCAAACATCATACCCTAAAACATATTTTATTTTTCCTTCTTAATTTGTTCTGCTTTAAGACTTCATATTGTTTGAAAACAATACAGGGTTTAACTTCTGGACTCCAAACTTCAACACGAGCCCAACATGCGCACCCATCCCCTCAAGACTTCGGGTTACCCACCCCAAAACGCGGGCACTCACCCAAGCCCAGTCCCTTCTTCTCCCCCAACAACTCAGATGCACGAAAACAACTTCGTGCACGTGCACGCCCATTCTGGTCGTCGGCAACCAGAGTAGCGATGCACCACAAGTCAACACTAAGCCTAGCGATACCCTCAACCATTGAGATCGACGCTAACGCCATTGGTTCAAAAAAAGGGGCAACCACAGCACTTCATCAGGGCACGAAAAAGAAACATGATCGATAAAATACCCTGCCGACGTCGAATCCCATCACCAGAGAACCCACCGCTTCGCCTACGAATGCTCCTCGAACTAAAGAAACTCTTCCTCCACAAATGATTCATTCCGATGAGAAGTCGGCACCACAATCTCCTCAGCAAATAGCTCGACCAAACCGCACCATCTAACCCTAGAGCGCCACTAACCGGCCACCACGATCATCGGTGACATCCTCCCTCATTTTTCCCATGTCCTGTGATACCACGGCCAAGTCCATGCCTAACTTCTACCCTCCTCCTGACTCTGATCAATGACAAAGGACAAATGTCCTAAAATTGATCAACACCGAATTTCACAATCAGTACTAAGTTAAAAATCACAAACTCTACTTTAAAATTCGTGATTCGATACTTCAATTCAGATTATATAATCAGAAGTTTTAAATTATCTTGATTGATTTTGATCATATAATAGGATTTCCACTGCTGTTGCTATTCCAAAGCTAATTGCTAAATAATATTTTTATTTTTATATATTTTTTTCTTTTTTAGAGCTGATATCATGATGTTATAATCAAACTTCATTTCAAGGATCCTAGTTTGAACTTACTTATATTTAGAGTTATGGATTTTCCCAGGGATTCAAAAAGACTGTAACCAAACAGAGGCCATTTTAAATATATACAGGCAAATCCAAAATATGAATATCAATTCAGGTTATGTCCATGCTAAAACATCCATACAATCAATCATTATCTCAGACGTTTCAATTATGTTAAGATTTGAATCTCAGATTCAAACCTTTTTTTTTTTAGAGAAAGCAGATTTTATTCACAGGTATTTCAAAAAACAACAGAGGTGACCGGGTTGAAATACTCACATAATATCCCAGAGCAGAGGACTGAAATGCTTTGATTACTTCTGGCTTGCTTGCTTGATTCTGCAGTCCTGAAGTTTCCTTTGTTGATGATGTTTGCTTTCAGGTTTGTTTTTTTAGATTGAATTCCTAAGTTTGAAAATAAAATATAACAATCTTGTTTACAGGTTATCTTGCATG
Source organism: Allium cepa (assembly GCA_030765085.1). Classification (NCBI taxonomy): domain Eukaryota; kingdom Viridiplantae; phylum Streptophyta; class Magnoliopsida; order Asparagales; family Amaryllidaceae; genus Allium; species Allium cepa. The sequence goes on from CM060931.1 coordinate 978,362,039, forward strand.
GACTTCCTTTGGTTGAAAATTTTACGGGTTTGATTCCTTGAAGATTTCTCTTTTGAAGATAATTTTGAGTTTTTGTAACGACCCGGTGTTTTCAACCATTCGCATCCGCACATGTCGGACTTGAATTGTTCAAAATACCACGTTGTAAAAATAAATTTGGCAGAACTCAGAATATGCAGTAAATAATTAATCACAGAATCACAGACACAGAATCAGAATACTCGCAGCGGAATTTAAAAATACTTAGTGGTTCATGAAGCCACTATAAATATTCTTACTCAAGTAAAATTTACATAGTCTTAAATCCAAATATAGTTTTAACTTATCAGTAAACAGTCCAAATGTCCACTAGTCTTGATTTCAAAATTTTAGATAAAGAACTGGAAAGGAAGTTTGCCAGCAGCTTGAAAGTGATCTACAGAAATCCTAGCTCCGGGATGAAAACTGAACTGCAACTCAGGCTGACCCGAGCGTAACATAAAACATAAACACTCGAGTCAGGACATACATACTTATATAGTGTAAGCTAATTCAAGTGTACTGTAATATAGAGCAAGTAACTTAAAGGATGCTTGGGACCGCCCATCCTCTAAGGATCCGTTAAACTATTTACTATGTAGTATATTGCGCTATTATAATAGTGTCTAATTGTAAAATAAACTTACTTTTTAATAGCGTTAAGGGGTTACCCATATAGCCCTTAACACAGAATATATTCCCATGGTCTATACAGTACCGTAATCTCCTCCGTACTGGGTGTCGTCAGAGGGCACTCCATAGGTATGGTACAAAACCAAAATCGTATAAGGCTCGCTATGGTAGGTGACACGGCACAACTAGGCAATACCAGGGTAGATATACCAATTACGCTTCCGGACCGATGGTAACGCGTAGCCGCAGCTACCGCCCACCTCGAACAACACTCCCAAATCAAAGGTGCGCACCAAAACAATCACAAAAGTAATAGAATGGCATACGAAGAAGTGCGTCCGATCAGAGGTGCTACCTCATTAATCCGTCGATCGCTCCTGTTTTAGCCACCTTATGCCAACTCACGGGAGTCGGGTCCACGTATTTACCTCATAGGAAACGCCACCACCATCCTACTTCATTCTGGAATCTCCACCGCGTACACGGTTGGTAAAGTGGTTTTCGGTATCGACAGAGAGTATGCCAGATATCCGATCCCGGTCTCTTTAACAACCAAACGTTATTATAACCCGTGGTTACAACTTTTAAAAATGGTATTTACTTTATAAATCAAAATATATTTCCAATACTACAATATCAAAATATTGTTTTTAAACATTGGTCATTTTAAATATACCATTTAAATCTATTCAATTTATTTAGGAATAAATTAAATTCTTCCATTTAAAACCATTCAAAATCAATTCCTTATTTTTATTAATTACATATTAACTTCCAAATTTAAAACCCTTTTCCCAAAGATTATTTCCATAAATTTGTTTTAAAACAATCAATTTCAGTTTCCGTAACACTTCTGAAATGCTACCTAACGTCTATAGGTTAAAATAGTTCAATTCTAAAAGACAACACTTAAATCCTGTAATAGATTATGTTCTTAACAATTTTAGTTTTTTTTTTAAATTCTAAATATAACCTATTATTAATTATTTTCTTAACTGAAATCTTACCTTTAACAAAATCCAGAATTTCCCAAAATAATTTATATTCCAAATTTTATTAATACATTTATTTATTTAATTAACATTTTTAACTCATTCAAATCATTATAACTCTTTATAAAAATCCTTTAAATCATTTAAACAAGAATATTATAAACTTCCATTTTTAAAAATAAATTAAAATTAAACAGTTAACTGAATAAATAAATAATAATCATCGTTTAGGCCTATCATTTCTGCCTAAACGATTTAAATTTACAGGGAACTTGCAGTGATGATTTAAATCAGTATATAAACATTAAATAATATAACTGCAATAATATTACAACAGATAAATAACTGATGAGGTGTCAATTTAAAAAGGGGTTTAACATCCTACGTTATATTACAGACAGATAACATTAAATAATAATTTACACATACACTTGCGATAATTCACAGAAATATAGGTATGTTTGTCTGGTGAGAAATACTCACCTGAAGGCTGCAGAAAAAATTTGATTCAAAACGAAAATCCACCGGAAAAGAAACGAACAGAGAGTAACGATCAAATATCCCGGATGTCACGCCTAGATTCAAATCTATAACAAGATCCAAATACCGGATACGTGACTTTAGAAATTTACGGTCAAAGCAAAAATTAAAAATAGGACGAGAATTAGTTCGACTTGCTCGACCACTCCACAGGGTATACTATCAAAACATAACGAAACTTTTCCTACCCATTACTGAACCATGCCTTTTCAAAAATCAAGGTAAAATTTACCTAAAGGCCATCTAGAACAAAATGGTGAAGTTTTTCTCCTATAGGCCGTGATATATGCATGTACAAGTGCATCCAATACTCTACTACCTACAGGCTTATGCACTGTCCCACGCAACTATAAAGCATATTGCAGTTATATGCTTTTATATGCAACTAAACATTTCCACCTAACAACTTCTCTGTTATCCGAAGTATTACAGGCTTTCTCCCTTTTTTTTTAACCGAATCTTATATATATATATATATATATATATATATATATATATATATATATATATATTTATAAAACATGCACGGATACATCATTTCTTCTTTAAAATTTTTACTATCATCAACGAATAACTACCCAAGTCAGTTACCTAAAACACGGTCAAGATTTCACTAAAAGCCTACCTATATGATATGCCTATATGCAACTGAAGGCTCACTCACTATGTCAACATGTTATATTCTGATGAACCCTGAAAACTCTCTTTCTCTCCCTTTGTTATATTCTTCTTTACTCTCGTTTTATATTTATTTATTTATTTATTTATTTATTTATTTTAAACATGTCTAACATCCTATGCAAAACAAAACTCACGCAACTCTCTGCCTACAACTTGCGTCTCTCTGCTATCTACTGTTACAAGATGGTAAAGCATGCACAGATCATTAGTGATACGTACATCCAGAATAACACTAACTACATCATAACTACACTAATTCCATAACCTAGCTTCCTACAGGTTATTGACCTGACTTGAATGAATTTGCAAGGTAATGCATTTCTCTTAAGACCTCATCATCAACACACATATCCACTGCTATTAGAAACAAGGTTTTTTTTCAAAATATATGTCTCATAGGAAACTCGGCTGAGCACTAGAGTGGTAGTCAGGGTTGGAGTGGCCGAGCCAAAAGATGGGAAAGCAAAGGAAAAAAACTGAAGAAGGAAAACGGAGAGGATGCAAAGAAGAAGAGGAATAGTAATATTACGTGATAGAAGCTTTTCTCCTTGTGGATGATGTTATGCAAGATGAGGAGATAAAATACGAACCAGGCTAATATATTTATAGAGGGGAGAGTTTGCTTTAGATGCAAGAAAACATATATACGTGAAGAAAATCAAAAGGGCTCGGTACAAAAATGGCAACATATCTTGGCATGCCTAAACAATTGATTGATAAAGCAAAATTTCGTACGTTCAAAAAGTTTGAATGTGAATACCTTGGCAAGAGATTGAAAAAAAAACGGCAGCATTGATAGAAGATTGAACGTTTTGCAGATAAAGAATTGATTTGAGGCGAAATCAATGGAAAAAGAAAAAGCAAGCAGAGCTCAGTGATTTATTTCCAGTTTTTATCTTGTTTGAATGGATAAGGCTCGTGTGATTTTAGGGACCACGGTTAGCAAATAGATTTGATTTTATACGCGTGATATTCATTGCCAGTTTATGAGTTTTGATTTCAACATTTTTTTTATTTGATAGTTGCGTGATTGTAGATTTAAGAAACGACATTTGGAAGAACTGATATTAGGCAAGAGATTGATTTTAGGCAAAAGATATTTGGATGAAAAGGTATATACAAAAGTTTAAAACAAATTTTGACAGTTAAAACAAAAGTAACGTTTGTTATAAAAGTCACTAACTGATATTTTAATCGATAAGTATATTTAAATATGATTTTTACTTTATATGCGTGATTATAGGAACGAAAAATTTTATCTTGCAAAATAAAGGCAGTGGAAACAGAGAGATATAAATAGCATTGTGAGAATTTGAAAAGATAGGCAAGGTTAAATTTGAATGCATGAGTTGATTTTAGGCAATCAAATATATTGGTCCATTTAGGTTGCGTGAATAAATGAATACAACGACATGCTCAAGAAACAAAAAGGTAAGAGGCAAATGCCAAAAATGTTAAAAGAATAAAATTTTGTATCACGCGCAAAGGAATGCAAAATTGATTTTCTCTCAAATGATATACGCGTGATTTAAGAAGAAATATATGGTATGTTTAAATCAAAAAATGGAAGAGTTGATTATTATCATTATATTTTAAAGAACAGTTACAAACAGATTTGAACGTTTCTCTTTTAAATTCAGATTTGCGTGCTTTTTTGATGCCTGGATATGCACGTTATTCCTCTGGATTTGAGATAAGGCTTGCGAAAATATTAATTGCCAGTTATACAAAGCTTTGGATTCTATACTTTATATGCGTGATTAAAGCAAGCGTTGATTTTGTATACAGACCATTGATACGATATTTTAAATACATATCGATGTTGAAATATGATTTTTAAAATACGCCAAACTGACGTAATATAAAACACCCAAAGTTATATAAAAATAACGTTTTTAATTTATACGTTTATTTTGTTACTTATACCATAAATTTTTACGCGTCCTTTAAACACGAAATTTAACAGTTCATTAATACACTAAATTCTTCAAAATTATTACTTAACAAACTTAATTGGTTTTCACATATTATATATATATATATATATATACACAAAATTCCTTTTATTAAAATTCAAATGGAGTTGTCTTTTAACAAAATTAACCGTTTCACAACTTTAAATTTCCATATTTAGTATTTTAAGGAAATGATTTAAATCAAATTATATATGTATATAAATTGGGAAGTAAATTTTACTGGAAAGAGAAAAATAACGGATTAAAATTCTATACGTTTTCTTATATATAATCTTATATATATATATATATATATATATATGGTATTTATTCCCTAAATTTACGCGCCCTTTTTAACGCGTAATTTCCCAGTTCATTTATACACAAAAAAATTCGAAATTCTGACCATGCTGAGACTCAAAATCGTGACCTGTCGTGAATAGCCCAGATGTCTTAACCACCTAAGCTATTAATGTTTTCTTAATTAAAACTTGATTTTGCTATAAATTAAGTTATTTACCATCCTCGATAAAAACCCAAATTACCAAATTAAAGTTAATTCTTAACCATGTCAAAATTTTAGAGATCTTATTATTTAATTAAAAATTTAGTCAATTTTTTTTTTTTAATCACTTTAAATAAACCCCAAAGTTTTTTTTAAAAAAAAAAATACAAGTGAAAAATACTTGTTAAAAAAATTGGGCTGTTACACTCTCCCCCACTCAGAACTTTTCGTCCTCGAAAAGGAAGAAGGTAGGGGAATAGAAACAACCTGAAAGAAAACTAAATTGAAACTTAAATTAGAATCATTAATCTAAATAATAAAAATTCAATTTTAAATTAATCATTGATTTCATCTATTTATACTTAAAATTTTAACATTTATTTATTTACATATTTACTTGTATAATATCCCTACACTAAAAAAAGAAAAATCATTCATTTTTTTTTCTTTCTCCAATTTTTTCACAAGGTATTATAACATTCTAATTTAAAATGTTTAATTTTAGTCCAAATTTGAAATGGTAATTTAACTTTATTTTTAAAGTAAATTTACCATTTCCCAAAATAAACCAAATTCCCCATTTAGTTTCTTCTTTATTCCAAACTATAATTAAATTTATTTTTCTCAATATTTTTCTCATCTATGTCAAATATTTTTCTCAATATCTAAACTATATAAATTCAATTTAAATTAATATTCAATAATTGATTTAATTCATTTGATTTTTACAGAAGTTAAATCAATCTTAACTATTTCCAAATTAATTATCTTATTATCCGATTATTTTCTAAAATCAGAAATTTGTATAGTCATTTATAATAATCATCTTTTATTCAACAAATTTAATTTTCTTTATTCCAGATTATTATTAAATATATTCTGCTTAATATATCTTATCGCACATATTAAGTAGATTATATTTAATATAACTATTCCAATATATTTCTAAATTTCCTTTAACACCATTTGATATTGTATATTATTCAATTATTATTTTATTTCTATTTACCTCTATTTGTCATGTTGTAACTGAAACTTTAAGTGTATAACATTTATTATAACCACTCAAATTTTTATTTATAAAATCCTTTTATATTATACATTATCCAATTACATAGTTAATTTCTGAATGATTTAGGTAAGTTATATTGGCATGCAATTTATACAAGTAAAATTTTCCAACTATATTATTCAAGTTTAAATATTCATTCCAAATTTGACTTTATTTTATCATTAGAATCACCTTTTAACATAAATTTATGAATTAAATTTCCAGTTAACTTCAAACCCTTTAGAGATAATTAAATACATACATATAGTATATGTCAAATCAAATTTAAATCATATATCTACATATATTATAAATTAAGTCATATTTTAGAAATTCAAATTAATTAAATTTTTGAAGCAAAACTACATCGTGGTCTCTTTACTTCGATACTCGAAAATGAATGTCGATGATGTTGTAGTCATCACCGAAATTATTTTCCAGCAACAAAGAGAAGAGCACTAATTTTTAAAACTTTAAAATTCTTTGGAAACAAATTTATATTCGAAAATTATTTAAATAATAATATATCCTTTTAAGACTTTAAACACAAGGTTTGAAACTATCGAAAATTGAATTCTTAAATTCTTGTTTTAAATTCATTTCTGTTTCCAAATAAATTTATAACCATGTTTATATTCAATTATTTATACAAGACAAAACCAATGGTTTACAAAACAATAAATAAAACCAAACACTATTATCTCTAAACAACTAGTTAAATTTTGAAAATTATACTTATATATATAATATTAGACTTTTCCTAAATAGGAATAAATTTTTTCAAACAAGGATAGAGATTCAAATTTTGCAGGACTCAAATTAAATAGAATTTTGATTTAAAGATAAGTTGAAATCAGAAGATCCGATGGTTAAATAACAGAATAAGAAACCAGATAAGTTTATATAAATCGCGGGCAACCTTAACCTGATCAACCGTGACTTAAAGTGTCAGATCGATGTGGATTTTCTGGGGTAAATCTACATTCGATCTGAAGAGATAGAGTTCAGAATAACCAAAGATACTAGTATCTAAACCGAGGATAAATATAAATCTCCGGTGAATCAATGCTAGTTGTAAAGGAGTTTCACCGCTATATTAGAATATTGGCGAAACTGCCAATTCACTATAAAGATCATCCTAAGTGGAGTTATGGGATAATCCCGAATCGAAAGAAAAATAAATAGTGAGGGACACGAATGAACTTCGGAACCGCATGGAACGTTCCAAAATTCAAAAAGGAAGAGATTCAAGCTCGAACGAAAGTGATTCTGTAAATCAAATTTACCATACATTCTAAGTTTTGCCTAGAGCCAAAGCTCTGATACCAGATGTAACGACCCGGTGTTTTCAACCATTCGCATCCGCACATGTCGGACTTGAATTGTTCAAAATACCGCGTTGTAAAAATAAATTTGGCAGAACTCAGAATATGCAGTAAATAATTAATCACAGAATCACAGACACAGAATCAGAATACTCGCAGCGGAATTTAAAAATACTTAGTGGTTCATGAAGCCACTATAAATATTCTTACTCAAGTAAAATTTACATAGTCTTAAATCCAAATATAGTTTTAACTTATCAGTAAACAGTCCAAATGTCCACTAGTCTTGATTTCAAAATTTTAGATAAAGAACTGGAAATGAAGTTTGCCAGCAGCTTGAAAGTGATCTACAGAAATCCTAGCTCCGGGATGAAAACTGAACTGCAACTCAGGCTGACCCGAGCGTAACATAAAACATAAACACTCGAGTCAGGACATACATACTTATATAGTGTAAGCTAATTCAAGTGTACTGTAATATAGAGCAAGTAACTTAAAGGATGCTTGGGACCGCCCATCCTCTAAGGATCCGTTAAACTATTTACTATGTAGTATATTGCGCTATTATAATAGTGTCTAATTATAAAATAAACTTACTTTTTAATAGCGTTAAGGGGTTACCCATATAGCCCTTAACACAGAATATATTCTCATAGTCTATACAGTACCGTAATCTCCCCCGTACTGGGCGTCGTCAGAGGGCACTCCATAGGTATGGTACAAAACCAAAATCGTATAAGGCTCGCTATGGTAGGTGACACGACACAACTAGGCAATGCCAGGGTAGATATACCAATTACGCTTCCGGACCGATGGTAACGCGTAGCCGCAGCTACCGCCCACCTCGAAAAACACTCCCAAATCAAAGGTGCGCACCAAAACAATCACAAAAGTAATAGAATGGCATACGAAGAAGTGCGTCCGATCAGAGGTGCTACCTCATTAATCCGTCGATCGCTCCTGTTTTAGCCACCTTATGCCAACTCACGGGAGTCGGGTCCACGTATTTACCTCATAGGAAACGCCACCACCATCCTACTTCATTCTGGAATCTCCACCACGTACACGGTTGGTAAAGTGGTTTTCGGTATCGACAGAGAGTATGCCAGATATCCGATCCCGGTCTCTTTAACAACCAAACGTTATTATAACCCGTGGTTACAACTTTTAAAAATGGTATTTACTTTATAAATCAAAATATATTTCCAATACTACAATATCAAAATATTGTTTTTAAACATTGGTCATTTTAAATATACCATTTAAATCTATTCAATTTATTTAGGAATAAATTAAATTCTTCCATTTAAAACCATTCAAAATCAATTCCTTATTTTTACTAATTACATATTAACTTCCAAATTTAAAACCCTTTTCCCAAAGATTATTTCCATAAATTTGTTTTAAAACAATCAATTTCAGTTTCCGTAACACTTCTGAAATGATACCTAACGTCTATAGGTTAAAATAGTTCAATTCTAAAAGACAACACTTAAATGCTGTAATAGATTATGTTCTTAACAATTTTAGTTTTTTTTTTAAATTCCAAATATAACCTATTATTAATTATTTTCTTAACTGAAATCTTACCATTAACAAAATCCAGAATTTCCCAAAATAAGTTATATTCCAAATTTTATTAAAACATTTATTTATTTATTTAACATTTTTAACTCATTCAAATCATTATAACTCTTTATAAAAATCCTTTAAATCATTTAAACCAGAATATTATAAACTTCCATTTTTAAAATAAATTAAAATATTTCAGAAAAATATTATATAAACCACGGGTCTGTATATAGTTTTCTAGCATAGGTCAAGTGATACGGATTTATATCATTTCAATCCGCAATTTACAAAACCCGGGTTCTATCATTTCCAACCCGCAATCCCAAGTTAAAATTAAACAGTTAACTGAATAAATGAATAATAATCATCGTTTAGGCCTATCATTTCAGCCTAAATGATTTAAATTTACAGGGAACTTGCAGTGATGATTTAAACCAGTATATAAACATTAAATAATATAACTGCAATAATATTACAACAGATAAATAACTGATGAGGTGTCAATTTAAAAAGGGGTTTAACATCCTACGTTATATTACAGACAGATAACATTAAATAATAATTTACACATACACTTGCGATAATTCACAGAAATATAGGTATGTTTGTCTGGTGAGAAATACTCACCTGAAGGCTGCAGAAAAAATTTGATTCAAAACGAAAATCCACCGAAAAAGAAACGAACAGAGAGTAACGATCAAATATCCCGGATGTCACGCCTAGATTCAAATCTATAATAAGATCCAAATACCGGATACGTGACTTTAGAAATTTACGGTCAAAGCAAAAATTAAAAATAGGACGAGAATTAGTTCGACTTGCTCGACCACTCCACAAGGTATACTATCAAAACATAACGAAACTTTTCCTACCCATTACTGAACCATGCCATTTCAAAAATCAAGGTAAAATTTACCTAAAGGCCATCTAAAACAAAATGGTGAAGTTTTTCTCCTATAGGCCGTGATATATGCATGTACAAGTGCATCCAATACTCTACTACCTACAGGCTTATGCACTGTCCCACGCAACTATAAAGCATATTGCAGTTATATGCTTTTATATGCAACTAAACATTTCCACCTAACATCTTCTCTGTTATCTGAAGTATTACAGGCTTTCTCCCTTTTTTTTTAACCGAATCTTATATATATATATATATATATATATTATTTTTTATTTTTTTATAAAACATGCACGGATACATCATTTCTTCTTTAAAATTTTTACTATCATCAACGGATAACTACCCAAGTCAGTTACCTAAAACACGGTCAAGATTTCACTAAAAGCCTGCCTATATGATATGCCTATATGCAACTGAAGGCTCACTCACTATGTCAACATGTTATATTCTGATGAACCCTGAAAACTCTCTTTCTTTCCCTCTGTTATATTCTTCTTTACTCTCGTTTTATATTTATTTATTTATTTATTTTTCTTTATTTTTTATTTTTTATTTTTATATTTTTAAACATGTCTAACATCCTATGCAAAACAAAACTCACGCAACTCTCTGCCTACAACTTGCGTCTCTCTGCTATCTACTGTTACAAGATGGTAAAGCATGCACAGATCATTAGTGATACGTACATCCAGAATAACACTTACTACATCATAACTACACTAATTCCATAACCTAGCTTCCTACAGGTTATTGACCTGACTTGAATGAATTTGCAAGGTAATGCATTTCTCTTAAGACCTCTTCATCAACACACATATCCACTGCTACTAGAAACAAGGTTTTTTTTTCAAAATATATGTCTCATAGGAAACTCGGCTGAGCACTAGAGTGGTAGTCAGGGTTGGAGTGGCCGAGCCAAAAGATGGGAAAGCAAAGGAAAAAAACTGAAGAAGGAAAATGGGGAGGATGCAAAAGAAGAAGAGGAATAGTAATATTACCTGATAGAAGCTTTTCTCCTTGTGGATGATGTTATGCAAGATGAGGAGATAAAATACGAACCAGGCTAATATATTTATAGAGGGTAGAGGTTGCTTTAGATGCAAGAAAACATATATACGTGAAGAAAATCAAAAGGGTTCGGTACAAAAATGGCAACATATCTTGGCATGCCTAAACAATTGATTGATAAAGCAAAATTTCGTACGTTCAAAAAGTTTGAATGTGAATACCTTGGCAAGAGATTGAAAAAAAACGGCAGCATTGATAGAAGATTGAACGTTTTGCAGATAAAGAATTGATTTGAGGCGAAATCAATAGAAAAAGAAAAAGCAAGCAGAGCTCAGTGATTTATTTCCAGTTTTTTTATCTTGTTTGAATGGATAAGGCTCGTGTGATTTTAGGGACCACGGTTAGCAATTAGATTTGATTTTATATGCGTGATATTCATTGCCAGTTTATGAGTTTTGATTTCAACATTTTTTTTAATTTGATAGTTGCGTGATTGTGGATTTAAGAAACGACATTTGGAAGAACTGATATTAGGCAAGAGATTGATTTTAGGCAAAAGATATTTGGATGAAAAGGTATGTACAAAAGTTTAAAACAAATTTTGACAGTTAAAACAAAAGTAACGTTTGTTATAAAATTCACTAACTGATATTTTAATCGATAAGTATATTTAAATATGATTTTTACTTTATATGCGTGATTATAGGAACGAAATATTTTATCTTGCAAAATAAAGGTAGTGGAAACAGAGAGATATAAATAGGAATGTGAGAATTTGAAAAGATAGGCAAGGTTAAATTTGAATGCATGAGTTGATTTTAGGCAATCAAATATATTGGTCCATTTAGGTTGCGTGAATAAATGAATACAGCGACATGCTCAAGAAACAAAAAGGTAAGAGGCAAATGCCAAAAATGTTAAAAGAATAAAATTTTGTGTCACGCGCAAAGGAATGCAAAATTGATTTTCTCTCAAATGATATATGCGTGATTTAAGAAGAAATATATGGTATGTTTAAATCAAAAAATGGAAGAGTTGATTATTATCATTATATTTTAAAGAACAGTTACAAACAGATTTGAACGTTTCTCTTTTAAATTCAGATTTGCGTGCTTTTTTGATGCCTGGATATGCACGTTATTCCTCTGGATTTGAGATAAGGCTTGCGAAAATATTAATTGCCAGTTATACAAAGCTTTGGATTCAATACTTTATATGCGTGATTAAAGCAAGCGTTGATTTTGTATACAGACCATTGATACGATATTTTAAATACATATCGATGTTGAAATATGATTTTTAAAATACGCCAAACTGACGTAATATAAAACACCCAAAGTTATATAAAAATAACGTTTTAAATTTATACGTTTATTTTGTTACTTATACCATAAATTTTTACGCGTCCTTTAAACGCGAAATTTAACAGTTCATTAATACACTAAATTCTTCAAAATTAATACTTAACAAACTTAATTGGTTTTCACATATTATATATATATATATATATATATATATATATATATATATACACAAAATTCCTTTTATTAAAATTCAAATGGAGTTGTCTTTTAACAAAATTAACCGTTTCACAACTTTAAATTTCCATATTTAGTATTTTAAGGAAATGATTTAAATCAAATTATATATGTATATAAATTGGGAAGTAAATTTTACTGGAAAGAGAAAAATAACGGGTTAAAATTCTATACGTTTTCTTATATATAAAAATTCCTAGTTCATTAATACACAAAAAAATTCGAAATTCTGACCATGCTGAGACTCGAACTCGTGACCTATCGTGAATAACCCAGATGTCTTAACCACCTAAGCTATTAATGTTTCTTAATTAAAACTTGATTTTGCTAGAAATTAAGTTATTTACCATCCTCGACAAAAACCCAAATTACCAAATTAAAGTTAATTCTTAACCATGTCAAAATTTCAGAGATCTTATTATTTATTAAAAATTTGGTCAATTTTTTTTTATTATTTTTAATCACTTTAAATAAACCCCAAAGTTTTTTTTTTAAAAAAAATACAAGTGAAAAATACTTGTTAAAAAAATTGGGCTGTTACAGTTTTCTTTGTTTACATTAATTTACAAATTAAATTAAAAAAACAATGTTGCCACTTGTTGATTCAAATAATACATAAGTGACAAATGTATTTCACATGAGTCCATTTGTTAACAAATGTTTAAATCTTGACTATTGTATTTACAATGTTTAAAACCATTTTTAAATTAATAATACAAGTATTTATTTTAATATGTTATGTTTACATTAATTTATATTTAAGGTTTAAACTTATATATATATATAAACTATGTTGTTGTGTTATTTAAAGATGAATTTTGAAAGCAAAGAAATGACAAAAATTTAAATCTTATTTTAACTCAAGCTAATTTATTCTTGATTAGGATAAATTCTAACTAGTTTTGAAAATTATCGACTTGAATTTTTAAAACAAAATTTCCAATTACAACATATATATACACACACACACATATATTAAGATTAGACAACATATCTTTTATTAAATTTAAAACCAAAGACTTCCTTTAATTATCAAAGCTTCAAATTCATCCAGATGTCAGAATTTGATTTGTTCAACTGAATAAAATTAGTCAATTATTCAATTATCAAAAATCCGGGCTATCACATTCCTCCCCCTTAGAATCTTTTCGTCCTCGAAAAGGAACGAAACTAGAATTTATTAAAATGCTTATTATTAAAAAAATTATTCTTCGAAACACCTTTAAATTCTATATAATATTACAAAACAGTTTTTATAAAAATACTTTTTATAGCTCGATGTCTCAATAAGTCCATCCTCGTTCTCACAGAAATTCGGTCATACGTTGATCAGGCGTAGGACTGAAAATCTATAAGTACTTAGCAGACCCGTTTTCAACACCCAGTGAAAATGCTAAGAAAATAATTTTATTGAAAATATAGAAAACAGTTTTTGAAAATAGAGGATATATCTTTAGTGAGAATGCTCTGGAAATCATCACCCCCATCCATGGTCACAGTTACATCCAGGGTTACGTTGTCGTCACAGCAAAAGTCCATGTAACTGCAGGCTCTCCACGGCCTCTCGATTACGCCATGGATCCCACACAACAGATCACAGTTACACCCAGGGTTACGTTGCTGTGATATCCCGGAAAATTTGGGCAATATAAATTTAATAATCTATGTTATAAATTTAATTTGATTTGATAATTTTAATAACAGATTTGGAATTTTATTTAATAATCATGTTTTAATAAATATTTAAATTAAAAGATTTTATCATTTTGAATAAATAAATTATTTTCTGTTTATAATATATATAATTGTAAATATTGTAAATTGACAAATTTTGATTTTTGAATTTAGTGAATGAATTGATTTTCTAATTCTAGTTTATTTTAGTAAATTAAAAATTTGATTTAAGAATTGGCTTTTCAAAACAATTTAATAAATAATGTTATGGTTTATACTATGATAAATCTTATTTGTTTTAAAATTTTTATTTAACTTTAAATTATTATGAATTTAAAATTTGATAAATATAAAAGCTAAGTTTTACTTTGTATTACTTGGGATTTATATATAAGAATTTACATTATAAATTACAAATGATTTTAGTTTGTTATAATCTCTTTTACAAATTATTTGATATTGCTTAATTTATTATTTTTAAATAAAAAATTATAATACTTAAGTTCTTATGAACATAAAAGATTTTGTAAGGAATAAAATGGTTGTTTTTAATTTTAATAGAGTTATATATGCATTTATATATGTAACTTGATTATTAAAATTTGATTTGATAAATTAATTTAAAGTTTTAATTTAATGTTTCAAAGAATAAGTATTTAAAAATATTTGAATAAGCTTGTATTTATATTTGTTTTGTTTCATTTCTTTTAATTAGAAGAGAAGAAATAAAATTCATTTATATATATACATAGGAAATAATGAATTAAGATATAAAGTTTTTAAACTTCAATTTAAATTAGAAATATTTAGATTACATGTGTAAGTCTCTTAAGACATTTAATTTACATATGTAAGCCATTAATTTAAACAAGTGACAAGTGTTGAAAATTAAACCAAGTTTCCTTTCAATTTTCTTTTTTTCTTTTATTTTTGTTAAAATCAAAAATCTACTTGTATTAATGCACTTCTTTTCATGCCATTTACTTTTTGCAATTCCTTTTCAAACTTAAGAGAATAATTTAGATTCTAAAATCTGAATTCATCTACATTCAAATAAATCTGCAAAATCTATTTCCCTCAAAACCAAAAACTATCTGAATCTCCTCAAACCTGAAATGCAAACCATAAACCTGTAGCTCTTCAATTCTAAGGTCTGAAATCAATTTGCAACTATACAAGAAAAGAAAAAAATACAAACCTGCAGTTCCATTTCTGTTTGAAGCATCATCAACCTGAAATGCATGTAAACCTGCAAATTCTTTCCTGTCTTTAAAAAAAAGAAAATATCCAAACCTGCATGTAACTTAATCTAGAAGTAGAAGCAA
This sequence comes from Allium cepa, assembly GCA_030765085.1. NCBI lineage: Eukaryota > Viridiplantae > Streptophyta > Magnoliopsida > Asparagales > Amaryllidaceae > Allium > Allium cepa. Next base: position 978,377,763 of record CM060931.1, read on the forward strand.
ATTGCAATATTTTCTGGAAGCATGCATACATCAAGGATCAGAAGCATTACAGCAAAAGCAAGAATGGATGTTTTAAAAAAAAGCATATGCAGTTTTAAAGCAAAAATTAAAAATAAAATCTGAAGCTCATGTGCTCTGCTCCTAAACCCAAGTGAGTAACAATTTTTATTTAATAAACTTTAGTATAAGTAGTTGTTTGTTACTCTGAAATAAGTGTATGACCGAATATGGTGAAAGCTTGGAATGTATGTATGTTTTTATGAATGCATGCTTGTTGTGACTTAGGTGTTTGGACCTAATCCTTGAATGTAAGTTAAAAATCCTGATCAAGTTCAAGATCTCATGTTTAAACATTTCTATAGTTTAAGTTTTAGTCGGATATGTAACGAACTAAAGTTAAATTTAAAAAAAAAATGAATGAGAATGATGATAAAACTGTGATGACACAGAAGAAAAAAAATGAATGAAACAGAGTAAAATTTCTGAAATCAATATGTAAATGATTCAGATTTAATTATTTAAGCTTATAAACGAATTACTTGATTTTTAAAACTATAATCTAAATTTTTAGTTTGCATTCAATGAAGTATTTCTGGTTTAACCAGGAAATACATTTTGGTTTAGTTCTGTCAATCTAGGGGTATGGAGATGCCTGAGTTTCTTTTGTTGTTGGAATGATGTATGTAGTTTATAGGAAAAATAATAGATGATGGATTAAAGCAACTAGGCAAACATGATTTGGGTTTGAATTTTATAACCCTTGTTTTACTGTTGTCAAGGGATTTGATCACTGTGATCAAATTAAGTGATCGAGTTCTCTCTAGTTCGAGCTGAAGATAGAAGGGGTATGGAGGAGGTTGTGACCGGAGGTAGAGATGTTCTGGTGGTCGGAGTATGGGGTTTTGGGGGATCTTCTGGTTCGACATTTTTTTTCCAGTTGAACTCGAATGTTCAAATTCGATTTGGGGTTTCTGGATTTGATTCGAAGGTTGGAATGGCTTTAGGGGGTAATCGATGACTTGTGTTGGTGGTCGTGAGTGGTCGGAGAAGGTCCCGTGACGGTGTAGGTGCGCGTCGATCTTGATGTATCAGGTGTTTTGGGGAAGAGATGGGGTCTTGTGGTTGCATCGGGTAGTTCTGTATTTTTGCTCGAAGAAAAGGGAGTTGGGACTCGAAGTAATTGAGATAAGGTATCGGGTTTTTAGTTTTGTTACAGGGTTTGGTAAACCTGTTAGCACAGGTTTGTATAAACCTGTTTTTATTTGAGATTTAAATATATTTTAGGATGAAAATTGTTATTCGAGTTACTCGAGTTGCTTGAGTCAGCTCGGGCTAATGATTGAAGTTTACAAATTGTCTTGTTTCAAATTTTAAATTGGAATTCGAAAAATAAAGAAAAGATTTAAAATATGTTTTAAATATAATTTAAATTATGGATTCAAGTTTAATTGAATCTTATGTATGAAATGATGAAGTATTTAAATTCAAATTTAAAATAACTTTAAAGGAGTTTATTGTTAAAAATGTTTTAAAAGAATTTGAATTTAAATTTGAAATTGGAATATGAGTAATGTTTAAACAAAGTTTAAACATGATTCATATTTGGATTTGAATCATTGATTAAAAATGAATTTAAGTTTATAAATTTAAATGTTTAGAACCAAATTTGAATGATAATGTAAAATTTATATGGTTGTAATTTAAAAAAGAAACTTGTTTAACTTTTGTAAAATTTCTTTTATAATAAAAGTATTATTGTCAATTAAGGATTTTAGATTGATTTTAAACTTGTTAAAGTTAATAATAAATTAATGTTTTGTATTTCTTTTAATTATTAGAGTAATTAAATGAATAATTAATTTATTTAATACATTAATGAAATAAATAATTACTTAAAGTAATTAAGTGTTAACCTTAAGCGTTTAGGATTAATTATTCTTTGAATAATTAACTTGTAATTTAAGAATAATTAATTAAATAAAATTAGTTTTTAATTAATGATTAATAATTAATTAATCAAGTAATAATGGATTAATGAAGTTTTAATTAACAATTAATTATTTGATTAATTAGATGTTAATTTGGATTAATTAATGATTAATTAATTTGTAATTAATAATAATTAAAATAAGTTAATTATTTTAGAAAATAATTAATGAGTTGTTAATAGTTAATGAAGATCATTAACAAAGGATTATTTAATAATTAATTAATGTGATTAATTTTAATTATTAATTAGATTAATTAATTTAAGGATAATCAATTGTGTAAGTTATTAAGTATAATTACTTATGTAAGTAATTAAGGAATTAATTACTTATTGTAATTAATTAAGTTTAATTTGATTAGATTAAGTTAATTAATTCAGTTTAATTAATTTAAAATAATCTTGATGATTTGTGAAGTATAATTACTTAATGTAATTAAATGAAGAGAAGTTACTTAGGAAAGTAATCAATGAGTAATTACTATATGTAATTAATTGAAGGCGATTTGATAATTGAAGTAATTTAAGTATAATTACTTTGTGAATTAATCAAGGGATTAATTAGGGATAATTAATTAAGGAGTAATTTATTTATTTAGTGAGGTAATTAAGGGTAGATAATTACTGAATGGAGTTAATCAAGGGTGGTTAACAGTTATGATTTAAATAAAGATTAAATTACTTAATGTAATTAATTTAATGTGAAAATGTAATTAGAAGATCGTTAATTATTATAATTAATGATGTAATTAAGATTGATTAATTAAGATTGATTGATTAATTAAGATTAATTAATCAATAATAAGTGATCAAAGGTAATTAATTTAGGTAATTAATTAATGAAGTAATTAAAGGTTAATTACTGTATTTGGATAAATATAATTAATTTGAGAAATTAATTAGTAAATAATTACTTGAATGTAACTAAGAGTTAATTAATCAAGGATGATTAATTAAAATGAATAATTAGATGATGATTAATTATTTGATTGGTAATTAATAATGATAAGCAAGGATGATATTGGTAAAGTAATAAATTTATTTTACTTTAAATTAATGGGATGATGTAATTAATTTAATTCATTTTAAATCTATTATATTTGGGTGTGGTTAATCATTGCTTATATGGTTGGTTAGTGTTGTTTTCTTTGAATGGTTGAATCTCAGATATGAGATAATTAATGTTGAGTGATTTGGATGCATTGGTTGCATTGTGAAATTGATATAGATTATCTTTTTTTGAATAATGATAATATGGTTTATCTGATATGATAATAAATTGATTATCTGTTGTGAATCTGTGGTTTATCTATCTGTGTATATAGATAATTGAATTGTTTTAAACCTTTAAAACAACTTGGCCTTAAAAGACACGCTTTGGATTTCGATGAGACCGGAATCGGGTTTCCATATTTGGATGTCCGAAAACCACATCGATCCAAATTAACGATAGGTCGTGAATCTAAGTGGAGCAAGTGAAGACTCGAGGTGTAAGGGCTATACGTCAGTATAGCTTTGTGGGTGATTCCGTAATGAGTTTAACGGAATAGTACTTATAGATTCGAGATGGTGATTTAGAGTGCAAGGGTTATCGTCGTTAACTCTAAGGGTGATTCCAAAATGAGTGTAAGGAGATAATGCCTTCGGTTTCGTTCGAACCCGGAACGAACTTGTATGGATTGAATGCTTTCAGAACATCGTCAGGTGGACGATGAGCATTCTAAGAAATGTGTCCTCTAAAGGTAATCGTAGCCATAAGCCTCATCAACCAGGAATGGCTAAAACAGGGGAGGTGCAGCAAGGCTTCGTGGGTAGCACCCACTGGAGAGCAAGATTGATCCTTGTCTAGAGGTCCCTTTTTATTCGGCTTAGTGGGCAGTTGTCAATGTACACCAACTGCGGGGTTGTCTTGTACGGAACTATTCAGTAAGGAATGGGTCCGGCTTTGTGTTGCAGAGGAGTGGGAGTACTCCTCGGTACGGTGATCTAGGCCACGTACTGTGACAGGCGATACCCCAGTAGCCCTGCCATTGTATGGAATCCAAAATCCAATAAGTGCCAACGGTTTTGATTGTATTACCCACTTTTGTGGCTAGTAGCTGGAATTTAATGAATGTAACAATTTCGGCTATTTCTTATTTACTTGAAAACCCTAGACACTATTATAATATCACTGGATTTCCTATCAAATGTTTTGGTTAGCGTAAGGTAAAAACTTTTCCATGTTTATGTGTGGGAAGTCTTACGTGATACCTTTCTTTCAAAAGGATTTTCAAAATTAAGCAACTTTAACTTGTTACTCACACCAGACCCATGTCTGACCCAAAGTTTACTCTTTGTTTTCTTAAACTCTTGGGTACTCAAATTTTTACGAGTAGCCAAGGGATTCAGGTTGGCTTTGACTAATTATGGAGGAGCAAATGGAGCAAGAGGCTTCTGCGTTAGATATATATAGTATTCCGTTGTGTGTTCGGTGTTGTCTTTGAGTTGTAATAACTAGACAAGTGTTTATAAATGTCAAGTATGTGTTGTATATCTGTGTACTCTGATAGTGATTGTAAACTATGTAATTTTTATATTATTAATATAATTTATTCGTTCCGCTGTTTAGATTCTGATGTGCTGTTTCTTCTTCTTCTCTTTCTTTCTCTTTTCTATCCCTTTCTTTCTTAATTGATGATGCGATTTTCTGGGAGTTGAAAGTCGGGTCGTCACAGGTGGTATCAGAGCATTAGGTTGAGTGAATACCTAGGCTCTGGCGTGGTGTCTATCTTGAGAGAGCGTATTTGTATTTTTATTATATATAATTACTTCTACCTATTTGTTGGGTTACCCGTTCAGGTTTTCCAATCTAGGTTATAAAGGTAGATAAGGTAGTAGGGTGTGTAACACGACTACTACCAATGGTTGGAGTTTTGAGTGTTGAGGTTGGAAGTGTATATTTTTTCGGGACTGTAGACCTAATACCGTCTCGAGTGAGTTGTGCAGAGTATAGGATTTCATAGATCTCTGAAGGTAACCTGTTAAGGTTCGGAGTCTATCTTTGAAGTTGGATGAGTAGAGTTTTGATCTGTCGGTTTGGCAAAAGAGAATAATGGTATTTTGATACCTTAGGGAATAGTAGCTGCTTGATGAGACGCAGTGACTATGGATGTTCTTGAAGATGTTTTCTTTGGAACAAGTTAAGGCGGTGAGTCTGCTTCGATGTTGTGGCTGGATTCAGCAGGATGTTTCTGTCCGGTTTGAAACCTGAGTTTCTCGAAGAGCTTTGGTTTAGGAAGTCTTTGGCGTCGGTGTCAGCAGTGCAATTCAGAGTGTTCTGGGTGCTGGCAAGAAAGTCTTCTGGTTAGCTGTTTTTCTGATTGGTCAAGGGAGAACAGTTTTCTTTGGATATTGGACTGGTTGATCGCAAAAGTGACTTGCGATAGTTTGAGTGTTCTCTTGATCTATGAGAAGTTTGTCCATATTTAGAAGTTGAGTTTTCTTATCGACTGGATTCTAAGAATGATACCGGAGGTTTAGTGATGCAACTTTGGTTCATATGAGGCATCTGAGTTTTCTTTTATGGATCTGTTGAACCATATTTTTGTAATGTATTATCCAGTTTGTGCTCGAGTTTTTCTTCTGCTTCAGATCAGAGTTATGCAGCGGAAGCAGATTGGAAGTGCTTTTGTTTTGTCTTTTCTGGGTAGGAAAAGTAAGTTAGTCTTCTGATATTTGTGGAGTAGAGATGGTGTTCTTGGTTTGGAATTGATCTTGAGAACTTCATTTGGTTCGATTGTTTTGATCCAGTTTGTTTCTAGAGACATCAGCAAAGGTTGAGTTTATCAAGAGAGTTGAAGGCAGCCCAGGATCGTCAAGAGTGTTTGGTGGATAAGAGACGAAGGAATTTGGATTCCGAAATCGGAGATTTGGTTTTGGGATAAGTTTTCTATGATCTAAAGAGCTATAAGATTGAGTAAGATTGGGTAAGTCAGCTCCGAGGTATTTGGATCTTTTCTGTTTTTTTGTGAGGATTGGTGTTTGATTTTCAAAGTTGAATTGTCAGTTTGGATAACTGGAATTCGATGTGTTTCACGTATCTCTTAGGGAGTACGTGTATGGTTTATCTCTGGTTGTGGGACCAGCAGTTCAGGAGGATGTGGTTGTTGTTTCAGACTCGTCTGTAGTCTGATATATTGTTTTGTTGGTAGATATAGTTGGATAGGAACTCTATAGCTTAATAGTATTGATTGTTTAGATTCTATAGAGCAAGTATCCCGATATTTATACCGGGGAAACTCGTGAAAATTTTATCCAGAATTTTTATGGATAATCAAATTTGTTTTGTTTGAATTGGTTGTTATGGTTGTTAGCATATGTTTGATAATATATGCTTGTGTTTTAAAATAAAATCTTAAAATAGATTATTAAATTACCTTTGCTTTTAAATTTTGGGGACGAAATTCTTTTAAGGGGGAAGGAATGTGATATCCCGAAAAATTTTGGCAATATAAATTTAATAATCTATGTTATAAATTTAATTTGATTTGATAGTTTTAATAACAGATTTGGAATTTGATTTAATAATCATGTTTTAATAAATATTTAAATTAAAAGATTTTATATTTTTGAATAAATAAATTGTTTTCTGTTTATAATATATATAATTGTAAATATTGTAAATTGATAAATTTTGATTTTTGAATTTAGTGAATGAATTGATTTTCTAAATCTAGTTTTTTTTTAGTAAATTAAAAATTTGATTTAAGAATTGGCTTTTCAAAAATGTTTAATAAATAATGTTATGGTTTATACTATGATAAATCTTATTTGTTTTTAAAATTTTTATTTAACTTTAAATTATTATGAATTTAAAATTTGTTAAATATAAAAGCTAAGTTTTACTTTGTATTACTTGGGATTTATATATGATTTTAGTTTGTTATAATCTCTTTTACAAATCATTTGATATTGCTTAATTTATTATTTTTAAATAAAAAATTATAATACTTAAGTTCTTATGAACATTAATAGATTTTGTAAGGAATAAAATGGTTGTTTTTAATTTTAATAGAGTTATAGATGCATTTATTTATGTAACATGATTATTAAAATTTGATTTGATAAATTAATTTAAAGTTTGAATTTAATGTTTCAAAGAATAAGTATTTAAAAATATTTGAATAAGCTTGTATTTATATTTGTTTTGTTTCATTTATTTTAATTAGAAGAGAAGAAATAAAATTCATTTATATATATACATAGGAAATAATGAATTAAGATATAAAGTTTTTAAAATTCAATTTAAATTAGAAATATTTAGATTACATGTGTAAGTCTCTTAAGACATTTTATTTACATATGTAAGCCATTAATTTAAACAAGTGACAAGTGTTGAAAATTAAACCAAGTGTCCTTTTAATTTTCTTTTTTTCTTTTGTTTTTGTTAAAATCAAAAATCTACTTGTATTAATGCACTTCTTTTCATTCCTTTTACTTTTTGCAATTCCTTTTCAAACTTAAGAGAATAATTCAGATTCTAAAATCTGAATTCATCTACATTTAAATAAATCTGCAAAATCTAATTCCCTCAAAACCAAAAACTATCTGAATCTCCTCAAACCTGAAATGCAAGCCATAAAGCCATAGCTCTTCAATTCTAAGGTCTAAAATCAATTTGCAACTCTACAAGAAAAAAAAAATACAAACCTGCAGTTCCATTTCTGTTTGAAGCATCATCAACCCGAAATGCAGTAAACCTGCAAATTCTTTCCTGTCTCTAAAAAAAAAAAATTATATCCAAACCTGCATGTAACTAAATCTGGAAGAAGAAGAAAATTGCAATATTTTCTGGAAGCATGCATACATCAAGGATCAGAAGCATTACAGCAAAAGCAAGAATGGATGTTTTAAAAAAAAAGCATCTGCAGTTTTAAAGCAAAAATTAAAAATAAAATCTGAAGCTCATGTGCTCTGCTCCTAAACCCAAGTGAGTAACAATTTTTATTTAATAAACATTAGTATAAGTAGTTGTTTGTTACTCTGAAATTAGTGTATGACTGAATATGGTGAAAGCTTGGAATGTATGTATGTTTTTATGAATGCATGCTTGCTGTGACTTATGTGTTTGGACTTGATCCTTGAATGTAAGTTAAAAATCCTAATCAAGTTCAAGATCTCATGTTTGAACATTTCTATAGTTTAAGTTTTAGTCCGATATGTAACAAACTAAAGTTAAATTTAAAAAAATTTAATGAGAATGATGATAAAACTGTGATGACACAGAAGAAAAAAAATGAATGAAACAGAGTAAAATTTGCGAAATCAATATGTAAATGATTCAGATTTAATTATTTAAGCTTATAAACGAATTACTTGATTTTTAACTTGATTTTTAAAACTATAATCTAAATTTTTAGTTTGCATTCAATGAAGTATTTCTGGTTTAACCAGGAAATACATTTTGGTTTAGTTCTGTCAATCTAGGGGTATGGAGATGTCTGAGTTTCTTTTGTTGTTGGAATGATGTGTGTAGTTTATAGGAAAAATAATAGATGATGGATTAAAGAAACTAGGCAAACATGACTTGGGTTTGAATTTTATAACCCTAGTTTTACTGTTGTCAAGGGATTTGATCACTGTGATCAAATTAAGTGATCGAGTTCTCTCTAGTTCGAGCTGAAGATAGAAGGGGTATGGTGGAGGTTGTGACCGGAGGTAGAGATGTTCTGGTGGTCGGAGTATGGGGTTTTGGGGGATCTTCTGGTTCGACATTTTTTTTCTCAGTTGAACTCGAATGTTCAAATTCGATTTGGGGTTTCTGGATTTGATTCGAAGGTTGGAATGGCTTTAGGGGGTGATCGATGACTTGTGTGGGTGGTCGTGAGTGGTCGGAGAAGGTTGTCGTGACGGTGCAGGTGCACGTCGATCTTGATGTTTCAGCTGTTTTGGGGAAGAGATGGGGTCTTGTGGTTGCATTGGGTAGTTCTGTATTTTTGTTCGAAGAAAAGGGAGTTGGGACTCGAAGTAATGGAGATAAGGTATCGGGTTTTTAGTTTTGTTACAGGGTTTGGTAAACCTGTTAGCACAGGTTTGTATAAACCTGTTTTTATTTGAGATTTAAATAGATTTTAGGATGAAAATTGTTATTTGAGTTACTCGAGTTGCTTGAGTCAGCTCGGGCTAATGATTGAAGTTTAGAAATTGTCTTGTTTTAAATTTTAAATTGGAATTTGAAAAATAAAGCAAAGATTTAAAATATGTTTTAAATCTAAATTATGGATTCAAGTTTGATTGAATCTTATGTTGGAAATGATGAAGTATTTAAATTCAAATTTAAAATAACTTTAAAGGAGTTTATTGTTAAAAATGTTTTAAAAAAATTTGAATTTGAATTTGAAATTGGAATACGAGTAATGTTTAAACAAAGTTTAAACTTGATTCATATTTGGATTTGAATCTTTGATTAAAAATGAATTTAAGTTTATGAATTTAAGTGTTTAGAACCAAATTTGAATGATAATGTAAAATTTATATGGTTGTAATTTAGAAAAGAAATTTGTTTAACTTTTGTAAAATTTCTTTTATGATAAAAGTATTATTGTCAATTAAGGATTTTAGATTGATTTTAAACTTGTTAAAGTTAATAATAAATGAATGTTTTGTATTTCATTTAATTATTAGAGTAACTATATGAATAATTAATTTATTTAATAAATTAATGAAATAAATAATTACTTAAAGTAATTAAGGGTTAATCTTAAGGGTTTAGGATTAATTATTCTTTGAATAATTAACTTGTAATTTAAGAATGATTAATTAAATAAAATTATTTTTTAATTAATGATTAATAATTAATTAATCAAGTAATAATGGATTAATTAAGTTTTAATTAACACTTAATTATTTAATTAATTAGGGGTTAATTAATGGATTAATTAATGATTAATTAATTTGTAATTAATAATGATTAAAATAAGTTAATTATTTTAGAAAATAATTAATGAGTTGTTAATAGTTAATGAAGATCATTAACTAAGGATTATTTAATAATTAATTAATGTGATTAATTTTAATTATTAATTAGATTAATTAATTTAAGGATAATCGATTGTGTAAGTTATTAAGTATAATTACTTATGTAAGTAATTAAGGAATTAATTACTTATTGTAGTTAATTAAGTTTAATTTGATTAGATTAAATAATTAATTCAGTTTAATTAATTTAAAATAATCATTTGATGATTTGTGAAGTATAATTACTTAATGTAATTAAATGAAGAAAAGTTACTTAGGAAAGTAATCAATGAGTAATTACTATATGTAATTAATTGAAGGTGATTTGATAATTGAAGTAATTTAAGTATAATTACTTTGTGAATTAATCAAGGGATTAATTAGGGGTAATTAATTAAGGAGTAATTAATTTATTTAGGGAGGTAATTAAGGGTAGATAATTACTGAATGGAGTTAATCAAGGGTGGTTAACAGTTATGATTTAAATAAAGATTAAATTACTTAATGTAATTAATTTAATGTGAAAATGTAATTAGAAGATCATTAATTATTATAATTAATGATGCAATTAAGATTAATTAATCAATAATAAGTGATCAAAGGTAATTAATTTAGGTAATTAATTAATGAAGTAATTAAAGGTTAATTGCTGTTTTTAGATAAATATAATTAATTTGAGAAATTAATTAGTAAATAATTACTTGAATGTAATTAAGAGTTAATTAATCAGGGATGATTAATTAAAATGAATAATTGGATGATGATTAATTATTTGATTGGTAATTAATAATGATAAGCAAGGATGATATTGGTAAAGTAATAAATTTATTTTACTTTAAATTAATGGGATGATGTAATTAATTTAATTCATTTTAAATTAATTATATTTGGGTGTGGTTAATCATTGCTTATATGGTTGGCTAGTGCTGTTTGCTTTGAATGGTTGAATCTCAGATATGAGATAATCAATGTTGAGTGATTTGGATGCATTGGTTGCATTGTGATATTGATATATATTAACTTTTTTTAATAATGATAATATGGTTTATCTGATATGATAATAATATTGATTATCTGTTGTGAATCTGTGGTTTATCTATCGGTGTATATAGATAATTGAATTGTTTTAAACCTTTAAAACAACTTGGCCTTAAAAGACACGCTTTGGATTTCGATGAGACCGGGATCGGGTTTTCATATTTGGATATCTGAAAACCACATCGATCCAAATTAACGATAGGTCGTGAATCTAAGTGGAGCAAGTGAAGACTCGAGGTGTAAGGGCTATACGTAAGTATAACTCTGTGGGTGATTCCGTAATGAGTTTAACGGAATAGTACTTATAGATTCGAGATGGTGATTTAGAGTGCAAGGGTTATCGTCGTTAACTCTGAGGGTGATTCCAAAATGAGTGTAACGAGATAATGCCTTCGGTTTCGTTCGAACCCGGAATGAACTTGTATGGATTGAATGCTTTCAGAACATCGTCTGGTGGACGATGAGCATTCTAAGAAATGTGTCCTCTAATGGTAATCGTAGCCTCAAGCCTCATCAACCGGGAATGGCTAAAACAGGGGAGGTGCAGCAAGGCTTCGTGGGTAGCACCCACTGGAGAGCAAGATTGATCCTTGTCTAGAGGTCCCTTTTTATTCGGCTTAGTGGGCAGTTGTCAGTGTACACCAACTGCGGGGTTGTCTTGTTCGGAACTATTCAGTAAGGAATGGGTCCGGCTTTGTGTTGCAAGTGAGTGGGAGTACTCCTCGGTACGGTGATCTAGGCCACGTACTGTGACGGGCGGTACCCCAGTAGCCATGCCATTGTATGGAATCCAAAATCCAATAAGTGCCAACGATTTTGATTGTATAACCCACTTTTGTGGCTAGTAGCTAGAACTTAATAAATGTAACAATTTCGGCTATTTGTTATTTACTTGAAAACCCTAGACACTATTATAATATCACTAGATTTCCTATCAAATGTTTTGGTTAGCGTAAGGTAAAAACTTTTCCATGTTTATGTGTAGGAAGTCTTACGTGATACCTTTCTTTCAAAAGGATTTTCAAAATTAAGCAACTTTAACCTGTTACTCACACCAGACCCATGTCTGACCCAGAGTTTATTCTTTGTTTTCTTAAACTCTTGGGTACTCAAATTTTTACGAGTAGCCAAGGGATTCAGGTTAGCTTTGACGAATTATTGAGGAGCAAATGGAGCAGGAGGCTTCTGCGTTAGATATATATAGTATTCCGCTGTGTGTTCTGTGTTGTCTTTGAGTTGGAATAACTAGACAGGTGTTTATAACTGTTTAGTATGTGTTGTATATCTGTGTACTCTGATAGTGATTGTAAATTATGTAATATTTTATGTTATTAATATAATTTATTCATTCCTCTGTTTAGATTCTGATGTGTTGTTTCTTCTTCTTCTCTTTCTTTCTCTTTTCTATCCCTTTCTTTCTTAATTGATAATGCGATTTTCTGGGAGTTGAAAGTCGGGTCGTCACAGTTGCTATCGCAGCAAAAGTCCATGTAACTACAGGCCCTCAGCGGCCTCTGATTTTCGCTATCAAAATGAAACCTCTCCACTCCTACATAGGTCGCAGTCTACCGCTATAAAATCAAACGCAGACTGTTGGCTCTCAGCGGCACACACGACTTTCGCTATGTTATACCATAGATCGCAGTTACATCCTGGGTTACGTTGCCGTCGCAGCAAAAGTCCATGTAACTGTTGGCTCTCAGCGACACACACGACTTTCGCTATGGTATATTCTACTCATAATCCCCAGGAACTAGTTTTGTCCGGACTCCTCACAGGATCAACTTTAGAACCCCCTCCCCTTAGGGCTCAAGGCGGCACCACCCGGTGGTACTCCTGAGAAGTTCATTTCAAGGGAGCGCCTTTTTCCCCAGAGCCATTATCAAAACATTTTATACTATACACATATAGTATCTTCAAATCATACACCTAGTATGATCTCAATACAAATCTCCTTTACACAAAATCGATTATCCCAAAATCGATAATTCTCAAACTAGGCTTTCCAAATTCAATATTGATTTTATCCAAAAATCAAAAGCTTTTCCAAATCCATAGGTTCCCAAAACCTTTTTCCAAAATCCTCATATGATCCTTTATATGTATAGAGATATATATGTAAAATCCTTGATAAAAATCTTTGGATTGTTATATACTTGTATAAAAAATCCTTTTATACTTCAAACACTTTCAAAATCCTTTCCTTCTGGCAATAGATTCATCAAGGGAAGTTTTATCTTATAAAATAAAGATATTTTCTTTGTTTACTCAAAATTAGATATCCAAATTTGATTACTCTTTTCAATATCATTTTCATCCTAATCCGTATGATGTACACATATCATCAGTATGCTGTACCAATCTGATCGCTTACTTGATCATACAATTTTACTTCCGAACCAGTATCATCCACCCGACTTCCTAGTGCAGACACAGATTTGGTTTCTTGATCAGAAACCGTCATTCTCCTTGCATAGTCATAACTATGATACAGAACATCTAGAACCAATCAACAATCCATACCCAGGTTCGCTGCCGAAAATCGAGTGAAAAATCCCACTAGGATCGATATAACTATCTCGAAATTCTGTGCTCGAATCCAGATCAAATCATTATGCGAATAGAATAACATACGTACACCTACGTATTTATCTTTATTGGTTATCAGCCAAATCAATTCTCTTTCTATTCACATTCACTTTAATTTTCATTCACTTATTCACAACTGCTTCAATTCCATTTGGATTATCACCTCTATTCTTGTCTCGATTGGGTATTTAACCATTAACAGTTTGAAATCCGACCAGTTTATTTAGAAAATAGCTTGAGAAATTTAAAAATAGATAAGTAGTTGGAAAATAATTACTAGTTTGTAAAATAGGTGTAAAATAGTTTAGGAAATAGTTAAAATAATTATAGAAATCTTAGATAATTGCAAAATAATAGCAAGATAGTAATTAATTTTGTAAAACAGTTGGAATATAGTAATTAGTTTATAAAACAGTTGAAAAATTGTTAAATAGTTTCAAAAATAATTGTATAACAAGTATAGGATAGTTTGGCTTTTAAAAGAAAGGTTGTATATATAACGAATAGTTTGGAAAAATAGGTTTATATTAAAACAATTTACATTAAAATAGTCCAGAGTCAAAACTTTTCAATTTCCAATCTCCATTCCTAATCAATTCAATTTAAATTCCACTTCTATTTAAATTGACCCAATTCAAATTTAAATAACTTCAATTTCCATTGAAATTGATTTAACCCCAATTCAAGTTGAATTAACCTCGGTTTCTTTCCCAAATTTAACTTTATTCACCCTTGATCTCATATTCTACTAATTCAATTAAATCTCAATTGAACTAGTTCCAATTTCAATTCATTTCAACTCCAGTTTGAATTAATTCCAATTTCAAACTCCATTTCCAAATCAAGTTAAATTATTCTTGATTTCCTTCCAAATTCAATTCAAATTCCATTTGAATTTAAAATTATTCAACTTTAATTACAATTCCAAATTATTCAAATCAATTCGGACAAATTTCAAATTGAACCCTCTTCAATTTCAAATCTTTTCAAATTAATCTAATTCAAATTTTCCATGTGAATTTTTATACTTAGATATCTTTAATCACAAATTTCAATTATTTCAAATCAAATTCAATTTGAATCAATTTCAAATTTGAAGTTCACATTCCAGAATTTCATTTTAAATCAATTTAATTTTCTTCAAAAACCAATTTATTATTCAAATTCAACCTTCAAACAAATTTTCAACAATTTCTGTTGAAACTCAATTTTAAACACCCAAATCTCAAGTCCAAAGTGATTCCATTCCTCTATTTCCAAACTAAAGTTAAATTTTCTTTTCATCTCAATAATAGATATATTACTACAGTCCACTTCTTCATTCATTTAAACAAATCCAATTTATAATTTAAAGATTATTAATAACACTAGGAATGATATCATCCAATTTATTTAAAAACATCCATCCAATTCAATTTCTATCTTAATTTTAAACAACTAAATATTGAAATTCAATTTATTACCATACTTAAATTTTTATAATCCAACCTTTGAAATTTCATCTTAAACATTTCAGTCTTAAGTCCAAAATGATTCCATTAATTCACTACATATTAGTAGTTCTTACATTATATACATTAATCCAAAATAAGAGTCTTACAAAAGTCATAAATCTAGATGTCTTCCAATTACCTAGAGTTTGGAAAGAACAAAGCCCTAATACTTCTACAAGTATTCTTCCTATGGACTTCCTTCCAAAGGACAGAGCCCGAACATACACTTCTCAATAGGGTGTCCCCACTTATAACATTTACCACAAAATGTTTCTACCCTGTCATCAATCTGGATAACCTTCACGCCTCCAATAGTGCGTTCTTCAGCCTTACTCCTCTTCTGTCTCTTGGAACAATTTCTAGCAATGTGTCCTGTCTTCTTACACTGATAGCAGATAGTCAACACATTGACCGGTTCCACAAGTTTACGCTTCGCCTTTCTAACTTCAGGGCATTGATTTAGAAAATGTCCTTTCTTATGACACTTAAAACATACGATCTCAGAGCGAAATCGTCGGATCCTTGTTTTACTGCACTTAGCTGCGTAATGTCCCTTACTGAAACATCTGTAGCAGGTGACATTATCATAAGTTCCTGGTTCATCCATTTCCTTAACATGTTCCTCATTCTCTCGAATTCCTTCTTCTAGATCCCTACATGTAGCTGCTCTTTGCTCTTTGCGCCTAACCTTCCCTTCATCATTCTTAGTCATCTCTCTCAAGGACTGAATTCTAGAGGAGCTTCCTAACCTATAAATTAGACTTAATTAGATTACTAAGTTATACCTTATGTTTTAACATCTTTTTTTTTTAAATTCAAATCCAATCTTCAAACAACTCAACAAGTCTCTTTTATTCAAATAATACTTATTTATTCGTTTAGCACTTTGAAACACCCTTTTAAATTTGTGAACCTAGATTTAAAATTCCACAATTTAGGTATTTTCAATCTAAATTTATAAGTTATACTTTACATAAATGTTTATTTCCCTAAAACATTTCATTTTGCTTTCTCATTAATACATACTTTATTATTAAGTACAACAACCATTTATGATAATAACCAAGCTTATCATATCTGGAAACCAGTTCACAATTATCTTATTATAAAACTCCTTCTCTAATTCAAGATTTTGATTTCAGTTTGAATCCATTTCAAACTTGTCTTTAATTAAATTTTTAATTTGGTTGTAATTTTATTACCACTTAATTCTTACGATTACTTTTAATTTAATTAATACTACAACCAATTTCCTTTATATAATAGATAATCTATTTCTTATATAAGATTCATTTACTTTTGAAATCATTTAAAAACCTTTATGTAACAACCCGTATATTTGGACCATTTAAATTGACAATAATCCTCACATGTCAATTTAAATAATACAAAACACGAATCATTATGGGATTATAAATACATAAATGTAGATGAGAATCAATACAACATCACAGTCACAGAACAGTCACAGAATAATGCAGCGGAAATACATCGTCATAATAGCAGTTCATGAAGCTACTACATATAGTACAACAATGTCTATACAAAAGGTGACTGCAAGGAAATACATAAATGTCCAACAGACACGGACATCAAAATGGACAGATAAAGATAAACGCTAAGTCTTCAGCATCTTCAACCAACCTTGATCAGCAAATTGGATAGCTTCAGACTGATCCGAACATATATGAAAAGAAACACTCGAGTCAGGACTCAAAATCTTATACAGGATAATCAAGTGCAGGAAATAAAGTCCATAACTCAAAGATGAATAAAATAACATCTCTAAGGATCCGATAAACTATCTATATATACAATAGAATACGGTATGTAGGTAATGTCTAATCAGTAAAATAGAATATTAAAATAGCGTTAAGGCATTACCATAATTCCCCTTAACACATTTTATATTCCCAAAAGCATATACAAGACCGTAGTTTCCCCAAAACCGGAAGTCACCAGAGGGCAATCCATATACTCAAGGTACAAATCAAAACGTAGTTGTCGTGAATAGGATAATCAGTATGACAAGGTACATGAGGCGATACCAACTAGGATTCTAGTAGTTGCGTGATCCGTACTGATGTTGAGCATAGTAGCTACTATCTCAACATCGCGAAACAACACTCCCAATCAAAGGGTGCACCCAAATCGAATCACAAAAGTAATAGATATGGTATCGAAGAAGCGTGTCCGCTAGAGGTGGCGATCCTCAATGGCCCGGCGCGGCTCCTGTTTTAGTCATGTCAGGGGTCATCCAATGTCGTTCTCTTTCTTCAGTCAACGCGTTCACCAAACCATCCACTTCATTCTAGATCAACACTTCGCGCATAATAGTTATTAAAGTGGTTTTCGGTATCGACAGAGAGTATGTCCATTCCCGATCCCGGTCTCTTTAATAACTACGTATTTATTACCCGATGGTCGGTTAAATTTACGTTTTAACAAATCAAAGTCCAAAAGTCAAGGTGCAAATTTGACTTCCAAATTTGACAATTCACGATTCAGTTTATTTTAGATATTTTAAAACATATTTCCAAATACGATCTTAAGTTCAAACATTTGAGTTAACGATAAAATTAAGTATTCAAGTTTAATTTAATAAGGTCTAAAAGTCGCTTATTAAGTTTAGTTCAAAATCAACGAATTCAATATAATGCTAAACTTAGTTTAAATTATTAAATCAAATTCTATTCATGTCACTTATGTTTATATCCATTGTTATCATAAATTCGATTTAATCAACTTTATTAACTAGATTCCCCTTTTCAAAACTTCATTTGTTTTATTTACCGATTTAATTAAATTTCTAATCAAAGAAGTCTATTTCCATTTGCAATGTCCTGATTTGGTTAATTTGTTAAATTTAAAATCATTTTAAATTTAAATTATCCCTACTTTAAATTTATTAAATTAGTAAGTCAAATTTCCTAAATCTCAATTTAACTTATGACAAGTTCAAATCTATTTAATTAAAGCCTGAGTTTGAATCTAAAGCTAACAAATCTTTAAATCTTTAACTTATTAAATTCTAAACTTACTTGCTCCTAAATCTTATTTCAATTAAATTTTCAATTCATTTTATCCAATTTGGTAAGTTATTAATCCGTTTCAATTTAAATCCGTTAATTTATTTCAACTTAAATCCCTAAGTTCGTTATTAAATTTCCAAACAAATTGTTAAGTTCATTCCTTAATTTAAAATATATTTCAATTTTGAAAATGGTTTTGTTGACCAATCAGGTTTCTTACTTTTATTTTCTATCCTAGGCCAAGTTGTTTAAATGGGTATTTATCATTTCAACCCAATATCATTCAATATAAAACAAGCATAGCAAAGGGAACTTGCAGTGTGATAACTGGGATGGTGTCAAAGTAAATAAACAAGCAATAGCAACCATACATAACAATTTAACAATTTTATTAAATAATCCCGAAATAATCGTATTAACTTACATTTGTTATTTATGCAAATTAATATAATTATTCCTAGAATCTACACTATCGTTTCATGTAGATTAAAGATTATTATCTTATGGTTTCACTTGGTGTCTATTATCACATTTCTACATCAATCATACATACAATGGTTCAAAGTGTAGTTAATGCTATTTCTACGCGACGGTTGATTTAACAGTTAAAGGGGTCAAATTCAACATATATAGTCCATTTTAAATTTTGTCGACTATCCTATATCGATTTCAATTTCATATTCAAATTCACTTATATTAACAACCAAATTCAATCATCACATAACAAATTTTAGTGTCACACTTGTTTGTCGTGAACCACAATATTCAATTTTTAACTTGCATAGTGATTTGCAATCTTAATTTCAACAATTCTAACAATCAACAATTTAACATCCAAACTAACAACTTTAGTGTCACACTTGTTTGTCGTGAACTAACGATATTAAATTTTTAACTTGCATAGTGATCTACAATCCTAACTTCAACAATTCTAACAATCGACAATTTAACATCCAAACTAACGTAAACAACAATTTATCACTTGATTATCATAGCATAATAGATTGAGTCGTGAATGAAATATTCACCTTGCGTGGTTGAAGAAGATGATGGCGAAGCACGAAGACGAATAGATAAAATAGGCCCTAACAAGCACGACGCAAAATGAATACAACTGCAATCAACAAATAATTAATCAATAATTTGTTTATTGCAATATATATATTAATTGAATATATATATAAACCCATACCAAACAACGAGCAAAATAGATTCGATAAGCGGGGTGGAAGCAGCCTATGTTTCCGGATCAATAGCGGGGGCTGGAATAAAACGCAGCACTACGTTGTTAGTGAGCATATATGACTGCTACTGTAAAACTTGTACCATCCATAACAACTCATATAAAAGTTTATAAAGTTTATACTGACACATAAACTTACATCTTGTACTTTATTAACTACACCACTTGCATGCACTGTACAACTTTGCAAATCAGCTCTTATGTTTAAAACTTGCACTTGTACTTTATCAATTATACAACTTATAACCAGCTTTTATGTTTATAAAGTCTAAAACTTATGTTTATAACAAACTATGCCACTGTATATAACTTGTACCTTTTTCCCAAACGAAACATATGTAGTAAAATAAAATGTAAATCTACTATTGAAACTGCAACATCCTTACCTAAATCACTCTATATAGAACTTAACAACTTAATAAACTTAATAAACTTGTACAGTTTATTGACTCATATAAACTTTACTAAATATAAACTTGTACTTTACTGACTCATATAAACTTAATAACTTAATAAACTTAATAAACTTGATAAACTTGTGAACTAGCTGCAGTGGGCAGTGGAGGGAGCAGTGGGTAGGGGCGGGCCGTGTGGAAGGTGAGGGACGGTTGTGGGCTGGTGCGCATGCGGTCGCGGGTTGTAGCAATGGAGGGTGGGTCAGGAGTTGTGGCGAGGCGCTGGTGGGTCTGGGCGAATGCTGGGCAGAGGCAGGTAGGGGTCGACGTGTTCGAGTGGAACAATGCAGGGCCGTTAGTGGTAAGGGGGAAGGGTTTTCTGGTGGAGGAGGCGTTGAGTGGCCGTGGGTGGTTGTTTGCAGTGGAGGTCGGTAGGGGAAACGGCGGAGGCGGTCGCAGGTAGAGGGGGTGGACGGGTTGGAGCTACTGGCGGTGGGGCGGTGAAGTGTGGAGGTGGCGGCGTGCGGCATGGCGGAGGGGAGAGGCCGAGGCGGAAGCAGTTGCAGTGGGGAGGAAGGAGAGGGAAGTGGTGGAGTTGGAAAAATAAAATAAGAAGGGAGAAGAAAAATAAATCAATAAAGAGAACGTACTGGGGAAAGAAGAGAAGAAGGAAAGGGTTGGGTTCTCTTTGCTTACTGGGGAGTATAAATAAAAGTGGAAGAATATGGGGAAAGAAAAAAGAATAGAATTATACAGAGGAAGCTGTCACGTGAAGTGAAGCAACGTAATAAATGAAGCAGAATGTAGGCAGAGGTTCAGTGCACAGTTAATGCAATGATGTTTTCAAAATGGGGGCTATTTGGGTTCCCAAGGTCAGCTGAAAGGCTCCAAAATTTAAAATGTTGAAATGTTGGGCACCGGTTTGTGCTGCGTTACAATTTATCGTTTGCAATGCTGAACTCCGATTGACACAAATGAATATACCGTTTTGATCAGCGCGTCGAGGCGAACACAACGGTATGAAAATATTGATGGTTTGACACAGTTTGAGAAGTGTTTACTCTTATTTAACCATTTGCCCGAGTGCATATTTTACTAGCAATTAAAAACGAAATTTGACGAAACGAAATGCGCCGTCAAGTTCAGAATATTTTTCTTATGCAACACCGAGAAAATATTTGAATTCGGACGACATGAATTTTATACATAAGATTTGAAATGATATGTAAATGCGACGGGCGTAATTTATTTTAATATTTTTCAACGAAATTTGGCGCACGCCTATGTCTATCTAGACGTATTCCAAATGTGAAGTTTGGTTGGTAACGGAAATCGTTTGTGAAAATTCGAATTTCTACATCAAATAAGCGATTTAAAAATTTTAAACTGAGTCTGAATTTCAGGGTCGTTACATTCTCCCCTACTCAAAACTTTTCGTCCTCGAAAAGGAACAAAGGAAAGAGTGGAAGAACTATAAAAGAGGTACGATAGATATAGAATAGATTATCGAATAAAGTAAAGAATATAGAATGGAACTTACCTTCAACAAACAATTCAGGATTAGAATCTCAGATACTCTCCTCGGTTTCCCAAGTACAATCACGATCATCGGGACTCCATTGGACTTTGACTAGGCTAACAGTCTTCCTTCTAAGCCGCTTCATATCCCTATCAACAATACGAAGTGGTCTCCTCTCTATAGTCAAATCCGGCTCAATATCAACCTCATCCAACTGAGCAATAGGAATGGTCATGGATGGATTGTGTACAACCTTCCGAAGATGTGAAACATGGAATACATTGTGCACGCCCTCAAATTTTTCCGGCAGCGCAACTCTGTAGGCTAGTGTACCAATCCTCTCAGTGATAGTGGATGGTCCAACAAATCTAGGAGCGAGCTTCCCTCTACGACCAAATCGAATAACATTTTTCAAAGGTGATACTTTAAGAAAGACCTCATCTCCAACCTGGAATTTTAACTCTCTTCTACGCCTATCGGCATAGCTCTTCTGCCTATCCTGTGCGGTCTTCATCTTCCTTCTGATCTCATTGACCTTCTCGGATGCTTCCATAATCATATCCAGGCCAAGAACTAATCGTTCACCAGGCTCAATCCAACAAGCTGGCGATTTGCATGGCCGTCCATATAAAGTTTCAAACGGTGCCATATCGATACTCGCCTGATTATAAAGATAATTATATTTCAATTCAAATTTTTACTTATTCAAATTGAAAATTTTGGATTACCTGATAGCTGTTATTATAAGTGAATTCAACCAAATGGAGGTGGTCTTCCCAAGATCCACCGAAATCAATAATGCAAGCTCGGAGTAGATCTTCCAAAATCTGATTTACCCTCTCAGTTTGGCCATCTGTTTGAGGATGATAAGCCGTGCTCAGATTCAGTTTACTGCCCAAGACGTCCTGAAATGCCTTCCAGAATTTACTAGTGAATAAAGGATATTTATTGCATACAATACTAGATGGAACTCCATGAAGTCTGACGATCTCTCTCATATAAATCTCGGCCAAACTCGAAGCAGTACGAGTGGTCTTAACAGGAATAAAGTGAGAAGATTTTGTCAACCTATCAACAATCACCCATATACTCTCGTTCCCTTTTCTGGTCCTCGGTAATCCGTCAACGAAGTCCATAGAAATCTGATCCCATTTCCAACACGGAATCTCTAGGGGTTGAAGTAATCCTGCCGTCTTCAGGTGATCGGCCTTGACTTGCTGGCAATGTTGAATATGCGCTTATATGTTTTTGTTTGATGATAATAAACATATATATTCATTTAAATGTATTTGGTAATGTACTATTTTGTTTTTCATAGATTAAATAAATATTTGTTGAATAAAATAAATTACACAGAATTCGAATTTGAATTCAAACAGAACAAGTTAAACAGATTTTGAATTCAAACAGAAATTTTTATTCAAACAAATATTTATTACAATTTTGAATAGTACAATTTCAATCTCTCACTATAACTATACAACTTTGATTACAATCACATCACATTTCACATTTACAGTTAACCTCACTACATATCACTCACACTCGTATTTTTATCTTCAACTGCATTCCAGTTTGAATCCAGCATCTGAGAAATCTGCAAAAATATTCACTAACGCAGTAAAATTGAAAAAGAAATATTTTTGCAATATAAAATGAAATACGATTTTTGAAAATATGATTTGCCTCAGTTATTTGGGTTGTTCGTCATCATTCACACTTGATTTCATCACAAAGTAGTGCACATAGATATTACAGGGACAGGTAGCCATAAGTGGCTGCAATACACACGTGTACATTCATACACGTGTGCACTGCCTCGCCAACTCGTGTGCGCAGCCAACAAGAGCAAGTGTACAACAGTGTCAAGTTGCAAACAGTTCAAAGCTTCGACCAATCACAACAGACCAATTCCAAATGACTCAGTGAAGTCAAAGTATGCAACTACGTGACATAAATGCAACTACAACGATGCAAGCGAAGAACCAAAGTCAGTGGCAAGCTTCAAACTGCATCAATGCAAAATGGAATGAATGCAACATAGACTGCGCAAAATCAAGACAGCATCAAACAGAAACAGTCGAAGACATGAATGCAACAAAGTTCACAAGTGCAGACACAAGGGCAGTAATACAAGATCAAGTGACAACATAGAGCAGTCATAATGAAACAAGGAGTGCAACTACAATGAACAACCCCGCACCAGAATGCATCAAAAGCAAACCGAGTACAAGCCATAACATGTCAATAAAAGCACTGAAATTCTGCATCAAAAATGAAGACACCAAGCAAACAAACTCAAGATTACAGGGCAGTGGACAGTACAAGCCTGCAGAATGCAAATGGACTCGACCAAGTATACAAGTGCTACAAGCAGCAATGTGCAACTGCAGAAGCAACTACTATAATGCAACAGTGTAGCAGTGCAAATCACCAAATGAAGACCACAAATATGTCAACTACATGAAGCAACAGTCAGACCAAAAGGCTACATGAAGTATGAAAGTTCAACCTCTTCATTAAACAACTCAAGACCAAGCTGCAAACATTCAAAAGTGCCAACAAAGAATGCAAGCTCTACCAACATAATGAATACTGCAACAGAGTACATGCATGAAACAGTGCAATGAAACAGTGATACAAATGCAACATTGAAGCTACTGAAGGCAACATGAAGCAATGCACATATCACCAGTACATTGAAGAATGCAGCATCAATATATATGCACAGATGCAACTTAAGTTAAAAACTGTGCATGTGAAGTATACTAAGAGCAAATGAACCAACTGCAAGTGCAAATGACCAGAATACAATGCAACAACACAGTCAACAAGGCAACAATGCAGATGAACAACAAAGGGTCAAAGCTCAATACAACATGAACCAACTTCAAAATGTATCACTAACATATACTACAGGGATGAACACATGAGAGTGGACAAGGCACAAATCAAGTCCAGCTACAAGTGCAGACCACAAAGACTCAATATTCAATGCAGCAACACTTCAATGAACTACATACAGTGATACATGCACTAGTGAACAAGTATGGCAGCAGGCCAGTGCAGTGCAACTACATAACAACAAGTCAAGGCCGCCATCACGAACAAAGAAAATAAAAGAGAACCAGGTTAATGCAAACAAACGAATGCAACAGAGACCAATGGTCAATATGCACAAATATGCATATGAAACTAACATGGCCGAGCATTGTACAAGACTGCAACAAGAAGTATGCAGTTCAAAACGTCTACGACAGCAAGTAAGTGAGTGCAACAGGCAAGCACAATGCATATATAGCAGTAATATACACAAGCATCAACATGTATGAAATCAGAATGAAGCAGATATTGATATTGACAATATAGATGCAAATGAATATCAAGCAGTGATACAAAAATCACAATGAATTAAAACAGTGCCAGAAAATCAATGCCGTGTAAAGTCAAAGGCAACAGTGGATAAACAAAATTCATCAGTGCAGATTCAAAACAGTTGGTGGCCAAGCAAATCGACCATGCTACAGGTGTGTCAAGCCAGAAGCAACACAGAGAATAAAGTCAACAGTAAAATGACCGAAGTCATATAATGAACAAGTCCAAAATCGAGGAAGCAAAGGTAATTGACCAAGTTAAAAATCAAGCCGCGATCATCACAATTCAAAACCGTATTGACCAAGCAATCAAATCAATACCGTGTGAATCAAGCTACCAAAAATACGAATTTGACAAAGTCAGATCAATCCCAAGCATCAATACAAGATCGAACGACTATTGACAAATTCAAATATATTCAAACGAACGTAATTCAAGGAATACGAACGCATATAAAAGCCCCAAATCATCATCGGCATAAGAGTCAGTTCGAGTACGAAAATCGAAGAGGAACAGAGCCAAAAATCTTACCTGAAGAAAAATCGAACTCATCAAAGCGAAGCCAAGCCAAGCCGATAATCATCTCAACCCTAATTCGCAATCGAATCCCCAAATCCATAAACCCTAAATCACAGTACCACGACAAAGCAAAGTCGTGAATTCAAGGGCAACGAAGATTGAGCAATAGCCAAGATTAAAAGCACCGAAACAAAACCGCCTCTCATAATATCTCAGATCGAAGGAACGAAGAAAGAAGCAGCCGACATTATTCTCAGGAGAAGAAAACAACAGTGGATCGGGTTAATAAAAAAAAAACAAGGGGCCGGCCTTGTTAATTATAAAAGGACTTAAGTTTTTTTTAGGGTTCTATCATAAAGGGTTTTTTAGTTATTTTATTTTGAGCAAAAAATTACGCATTCAAGTTGTAGTTTAATTTTTGCTCCGGTTTTAATTTTGAAGTTTGTTTTTCTTTTCGAGTCGAAGAATTTGTAAATCACCATCTAGGGATTAGGTAGTGTCAGATTGTCTATTTAGAATTAGTTCAGTGAGCAGGGAGTGCGAGTTTGCAAAGCTCTATAGGCGGGAGCAGTGTTTGCGAGTGAGCGAAACTCTATAGGCGGGAGCAGGGTGTGCGAGTCTAGTAGAGTGTTTGTGAGCGGGAGCAAAAGGGTCTGCGAGTCTAGTAGAGTGTTTGTAAGCGTGATACTGTTTAATTCTAATAGAAATCTAGGAATGCAGCAGTAGGCAGGGGTTGCCGAAGCTGGGTAAATTTTGTGTGTGATTTACTTTTCAGCATATTTATTTCTGCAATTATATTTCTGTGTTTAATTTGAGAAAATTTGCTATAACCCTATTCACCCCCCCCCTCTAGGGTTAATCTAGATCCTACAGGCAAGTGGTGCATCTACTGACATATATGGAAATATCTCTCTTCATCCCACTCCACCAATATAAACGCTTCATATTTCGATACATCTTTGTGACACCAGGATGAAATGAAAGTGATGACTGATGATTCTCTCTAAGCACTTCTTGTCTCAACCCGTCAACATTTGGAACACAAATACGGTTGTCAATCTTCAGAACTCCATTACCATCTATCTATGCTCCCACTTTACTGTCAGCATTTCCAACTCTACCAAGAACTAACTCCTTCATGCGATAGAGCAAGGTGTCCTCATATTGCTTAGCTTTGATGCGATCCAAAAGAGATGGGGAAATAACCAGCTGAAATAGCATGCCTTCTATAAGATTACAACATGACAATGCTTTGCTACGGCTCAAAGCATCAGCTACAACATTTGCTTTTCCAGGAGTATAATTGATGTCGAGATCATATGAAGCTAAGAATTCGAGCCATCAGACTTGTCTCTGGTTCAAATCCTTCTGAGAGAAAATATACCGCAAGGACTTATGATCTGTGAATAATTCAAATTTTGTCCCCAAAAGATGGTGCCTCCATAGTCTCAAAGCAAATACAACTGCAAGAAGCTCTAAATCATGGGTTGTATAGTTTACTTCATGGGTCTTCAACTGACGACCAGCATAAGCAATCACCTTTCCATTTTGCATAAGGACAGCACCTAAACCTTCTCGACATGCATCAGTATAGACAGTTAATCCTTCACTCCCGTCAATTACTGCAAGAACTAGGGCTGAAGTTAACTTACACTTCAACTCATTAAAAGCTGATTCACACTTCTCACTCCAAATAAAATTGACATCCTTCCGAGTTAAAGCAGTAAGTGGGGCAGAAATCCGGGCAAAGTGCTCAATGAATCTGCGATAATAACCGGTTAGGCCCAAGAAGCTACGGATATCAGTAGGAGTTTTAGGAGTCTCCCAATCCTGTAGATAAATTTCAAATTAGAAGGGAATAAGATGAATCGAATAGAATTTATGAATAGAATAGAACTTACATTGATTACGGCGATCTTAGCTGGACCGACCGAAATCCCGTTTTCAGAAACAATATGGCCAAGGAATCGTACTTCGTCTCGCCAGAAGTGGCATTTAGAGAACTTGGCTTTAAGCTGATGATTTCGGAGAGTTCCCAGAACATAAGCAAGATGTGTTTCATGCTCTTTCTCATCTTTGGAAAAGACAAGAATATCATCAATGAAAACCAGAACAAACTTGTTAAGGACATCATGGAAGACTATATTCATTAAGTCGACGAAATAAGCAGGTGCGTTGGTCAAACCGAACGGCATAACCAACCATTCATAGAATCCGTTCTCGGTACGGAAAGCTGTCTTGTGAATACTATCTTCTGCTACTCTGAGTTGGTGGAACCCAGTGGCTAGATCAAGTTGTGAGAAAACTTTAGCTCCATGGAGCTGATCAAATAAATCATTGATGCGAGGCATCGGATAGCGGTTCTTGAGAGTGCGCTTGTTTAATTCTCGGTAATCAACACACATGCGAAGAGATCCATCTGATTTGGTGACAAAGACGACTGCGGCGCCCCATTCAGAACAACTTCTCCTGATCAAACCCTTAGAAAATAGATCATCAATTTGGGTTTTAAGTTCAGCTTTTTCTTTAGGAGCCATCCTTCTGTGAGGGAGAACTACGGGAGTAGCTCCGGGAATAAGGTCAATGCAGAAATCGATCTCTCGCTTTGGCGGTAGATAGTCGACCTCTCCAAATACATCGGGAAATTTCTGAACAATAGGAGTAGTACTAAGGTCATCCGGGTGAGCACCAAGAGAGAATATGAAGCTTCCGGCATATTTATGAGGTGATTTGCATTCGATGACAAGCGGTAGACCCTTATCATTGACTAGAGCAACAAATCGAGCTTTGCAAGAAATAACAGCATCGAATTTTCTTAACCAATCAGCACCCAACAAAATGTCGAATGCTACGAAGCCAAGCACATAAAAATCCCAAGTGAATCGATATCTTCCATACAGAAGCACAACCTCTTTACAAATTCTACTGAGGTTGGCAAGTCCTCCAATAGGGTTGGAGACACATAAGGAAGTAGTAGTAAGAGTAGGTTCTAATTTGAGCTTATCACAAAGATCAATAGATATGAAGCTATGAGAAGCACCAGTATCGAATAATACCCGAACAGGTAAATTATGAAATGTAAAAGTACTTCGTAAGGTACCTCGGTCATCCTGAGCAGGAGGTGGAGGTGGTGCAGGAGTGGTGACAGCATATACTCCTGATGGTGTGCCTTTCTTCCTCAATGGGCAATCTCTCTTGAAGTGACCTGGCTAGAGGCAGACATGGCATAAATCATTCCTCATCTGAGGAGGTGGTGGAATAGCAGCTCCGGTGGATGGACAACTATTAGCATAATGGCCCTTCTTATCGCATTTGAAGCAAGTGATCTTAGCAAGGTCGATTGGGCTTTTCTGGGCATATCCTAATCCTGTAGTCTTTTGCCAAGCTTTCTTTTGCTGATCGAAGTCATCTTCCTCTTTCCAAGCTGGCTGGAAGAGGGCTGAGTAGGAGGGGCTTTGGCAGTGGGTCCCCTTGGCTTTGCCTCATATCAAAGAGCATAGTCGACAAGCTCTGTGAAGGTGCAGTGAGTGTGGCCAGTAAGCAAGTCATAATACTCTGGTCTAGCTCCCATAATGAACTTCTCATTCTTTAGAAGTGGTGTGTCGATCAATCCCGGGCCAAACTTGGAGAGTTCGTTGAATTTCCTCTCGTACTCAAAAATAGTCATACTGCCTTGCTTAAGATCCATAAAAGCTCTATAAAGTTGGGTTTTCCCAGCAGAGGGCATCCATTGTGCCGAGAAAGTATCCCTAATCAAAAGATAGACTAGATGAGTATCATTCTAAAGATTAAAAAAAGAATTTAGACTACGAAATCCAAACAAATTTATACCTAAACTGGGCCCAAGTGATGGTGTTCTCCTCGATACGGGAAGTAACCGATTCCCACCAATCTTGCACGGCATCCTGAAGTTGCCACGCAGCAAGCTGACGCTTTTGAGCATCAGTGATCTCCAATCCAGAAAATATCTTCTCTAAGCTTTTGAGCCATTGCTGAGCTTCGATAATGCCCTCGGATCCAGAAAACTTAGTACCTCCTAGCTGTGTATACTCCTTGCTAAGAGTGGTGAATTTGACTGGAGCTGGGGCGGCAAGTGCAGCCTGGGCAGGACCATGACCTCTTCCTCCCCTATTGTTTCTTCCGGTGCTCATCCTGAAACATCGAAAGAGATTTAGAACCAAGGATAGAAAATCATATAGCTTGAAGAATATCCAATGAACAAATCAAAGAAGTTTGAATTTTAAAGGATCGGGATATTGAATCGATTCTCCTCATTCTAGGGTATTGCTCCCCTATCTCTAATGAGCTTATATAATCCCAAACTAAGGTTTTTAGGGAAACCAAAGCTCTGATACCAACTGTACCAACCCGTATATTTGGACCATTTAAATTGAAAATAATCCTCACATGTCAATTTAAATAATACAAAACACGAATCATTATGGGATTATAAATACATAAATGTAAATGAGAATCAATACAACATCACAGTCACAGAATAATGCAGCGGAAATACATCGTCATAATAGCAGTTCATGAAGCTACTACATATAGTACAACAATGTCTATACAAAAGGTGACTGCAAGGAAATACATAAATGTCCAACAGACACGGACATCAAAATGGACAGATAAAGATAAATGCTAAGTCTTCAGCATCTTCAACCAACCTTGATCAGCAAACTGGATAGCTTCAGACTGACCCGAACATATAGGAAAAGAAACACTCGAGTCAGGACTCAAAATCTTATACAGGATAATCAAGTGCAGGAAATAAAGTCCATAACTCAAAGATGAATAAAATAACATCTCTAAGGATCCGATAAACTATCTATATATACAATAGAATACGGTATGTAGGTAATGTCTAATCAGTAAAATAGAATATTAAAATAGCGTTAAGGCGTTACCATAATTCCCCTTAACACATTTTATATTCCCAAAAGCATATACAAGACCGTAGTTTCCCCAAAACCGGAAGTCACCAGAGGGCAATCCATATACTCAAGGTACAAATCAAAACGTAGTGGTCGCGAATAGGATAATCAGTATGACAAGGTACATGAGGCGATACCAACTAGGATACTAGTAGTTGCGTGATCCGGACTGATGTTGAGCATAGTAGCTACTATCTCAACACCGCGAAACAACACTCCCAATCAAAGGATGCACCCAAATCGAATCACAAAAGTAATAGATATGGTATCGAAGAAGCGTGTCCGCTAGAGGTGGCGATCCTCAATGGCCCGGCGCGGCTCCTGTTTTAGTCATGTCAGGGGTCATCCAATATCGTTCTCTTTCTTCAGTCAACGCGTTCACCAAACCATCCACTTCATTCTGGATCAACACTTCGCGCATAATAGTTATTAAAGTGGTTTTCGGTATCGACAGAGAGTATGTCCATTCCCGATCCCGGTCTCTTTAATAACTACGTATTTATTACCCGATGGTCGGTTAAATTTACGTTTTAACAAATCAAAGTCCAAAAGTCAAGGTGCAAATTTGACTTCCAAAATTTGACAATTCACGATTCAGTTTATTTTAGATATTTTAAAACATATTTCCAAATACGATCTTAAGTTCAAACATTTGAGTTAACGATAAAATTAAGTATTCAAGTTTTATTTAATAAGGTCTAAAAGTCGCTTATTAAGTTTAGTTCAAAATCAACGAATTCAATATAATGCTAAACTTAGTTTAAATTATTAAATCAAATTCTATTCATGTCACTTATGTTTATATCCATTGTTATCATAAATTCGATTTAATCAACTTTATTAACTAGATTCCCCTTTTCAAAACTTCATTTGTTTTATTTACCGATTCAATTAAATTTCTAATCAAAGAAGTCAATTTCCATTTGCAATGTCCTGATTTGGTTAATTTGTTAAATTTAAAATCATTTTAAATTTAAATTATCCCTACTTTAAATTCATTAAATTAGCAAGTCAAATTTCCTAAATCTCAATTTAACTTATGACAAGTTCAAATCTATTTAATTAAAGCCTGAGTTTGAATCTAAAGCTAACAAATCTTTAAATCTTTAACTTATTAAATTCTAAACTTACTTGCTCCTAAATCTTATTTCAATTAAATTTTCAATTCATTTTATCCAATTTGGTAAGTTATTAATCCGTTTCAATTTAAATCCGTTAATTTATTTCAACTTAAATCCCTAAGTTCGTTATTAAATTTCCAAACAAATTGTTAAGTTCATTCCTTAATTTAAAATATATTTCAATTTCGAAAATGGCTTTGTTGACCAATCGGGTTTCTTACTTTTATTTTCTATCCTAGGCCAAGTTGTTTAAATGGGTATTTATCATTTCAACCCAATATCATTCAATATAAAACAAGCATAGCAAAGGGAACTTGCAGTGTGATAACTGGGATGGTGTGAAAGTAAATAAACAAGCAATAGCAACCGTACATAACAATTTAACAATTTTATTAAATAATCCCGAAATAATCGTATTAACTTACATTTGTTATTTATGCAAATTAATATAATTATTCCTAGAATTTACACTATCGTTTCATGTAGATTAAAGATTATTATCTTATGGTTTCACTTGGTGTCTATTATCACATTTCTACATCAATCATACATACAATGGTTCAAAGTGTAGTTAATGCTATTTCTACGCGACGGTTGATTTAACAGTTAAAGGGGTCAAATTCAACATATATAGTCCATTTTAAATTTTGTCGACTATCCTATATCGATTTCAATTTCATATTCAAATTCACTTATATTAACAACCAAATTCAATCATCACATAACAAATTTTAGTGTCACACTTATTTGTCGTGAACCACAATATTCAATTTTTAACTTGCATAGTGATTTGCAATCTTAATTTCAACAATTCTAACAATCAACAATTTAACATCCAAACTAACAACTTTAGTGTCACACTTGTTTGTCGTTAACTAACGATATTAAATTTTTAACTTGCATAGTGATCTACAATCCTAACTTCAACAATTCTAACAATCGACAATTTAACATCCAAACTAACGTAAACAACAATTTATCACTTGATTATCATAGCATAATAGATTGAGTCGTGAATGAAATATTCACCTTGCGTGGTTGAAGAAGATGATGGCGAAGCACGAAGACGAATAGATAAAATAGGCCCTAACAAGCACGACGCAAAATGAATACAACTGCAATCAACAAATAATTAATCAATAATTTGTTTATTGCAATATATATATATATATATTAATTGAATATATATATAAACCCATACCAAACAACGAGCAAAATAGATTCGATAAGCGGGGTGGAAGCAGCCTATGTTTCCGGATCAATAGCGGGGGCTGGAATAAAACGCAGCACTACGTTGTTAGTGAGCATATATGACTGCTACTGTAAAACTTGTACCATCCATAACAACTCATATAAAAGTTTATAAAGTTTATACTGACACATAAACTTACATCTTGTACTTTATTAAATACACCACTTGCATGCACTGTACAACTTTGCAAATCAGCTCTTATGTTTAAAACTTGCACTTGTACTTTATCAATTATACAACTTATAACCAGCTTTTATGTTTATAAAGTCTAAAACTTATGTTTATAACAAACTATGCCACTGTATATAACTTGTACCTTTTTCCCAAACGAAACATATGTAGTAAAATAAAATGTAAATCTACTATTGAAACTGCAACATCCTTACCTAAATCACTCTATATAGAACTTAACAACTTAATAAACTTAATAAACTTGTACAGTTTATTGACTCATATAAACTTTACTGAATATAAACTTGTACTTTACTGACTCATATAAACTTAATAACTTAATAAACTTAATAAACTTGATAAACTTGTGAACTAGCTGCAGTGGGCAGTGGAGGGAGCAGTGGGTAGGGGCGGGCCGTGTGGAAGGTGAGGGACGGTTGTTGGCTGGTGCGCATGCGGTCGCGGGTTGTAGCAATGGAGGGTGGGTCAGGAGTTGTGGCGAGGCGCTGGTGGGTCTGGGCGAAGGCTGGGCAGAGGCAGGTAGGGGTCGACGTGTCCGAGTGGAACAATGCAGGGCCGTTAGTGGTAAGGGGGAAGGGTTTTCTGGTGGAGGTGGCGTTGAGTGGCCGTGGGTGGTTGTTTGCAGTGGAGGCCGGTAGGGGAAACGACGGAGGCGGTCGCAGGTAGAGGGGGTGGACGGGTTGGAGGTACTGGCGGTGGGGTGGTGTAGTGTGGAGGTGGAGGCGTGCAACATGGCGGAGGGGAGAGGCCGAGGCGGAAGCAGTTGCAGTGGGGAGGAAGGAGAGGGAAGTGGTGGAGTTGGAAAAATAAAATAAGAAGAGAGAAGAAAAATAAATCAATAAAGAGAACGTACTGGGGAAAGAAGAGAAGAAGGAAAGGGTTGGGTTCTCTTTGCTTACTGGGGAGTATAAATAAAAGTGGAAGAATATGGGGAAAGAAAAAAGAATAGAATTATACAGAGGAAGCTGTCACGTGAAGTGAAGCAACGTAATAAATGAAGCAGAATGTAGGCAGAGGTTCAGTGCACAGTTAATGCAATGATGTTTACAAAATGGGGGTTATTTGGGTTCCCAAGGTCAGCTGAAAGGCTCCAAAATTTAAAATGTTGAAATGTTGGGCACCGGTTTGTGCTGCGTTACAATTTATCGTTTGCAATGCTGAACTCCGATTGACACAAATGAATATACCATTTTGATCAGCGCGTCGAGGCGAACACAACGGTATGAAAATATTGATGGTTTGACACAGTTTGAGAAGTGTTTACTCTTATTTAACCATTTGCCCGAGTGCATATTTTACTAGCAATTAAAAACGAAATTTGACGAAACGAAATGCGCCGTCAAGTTCAGAATATTTTTCTTATGCAACACCGAGAAAATATTTGAATTCGGACGACATGAATTTTATACATAACATTTGAAATGATATGTAAATGCGACGGGCGTAATTTATTTTAATATTTTTCAACGAAATTTGGCGCACGCCTATGTCTATCTAGACGCATTCCAAATGTGAAGTTTGGTTGGTAACGGAAATCGTTTGTGAAAATTCAAATTTCAACATCAAATAAGCGATTTAAAAATTTTAAACTGAGTCTGAATTTCAGGGTCGTTACACTTTATATAAGAAAATAACAAGTACGCTCTCTCATATATATACACTCAACTCATTCTAGGGTACCACTTACCCTATCCTTAATGAGTAATCCCACCAGAGCCAAGGTTCTCGCTTAACCTCGCTCTGATTCCAAATGTAACGACCCGGAAATTTCGATCCGGATAGTTAGTGAAAAGAAGAAAGAGAAAGAAGAAAGAGATAGAAGAAGAACAGAAAGAAACACACAATCTCACATTCACAGCGGATAAAATATAATATCACATAAATAATAGTTTTACAAGAAGAACTATATCATTACACTTATATCTTTATACAACAGAGTTACATCATTACACAAATACCGGACAATTTAAAAAAAAACTAACTTGACCCAGATAAATACAGAAAAACACCTCATACGTTCCTGCCATCCAGCTCGCCTCCTGAGTTCCAGATCGTTCTACCTGAAAATCTGTAATACTCGGTCTGACCTGAGCATTACATCAAAGTAACACCCGGGTTAGGCTGGAAACCAGCGTGAGTAAACCCATCTAACAAGGAATACAAAAGCATACGACTTATATAAACCCGGGTAATTTATATCAATTTACAACTTCACAAACTGTTATAAACATTACTTATTTCACACACCAATTTCTAAGTGCCAAATTCACATTAAATGGTCCAATTCACTTAAATCATTCCAAACAGACTTATTAATTTCACATATCAATCTATAAAGACTCGAAGTTGTTTCGGGTATTTACTAATACCCGAATCCGGTCTCTTCGAATCCACTGTCATCCTAACTCATGTTATTCAAGTAAATACAATATATTATTAAATACCTGATGTCACTCACGTAGCATTTCATCATCGATAACCACATTATCACTGTACAACCCAACATATCGTATTACCGAAACAATTTATATCACATAGCACCACGATCACATACCAGGGTAACAATTAATTCAAAGCATTCAATATTGTTCAATCATCCATAAGCAAGATAAATTGGTCATACCATTTCTAAATCATACAATTGATTACCAATGAATTATATTATTTGTAAACTTGCTTATTTAATCATAAATTAATTATTCATTTAATTAATCATCTTGATTAATCATCCTTGATTATTCATTCTCTGGTTACATTATGAAATTAACCCTTTATTAATTATATAAATTAATTATTCTCAAGCAATTTTAGTAATTAACCTTAAATTAATTAACTACACTTAATTACATTAATCTCTAAGTACTCACACTGATTTTTTTTTACTTCATTGATTAATTAACCTTAATAAATCAATCCCTTAGTTATTTCATTGTTACATTAATTGATGATTCTTAATTACTTCTTTAATTTATATTTTCCCTAATTAGCCAAATTTCTATTCATTTATCAGCCTGCTTAATCTTTAATTAACCTATGAACCAATTAATCTTTAATTATAGATTAATTATTCTTTAATTATTATGTGATAAACCTTAATTATCAGTTACTTTCTTGAGATACAAATGATCAATCCTTAAATACCTTATTAAGTAAATTTATTAATTTATCACACCTTTAATTAATTACATTTAATAATTAATCTTAAATTAATCGCATTCATTTCTTCGATGATTGGCTAATTTGAAGACAGTAGATTAACTAATATAATCTAAGTTTGTTTTACCTATAATTAACTAAAGCAAGACTTATAACCAAAACTATCTTTAAACAAAAGTTTAAAATTTGAAAATCCACACTTTAAAACTAAAATTATTTTCAAACATCATACTCTAAAACATATTTTATTTTTCCTTCTTAATTTGTTCTGCTTTAAGACTTCATGTTGTTTTAAAACAATACAGGGTTTAACTCCTGGTCCAAACTTCAACACGAGCCCAACATGCGCACCCATCCCCTCAAAACTTTGGGTTACTCACCCCAAAACGCGAGCACCCACCCGAGCCTAGTCCTTTCTTCTCCTCCAACAACTCAGATGCACGAAAACAACTTCGTGCACGTGCACGCCCATTCTGGTCGTCGGCAACCATAGCAGCGATGCACCACGAGTCAACACTAAGCCTAGCAATCCCCTCGACCCTTGAGATCGACGCTAACGCCATTGATTCAAAAAAGGGGTAACCACAGCACTTCATCAGGGCACGAAAAAGATACATGATCGACAAAATACCCTGCCGACGTTGAATCCCATCACCAGAGAACCCACCGCTTCGCCTACGAATGCTCCTCGAACTAAAGAAACTCTTCCCCCACAAATGATTCATTCTGATGAGAAGTCGACACCACAATCTCCTCAGCAAACAGCTCGACCAAACCGCACCATCTAACCCTAGAGCGCCACTAACCGGCCACCACGATCATCGGTGACATCCTCCCTCATTTTTCCCATGTCCTCTGATACCACGGCCAAGTCCATGCCTAACCTCTACCCTCCTCTTGACTCTGATCAACGACAAAGGACAAATGTCCCAAAATTGATCAACGCCGAATTTCACAATCAATACTAAGTTAAAAATCACAAACTCTACTTTAAAATTCATGATTCGATACTTCAATTCAGATTATATAATCAGAAGTTTTAAATTATCTTGATTGATTTTGATCATATAATAGGATTTCCACTGCTGTTGCTATTCCAAAGCCAATTGCTAAATAATATTTTTATTTTTATATTTTTTTTCTTTTTTAGAGCTGATATCATGATGTTATAATCAAACTTCGTTTCAAGGATCTTAGTTTGAACTTACTTATATTTAGAGTTATGGATTTTCCCAGGGATACAAAAAGACTGTAACCAAACAGAGGCCATTTTAAATATATATAGGAAAATCCAAAATATGAATATCAATTCAGGTTATATCCATGCTAAAACATCCATACAATCAATCATTATCTCACACGTTTCAATTATATTAAGATTTGAATCTCAGATTCAAACCTTTTTTTTTAGAGAAAGCAGATTTTATTCACAGGTATTTCAAAAAACAACAGAGGTGACCGGGTAGAAATACTCACATAATATCCCAGAGCAGAGGACTGAAATGCTTTGATTACTTCAGGTTTGCTTGCTTGATTCTGCAGTCCTGAAGTTTCCTTTGTTGATGATGTTTGCTTTCAGGTTTGTTTTTTTAGATTGAATTCCCAAGTTTGAAAATAAAATATAACAATCTTGTTTACAGGTTATCTTGCATGGACTTCCTTTGGTTGAAAATTTTACAGGTTTGATTCCTTGAAGATTTCTGTTTTGAAGATAATTTTGAGTTTTCTTTGTTTACATTAATTTACAAATTAAATTAAAAAAAACAATGTTGCCACTTGTTGATTCAAATAATACATAAGTGACAAATGTATTTCACATGAGTCCATTTGTTAACAAATGTTTAAATCTTGACTATTGTATTTACAATTGTTAAAACCATTTTTAAATTAATAATACAAGTATTTATTTTAATATGTTATGTTTACATTAATTTATATTTAAGGTTTAAACTTATATATATCTATAAACTATGTTGTTGTGTTATTTAAAGATGAATTTTGAAAGCAAAGAAATGACAAAAATTTAAATCTTATTTTAACTCAAGCTAATGTATTCTTGATTAGGATAAATTTTAACTAGTTTTGAAAATTATTAACTTGAATTTTTAAAACAAAATTTCCAATTACAACATACACACACACACACATATATTAAGATTAGACAACATATCTTTTATTAAATTTAAAACCAAAGACATCCTTTAATTATCAAAGCTTCAAATTCATCCAGATATTAGAATTTGATTTGTTCAACTGAATAAAATTAGTCAATTATTCAATTATCAAAAATCCGGGCTATCACAGATTCTGTAAATACATTTACCCTATATGCTGAGTTTGCCTAGAGCTACCAAAGCTCTAATACCAAATGTAACGACTCGATATTTTCAACATTTGCATCCGCACATGTCGGACTTGAATTTCTCAAAATACCACGTTGTAAATAAAATTTAGCAAATCTCAGAAAATATAATAAATAAACCGTGACAGATCATAGACACAAAGTAAATAATAATGCAGCGGAATTAAAAGAGATAGTAGTTCATGATGCTACTATATAAATATAAGATACATCAGAGTTAAATAAAATACAACAGAAGAGTAACAAGATACATCAGATGCAAATCAGAATACATCACTAAAATCACTGGATACCGAAAGCAAAAGAGATTGCTGGATCTTCAAGGAAAGCTCCAACTCCGAAGGTGAATCTTGAATGCTGAATCACTCAATCTAACTCGAGCGTAAAGAAAAACACAAAACACTGGAGTCGGGAAATAAATACTTATGAACTGTAAATAAACTCAAGTGAACAGCAACAAAAATGCATTAGTAACTTAAAGGATGCTTGGGATCACCCATGCTTTAAGGATCCATTAAACTATTTACTATGTAGTAATATTGCGCTAGTATAAGAATGTATACAGTAAAGTAAACTTACTTTTTAATAGCGTTAAGGGGTTACCCATATAGACCTTAACATAAAATAATGCCAATAGTCTATACAGTACCTGCATATCTCCTGATTGGGAGACTGTGAGAAGATACTCCTTAGGTATGACACAAATAGAAACTCGTAGTAAGACTCGCTATGGTAGGTGATATGGCACACAAGGCATTGCCAGGGTAGATATACCAATTACGTTAATAGCTAGTGGTAACGTAGCAGCTACATATGCCCACCTCGAAACACACTTCCAATAAATGACCATCAAATCAACCACAAGTAAGAGTATAATATCGAAGAAGTGCGTCTGACTAGAGGAGCTACTCCTTTTGACCCAAGATCGCTCATGTTTTAGCCACCTTAAGCCAACTCACGGGAGTTAGGTCCATGTAATATACCTCAAGGACATCGCCACCATCTTACTTCATTCTGGAATCTCCACTGCATACGCGATTGTTAAAGTGGTTTTCGGAGTTGGCAGAGAGTATGACAACTTCTGATCCCGGTCTCTTTAACAACCAAACGTTATTATAACGCCGTGGTTATTTCAAAATTGTTTATACTTGGAAATCAAATCATTTCTTTTCAAAACTATATTCCTTTCAAAATAGTTTATACTTCGAAACCAAAACCAATTTCATTTCAAAGCTATATATCCAAATCAAAATAGTTTGTCATTCCATTTCAAATATTTTACTTCCAAATCAATATTACTTTCAAAATTTTAACATTTGTGTGATGAACCAAAAATTTTAACAATTTAAATTGGAATATTTATTTGATTTTAAATATTTAAAAGTTAATTTTTAACTTGAATTCAAGTATCACCATTTATTTGGGTAATTTAATTATTAAATTAAATAATTTGAAGTTGGGTGAAATATTGAATCTTCGGTTTTTAACTTGTTAAAAATAATTTGAAGGATTGTAAAATTTATATTGATAGTACTGAAGATAGTAAAAGTGTTGAAATTGAATTTGGGAATGTTATTATTAAGTTTTGAAAATTTATAGTTTGAATCGATAGTTAAAAATAGCCTTCCGAGGCACAGTCTGAGATTTCGACGAAACCAGTTTCATTGGATCCGTAATAGTGTATTATTATCAGATTTCAAATTTTATAGCATTTGGAGTTGTCGTGTGATTTTACGATATATAAACGCGTTGAAATTTAAGTCGAAATTTAATATAATAACTGGGTTCAAAAAGCTATCTTCGCCGTAGGATCGAATTTGGGCTCGAAACCTTTTCCATTGCGTTTGGAATAAGGGTATAACATTATAAACACCTAGTGGCATGCCACGATTGGATGTCAGAATTTTGGGTTGCATCGATCGAGACAATTTGGATTTGAATTTTTATTAATTTATATTTCTATCTTGGTCAAACATTAATTCAAATTCCTTCACATCAGTTGTATTTTTTTTATTATTCACTTTATGTTACTGTAGCAAGGCGTATTCCGTGTGCAAAAAGGGATTTAGGAACATTGCCATCAAATCCTGTCTCTTTCCCCTTCTTCGTTTAAATCCAAATAAAAAAAATAGATGCAATTAAAAATCGCTCCTCTCCTCTCTCATTCAACCCTTACTTCGATCCTCAAATTATTACATGGGGTCTTCCCTTTCCTCCTTCATTTTCAATACCGTAGCCTCCTCTTCAGATTCAAAATGAATATAAATAAAAGAAAACCTAAATCAAACAAAGTCCGAGAAAATTCAAATCAATTTAAAATTTCACCGTTCGTTGCTCGAAATTATAGAGAGAAAGGGCCATGCGGTGATTCCTGTAGCACGATGGGAGGAGCAGCGTGACTAAATGGAATGACAAGTGAAGGCAACAACTGGTTAAGGTTTGAGCTCGCCTGGGGTGCTCAAGTTTCAGATGCAGGCGCTGCGAGGTCGTGTTATCGGATTGGGTTGTGTGGCAAGTGTCGCGCGCATTTAGGAAGCGACTTCGTAGTCGAGGCTGTCGCTCGTGTGTGAGCAAGCCAGAAAGGATGATGGCACTTCTTCGACGACGGTATGGTATTTCTTTTTTTTATTTGTGTTCATATTATTCCTATTTTTATAAACATAAATATAAAAGAAATGAAAACTATGGATTGCAGGTAAGGAAATGATTTTTCACATGGAATAATTTTGTAACTAATTCAGTTTAATTTCTGAAATTGGGTTGTTAAATTAATGTGTATAATTAGATAAATAAATATAACATATTATGGAGTTTAATTATTTTGGTTACTAGGAGATTTAATTAAAAAATTATTAGTTTAAAATTTAATAATTAGTTAATTAGATCTATTTTAAAAGAAATTAATTTTCAATTTGTTCAAATGTTAATAAACCTTATAATGTTATTCAAGGTCTGAAATCTTAAAGACATGCCGGTGCGGAAATGGATTGCAAACATAATCAAAGGTGAGTTAATCTCACTTTTCTGGATTTTTATTTAAATTTAAATGGTTAAATTTAAATAATTGGTTGAATGATTGAATTGATTTGATGTGGTATATTATATAGTAATATAAAATATATATGGAGTGAATGATTTCCCGCATTATATAGCGGATAAGACCCTATGCGCAGCATAATAGCGGATGATATTATACAAATCCTATATACCACGATATTCCACCTCGAAGTGGAATTGGTATAGTGCAAACGTCTGTGGATGCAGGAAAACAAGTTGGAGGGATCCAACTGGATTCCTCAAAATTATTTAGATTGTTTAATATTCTGTGTTATGAATGTTTGATATGCTGTAATGAATTATATTGATAATTGGAATTTTGGTTACCATGGTTTGATTGGATATTCCGGTACACTGGGCTATCAAAATATATAGAATTGGATTATTGAAAAGAAATATAAAAGTAAAATTTGGAAGTGAAATAATTATAGAATAAAAATAAGAATGAACTGGAAAGAAATAAAAGTGATTTTTTTTAAAACTGAAGTTAAATTGTAAAGTAGAGATTTAAAACAAGTTTTAAATTAAAAATTAAATCTAGGATTCAAGTTAGTGAATTTTAGTTTTTAAACAAATAAAGTTTTTAAATTTAAATTGTTTTAACAACTCGAATGTTAAAGTGCATTTTTAAATTGATTTGAGTTTAAAAATGAATT
Organism: Allium cepa; assembly: GCA_030765085.1. Lineage (NCBI taxonomy): Eukaryota > Viridiplantae > Streptophyta > Magnoliopsida > Asparagales > Amaryllidaceae > Allium > Allium cepa. Next base: position 978,419,684 of record CM060931.1, read on the forward strand.
TCGTTTTAAATTGCTTTAAACTTCTTTTATAAAATGAGTAATTAATCTATTTAATGAAGTGAATAAAAAGGTAGTTAATTATTGGTTGAGATTAATCAATAATGATTAATATTTGTGGTTTTATTAATGATTAATTACTTAATGTAGTTAATTTAGATTAGGATAAACTAAAATGTAATTAGAAATCATTAATTTACATATAATTAATGATGTAATTAAAGGTTGATTAATTAAGATTAATTAATCAAGAATAAGTGATTTTTGAGCAATTGATTAATATAAGTAATTAAGGATTAATGTAATTAATTCTAGATAATTAATTTGTGAAGTAATTAAAGATTAATTACTGTTTTTGGTTAAGAATAATTAATTCGTGTAATTAATTAAAGATAATTACTTGAATGTAATTGAAGGATAATTAATCCAGGGTGATTAATTAAGATGGATGATTAATTAATGGATTTGAAATTAATTAATGTCAAGTGAAGGAATCTAAGTGATTAAGGTTAGTAATTCAATTATAAGTGATTAAATTTATTTTGTAAATGATCAAGTTTGCTTATGGATGGTTGAATGGTATTGGATGCCTTGAATGAGTTGATATCTCTGATATGAAGTGTTTTGTAGTATCATATGTTTGGGAGGACAGGATATTGTGGTTATCTATCAATGACTAATTGTTGTGTAAAGGGACATCCTGTATTTAAAGTTTGAAGTGTATTTCATTTGGATAACTTGGGTTAGGGTGACATGAGACTCGAAGAAACCGAGGTTGGGTATTTAAACCACTTCGAATTTTTGTAGATTGATATGTGAAATCAATAGGCTGGAACAAAATGATTTAAGTGAATTGGACTATTTAATCTAAATTTTGGTACTTAGAAAATTGATGTGTGAAATAAGTGGTGTCTATAACAAATTGTGAATTTGTAAATTGATACGAGTTACCCCGGGTTTTAAATAAGTTCCATGCATTGGAATTTCATGTTGAATGGGTTTACTTATGCTGGTTTCCATCCTGACCCGGGTGTTACTTTGGTGTAATGCCCGGGTCAGACCGAGTATTACAGATTTTCATGTAAAGACGTTCTGGAGCTCAAGAGGAGAGCTGGATGGCATGAACGTATGGAGTGTCTCCGTTGTATTATATTGTTGTATATCTGAGACACGACGATTGTATATATCCGGTGTCTGTATATATATGTGTAACTCTGATGTATTATAAATGTATTTGACAGAAACATAATTCTTTTATAAAATGTTATTATTTGATATTATATTTTAATCCACTGCGAATGTGAGAATCTTTGTTGTGTTTCTTCTTCTTCTATCTCTTTCTTCTTTCCCTAACTATTTGGGATTTTCAGGATAGAAAATTTCGAGTCGTTACAGTTGGTATCAGAGCTGAAGGTTAAGCGAGAACCTTGGCTCTGTTGGGATTACTCATTAACGATATGGTCAATGGTACCCTATAATGAGTTGAGTGTGTGTGTGTAAATATATATATGAGCGCATACTTGTTATTTTCTTATAAAGGTTTTAAATGATTTTATATAACAATATATTTTGATATATTAAGCAATATTTCTTTTTAATAAATATTAAGGTAATTGGTTGTTATATTATTTGAAAATTTTAATAATGAGAATTAAGTGGTAATAGAAATACAATCAAATTAAAATTAAATGAAGATATGTTTGAAATGGATTCAGAATTAAATGCTTTAAAGAGATAAGTTGATTTGATTTAAAGGATTAAACCAACATTTAAAAAATTTAACTCGAATTTATATAATTCGGGATGGTTTAAATTTGAAATTTGAAATTTGAATTGAATTCATTCAAACTGAATCTAATTTGAATTGATTGGATTTGTGATTGAAGATGTATAAGTTTAAAAAATTTAATGGAAAATTTAAATTGGATTGAAATGATTCGAAATTTAAGTGGGTTCAATCTGAGTTGGCAGAGAGTATGACAACTTCCGATCTTGGTCTCTCTAACGACCAATCGTTATTATAACGTCGTGATCATTTCAAAATAGTTTATGCTTCAAATAGATCAAATCATTTCATTTCAAAACTATATTTCTTTCAAAATAGTTTATACTTCGAAACCAAAACCATTTTTATTTCATAACTATTTATTCAATCAAAATAGTTTATACTTCGAAACCAAAATCATTTTTATTTCAAAACTATATTCAAATCAAAATAGTTTATCATTTCCATTTCAAACATATATTCACCTTTCAAAAATTATAACAATTTCAAAGTTATAACTTTTTCGAAACCAAAATACATGAAATCATTACACTTTGAAAATCATAACATTCCGAAATCATACATTTGAAATCATGGAACATTCCTTTAATTCTTTACATTTCAAAAATTTATTCAATTAAACAAAAATTTCAAATTTCAAATTTAATTCAAATCGAACCATCAGTTTCAATTCAATTCAGTTCCTTACAACACATTTCAAATCTTATCAATTTAAAATATAGATTTGATCCACAAAATAAACTATTAAATTTTTAATATACTTTAAAGCTTTAATATCTCACATTTCAAAACTTAATTTTATAATTTCATATATCTCAAATTTAACTTCATTATTACTTGGTTTGAAATATTCATTTCATAAATCCAATATCATTTAAATAAACTCAAATTACAAGTAAACCAAATATCCTTTCATACAACTATAAACTTCAAATATTCATTTATCAAAATCAAATATCACTCCAAATTCATTTTCTTTCTCAAAATAAAGATCAAAACATTTCCAAGCCATTTAAATTCATCGAAATATCATATCCTTTCAAAACCTTATTTTCAAATCATTATTTGAATTCAATTTCAAATATTCAAATTTAAATGTCATTTTAAAAATCAGTAATGCATTTATTATTTTAAATATCATTACAAAATACATTTGAAAATCCATTGAAAGATTCATTTATCACATTTTATTCCATTTAACACATAACAAAGTAATCATTATTTAAATTCAAATTCAATTTTAGTTCCTTAAAAATTCAAATTTAAATATTAAATTACATTCAAAACTCCTTATATTTCACAAATAATCAATTTTCAAAAGTTAAATCATTTAACACTTTAAAATATAACTCAAACAGTGTTAAAATTTATAATATTTCAAAATATTGACAAAATATAGGAACGACAGCATTAAAAAATGCTGTCAAAATAGTTTAGTTTAGGAATAATGGAATTTATAAAATTCCGTAATAGATATTTACTTATTTCAAACATATTTAAGTTCAAAACAACAACATTTAAAAATGCCGTCATAGCACCATAGCATTTTGGAAATGCTATTAATAAATGCCAGATTTTATTTAACTTTTCAAACAACAAAACTTCAAAAATATTTCTATTTACATTTATAAATCATATATCTAGACTACAAAATTTCTCATTTAAATACTTTTAACATATGATTTATCACAATAAAATTTAAAATCAAATATCCAATTAAAAATCCAATTCATTAGTTAAGTTAAAATTTCACTGTTTAATTACTTATTAAATTTAAACAAACTTAACATTTTATTTCAAATATCATTTTCATAACTTTGAATTTAGTTTCCATTATTTACTTACATTTTTTTAAAGTACATTTAAAGTCAAAATTCACATTTCCTTCAAATTGACAAACTTAAATTCAAAATTTCAAGACTTAATATTTAGCTTTCTGAAAACCATAAAATATATTTTTTTAAATCGAATTTCATACTTAAAAAAATATATATCTTAATAAAAAAATCATTTAAAAATATACCACGGGGTCTATATATAATTTTCTAGCCTAGGTCAAGTGATACGGATATGTATCATTTCAATCCACAGTTAAAAAGAAAACTCGGGTTCTATCATTTCAAACCAGCAATCTCAAGTCAAATAAAAATAAATAAAAATCGCTCAGGCCTATCATTTCTGTCTATAATGATTTTTCCCTATTCTAATGTCCGTTCAGGTATGTATCATTTTAACCCATAGTGGTTCTATTCTAACAGGGAACATGCAGTGTGAATATATGCATAAAAAACATAAATGATGTCAATGTCACAATATAATTTCATATATCAGATGTCAGGTGATAATTAATAGCTTTAGCATGGTAATAACATGGCATAGCATATCATATGATCATCATTAACTTGCATAAACATTTAAATTACTAAACACTTGTCATCGATTCACCATTTCATAAGTAGATATGTCAAAGTGAGAAAGACTCACCTTTTCAAGCTGAAGACCACTACGACACACAAAACGATTTCGAAGGCACGAAAAGCACGATGCAGCATGACTTTGGATTTAAATGAGAGAGATAGCCAAGGTATGATCTTGTAAATAACACCCTAACAAGACAAAATAACACATGAATATACAACACAAAACAATATTGGACAAATTGAAAAATGAAAGCAACAAAGACAAGACAACTTAACCTTACCTTAGCCACTCCAATGCTCAACCACAGGGGATATTTTGCTCGGCCTTGATGTGTGTTTGGGTAAGGTATGGTATCATATAAGTCAGGTTACAAGTGGATGAAGGTGGTGGAAGAGTTACAACATGAAGCATACATGGGTTCAAGGCAAATAGGTGAAGTTTTTGGTGCATTTTGGCTTGGCTATGACCACATATAGGCTCGGCCATGGGGTCTTCATGTCAGGTTAGATCTAGACAGTAGTAAAAGGGGTGGCCAAAGATGAAATAGATGATGGTGGTGACTAAGGGGTCGCCAAAGTGCATAGAAAGAGGTAGGTGAAGATATGCTTGGCTAGGCAATGTTTTCAAGGAGTGTTGCAATGTTTTATGGAGTTTTGTTGCGATAGCTTCATCCAATGGTCATGGCCTGATCTGGAGGAGGGGATAGGTGGTGGTTGCTACTGTTGGTGATGGTGGAGAGTATGGTGGTGATGGTGGGTGGTAGAGGCCAAGCAAAGTTGAAGAGAGATCTAGGCAAAACAATGAAAATAGTAAGGAAAAGTAGAAGACATTAGAACTTGCAATTTTTTTTCTTCTGAATTTGATATGGCCGTGAGTTTAAGATGGTGAGAAGATTTCCTCACGTGAAAATGGAGAAAAATACATGGCCAAGCAATAGAGAATGAACGGCTAAAGCAAAATGAAGAGTTAGAAGAAGGTGTAAAGCCAAAGGTAAGTGAAAAGTCGCAAGTAATATGAAAAGGTTTGTCTCTTTGTATTTCCGTTTCCTTTTAATTAAAAACAAACAAAATAAAGTTCAGTAAAATACAAATAAAACTGAAAAAAATCAAATGAATAAGAAAATAAAAATGTAATTTAAGGAAAAATAGAAAATAATTAAGAAAATAGCTAATATATTGAAACTAACATTTAAAAATTGTAAACAAAATACAATAAACATTGGAAAATTATAACAACACTTTAAAAATGTTTTAAAAATAAAAATAAATACATAAAATGTCTTATGTACATATATACACAAATTAAAATATGAATACGACAAACAAAATCTTATTTACACAAATTAAAATAAACAATTTTGTTAAATAAATCAATTTACATTCAATATTGTTAAAAACATAACTTTCACCAAATAAATAGGATTTCGACGAAACGAAAAGCGGTATTCTTGAAATTTTACTTATTTTCATAATAAAAGATAAAATTCAGAAATTAAAGTATTTAAATTTAAAATTTAAAAGTCAAAGTTGACCATTTTGATCAAAATTCACTTTTTTGAAAATATTCAATTTATACATGTTTGAAAGTATAATTCACATCAAAATCAAAGAGTATATTTAAAATAACAAAAATTATTCATTTAAATAAATAAAATAAAGTTTTTAAATCACGAATTCAAATTGAAAAAATAATCAAAATAAACAATTAAAAATAGTCACAAAATACAGGGGTGTTACACTCTCCCCCACTCAAAACCTTTCGTCCCCGAAAAGGAATGAGGTACGGAAAGCATAGAAGAGATAGAATGAAATATGATTAAGACAAGATGACAAGAAGATTGGAATTATACCTGATAACTGTTGTTATAGGTAAGTTTAACAAGGTGGAGTTTATCTTCCCAAGATCCTCTAGAATCAAGAACACAAGCACGAAAAAGATCTTCCAGAATCTGATTCACCCTTTTCGTTTAACCGACGGTCTGTGCATGGAAAGTAGTGCTAAGATTCAAACATGAGTACCAAAGATTATCGAAGATTATAGAAAGATTTCTAAACAGACTGGTATAAGCAACAGCCTTCCCATTCTGTAGTTGAAAAATAAAATAAGATCATAAATTTGGAACAATGAAAATTTCAACTTAAATTGAATTTTTTTTTTTACATAAGTTAAATAAATCTTAAGCATCTCTAATTTCATTATCTTATCATCCCCTTATCTTAAATTAACAATTTCAAAAATCATGGATTTGAAAAATCATTTATTATACTAATAATGTACTCAATAAATTAATTCTTCTATATTCCTAATTAAAATTAATTTTATTCCTATCAATATATTTTATCACCTATGCTAGATATATTTATACTTATTGCAACTGCTTTAATTTATTCTTAGTTCTTTTAACATCATTTTATATTGTAAATTATTCCATTACCCTTTTTTCTTATTTACCTTTGTAAATCTTTTATAACTAAAATTTAAGTGTATAACATTTATTATAACCACACAAATTTAATTAAAAAAAATCCTTTTTATATTGTATATTATCCAATTTAATATTTAACTTCTGTATAATTTAGTTAAGTTATATTGGAATGAAATTGTGTATTATACAAATAAAACTTTCTAATTCAATCATTTCAAGTATAATTTCAAGATTTGGATAAATATTTTAAAATTTAGGAATTAAATTTCCGATAACTTCCAAACTATTTAGAGACAAATAAATGCACATATACTATAATATATATGTCCATTCAAATTTAAATCATATATCAACGTTATAAATCCATTCTTATTTTAGAAATTTAAATCAATTAAATACTCCAAAACAAAACTGTAGCAAGACTACAGAACGGTCTCTTTACTTCGAAACTAAAAAATGAATGTCGATGATACTGCAGTCATCACCGAAGTTATTTTCCAGCGACGAAGAGAAGAGCACTAGTTTTAAACCTTTAAAATTCTTTAGAAACAAATTTCTATTAGAACATACTTTAAATAATATATCCTTTAAAACTTTAAATACAAGGTTTGAAATCCATCGAAAATTAAATTCTCAAATTCTTGTTTTAAATTCATTTTAAATTTCACATAAATTTAAAATCATGCTTATAGTTCATATATATGAAAGAAGAGAAAATGATATATAAATCAAATACTATTTCTTAACAACCAATTCAATAAAAATCCAGAAAAACTTTATAACATAATTACAAAATTTATTTCATTACCAAATTTGCAAAACTATATTGTGTCAATTTGCTCTATTCAAGTGTTTTGAAAATCCTATCGATAGCGTTGATTAGACGAATCGATCGAAACCCAAATCAACATCAGCAACTCAAACAACACAATATATAAAATATTTTAAATATTAGTTTACAAATACGCTTTAGGAATAATTTGAAGATAAATTGGAAACAAAGATGAGATGATTAAATAACAGAATAGGAAGATAGATAAGCTTATATAAATCACGGGCAACCTTAATCGGGTCAACCGTGACTTAAAGAATAAGATCGATGCGAATTTTCTGGGGAAAAATCAATATTCGATCTCAAGAGATAGAGTTTAGGGTAATAAGAGATACTAGCATCTAAACCGAGGATATCAAATCTCGGGTGAATCAATGTTGTTGTAAAGAAGTTTCCACTTTACAAATAAATTTGAGATTAACGAGACCGCCGACTCATTATAAAGATTTTTCGAAGTGGAGTTATGGGATACTCCATAATCAAAAGAAGATAAATAGTGAGGGACACAAATGGATTTTGGAACCTCAGGGAATGTTCCAAAATTCAAAGGAATCGAGTCAAAAAGGAAGATATTCAAACTCGAACGAAAGTGATTCTGTAAATACATTTACTCCATATGTTGAGTTTTGCCTAGAGCTACCAAAGCTCTAATACCATATGTAACAGCCTGATATTTTCAACCATTCATGCCGGACTTGAATTGCTCAAAATACCGCGTTGTAAACAAAATTTGGAAAATCTCAGAATATACAGTAAATAAATTATCATAGATCATAGACACAGAGTATTTAATAATGCATCGGAAGTAAAAGAGATAATAGTTCATGAAGCTACTATAAATATATATAAGATGCATCAGAGTTAAATAAGATACAACAGAAGAGTAACAAGATACATCAAGTAAAAATCAGAATACATCACTGGAACACTGGATACTGAAAGAAAAATAGATGGCTGGATCTTCAACAAAAGCTCCAACTCTGAAGGTGAGTCTTGAATGCTGAATCACTCGGTCTAACTCGAGCACGATGCAAAACACAAAACACTTGAGTAAGGACATAAATACTTATGAACTGTAAATTAACTCATGTGAACAGTAACAAAATGTATCAGTAACTTGAAGGATGCTTGGGATCGCCCATCCTCTAAGGATCCGTTAAACTATTTACTATGTAGTAATATTGCACCATTATAATAATGTCTATCAGTAAAATAAACTTACTTTAAAATAGCATCACGGGGTTACCCATATAGCCCCAGATACGTAAGAGCCCCAGTAGTCCATCCAATATCTGCATATCTCCCGATCGGGAGACTACGAGAAGATACGTGTCACGACCCGATTTTTCAACACTCGAAAATCGAACCATAAGGGTAAAAGAAGAAGGAGGTAGAAGGAGAGAAAGCAACCAACAACAGAATCTAACCATCGCAGTGGAATAAAATATAATAGATAATAAATGATCTTTACACAAAATAAAATACATCTGTTTATACATTACACCATTAGAGTACATCAATTTTCACAACACCCAAACTGGACAGTTATTATAATCTGCCCTCACAAAACTGAATACACAACTAATCAACACAGTGGAGTATTTCAAACAAGTACGGAAGTACGTATCGCCAACCAGCTCGTCTCTTGGGCTCACATCATCCTTTCCTGTAATCTATAATACTTGGTCTGACCCGAGCATTATAGTTAAATAACACCCGAGTCAGTCTGGAATACCAGCGTGAGAAAACCGCACTCAATTTGATTGTTAAAGTTTCAAAATCCTTTAAAAAAAGCATCTCGTAAGACCACGCCACAAATAAACATGTCGGGTTTCTACCTTACGATAGCCGAAACATTTCTTATCAAAATCCTCTGATATTATAACATGTCTATATACAAATACTTATTAAAATAGCTGAAATGGTTACATGATTAAATTCCAGCATACTAGCCACAAAGTGGGTTCTACAAATAAAAACCGTAAAGGCACGTAGGGAGAATGGATTTCCAACTAATGACTAGGCACTGGGGTACCACCTGTCATTGTACCTAGTCTAGATCAGCGTACCGAGGATCCACCCTAAATCTCCTACAACACAAGACTGGGACTACCCCTTACTGGATAATCCCGAGTAAGATCACCCCGCGGTTGGGATCAGCAGCCACCCACTAAGCCGAAATAAAAAAGGGACATCTAGACAGGGATGACCTCACCCTAATGGGCGACCATGTTAGCCTTACTGCATAACCCCTGATTTTCGGTCATTCCCAGTTGATGAGGCTCGAGGCAAAGCGTTACCTTTTAGAACATATCACTTAGAATACTCACCGTCCTCCTGACGATGTTCTGAAAGCATTCATCCGTACAAGTCCGTTCAGGGATCAAACGGAACCGAAGGCACTACTCCTACTACATCCATTTTGGAATTACCCTTCGGATTAGTAGCGACCAGCCCTTGCACTTCACCGCTCCATCTTCGAATCCAAACTCGTCTTCCTCACGAAAACGTACAAATCGGATCGAAGTGGTTTTCAGGAAATAAATGCTGATCCCGGTCTCTTCGAAATGATCAACGCATTGGGCCAAATATTGACAGTCGGTTATTTGGACTATCAATTAACATTCACAAACAACCATCAACATAAATAATTCCCCAAATTATTTATTAATCTCAAAATATCCTCGCAAGATATATTTTCACTTTTCAACCCTTTGAAAATAGTTTCAAACCATCTTCCTTTTACGGAATAAATTCATCAAATATTTTCTGTTTCCACTGAAATCACCAAGTACAAATACTTTAGATTTTAGAACAATCCAAACACTTTTTTTATAAAGTATACTGTAAAACATTTAAATTAAAAACTACTTTAATACTTTATTAAAAATATGTACTTTAAAAATATTTAAAATAAAGCTACTTTATGAAATATAAACTAAATTTTCTATTTTTTTAAAAAACATAATACCAAGTCACCTTTAAGTAATTACTACAAAGATAAATTTGAAAAATACTTACTTTAAAATTTGAACATAAAAAAAAATTCTAAACATTTGTTTATAACAAATTTTAAAAGCCTTTAACTTATACATAAAGGTCTCCTTTAAAATATACTCGGCTTTTCAAGGAAATAGACATCCCATTTCCATTCCTTTAAAAAAAATCACTATTTATTTTTAAAGAAAATTCCCACTTCTTTATAAATTCCCACCGTGAAATTTATCCTTTCAGATATACACTGATATCCATATCACTTTATAAACCCAGTTTATAAATTTCTTAGTCCCATTCTACTTTAAAATTTCAATTCCAAAGACAAGATCAATTTCCAAATTGATTTCCAATTTACTTCATTTTGAAATAAATTTCTTTACTTACACAATTTATTTCAAAACTCTGTAACTTTAGATTTAATTCTTAATTATGATTTAAAATCCTTTTTAACTGAAAATACCAATTTTAGATTTCCCAAATTCCTTCTCTACCCTTTTAAAAAAATTTAAAACTTAAATTTTAAAAATAAATTCTTTTATTCCTTCAAATAACATTACTTAAGTTTTAAAATTCATTATTTCTCCATTTCTTCAAAATCCCCTTTTCCATACTGGGAATTTATTTATTAGAATTTTAAAATCACTTTTATTCTTAAATTTATTCATATTCTTATAATTATTTTACTTACAAATTCTCTTCTTCTTTTTTTCTTTCAAAATTTCAATTTATATATTTTGGTAACTCAGTATACCCAAAATATATTCAATCAAACCGTAGCATCCAATACTCCAGCTATCAATATAATTCATCACAGGATATCAAATAATCATATCATAGAATATTTAAACAAATCTAAATATTTTGAGGAATCCAATTGGATCCCTCCAACCTGTTTACCTGCATCCATTGATGTTAGCACAATACCAATTCCACTTCGAGGTGGAATATCGTGGTATATGGGTTTATATAATATCATCCGCTATTATGCGGCGCATAGGGTCTCATCAGCTATATAATGCGGGAAATCAATCACTCCAATATATATATATATATATATAGTACCAATTACACTTCGGGGTGGAATATCGCGGTATATGGGTTTATATAATATCATCCGCTATTATGCGGTGCATAGGGTCTCGTTCGCTATATAATACGGAAAATCAATTACTCCAATATATATATATATATATATAATACCAATTCCACTTCACGGTGGAATATCGTGGTATATGGGTTTATATAATATCATCCGCTATTATGCGGCGTATAGGGTCTATTAAATTTTGACTAATGACAATCATCATCCAAGCAATTCAACCAATAATTTAAATTTAACTGTTTAAATTTAAATACTAATCCAGATGAGTGAGATTAACTCACCTTTGATTTTTTTGTTTGCAATCCATTCCGAACTAGCTTGTTTCCTTGATTTTAAACCTTGTATAAATACCATACGATTTCGAACAAATTAAAAAATCAATTACCGTTTAATAAATTTATTTTAAACTAAAAATTTACTTTTAAATTAACATTTTCTTTTAGAAACCTTTTAGTAACTAAAATAATTCATATAGGTTAATATAAAAATTTAATCACCAAATCCATTGTTTTAGAATAACTAGTAATTTAAAAATGTGTATAAGTATATTTATTTCCTTTTAAAAAAACACATTTGCTATATAAAATAATTTATATAGTTTCTAAAATCTAAGTTTTATATATTTTCAATTCAATTCAATTTAAAATTGCTGCCTTCATGAAGCTTATATAAAATTTCCAATTTTCTGTATATATTTCCTCCTCATTCTAATATAAATTAAATTAAGTACAAGATGAAATTAAACCAACTAGAAGAAGATGATATACCTTGACCTGACATCATTAAAGCTCGAATTCGAGCTAGAGCTCAGAATCCCCCAAAATCCAAAACGCGAAACTCAAGCCTTCCAACATTCATGATCACGCGACATTGCGCATCCCAAAACTGCAACCACTACTTCGACCAAAACGGCGCTGGGCTTGACTATTATCACCCACTCTGATGTTCTCCACCTACGACTGCACGGTCAGCCCAAACTTGGTGATGAGCTCTTCAATCCTAACCAGATCTTTACTGCCGATGCTCCTTATCAAAGTCTGGACCATCGAACCCTGGACAGAGCGTCGTCGAGCCATGCGAGTACCACCACACCCTTAATGGAATCATGAGCCTCCTCACGCACGCCTACATAGATGACGAATCTCCCAACTATCGTGAAACTCGACACAAACACTAAGTGTAATGACCCTGAATTTTCGATCCCGAATATTCCAGATAGTTAGGAAAAGAAGAAAGAGATAGAAAAAGAAGAGGAAACGCAACAAAGATTCTCACATTCGTAGCGGATCAAAATATAATATCAAATAATAACAGTTTACAAAAAAATTATGTATCTATCAAATACATTTATAATACATCAGAGTTACACATATATATACAGACACTGGATATGCACAATCATCATGTCTCAGATATACAATAATATAATACAACGGTGACACTCCATACATTCTTGCCATCCAGCTCGCCTCCTGAGCTCCAGAACGTCCATACTTGAAAATCTGTAATACTCGGTCTGACTCGAGCGTTACATCAAAGCAACACCCGGGTCAGGCTGGAAACCAGTGTGAGTAACCCATCTAACATAGAATTCAAAGCATACAACTTATATTAAACCCGGGTAACTCGTATCAATCTACAAATTCACAATTTGTTATAGACATCACTTATTTCACACATCAATTTTCTAAGTACCAAAATTTAGATTAAATAGTCCAATTCACTTAAATCATTTCATTCCAGCCTATAGATTACACATATTAATCTATAAAATTCGAAGTGGTTTCAGGTATTTTCTAATACCCGACCCCGGGCTCTTCGAGTCTCATTCAAGGCATCCAATACCATTCAATCATCCCTAAGCAAACTTGATCACTTCCAAAGTAATTTAATTACTAACCTCAATCACTTAGATTCCTTCATTTGACATTAGTTAATTTCAAATAAACAATTAATCATCCCTTAATTATCCATCTTAATTAATCACCCTAGTTTAATTATCCTTCAATTACATTCAAGTAATTATCTTTAATTAATTACACAAATTAATTATTCTTAACCAAAAACAGTAATTAATCTTTAGTTACTTCACAAATTAATTAACTATAATTAATTACATTAATCCTTACTTGCTTATATTAATTAATTTCTCATAAATCACTTATTATTGATTAATTAATCTTAATCAATCAATCTTTAATTACATCATTGATTATATAAATTAATGATTTCTAATTACATTTTAATTTCTCCTAATCTAAATTAATTATATTAAGTAATTAATCATTAATTAAACCACAAATATTGATCACTCTTGATTAATTTTAACCAGTAATTAACTACCTATTTATTTACTTCATTAAATAAATTAATTACCCATTTTATAAAGAAGTTTAAAGAAATTTTAAAACCAAATTAATTTCTAAGTTCAAATCAATTTAAAAATGCATTTTAACATTCAAATTGTTAAAACAATTTAAATTTAAAAACTTTATTTGTTTAAAACTGCTATTCACTAACTCGAATTCCAGATTTAACTTTGATTTAAAACTTGTTTTAAATCTCTACTTTACAATTTAACTTCAGTTTTTAAATATCACCTTTATTTCTTTCCAATTCATTCTTATTTTGATTCTATAATTATTTCACTTCCAAAATTTACACTTATATTTCTTCTAAAAATCCAATTCTAAATATTTTAATGACCCAGTGTACCGAAATATATTCAAGCAAACCATAGTATTCAATATTCCAATTATCAATATAATTCATCACAGAATATCAATATTCATAACACAGAATATTAGACAAACTAAATAATTTTTTAGGAATTCATTTGGATCCCTCCAACCTGTTTCCCTGCACCCCCAGATGTTAGCACAATACCAATTCCACTTCGAGGTGGAATATCGTGGTATAAGTGATTAATATAATATCATCCGCTATTATGCAGCGCATAGGGTCTCATCCGCTATATAATGCAGGAAATCAATCACTCCAATATATATAATATATATACTACTATATATTATAGCACATCAAATCAATTCAATCATGCGACCAATTATTTTAATTTAAATAGCAACCAGAGGAGTGAGATTAACTCACCTTTTATTTTGTTGTTTGCAACCATTACCAATTCCAGCTCGCTTCCTTTCAGAATTTGACCTTGTATAAATATTTATTCGGTTTTGTTAATACTTTTGACTTGACAGAACATTTTATTACTATTCGAATTAATCAAACAATTGATCATCATTCACTTATTCAATTTAACTCGTTATTTGATTTAATTTTTTTAACTAATAGTTTCTTTTAACAAATTATTTTCAGCAACCCAAAAATTAAACAAGTTAATTACAACAGCTTAATTATCAAACTCATTCATTTTTTTTAATCAACTAGTAGAATAAAAAAATTATTTATAAACGTTTATAAAATAATTCATAAAGATGCCAAAATCAAACTTTATATAAATCCTCTAAACATCTTTAAAATTTCTATATTTTGTTTTCAAAATCTTATCTATATAAAATTTTCTATACATATATATACTTTTAAGTGAAAATAGATATGTGTATATATATATCCATTCTTGTTTTCTACACCTTTCCTAACTATATATGTATTGTAATCTCTAATATATATATATATATATATATATATATATATAAGTAAAAGAAAAACAGAAACCGAAATATACCTCACTGCTATAATCTTTGTCGAACACGACTTGAACCTCCACTGCACGCGTTCGCCACCGCCCAACGCATGCTATCGCGAGCATCTCAACAGAATTTCGATCGCTTCGACTTAGTTGCAACTTCGTGAAACCCTAGCCTTCCCATCGCCTTACGCTTCCCTAAATCACCGAGCAGTCCCCCTTCGCGAACGCCATCACGCTGCCACACCCATCTCGAGCTACCCAAAACACGACGTCCCTCACTTACTCTCTTGCCAGCCTAAGCGCCAATGAACCACACGAAGCTCTCGCCTAGCAACTCGAGCTTGAGCACAATCTTCGTGTCTGACCCAAACGCACGCAGCCGTTACAATTTCTTCGAGCCGTCCTCGAATCGAAGAGGAACACGTGTGATCGAATCAAGCTTCCGATCCAATTTAGCTTGCGCCTTACGATGGAGGTTCTCTTTCGATTCGAGAGCGGGGGAAATTGAATTCAGTTTCCTGAATGAATTTGAAGAGAGGGACGGGTGGGGTTTCGATTTTGTTTTATTTTTCTCTGAACATTTCGATTTGATTTAAGTTTGAAGATAAAGGAAGTCTCAGTTTTTTTCGGCTAATGTAAAGTTGATGGAGGGAGATGTTTGCGTGTTGGACTATACCTACTACAGTGTTTTGACGTTAAAGGAAAAAAGTTGATGTGAGATAATTTCAACTGCAGTTGACTAGTATAAATATATTCAATTTAAATTCAAATTCAAATTGTTCCGATAAATGCAACTGAAAAACTTGACCTCCTATCGAGGCATGCCACTAGGCGTTTATAATGGTATACCCTTATTTCAAACGGAATGGAAAAGATTTATAGTCCAGATTCGGATATATGGAGAAGATAGCGTTTTGGACCCAGTTATTATATTAGATTTTCGATATAAATTTCAACGCGTTTATATACCATACGATAACACGACAACTCCAAACATCACGAAAATTGAAATCCAACAATAATACAATATTACGGATCCATTAGAACTGGTTTCGTCAAAATCCGAGACTGTGTCTCGGAAGGATATTTTTAAACATCGATTTAAATGATATTATTTCAAAACTAAACAAATCACTGTTAAATTCAATTTTAACACTTTTACTATTTTCAGTATTATCGTTATAAATTTTACAAGCCTTTAAATTATTTTTAACAGGCTTAAAACTGAAGATTCAATAATTTACCCAATTTCAGTTTATTAAATCCAATAACTTAATTGCTAAATAATAACAATTTTTGAATTCAAGTTAAAAATTAACCTTTAAATATTTAAAATCAATTAAATATTCCAATTTCAAACATCCAAAAATTCCGGGTCGTCACACTAAGCCACTTCGACCATTCCTCTTCGTGCGCGAGCTTACCTTCGCATCTTGGAAATCGCCACCCTCTCGAGCGAACACTATCACGAGTCGCTGCCCAACTCCCATGGTTTTGAATTGAATTACGATACGGGAATTGAAAAAGGAACCACGGTTTAAATTAGGAGATGTGTTCGGCCATTACTTTTCAAACAGAGGAAAAATATGATTCGTTTTAACTTTGATTTTGATTTGGGTTTTAAAATACTCGGTTGTTTATAAAAAGATGGGGAAAAGAGGATGCACGACTAAAAGAAAAATGAAGGGATGAAGCGACCAAAAAAAGAAGAAGTGATGCCTTGCGTGAAGAAAATGTTTCGCTACAGTGATCTTTGAAATGAAATCAAAAAGATCTGATGTGAAAAGTATTCAGCGGATGGGAAAAAGTGTTGATGTGAAATAGCTTGACCAGTTAATTTATAAGAATATATATATAATATATATTCAAAATTCAAATTTAAATTCAAATGCAACTTAAAATTTCAAACTCTTATCGAGGCATGCTGCTAGGCGTTTATAATGTTATATCCCTATTACGAACACAATGGAAAAGGATTCGAGTCCTAATTCGATCGTATGGAGAAGATAGCTTTTTGGACCCAGTTATTTAATATTAGATTTCGATATAAATTTCAGCGCGTTTACATATCATATGCTCACATAACAACTCCAAATACTATGAAAATTGAAACCCGATAATAATACAATATTATTGATCCAATGAAACTGGTTTCGTCGAAATCCGAGACTGTGCCTCGGAAGGCTATTTTTGAACATCAATTAAACGGTGTATTTTTAAAATTAAACAAACTACTGTTAAATTCAATTTACCCTATCTATTACTTTCAGTATTATCAATATAAATTTTATAAGCTTTTGAAATATTTTTGACAAGCTTATAACTCCAGATTTTATCTTTTACCCAATTACCAATTATATAATTCAAAAGTCGAATTTTCCAACAAATCATTATATCATAGATCCTGAATTTACTTTATAAATGAAAACCATACTTTCCATATTCAAAATCAATTCATAATCCAAATCAAATATTTAAATCCATTTAAATATCTCAAATTAACCGTTCGAAAAATCCGGGTCGTTACATTCCTCCCCCTTAAAAGAATTTCGTCCCCGAAATTACTAAGGCAGAAAAATGTCCCAAACCCCCAACTTACTAAAACGTACTCAGTTAAAATCCAATATTCACTTTTCTAATCCTTTAGTTCCAACTAAACTATTAGTTCCAATTTCGATTTTCGAAATTCCTTATTCAATTCCAATTTGAAATCGTTTTGTCGCTAATAAAAATTTTCCCAAAAATTTTCAAAAATTTTCCATGTCCCAAAATTTTGGCAGAGTCTCCTTTGTACGGAGGAGCTTTTGCAATTGAAAAAGAGATATAACTATATATACATCGACCCACATAGTCGGAAAAACAAAATAAACAAACAATAGTTCATATTTCCTAACTTTTATTGCATAGGCGTACCTCTATTTAGCATTTTTAAGCAAGCGGCTTATTTATTTATCATTTTGTGCGTCCAAATCCAGCCATACGGCTTCTCTGCACCTGTATTTACTTAATTCAAACATGTAAGTATAAAATATATGCAACTCACTAACATTTATTCACTTTCAATAGCTAGACACATGCACTTCATAAGCAATGTACACTAAACAATCCCCATATGCAATTTATAAGATTCCGACACCGATTTCAATTTCTTACAACCAATTCTTAAATTATTATTTTCAATTTTAAGTGATTTACACTCACCTTCGTCCATTCAATTCATTCTAAGCAAAACAACTCATATTTATTTCAATTGATTCAAAAATCAATTTTATTTACTTCCAATGATTCATAGAATTTTCTTTCGTTTCGTCGAACGACCCATTTTCTTATGCACTTCGACGATATTCATGTGAATAAGTAAGTACTTAAGCTTTAACCATTTTAAATTGATCTCAACTCAATTTATATAAATTTCATTTCATTTTAAATTTATTCACAATCCATGCATTCTCATTTTCACTTCATTTTTAATTTTATCTATTTACTTACATTCCATTTCATCATTCAAACAGGTTCTATTCAAAACCATTTCATAAAGCTCGCTAACAACCATTTAACAATTTCCTTAAGTTAACAACTTAAGTTCATCTCCTTTTCCAATTAAATTTCATTCTATTTAATTCAATTAGTATATTCATTCAATCCATTTTAAACTTTATTTCACATTTTCATTTCATTTCCGAACTTATTTTACTAACAAGGACATTTCAATTTTATTTCCACTCCTTTGAATTTTAATTGCAATTCAAACCATTTCTGTTTTAATCCAACTTCATTTCATTTCACCATATTTCAATCATATTCAATTCACTTAACACTTCTAATTTGAAATTAATTTATAACTCAAGTTTAACTTCACAAAAATCCATTTTTAACTCTTAATTCAATTTTTATCCAACCAAACAGAATTCCATTAACATACTCGCTTAACTAATTTATTCAAATTAGTTCATTCCTCATTTTTAATTCAATATTTGATTTTTTTCCTTCAAAAATCACTTCACTTAATTTTCTTGAGTTCAATCTATTTTATAATTCAAGTTTTTGATTTTTATTCATTTCCCAAAATTCAAAACAATTTTATTTTGGCTTATTTATTCCACTTCTAAGTTTTATAAGTCACAACTTATTTATATCCATACTTTCCTCCATTTACAATCAATCCCGTTCACATTTCACTTTTTAACTCAGGATTATATATTTAATTTAGCCAAGTATATATTTTTTTATTCAATGGGTTTTCAATTCTTTTATAAGCCATCGTAATCTATTTATGCCCATTCAATCTTATTTAACTAAACTCCAGTTAAATCTAACCCCACACTGTTCTTTGACTTCACACAATTCGTTTACATTTTGTTAAGTAAGAACTTAATTTCATTTAATGTATCCACCACATGATACAATTTCATCTCAATTATATTTCGACTTTGATTCAAATCTAATCACAATATTATTAGACTTAGCTTGAGTTCATTTAATTCGACTTACTCTTCTAACTTATTAACTTTTTACAAGTTAATTTCATTCCAGGAATTTTCAAACTTAATAAATTTCCAAACCTGCTTTTAATCCATAACATTTTTAGTTAAACCTCCAGAGTTTAAACCATTACTTAGACACTCGAAACATTTTAAACCAATTCTAGAGCATTTAATAATCACTTAAGTATTTCAAAAATCATTCGAAATCAATTATATCCAAAATCCTTTGCATTTCTAAAATCAACCTAATTTTTGCAAACAATTTCAATTCAAAACAATTTGGTAGCAATTCCTCTATTGGAAACTCCAAAATGAACATTAATGATGCTGCAGTCATCACAGAAGTTATTTTCTAGCGACCGAAAGAGAGTTAAATGCTTTTATCTCTTTAAAAAAACGTTTCAAATATTCTTAATTTCAAGTCTCACCAGATTCCATATCCAATTCAAAAATATTTCCCAAATAGTATTACTATTATTTCTTCAAAACCCTTAAAAGGCATTTTCAAACCTAAAAGAATTTAGACCTTTCCCAAAATTTCAAATTTTAAATTCCGTCAATCTATATCTAATATTCTCTGGAATTTACCTCATTTCAATTATAGTTCACATTCGGATATGAATTTATTTCTTAGCTTTCGGTTGTGATTTCAATTTCTTATTCAATTTTACACAACAATGATAATAATTTAATATTATTATTCGTAACAATCAAGCAACCATGTATGTCTATAATAATTTACAAAAATTATTTCTTTTATATACAAAAATAATTTGGGTAAAATTATTTCATTTACCCAATTTTAAAAAAATACCATGTCGGTTTATCTTGTTTAAAAGTTTAGAGACTCTATCGATGACATGGCGTCCCACATATAGACCAGAATCCATAAACACTCAACGGATAAGTCAACACAATATAAAAACAACTTTTATATTCACTAACAAATACGCTCTTATATCTATTAATACGCTCAAACTCATTCTAGAGTACTACTGACTTTACTCCTAATGAGTAATCCCCACCAGAGCCAAGGTTCTCGCTTAACCTTTAGCTCTAACACCAAAATGTCATGACCAGATTTTTCGACACTCAAAAATCGAACCACGAGGGTAAAAGAAGAAGGAGGTAGTAGGAGAGAGAACAACCAACAATAGAATCTAACCATTGTAGAGGAATAAAATATAATAGATAATAAATGATCTTTACACAAAAGAAAATACATTTGTTTATACATTACATCATCAGAGTACATCAAAGTTCACAACACCCAAACTGGACAATTATCATAACCTGCCCTCACAAAATTGAATACACAACTAATCAACACAGCGGAATATTTCAAACAAGTGCGGAAGTATGTATCGCCAGCCAGCTCGTCTCCTCAGCTCACAACATCCTTTCTTGTAATCTATAATACTCGGTCTGACCCCAGCATTATAGTAAATAACACCCGAGTCGGTCTGGAATACCAGCGTGAGAAAACCACACTCAAGTTGATTATTAAAGTTTCAAAATCCTTTTAAAACAAAAGCATCTCATAAGACAAATAAACATGTCGGGTTTTTACCTTACGATAGCCAAAACATTTCTTATCAAAATCCTCTGATATTATAATATTGTCTATATACCAATACTTATTAAAATAGCTGAAATTGTTACATGATTGAATTCCACCATACTAGCCACAAAGTGGGTTCTACAAACAAAAACCGTAAAGACACGTAGGGAGAATGAATTTCCAACTAATGAATAGGCACTGGGGTGCCACCTGTCACAACACATGGTCTAGATCAGCGTACCGAGGATCCACCCTAAATCCCCTGCAACACAAGACCGGGACTACCCCTTACTAGATAATGCCGAGTAAGATCACGCCGCAGTTGGGATCAGCAACCGCCAACTAATCCGAAATAAAAAGGGACATCTAGATAAGGATGACCTCACCCTCATGGGCGCGGCCCACTTAGCCTTGCTGCATAACCCCTGATTTTCGGTCATTCCCGGTTGATAAGGCTCCAGGCTAAGCGTTACCTTTTAGAGCATATCACTGAGAATGCTCACCGTCCTCTTGACGATGTTCTGAAAGCATTCATCCATACAAGTCCGTTTCGGGTTTGAACGGAACCGAAGGCACTACTCCAACTACATCCATTTTGGAATTACCCTCAGGATTAGTAGCGACTAGCCCTTGCACTTCACTGCTCCATCTTCTAATCCAAACTCGTCTTCCTCGTGAAAACGTACAAACTGGATCGAAGTGGTTTTTAGAAAATAAATCCTGATCCCGGTCTCTTCGAAACGATCAGCGCATTGGCCAAATATTGATAGTCGGTTATTTAACTATCAATTAACATTCACAAACAACCATCAAACATAAATAATTCCCCAAATTATTTATTAATCTCAAAATATCCTCGCAAGATAAATTTCCACTTTTCAACCCTTTGAAAATAGTTTCAAACCATCTTCCTTTTATGGAATAAATTACCCAAATATTTTCTATTTCCACTGAAATCACCAAGTACAAATACTTTAGATTTTAGAATAATCCAAACACTTTTTTTTATAAAATATACTTTAAAACATTTAAATTAAAAACTTCTTTAATACTTTATGAAAAATGTATACATTAAGAATATTTAAAATTAATCTACTTTATGCAATATAAACTAAATTTTCTCTTTTTTAAAACATAATACCAAGTCACCTTTGAGTAATTACTTCTAAGATAAATTTGAAACATACTTACTTTAAAATTTAAACAATAAAAAAAATTCTAAACATTTTTTTATAACAAAATTTAAAGCCTTTAACTTATACATAAAGTCTCCTTTAAAATATATTCGGCTTTTCGAGGAAATAGACTTCCCATTTCCATTCCTTTAAAAAAATAAATCACTATTTATTTTTAAAGCAAATTCCCACTTCTTTATAAATTTCCACCGTGGAATTTATACTCCCAGATGTCCATTGATATCCATTTCACTTTATAAACCAGTTTATAAATTTCATAGTCCCATTCTCCTTTAAAATTTCAATTCCAAACACTTAGACAAATTTCCAAATTGATTTCCAATTTACTCCATTTTGCAATAAATTTCTTTACTTACACAATTTATTTCAAAACACAATAACTTCAAATTTATTTCTCAATTATGATTTAAAATCCTTTTTAACTAAAAATACCAATTTCGGATTTTCCAAATTCCTTCTCTACCTTTTTAAAAAAAATTAAACATTAAATTTTAAAAATAAATTCTTTTATACCTTTAAATAAAATCAATTAAATTTTAAAATTCATTATTTCTCTGTTTATTAAAAATCCCCTTTTCCATACTCGGAATTTATTTATTAGAATTGTTATATCACTTTTATTCCTAAATTTATTAAAATTCTCTATAATTATTTTTCTTACAAATTCTCTTCTTTTATTTTTCTTAAAAAAATTCAATTTATATATTTTGCTAACTTAGTACACCCAAAATATATTCAATCAAACCGTAGCATCCAATACTCCAGTTATCAATATAATTCATCACAGGATATCAAATAATCATATCACAGAATATTTAAACAAATCTAAATATTTTGAGGAATCCAGTTGGATCCCTCCAACCTGTTTCCCTGCGTCCACAGATGTTAACACAATACCAATTCCACGTCGAAGTGGAATATTGTGGTATATGGGCTTATATAATATCATCCGTTATTATGCGGCGCATAGGGTCTCATCCACTATATAATGGGGAAAATCAATCACTCTAATATACATGATAATACCAATTCAACTTCGGGGTGGAATATCGTCGTATATGGGTTTATATAATATCATCCACTATTATGCGGCGCACAGGGTCTCATGCTATATAATGTAGGAAATCAATCACTCTAATACGCACAAACACACACACACACACACACACATATATATAATACCAATTCCACTTCGGGGTGAAATATCGCGGTATATGGGTTTATATAATATCATCCGCTATTATGCGGCATATAGGGTCAATTAAATTTTAACTAATGACAATCATCATCCAAGCAATTCAACCAATAATTTAAATTTAACAGTTTAAATTTAAATGCTAATCTAGACGAGTGAGATTAACTCACCTTTGATTTTGCTGCAATCCATTCCAAACTGGCTTGTTTCCTTGATTTTAAACATTGTATAAATATCATACGATTTATTAACATTCGAAAAAAATCAAAAAATCAATTACTATTTAATAAATTTATTTTAAACTAAAAATTTACTTTTAAATTAACATTTTCTTTTAGAAAATTTTTAGTAACTAAAACAATTCATATAGGTTAATTTAACAATTTAATCACCAAATCCATTGTTTTAAAATAACTAGTAAATTAAAAATGTGTATAAGTATATTTATTTCCTTTTAAAAAACACATTTGCATATAAAATAATTTATATAGTTTCTAAAATCTAAGTTTTACATATTTTCAATTCAATTCAATTTAAAATTGCTGCCTTCATGAAGCTTATATAAAATTTCCAGTTTTCTGTATATATTTCCTCCCCATTCTAATTATAAATTAAATTAAATACAAGCTGAAATTAAACCAACTAGAAGAAGATGATATACCTATGGCCTGACATCATTAAAGCTCGAATTCGAGCTCGAGCTCAGAATCCCCCAAAATCCAAAACGTGAAACCCAAGCCTTTCGGCTTTCATGATCACGCGACATCGTGCATCCCAAAATTGCAATCGCGACTTCACCTAAAACGGCGCCGGGCTTGACCATTATCACCCACTCTGATATTCCCCACCCGCGACAGCACGGCCAGCCCAGACTTGGCGACGAGCTCCTTAATTCTAACCAGATCTTCACTACTGATGCTCCTTATCGAAGTCTGGACTGTCGAACCTTAGCCAGAGCGTCACCGAGCCCTGCGCGTACCACCACACCCTTAATTGAATCGCGAGCCTCCTCATGCGTGCCTACATCGATGACGAATCTCGCAGCTATTGTGAAACTCGACACGAACCCTAAGCCACTTCGACCCTTCCTCTTCGTGTGCGAGCTTGCCTTCGCATCCCAGAAATCGCAACCCTCTTAAGCGAACAACATCGCATGTCGCTGCCCAGCTCCCATGGTTTTGAATCGAATTGGGGATAGGGGAATTGAAAGAGAAACCGCGTTTTAAATTAGGAGATGTGTTCAGCCATTACTTTTTAAACAGAGGAAAAAAAGTATTCATTTTAACTTTGATTTTGATTTGGGTTTTAAAATACCCGGCTGTTTATAAAAAGACGGGGAGAAGAGAACGCACGACTAAATGAAAAATGAAGGGATGACGCGACCATAAAAAGAAGAAGTGATGCCTTGCGTGAAGAAAATGTTTTGCCACAGTGATCTTTGAAATGAAATCAAAAAGATCTGGTATGAAAAGTATTCAACTGATGGGAAAAGGTGTTGATGTGAAATAGCTTGACCAGTCAATTTATAAACACACACACACACACACACACACATATATACATATATATAAATTCAAATGCAACTTAAAATTTCAAACTCCTATCGAGGCATGCTGCTTGGCGTTTATAATGTTATACCCTATTAGGAACACAACGGAAAAGGTTTTGAGTCCTAATACGATCGTATGGAGAAGATAGCTTTTTGGACCCAGTTATTTAATATTACATTTTGATATAAATTTCAGCGCGTTTACATATCGCACGCTCACAGAACAACTCCAAATACTACGAAAATTGAAACCCGATAATAATGCAATATTACGGATCCAATAAAACTGGTTTCGTCGAAATCTGTGACTGTGCCTCGGAAGGCTATTTTTGAACATCAACTAAACGATGTATTTTTAAAATTGAACAAACTGCTGTTAAATTCAATTTTACCCCATCTAATACTTTCAGTATTATCAATATAAATTTTATAAGCCTTTGAAATATTTTTGAAGCTTATGACTCCAGATTTTATATTTTACCCAATTACAAATTATGTAATTCAAAAGTCGAATTTTCCAATAAATCATTATATCTTAGATCCTGAATTTACCTTATAAATGAAAACCATACTTTCCATATTCAATATCAATTCACAATCCAAATCAACTATTTAAATCCATTTAAATATCTTAAAAGAACCGTTTAAAATATCCGGGTCGTTACAATACACATGGGCTACGGGAGAAAACCAAACTCGTAGTAAAGGCTCGATATGGTAGATGACACAGAACGACGAGGCAATGCCAAGGTAGATATACCAATTACGCACACGGGCTGGTGGTAACGCAGCAGCCACATACGCCCACCTCGGAATATACTCCCAAATCAAAATCAGAGGATGGCCAACAAATCAACCACAAGTAAGAGTATAGTATCGAAGGAATGTGTCCGACCAGAGGAGCTACCCACTTTTGGCCCGAAAACGCTCCTGTTTTAGCCACCTTAAGCCAACTCACTGGAGTTGGGTCCACGTAATATACCTCAAGAACGTTGCCACCATCCTACTTCATTATGGAATCTCCACCGCGTACATAGTTGTTAAAGTGGTTTTCGGAGTTGGCAGAGAGTATGACAACTTCCGATCCCGGTCACTTTAACGACCAATCGTTGTTATAACGCCGTGGTAATTTCAAAATAGTTTGTACTTTAAAAAGATCAAATCATTTCATTTCAAAACTATATTCCTTTCAAAATAGTTTATACTTCGAAACCAAAACCATTTTTATTTCAAACCTGTTTATTCAATCAAAATAGTTTATACTTCGGAACCAAAATCATTTTTATTTCAAAACTATATTCAAATAAAAATAGTTTATCATTTCCATTTCAAACATATATTCACCTTTCAAAAATTATAATACTTTCAAAGTTATAACATTTTCGAAACCAAAATACTTGAAATCATTACACTTTGAAAATCATAACATTTCAAAATCATACATTTGAAATCATGGAACATTGCTTTAATTCTTTACATTTTACAAATTTATTCAATTAAACCAAAATTTAAAATTTCCAATTTAATTCAAATCAAACCATCAGTTTCAATTCAATTCAGTTTCCTTACAAACCATTTCAAATATTATCTATTTAAAATATAGATTTGATCCCCAAAATAAACTATTAAATTTTTAATATACTTCAAAGCTTTAATATCTCACATTTCAAACTAAATTTTATAATTTCATATATCTCAAATTTAACTTCATTATTACTTAGTTTTGAAATATTCATTTCATAAATCCAATATCATTTAAATAAACTCAAATGACAAATAAAACGAATATCCTTTCATACAACTATAAACTTCAAATATTCATTTATCAAAATCAAATATCATCCCAAATTTATATTCTTTCTCAAAATAAAGATCAAATCATTTGCAAACCATTTAAAATCATCAAAATATCATATCCTTTCAAACCTCATTATCAAATCATTATTTGAATTCCATATCAAATAATCAAATTTAAATATCATTTTAGAAATCAATTATGTCATTCATTTATTATTTCAAGTATCATTACAAACTACATTTCAAAATTCCATTCAAAAATTCATTTATTACATTTCATTCCATTTAACAAATAATAAAGTAATCATTATTTAAATTCAAATTCAATTTAAATACCTTAAGAATCAAAATTTAAATATTAAATTACATTCAAAACTCCTTATATTTCACAAATAATCAATTTCCAAAAGTTAAATCATTTTATACTTTAAAATAAAACTCAAACTATGTTAAAATCTATAACATTTCAAAATATTGACAAAATATAGCAACGACAGCATTAAAAAATGCTATCGTAGCTTATAGTTCCAAAATAGTTTAGTCCAGGATTAACGGCATTTATAAAATGCCGTAATAGATATTTAGTTATTTCAAATATAGTTAAGTTCAAAACAACAATATTTAAAAATGATTTCATAAAAGCATAGCATTTTGGAAATGCTATTAATAAATTTCAGATTTTATTTAACTTTTCAAAAACAACAAAACTTCAAAAAAAAAATTCTATTTACATTTATAAATCATATATCTAGACTACAAAATTTCTCATTTAAATACTTTTAATAAATGATTTATCACAATAAAATTTAAAATCAAATATCCAATTAAAAATACGATTCATTAGTTAAGTTAATATTTCATTGTTAATTAAATTTAAACAAAACTTAACATTTTATTTCAAATATCATTTTCAAAACCTTAAATTTAGTTTCCATTATTTACTTACATTTTTTTAAAATAAATTTAAAGTCAAAATTCACATTTACTTCCAATTTACAAACTTAAATTCAAAATTTCAAGACTTAATATTTGGCTTTCTTAAAACCATAAAATATATTTTTTAAATCAAATTTCATACTTTAAAAAAAACATATCCTAATAAAAAAGTCATTTAAAAATATACCACGAGGTCCATATATAATTTTCTAACAAAGGTCAAGTGATACGGATATGTATCATTTCAATCCGCAGTTTAAAAAGAAAACCCGGGTTCTATCATTTCAAACCCGCAATCCCAAGTCAAATTAAAATAAATAAAAA
The DNA here is from genome assembly GCA_030765085.1 of Allium cepa. NCBI lineage: Eukaryota > Viridiplantae > Streptophyta > Magnoliopsida > Asparagales > Amaryllidaceae > Allium > Allium cepa. The sequence goes on from CM060931.1 coordinate 978,447,953, forward strand.
TCACTCTGGTCTATAATTTCAGCCCATAACGATTTTTGCCTATTCTAATGTCTGTTCGGGTACGTATCATTTCAACGCATAGTGACTCTATTCTAACAGGGAACTTGCAGTGTGAATATATGCACAAACAATATAAACGATGTCAATGTCGCAATATAATGTCATATATCAGATGTCAGGTGATAATTAATAGTTTTAACATGGTAATAACATGGTACAACATATCATATGATCGTCATTAACTTGAATAAACATTTAAATTGCTAAACACTTGTTATCGATTCACCATTTCATAAGTAAAAATGTCAGAGTGAGAAAGACTCACCTTTTCAAGCTGAAGACCACTACGACACACAAAACGATTTCGAAAGCATGAAAAGCATGATATAGCACGACATTGGATTCAAATGAGAGAGATAGCCAAGGTATGATCTTGTAAACAACACCCAAACAAGACAAAACAACACATGAATATACAACACAAAACAATATTGGACAAACCGAAAAAATGAAAGCAACAAAGACAAGACAGCTTAACCTTGCCTTAACCACTCCAATGCACGACCACATGGGATATTTTGCACGACCATTGATGTGTTTTTGGGTCAGATATGGTATCATATAGGTCAGGTTACAAGTGGATGAAGGTGGTGGAAGAATTACAACATGAAGCATACATGGGTTCAAGGCAAATAAGTGATGTTTTTGGTGCATTTTGGCTTGGCTATGACCAAATATAGGCACGACCATGGTGTCTTAATGTCAGGTTAGATCTCGACAGTAGTAAAAAGGGCGACCGGAGATGAAATAGATAATGGTGGTGGTGGCTAAGGGGTGGCCAAAGTGCATAGGAAGAGGTAGGTGATGAAATGCTTGGCTAGGCAATGTATTCAAGGAGTGTTACAATGTTTTGTGGTGTTTTGTGGTGATGGCTTCATCCAATGGTCACGGCCTGATCTAGAGGAGAGGGTAGGTGGTGGTTGCTACTGATGGCGATGGTGGAGAGTATGGTGGTGATGGTGGGTGGTAGAGGCCAAGCAAAGTTGACGAGAGATCTAGGCAAAACAATGAAAACAGTAAGGAAAAGTAGAAAAAGAAGACATTAGAGCTTGCAATTTTTTCTCTCAATTTGAAATGGCCGTGAGTTTAAGATGGTGAGAAGGTTTTCTCAAATGAAAATGAAGAAAAATACATGGACAAGCAATAGAGAATGAACGGATAAAGCAAAATGAAGAGTCAAAAGAAGGTGTAAAGCCAAAGGTAAGTGAAAAGTCACAAGTAATATGAAAAGGTTTGTCTCTTTGTATTTCCATTTCCTTTTAATTCAAAATAAACAAAATAAAGTTCAGCAAAATGCAAAAAAAAAATGAACGAAAAAAAATGAAAAATAAAATAAAAATATAATTTAAGGAAAAATAGAAAATAATTAAGAAAATAGCTAATATATTGAAACTAGCATTTAAAAATTGTAAACAAAATACAATAAACGTTGGAAAATTATAACAACACTTTAAAAATGTTTTAAAAATAAAAATAAATACATAAAATGTCATATATACATATATACACAAATTAAAATATGAATACGACAAAAAAAATATTATTTATACAAATTAAAATAAATTAAATAAATTAATTTACATACAATATTGTAAAAAGCATAACATTCACAATATAAATCAGATTTCAACGTAACGAAAAGCAGTATTCTTGAAATTTTATTTACTTTCATCAAAAAAGATAAAATTAAAAAAATAAAATACTTAAATTTTAAATTTAAAAGTCAAAGTTTGACTATTTTGACCAAAATTCACTTTTCGGAAAATATTCAATTTATACATGTTTGAAATTATAGTTCATATCAAAATCAAAGTTTATATCTAAAATAACAAAAATTATTCATTTTAATAAATAAAATAAAGTTTTTAAATTAGGTATTCAAATTGAAAAAAAAATCAAAATAAACAATTAAAAATAGTCACAAAATACGGGGTAATTACAAATGATGAGGTGGAGGTCGGTGGTGATGATGGTAGAGTGGGGTCGAGCAAACCTTGAAGAAGAGCAAGCAAAAATCAATGAAAAGAGAGGAGAAAATTAGAAAAAGAAGCCATGAACTTTCTTTTTCTTTTTCTTGAAGCTGTGAGTTTTCAGAAGTGAGAAGAATGTTTCAAGTGAAAACTCAAGGAGAATACACGGCAAATGGAAAGAAAAGGATGGCTAAAGCATGAAATGAAGAGGCAATAGCAAATGAAAGGACAAGGTCATTTGAAAAGTCATTAGAATATGAAAAGCTTTTGCCTCTTTGTTTTCTTATTTCTTTTAATCAAAATAACTAAAATAAATCAGTGAAATAAAAATAAAAGCTGAACAAAAATAAGACGAAAAATAAAATAAAATACAATTTTATGAAAAATAGAAAATAATTAAGAAAATAGCTAATATATTTGAAACTAGACTTTAAAAATTGAAAACGATATACAATAAACATTAGAAAAATGTTTTAAATAAAATATATACATAACATATCATATAACACATATATATACACAAGATGTGATAAAAAATATTATTTATAAAAATTAAAATAAATAATTTTTTAAATAAAACAATTTACACAATACTGTAAAAAGCCTAACTTTCACAATATAAATCGAATTTCGACGAATCGAAAAGCAGTGTTCTTGAAAGTTTATTTAATTTCATAATAAAAGATAAAATTCAAATTTTCAAATATTTAAAATTTAAATTTAAAAGTCAAAGTTTGACATATTGACCAAAATTCACATTTTCTGAAAATATTCAATTTATTCATGTTCGAAATTCTAATTCACATAAAAATAAAAATTAATATTTAATATAAAATTTTTATCCATTTTAATAAATAAAATAAAGTTTTTAAATCAGGAGTTTCAATTTAAAATAAATTAAATATACAATTAAAATAATCATAAAATACAGGGTTGTTACAAATTTCAACTTTACTTCAAGCATGATTTCAAACAACATGTTAAATTCTAGATTTCAAAAAGGCTAACTCACCTTTTAAAAGAAGTGCAGGGAACTTTGTAAACCTAGAAGTGTTTGAAATTTGAAAATCTGGAAATTGTATTATCTATTTTGATCTTTGTCGTTTGATGTTGAAGACTTTGATTTGCTGAGTTAAAGCTTTAAATTTTCTTAATTACTTGATGGCTTTGATGTTTGAGATGATTTCCGGCTTCATATTTTAAATTGTAAAAGATGTTTGAATTTTTTTGCTTTTTTTTCTGGTTTGATTTCTTTTAATTTTTTCAAGTTTTAAAGTTTACAGCCTTTGGTTTGAAAATGAAGATAAAAAAAATGAGAGAGAGGAGAGTAGAAAGATTATATAACCTTGTTTTCTTTTTCATCATTTTTTTTTAAAAATAAATAAAAGAGAATTATGGTACTTGTTTATTTTCTCACTAAAATCATTATACTTGTTTAATTACATGTCACATTTTCAACACTTGTCTAATTACACATTATGATGTTACATTTGTATTTTTGCATGAAAAGAATATTTATATATTATTTTTAAATTGCATTTTCTATTTTATAAATACATTTTCATTGTATATATATGTAATCTTAAAAGAAAAATGATATTTAAGTTAATTATATACTAATAAAAATGACATAAATTATTTTTAAAACCAAGTATTTTTTAAAATATTTATTTTTGAATTTCAAATTCAAATTCAAATTATAATCTATTCATATATATATATATATATATATATATATCAATACTTGTCTTATTTGTTTTGAAAAATTCAAATTAATTCCAAAATTTGATTCCAAAATTTATATTAATTACTAATTTTAAATTTAATAAAAATTGGGATGTTACAGAAAACGATATATCAAGGATGACTAGATATATACACCGATAAATATCGGATAATGGCACTACATTGTTTGGCATATAAGCAAAAATATATGTTTTTTTCTTTTCATGCTATAAATAAATATGTAAGTATATACATATTTATGCATTAAGTAACACTACTAACTCATTCGTCCAAGACATTGAGCCACTAAAGAATATGTCACTAGGTCGATAACCAGTGCCACTAAAAACTTCCTACTATATAACTTGATCTGGCAAAAGTTGTTTCAATCACTTAATAGTAGGATGGTACTATTTACACCCACCTAAATATCTTTACTCATTCATTTATCTTCTCATCTAATCAAATACTTCAATCGTCCACCTTTAGCCACATTTTTATATTTTTTTCTCGAAAGCATAACTCGACTTCTTTTCAGACTCTCTCTAAACAACGAAATCAAAATTTCTCGATTTAATACCCTACAGTTGATCCATTTTTCCATTTAATTCTTTAATAATACATATATTTGGTTAATTTGGTTGCAACCAAGCTGTTATCCACTTTAATTGTATATAGATTAATCTTTATTTTTAAATTTGGTAATCATAACCAAGATTAGCATAGTAGTGAAAATTTTGCATTTTGATTTTCGTGACATGATATAATATAGTAAAGAACCATCATTACTACTTCGATTAAAAATATTAATCAATAGTACTTTTGTCTTTGTTTTAATGAAAACATAAAAAGAGCAACGAAATCAATTGTTTCTCAAAACACTATGATGTAGTCAAATATTATTTATTATCATTTACCTAGAAATTAACAAGATTACAAAAATATTGATTTACATGCATATTCTAAATATAATTAAATATTTTAAGTCATTAAATTCTACTTCGAAATTGATTAATTATTTGTACTTAATGTTTTTCATATCGTTTTCATCCTCCGTTATTGATTAATACGATTGAAAATAGTTATGCTTGAGTAATAAATTTCATTCTATTTATATGTTGCTCAATTACGCATGGCCGACAACATTTACTTTCATTTTCCCTTTTAAGTTTGATGTTGGTTTTTGAAATAAGTTTTATAATTTAATATTATTAAATAAAAGTGCATAAGTGGGTGTAAACAATGCCGTCCTAATTTGTCCAATTTGTAACCTTATAATAAATTGTAGTTTTAGAAATAAGAATAAAAATATGAATAAAGAACTTTATAAATAATAATTCACATTAATACGTTAGGATCCATAGTAATCATGCTCTAATTCCTCCAATAATGTTTTCACAATAAAGGGTATTTAATTAGTTCACAAAAACATGAATAACTAAATGATTCCTAGCCATAGGCATATTGAGAATGAGATATTGATAGACTAGATAGACTAGTGACCTAACATCATTTCATGCCAAATGAAAGTTACTTTAGAAAATATTTTTTTACACCAAACTAATGACCACTTTGAAAACCGAAAGCTTTCCTGAAATTTAATCACTATAATTGTTATCACCAAATGCACTCGGAAGATTAGAGTATCATAGAAACACTTCCTGAATATAATATGGATCAATAAAGCATACGGTAATGTTTGTATTATGGGTGACACTGTTTCAATAAGGGAAGTTAAAGATCTTCACATGACATAGAAAGATAAAGTTTCTATTTCCCTGTGAGGTTAATATATGCAAAATCTAAAGTAACTATCCAGGGTATGCATATAAATACTTGTATCAATCACATAAGTAATGTAATGATTGTGAAACAATTTTGAAGATAAAAAATATAGTGAAAAGACAATAAAAGGAGTTCACATTTAATTGTAGAAATTATATGGTATAAGTAGACAAAAAATAATTTCTTTTGGAATAATGTATGAAGTGGACTTAAATTGCTTATATTTATCGAAAATGTTCACTCAAATGCATATTTTAAAAAAGGATGTTTTATGGGTTAATGATGGACATTTACAATGATATTGATTAGTGGATATTCTAATGTTTTTTAAAATTAGAAGTATTTATTTACACGTATATACAAACGTAGGACCCTATGTTTGACATATTATATCACATAAGTTCATAATTTAAGAGTAATGTAAGGTTGGTGGAAGAAGTACATGAGCAGAATCAAGTACTGTGATGATGCAAGTATGCTTGATAAGCTCGTTATTTTTGTACATTTGTTGAATTATTATTCGATTATATATTCAAACATGTTGTATGTAATGACACGACATTTCGACCCATGAATGTCGATACTAAACACATCCACGGTATTCGTGTACTGAGTGTCCATTGCCAAAAAGAAAGGTTGTTAGGGTAAAATAAAAAGAAAAGCACAGAACAAGAAAGAAGAAAACAATATCATAATATTACAATAGAATGATAGAATACAATATCCAAAATGGTAATACAAAGGGTAATCCCGAATATAGAATAATTTCATAGTTAGTTAACCTAAGTACCACCATCAACCTGATAGTTATAACTGTTTCTCCTCAAAATGCTGATACATACATAATACAATGCAACAGAAATAGATAAATAACATGTAACAATCCTAGATTTTTGAAAATATTTTAAATTAGATTTTATTTGATTTTGAAAATATTTTAAAAATTAAATCTTATTTCAAGATTTTAATTTTAAAACATTTTAAAATGTAGTGGTAATTTTCCAATACTTATTGTATTTTTTTTTACAATTTTTAACTCTAGTTTAAGATTAATAAACCATTTTCTTATTTACTTTCTATTTTTGTTACTAAAAATATTTATTTATTTTCTTTTTTACTTTATTTTGTTTTCATTTTTCTATTTTATTTACTTACTTTTATTTGTTTAACTTGAATAAAAGAAATTAGAAATACAAAGAGACAAAACCTTTTCAATTCTTGTGACTTTTCATTTAACCTTGTCTTTTCATTTTCTTTTGGATTTTCATTGAGCTTAGCCATCCATTTCTTTTCTTAGCCGTGTATTCTTTCACTTTCACGCGAGAAAATTTTCTCACCGTTTCAAACTTCGGCCATTTCATTTTTATGAAAAATTTTAGTAAGCCATGTCTTCGTCTTTCTCTTACATTTCTTCTTATTTTTATTGATTTTTTTGCCTTGCATCTACCTAGACTTGCTCGGCCACTACCCCTTCATCACCATCAACCACCACCACCATACACGGCAACAACCACCTTCACTTAACTTGTCCAGATCTACATCCAATTGATGTAAGCACCTCAAATTTGCAAAGCTCTACTTGAAAATGCCTAGCCGACCACAAAACTTCACCACCCCTTCATATATTCACTTCGGCCACACCCATGACCACCACCACTAGCAAGTACATCACCTCTGGCCATCACTTCAGATCTGAACTGACTTGCACCAAGCATGGCCGAGCCTAAAAGATGAACAGGCCGAGCCAAAATGTTGACCAAACCACCCTATTTTGCCTTGACCTTTAGTATGCTTCATGTTATAACTCCTACCCTCCACATCTCCTTGCTAGTCGTGCCTATTTGATCCATATCCGAGCATATGAACCCGTACGGCCGAACATAAGAATCCCTATGGCCGAGCATTTGAGTGGTAAAAGGAAGGTCAAGATATCTTGTTTTGTTGCTTTTTATTTTCCATCTGATTCAATGTTGTCTTGTAATTGAAATTATGTTTACATTGTCTTGTTTTGGTTGTTTCTTACAAGATCATCATCTTGGCTCTCCATTCACTTGAATCAAAAGTTGTGCTATCGTGCTTTCTGGATTTTTGTCTGTGTTTCTTGATTTGCTAACTCCAGCGTAAAGAGGTGAATATTCAATCATGACAGTTATGCTTATATAATTTGTGAATTGATAACAAGTGAATGTGTAGAATATTATATCATGTTATACATGCCGGTGATATGAATGATATGATGTTAACCTTGTTTATAAACCTTTCACATCATCTGATGCGACTATATATTGCTATATCGTTTATTTCATTCTGTTCTCACACGGCAAATTCCCTGTAGAATAGAACCACTATGGGTTGAAATGATACATACCCGAACGGACTTTAGAACTGTGAAAATTTGTTATGGGCTGAAATATAGGCCAGAGCAATTTTTATTTATTTTATTTAACTTGGGATTGCCGGTTTGAAATGATAGAACCCGGATTTTTCTTTGTAAATTACAGATTGAAATGATATATTATCCGTATCACTTGACTTAGGTTAGAAAATTTTATACAAACCCGTGGTTATTTTATAAAATTTTTCTAAATTTTTTAAAGTATTTTAAAAATGTAATTTTATTCTATTTTGATTTAAATTCAATTAAAAATGATTTGTATAAAGTGTTAATGATTTTTCTATAAGTAAAAATGTGAAATAAATGAATGGTTAAGTTGAAATTTGGAATATAACTTAAATTTGAAATTTGAGAATTTTGTTTAAAAATGAAGTTAAGGCAAGTAAATAAAAATGGAAATTAAGTTTATATTTTGAAATGGAAATTAAAACTTTAAGTGTTAAGTTAATTTTTAAAATGCAAAGAATAGAAATTTGTATGTTTGAATTTAATAAGTGAATTATTGGAAAAACTTGATTTTATGTATAAATTTTACTTTATAAAAATCATAAGTTAAAGGGTATTTAAATGAATATTTTTGAGAAAATATGATTTTTATAAGTTAAAATGGTAAAAATCAAAGTTTAATTGTTTCTGAAATTTCACAGAAAATCTGGAAATTGAATTTATAACACTTCAGAAATGCTATCATTTCTGAAGTTAACTTGAAATCTAAAGTAAAGGATATTACAGCACTTTGTAAGTGCTGTGGTTGATGCAAATGAACTATGGCTAAAATTTAACTACAGCACTTTGTAAGTGCTATGGTTGCAGAATGAAACTAAAATCTGAACTTTATAAAAGGGCTACAGTAGCACTTGTTCAGTGCTGTAGTCAGCTGAAATGAGATTTTTGAATATAATTGAACTAGTGCAGCAGTTTTGTAAATGCTGTCTTTGCTGAATTGAACTATTTTTCAACTAAAACTGAAATATTACAGAAGTTTTTAAATGCTGCCTTTGCGGAGTTCAATTGTTTTCAAATGTAATTTACCATAGCATTTTTTAAGCGCTACGAAAGCTGAAATTTCACTGTTTTAATGTATTTAAGTGAATAAACGAACTCAGAAAAGACTAAATTTTTAGGAATTGAATATTTGATTTCTATGTATAATGACTTCACTTTTAAATAGTTTAAACGGGGCACTTGATTTGAAATTTAAAACTATTTTGAATGTGATTTGGAATGCTATTTAAAAATGAATGAGGTTTTTAAAAGGATATGATATTTTGATATTTTTGAAATGGATTGGACATGATATTTGAATTTGAAATGATATTTCATTTTTTAAGTATAAAATACTATTTTTGAAATTTATAACCATGGGTTATAATAACGATTGGTTGTTAAAGAGACCGAGATCGGATATGGACATGCTCACTGTCGATACCGAAAACCACTTTAACAACTGTGTATGCGGTGGAGTTTCCAGAATGAAGTAGGATGGCGGCGACGATCCTATTGTGGTACGAACGTGGACCCGACTCCCATGAGTTGGCTTAAGGTGGCTAAAACAGGAGCGATCCCGGGCCAAAAGGGGTAGCACCTATGGACGGACACATTTCTTCGATACCATTCTATTACTTGTGATTGTTTGGTGGCCACCCTTTTATTTGGGAGTGTGTTCCGAGGTGGGCGTAGTGGTTACTACATTACCGCCAGACCATGTGCGTAATTGGTATATCTACCCTGGCATTGCCTTATGTGCCGTGTCACCTTTCAGAGCGGGCCTTACTACGAGTTTGATTTGTGTCGTACCCATGGAGTATCTTCTCATAGTCTCCCGTTCTGGAGATATGAAGGTTTTGTATAGACAATTGGCACTATTACGCGTAAAGGGAAATATTGGGTCACTCCTTAATGCTAATTTAAAGTAAGTTTATTTTACTATAGACATTATTAGTTTAACGGATCCTTAGAGGATGGGCTGTCCCAAGCATCCTTTAAGTTACATGTTCATTTACTGTTGTTCACGTGAGTTGGTTTACAATGTATAAGTATGTATGTCCTCACTTGAGTGTTTTGTGTTTTTTTTACGCTCGGGTCAGCCTGAGTATTCACGGCTTTGGATTTCTCTTTCTGGAGCTAGGAATCGTTGGAGATTCTGCTTATCTAGTTATCTATCTATTTCAGTTTCAGTTGTTCTATTTCAGTTCTTGTATTAGCGAACTTCTATGTACTTGGGATTTCTATTGTGTTTGTTTTGAGACTGATATTATGTATTTTTTTCAGACTTTGTTATAGTAGCTTCATGAACTACTATGTTATTTTAAATTCCCCTGCAAGTTATTTTGATATTTCCGTGTCTGTGATTCTGTGTGATTGATTTTATTTGCTCCAAATTTTTATTACAATCTGTTATTTTGAATTATTGAAGTATGACATGTGTGGATTATTGCCGATTTGAATGGTCCAAAATAGTGGGTCGTTAGAGTTGGTATCAGAGCTTTGGTTTTAGGCAAACCATAGCCTACGGAGCAAAAACTCATTAGAGATAGGGTAGAAATACCCTAGAATGAGTGAAATCAATCTCAAAATCATTTCTTTGTGAGAGAACGTATTTTCAAAGTATAAAGTGATTATTCAAATGATTTTTTTTAAATGATTTTTCAAAGATTATTTTAGTACAAAATTTTCTTGTTTTAAAAGAAATTTTTTCTAAACATCCTTCCTTTCGTATCCACCTTGTTAGTGTTTTCTTTCTTTAAGATGATTCATCCAAGTGAATTTATCTTGTCTTATCTTAATTTATCTTTGTCTTCTCTTTACTGTTGTCCTAAAATTCATTCTTGACTTTCTCAGGATGAATCGCGGAAATGCCAGAGATATGGGTCGTGGTATTGCCCCAGCTCCTTAGCCCGTTGCACCTGTTAGGTTTACTGTTCTCTGTAAGGGATTCTCTCAACTTGGTGGAACCAAGTTTACCGGTTTAGAGAGCATTACTAAAGCCCAGCAATGGTTACAGAGGTTAGAGAAGATATTTACTAGTCTTTAGATTACTGATGCCCAGAAGCGTCAGTTAGCAGCATGGTAGTTGCAGGAGGCTGCCCTAGATTGGTGGGAGTCTGTTATGGCTAACACCGTCGAGGCTTATATTACTTGGGAGTAGTTTAGTTATCTTCTTGTGTTTCTTTGAATTCTTTTTTTCTATTTCTTTCGTGCCTTTTCTGAGCTTATCTACCACCTTTTTACAAATGCTTTCATTGCTCAGTAGATGCCCGAGGCTGGGAAATCCCAGCTTTACAGGGAGTTCATGGATCTCAAGCAGGGAAGCATGTCTTTTTCAGAGTATAAGAGGAAGTTCAATGAACTGTCCAAGTTCGGTCCTAGCTTGATTGACACTCCTCTCAAGAAAAATAAAAAGTTCATAGTTGGTGCTCCTCTTAAGTATTATGATCATCTCATTTCTCATGTTCATGGCACTTTTACCCAGCTTATGGATATGGCTATTCGTTATGAGAACCCTACTTCTAAGGGTCTTGCTGTTGTTGGTGCTCCTTTATCTCGGTCTTCCTCTGCTTACTCTAAGAAGATGAAGCTTAATTTCCACCAGTAGAAGAAGAATTGGCTCAAGAATCCAGGTTTGGGATCTTTTTCATCTTCTCCTTCTCAGAGGCAGCCTTTTGAGCTTTCTGCCTTCACCTCCTTCAAATGTGATCAGAAGGGACACTATGCCAATAGTTGCCCTACTTTAGCTGGTGCTGCTGTTCCTCCTCCTGCTTAGTTGATGAGGCGTGACCTCTGCCATATCTGTTTTCAGCCTGGTCATTTTAGAAAGGATTGCCTTACCTAGCAGAAGGGTAAGCTTTTCGGTATATTTGCTATCACCTCTGCATCTTCTCCAGCTCCTGCACCTAGTGCTCCCAGTGATGACCAAGGTACTCTTCGGGGGCACCTTTTCTTTATTTTAGCATCATGTTCGTGTTTTATTTGATACTATAGCTTCCTATAGTTTTATTTTTGTTGATTTGTGTGATAAGTTCGAGCATCTCGTTTCTCATGAGTATGCTTCTGTACCTTTATGTGTTTCAAATTCCATTGGAGGCACCGCAAACCTTAATCGAATTTGTAAGCAAGTGAAACTTCTCTATTCTGATCATTACTTTAGTGGTGATTTCTATGTTCTGGGCTTCGATGCTTTTGACTTTTTGCTTGGAAGTGATTGGCTTGGTAGGCATAATGCCCATATTTCTTGTAAAGCCCGGTCTGTGTATCTTGTAGATGATCAAGGAAATTCCATGATTATTCAATGTCGCATGCCTTAGTATTTTGCTGGTAGTTTTATTTATTCTCTGGATTCTTCTCCTGGTAATCTTTATTCGAACTGTGTGGTAAGATTCTATCCCGATGTATTTGGCGAAGTCATTGCTTTACCTCCTAAGCGGGAAATTGTGTTGATCTTATTCCTAGAGCTCGACCTATAGTTCTTCCTCCTAGAAGAATGGCATCCCGCGAGAAGGTTGAGTTGGGAAAGCAAATTGAGGACTTGCTCTACAAAGTTCTGATCAGACCTAGCCATTCAGAATGGGGAGCGGTGGTGGTTTTCATCACTAAGTCCGATGGATCCTTGAGGATGTGTGTTGATTATAGGGAGCTGAACAAGCTCACTATGAAAAACAGATATCCAATACCTCGCATCAATGATATGTTTGATCAGCTTTATGGTGCCACTGTTTTCTCTCAACTTGTTCTTACCTTTGGTTTCCACCAGCTCAGAGTTGTTGAGGAAAGTATTCCCAAGACTGCTTTTCGTACTGAGAATGGGTTTTATGAATGGTTAGTCATGCCTTTCAGTTTTACTATGCTCCTGCTTTCTTTGTTGATTTGATGAATCGTGTTTTTTGTGATGTGCTTAATAAATTTGTTCTCGTCTTTGTTGATGATATCCTTATCTTTTCTAAGACTAAGAAAGAGCTTGTGTGTTGAATCTGTACTTGAGACTCTCATAAATCATCAGTTGAAGGCTAAATTTTCTAAATGCCATTTCTGGAAGGACAAGATCGCTGCGATCAATGTAAGTCTTTCTTTCTTTCTCTTTTTCCTTCGTCATTTAATTATTCTATCTTCTCTATTGTTCTTATTTCTCCCTAATCTGTACAGGATTGGGAAAATCCTAAGACTCCTACTGAGATTCATAGTTTTCTAGTCCTTGCCGGTTATTACCAGAGATTCATTGAGAAATTTGCTCAGACTGCTGCACCTCTCACTGCTTTGACTCGTAAGAATGCTAAGTTTTATTTGGAGTGATAAGTGTGAAGCTGCATTTAATGAGTTAAACAGCAAGCTAACTTCCGCACCAGTTCTTACCGTTCCGAATGGAAGTGAGGGATTGACGGTATACACTAATGCTAGTCGTGAGGGATTGGGTGTTGTTCTTATGTAGGATGGTAAGGTCATTGCCTATGCCAGCCGTTAGTTGAAAACCCATGGAGCTAATTATGCTTCTCATGGTTTATAGTTGCTTGCTTTTGTCTTTGCTTTGAAACTCTAGAGGCATCACCTTCTAGGAGCTAAGTTTGAGCTTTTCACTAATCATCAGTCTTTGAGATATATCTTCACCTAAAAGGATTTGAATCAAAGGCAAGTTCGTTGGCTTTAGTTTCTGGCTTCTTACGACCTTGATATTAGCTATACTCCCGGTAAAACTAATGTTGTGGCTGATGCTTTGAGTCGGAAAAAGGCTTTGTTGTGTCAGCTTGTTGTTTCTTCTTCTCCTCTTTTGGACCATATCATGGCTAAGTAAGATGAGGACGAGATGCTTAGATTGATGAAGGATAGTGTTCGTAGCAGAGGTGGTGGTAGTAGTAGTGGTGGTAGTGGAGCTCAGATCGATGATAAAGGGATTTTGAGGATTAATAGTAGGATTTATGTCCCGAATGTTGATGGATTGAGGCAAGAGTTACTTCGCGAGAATCATCGATCCAAACTTTCTATTCATCCTGGTGTGTCCAAGATGTATCAGGATATGAAGAGGCTTTATTGGTGGAGAGGGATAAAGCGGGACATCTCTATCTTTGTTAGTCGGTGTGCAACTTGTCAGCAAGTCAAGGCCGATCATCCGAAGACCCCTAGTTTGTTGTAGTCCCTTGAGATTCCCAATTGGAAGTGGGATCAAGTTTCCATGGATTTCATTGATGGATTACTGAGGACTAGGAGGGGTAATGAGAGTATCTAGGTTATTGTGGATAGACTGACCAAGTCTGCTCATTTCGTTCCGATCAAGTCTACCCAATCTACTTCTAGCTCGTCTGAGATCTACATGAGAGAGATTGTTCATCTCCATGGTGTTCCTCTCAGTATTGTTTGTGATCGTGATCCTATCTTTACCAGTCAGTTTTGGAAAGCTTTTCAGGAATCTTTGGGTACTCATCTGATTCTGAGCACTGCTGACCATCTACAGACCAACGGTCGGACGGAATGAATGAATCAGATTCTCGAAGATCTTCTTCGTGCTTGTGTGCTTGATTATGGAGGATCTTGGGGAAATCATCTCCATCTTGTCGAATTCACCTACAATAATAGTTATCAGGTATAATCTAATCTTCTGTTTTAAGCTTATCTTAATCCTTTATCAATCTCATTCCATCTTTGAATCCATGCTAGTATTAAAATGTCTCCATTTGCTGCTTTTTATGGACGACCTTGTAGATCTCCATCTCGATGGACTGAATCCGGTAATCGTTTGATTCTTGGTCCTGATTTGGTTTTGGAGGCTTCTGAGAGAGTTGAGGAGATTAAGAGGAAGTTGAGAGTTGCTCAGGATTGGTAGAAGAAGTACGTTGATAGGCGTAGGCGGAGTTTGGAGTTTGCTGTTGGTGATCAGGTTTTCCTTAAGGTCTCTTCCTTGAGGAATGTCATTCGCTTTGGTCGTAGAGGGAAGCTTTCTCCGAGGTACATTAGTCCTTTCCACATTGTGGAAAGAGTTGGTTCTTTGGCTTATCGCCTGGAATTGCTCGAAAAGCTTTCTGGAGTGCATGATGTATTCCATGTCTCTCTTCTTCACCGGTATCTTCATGACCCATATCTTATTGTCCACCCTTCTGCTCTTGATAGTTTGGATATTGAGCCTAATCTGACTGTCGAGAGGAAGCCACTTCGTATTGTCGACAGAGGTATGAAGTGACTAAAAAGGAAATCTGTTAGTCTAGTTAAAGTACAATGGAGTACTAATGATCAAGATTGTACCTAGGAGACGGAAGAGAGCATTCGTGGTTCGAATCTGGAATGTCTGTTTTAGATACTATTTGCCTTTCAATCTTGCTTTCTTTATTTTCCTTGTTCGTTCTTTTCGAGGACGAAAAAAATTGAGTAGGGGAGAGTGTAAGAACCATTGATTTTTGAAAATATTTTAAATTATATTTTATTTTATTTTGAAAATATTTTAAAAATTAAATTTTATTTCAAGATTTTAATTTTAAAACATTTTAAAGTGTAGTGGTAATTTTCCAATGCTTATTACATTATTTTTTTCAATTTTTAATTCTAGTTTCAAATTAATAAATCATTTTCTTATTTATTTTCTATTTTTTTCCTAAAAATATTTATTTATTTTCTTTTCTACTTTAATTTGTTTTCATTTTTCTATTTTATTTATTTACTTTTATTTGTTTAATTTGAATAAAAGAAATTAGAAATACAAAGAGACAAAACCTTTTCAATTCTTGTGAATTTTCATTTAACCTTGTCCTTTTATTTTCTTTTGGCTTTTCATTGAGCTTAGCCGTCCATTTCTTTTCTTAGCCTTGTATTCTTTTCATTTTCACGTGAGAAAAACTTCTCACCATTTCAAAACATCGGCCATTTCATTTTTGTGAAAATTTTTCGTAAGCCATGTCTTCTTCTTTCTCTTGCTTTTCTTCTTATTTTTATTGACTTTTTTTGCCTTTCTTCTACCTAGCCTTGCTCCGCCACTACCCCTTCATCACCACCGACCACCACCACCACCATACACGGCAACAACTACCTTCACTTACCTTGTACAGATCTGCTGTGAAATCCAATTGATGCAAGCACCTAAAATTTGCAAAGCTCCACTTGAAAATGCCTAGTCGACCACAAAACTTCACCACCCCTTATATATTCACTTCGGGCACACCCATAAGCACCGCCACCAACAAGTACTTCACCTATGGCCATCACTTCGGATCTGACCTGACTTGCACCAAGCATGGACGAGCCCAAAAGATGACCAGGCCGAGCTAAAATGTTGACCAAAACACCCTATTTTGCCTTGACCTTTTGTATGCTTCATGTTATAACTACTACCCTCCACATATCCTTGCTAGCCATGCCTATTTGATCCATACCCGAGCATATGAACCCCTATGGCCAAACATATGAACCCCTATGTCCGATCCTTTAAGTGGTAAAAGCAAGGTCAACCTATCTTGTTTTATTGCTTTTTATTTTCCATTTGTTTCAAAGTTGTCTTGTGATTGAAAATATGTTTACATTGTCTTGTTTTGGTTGTTGTTTACAAGATCATCATCTTGGCTCTCCATTCACTTGAATCAAAAGTCGTGCTATCGTGCTTTTTGGATATTTGTTTGTGTGTCTTGATTTGCTAACTCCAGCGTAAAGAGGTGAGTCTTCACTCATGACATTTATACTTATATAATTTGTGAATTGATAACAAGTGAATGTGTAGAATATTGTATCATGTTATACCTGCCTGTGATATGAACTATATGATGTCAACCTTGTTTATAAACTTGTCATATCATATGATACTGTTATATGCTGCTATATTGTTTATTTTATTCTGTTCTCATACTGCAAGTTCCCTGTTGAATAAATCACTATGGGTTGAAATGATACTTACCCGAACGGACTTTAGAATAGGGAAAAATCATTATGGGCTGAAATGATAGGCCTGAGCAATTTTTATTATTTTATTTAACTTGGGATTGCGGGTTTGAAATAATAGAATCCGGATTTTTCTTTGTGAATTACGGATTGAAATGATATATTATCCTTATCACTTGACTTAGGTTAGAAATTTTAATCAGACCCGTGGTTTATTTATAAAGTTTTTCTGAAGTTTTTAAAGTATTTTAAAAATATAAATTTATGATATTTTGATTTAAATTGAATTAAAAATTACTTTTATAAAGTGTTAATGATTTTTCTATAAGTAAAAATATGAAATAAATGAATGGTTAAGTTGAAATTTCAAATATAAATTAAACTTAAATTTGAGAATTTTGTTTAAAAATGAAGTTAAAGTAAGTAAATAAAAATGGAAATTAAGTTTATATTTTGAAATGGAAATTAAAACTTAAGTGTTAAGTTAATTTTTAAAATGCAAAGAATAGAAATTTGTATGTTTGAATTTAATAAGTGAATTATTGGAAAAACTTGATTTTATGTATAAATTTTACTTTATAAAAATCATAAGTTGAAGGGTATTTAAATGAATATTTTTAAGTGGAAAAATAAGATTTATTTTAAGTTAAAAGGGTAAAAATCAAAGTTTAATTTTTTTTGAAATTTCATTGAAAATCTGGAAATTAAATTTATAACACTTTAGAAATGCTATCATTTCTGAAGTTAACTTGAAATCTTAAATAAAGGATATTACAGGACTTTGTAAGTGCCGTGGTTGATGGAAACGAACTATGGCTAAAATTTAACAAAGTGATATTACAGCACTTTGTAAGTGTTGTGTTTGCAGAATGAAACTAAAATCTGAAATTTGTGAAAGGGCTACAGTAGCAGTTGTTAAATGCCGCAGTTGGCTGAAATGAGATTTTTGAATATAATTGAACTACTGCAGCAGTTTTGTAAATGACATCTTTGTTGAATTGAACTATGTTTCAACTAAAAATGAAATGTTACAGCAGTTTTTAAATGCTGTCTTTGTTGAATTGAATTATTTTCAAATGTTACTTACCACAGCATTTTCAAAGTGCTGCGAAAGCTGAAATTTCATTGTTTTAATGTATTTAAGTGAGTAAATGAACTCAAAAGAGACTAAATTTTTGGGAATTGAATATTTGATTTGTAAGTTTAACGACTTCACTTTTAAATAGTTTGAACGGAGCATTTGATTTGAAATTTAAAACTATTTTGAATGTGATTTGGAATGGCATTTTAAAATGAATGAGGTTTTTAAAAGGATATGATATTTTGATATTTTTGAAATGGATTTTACATAATATTTGAATTTGAAATGATATTTGATATTTGAAGTATAAAATACTATTTTTAAAATTTATAACCGTGGTTTATAATAACGATTGGTTGTTAAAGAGACCGGGATCGGATATGGACATACTCTCGATCGATACCGAAAACCACTTTAACAACTGTGTACCCGGTGGGGTTTCTAGAACGAAGTAGGATGGCAGCGATGATCCTGTTGTGGTAAGAAAATGGACCCGTCTCCCATGAGTTGGCTTAAGGTAGCTAAAACAGGAGCGATCTCGGACCAAAAGGGGTAGCACTCTGGTCGGACACATTTCTTCGATACCATTCTATTACTTATGATTGTTTGGTGGCCACCCTTTGATTTGGGAGTGTGTTCAGAGGTGGGCATAGTGGCTGCTACATTACTTCCAGCCCGTGTGCATAATTAGTATATCTACCCTAGCATAGCCTTGTGTGCCGTGTCACCTACCATAGCGAGCCTTGCTATGAGTTTGATTTGTGTCGTACCTATGGAGTATCTTCTCATAGTCTCTTGTTCAGCAGATATGCAGGTACTGTATAGACTGTTGGCACTATTACGTGTTAAGGGGTATATTGGATCACTCCTTAATGCCATTTTAAAGTAAGTTTATTTTACTGTAGACATTATTATAATAGCTCAATATTACTACATAGTAAATAGTTTAACGGATTCTTAGAGGATGGGCGGTCCTGAGCATCGTTTAAGTTACTTGTTCATTTATTGCAATTCACTTGAGTTGGTTTGCATTGTATAAGTATGTATGTCCTGGCTAGAGTGTTTTGTGTTTTTGCTTTACACTCGGGTCTTCCTGAGTATTCACAGGTTTGAATTTCTCTTTCTGGAGCTAGGAATCGCTGGAGATTCTACTTATCTAGTTATCTATCTATTTCAGTTTCAGTTGTTCTATTTCAGTTCTTGTATTATTGAACTTCTATATAGTAGGGATTTCTATTGTGTTTGTTTTTAGACTGATATTATGTATTTTTTTTGAGACTATGTTATAGTAGCTTCATGAATTGCTATGGTATTTTAAATTCTGCTGCGAGTTATTCTGATATTTCTATGTCTGTGATTCTATGTGATTGATTTTATTTGCACCAAATTTTTATTACAATTGGTTGTTTTGAATTATTCAGATCTGACATGTGTGGATTATTGCCGATTTGAATGGTCCAAAATAGTGGGTTGTTACATAACAAAAGCCTCCATCTCGTCTCTTGAACTTTAAAGCATCCAAATACAAACCTGCTTTACTTAGCCTACTCAAATGAGTACATGGGGAGTTTAGAAAAAAACCCATGTATCATACTTAAGTTTGGTATAAGAAAACTTAAAATCTATGCGTCCATGTAATAGTTACCTTTAAGACCATATTAATCGTCGTAACTGTTTTTACCTCAAAAGAAACCGACAATTCATTAAGTTAATATACTGGTACAATAGATAATGTCTAGGGTATAGACTATATATTAGAAAATAGTTCTGCTGCTTGCATCTCATAACAAAATAATATTAAAAGTGCATCCAAAGTCGCTATAGTATGTTTACATTTGGATATTCCGCTAGAGACATTCCTAGATAAACATAGGCCAACCTCCTGGCAAGGGTTAGAAAGTACCTCCGAGCATGGTATATCTCTAGATAAAATATACCATAAGATAAATACAGCCGGTCCATGTACAAACCTATAGAACAACGTGGAAACAAGTATCATTAACTCTCGGTACCAACATCGATAATCATACTCTAGATATGGAGTTGATATACCATACAGTTGGTTAGCTAGACCCCAAGCTGTGCATCCTACTCTAATTTTCAAATATTTTCGTTGTTGAGATCATGTTCGCCGTCCATAAGAGTCTTTATCACTCGAACAGATCACGAAACCTTTACATGGATTCCAACATAAGTCGACTAAAAAATGCTAACCCAGACATCCCCCTTGGACTTGACCTTAGGATAGACGGTAACTCTATAGAATTTATCTAAAATGTTAATACTGACCTCTCCCTTGGACATAACGTTAAGATAGAAATTTCAACACTATAACATTCCACTTCATAACCTCTCCAAATCGATTGCTTATAGAAATCAAGGTTTTCAAACTTAACACATTTTTGATCTTTTCATCTTAAGTATTCCCTGTTCAAGAGTGAAGCCGGTAGGTTAGAGCATTATTACTTCTAAAGCCTACTTGAATAAAAAAAATAACTCTCATAAATAGATAAGCTTATTTTGTTAGCTTTAAGTGTTAAGTGTATTATTAATGACTTTCGATAAACAAATAAGTAACCAACACGATTAACACGTTTCCAACCCTTTCATCTTAACTATTCCTCAGTCTATAGTGATGTTATAGGTTGGGGAACTATTGATTCTAAACCCTACTCAAACAATAATCTTAAATAAGCCTACTTCGTCGGCTTTTAGTATTAAGCATGGCTAATTACTTTTTAAGCAAGTAATTAAACAAAACATTGTTTAGCCACCAAGCAAATTCTAACCCCTGTCTAAGCCATTTGTTTATAATTTAAACCCTATCTTAATTGATATATGTATGTATGTATGTATGTATGTATGTATGTGTGTGTGTATATCAATTTATTTATAAAACTATATATTTAATTAGACAATTTAAAAGATATTATATTATGTAAGACATTAATGCTTTAATAAAACAATTAACTAATTTTCTAAAGACTTTGTATACATAAAAATTCCTTTAAAATAATTTAAAATGCTTAAAATAGGTTTTTTGAAACGTACAATCAAATTATTACTAAAACATAACAAGTTTATAATTTATTTAAAAACTTGGAAAAACTATGTTTTCATTATATTAAAAAATAAGCATTCTACTTTGAAAATTCATAACTAACTATTAAAAATAAAAAAACTCCAAACCACTTCTAAAATACTCTAACATGATTTAGCATACCCTTTTAAAAAGAATGAAATAAAACATTTAATTTAATATTATTTCCAAACATTTGTAGTTAAATACAAAGGCTAAACGGGGCAAGTTTGTATAAGTGAAAGTTTGACCAATTTTCTGTACGTTACTTAACTATTTAACATCAAATATTTTTATAAATACTAACATTCACAATATAAATAAAAAATATGGCAAGAAACCTCTATGAACCTTTTTACAAAGTTTCTTAGAAATTGCTAGACATAAGGCAATTCCTAAGTATATCTATAGCGACTATTGCATAAGAGCATTTCTAAATCCAAGTCTATTTCAAACAAAAGTTCAACTACAACCTATATGCTTTATTTCAAGGCTATGCAACAAGTCATATGAGTCCATACATATTGATTACATATGTTATTTTCTTTCAAACTAAGAATCAAAGTAAATATTACAGCATATATAAATATATATACAAGTAACATAGAGACAATCAACCACAAGCACATATACACATTATATTCATTCAAATGGTGAGTTAGCTCACCTTTAACCAAGCAAACAAGCAAGTATAAGCTTTTATTTCCTACCTCAACCTTTCAATACCTAACTTCTTACCACTCCTATGCTTTACCACTTGCTTAGGCTTAAAAAGCCTATAATATGTTCACGTGCTATGAAGGTTTGGGGGTTTTGTGCTCCAAATCTTCTACTCCAATTTGCTAGGTTATTTTGTGATGTTTTCCAAAAGTATTTGGAAAAATTTGAATAGATTTCAAATTGATTTTAGTTTATTTGTCTTACAAAATTTATGAAGAGAGAAGGCGATGAAGATAGCTAGTTTAAAATTTGTAATAATGTAAAAGAGATCAAATGAGCTATCCACACTCTTATGTAGGCTCTATGTGGTGCTATTTAATCTTTTATTCACCTTCGATTTCTATCTAAGAAGGCTCACCCCTCCCTCAATCCTCCACGTGCTTACCTTTTGCCTCACTTAGAAAATATCTCCTTCCACCGAAACTTATCCCTTATCTTCTTGAAGCTTCTAGAAGATTCCAAGGTGATTTTATGCTATTTATTTTTATTAATAGTCAATGATTTCATATATTTTTTTGTGTATGTAGAAAAGTTTAAACAACTTATTTATAATAAAAAGCTGTTTATCAATAAACTGATTTTCGGTCACATTATCGATATTTCTTCGGAGTATTTATTTTTGTAAACAAATTTCTTACCGTCATTCATTAATTCAAATATGTTTAACAAAGTTATAAAATAACATTTATAACACTTAAATATTATTTAAAACTTACGATATTCAAAGACGAAATGTATGAAATTTCAGCTCGCTACATTGTATGTGTTAATAAATATAACTTGTCAAAATAATATTGAATGTAAACTAAAATATAAAAGTGAGAAAACTTAGCTTAGTATGTCAGATCATAGAGTTGACAAAAAGCATAGAGGAAACTTTTTAACGATCGCATACTAGACGTTAAAGAAACAAAAAATAACAAACAAGCTACGACCGTTGACAGTATGATTATCCTTTATGCATTTAATATGCCTATTTTCGTGCAAACATGGATGTGATAAATAAGGCAAAGGCTTCATTGTGCTACCATGTAAGATGAAATATCTAGGAGAGTCTTATGTGATGCTAGATTTTAAAATGAGAAATAACTAAACTTGATATCTACCCATATTTATCTCATAAACATTGAGAAAATTTTAATTTTTCTATTACTGCGATGAGATAGCCTATGTGATCCAAAATATGCCATAAGAAGAAACCGCAAGAAACTTTGAATATATATAATTTCAGAATTACCAAACCTAAGTACTACCTTCAGCCTGTATAGTATAACTGCCCGTCCTCATAGTTTTGATACACACACACACACACACACACACACACACACACACACATATATATATATATATAATACAGTGCAATAGAAATAGATAGATAATGAAAGCCTCCAACTAATCTCCTAAACTCTGAAGCGTCTAAATAAAATCCTGCTTTACTTGGCATACTCAAAAGAGTATGTGAGAAATTTAGAACAAACAAAAAACACCTATCAATCATAAGTCTGATATGAGAAAACTCAAGATATTTGCATACATATAATAGTAAGCTTAAAGACTGTATGATTCATTATAAAGGCTTTCACCTCAAAAGAAATCAACCATTCATAAAGATAATATAGTGATATAAAAGAAAATGTCTAGTTTGTAGAATACACAACAATATTAGAAGTAGATCTAAAACCGTTAAGGTGTGTTTGCATACGGATATTCCGTTAGAGACATCCCCAGATAAATTGATGTTGGCCTTCTAACAAGGGTCAGAAAGTATCTTTAAACATTCTTTATCTCTAAATAGAATTTACCATAAGGAAAATACAATTTCCCACATACAAACCAAGAGAACCACATGGAACCAAGTATCATCAACTCCCGGTAATAACATCGATAAGAATACTCTAGATACGGAGTTGATATACCCTATCATGGGTTAGCTAAACCCTCCGCTGTGTGTCTTATTCTATTTTCTGCCATTTTCGATGTCAAGGTCATATTTGGCATCTTTCACACGAGTCTTCATCAGTGGAATATATCACAAATCCTTTCCATGGATACCAACATAAGTTGAGTAACAAATGCTAATGAAGACCTCTCTTATGGACTTAACCTTAGGATAGACAGTTCAACCCTATAACATTTACCTGAAATGTTAATGCTGACCTCACCGTTTGACTTAACCGTAGAATACACAGTTAAACTCTATAACATTCCACTTCACAACCACTTCCAAAAGATAGACTCGTATACTAGTTTTGAACTAGTATGTGGTAAGTAAAACACTTACCGATCTTGGAATCTTCAAAACCAATCGACGAATTTCTGGTTAACTCAAATCCGGTTTTTAAGAAGCTAACAAACTATATGTAGAGGAATCCACCCAGTGGGATCTCTTATATATAAGTTCTTAAAGCGAGAGACGTTTCATGTCAATGCTCCTTCCCGGGGAATCTCAAGTCGTATAAAGCCCCAAAGATTTTAAATAATTCTTAAGTTATATTTAGTTAAGTTCTATAGTGGACTAATCGACTATCTAGTTCTAAAATCATTTGCGTATAGAAATCAGGGTTCGTATACTTAACACATTTTCTATCTTCTCATCTTAACTTGTGATGACCCACATTTCGAAAGGTTTAAATCGACAATAATCCACCCATGTCCGACTTAAACAATCTGGGGCATAGACAATAAATGGGGTTTAGTAAAACATAAGAATAGAAGAAGAAACAAACACAAAATCTCATAGCGGAATGACAAAATATAATAGTCAAATAAACAGTTCATGAAGCTGTTTATAATTTACATTTGATTATAATCTATAAGACATTCATCAGAGTTATATATATGCATCAGAGATAAATTCAAGTCATAATAATATAGAAAATCTTCGTCTTCATCCTCTAGAACAAAACTTCAAGAAGATGAAAAACTCATGGCTGACCCGAGCATAATAAAAGGACAAAACATTCGAGTCAGAACTTAAGTATCCTTATGTTAGTCAAACCGATATCGCATATAACATGAGTGTCATGGCATCAGAGACGCTCACGGGTTTTCACGTCTCCTATCCAGTGTAAGACGTGCGTGCAATAACTCAAGAGATGTTACGAGATTTTCCATCTCCTAAGGATCCGTCAAAATATTTATAAGTATTAGAATACGCTACATATATAATGTCTAATCAATAAAATAAATTTTTTCTTAGCGTTAAGGCTTTACATTAATCCCCCTTAACATGTTTTTAAGCCTTTGCATACAGTTTGCATTTGATACCACCAGTAAAATGTCGGTCGATAGGGATGCGCCGTGATACGACAACACTAAACCTAAATTGTATGGGTCTTGTTTAGGGATAAAAGTATGACAAGGCAGGTAAGGCAATGCCCAAGGTAGGATACTTTCAGTTTACTCTTAATAGTCGGTGGTAATGCTTCATAGCCATGATCGCTTACCGTGTCCAACACACCCATAAAATCGGAGGTTGCGCACCAGTCAATCACAATGTAACTGATTGTAATACGAGTGCGTCCGCTCGGGGTAGCTAGCCCACTTGGCCAGTATGGCTCCTGTTTTAGTCATTTCAAATTGCACAAGTGCCAGGCTAATCCATCATTATTCTCTTACTTCAAATCCAGCAAACGACGCAAAATCCAACAACTTCATCCTAGAACATCACTCTACATACACAATTGTCAGAGTGGTTCCAGTATCGACAAAGAGTATGCTCATATCCGGCCCCGGCATCTTTGACAGCCAAACGTTGTTTTACACAGTTTGGTACATTTATGTTTCAAAAGAAATTGATACTTGATATAAAAGTATCATAATCGCTTCAAAATCAAAACCATTTCGAAATCATCATATTTACTCAAAATATACTATTTCAGTTCAAAAATCATTTTCGCCTTAATATCTCGATTTCGATTCCAAAATTATTTTAAATTTCAATTTGGGTTATAACTTCAATTTAAACCTACTCGTATTTAAAACCATGATTTAAAATAAACATTCCATTCTTGACCATTTTGAATTTTTGAAAAATAGTTTGAATAATTTTAAAATAGTCTAAATTATTAAAATGGAAAAAAATAGTTTAAATAGTTAAAATAGTTAAAACAGTTTAAATGGTTAAAATAGTTAAAGTATTAAAATGGTTTATGCAACAAAATAATTTGAATACCCAAAATAATTTGTATATTTAAGAAGATAGATTTAAACTATTTACTTTAAAATAATTTTATTGAAAATAGCTTTAAAGTCAAACCAATCCAATTCAAATTTCTCAATTTGAATTAACTTTGAATCCAACTTATATTCACTTCAGTTTCAATTTCGATGCCAAAAAAATTCAATTTCGACCTCAATTCCAATTAACGCGATTCAATTCTAATTTGAATTAATTTCAATTCTATTCAAATTTTTAAATGATTTTGATTTATAAAAATGCGAGTTCGATTTCCAAAATATCGATTTAAGTGACTTAAATTAAATTTATTTCAATATTCGATTAAAATCAAATTTTCAAATATAATTAAATTTCATGCTCAATTTTGAAATATCGTTTTATATCACTTTTACTTAGTAAAATTCAAACTTCGAACAAAAGTTCAATTTTTAAAAACAAATCAATTTAGGAAACTCAATCATATTCTAATTTCAACTTCAAAATCTCAACTTCAATTATTTAACAATTTCGATTACCAAATTAGAATTTTAACATTCAGGGCTCAAGTTCGAAAATAATTTGATTTCTATAAATTTCATTTTTATTTCTTTAAAATCAAAACCATTTATATAATTTCAATCAAAAATTTTAAAATAATCAAAGAAAGTACATTTTTCTTTGATTTTCCTAAAAATGAAGAAGGATAGAAAGGAGGCAGCCTTCGGCAATTTACAAAGTGGGAGACGAATGTAGAAGTATTTTAAAATACGGTGAACAGTGTATCATTTGTTTTGTATTATATTGTTTTTTCAGCATATAAGTTGTCAGAATAAGATGGGCTGAGTAGGGTGGCTGATGGATGTAGTGTGCGGCTGAAAAGAAATAATATGGACTGAATGGAAAGAGTGAGGGATATGATAAGAATGAAGCAATAATGACTCCAGGACACGGTTACGAACCACTATCTTGACCACCTATTGTTTTACCACGGAAGCAACAATACGAAAATAAATATACCGTGGAGATCAGCGCGACAAGACAATTCCAACGATATATTAAAATCTGTATTATGACATCCATAGCAAAATTTCATCTGTCTATGCTGTTGCCGCTTTGAAATTGGACGACGGCGGCAATTCATAAACGGACCTAGAAAGTTCAGAATTGGACGAACAAACTTCGCCATTCAAATCAGAGATTTTTTTTAGATCCTTTCCATTTAAAAATATTTACATGTCGAAATTGTTATTTTATCCTTAAATTTGTTAACCGATTTCCACTTAAATTTTGAACGACATAAATTTTCACCAAATTTTAGTTCTTAATTCATAGATTAAACTTACTAGAGACACATTTTAATTATACATCTTCGATTTATTGAAACTTTGAGTTTACTTTATAATGAATTCCATACCGATTACGATTGTTTTCAACGACCGTAAAATATTATCGCCAAACCTAAAATTTCTTTTTTTATTAAATTCTACTTATCATTAGGACGGAAATGTATATTTTATATCTCTCAAAATATTCCTTTATTTTCATTAAAACATTTATTTCATTTCAACAAAATGTACGATAAATTTTGTATTAGACGTAAACGTTTATTATTCTATTTCTATTACCATCATCCCTTATTCTATTACACATTCGCTCACTTTTATTTATTTCTACAACATCTTAAATTTTGGGTTTCGAATCATTTTTATTATATTAAATCTTATATTTTTAAATGGTTGAAAATACAGATCGTTACAATGTCCTCCACTCAAAACTTTTCATCCTAAAAAAGGCGTTAAGTAACGAATTTAACATTTGTTATATTTTATTCAAAATAATAACTTATAAAACAATAAATTCTTATTAGAAAATTTCACTATGCTTCTGATATGCCACTCCGACATTAGTTCTACGGAAATTACAACTTATATATAAAATAAGTTATAAAAGTTAAAATCTTAAAATTTAAGTTATATACTTCGTTTTATTAACCTTCAATTTTAGTTATCATTCAACTGGTTTATTTCCAATTTATTCAAATCTATTTCATTCACATTCAGTTTTTATTAATCTCTAATTGGTTCGCTCCATATTTATTCACATCTGTTTTATTTACCCTGAACTTATTCAATTTAATTGTTAACTTTCAATTTTTTCATTTTACGTTTAGCAATATCTCATATAAATTCATTTATTCACATTCATTTTCATAATTTCATTTTAAAAAAAGTTATTTGTGAAACATTTTATTAATCATCACTTTAGTTTATAACCATTCTATAAAAGTCTGAATTCTTATATATGATTTTATCTAAGTTTATATTTATCCCAAAAGATACAAATTAAATTTCACAGTTTCTTTGCAAATTTACTTTTAATTCCATATCCAATTTACATGGATATTATTTGATCCATTTGTCTACTTTCTTAAGTTCCACATATATATTTCATTTAATCATTGATCATTTCATAATATACTTATGTATACAACATCTATTATTACAACCAAATTTCCACTTATATACATTTTAATTACTTTTAAGTTTTGTTTACTCATATAATGTTCCATTACATATCCAAATCATCACTTTAACTTTTAACATTTGGTAAGTCTCATTATATGTTTTTAGAATACAATTTGGTATTATACAAATTAATTAAATTCATTTTGCTTAATTAGAATACTCACTATTTTAACTTGTTTAAATATTCTTTATTTCGATTTAACTCTAAAGTTTCTTTCATATTTAGTTTAGATTTCTTATTGTAGGATCTAGATTAACCCTAGAGGGGGGGTTGAATAGGGTTATAGCAAATTTTCTCGATTTAAACACAGAAACAAACTGCAAAAATAAATATGCTGAAAAGTAAATCACACACAAAATTTACCCAGCTTCGGCAACCCCTGCCTACTGTTGCATTCCCAAATTTCTATTAGAATTAAACAGTCTCCCGCTTACAAACACTCTAACAGACTCGCAAACCCTTGCTCCCGCTTACAAACACTCTAATAGACTCGCACCCCCTGCTCCTGCCTATAGAGTTTTGCAAACTCGCAAACCCTGCTCCTGCCTATAGTTTTGCAAACTCGCACACCCTGCTCACTGAACTAATTCTAACTAGACAATCTGACACTACCTACAACTTAGGTGGTGATTTTACCAGTTCTTTGATTCGAGAAGTAAAAACAACAAATAACAAACAATTAAAAATTAAAACCCTATAAACTAAAAACCCATTTTTATAAAACAAAGCCGGCCCAATTGTTTAATTCTCTAGCCCGTTCTTTCTTCTTTTGCTATTGAAAAATTTCGGACAATCCTCTTTCTGAAATTAGGGTTTTCTGATTTGTTCGCGGCTCTCTGATGATCGATTCTCTGACTTGCGTTGTTCTTGCTCACGCTCGTTCTCTGATGATCGATTCTCTTGAGATCGGTTGCCTGGTTGACTTCGAGATTGTGAATCGTTTGCAGCTGCTCCTTTGATCGAGTTCGATGGATTGGTATGTATTCTCTTTCGTTGCTGGTTTTAATTGCTTGCTTGAACTCGATGCCTATGATGAATTTTGGTGTTTGGTATTTATATGGATTACGAGACCCTTGAATTTGTTCGTATTCATTTGCGCGACTTCATCACTTTCCTAATTTGTGCTTTCCTGATGCGCACGGCTTTCTTGATATATTTTCTCGACTTGATACTCACGGCTTTAACTTGAGAACGTTCGATCCTTCTTGTGTCAAACAGTAGAAACTTTCCCTTTTTACTCTATGAATTTTTCAAAAATACACACACTTGATTTCTGACTTTGATTTTGCGTCTGCATTAAATTTTTTGAACTTTACTCCTTGATTTGCCAAGGCTTCGGCCATCTATGTGTTCATTCCTGTAGCATTGTCGTTGTTCTTCTTGTAGTCTTCGTCTCTGGCCATCTTCTCTAGTCTCCACTTGAACATTGCATTGTTGTTCACTGATCAATTACTGCTTTGATTCATGTTGTTGTGCACTGATTCTTTAACACTGAACTATTCACTGACTTGTTTGGTTGAAGTTCTGATCATCCATGTATATGTCTGGTGTACCTTGTTTGCTGTGACATTGTGACACTATTGCATTATTCATGTATCTGTTGTTCATTGCTTGGTCTCTATTGTTTCTTTGATAGTTGCACTCTGTCTACTGCATAGTGGTCTTCATTGTTGCTGCTTATGTTGGTGGCAATCTTGTATACAAATTGCACTAGCTCACTCCAGTTTTCACAATCGCACATACTTATTTGAGTTTGCACTTTCACATTGTTGCTTGTTGTTGTATACTTATGGTCTTGGTTGTTGCCGTATTCATTTTGTACTTCTTTGTGTTCTGGTCATTGGGCTGTAGTCTTCATTGTTGTGTCTTCATGTGTATCTCGTCATGCTTTTCCATTGTAGCTTGGATATTGAACTGCTTCAATATGTTGTATACTGATGTTGCATTCATGTACCCTTCTATGTTCATTTCTCTGCCTTGTTGTAGTTTTGTCTTTGGTTTTGCTTCATGTAGCTGTTGGTCTGACTTGAACTTCAGTTGATGTTGTTTATGTCTTTGGTTCCTGCATCATGTTGCCTTCAGTTAATGTTAACTGCGTCACCATATACACTCTCTGTTTTGATTTGCGTTGGTGCAGTTTCCATATTTTGTGCTCGAGCTTGCATGTGTACCACTGATCATACTTTTGATATTCATTTGGGTTTGTTGTTGGTCACTTGTGCATTGTTGTACTTCATGCTAGCGTTCTTGGTTTCATATGCATTGAGTTTCATTGTGTATCTTCACTGTGGTCTTGTTTACTTGTGGTCTTCATTCTGGTTGGCACTTGCATGCATTGCTGGTTACTTTGGGATTGAACTTGAGCTTTGTACATCCATGTTGCAGCTGGTCTTTGCATCCATTCATGTTGATTTTTGAAGTTTCACTTGAGTTGAATCCAGTTTCAAAACTCGGGTTTGACCTTGTGCTCGTGTCGTGATTTTGAGTATATTGCACGTGAGTTGAACCCGGCTTTTCATTTGGGTTTGACTTGTGCTCACCTGTCCCTGTAGCATGATCAAGTGTATATCGATGCGCACGGCCTTGTGGCATGTACAGTGATACACTGTGCATGTCACATTGTTCGTGTATGATGAATTCAAATGTATATGATGACGAACAACCCAAATAACTGAGGCAAATCATATTTTCAAAAAAAATATTTCATTTTATATTGCAAAAATATTTCTTTTTCAATTTTACTGCGTTAGTGAATATTTTTGTACATTGCTTAGATGTTGGATTCTAACTGGAATGAGGTTGAAGATAGACTACGAGTGTGAGTGATATGTAGTGAAGATAGACTACGAGTGTGAGTGATATGTAGTGAGGCATTTATGTAAATTGAAATTGTGATGTATTGTAAACAAAATTGTATATATACAGTGAGAGCTTGAATTTGTACTATTCAAGATTGTAATAAATATTTGTTTGAATAAAATTTTTGTTTGAATTCAAATTCCATTCAAATTCTGTGTAATTTATTTTATTCAACAATTATTTATTTAATCTATGAAAAATAAAATAGTACATTAACAAATACATTTAAAGCAATATATATATATATATGTTTATTATCATCAAACAAAAATCATATAAGCGCATATTCATACAATCTCCCCCTTTTGATGATAACAAACATATATTTAAGATTTTGACTGAGTTAAATGTATTTGATCAATGAAATACTCTAATTGCTCCCCCTATTTAAATGCTTCCTCTCTACATGATGCTCCCCTTACCTATATGCATACAAATAGAAGTATATAAATGAGCCTAGATGCAAATGGAAAATTGTTAGACCTTTGGAAAATTATTTGACCTTTGCTTGATTCTGTTTGACAAAATCTTAACTTTTCTCTCCCCCTTTTGTTATCAGCAAAAGAATAATAGTGCTAGAGAAAATAGAGATAAAGTGATCAATATTAATCCGACATTAAACTCAAATTGAATATAAATATTAAACTTCAATAAAAATCAAACAAAAATCATAATTACCCTTATTAGGCGCATATTCCACTTTCAGAAAGAATGGAAATGATGTTCTAATATAAAAACATACAATTGTATCAACTTGTGGTACATTTATATCAGGAATTTGTATATCTACTAATCATGCATAACCATTAGGACTTTTAAATGAGATTAGTAGCATTCCAATTTAATTTCAAAAAATGAAATCTAGTATCTTCTAACCAAGCATGACCGTAAGGACTTTTAAATGGGATTAGAATCAACTTTTCTATTTAATTAGTTAATTTTGATATGCGTTCCATACATGCATAACCGTAAGGACTTTTAAATGAGCATGGAAGCACATAATCAAAAATCCAAGTAATTCACCCAAGCATAACCGTGAGGACTTTTAAATGAGAGTGAATACTATGGATATTTATTTATTTTAAAAAAAATATGAAATGAAAAACAAATGATCCCTGATTATAGTACCACATATTGACAAACTATATTTAAGCTTTGATAAACAATGGTCGATAGAAATATGATAGATATAGAAATGGTCATGGAATCTTTACCCAACAAAAAGTTTTATAACTCTTGTTTGAATTCCTAAAGAAATTTTCCAAATATACTCTCTTGAGTTATGTATGTTAAATATCAACACTTGTCACCTTTTCAATCACTATTTATCTTTTTGATAATTAGTAGGGAGTCGGATTAGTCAAAATTTGTCATTTAAAATCAAATAAAAATGACTAATCTGAAAATATGGTCAACAATGAATTTCTCGAAGGGGTTATATGAGAAATTTTTTTTGCTAATTGAAAATTATTTGTAATGAAAAATATGCAAATATTTTCTTTGAAAAACGATGCAGTAACTAAATGTCTCACAAATCACGTTCAACTAGTAATTTTTCTATCAACTAGATTACCAGTGTGATCTGCATCTGAATTTCATTTTCACTCCAAAATATCACTAACTAAATTTGATAGACCAGACCATGAAGTGTGCATGAAAACTCAAACTCACAAATTTTTACAGCATTCTTGAATTTGAATTGAGGTCGTGCAAATAATCAGAAACTGCGAATATAGAATTAGCCATATTATAACCAAATGTATCCAACAAAACACTATGTTTAATCCAAACGTATATGTATGAAGTAATTCAGAGAATAGTGTTTTTGGCATAAATGTAATTGGCCGACTATGTCGAACAAGTCAGAATCAAAAAATCATCTCTTTACAACGTCTCAATATTGGCTGATTTCATTCAGAATACGGTGCAGATTATCACAATTAATATATCGATCAGATAAGTATACCTTCACCTGTTTTACCTTTACGATAATTTTTCGTGGTTGCCCATTGTGATTCTGTCACCTTTGTACTAGGCTCAGGAACTTCGCTTTGTTGCCCGTTGTGTTTCTGGAACAGCCAAAATCCAGAGAACACTGTTGTTGTTCCTTAGCCTGCCACCATACCTACACGATGAAAGATTTTTGTGACCTATTTGTTTTTATAGATCCATGATTGTTAGTGGCAGAATATTTGTGAATAAACAAACCCTTTGGAACCCAAACTTGTTTAGTCCTTTCGTTCTTGTTCCAATAGACATGAAATTTGTTTGTAGAATTCTTAGGAACCCAAACTTGTATAAATTTTGTGTTCTTGTTCCTATGACTACAATTTTCAACACAATGTCCAGTTATTTCACATCTACCAAAGACACTTTTACCTTTTGCATTATCCTCAACTTGTGTTTTCCCAAAGCCTAGTCCTTTTCTGTTGTTAGCAAAAATTTGATTTCCCAATAGCATGTTGAAAGATTTTTCGCCTCTTGAAAAGTTATTCAGAGATTTCTCTAGATTTTGGACTTTGTTTTTTAGTGTTGTGTTTTCAGTAACAAGTGAGGTGCATCTATTTATAAAATCCTTTTTCCTAGTGTCAATGGTTTCCTTAAGACTCAAGTTTTCTTTTTCAAGATTCTCAGAGCTATTCTTAAGTCTTGATAATTCTGACTCTAAAATTTTACATTTTTTACATTCTAGGTTTTGAATATTTTCAAGTTCAGTTTCAAACCTAAGATTTTCATGAGCAAGTTCTCTCCTATCAGATTTCATTTTTTCAATTTTAGATTCAAGAGTATCAACTACTTTAGTAAGATCAAGACACATAAAAACAAGATCTTTATAAAAATAGTCACCTACCTCACTAGATTCCTCTGAGCTTACTTCTAAATTTGATTTTGCCACAAGACACAAGTTAGCCTCCTCTGAGCTACTATTCGAAACTTCCTCCCCTTCTTCATCATCCCAAGTTGCTGTAAATGCCTTCTTCTTCTTTTTCTTTCCTTTGTTGTTTCTGAGAAGTGGGCATTGTTGTTTGAAGTGGCCAGACTTGTTGCAGTTAAAGCACGTCGATTCATTATCGGAATTACCATTTGTTTTCTTCTTGCATGGCTTGAATCTTGACCATTTTCTAAGAATATTGACAGCCATTGCAAGCTTTTCAATTGGATCTTCTTCTTCTTCATCGCTCTCTTATTTGCTCTTTAAGGCAATCGTCTTCTTCTTTGGTTCGGAGTTGTTGCGTTCCTCTTTTGCTTTTAGCTCAAGCTCATATGTCATCAAGTTGCCAATCAACTCCTCCATGCTTAGTTTACTCAGATCTTTCGATTCTTGTATTGCCGTGACTTTTGCCTCAAAGTTTATAGGTAAAACTCGTAGCACCTTCCTCACAAGCTCTACCTCGGTGAATACCTTCCCAAGCGCTCTAGCGTTATACACCAAAGTTGAAAAGCATCCAAACATGTCCTTTATGCTCTCGCCTTTGTCCATCACAAAGTTCTCGTATTCATTGCTGAATAGGTCTAGACGAGACTCCTTGACTTGAGAAGTTCCTTCATGTGTCACCTCCAAGGTATGCCAAATTTCCTATGCAGTTTTACAATGAGAAATTTTATTAAATTCATTCTTATCAAGAGCACAGATCAAAGCATTCATGGCTTTAGCATTTGTAGTTTTTAATCTCTTATCGTTAGCATCCCACCTATCCTTAGGTATAGGAATCTCTGTATCACCAACGGTTATAGTGGGAGATTTATAGCCAGTTTCAATAATATCCCAAACATCTTAATCAACAGAACTAAGATAAGTACCCATCCTAACTTTCCAATAAGCATAGTCATTCCCGTTAAACATGGGTGGCCTAAAATAGATTTCCCCTCAGAAAAAGCATTATTTGATGAATTCATGACTCTAGAGTTAAAGAAAAATACCATGCTCTGATACCACTTGTAGGATCTAGATTAATCCTAGAGGGGGGTGAATAGGGTTATAGCAAATTTTCTCGATTTAAACACAGAAACAAACTGCAGAAATAAATATGCTGAAAAGTAAATCACACACAAAATTTACCCAGCTTCGGCAACCCCTGCCTACTGCTGCATTCCCAGATTTCTATTAGAATTAAACAGTCTCCCGCTTACAAACACTCTAACAGACTCGCAAACCCTTGCTCCCGCTTATAAACACTCTAATAGACTCACACCCCCTGCTCCCGCCTATAGAGTTTTGCAAACTCGCAAACCCTGCTCCCTCCTATAGAGTTTTGCAAACTTGCACACCCTGCTCACTGAACTAATTCTAACTAGACAATCTGACACTACCTACAACCTAGGTGGTGATTTTACTAGTTCTTTGATTCGAAAAGTAAAAACAACAAATAACAAACAATTAAAAACTTAAAACCCTATAAACTAAAAAACCCCTTTTATAAAACATTGCTGGTCCAATTGTTTTATTCTCTAGCCCGTTCTATCTTCTTTTGCTATTGAAAAATTTCGGCCAATCCTCTTTCTGAAATTAGGGTTTTCTGATTTGTTCGTGGCTCTCTGATGATCGATTCTCTGAATTGCGTTGCTCTTGCTCGCGCTCGTTCTCTGATGATCGATTCTCTTGAGATCGGCTGCCTGGTTGACTTCGAGATTGTGAATCATTTGCAGCTGCTCCTTTGATCGAGTTCGATAGATTGGTATGTATTCTCTTTCGTTGCTGGTTTTAATTGCTTGCTTGAACTCGATGCCTATGATGAATTTTGGTGTTTGGTATTTACATGAATTAAGAGACCCTTGAATTTGTTCGTATTCATTTATGCGACTTCATCACTTTCCTAATTTGTGCTTTCCTGATGCGCACGGCTTTCCTGATATATTTTCTCGACTTGATACTCACGGCTTTAACTTGAGAACGTTCGATCCTTCTTGTGTCAAACGGCAGAAACTTTCCCTTTTTACTCTGTGATTTTTTCCGAAATACACACACTTGATTTCTGACTTTGATTTTGCGTCTGCATTAAATTCTTCGAACTTTACTCCTTGATTTGCCACGGCTTCGTCCATCTATGTGTTCATTCCTGTAGCATTGTCGTTGTTCATCTTGTAGTCTTCGTCTCTGGCCATCTTCTCTGGTCTCCACTTGAACATTGCATTGTTGTTCACTGATCAATTACTGCTTTGATTCATGTTGTTGTGCACTGATTCTTTACCACTGAACTATTCACTGACTTGTTTGGTTGAAGTTCTGATCATCCATGTATATGTCTGGTGTACCTTGTTTGCTGTGACATTGTGACACTATTACATTATTCATGTATCTGCTGTTCATTACTTTGTCTCTGTTGTTTCTTTGATGGTTGCACTATGTCTACTGCATAGTGGTCTTCATTGTTGCTGCTTTGTTGGTGGCAATCTTGTACAAATTACACTAGCTCACTCCATTTTTCACAGTCGCACATACTTATTTGAGTTTGCACTTTCACACTGCTGCTTGTTGTTGTATACTTGTGGTCTTGGTTGTTGCAGTATTCATTTGTGTGTTGCAGTCCATGTTGCATGCATGTTTTCTTGTGTTCATGTTCTTGCAGTCTTCATTTTGTACTTCTTTGTGTTCTGTTCATTGGGTTGTAGTCTTCATTGTTGTGTCTTCATGTGTGTCTCGTCATGCTTTTCCATTGTAGCTTGGATATTGAACTGCTTCAATATGTTGCATACTGATGTTGCATTCATGTACCCTGCCTTGTAGTTGTAGTTTTGTCTTTGGTTTTGCTTCATGTAGCTGTTGGTCTGACTTGAACTTCAGTTGATGTTGCTTATGTCTCTGGTGCCTGCATCATGTTGCCTTCAGTTAATGTTGACTGCATCACCATATATACTCTCTGTTTTGATTTGCATTGGTGCAGTTTCCATATTTTGTGCTCGAGCTTGCATGTGTACCACTGATCATACTTGTGATATTCATTTGGGTTTGTTGTTGGTCACTTGTGCATTGTTGTACTTCATGCTAGCGTTCTTTGTTTCATATGCATTGAGTTTCATTGTGTATCTTCATTGTGGTCTTGTTTACTTGTGGTCTTCATTCTGGCTGGCACTTGCATGCATTGCTGGTTGCTTTGGGATTGAACTTGTGCTTTGTACATCCATGTTGCAGCTGGTCTTTGCATCCATTCATGTTGATTTTTGAAGTTTCACTTGAGTTGTATCCAGTTTCAAAACTCGGGTTTGACCTTGTGCTCGAGTCGTGATTTTGAGTATATTGCACGTGAGTTGAACCCGGCTTTTCATTTGGGTTTGACCTGTGCTCACCTATCCCTGTAGCATTATCAAGTGTATATCGATGCGCACGGCCTTGTGGCATGTACAGTGATGCACTGTGCATGTCACATTGTTCGTGTATGATGAATTCAAATGTAAATGATGACGAACAACCCAAATAACTGAGGCAAATCATATTTTCAAGAAAACATATTTCATTTTATATTGCAAAAATATTTCTTTTTCAATTTTACTGCATTAGTGAATATTTCTGCAGATTGCTCAGATGTTGGATTCTAACTGGAATGAGGTTGAAGATAGACTACGAGTGTGAGTGATATGTAGTGAAGATAGACTACGAGTGTGAGTGATATGTAGTGAGGCATTTATGTAAATTGAAATTGTGATGTATTGTAAACAAAATTGTATATGTATAGTGAGAGTTTGAATTTGTACTATTCAAGATTGTAATAAATATTTGTTTGAATAAAATTTTTGTTTGAATTCAAAATCCGTTCAAATTCTGTGTAATTTATTTTACAACAAATATTTATTTAACTATGAAAAATAAAATAGTACATTAACAAATTCATTTAAATGAATATATATATATATGATTATTATCATCAAATAAAAATCATATAAGCGCACATTCATACACTTATTTCTATTATTTTATAAATTTTAGTTATTCAAATATTTCATTTCATTCAAATAATTTGAAGATTGTTAATTAACAGAACTTAAAATTTTATACACCGGGTACATTTGAAATCATTTAAAATAAGTTATATACCTATGTCTTTTATATATCATATCATACTTTTGGAGTTTAAACCAAAATCTGTTTATCAAAATAATTTCATAGCAAAGATTCTCCGAAGTCTCTCCCACTTCGACACTCGAAAATTAACGTCGATGATGCTGCACAGTCATCATCAAATTATTTTCCAATGGTAGAAGAGGGGAGTACCGAACTCACTCCCCTTTAAAAATCCTTTCAAAATATTTTCCTTCAACTAATACCATTATATATTTTTCTTCAAAGCTTTGAAAACCATTTTCAAAATCCCCAGGTCATGAATTAAAAACTTCTCAATTTAAGTCCGTCTTAATTTATAAGTAACATTTAAAAATTATTCTTACAAAATTTTACTTTCTTAAAACATCCACAATGCTTTATCATTATTTATGACATTGTAAACACCTTTTGTTAAGGCACAACACCAATTAATGATAATAATCAATATTATCATTCCTAACAATCAAACATCTTATATATGCTATAATAATTTCTGAAACATTATTTCTCAACATATAAAAATAATCAAGGTAAAATTATTTCATTCACCCTATTTCAAAACAATACTATGTCGAATTGTTATGTTCAAGTGTTTAGAGATCCCTATCGATAACGTTAAATACTCGTATTGACTAGAATCCATAAGCCACTCAATAAATTAACCAACACAATATAAAATAATTTTTATATTCACTAACAAATACACGATCATATCAATTAATACACTCGAACTCATTCGAGGGTATTACTGCCTTATCCCTAATGAGTTACCCCACAAAGCTAAGGTTATTGCTAAACCAAAGCTCTGATACCAATTATGACGACCTACATTTTCGGAATCTAAATCGATAATAATCCATAATTGTCTGATTTAAACAATCAGGAATATAGGTAATCAATGGGGTTTATGAACAAAAATAAAAACAGAAGAAGAAACAAACGCAGAAGCTCGCAGCGGAACGACAAAATATAATAATCAAATAAACAATACATGAAGCTATTTATATTTTACATTCGATTATAATATATACAACATTCATCAGAGTTATATATATATACATAAGAGATAAATAAATAATATAGAAGATAACATGATGCAGGACTAATAATAGTAATAATATACCAAATCTTCGTCTTCATCCTCCAGAACAAATCTCCAAGAAGCCGAAAAACTTAGGGCTGACCCGAGCAAAATGAAAGGATAAAACACTCGAGTCAGGACTAAAATAACCTTATGTAAGTCAAACCGATATCGCGTATAACATTAGTGTCATGGCATCAGAGATGCTTACAGGTTTTCACATCTCATATCCAGTGTAGAACGTGCATGCAATAACTCAACAGATGTTACGAGATTTTTCATCTCTTAAGGATCTGTCAAAATATTTATATGTAGTAGAATACGCTACAGATATAATGTCTAATCAATAAAATAAATATATTTTTTAGCGTTAAGACTTTATATTAACCCCCCCTAATGCGTTTTTAAGCATTTCCGTACAGTTTTCATTTGACACCACCAGTAGAACGTCGGTAGTTAGGGATGCAACATGATACGACCAACCTAAACCAAAATCGTATAGTTCTTGTTTAGGGATAAAAGTATGACAAGGTAGGTGAGGTAATGCCTAAGGTAGGATACTACTAGTTTACCCTTCTCGGTTGATGGTAATGCATCATAGCCATGATCATCCACGCATCCAACACTCCCATAAAATTGGAGAGTGCACACTAATTAATCATAATGTAAATGATGGTAATATGAAGAAGTGCGTCCGCTCGGGGTAGTTAGCCAACTTGGTCGGTATAGCTCTTGTTTTAGTCATTTCATATTAGCACAAGTGCCAGGCTAATATATCATCGTTCTCTTTCTTCAAATCCAGCAAACAATGCCAAACCAATAACTTTATTCTGGATCATCACTCTACGTACATAGTTATCAAAGCGGTTACGGTATCGACGGAGAGTATGCCCATATCTAGCCCTGGTCTCTTTAACAACCAAACGTTGTTTTACAGACCGGTTGGTACTTTTACATTTCAAAAGCAAATCTTACTTGATATTGAAATATCATAATCACTTCAAAATCAAATCCATTTAGAAATCATTATATTTACTCAAAATAAACTATTTCCGTTCAAAAATCATTTTCGCCTAAATATCTCAGTTTCAATTCCAAAATTATTTCGAATTTCAATATTGGTTATAACTTCAATTTAACCCTATTCGTATTTAAATCCATGATTTAAAAAAAATTCCATTCTTGACTAGTTTGAATTTTTGAAAGATAAAATAGTATAAATAATTAAAATAGTGAAAAAAAAACAGTTTAAATGGTAAAAATAGTTTAAATGGTTAACATAGTTTAATAGAAAATAGTTTAAGTATTAAAATGATTTACATAGCAAAACAATTTGAAAACCAAAATAATTTTTATATTTAAGAAGATAGATTTCAACAATTTATTTTAAAATAATTTTATTGAAAATAGCTTCGTAGTCAAACATATCCAATTCCTACTTCTCAATTCGAATTAACTTTGATTCCAATTTATATTCAAATCAATTTCAATTTCGAGTCTAAATTAATTCAATTTCGACCTCAATTCCAATCAATTCAATTCCAATTTGAATTAATTTCAATTCAATCCTCAAATTTTTAAATCATTTCGAATTATAGAAATTCGAGTTTGATTTTCATAATATCGATTTAAGTCACTTAAATTAATTTTAACCTCAATATTCGATTTAAAATCCAATTTTCAAATATAATTAAATTCCGAGCTCAATTTTGAAACACCGTTTTATATCCCTTTTACTTAGTAATATTCAAAGTTTGAATAAAAGTTTAGTCTTTTAAAAACAAATCAATTTATGAAATTCAATCAAAAATCTCAACTTCAATTATTTAGCAATTTCCATTGCCAAATTAAAATTTTAACATTCAGGGCTCAAATTCAAAAATAATTTAATTTATAAATTTCATTTTTATTTCTTTTAAATCATATCCATTTATATAATTTCAAATGAAATTTTTTAAAATCATTTAATTTAACCAATCCGCTATCCATATATAATTTTCTATCCCATGCCCAAGTGATCAGTAATCTCAATTTAATTTCGGGGATCGAGATATATCATTTCAATCCAAGTCACAATGTCATAGGTATATATCATTTCTACATATTTCTTAATTAGTCTAAATAATTCAATCTATAGTTTTATACACTGTAAATAATATACATGTTGATTACAGGATATATATATAAACAAATAAACCTCAAAACATCCAAATATCAACCAATTTGCATCCATCATAATCAATCATTCAAACGAACAATATAACTCCCAACAATTTCATAGTTATTAATATTGGGTAATTTACTGACAGTTCACTTTCAATTTCAAATTTAACTGTCAATTTCAATTATAACGGTTAATTAAAATGATAATCAAATTTATCAAACAACAACCAGTAAATTCATATCACTTCATAAATTCAAATTTAACTTGCAAAAAATATTCTTGTAGGTCGTGAGCATTACAAAACACTCATCTTGATTTTCCGTTGTCGCTGAGACGTTCCGTTTTAGAACAAAAACCGAACGACGCCCAATATTACTCCAAAATTTGAAAGCCTTCAAATCTATCCAAACCAGTTTCATTATGAAGCTCTCATCATCACGACCGCAACGCAAAAGTTTTGTCTTGATTGGACCTCGTATGATAAAGTTATTCAAATTTTAAACTAACGATTATAAAAATGCAATCTAATATTAATTACACTTTATATATACTAATTATCCTTAATATAATTTAAGACTTCTTCTTCCCATTCCATCCCGCTCCTCTCACCGTTCACCTTATCCATGACATGACTTTCCCCATCTCTCTCTCTTTCATTCACCCACTATTCGATGAGCCTGCATCGCCGTT
Source organism: Allium cepa (assembly GCA_030765085.1). Classification (NCBI taxonomy): domain Eukaryota; kingdom Viridiplantae; phylum Streptophyta; class Magnoliopsida; order Asparagales; family Amaryllidaceae; genus Allium; species Allium cepa. The sequence continues at coordinate 978,490,127 of CM060931.1, forward strand.
GAGTTCGCCTCCACGAGCTCCTCCTCCCCGACCCCATAGACCCTGGTCTGCCCCCCATCTCCACATCCCGACCTGGCACTGTGACGGCCCTGACTCGACCTTCGAAAATCGGCACCGAATACGACACTCATATTCAAATGTCGTAGATCCAAACGTCGAATCTGGTTCGTTGGAGCTTATAACACCATTAAGTACAACACAGTGGAAGAAAAGAATATCAATATATATAACATTAATACAATGACAGATACAATATTTGATATAACAGGATGATACAATAGATACCAATACTATCCGAGATACAAGACATAGTGGAAAGAATATCTTCAATAGAATGCAAACTCCAAATCCAATGCACCAATCCAAAGCTAGCTCGAACCACCATCACGTTTCACAAATATGAGAAAGGCCAGTCGTCCAAAGACTGAACTAGCTCCGATAATCTACAAAACCTGACTATCTGAAAAACCCAACTCTAGACTGCCCGTGCGGAAAAATTGTAGGCACCCAGAGTTTAGGAGAGGAACAATAAACTCCGAGTCAGTCATGGGACTGATATGAATAACAAAAACAGTTTATCTTTAAAACAGACAATAAGAGAATTTAAAATAAATTCTCAATGCTTTTTAGAAAATGAAACTACCATAAGGCCTCCCGCCACACACACAATGCAAACGAAGAATTGGATTAGATTTCTCCTTATGATAGTCAAACATGCTTGATACGAGAAAATTTATTTTCAATATTATTATTAGCGCATAGTGCAGAAAACATTTCGAAAGTATAATATTAATCTTAGCCAGCATAGACATTCCGAACTATGCCTACTATAGCTACCATCTAAACAGTGGTGACCACCATAAGTAAATGGAAGGTTCTATAACTAAAACTGTACAAGGCACGTATTGTTTTGATTGGATTTCCATCAAATGGTTGGGCTAAGGAACTTCCCACTGTCCATGGGTACGCCTCTGGTGGGACATCCCGAGAACCTAACCGGATCTCTGCCAACACAAGGCCGAGTTACCTCTGTAACTAGGTAACTACTACTCGAGCATGCCACCCCCCGGTCCTTTGGGACCTTTATCCGAGGCGTCTCTAAACCACAAACCAACAACCATACAGTAAATGAGATTGAAGCCCACCACATAGGTAAATATCTGGGGTCCATACCATGATGCCACCCTTTACCGGAAGGGAATGACACACGCTAAAGGACGCGACCCTTATAACCTTGCCGCATCTTTCCTGTTTTGACCATTTTCGGGGTGTGAGGTCCTGATGCGGTTTCGTCCACAAAGCTACGCTTTATACAAAATCCATGCTCTGATCACAAATGATCAACAAATGATCATCAACACGCAGCAGCACTTAGCATGTCACACTATCAAATTGGGAGTATATCACTGATAACCTTCAATTACATAACCTCTTAGCTCGTACGTCTCAAAGAAGGATGTTCAGCTGAGAGAATAAATTCTCTGCCACCAACAGATATGTATATGAAAGAAATCTGCTTTATATCTCAAAGTGTAGTATCAGACACACAACCATACAAGTCTGTCCCAGGTTCGAATAGAACCAAAGGCACTTCGTAAGAAGCCTTTGCAAATCCGGGTATCCACAATCCCGATCGGACTTCCCATCACTTTGGGAATCTCTATACCGTAGCTACTCGGTGCAGAGACAATCGACGGGTTATCCTTTCGTTTTCGAAAATACACGGTCTTCACCACCGGTCTTCAAATGCTATCCATAACGACGTATCATTATTCGAATGGGTTATATGACACAAGGTCCTCTCCCAGTTAAACCGAATAATGAGCTCAATATTTAAAATATATGGATGCAGGATTTTAAAACTTATAAAATCCAAACCTCTTTTTTAAATGGTTAAAAAAATTACCATTTCAAATCTTTAAACAAAAAGATTTATTTCACAAAGTTCACCCAGGTTCACAAAGATCCATTTATAGATTTCAAACAATTTCCATTTCGATTGGATTCACTCATTAAATCTTTAAATCAAGATTTAACTTATAGCTTTCGAACTGTTTCCATAACTTGGAAAACCATTTTCATTTTAGATTTGAAATCCTTTTAACCCAAATTGGACGTTCATTTCTTATATGAAAGCTTTTATTATTTGAAAACAAACAGTTTTCGTTTCGGAAGCATCCAATTTTATTTGCACAAGTTAAAGCCTTTGAGTTTAAATTCAAATTCCCAAATCAATACATTTAAAATGGTTTAACCCATATATAACTTGTATAACATCTTTAATCCTTAGTTTCAAATCATAGATATCAATTTCAATTTTTGAATTTAAATTTAAATCAAATTATTTAAATTTCAAAACTTTATCAAGTTATTCAAAAGTAAATTTTATCTTGAAGTTTCATTTCAAAAGCTTTTTATTTTTTAACCCGATTCCATTTCCAAACCATTTGAATTCAAATTGTCTATTTAAAAATCAGTTCAAAAATCTGTGACTTAATCGATTTCCTCGTGAAATCCATATTTGTGTGTGTATGGTGTGGTCCGGGGTTCAACACAATAGTGCAACATCATAAATCATCACATCACATATTTAAGCACATCAATATTGATAAGTGGTATAATTTATAACGCTTATCGTTCATTCACAGAGTCACAGATAATATACAAATCTATCACAAATAAATGAATAAATTATACATAGCTCAATCCACAAACAAAATATCATAGATCAGATTGGACAATCAATTCAAGGCATCTCATACAATACAATCATTCGTAAGTAAGGTCAAGCATTCAATAACCATTTATAAGCATGATTAATTAATTGTTTAATCCTAATTAGTTCAATTTATTTCCAATTGAATTAATTACTTACGAACTAATTATCCAATCCTGATTAATTTATTACAAATCATTTGATATAAATTAATTAATCAATTACCTTAATTAATTAAATTATTCTTAATTAATCATATTAATTAAATTAACCGTTAAACCAGTTACATATTTAATTAACCCTTTAATTAATTATTTTAAGAAATTAAACCTTTAATTACTTACCGTAAAGTAATTACACTTACACAATTTCATAAATGATTATGATTAATTAATTAATCTAATTAATTGTTAAAAATTTATCACATTAATTAATTATTTAAATAATCTTAGTTAATGACCTTCCTTAACTAATAATAATTCTTTAATTACTTTGCTAATTAATTATAAATTAACCAAAATTTATAAATTAAATAAATAAGTCATCCTTTAATTATCTTATTCATTAAATCATTTTAATACCTTAATTACCTCTAAGGTAATCCATTTCTTTATTAATGACTTCATTTACATTAAAGTGTATTTAAAACATTACACTTCTAAATTTAGGTTCAAATTTTATTTTTTAATTTAATATTTCAAAATGATTATATATTTAAACATTAACCAAATTTAAATATCAACTTATAAACCTATATAAGAAAAGTTTAACTAAATTACTTAAATTTTCATTTAAAAATTTAAGCTTTAAAATACATTACTTTTTAACTTGCAAATTCAAGTTAAAACAATTTGTTCAAATTTTCATTCAAAAATCCTTTTTATAAAAGAACTTAATCAAAATCCAATTCAAATATTTATTTGAAAAAACAAATTACTTTAAAAAGCTATTTGTTTTAAACATGTTTAAAACATTTAGAATTTAAAAACTGATTTAAATCACAGATTTGAATTCAAGAAACTTGAATCCATATTTAACATTTGATTTAACTTGTTTTTATCTTTGATTTAAAACTTTGATTTAAACTTGCTTTTAAAACCTTGATTTTAAATTCTTGATTTAAAATCCCAAATCATTTTAAATTCAAATCAGTTTAAAAAGTCACTTTACCATTTAAACCTTTTAATTTAAAAACTTCTTTTATTTCAAAACTAAGATTCAAATTTAGATTTGGATCCAGATTTAGTTTAAATCTCTGTTTTTATTTAAAGTTTTACTTTTAAATTCAAACTATTTAAACCTTTTAAAGTTGTTACAATTTAAAACTTTATTTTTTAAAATAAAAAAACTGAGATTCAAACTTTATTTGAATCCGAACTTAACTATAGCTTCAATATCTATTTCACAATTTAAAACCCAGTTTTAAGTTTTTAGAATAGCTTACAGTTTAAAACCTGTTTTTTAAAATTTTATCCGAGCCAATCCTAAATGTACTTCGAGTTCAACACCTAAAGACTTCGAGCCAACCAACCATCTACTTCGAGTAAAACTCGAGACAAATACACAACCCCCTACTTCATCCCATACCAACAGTGATTTCCAGAATTTCTAGAAACTTGTCCACGGTGCACGTGCACGGCACCGCACTCACCTCCGGACATCACTTCGTCGTTGAGCAAGTTGGCGACCATCGAAGAAGCCATCCCCAATCGCCACAACTCCACCATCGTCTCGATTTTAAAATCGACCATAAAAGTGAAACCTGGAAACACGAAAGCAACCCCACCTCAAACCTGTCATTGCCTTGTTCGCCACGCCCCGACCGCTAGAATTCGTGAAATTCCGGCCATCACTTCGTCAAGGCGACCACTACCTTCCCTTTAAATCACGTCGCACTCGATCCAACGAAGAAGACAAACGAATCGAAAAATAAAACCACGCCAAAACTAGGTTTACGAGCAAAAACTGCTCGCCGCCATCACCACATCGAACAGGAACAACTCCAATTATTTTTCCCAACACCACCTTAGGATCCTCCACCTCCATGCTAAACCCCGACTTCCAAAGCTCCTCCGGCCACTTGAAATCGATCGAAACCCACTTTTCGTTCATCTTCGAACTGGTCTTAATTCTTTGATCTAAAAATTGTAAGTTTTGGTTTAAAAATCATATTAAAGTATACGAATTCAAGTTACATACCTAAATTTGTAAATTAAGCAACTTAAATTTTAACTTATTTAAAGGTTTGCTCGGATTATTTACTTTCCAGAGGTATTTACAAGTTGTTTCTTCTTAAATAAATTTTCAATCTTTAATATATGCTATAACAACCAGTTTTTTTGTTTTAACACCAAATCCAAACAGCGAGTAGGTTGGGAGGAAATAATTGTTGAATCAAAACTTGTGTTTATGACCTCAGAACAGGGAACTTTTATAAACATTAGCCTGCACAAAGATCATCCAATCATTCAAATATACATAGAGAGTTCATATATTTGTGTATGACTATATTATCAGAGATGTAACTTGCAACAGATTTATACTTTAAATTTATTTTTAAAAGTGGTGTTACTCACAGTGTTCCAGAATGAACAGAGCTTCTTTGCGTTGAAACAGGTTTCGAAATTTTGCTTGCTGAAATTTTGATTCCTCTGGTTTGTATTGATTGTTTTATTGTTCAAATTGAGTTTGTGTTTAAATTATAATTGATGCTTACTTCAGTTTTTTTTGAAGGAACGAACTGAAATGAAAAGTTTGATATATAAGAAAGAAGTGTACAGGGGATATAATTTTGTTTGTACAACAGGGTGACAATATTTTGGTTTGTACAAACATAAGATCTGAGATTTTTCTTTTGTTTGTTGACTAGCCGATTCCTTTGGTGGCTAATAATCTTGTTATAGTGGCTGATATGATATTGTGGTGGCTTGCATTAATTCCCTTTGTCTTGTTTTGTAAGCTTTTACTTATCTTCTTTTACTTGTACAATTTGTACATAGATATTTGTTTTGCTTTCCACTTAATTTACCTCTACAGGCTTTGATTTAAAACTGATCTCTACATTTATTATTTGCTTTTGATTTCAACTTGGTTGTGTTGCTGAGTAGTTGTTTCAGGTTGGCATTTTTATTCAGTTTTGTAATATTAATAAAATCCTGTAGTTAATGTAACGATAGCGATTTTTTTCGTTGCCGAAAAACCGAATAGTTAGGGTTTAAGAAAGAAGAAAAGAAAAAGAGAGAAGAGATAGAAAATAGAGAGAAAAGAAAACAGAAAATAGAACGGAACAGAAAACAGCAGAACAACATCAGAATCTCACAATTCGCAGCGGAACAACATATAATAGATAAATGAATAATCTTTAAACAAAGAACTATATCAGTTATTACATTACATCACATTACATCATATCATCAGAGTGTACAACAACAACATCAAACAGTGGAAAAGAAATACTATATAAACTAGTAAATACTCCATGCCATCCAGCTTGCCTCCTGCAACTCCAGAATATCCAGAATATCCTGATAAACCTAACTCTTGACTGCCCGTGTGGAAATTGGTGGGCACCCAGAGTTTAGGAAGGAAAACAATAAACTCCGAGTCAGTCATATGACTGGTGCGAGAACTTAAAACAGTTTATTTACTTTAAAATTAAAATAGAGGAATATTTTTAAAATCAATTCGCAATGCTTTTAAAAATGAGACTACCATAAGGCCTCCCGCACACACACAAAATGCAAACGCAGAATCGGAGGAGATTTCTCCTTATGATAGTCAAAGATGCTTGATACGTATTTAAAAGAACATTTGATATTATTACTAGTGCATAGTGTATGAGAAATCATTTCGAAAGTAAAGATATAAATCTTAGCCAACATAGACATTTCGAACTATGCCTACTATAGCTACCATGTTCAATAGCGGGTTACCGCCATATTCCATGGCAGGTTATACAACTAAAACCGTACAAGGCTCGTATTTGAAGAATGGATTTTCTAACAAATGGTCAGGCCAAGGAACTTCCCATTGCCACATGGAAACGCCTCTGGAAGGACGCCCCGAGAACCAAACCGTTCTCCGCTAAACAAAGCCGGGAACCCCTTTTCCCAAGGGATATTACAAACCCTCAGATATGCCACCCCCGGTCCTTTGGAACCTTTAAACGAGAGCTCTCTAACCAACATCACACCATAATAATAAGTGTTTCAACATGAGTAAGTATCTGGGCTCCATACCATGATACTACCCTTTTCCAGAAGGAATGGCCATACCCTAGGGAAGCGATCCCTGGAAACCTTGCCGCACAATTCCTGTTTCGACCATTAACGGTTTGTGAGGCTCGACGAAGTCACGTCCACAAAAACATACTTTATACAAAAGCCATGCTTTGAGTCAACAAATGTTCATAGAAATGATCACCAAGATAGACGATCAAATAAATGATCCTATCACAAATAATCAACACAATGATCATTTCACAGCAACACTCAGTATGTCACATTACCAAGATTGGGAGTATATCCTGATAACCTTCAACTATATAACCCCTGAGCTCGTACGTCTCAGAGAAGGGTGTTAAGCTAAGAGAATAAATTCTCCGCCACCAACAGAAATATATTTGAAAGAAATCGGCTTTACATCTCAATTTGTAGTGTCAGACACACAATCCATACAAGTCTGTTCCGGGATCGAACAGAACCGAAGGCACTTACAAAGAAGTCCATGCAATCCGAATAATCTCTAATCACGTTCGGATTTCCCATCACATATGGAGATCTCAATACCGGGGATCAGCCAGTGCAGAGACAATCAACAAGAAACCCTTACGTTTTCAAAAATATCCGGTCTTCAACACCGGTCTTCGAATGCAATTCATAACGACGTATCACATATTCGGAATGGGTTATATGACCCCAAGGTCCTTTCCCGGTTAACCCGAATAATGAGCGCTTATTTTAAAAAAATAAGTGTGGCATTCAATTTCAAACAAATCTCAACAAATACCATTCAAAGGTAAATATCGATAGTCGGTTATTGAACTATCAATAGATATGCACAACATCACCAGATTCCAAATAATTTTCCAAATTATTTATTTTCCAAAAATATCTTTAGAAGATATAAACTTTATTTCCATACTTTAAAAATAAATCAATATTTTATTTTTAAACTCATTTTCCCAATTCCATTTATAAATTCCATATTGAATTTGTATTCTAAAATATCTATGAATATACGTTTCCAATTATTCATTTTCAATTTATCTTCAAAAAGATAAATTCTCAACATATTCACTTTATATTGGAAAACATTTCCATACTTATTAAATAAGTAATTCACAATCTTTTATTTTCAACACTTGGAAAATATTCAATATACTCTAATCGAAATTAAGTATATATTTCATTCTTTAAGAAAATTATTCTCTTTAACATATTTATTTGGGCCAAAACGAATGTTGCGTAAAACATCGTTACGACAACCCAAAATCACTAATATAGGGATTCGAAATTAAAATAGATATATAAATCCCAATACTATACAAAACATTTCCTTTCGGAAGTCATCTATTATAACAACAGTGTTATAATCTACTATTTCCTTTTTTTTCTCAAAAACGTCTATTTCAACAATGAATGTTGAAGTCTATGGTTTCGACTCTTAATACATTTTAAAACATCTTTAGATCGTTTTAATTCTATTTAAAACATCACCTCCAAAACATTTCTTTAACATATTATTCACTATTCAAAAACGTGAATATACTTATTAACCAATTTCATTATTCCTATTCCTTTTATTTCAAAGGATTATTCACTGTCTAAAACATGAATATAACTCCATTAATAAATTACAACAATTTTCTTATCAAAATAAGTCGTTGCGGATTAATAAAACAATGTTTATAAATTTCATTTCTATTTATTTTACAACAACTTCCTTTTATAAATTTCCTTTATAAATCTATTCAATTTTATATCTCAATGATATACTAAAATTTCATATTATAAGTTAAATACTTATAATTTATTGGTTTACAAAATCGTTCCTTTAAACTTTCCAAATTTATAAATCTTATAACTTATAAGATTCATTTATTTATCCAAAATCTATTCTTTTAAATAACTTTACTAATTTTATAAACCTACTGTTTATAAAATTCCATTTATAACTTCACCGTTTATAATTCTATAAATTTCATTTATTTATGAAATTTATTCACAATTCATTCTAACACTTATAAAAGCTCGTTTTATAATTCAAATACTTTTAATTTATAAATATCAATTTATAAATCTTTTAATATAAATCAATTTATATTACTATTTTAAAACGTCTTTAAACTCCTTTATAATTTCACCATTTTTGATTTATAAAATAATCAAATTCTATAAATCCTATTTTTAAACTTTTTATAATAAATTCAAAAATCCCAGTTTAAACTATTTTATAAAATCATCAATCCCATATTTTCAAAAATCACTTTTAACTGTATTTCTCAAAATTCATAATTTTTGTAACATTAAATTATAACGTTTATTTATTTAAGATGAATCAATTCCAAAAATATTTTATAAACGTATATTTCCAAAAATCACTTTAGAAATCAAAATCGTTGTTTTTAAACTTCCAAAAATTGGATCCGATGATGCAACACATCGATAGTAAATCACGACTCTCAAACATCATATATCATCCATGATAAACCATCAAATATCACAATATATGAAATCAAATAAATATTTGTGAGGAATCCAGTTGGATCCCTCCAACCTGTTTCCCTGCATCCACAGACATTAGCACAATACCAATTCCGTTTCAAGACGGAATATCGCGATATATGGGATTTTATAAAATATTATCCGCTTACTAACGGCGCATACGGTCTCATCCGCTATACAAGGCGGGAAATCAATCAACTGCAATATATACATATGCCAATATATATATATATTGCTATATATATAATATAATACCAATTCCACTTCGAGGTGGAATATCGCGGTATATGTGTGTAATAAATAACCTCCGCTTACTAACGGCGTATAGGGTCTATTCACATCCAATATATATATATATATATAACAATCATCATTCAAGCATTCAATCATTCAATCAACAAATTTTAAATCTAACTATTTAAAATTTAAATAAACCCTTTTGAGTGAGAAGTTCTCACCTTTGCTTTTATTAGCAATCCATTTTCCCTCTTGACTCGATTTCTCTTGATTTATACCTTGTATAAATATTTACACAGTTTGTTAATATTTGAATTAATCGAACTGTTAATTTCCGTTTAATAATTTTAATTGTCTAATGATTTAATTTCAAACAAATTTTCTTTAGCAGATTTATTTAACTAAAAGTTTAAAAATTAAATTTCCTTTAAAATTTATTTCTACTAATTCTTTTACTTTAAATTAATATCCTTATATCAATTTCTTTTAATAAATTGTTTCACTAAAAATTTAAATTTTAAACTAAATTCTCTTTAAATAAATCTTTCACTTAATAAATTGAATTTCCATTTGATAGGTTTATTTAATTTGGCTAACCATTTTGGGTTTATACTAATAATTTTATTTAAGCTAATTTCTTTTAGTAACCAAAAGAATTGACTAAGTTAATCGAACATCTTAATAATTTATTCTTAACCCATTTTTTTTTTCCAAAAATAAATAATATTTCTTTTGATAGTTTTAATTAACAAATTTCTCTTTTTTTTTATAATTTTATTTAACAAATTCTAAAATCGTTAAATAAGTTGATTAAATAATTTAAACACTTTAATATAAGATTTCAATTCTAACAGCAAGTTAAAATTGTGAAACATTAAATATTTTACTGTAAACATTTGTTCTCTGCAAATATTAAAACCTAAAAAAAACTACCTTACTGCAATTAAATTTTTTTTTTGATTAACTAAATTATTAAAACAAAAATCAATACCTCACCTCCATCGCGTGCTCGAAGACGCCCAAACCCACTTCCTTGCTTCTGCGCACACACACGAGTGCCGCCCCTCGCGTCAGCGAATCGCCCCCACCTTGCTGTGCTCGAGAACTCACGTGAGTGCTTGCGCGAGCCTCCTCCGTCGCGATTTGCCTCGCGCGAGCGCACGCCGCCCCCAATTCCATCGCCACCATCTCCAATCGCGCGCTTCCCCCTTCACGTGAACGCCAACCCCGCGTCTCGATCTCGAAATCATCACGCAACACTGCCCTACGGGAGCCGCCGTCGCACGAAGTCGAGCACCCCCTCCAGCTCACTCGCGTTTGCTCGCGATTTTGATTCGAATTCACTCAATCGGCCATTATAAACGAGGAAGGGGAAGCTTTATTTTTTTTTCTCTTTATACGGCTGCGGCCATTAATTTGTTTTTTTTCTTCTTTGATTTGAAAAATTGGAGAGGGAGAGGGATGTCTTTAATGTTGAACGAACATGCTCAGCACGATTTTTAGCCGTGATTTTCTGCATGACTTTAGGCAAAAATTTAGGAAGGTAACGTGCGTATGTCGTTAACTAATTAAAATATTAATTTCAATTTGAATTCGATTCAAATTTCAATGCGTTTACACACCGTACGCTCACATAATAACTCCAAAAAATACGAAATTTGAAATCCGACAATAATTCAATATTACGGACCCAATGGAACTGGTTTCGTCGAATTCCGAGACTGTGCCTCGGATGACTATTTTTGAATATCGATTCAAACGATTTAATTTCAAAACTGAACAATTCACTTTAAATTTCAATTCTGAAACTTCGATTACCTTCAGTATTATCAATACGAATTTTACAAGCCTTTAAAAATATTTTTAACCAGCTTAAAATTAAAGATTCAAATTTTTATTCAACTCTCAATAGATTAAATTTTATAATTTAATCGTCAAATTCAAAGTTATATTGAAAATTCCATCCAAACCATCATTCAAATATTTAAAATTAATTAAATATTTCCAAATTAAATAGTTAAAAATTCTGGATCGTTACAGTTAACATGATATTAGAATTTGCTTGTATTTACTTTATATTTTAATCCATCTTTTATATATATCTATTCCTATTTCTAATTTAAATATGTATTTCTAACATAAATATTTATTGTCTTATTTCTCTATATACATATATATTTATATTTTATTTCTTTTACAATTTGCATTCATTCATTATATATAGATACTTAAGTTTTAAAGAAATCGCTTTTAAAACTTAATTATACTTTAATAAAATAAATACACGTATTTTATATTATAAAATATAGAATTTAACTTTAAACATCCTTTGAAAATTATTTTATATACGTATTTATTTTCAACTATCCAAATTAATTCTCAATTAATTCTTAATTTAACTAGAATCTTAAATTAATTACCAAATTAATTTCATAATTTATTCAAAAATTAAATTAATTTGCAATTTGAACTTAGTAAAAATCCGGGATGTTACAGATTCCCCCTTTAAGAAATTTTGTCCCCGAAATTTGCAGGCTACAAAACAACAAAGATAGACACACAAAGATAGAGAAATATTTTTTTGGGTCAAACTGGATATCAATTCTGCATTTGGCTCACCAAATCAGAATTTCACCAATAGATACGAGAACATCATTCAATACTACACAGCATACTTGTATCATCAAATCTACGAAATATGCAAGGCACTTGTTAGTCCGAAGGATTACTAACTATTCGTAGAATATATCAAATCCCAAGGAAAAGATAGATAGATTCAATCTTCTACCATTTCCTAAACACAAGATATGGATTCCAACTTAAGTGGAACATCCCAAAGTATATACTAACATGTCACTCTTCGGACTTCGATCTACACAAGAAATTACAAAAGAATTTCAAATTTGTTTTAATCAATATCGTTTTATCGATTCAATTAAAATTTAGCTTCATGTCTGTTAATCAAATTAACTCAATTGAAAATTTCCAATTTATTTAAAATTTCGATTCCATATTTCTAATTCATATTCATTAAGGTTTAAATCGAAAAACTGATAAGAAACCGATGAAGATACGAAGTAAGGATTTCCTACAACGATTCGTAGGGCCACCATCACATCGAAACTCCTCTTGTAGCTGGTACAAAGCAATCAAAAGAATTTGGAATCGAATCAAAGGAGATTGAGAGGAGAACGATTGTTTCCACTGTTGCAGAGTATTGACCATTTATAGTGGTACTCCCCCGTCCCTTATCTCGTCCTCTTCTTGCACTCATACTTACTATCAGTGGATAGTTAGAGAATTTACTAAGACATTCGAACGGATATCTTAGGGATATATTCATTCTAAGGTATACTTCACCCTATCTCTAATGAGTTACTTAATGTGTTATACTCTTGAGCTAAAGTTTTAACCTTCAGCTCTGATACTGATGTGCACGTAAATGTGCATATTTTTACCACCATATTTAATCTATTTAAATTGAATAAATGATCATATTGGGTATTTTAACTTGTTTTAACCAAAATTCAAGTTATTTGAAATTGTCACATTTTCATCGCCATCCAAGGGCAAAATGGTCATTTTTGTGCATATATCAAATTGAGAAAATTTAATGGGAAATTTCTATATTATTTTGTAGGAATTTAAAATCAATTACAAGTGGTTTCATGAAGGAATATGCATGTACAAAGAAGATACAAAAGAATGATGATGGAAATAATTCAAAGTGAAGAACAAGGAGGACCCTACCTACCCACCTACCTTAATGTACAAATTAAAGGCTAATGCACATGCTTTTGGAGTTAATGGTTTCATGTAAACTTAATGGGGGATTAAGACATGTTAATGATTACTTGGCCTCCACACTTCCTAAGGGGCATTTTGGGCATTCCCTAAAAATATGAATTAGGGTTTCATACATGTATAAATACCCCATGTGTTTCATGTAATCCTCCTCTCTTCTCTTAGTCTCTCTTAGGCCTCCTCTCTTCCTCTTCCTCTTCATTAGTTAAGACCAAATAAAATAAAGCTCTCTTTCTCTTTTCATGGCTACTTAGCCATTTTTATTTTCATGTAATTTTTCATTTTGTTTATGTTATTAATACACGCTCTTTCCTTTTACATGCCTCTTTTTTATGTTGTAGTGTAGATCTCTTTTCTTCTATGCAAGTTAATTAGCTTATCTTTTCATTTTGCTCTCTTTTTCTTATTCAATGTTGCTTGCTACCTTTGTTCATAAAATGACAAATATGAGAAGCTAAACCCCTTCAATTTAGGGGTAATGAAGCTCTCTACTTAATGTAGCTTCAACATTTTGTTAATTCATGCTCTCTATTTGTGCTTAATGATGATGATAGAAGTGGTTTTATTTGTTGTTTTGGCTTTGAATTTGATAGTCTATATTGTTGACACCAAATAGGCTATGCTTAAACAATCACTAACATAAATGCCTCTTCATCAATATATGATTATGGCATAAGAAAGTGATTTGAAATTAAAATTTGATGGTCTATGTTTCTAATCAATAGTTAATAGGCCATACTTAAAATAGATTTCATTCTCATATTCTTTGTCACGTTTCATGAAAGTTAGTAAGTGTTTTAAGGGGTGTGTTATAGTTTGATGGCTTATGTTGGCTAATCAATAGCTCAGATATGTCATACTTATAATAAACACATCAATTAAAACACTAATGACCATAAAAGAGAGATCATGATTTCATGTGTTGAACTACATGATCTAGAGAGTGGATTTATTCTCTAAATTGTCAATTTACTCTCATAGTTGCATTTCTTTTCTTTTTGTTAGTTAGTTAATTTTATAATTTTCTAGCTTAACATTCTCTTCAACTTTGGTTTAATTTGATTGAATAGAATTTTAAAATCTTCAATTCCCTGCGGATCGACCCGTATTCGCCACGTGCTACATTCGTACACCGTGCGCTTGCGGTATAAATTTTATTTCAAAATTCGTTCGACGATTTTCTAAACTGATAGAATTTCCGTCGACGACCAGATACCAAATGTGACGGCCCTGACTCGACCTTCGAAAATCGGCATCGAATACGACACTCATATTCAAATGCCACAGATCCAAACGTCGAATCTGGTTCACCGGAGCTTATAACACCATTAAGTACAACATAGCGGAAGAAAAGAATATATAACATTGATACAATGACAGATACAATATCTGATATAACAGGGTGATACAATAGATATCAATACTATCAGAGATACAAGACACATTGGAAAGAATATCTTCAGTAGAATGCAATCTCCATATCCAATACTCTAATCCAAAGCTAGCTCGAACCACCATCACGTTTCACAAAAATAAGCAAGGTCAGTCGTCTAAAGACTGAACTAGCTCCAGATAATCTACAAAACCTGACTATCTGAAAACCCAACTCTAGACTGCCCGTGTGGAAAAATTGTGGGCACTTAGAGTTTAGGAGAGGAACAATAAACTCCGAGTCAGTCATGAGACTGGTATGAGTAACAAAAATAGTTTATCTTTAAAATAGACAAAAAGAGAATTTAAAATAAATTTGCAATGCTTTTTAGAAAATGAAACTACCATAAGGCCTTCCGCCACACACACAATGCAAACGCAGAATTGGAGGAGATTTCTCCTTTTGATTGTGCTTGATGTGAAAAAATTTCTTTCAATATTATTATTAGTGCATAGTGCAGAAAACATTTTGAAAGTATAATATTAATCTTAGCCAGCATAGACAGTCCGAACTATGCCTATTATAGCTACAATCTAAACAGTGGGGACCACCATAAGTAAATGGTAGGTTCTACAACTAAAACCGCAAAAGCCACGTATTGTTTTGATTGGATTTCCAACAAATGGTCGGGCTAAGGAACTTCCCACTGTCCATGACTCGACCTTCGAAATTTGAAACGATAGACCGATTCTGATACCAAATGTGACGGCGCTGACTCGACCTTCGAAAATCGGCACCGAATATGACACTCATATTCAAATGCCGCAGATCCAAACGTTGAATCTAGTTCGTCGAAGCTTATAACACCATTAAGTAGAATCACAGCGGAAGAAAAATGAATAATATAATATAATATACAAAATCTGATACAACGATGATACAATAGAACGATACAACTGAACATTAATACTATCAGAGACACAAAACACAGCGGAAAGATAATGATAACACTAGCAGCGGAATAATATCTCCAAGATAGCCTTCAAGAGAGAACTCCACTGTCGGTGATTTCCATCTCCAAAGCACCAATCCACAAATAGCTCGAACTCCCTATAACGATGCAAAAAGATGAGCAAGGTCAGCCGTCCAAAGACTGAACTAACTCCAGATAATCTACTAAACCTGACTATCTGAAAAACCCAACTCTAGACTGCCCGTGTGGAAAATTGTGGGCACCCAGAGTTTAGGAAAGGAACAATAAACTCTAGGCCAGTCATGGGATTGGTGTGAGTAACAAAACAGTTTATCTTTTAAAACAAACAAAAGAATTTAGATTGAAAACTACAATGCTTTTTGGAAAATGAAACTACCGTAAGACCTCCCACCGCACACACAATGCAAACGCAGACTTGGAGGAGATTTCTTCTTATGATAGTCAAAAATGCTTGCTACGCAAAATCCTTCTTTTATATTATTATTGGTGCATAGTGGTAAACATTTCGAAAGTATAATATTAATCTTAGCCAGCATAGGTACCATTATATTATGCCAGCTATAGCTTCCATTTTAAAAGACAGGTTCTACCACTAAAATGTTCAGGGCGCGTATTGTTTCGTTTGGATTTCCAACAAATGGTCAGGCTAAGGAGCTTCCTACTGTCCATAGGTACGCCTCTCGTGGGACGTCTCGAGAACCTAACCGGATCTCTGCCAACACAAGGCCGGGTTATCTCTGTAACTAGGTAAGTACTACTCGAGCATGCCACCCCCTGGTCCTTTGGGACCTTTATCCGAGGCGCCTCTAAACCACAAAGCAACAACCACACAGTAAATGAGATTGAAGCCCACAACATAGGTAAATATCTGGGCTCCGTACCGTGATACCACCCTTTACCAGAAGGGAATGATACACCCTAAAGGGCACGACCCTCATAACCTTGCCACATCTTTCCTGTTTCGACTATTTCCGGGGTGTGAGGTC
This sequence comes from Allium cepa, assembly GCA_030765085.1. NCBI lineage: Eukaryota > Viridiplantae > Streptophyta > Magnoliopsida > Asparagales > Amaryllidaceae > Allium > Allium cepa. The sequence goes on from CM060931.1 coordinate 978,506,961, forward strand.
CTGATGCAGTCTCGTCCATAAAGCTATACTTTTTCACAAAGCCATGATTCGATCACAAATGATCAACAAATGATCATCAACACACAGTAGCACTTAGCAAGCCACATTACCAAATTGGGAATGTATTACTAGTAACCATCAACTACATAACCTCTGAGCTCGTACGTCTCGGAGAAGAGTGTTAAGCTAAGAGAATAAATCTCCGCCACCAATAGAAATGTATTTGATAGAAAGTAGTTTTACATCTCAAATTGTACGGTCAGACACACATCCATACAAGTCCGTTCCGGGTTCGAACAGAACCGAAGGCACTTCCGAAGAAGCCCTTGCAAATCTGGGCATTCATAATCCCGATCGGACTTCCCATCACTTAGGAAATCTCTATACCGACGCGACTCAGTGCAGAGACAATCGACGGTTTATCCTTTCATTTTCGAAAATACCAGGTCTTCACCATAGGTCTTCAAATGCTATCCATAATGACGTATCATTATTCGGAATGGGTTATATGACACAAAGGTCTTCTTCTGGCTAAACCGAATAATGAGCATAATATTTAAAAACATATGGATATGGGATTTCAGTTAAGTCACAACTTAATATCCAAACTTTTCTCTCAAATGGTTTAAACAAATTACCATTTCAAATCTTTTTAAACAAAAAGATTCATTTCACAAAGTTCACCCAATTTCACAGAGATCCATTCACGGATTTCAAAACAATCTCCACTTCAAATTGGATTAACTATCCAATCTTTCAATTTAAGATTTAATTCGTAACTCTCAAATCCTTTCCAATTCAAATCTTGTATTTAAAGGATACACCATTTAAAAATCCTCTTTGATTTCAAAACAAGATTTTATCGTCTTCACAAAGGTTAATTCATAGTTTTACCCAACTATTTACAATTTCATTTCAACTTGAAATCTGTCGATACAGATTGGAAATCCTTTCTATTTACGAAAGCTATTACTATTTAAAACAAATAGTTTTTGTTTTGGGAAAACTAATTACAATTTACATAAGTTAGAACCATCCAAGTATAAGACTTGGGTTTAAATTTAAATTTCCAAAACCATACACTTTAAATGGTTAAAACCCATATAAATACCTTTATAACTTTTATAATCTTTTTAGACCATAATTTCCAAACCATTGAATTCAATTATTGAATTCGCATTCAAATCAACTTATTTAAATTTCCAGTTTTATCAAGTTATTTAAAAAATACTTTTATTTTTGAAAACTCCTTTTCAAAAGCTTTCAATTTCAATTCCAAAACTATTTTGGATTCAAGAATTCAATCTTTAGAAATTGTTAAAAATATGTGACTTAGCCGATTTCCTCGTGCAATCCATATTTGTGTGTGTGGTGTGGTCTAGGGGTTTTACACAATAGTGCAACAACATCAATCATCACATCACAGATTTAAACACATCGATGTTGATAAGCAGTATAATCTATAACGCTTATCATTCATTCACAAATTCACAATTAATATAAATTTATCGCAGATAAATAAATAGATCACACATAAACAATTCATAGCACAAAGCACAACATATCAAAAATATCAGACAGTTCAACAATCAATAGGATTCAAAAACATGCATAAGTAACTTAATTAATTATCTGTTTAATTTAAATCAGATGGTCATCAATCATAATTAATTAACTTTAATCAATTTCAATTCATTTTGATTAATGGTCCTTTAATCATTTATTAAATAAACCAACCTTTAATTATTGAATAATTGACCTTTAATTATTCAATTATCCTTTAATTAATTTCCCTTAATTAATTCATTAACAAATTAATGAACCCTTAATTAATTACGATTTAATTAATAATTCTTAATTAATTACAATAAGTGATTTTTTCTAACCACTTAATCCACTTTAATTAATTAATTACTTAATTAATCTTTAACTTATTTTATGAACTATAAAAAATATTAATTTTACTCAAGATAAAATCCCCTTTGTTAAATATTAAATCACATTTCTAAAACCTTTACCCTTAATAATAATTTAACTTTATTTATAAAATAATTAAATTTAAAATTTCTTTAAGTATTTAACATACTTAATTTAAAAGTCAAACAACATTATTAATATCAAATTTTTTAATTAGAAATTTATTTAATCATAAACCACTTATTTAATTACAATTCTAAATTAACTCACACTTAAAAATTTATTGATCATCTTACATTTGCAAATCTCTTTCTTAATAATTTTAAAATCAAATTTTAACTTAAACTTGTCAACACCATTAACTTCATTAATACCAAGTTTTGTTTAACAAAATAACTTATGATTTTATTAAGTTAATCCATTAGAGAATAGAACCCGAGGTAAACACTGCGTTTGCTCGAGTATAACTCGGGTCTTACCTTACCCCTTCCCAAGTTAAATTCTGTTTAAATCTTTAATCATTTTATAAAATACTTTAATACTTTAAAGTTATTGAAACATTTCATTTCTATAAAATTTATTTATAAAAAAAGGGAATTCAAATTTATTTTGAAATCATATTTTAAACTGGTTTTAAAACCTTTATTTTAGACTTGCTTTACACTTTTAAATTTAGTTTAAGTTTAAATCCAAAACACTGACAGGTTTTAAACAAAACCGGTAACAATTTACTCGAGCCCTCATATCAAAACCCCAGGCCAGTCACCCCTATCCTTCGAGAAATCCACGAAACAACTCGAGTAAATACTCGAGTTCAAGTCCACTGCTCAACCCATCTTCACCAGGAATCAAAACTGCACCGTGCACATGCATGATGCCGCCGAGCATCTCCGGTCGTCGCCTCTGGCCCCAGAGCATCACCCATGCCACCAGTCAACCCCGTGACAACCCAGAATTTGAAATCAAAGGCCAGATCGAAAATTTTCTTCTTGATCGAGGAAAGAAAGAAAGAACCCATCGGAAAATAAACTATTGCCAATGATTAAGACAACGTCCTCCATCGCCGACCACACCAGAACTTCATCACGTCGCCGCGCTTCTACCCCTCAACACGCGATCGACTCTGATCAAACATGGCCATCGCGAATGCCTCGCGAACACCAAGGACCCAAACAGCAAATCGAACCCAAGTTCAACAAAATTACGCTGCTTCAAATATCATGAACTTTTTTGACTATTTGTCCCTAAATCTATATACTCCGGGCTACCCTCAGTGGTGATCTCGTCCCAGTGATCGCCGTTGATCACCAGGAATTGACAAAAATGTCAATTCCGTTCATTAACATTTTCTCATGATTAAGTGAATTAAAAATCCTGAATTTTATTTTAGAAATCATGATTTCTGAAGACGAACTCGATGATGTGAATGAATTAATTAATTATGAGATTCGAATATATCACGTTTATGAAATTTTTTCCTGTATGTTCAAACTCCAGATAAACTATATTTAAATCTTCACAAAAAAATATTTTTAAATTAAGTTCTAATGAATTTGAACATATTTTATTTTAACATCCCACTCTAACAATGATTAGAAGCAAAGATTTGGAATTTTTGGACAGTTTTCTAAGAACCTGGAACTAGAACAGGGATGATAATCCCTGTTTATCAACATGCACAAAGGATGTACACACATTTTTGTATACATTCAAACAAGATTTTCAGTCTTACTCAAGTACAAATTCAAACGAATTTTTCACAGCAATTACTTCACAAAGCATCATAGGTTCAAATTCAAAAGGGGGTGGGTTTTCTCACCTGAAAAATTTATGAACAGAGAGCACTTTTCTGAAAACTACAGTTTTTTTTCTTTTTCTCTTCCTTTAATCTCTTTTCTGTTTTGTTGAATTGAACTTAAGTTTTGTAAGAGAAATAGTGATGTTTATATTTTGTGGAATGCTAAGTTTGATGATCGAACTGAAATAAAGAGTAGATGTATATATGAAGAGAAGGCAGTGTTTACAGAGGGGAGGTTATAACTGGTTTAGCTTGTTTCTTTTTTTTTGATTTGATCAAAGATTTTTTTCTTTGGAGGCTGATATGAGTTTCATTTCGGCTGAGATTATATTGATAAGTACATTTGTTTCTTATTTTGTTTACATGTATCATTATCTCATTCAGCTTTTGTATATGTAGATTTTTTTTGTTTGTTGTTTTGTTTTATTAGCTTTTGCTTATCACATTTCTTTTCAGCTGAATGGTTTGTTTGTGTTGAAAATAGATATTTATTTGTTTTATTATCTTCTTGCATTACACAGCAACATCCTTTATTATTAATATATTTCTTTATTTTGTTTCCATTTCTAGTATAAATATTTATTTTTATTTTGTATGTACTTAGATTTGTTTGTGTGAAGATATTTTTATTTGCCTTGCTTTATTTTCAAATCTTTTAATTTTTTATATATTACATTTTCCTTATTTTATAAATATATCTTCTTAATCATTATCATATACATACTAATGTAAAAAAAATGTTTTCAAAACGAACTACCCATAATTTAATTTACATAAATAATGTTTTCAAACCCAAATTGTTGTTCTAAGTCATTTATCTAAATTTTAAATTTAAATACAAATTCAATATTCAAATTCAAATTCTAAGGTCAAACTCAAAATTGCTTATATATATGTTTCAAATTAAAAATAATTCCAAAATTTATTCTAAAATTTACATTAACTATTCATTTAAATTTAATTCAAAATTGGGATCGTTACAGATTCCCTCCAAAAAAAAAGTTCGTCCCCGATATTTACAGGCATGGAAATAACAAAGATAGATACACACAAATAGAAAAACAGTTTTCCATGTCAAACTGGATATTAATTCTGTATTTGGCTCACCAAATCAGAATATCACCAATATGAGAACAAACTCATTCAATGCTATACAGGATACTCGGATCATCAAATCTACGAAATATGCAAGGCACTAGTTAGTCCGATGGATAACTAACCGTTCGTAGAATATATCGAGACTCAAACAATAGATAAATGGATTTAAATTTTCCACAATTTTCAAATACTAAATATGGATTCCAAACTCAAGTCGAAAGACCCCAAAGTATATATAACTTGCCCCTCTTCGGACTTTGATATTCACAAGAAATTATAATAGAATTTCAAATTTGGTGACGAAATCGGTTTATCGATTCAAGTCTTCATATTCGGCTTTATATTTAATATATACAACTTAAAGGAAACTCAAAACCGTAGTTTCAAAAACAAGTACTACTCTCTGTCCATTCTTCTGGAATCTAAAGTGAGTAAACTTTTGAGACTTCTAAAGTTTAGCCTATGGTTTGAATCATGTTTGAAATAGGAATTGTGAAGTATCTTTTTGGATGCAAAGATGTGGATATGTATGTGTTTAAAGTGGTTGTGCATATCTAGTATCAGGCATACTTCCTCTGTTTGGAAACAGGTTTTCAAACCCTGTTTGAAATCAAACTTTTTCTCCACTGAATTTTTTTGTTAAGCTTCAGAGTTTAAACAGAAATTGTTTGTTTAAATATGAATTAAGTTTAGAGATAAATTTTCGATAGAATAAATTAGTGATTGTTTGAAATTTTTTTAAATATACAGGCAACTTCAATCTTAGTCAAAATTTAAATGTTTTAATTCATGAATTCAAGTATATAGTCCGAATTCTTATACCTTAACATGATTTTTTAAAGCAAAAATCACAATTTTTAGAGATAGGATTTAAGAGCAGTTCGAAGATGAACGAAAAGTGGGTTTTGATCGAATTTCGACGGTCGGAGGCACTAGAGGGGTCGGGGTTTCACTTGGTGATGGAGGAGCGAACGATGGTTCTTAGAAAAATACTGGTTGGGCTTGCAGATGGATGTGGTGGCGGCGGCAAATGCTTAAAGTTTCTAAACCTAGTTTTGTAGGGTCGGGAAGTTTTGATTCGATCGTCATCCACGTGTGATCGAGTTTCTCGTGCTTTCAGGTGATGGTAGGAGGAGCGATGATGAGTAGATGGCCGGAGTTCCAGAGTTTCTGATCGTAAAGGTTGTGCGAACGACGTGATTTCCAGGTTTTGGTAATAAGGCCAATTCAAGTTTCCAAGTTTTGAGTTTAAACTCGAATTCAAATTTGCGAGGACGATGGGTATTCTAATGGTCGGAGGATGGGTTATGGGTGATCGTCGACTTGCTCGACGATGTGGAGTCGCCTGGAGTTGATCATCGGTGACGTGCACGTGCACTATTATTGGTAATCTGAAAATTGGTGTTGGGTGAAAGTAGGGATGGTACGCGAGATGACCCAAGTTTTACTCGAAAGAATGGGTTGGTTGGCTCGAAGCTTTTAAAGATTGGACTCGAAGCAGATTTAGGATGGCTCGAGTTATTGGTTATGTTATAATTTTTAAACCTACAGCACTTAAAAATTTAAATCTGGGTTTTAAATTAAAAAGTAGGGATTTAATTAAGTTTAAAACCAAGTTTGATTCTGATTCAAATCTAGTTTGAATCTGAGTTTTGGGAAAAAATAAAGTTTTAAAATATAAATTTATTTAACCACCTAAAATATTTAAATGGGTTGAATTTTAAAGATAAAGATTTAAATTTGTAAGTAGGAGTTAATCTGGATTCAAATACAGATTTGAATTCTTGTGTTGAAAGAAAAGAAGTTTTTAAATTTAAAATTGTTTTAAACAGTTTGAATGATAAAGTGAATTTTTAAATTAATTTGAATTTAAAATGAATGGGGATTTTTAAATCAAGGTTTTAAAAGAAAGTTTAAATCAATGTTTTAAATCAAAGTTTAAAGCCATGATTAAATCAAATGTTAGACATGGATTCAAGTTTCTTGAATTCAAATCTGTGATTTAAATCAATTTTTAAATTTGAATGTTTTAAACAAGTTTAAATCAAATAGCTTTTTAAAGTAATTTGTTTTTAAATAAATATTTGAATTGGATTTTGATTAAGTTCTTTTATAAAAAGGATTTTTAATGAAAAGTAAATAATTTGTTTTAACTTGAATTTGCAAGCTAAAATGTAATGTGTCTTAAAGCTTAAATTTTAAATAAAAATTTAAGTAATTTAGTTAGAACTTTTCTTATATAGGTTTATAAGTTGATATTAAATTTGGTTAATGTTTAAATATATAATCATTTTGAATCTTAAATTCAAAATGAAATTTGAATTTAAATTTAGAAGTGTAATGCTTTAAATACACTTTAACATTAATGAAGTCAATAATAAAGAATTGGATTACCTTAGAGATAATTAAGGTATTAAAATGATTTAATGAATAAGATAATTAAGGAACGACTTATTTATTTAATTTATAAATCAATGATTTAGATTAATTCATAATTAGAGATTAATCAGGAAAGTAATTAAAGAATTTTTATTCGTTAATGAAGGTCATTAACTAAGATTATTTAAATAATTAATTAATGTGATAAATTTTACAATTAATTAGATTAATTAATTAATGATAATCACTTATGAGATTGTATAAGTGTAATTACCGCATGAAAGTAACTAAGAAATTAATTGCTCATTTTAAATCAATTGAGTTTAATTTGATCGATTTAAATTAATTGCCAAATATTGTGTACTAGATTGGTATTTCTGTTGTGATTATGATACTGTGTGATGTGAATTTCCATATGCTGAACATGATTTGTGATTTGTTTCTATGTGTATGTGCAAACCCTATTTGCCCGTAAAACGACATTTAAATTTCGATGCGACAAGGAGTCGGATTCCAAGTGGCTATTCGAAACCCACATCGAATCGTAATAGTAAATCTTTATGATTGATTAATTTACTATATCTGTGAATCTGTGATGATTGATGACGTTGCACTATTGTGTAAAACCCTTGGACTACACCATACACACACAAATATGGATTGCACGTGGAAATTGGTTAAGTCACAAATATTTGAATTTAATTCAAAATAGTTTTGAATTTGAATTTTGAATCCAAATAGCTTTGGAAATGGATTGGGTTTAAAATAAAAAGTTTTTGAAAAGGAATTTCAAAGATAAAATTTAATTTTGAATAACTTGATTACGCCTTGAAGCTTAAATAATTTGATTTAAATTTAAAATTAAATTTGAAACTGAATTCTATGATTTGAAACTAGGGATTAAAGAGTTATACAAGTTATATATGGGTTAAACCATTTTGAAGGTATTGATTTGGGAATTTGAATTTAAATTCAAACGGCTTTAACTCGTGCAAATATAATTGGATTTTTCCGAAACGAAAACTGTTTGTTTTCAAATAATTAAAGCTTTCACATAAGAAATGAACTTCCAATTTGCGTTAAAAGGATTTCTAGTTTGAAATGAAAATGATTTCCAAGTTATGGAAACGGTTTAAAAGCTATAAGTTAAATCTTTGATTTAAAGATTTAATGAGTTCATCCTATTTGAAACGGAAATTATTTTGAAATCCGTAAATGGATCTTTGTGAAACTAGGTGAACTTTGTGAAATAAATCTTTTTGTTAAAAGATTTGAAATGGTAATTTGTTTAATCCATTTGAGAGAAAAGTTTGGATACTAAGCTGTGACTTAACTGAAATCCCATATCCATATGTTTTAAAATATTACGCTCATTATTAGGTTTAGCCAGAAGAGGACTTTGTGTCATATAACCCATTTCGAATAATGATACGTCGATATGGATAGCATTTGAAGACCGGTGGTGAAGACTGGGTATTTTCAGAAACAAAAGGATAACATGTCGATTGTCTCTGCACTGAGTCACGCCGGTATAGAGATTCCCTAAGTGATGGGAAGTCCGATCGGGATTGTGAATACCCGAATTTGCAAGGGCTTCTTTGGAAGTGCCTTCGGTTCTGTTCGAACCCGGAATAGACTTGTATGGATGTGTGTCTGACATTGCACTTTGAGATGTAAAGCTGGTTTCTATCAAATACATTTCTGTTGGTGGAGGAGATTTATACTCTTAGCTTAACACCCTTCTTTGAGACGTACGAACTCAGAGGTTATGAAGTTGATGGTTACTAGTGATACATTCCTAATTTGGTAATATGGCATGCTAAGTGTTGCTATGTGTTGATGATCATTTGTTGATCATTCGTGATCAAAGCATGGCTTTCGTGTAAAGCATAGTTTTGTGGGCGAGACCTCATCGAGCCTCACAAACCGACAATGGTCAAAACATGAAAGATGTGGCAAGGTTTCATGGGTAGCTCCCTTAGGGTGTGACCATTCCTTTTGGAAAAGGGTAGTATCATGGTTTGGAGCCCAGATACTTAATCATGTGGGCACTGTAGTATATTTATCACTGTGTGAAGTTTTTGGTGTTGAGAGCTCTCGTATAAAGGTCCCAAAGGACCAGGGGTGGCATATCTTTAGGTATTACTCCTGGACAGGGATGAAACCAGCCTTGTGTTGGCAGAGAGCCGGGTAGGTTCTCGGGGCGTCCCTCCAGAGGCATTCCCATGTGGCAGTAAGAAGTTTCTTAGCCTGACCATTTTTTGGAAATCCAATCAAAATAATACGCACCTTGTATGGTTTTAGTTGTAGAACCTGCCATTTAAAATGGCAGCTATTGCTGGCATAATATAATGGTACCTATACTGGCTAAGATTAATATTATACTTTCGAAATATTTTCCACTATGCACTAATAATAATATAAAAGAAGAATTTTGCGTAGTAAGCATGTTTGACTATCATAAGGAGAAATCACCCCCATGTGTGCGATTGCATTGTGTGTGTGCCGGGAGGCCTTATGGTAGTCTCATTTTCCAAAAAAAAAGCATTGCGGATTTCAATCTAAATTCTTTTTCTTCCTTTAAAGATTAAAAAAACCATTTTTGTTTACCCATACCAGTCCCACGACTTACCAGGAGTTTATTGTTCCTTTTCTAAACTCTTGGTGCCCACTATTTTCCATACAGACAGTCTAGAGTTGGGTTTTTCAGATAATTCCATCATAGGTGTAGATTCAATAGCCTTCGGAGTCTTTGTTTTGGTTGCTTTCAGTCTTTGGGATCTTCTTCAGCTTTCACGGCTGATCTTGCTTAGCTTGGTGCAACTTGATGGTTGTTCGAGCTATCTTTAGTTTGGAGATGGAGTTCTTGGAGTCCGGCATTGAAGACATTATCTTTCCGCTACTATTTCTTGTATCTCTGATAATGTTGATATTTAGTTGTATCATCCTATTGTATTTATTGTTGTATCAGATATTGTATCAAACATTGTATATCAAAATGATATTATTCATTTTCTTCTGCTGTGTTGTACTTGATGTGATATAAGCTCCGGCACGTATCAAATTTTAACGGTTGAATCTGCGGCATTCATGTACGAGTGAAATACGGGTGTCGATTTTTGAACGCTGAAATTTGGATCGTGACATTTTGGTATCAGAGCCAATGCCGCAGAATACGACACTCATATTCCAATGCCGCAGATCCAAATATAGAATCTGGTTCGTCGGAGCTTATAACACCATTAAGTACAACACAGCGGAAGAAAAGAATATCAATATATATATATATATATAACATTGATACAATGACAGATACAATATCTGATATAACAGGATGATACAACAAATATCAATACTAACAGAGATACAAGCCACAGCGGAAAGAATATCTTCAGTAGAATGCAATCTCCAAATCCAATGCTCCAATCCAAAGCTAGCTCGAACCACCATCACGTTTCACAAAGATAAGCAAGGTCGGTCGTCCAAAGACTGAACTAGCTCCAGATAATCTACAAAACCCGACTATCTGAAAAACCCAACTCTAGACTGCCCATGTGGAAAAATTATGGGCACCTAGAGTTTAGGAGAGAAATAATAAACTCCGAGTCAGTTATGGGACTGGTATGAGTAACAAAAACAGTTTATCTTTAAAACTGACAACAAGAGAATTTAAAATAAATTCGTAATGCTTTTTAGAAAATGAAACTATCATAAGGCCTCCCGCCACTCGCACAATGCAAACGCAGAATTGGAGGAGATTTCTCCTTATGATAGTCAAACATGCTTGATACGAGAAAATTTCTTTTCAATATTATTATTAGTGCATAGTGCAGAAAATATTTCGAAAGTATAATATTAATCTTAGCCAGCATAGACATTCCGAACTATGCCTACTATAGCTACCATCTAAACAGTGGTGACCACCATAAGTATGTGGCAGGTTCTACAACTAAAACCGTACAAAGAACGTATTGTTTTGATTGGATTTCCAACAAATGGTCGGGCTAAGGAACTTCCCACTGTCCATGGGCATGCCTCTGGCGGGACTTCAAGAGAACCTAACCGGATCTCTGCCAACACAAGGCCGGGCTACCTCTATAAGTAGGTAACTACTACTCGAGCATGCCACCCCCGGTCCTTTGGAACCTTTATCCAAGGCGCTTCTAAACCACAAAGCAACAACCACACAGTAAATGAGATTAAAGCCCACCACATAGGTAAATATCTGGGCTCCACAACATGATACCACCCTTTACCAGAAGGTAATGACACACCCTAAAGGGCACGACCCTCATAACCTTGCCGCATCTTTCCGATTTTGACCATTTCCACGGTATGAGGTCCTGATGCAGTTTCTTCCACAAAGCTACGCTTTATAAAAATCCATGCTCTGATCACAAATGATCAACAAATGATCATCAACACACAGAAGCACTCAGCATGTCACACTATAAAATTGGGAGTATATCGCCGATAACCTCCAACTACATAACCTCTGAGCTCGTAGGTCTCAGAGAAGGGTGTTAAGCTGAGAGAATAAATTCTCCACCACCAATAGATATGTATTTGAAAGAAATATGCTTTATATCTCAAAGTGTAGTGTCAGAAACACAACAATACAAGTCTGTCCCGGGTACGAACACAACCGAAGGCACTTCGTAAGAAGCCCTTGCAAATCCGAGTATCCACAATCCCGATCGGACTTCCCATCACTTAGGGTATCTCTATACCGTAGCTACTCAGTGCAAAGACAATCGACGGGTTATCCTTTCGTTTTCGAAAATACCCGGTCTTCACCACCGGTCTTTAAATGTTATCAATAATGACGTATCATTATTCAGAATGGGTTATATGACACAAGGTCCTCTCCCGGCTAAACCGAATAATGAGCGCAATATTTAAAATACATGGATATGGGATTTCAGTTAAGTCACAACTTATAAAATCCAAAAATATTCTTTAAATGGTTAAACAAATTACCATTTCAAATCATTAAACAAAAAGATTTATTTCACAAAGTTCACCCGGTTTCACAAAGATCCATTTACGGATTCAAACAATTTCCGTTTCGATTGGATTCACTTATTCAATCTTTAAATCAAGATTTAACTTATAGCTTTCAAACCATTTCCATAACTTGGAAAACCATTTTCATTTTAGACATGAAATCCTTTTAACCTAAATTGGACGTTCATTTCTTGTATGAAAGCTTTTATTATTTGAAAACAAATATTTTCGTTTCGGAAGAATCAAATTTTGTTTGCACAAGTTAATGCCTTTGAGTATAAATTCAAATTCCCAAATCAACACATTTAAAATGGTTTAGCCCATATATAACTTGTATAACATCTTTAATCCTTAGTTTCAAATCATAGAATTCAATTTCAAATTTTGAATTTAAATTTAAATCAAATTATTTATATTTTAAAACTTTATCAAGTTAAATTTTATCTTGAAATTTCATTTCAAAAGCTTTTCATATTTAACCCGATTCCATTTCCAAACCATTTGAATTCAACTTGTCTATTTAAAAACCATTTCAAAAATCTGTGACTTAATCGATTTCCTCGTGAAATCCATATTTGTGTGTGTATGGTGTGGTCCGGGGTTCAACACAATAGTGCAACATCATAAATCATCACATCACATATTTAAGCACATCAATATTGATAAGCGGCATAATTTAAAACACTTATCGTTCATTCACATATTCATTGATAATACACAAATATATCACAAATAAATGAATAAATTATACACAGCTCAATCCACAAACAAAATATCACAGATCAGATAGGACAATCAATTCAATGCATCTCATACAATACAATCATTCGTAAGTACGGTCAAGCATTCAACAATCATTTATAAGCAGGATAAATTAATTGTTTAATCCTAAATAGTTCAATTTATTTCCAATTAAATTAATTACTTATGAACTAATTATCCAATCTTGATTAATTTATTACAAATCATTTGATATAATTAATTAATCAATCACCTTAATTAATTAAATTATTCTTAATTAATCGTATTAATTAAATTAACCTTTAAACCAGTTACATAATTAATTAACCACTTCATTAATTATTTTAAGAAATTAAACCTTTAATTACTTACCATAAAGTAATTACACTTACACAATTTTGTAAATGATTATCATTAATTAATTAATCTAATTAATTGCTAAAAATTTATCGCATTAATTAATTATTTAAATAATCTTAGTTAAAGACCTTCCTTAACTAATAATAATTCTTTAATTACTTTGCTAATTAATTATTAATTAACCTAAACTTATAAATTAAATAAATAAGTCATCCTTTAGTTATCTTATTCATTAAATCATTTTAATACCTTAATTACCTCTAAGGCAATCCATTTCTTTATTAACGACTTCATTAATATTAAAGTGTATTTAAAACATAACTTCTAAATTTAGGTTCAAATTTCATTTTTGAATTAAGATTCAAAATGATCATATATTTAAACATTAACCAAATTTAAATATCAACTTATAAACCTATATAAGAAAAGTTTAACTAAATTACTTTAATTTTCATTTAAAAATTTAAGCTTTAAAATACATTACTTTTTAACTTGCAAATTCAAGTTAAAACAATTTGTTCAAATTTTCATTCAAAAATCCTTTTTATAAAAGAACTTAATCAAAATCCAATTCTAATATTTATTTGAAAAAACAAATTACTTTAAAAAGCTATTAGTTTTAAACTTATTTAAAACATTTAGAATTTAAAAACTGATTTAAATCACAGATTTGAATTCAAGAAACTTGAATCCATATTTAACATTTGATTTAACTTGGTTTTATCTTTGATTTAAAACTTTGATTTAAACTTGCTTTTAAAACCTTGATTTTAAATTCTTGATTTAAAATCCCAATTCATTTTAAATTCAAATCAATTTAAAAAGTCACTTTACCATTCAAACCATTTAATTTAAAAACTTCTTTTATTTCAAAACTAAGATTCAAATTTAGATTTGAATCCAGATTAATTTAAATCTTTGTTTTATTTAAAGTTTTACTTTTAAATTCAAACTATTTAAACCTTTTAAAGTTGTTACAATTTAAAACTTTATTTTATTTAAAAACAAAAAAACTGAGATTCATACTTTATTTGAATCCAAACTCAACTTTAGCTTAAATATCTATTTGACAACTTAAAACCCAGTTTTAAGTTTTTAGAAAAGCTTACAGATTAAAACCTGTAACTAAAATTTTATCCGGGCCAATCCTAAATTTACTTCGAGTTCAACACCTAAAGACTTCGAGCCAACCAACCATCTACTTCGAGTAAAACTCGAGACAAATACGCACACCCCCTACTTCATTCCAAACCAACAGTGATTTCCAGAATTTCTAGAAACTCGTGCACGGTGCACGTGCACGGCACCGCCGTCACCTCCGGACATCGCCTCGTCGTCGAGCAAGTCGGCGACCATCAAAGAAGCCATCCCCAATCGCCACAACTCCACCATCGTCTCAATTTTAAAATCGAGCATAAAAGCGAAACCTGGAAACATGAAAGCAACCCCACCTGAAACCTGTCATTGCCTCGTTCGCCATGCCCTGACCACTAGAATTCATGAAATTCCAACCATCACTACGTCAACGCGGCCACTACCTTCCCCTTAAATCACGTCGCACCCGATCCATCGAAGAAGACAAACGAATCGCAAAATAACACCATGACAAAACTAGGTTTATGAGCAAAAACTGCTCGTCGCTGTCACCACGTCAAAGTGGAACAACTCCAGTTATTTTTTCCAACACCACCGTAGGCTCATCCACCTCCACGCCAAACCCCGACTTCCAAAGCTCCTCCGGCCGCCTAAATTCGATCGAAACCCCTTTTCGTTCATCTTTGAACTGCTCTTAATTCTTTGATCTAAAAATTGTAAATTTTGCTTTAAAAATCATATTAAAGCATACAATTCAAGTTACATATCTAAATTTGTAAATTAAGCAACTTAAATTTTTAACTTATTTAAAGGTTTGCTAAGATTATTTACTTTCCAGAGGTATTTACAAGTTGTTTCTTCTTAAATAAATTTTCAATCTTTAATATATGCTATGACAATCAGTTTTTTTGTTTTAACACCAAATCCAAACAACGAGTAGGTTGGGAGGAAATAATTGTTGAATCAAAACTTGTGTTTATGACCTCAGAACAGGGAACTTTTATAAACATTGGCCTAGACAAAGATCATCCAATCATTCAAATATACACAAAGAGTTCATATATATGTGTATGACCACATTATCACAGATGTAACTTGCAACAGATTTATACTTTAAATTTGTTTTTAAAAGTGGTGTTACTCACAGTTTTCCAGAATGAACAGAGCTTCTTTGTGTTGAAACAGGTTTTGAAATTTTGCTTGCTGAACTTTTGATTCCTCTGATTTGTATTGATTGTTTTATTGTTTAAATTGAGTTTGTGTTTAAATTGTAATTGATGCTTACTTAAGTTTTTTTGAAGGAACGAACTGAAACGAAAAGTTTGATATATAAGAAAGAAGTGTACAGGGGATATAATTTTGTTTGTACAACAGGGTGACAATATTTTGGTTTGTACAAACATAAGATCAGAGATTTTTCTTTGTTTGTTGACTAGCTGATTCCTTTGGTGGCTAATAATCTTGTTACAGTGGCTGATATGATATTGTGGTGGCTTGCATTAATTCCCTTTGTCTTGTTTTATAAGCTTTTACTTGTCTTCTTTTACTTGTACAATTTGTACATAGATATTTATTTTGCTTTCCACTTAATTTACGTCTACATGCTTTGATTTAAAACCGATCTCTGCATTTATTGTTTGCTTTTGATTTCAACTTTGGTTGTGTCGCTGAGTAGTTATTTCAGGTTGGCATTTTTATTCAGTTTTGTAATATAAATAAAATCCTATAGTTAACATGATATTAGAAATTGCTTAATGTATTTACTTTATATTTTAATCCATTATATATATATATATATATTTCTGTTTCTAATTTAAATATGTATTTCTAACTTAAATATTTATTGTCTTATTTCTCTATATACATTTATATATTTATATTTTATTTCTTTTACATTTTCCATTCATTCATTATTTATAGATATTTAACTTTTAAAGGAATTGCTTTTAAAACTTAATTATACTTTAAAAAAATAAACACACGTTTTTTATATTATAAAATATAGAATTTGACTTTAAACATCCTTTGAAAATTATTTTATATACATATTTATTTTCAAGTATCCAAATTAATTCTCAATTAATTCTTAATTTAACTAGAATCTTATATTAATTACCAAATTAATTTCACAATTTTTATTAAAAAATTAAATTAATTAGCAATTTAAACTTAGTATAAATCTGGGATCGTTACAGGTACCCTCCCTATAACATCAAACCTCCGTAGACCCCACCGCAATCCACCAAACCAAGCCACCGACTGCGCAACCTCGCCTAACCCCACTAGTGCCAGCTTCGCCGCCCAAATGCTCCACCAATCGTCAAAAAATAAACCCAAAGGATGACCTTGATCAACTCGGATTTGCCACTAACATGGTCGACTTTAGTTCGCCAAACTCCGCCAGCATGTCGCTCTAGACCTCCTCCACACGTTTGCAATGAACGACGGCTCGACTTCCTGCTTCTTTATATATATATATATATAGACACACACACATAAACACACATACACACACATGCGTGCATATGTGGATGGGGTCTGGAAAAGTGAAGTGCTATTCGTGAGGTGGAGGATTGACGCATGAAGGCATGAAGGTGCTGGCAACCGGATACCGCTGAGGTAGGCAAGACTGTTGTTAAGGAAGAGGCGGAAGTGTTTAAGCACGAAATAATAACGAGAGAAAGAATATTTTTCTTTGATTTTCCCAAAAATGAAGGAAGACAGAAAGGAGGCAGCATTCAGCAATTTACGAAGTGAGAGAGGAAGTACTATAGAAGTATTTTAAAATAGGGTGAACGGTCTATTCTTTGTTTCATATTATATTATTTTCTCAGCATGTAAGTTGTCAGAATAGGATGGGCTGAGTAGGATGGCTGATGGATGTAGTTTGCGGCTAAAAAGAAATAATATGAACTGAAAGGAAAGAGTCAGGGCTGTGAAAAGAATAAAGCAATAATGGCTCCAGGGCTCGGTTACAGACCACTATCTTGATAGTCTATCATTTTAACCCGGAAGCCAAAATACGAAAATAAATATACCATAGAGATCAGCAAGACGAGATGAATTCATCAATGTATTAAAATCTGTATCACGACATCCATAGCTAGAAAGTTCAAAATTGGATGAACAAACTTCGCCATTCAAATCAGAGATTTTTTTAGATCTTTTCTATTTAAGAATATTTGCATGTCAAAAAATGATATTTTACCCTTAAATTTATTAACCGATTTCTACTTAAATTTTGAATGACATAAATTTTCACAAAATTTGAAATCTGAATTCATAGATTAAACATACTAAAAACATGTTTTAATTATACAACTTCAATTAATTGAAATTTTGAGTTTACAAGTTAAAATGAATTCCATATCGATTAGGACTGTTTTTAACGACCGTAAAAAATTATCGTCAAACCCAAAATTTCTTTTTTATAAAATTATACTTACATTTAGGATGGAAGCGTATATTTTATATTTCTCCAAATATTATTTTATATTCATTAAAATATCTACTTCATTTCAACAAAACGAACGATAAATTTCGTATTAGATGTAAACGTTTATTATCCTATTTCTATTACTATCATCCCTTATCTTATTGCACATTTGCTCACTTTTATTTATTTCAACAACATCTTAAATTTTGGGTTCCTAATCGTTTTTATTATGTTAAATCTTATATTTTTAAATAGTTGAAAATACGGGTTACTACATTACTATTCCCTAGTCAAGAGATAAGTCCCTAGGCTAGAGCACTATTGCTTCTAAACTATGCTCGAACAACTATCTTAACTCTAAGAAATCGATAAGCCTTCTCCATTATCTTTTAGTGTTAAGTATGGTAATAGCGACTTTCCATAACCAAGTAAGTAATTAACATGATTAACACATTTTTTACCGTTTCATCTAATTACTCGAACAACAGTCTTAACTCTCACAAATAGATAAACCTACTCCATCGGCTTTTATTGTTAAGCATAGTTAATTACTTCTTAAATAAGTAACTAAACAAAACATGATTTAAGCATAAAGAAATTCCTAATCCATTTTTAAATCATTTATTTATAATTTAAAAACATTTCTAAATTTATATGTGTATGTATGTATGTATGTATGCTAATTTATTTATAAAACTTGATATTTAATAAAAGAATTTAAAATATATTATATTTCATAAGATATTAATACTTTAATAAAATAAATAACCCATTACCTAAAAAGTATATATTTAAAAATACTTTTAAAGTACTTTAAAATACATACAATAGGTTATACAATATTCATTCAAAATTATATAAAAAAGTAGCAAATTTTGATTTATTTAAAAATTTCGGAAAACCATGTTTTCCTTGTACTCGAAAATAAACTTTCTACTTCAAAATTTCATAATTAATTATTATAGATACATAAAAATTACAAATAACTTTTAAATACTCTTATACGATTTAACGAAGCTTTGTAAAAAGAATGAAACAAAATACTTAATTTTAATATCATTTCCAGACATTTGATGTTAAAAAACAAAGGATAAACGAGACAGTTTTACTCAAGTGAAAGTTTAGGTACGTTTCGATATGTCACTTAAATTTTTATTATCCAAACTTTTTATAGCAAGTAATATATAGAATATACATAAAAAATGTGGTGAAAAAACCCTATGGATCTATCTAAAAAGTTTCTTAGAAACCGTCGAATACAAGGCAATTCCAAAATGCATCTATACGACTCGTTATAAGAGCACTTTCAAATGCAAGTCTAATTCAAACCAAAGTCCAACCACAACCAATATGCTTTGTCTCAAGGCTATGCAACGAGTCATATAAGTCCATTCAAGTCCATACATATGGATTACATATGCTATTTTCTTTTAAAGCAAGAATAAAAATCAATATCATAACATATAGCAATATAAATCCAAGCAACATAGAAACAATCAAACACAAGCATGTATACACATTATATTCATTCAAATGATTAGTTAGCTTATCCTTGACCAGGAAAGCAAGCCAATATAAGCTTCCACTTCCTACCTCAAGCTTGAAAACACCTAACTTCATACCACTCCTTTGCTTCAACACTTACCTAAGCTTAAACGACCTATAATATGCTCATGCCCTATGAAGGTTTGGTGGTCTTATGCTCCGATTCTTCTACTCCATAATTTTATGTGGTGTTTCTGCGAGGTCATTGGAAAAGTTTGAGTTAATTTGGAGTTGATTCTAATTTATTGCTCTGAGGAATTTGTGAAGAGAGATGGAGATGAAGAGTGCTAGATAAAACTTTGCAAAAATGTAAAAGATCAAACGAGCTATGCATACTCTTATATAGGCTCCAAATGATGCTTTTATCCTTCCATTCACCTCCAATTTTTGGCTAAGAAGGCTCGCCCCCCTCATACCTTTGTGTGCTTATCTTTCCAATTCACTTTCCTTAGAAAATATCTCCTTCCACTCGTACTTATCTCCTTATCTTCTAGAAGCTTTTAGAAGATGATAAAGTAATTTTTTCCTAATTATTTTTATTACTAATTTCCTAAGTGCATTAGTGTATGTAAAAAAATTTGAACAACTTATATTGAATAAAAAGTTGTTTATCCATAAACCGATTTTCGATTACATTATGGATACTTCTTCGAAGTATTTATTTTTATAAACAAATTTCAAAAACAAGTTTCTTATCCTTATTCATTAATTGAAAGATGTCTAACAAAGTTATAAAATCACATTTATAACACTTAACCATTTTCAAAAAAGTTACGATATTCATGGACGAAATGTTCGAAATTACGGGAAGCTATATTGCATATATTAATAAATAAAACTTGTCAAAATAATATTAAATGCAAAGTAAAGTATAAAATTGAGAGAACTTATCTTGATATGTTAGATAATAGAGGCGACTAAAAGCATAGAGGTGACTAGTCTAGGTTGATATACTAGACGTCAAAGACATAAAAAACAACAATTGAGCTAAGGCCATTGAGAGTATGATCATCCATTATGCTTCTAATATGCCTAATTTGGTGCAAACATGGACGTGGTAAATGAAGTCAAGGCTTCCTTGTCCTACCAAGTGATATGAAATATCTAGGAAAGTCTGATGTGATTGTAGATTTTGAAATGAGAAATAACTAAATTTGATTTCTACCCATGTTTATCTCATAAACATTGAGAAATTTCTAAAAAAATTTATTATTGCGATGAGATAACTTATGTGGTCCAGCATATGATATAAGAAGAAGTGGTGACTTAGTCTATCATAAGACGGTTTCGTTAGAGTGTTTGATAAATAATTTTATGAGCAGGATTATTTGGTAGATAATTTCATGAGATATTTCTGAAAGATTTTCATGGGATGCATATGAGAATTTATACAAGAATTTGCTAGAACTAGGTTTGTTTCATAGTGGGTAAAATGGCTAGATTTTAGAAGAAGAAAAAATCCATATTTGGATCATAGCGGCCTATGATGTCTAATGAGTTTCACTAGATCAAATTTAGTTTTCTATTAGTAAAATAATATTTTATTAATATTGTCTTAATTTAATTAATTGAATTTATGTTAATTAAGTGTGAAATTTGGGAAGGTACGAACGCATCGAATAATATTTAAAAGATGTGACAAACATGTGAAACATATATAGTTAATGTAAATGTTTGGTATTTGTGGATAGGAACAAACATGAAATTATATCAAGATATAATAACATCAAGATCTAAAAAGAAAGAAATAAAAATCAATAATGATTGATTCCATCTTTCCTCTTTTGCAAAGATTAATTGATTTAACACCTAATCAATATGCAATGGATGATATGTTACAATGAAATGACATAAGTAATAAATAATTAATAACATGATCAATATATACATGTGTAAATATTGAGATGTATATCTACTAAGTATATATTCGCTATTTATAAATACATATATTATTGCCTCCATTTTAAATTGATCAATAAAAAAATAAATTTTATAAAAAATGTTTCTAAAATACATGCCTTAACAATATAAAATATAAATAAAAATGTTTGAGTAAATATATATGCACATATATATAGATGATGATTAAGCCAAAATAATTTTACATTGAGTCAAAAACAAACATACATATTACATTAAACCTTTCTAATGTATTTGCAAATACATATCCATTAGACATATAAACATAAAGTTTTAACCCAAAAATTAAAATACTAATTTAGAACAGTTAAAATATTATAAAACTAAAATTACATACGTCAACAAAAAAATATCGTCAATCTATACTGTTAAGTTTTTTCTTAGATCCTTACACAATCAGATTTTACAGGAGAAAAGAAGTGAAGAAAAAAGGGCAAAAAACCTTTCTTAATTCAAAAAATTATTACAAAAAAGAAAAAAATTGAGAAGATATTTCAATACCAAAACCATGGAAAAATAACTTTTCCCCGTAGATATCTAACATGCCTATTTATAATAATTTTGACAAAATATCTTTTTTAAGAAGCTGTTGTATACTTTAATATATCTTTACCATGTAGATAATTCATTGGCTTCTTGAAAGCAATAAACAAGGCAATTAATCATTCTCCAGAATTTCCAAAATTTATAAAATAGGCAATGAATTTGAATCACAATTCCAATAAACTTGGATATCTCCAAAATCAACTTAAATATGGAAATTGTATCATCAAAATCTAATAATCTCCACCTTGATACGATATTCCATAAATTTCATTCAAGTTCCATCTTAAACCTCAAACTTCAAACAATCTCCAATATTACCATGGAAATGTATACCACTATTCCCAAAACCGACTAACCTTCGAACTTCCTATATATGCACACTCCCAAATTGAACTTGAATGTAACGACCCAGAATTTTATCTCTACAGTTGTGAATATTTATTTAATTTTAAATGTTCAAATAATTAGTTTTAAATGTTAAATAAATAATTATAATTATTTTTATAATGTTAATAAATCATTTTTAGTGAGTTATAAAGGTATAAAATCATTTTGAAAAAAAAATTGGTCGTGTTTTTGCAGTTCGGTGTCATATTTTTGCAGTACGAAAATATAAGTTTTAGGAATTTATTAAATGTCATAATATGATTTTTATAACCTTAGTAAACTTCATTAACTATTAAGTAATGATCGAAAACTCGTTTTGAAAATCTGTTTACGTAGATATGTAGGTCATCGAAAAGCAAAAAATGTGACTAAAACGAGTTTTTCGGATTTTCGACTATTCATCGAACGAAAGTTGTGCAACATTTTTGCAACCTTATTTTTATTTTTAAACATGTATACTTACACATTTTAAACCATTTACATTTAGCACTAAAAGTCAAAGTAAGTTTACTTTTGTTAATTATTATTATAAAGAAGATATTTTTAAGTTTATTATTAAAATAAAAATATATTTTCATCATGATGTGATGTTTTTGGATTTATTTTAATATGCACTCAAGTATGTTGCAAATGAAGTTATATTTGTGTAATATGATGTAAAGTGAAGGGATGGTTTTGAAAAAAATCTAAGGGTATATTGGTATTTGGTTTAAGGGTAAAAATGCCTTTTACTACCTCTTGCTACTTGTATAAATATCCCTTTCTTATTCCATTTCTGACTTTCACTTTCCATTTATATTATTTCTTTCTCCTCTTTGCTGCCACCATTAATCCATAATAAACCTTAAACAAACACCTACTTTCCATACTTAACATCTTAAACTAGCCTTTTAAGCCACAACCATGACCTCCTCCGTCGAAAAGACACGATATCTGAAGCACCTCATCCCTCCTCTACCAAGGCCTAACTCACTCCTCACTTCTCCACCCATTCGAGCCACTTTTCATAGGGGATGCTTCGTCCGTGTGTTCTCACGAAGTGGTAGCTCATTTTTGGAATTTTGGTTAACAAATATGTATGTAAAGCTCACTTTAAATAACTTTAAAATTTGTGATATATTGTGATATGTTTGTTTATTATTATCATTTGAATGATGTATATGTGTGTATGTCATGACTATTTTGGTTGGATTCGATTTCCCACTAAGGCGGATTACACAAATAACCACATTGCACAGCGGCTAAAATACGAGATCAGAGTGGTCATAGCGAATAGGTTGTGGTGATGCACTGCGAAAAGCATGTATGATAATAAACTCAAAAGTAGTTCTTTGATTATGATGAACATGTATATGCATATATGCCTATGTGGAGGTTGCTTATATTGTTAAGCATGTGATTTTATCTTTTAATTGAAATTATTTAAAGTGAGATTTAGAATATCGACCTTCTTTTTTTAAATGTTTTAAAAAGGGTTTTTGAACATGGCTTGATTTTCAATCTTTTGTAAAGTATTTTCAAAGATGGTTTAGAATTTATTTATTTAAAGAAGTGTTTTATTTTATAGAAAGAACTTTGGTTTTTATAACAAACTTTTTATAAATTAAAGATTTTTCAAAAAGACTATTAAAAAGAGTTAGTTTTCGAAATTGTTTTATAAACACCTTGTTTTTAAAAAAGAGATTTTTTTTGGCTTTTCCATTAGCCACACAAACATGATTAATTAGTATTAAAATGGTGACACGTTTAATGGAAGAAAGTCAACTTGTATTTAACACAAAAAGCCAATGAGTAGACTGATCCTTCTATTCGTGAGACCCGAATGTGAGGTGCTTAAACAAAGGAGATGTTCGGGACCAACCATGCCTTGTCTCACCTGGCCTCTTTTCTGGGCAAGTGATAGATAAGGTCAAAATGTCAGAAACATATTAAGTATGAGAGAGTTAATTTCCATAAATCGATCAAGATTAACTAAGTTATATGAAAAATGTTTTCACCTTATACTTGATACTAAATTTCGAGGTATGGAGACCCCAGTTATTCCGAAGATTAAGAATCTCAATCGAGCCATGGTTTGAGAGGTAGTAATACATGAATTTGGCCGTCCTCATTGTTAATTGAGGAATAGTTTAAGTCAGAAATCAAAAGGTGGTATTGGGTATTCGATGTTAGATTTTTCATATGCAAATATTTACACCTGAAAGTGGTTTGTCCACTATTGATAACTTGACATATTTTTTTGATAATTGGCTGGGAAAAACTAGGATTCGATCTGATGATTGCAGCAGCATGCATGATGGGGTTTTCTTACTTTGTGAACTGTGACGAAGCTTAGAATTTTACCTCTACATGTCCCTTTACGGGTTAGTTGTGATAGTCAGGTGGCTAATTGTAGAATCAAATTTGAGGTTACCATTTATGGTCACCTATAGGATAGGGAGAATGTCACACTTGGTATTAGAGCTTAGGTTGAGCGAACACTAAGCCTTGATTGGGTCAACCCATTAGAGTTAGGGTTAGCAATGCCCTAGAATGAGTTTATGTCGGTGAGAGTGTGTATTTGATATTTTTATCTAAATAAATACATTCGAGCTATTTTATGCACATTCCTTAAGATAATCTTGCTTGTGGATTCTAAAACAGTTTCCTACTATATATAGATGGTAGGAAATGAGTAACTGAAGAGGATATAGAGGAGGAAATAATAGCACAACGACCATAAATGGTCGAACTCCAAATGTTGCGGTATGTGAAGAAGTGGTAGTTCTAATGCAACCTCGGGTTAACTTTACAGCACTATGCAAAGACTATACCAGCTTGGGAGGAAAGCTTTTTAAGGGCACAAAATTTATTATTTAAGTTCGAGCATAGCTCCAATCATGTGAGAGAATATTTAAAGGATTAACCATCAATAATGATCAAAAAGGTTCCTAGCCTTCTGACAATTGAAGGACGGGGCTCTAGCTTAGTGGAACTCCATTACTCTTAATGAATCTGAAGATAATTTCTCTTAGGCAAGGTTCAAAGAAGTTTTTGAAGAATAATACACACTCCTTGTTGGACAGTCCCGGCTCTATAGAAGTTTTATGGATCTGAAGCAAGGGGAAATGTCCAAGGAAGAGTATCTGCGCAAGTTTAATGAATTATCTCAATTTGGGCCTAGATAGATAAACACTCTCCTAAAGAAAAGCAATTTTTGGTAGGATGAAGGAGTAGTATCATGATAGTATGACCGCTCATGTGAGTGGAACCTTTGTAGATCTAGTACATATGGGCTTCCGGTTTGATACTTTGGAAAAGAAGTATTCGCCCATTGATGAAAGCAATAACAACAATTGGAGGAAAAGAAAATTCAATCACTAAGGGAAGAATCCATGGCAAGGAAAGTTGGGAGGAGTATGTCAGGGGAACCGATTGAAAGATGTTACCTGTTATAATTGCAGCCAGAAGGGCCATGCGACAACTTATTTAGTCGACCATCAAAAATTGACACTGACACATCCACGGTACTCACGTGCCAAAATTCTAAGTGCCAAGGAGGCAGATTATCAGGTTCAAAATAAAGTAATGGTAAAAGATAGAAACATAAGTTCTCACATTCATTTAACTATGTAGATAGATAGTACATAAACCACTCTCACTAGGGTACATCAAAGTTATGGTATGAACTAACCCAGCCTAGAACAGTTATAACTACCTGCTCTCGCACTTACTGGTACAACCAACTAGACACAACAGAAAATAAAAGATAGATATCCATATCATATGCTCCAACTCCATGCTTCAAAAATTCCTATAAAATTTCTTCACCAAAATGCTCCTAACATGATTCTGACTACTTGTCCGCAAGGAAAATTAATATACCTAGAGTTTGAAGGGAAAACAAAATAAACTTTGGGTTAGTAGTGGGTCTAGTATGAGAACTTAAAATACGATTTTTGAAAACATAAAGGTATCGCATAAGACCACGCCGCATATAAACACGGAACGGGTTTTTATCATATGATAACCAAATTTTATTACATAAAATTAAGGGATATTATCATTAATGGCATTTCTTTGAAAAACATTTCCAAATAAACTTATTAATCTTAGCTGAAATTGTTACATTGATAAGATTCTAGCATACTAGCCATAAAGTGGGTTCTACAAATAAAATGGCAAGCACTACTAGAGAATGGATTTCCATACAAATGACCAAGTGAAGGGACTACCTTCTGGCAGTACATCTCTAGAGGAATATACCATGGTCCAACTGATGGTCCTCTACCAACACAAGACTGGTCTACCTCTTCCTAGGTAGTACCAAATATGTCGTCACCCCGGTCATTACCGACCTATCCAAGACACCCTTAGCATACACCATAATAATTTACGCTGAACGTTATAGCGGGTAGAAATATATATAGAAGGGGATAATCATACCCTAATGGTTGGGAACCACGTAACCTTGCCGCAACTACCTATTTTGGCCATTTCTAGGTGTGAGCCTTGAGGTAACGATTACTTTCAGGTAGCATGTCATCTTTCCTCTTTGAATGCCACATTGCCATTCCATATTCACACAATAGATTTCTATAAACATATAACTTCTGAGCTCGTACGTCTTAGGAAAGAGTGTTAAGCTAAGAGAAGATGCCTTCTCCACCACCAAGCAAATGATACGTTTATGAAAACCAATTAATTTTATTTTAAAATGCACCAATAGACATTCGTCCATATAAATTATTTGGAAAATGAAACAACG
This sequence comes from Allium cepa, assembly GCA_030765085.1. Lineage (NCBI taxonomy): Eukaryota > Viridiplantae > Streptophyta > Magnoliopsida > Asparagales > Amaryllidaceae > Allium > Allium cepa. Next base: position 978,533,937 of record CM060931.1, read on the forward strand.
AAGGAACTTCTCCCACCACATCTTGTTTTGGGAATTACCCCCAGAATCAGTAGCGATTAGTCCTTGCAATTTGAAGATTTTCATAACGGAGCACTACTGCCAAATATATGATATAGTTAATTTCACCTCATGGGACTACTGGCAAGTAGCCGTACATCATGAATATCTTCGTCTTCAATGATCTTATCTTCAACATCTTTTTACTTCAAAACATAAATTGGTTCGAAGTGGTTTTCAAATAGGAATTTTCCAGACCCGACCCTGGTCTCTTCAAAATCCAATCATCAATAAAAATGATGTTTTATAAGTAAATGATTGCTGCTTAATTTCTTCATTTCCTTATCAAAATTTTCTTCGAGAGATATATATATCTTAAAAGTATCCTTTTTAGTAAATACGGAATCATTTAAACCTTCCTTTTGAAATTTATCAAATCATGTTTTTAGAAAGTAACTTATGATATTTAAATTTGGAAATTTTGAAATTTTATACCTAACTTTTTTCCGATATTTATCTAACCCTCACTTAGAAGAGGCCAGGTGAACTCGACCACTTGTTACTCCTAGACATCTCCTTAGTTTAAGCATCTTACCCGGATCTCATGAATTGAAAAATCCAATGTACTCATCGACTTTTAGAGCCATGATTAAATCACTTGATTCTGATAGCTTTTCTTTAAATCATTTATTTAAAAAAAATTAAAAAAATTATAAAATTCCTTAGTCACCTTTAAGACACTTAATTATTTATTTTAAAACATTTATAAAAGATTTGGAAAAGAATCATTAAGTTTGAAATATCATATCTAAAGTTGTTGAAATGGCAGCAAAAAAGTGCTACGGAAAGTATTTAAAAAGGCGATTCGATTTAAAACAACTTTTGTAATATTTGAAAATCCATATTTTTCAATTCAAATCTCATTTAAACTATTTTACTGTACTTATAAAATTTATTTCATATTCTTAAACATTTAAAATATTCATTACAAAGAATTTTATACTTTGGTTGCTTTACTACAAAAGCACGATTTTTTTAGAAATTTGATTTGGACATAAAATCTGTAAGATGAAATCTTGATTTTCTTTTTTCATTCTAAAATCATGGATATAACAGTCCAAAAAATTCTTATCTTAAAGAATTCCAAGCTAAATTCCATTTCATATACTCATTTGTATTCTTTGGCATGAAATCAAGAACCATCGTTATGCGACGCACCTAATTTTTGACAAATTTATTGGTTTTCATTCAAAACTTGTCAAAAAAAGTTTATATGGTTCTGAAATATTTCTAAAACATTTTTAATCATTTTAAATGGTGTTAAATGATTCCATGCTACTTTTCAAATTCATTGGAAAGTGTTTTCCATGTGAGATAATGACGTGTATCTCGTGACTTGTTCAAACATACACATGAGATAAACAATATATGATGATCGAATCATAAAAAAACATCCCTACAATCATATCACATCATCACACTCACACACACCATTAGGAGTTCTCACCTTGAATGGAATTGAACTAACTTTAGACGGATATAATTTTCCTAACTTTATTGAACGCTCATGAACACGTGCACGTTTGACTTAAAATGGCTCAACTTAGATTTGAAGAGGAGGGAGGAACTCACGGCTTTGGGTTAGGGAGAGGTGTGCTCGGCTTTGGTGGGTGGTGGATGCAGCCGTAGGTAGGTGGGATGAGAAAGGGAAGTTCTAAAGTATATTGGTGGTGTTTGGGTGGATATTTGATTTAATATATTTTTGAACTATATTTTGACTTTATTTTAATAAGATAGAAATCCATAAAAATGAAAGCTTGGAAATGAGAAGGTGAAGAGTGAAAAAAGCGAAGAAATGGTTTGGTATTTATAGAAAATGTTTGAAATAAAATATTATTATGTGAAATGACCAAAATACCCTTACTTCAACTTAAAGTAAACTACATTTTATCAACACGTAAAATCACCTTTTACTTCGAATAATTATGTCTTAATCACTTAAGTATTAAGCAAGATTTTCTTTAGATTTGATTTTGACATGTTTGCCTTTTTGTGCTTACTTTTTGTTAATGATATTCCAAAAATTTCTAAACTTTTTCAGGAAAAGTAATCTTGTTTAGTGACCTTATTTATACTTACTTATCTAAATATGTATACATGTGTATGTAAATAAATGTGCAATAATGTTGCGACAACTTTTGTTGAACAAACGTTGATTTTTGGCAAAACGTTTTGTCGTCGCATTTTGACGTTTTTGTTAAACTTCATATATCCGTAAACAAAATTTGAAAATAAACTTGTATATTGTTGTTTAAAAATAAAAACCTTTAATAAATAATAAAAATATTTTATTTAACTATCCAAACTTACTCTTTTGAGATCGGACTTTGTCACTTTTACCAATATTAGCAACAGTCCTTATTTTTGGGTGTATTTCTATCTCTAAATCTTATCTAATATTATTTGAATCATAAGATCTTATATTTTTTATATTTAAAATAAGTATTATTTTTAGAGTGATCAAATTCTGGGTCGTTATAATCTCTTCTCCTTAAAAAAATTTCATCCACAAAATTAAGATAAGAGGAAAATAGCTCAAAAGGAAATTTATTCGGTAAAATGGAATATACAAAAGTATAAATAAGTGATTACACTACAGATGGTGAGTACACTTTGATGATACAATCTATATAGTTAATACATCAATCCTAAACTCAAGATATGCCTTCCTCATTCTATCCCATGTTTTATATGTGCAATCCTCCGCATCTCCACTCTTTTGAAACTTGACTGACCTTACCACCTTCCTCCTTAATCGTTTCTCATCATGATCAATGATTCAAATAGGCCATCTAGTAACTACCAAATTTGATTCCACCTCCAAGTCTTCCTTAGCAACCGCTTCAATGATTCATTCTAGGTCATATACACATTTCAGCAAATGAGATACACGAAAGACATTGTGTACTCCTAATAACATTTCTGGCAATCGCACTCGATAAGCTAGTTAGCCAATTCATTCAAGAATGAGAAAAGATCCAATATATTGTGGTGCTAACTTTCCATCCCTTCGAAACATAACTACTCCTTTCATCGGGGAGACTGTCACGACCCGCCATTTTGTACCATTCAAATCGACAATAATCCACACATGTCGGACATGAATGATGCAAAATAACATATTGTAAGTAAATTTGGAGCAAATAAAATCAAATACACAGAATCACAGACATAGAATAATCAGAATAACTCACAGCGGAATATAAAAATAACATAGTAGTTCATGTAGCTACTATAACAGAGTCTCAAAACAAATACATAATATAAGTCTGGAAACAACATAATAGAAATCCCAAATACATAGAAATTCACTAATACATGAGATAAACTAGAACAGCCGAAACAGAAATAGATATAGATGCAGATAGGTAGAAAATCCAGCAAGGACCAGCTCCAGAAAGAGAATCCAAAGCTGTGAATAGTCAGGCTGACCCGAGAGTAAAACAAAACACAAAACACTCGAGTCAGGACAATATATACTTATATATTGTAAACCAACTCAAGTGAACTATAATAAAGATACAAGTAACTTAAAGGATACCTAAGACCACCCATCCTCTAAGGATCCGTCAAACTATTTACTATATAGTAATATTGCGCTATTATAATAATGTCTACAGTAAAATAAGTATACTTTAAAATAGCATTTCGAGCAACCCATATCACCCTTCACACATAATAGTCCCAGTAGTCCATCCAGTATCAGCATATCTCCAGATCGGGAGACTACCCCAAATACTCCATGGGCTATGGGAGAAAAACAAACTCGTAGTAAAGGCTCGGTATGGTAGGTGACACGGCACACAAGGCAATACCAGGGTAGATATGCCAATTACGCACACGGGCTGGTGGTAACGCAGCAGCCACTACGCCCACCCCAAACAACCCTCCAAAATCAAGGGGTGCACCCAATCGATCACAACAGTAATAGGATGGTATCGAAGACGTGTGTCCGGCCAAAGGTGCTACCTCTTTCGGCCCGAGATCGCTCCTGTTTTATCCACCTTAAGCTAACTCATGGGAGTCAGGTCCACGTAATGTACCTCAAGAACGTCGTCACCATCCTACTTCATTATGGAATCTCCACCGCGTACACGGTTGTTAAAGTGGTTTTCGGTATCGACAGAGAGTATGTCCATATCCGATCCCAGTCTCTTTAACAACCAATCGTTATTATAACCCGTTGTTATTATTTAAAAATGGTATTTATATTTCAAAAATAAAGTATCATTCCAAATCCATTTCAAAATATCAAAATATCGTATCTTTTCAAATCCACATTCATTTTATATAAAATATCATTTCAACTCACTTTTCCACATAGTTTATTTCAAAATAAATTACGTCATTTAAATCATTAAAAATGAAGTTATTACATTTAATAATTAAATTATTAAATTTCCAAAATTTTAAACTTTTCAAAGTTCATTCATTCACTTAAATTTATCAAAACAGTGAAAATTCATCTTTCGCAGCACTTAGAAAATGCTATGGAAAGTTATGTTTAAAACGGTTCAATTTAACAAAAGACAGCATTTAAAATGCGGTATTAGGGTTACTTTAGTTTCAAATAAAACTTAGATAAATTTGGCAATTACAGCACTTACAAAGTGCTATAATAACCCTTTATTAAAATTTAGCCATTTGATTCATTTACATCAACTACAACATTTACAAATGCTGTAATACCATTTACATTAGAAATAATAGCATTACAACAATTGTTGTTAATTAACTTTCAAATATCCAATATAACTTCATAAACCATTATATCATTTTAAACTTATAAAATCATACATTTTCACATTTATAACCATCATTTAATTTTCCTTAAATTCATGATTTTATAAAGTTAAATTTCCATACAAAAATCAATATATAATAATTCACTTATTAAATTCCAGCATTCAATTTCGATTCATATAATTAAATTTTTAACTTAAAAATTAAGTTTAAATTTTCAGATATAACTTAATTCCATTTTATTTACTTAACTTAAAAATTCGCTATAAAACCAAATTCACAAATTTCCAATTTAAGTTATATTTCAAAATTCAACTCAATATTCATTCATTTAACATTTTAACTTTATTAAAAAATCACTTTAAAATTCATTTAAATTCAAAATATCCTAAACTATCATAATTTCCAACTTAAATTTAGGTTCCAATTATCACCAAATTATAATTTCCAAAATAACTTACATTTCAGATTTTCTAACTTTACCATTAATCTATTTCACTTATAAATTTTAAGAAAATCAATAATTCTTTACAAAATCATCTTTAATTTAGTTTAAATAAAAGTATTATAATATTTACATTTCTAAAATCTTTTAATTTTTTTAGAAAAACTTATATTAACCACGGGTCTGTATTTCATTTTCTAACCTAGGAAAAGTGATACGGATAATATATCATTTCAATCTGTAATTTTCAATGAAAACCCAGGTTTCATCATTTCAAACACGCAGTCCCAAGTAAATGAAATAATTTGAAAATCTTTCAAGCCTATCATTTCAGCCAATAACGATTTTTCCCTATTCTAAAGTCCGTTCGGGTATGTAACATTTCAACCCATAGTGATTCTAAACTAAAAGGAACTTGCAGTGTGATAAACTGATATAAATAACAGAATAGCATCATATAACAGTAACACATGATATAAAAGGTGTTTAAGCATGGGTGAACGTCATATAATCGTAACATAGTAGGTGTAATATGGTGATGCATGTTATAGATTCAAATGTGATTGATTTACAGGTCATATAAGTATAAAACTGTCTGGTGAGAATAACTCACTGGTATAAGCTGGAGACACAACCAAAACACACAACAACGATCTTCAGAGGCACAAAAGCATGACAATGATTTGAGATTGAGAGACCAAATATTAGTTGCCTTGAACACGTTCAAACAAAACAATATAACAAACATAAGTTTTCAACCCAATATAATAAAACAATGTTAGAAATAAATGCATAAACAAAGCTAAAAGCTTTTGCACTTCCTTTCGACAACATATGCTATAGCCCTAGGTCAGACTTGCATGGCCAAAGCATGGGTTTGGATCTGGTTTGGGTTCAAATGGGGTTGGCCTATCATGTATTAAATGGAGTAGAGATATATGCATATGAAACTACAACTACAAGGCAACACACAATGGATTCATGCAACATATGGGCTCGGTCAAAGCAACCATGGGCACGACCAGTTTCAGGTGGGTCAGAGGATGACATGGAAAAAGGTGCAGGTCAGGTTCAAGGTGGTCGTGGTGGTGTAGGTGGCGGCCAAGGGGGTGTTAGAGGTGGTGGAACCTAGATGTGCTTGGCTATGTACATATAGTTGAAGTTTGGTGCATTTTGTGATGGATCTACCTCCTAGGGAAGCTCGGCTTGGCTAAAGGGTTGGAGAGGAGGTGGTGGTGGCTGGTTCAGGTGGTGGTGGAGGCGGCAACATAGCTGGAGTGGTGAGGCCGAACCTAAAGATGAAGAGCAAGCGCAAATTAAAAGAATACAACAGTGAAAAAGTAAACAAAGAAAGAAAGCTTTTACCAAAAAAAAATTTGCAAAGAGGAATGGATGAAAGTTTCTTGAGTTTGGGAAAGAAAATGATTCATGTGAAAATGATTGGTGTAGTCGGCTGAAAGGTAGGAGTTAAGGCAGAAAAAGTTGAAAAGATGTTGGTTGAAATGAAAAGGTGTGAATACAAAAGGCCTTAAGCAAATCGAAGGTAACAAAACTCTTCCAATTTCCACCATTTCTTTTGAATTTTAAAATAACTAAAATATATATATAAATTCAGATAAAAACATGAAAATTTTGTAAATAAACGAAAATAAATAAATAATTATTAATTATATATAATTAAATTAAGGAAAATAGCAAAAATTGTAAACTAGTCTTAAAAATTTGAAAATCAATGCAACAAATTTTGAAAAAAATCTATGTACATCAAAAATGTTTATCAATAAAGATAGGAACACAAAAATAAAATGCACTCACCAAAATAAATAAATAAATTTTAATTAAATATAATTTAAATGAAGAAAATAGGAGAAAAATGGAAACTAGCCTTTCAAAATAGAAAATAAATGCAATAAATTTTGGAAAAATTTGATTATCACTTTAAAAATATTTATAAATGAAATCTTACAAATAAAGCTATTTTGAAAATAATTTCAGACAAAATAAAGTCAAATTTAAAATTATATTCAAAAATCTAGGGTTGTTATACCCTCCTCCACTCAAATCTTTTCGTCCTCGAAAAGAACGGGCAAGGAAAATAAAGAGAAACAAGATAGAAAAAACAAAATAGTTCCTAAAACGAACAATTTCGGATTCGAAGCGTGAATGCTTTCCTCCGTTTCCCAGGTAGTACTCCACTGTACTTTGACCAGATTAACAGATTTCCTTCTGAGCTGCTTCGTACCTCTATCGACAACACGAAGTGGCTTCCTCTCAAAAGTTAGATTAGGCTCAATATCCAAAATACAAAGAGCAGAAGGCTGGACTATAAGAGATGGATCATGAAGATGTCGGCGAAGATGCGAGACATGGAATACATCATGCACTCCAGAAAGCTTCTCGGGCAAATTCAGACGATAAGCCAAAGAACCAACTCTTTCCACAATGCGGAAAGGACCAATGAACCTTGGAGAAAGCTTCCCTCTATGAAGAAAGAGAATGACATTCCTCAAGGGAGAAACCCTAAGGAACACCTGATCACCAGCAGCAAATTCCAAATTCTGCCTACGCCTATCAGCATATTTCTTCTGCCTATCCTGAGCGGCACTCAACCTCTTTTTAATCTCCTAAACTCTCTCAGAAGCTTCCAAAATCACATCAAGACCAAGAACCAAATGATTACTGGATTCAATCCAGCAAGATGGGGATCTACAAGGTCGTCCATATAGAGCAACAAATGGAGACATTTTGAGACTGGCCTGAATGCAAAGATGGAATGAGATAGATAAAAAGATTAAGAATAGATTGAAAAACATAAGATAAGATTATACTCGATAGCTATTATTGTAGGTGAATTAAGGAAGATGGGGATAATCTTCCCAAGATCCTCCATAATCAAGCACACAAGCACGAAGAAGATCCCGGAGAACCTGATTCACTCTCTTCGTTTGACCGTCGGTCTGTGGATGGTAAGTAGTGCTCAGATTCAAATGAATACCCAGAGATTCCTGGAAAGCCTTCCAAAACTACTAGTAAAGATAGTGTCACGATCACAAACAATAATGGGAGGAACACCATGGAGATGAACAATCTCTCTCACGTAGACCTCAAATAAGGTAGAAGCAAAACGAGTAGACTTGACCGGAATGAAATGAGCAGACTTGGTCAGTCTATCAACAATAACCCAGATACTCTCATTACCCCTACGATAAACCATCGATGAAATCGATGGAAACCTGTTCCCACTTCCAATTGGGAATCTCAAGGGACTGCAACAAACCAGGGGTCTTCTGGCGATCGGCTTTAACTTGCTGACAAGTCGCACACCGACTAACAAAGATAGAGATATCCCTCTTTATCCCCTTCCACCAATAAAGCCTCTTCATATCCTGATATATCTTCGACACACCTGAATGAATAGAAAGCTTGGATCGGTGATTCTCCTAAAGCCACTCCTGCCTCAAACCATCAACATTCGGGACACAAATCCTGCCATTAATCCTCAAAATCCCTTTATCATCAATCTGAGCTCCACTACAACTAACACTACTACCACCGACACTGCTACGAACACTCTCCTTCATCAATCTAAGCATCTCATCCTCATCCTTCTTAGCCATGATACGATCCAAAAAAGGAGAAGAAGAAAAAACAAGCTGACACAACAAAGCCTTCTTTCGACTCAAAGCATCGGCCACAACATTAGCTTTACCGAGAGTACAGCTAATATCGATGTCGTAAGAAGCCAGAAACCCAAGCCAACGAACTTGCTTCTGATTCAAATCCTTCTGGGTGAAAATATATCTCAATGACTGATGATCGGTGAAAAGTTCAAACTTGGTTCCAAGAAGATGATGCCTCCAAAGTTTCAAAGTAAAGACAACAGCAAGCAACTCTAAATCATGAGCAGCATAGTTTGCCTCGTGGGTTTTCAACTGACAGCTGACATAGGCAATGAACCACCATCCTACATGAGAACAGCACCCAAACCCTCACGACTGACATCAGTATATACCGTCAATCCCTCACTTCCGTTCAGAATGGTAATAACTGGTGCGGAAGTTAGCTTGCTCTTTAACTCATTAAATGCAGCCTTACACTGATCACTCTAGATAAACTTGGCATTCTTACGAGTCAAAGCTGCGAGAGGTGAAGCAATCCGAGCAAAATTCTCAAAGAATCTCCGGTAGTAAACTGTAAGGCCTAGAAAACTACGAATATCAGATGGATTCTTTGGAGTTTTCCAATCCTGAAACTGAATAGGGAGAACATAAGAACAACCGAAAAGATAGAATTATTAAATGATAAAGAAAAGAGAAAGAAAGACTTACATTGATCGCAGCGATCTTGATTGGATCAACAGAAACTCCATTACTAGAAACAATATGTCCGAGATAATGGACTTCATCCTTCCAAAAATGGCATTTAGAAAATTTAGCCTTCAACTAATGATTTCTGAGAGTCTCTATAACATATTTCAAATGCAACTCATGCTCTTCCTTGGTCATAGAGAAGACAAGGATATCATCAAAAAAGACTAGCACAAATTTATTAAGTACATCACGAAAGACACGATTCATCAAATCAACAAAGAAAGCAGGAGCATTAGTCAAACCAAAAGCATGACTAACCATTCATAAAAACCATTCTCAGCGCGGAAAGCAATCTTGGAAATGCTATCCTCAGCAACCCTGAGCTGACAAAAACCTATGGCAAGGTCAAGGGGAGAGAAAACAGTGGCACCATAAAGTTGATCAAACATGTCGTTGATACGAGGCATTGGATATCTGTTTTTCATAGTGAGATTGTCCAGCTCCCTATAATCAACACACTTCCGAAGAGAGCCATCAAACTTGGTGATAAAAACCACTGCGGCTCCCCATTCAGAAAAACTAGGCCTGATCAGACATTTGGAAGACAAGTCTTCAATTTTCTTTCCCAACTCAACCTTCTCGCAGGGTGCCATTCTTCTAGGGGGAAGAACAACAGGTCGAGCACCAGGAATAAGATCAATCCGAAAATCAGTTTCCCTCTTCCGAGGCAAAGAAGTGACTTCACCAAATACATCGGGATATAATCTAACCATAGGAGTCGAATCAAGATCACTGTGAGAAGAATCCAGAGAATAAATAAAGTTGCTAGCAAAACCCTGAGGCAAGCGGCACTGAGTAATCAAGGAATTCCCTTGGTCATCGACAAGATGAACAGTCCGGGCTTTACAAGAGATAAGAGCATCATGATTCACTAACCAATCCTTACCAAGCAATAAATCAAAAGCATCGAAGCCCAAAACATAAAAATCACCACAAAAGAGATGATCAGAATGGAGAAGTTTCACTGGCTTATAAATCCGATTAAGGTTAGCAGGACCCCCAATAGGATTTGAAACACATAATGGAACAGAAGCATACTTAGGAGATATAAGATGCTCAAACTTATCACACAAATCAACAGAAATAAAACTTTGTGAAGCTCCAGTATCAAACAACACACGAAGAGGATGATGGAATAAAGTAAACGAACCCTGAAGAGTACCTTGGTCATCACTAAGAGCAGGAGCAGGTGGAGGAACAGGAGATGATGCAGAAGTGACATCAAATATACCAAAAGGAGTACCCCACTGCTGGTTAGGGAAGTCCTTCTTAAAATGACCAGGTTGGAGACAGATATGGCAAAGATCACGCCTAGCCAACTGAGCTGGTGGAGGAACAGCAGCACCAGATAAAGTAGGACAGCTATTGGCATAGTTTCCCTTCTGAACACACCTAAAGCAAGTGATAGAGGAGAGATCAACTGCTTGCCTTTGAGCAGGAGCAGATGATGAAGATAAAGACAAGCCAAAGATAAATTAAGGCAAGACAAGCGAGTTCACTTGGATGAAAATCCTAAAGAAAGAAAATCTGACAAAGTGGAACGAAAGAAAGGAAGTTAGAAAACATTTGAAAATCCTTTAAAACAAGAAAATTTAATACATCAAAATAATCTTTGAAAATCTTTTGAAAAATCATTTTACATTTTGAAATACGTCTCTCACAAAAATATGATTCTGAGATTAATTTCACTCATTCTATGGAAGAAATGCCCTATCTCTAATGAGTTTTTGCTCCGCTGAGGCAATGGTTTGCCAAAAACCAAAGCTCTATAACCAACTGTCACGACCCGCCATTTCGTACCATTTAAATCGACAATAATCCTCACATGTCGGGCTTGAATGATGCAAAATAAAAGAATGTAATAAATTTGGAGAAAATGAAATCAAATACACAGAATCACAGAAACAGAACAATCAGAATAACTCGCAGCAGAATATAAAAATAACATAGTAATTCATGAAGCTACTATAACAGAGTCTCAAAACAAATACATAATATCAGTCTGAAAACAACATAATAGAAATACTATATACATTGAAGTTCACTAATACATGAGATAAACGAGAACAGCTGAAACAGAAATAGATATAAATGTAGATAAGCAGAAACTCCAGCAAAGACCAGCTCCGAAAAGAGAATCCAAAGCTGTGAATACTCAAGCTAACCCGAGTGTAAAGCAAAACACAAAACACTCGAGTCAGGACAATATATACTTATACAATGTAAACCAACTCAAGTGAACTGTAATAAAGATACAAGTGACTTAAAGGATGCCTGGGACCGCCCATCCTCTAAGGATTCGTCAAACTATTTACTATATAGTAATATTGCGCTATTATAATAATGCCTATAGTAAAATAAACATACTTTAAAATAGTGTTCTGGGCCACCCATATCACCCTTCACACATAATAATCCTAGTAGTCCATCCAGTATCAGCATATCTCCATATCAAGAGACTACCCTAACTACTCCATGCGCTCGGGAGAAAAACAAACTCGTAGTAAAGGCTCGGTATGGTAGGTGACACGGCACACAAGGCAATGCCAGGGTTGTAACAACCCGCATATTTGTCGATTTTATATTTAAATATTTTATTTAATATTTTATCGATACTCAAAATTTAGTCCGAAAAGCTACTTTTTGCATACGGTCGAATTAGGACTCGGGTCCACTTCCAATGAGTTCAAAACGCCATTTGCGTTCATTTTGAGTATAAACTTTGATATGTTTGCCACTTTTTACTTAGGGCTTTGGTTTGGGCTTAGCCCAATAACTCCACTTATGTATTCAGTCCCAACCCTCTCCTCTTCATTTACTTCCTTTCTATTTTCCTAATACTCAAGCTTTTATAACAATGGAGAGTGGAATGGGAAATTGAAAGTCAAGCCCTAGTATTCTTTTGCAAATCAAGCTCTAGCTCCAAACTAATAGAAGAACCCATTGGTAAGCCTTCTCTTCATCTTCTCCAACTCCTTCTCTTTTGAATTTCATAAATTCCTAAATCTAACTTTGGGAATGTTCTTCTTTTTGAGCATACATTCAAGCTCGTTTGAGTTGTCTTGAAGAGTGGTTGATTCTCCCTTTGCTTTCATGCTTCTTCTTCATTTGTTTGGGTTCAAAGGTGAGATTTTTATCTCACATCTTTGTCTATAATTATCTTCGATTGTTAGGTATGAATTCCTAACACTTATTCTTGTGCGATTGATGTTGGTTTGGATTGATTTGGTGTATATTCCAATTTTTGGTGTTTTGAAATCAAAATCTATGAAAATCCTATTATGGATATTTGGACATTGATATTTGAGGCGTATCGAAGAGCCTTTAAGGCTGGGTTGTCGCTTGGCGTAAATCCTTAGTCGTCTTTGCTCGTCCGATCGCTTCCGGTATTTATTTCGGCCATTTTTGGTCTAGGTTCACGGAATGCCCTGAACCCCAGTTTCAGACTGTAGGATCGATTTCACCCTAGAGGGGGGGGTGAATAGGGTGATAGTATTAATTATAAAAATGAATTGCGAAAGCTTATTTCAACATTGATCATAGAATAATAGCAGCACAGAAATAAATAGCAGAATAATAAAATACAGAAATAGCACGACACAAAATTTACCCAGCTTCGGCAAAACCCTGCTACGTGCTACCCCCAAGGTTTCTACTAGAAATTAAGTAGTCACACTCTTACACACGTAAAATCGCGACACCCGCTACTGACTAACCTAACTCTATGCTCAAAACCCTGCCACAACTCAGCCACTGAGTTGCGAATTCTCAAGCTACGTCATGTAGCTTGTCTCCTAGTCACACGACTAGCAAATACAACGGTTTGAAAAGAGTTTTAAAATTAAAAACAAATTTAAAACAAAATAAAGCCCTTATTTTTTAAACAATAACCCTAATTCTTAAAGGCCGTCCCCTTTTATTATTTAGACCCGATCCTTTTTTATTTGTTCCGTTGGGAAAATGGCGGCTGTTGCTTTCTTTGTACGATTTGAATTAGGGCTTCGCTCCCTTTTTGAAATTAGGGCTCTTCAATTGAAACCGCCGCTTTTGATTGCCGGTAGTTTGCCTTGTCGATCACTTATTTCTCTGATTAGCTTACGGCACTTCAATTGAATCGAGTTCGTATACGATTTCGGTATGTACTTTTCTCCTTTTGTTTTCCGGTTTGATGCTTGCTTGAACTCTAATGCTTTTAAACTGCCGATGATGACGATTGGAGTTTTAATGCTTGAACTCGATTGATGATCATTGCCAATGATGATTGTGGGTATATATATGGATTTCGATTTCCTTTAATACGTTCGTCTGATTTGTTCAACATAGTGCTTCGGCCATTTGATTGATGTTGGACGTTGATGATTTATCTAACGAATTCAATTCGAATAATTTCCTTTACTTTACAGTTTAACTTGAGATTGTTCGATCCTTTCTTGATTGTTACGGCAGCTACTTTCCTATTTTATTTTTGGCTTTTTCAATTCTTTTCTTGCGTTGAATTCTGACTTGGTTTAATATTCATCTGTCCTTGACTTTGTCTTTGTATAAGCTATTTCATGACTTCAGGTTCCATAGATTTATTCACTGATGTTCCCTGCAGTGTGTTGATTGTCTGCACTCTATCATGTGTCACTTGTGTCACTGGTGTACGTGAGTCAATGGTTTGCTTCATTACTAATTTTCTGTTGCATCTGCCAATTGTGTCTGCACTGTGCATTGAGCACTTTGGTGTCATGATGTACTTGCTGCTTGGTAGCTGTGATGTCATATCTCTTAATTGTAGACTAGCTTGTAGTTTATGTGTTCACATTGATGTACATGTATTTCCCACTTGTTTTTTCACTTTGATTCTGCTGTGTCTTTTAAACATTGTTCTTGTATCACTTGAGTCATTCGAGTCAGTTGGCATGATAGTTAATGTTGTGTCTGGTGTGCACTATGTGTTTTGTTGAAGTGGTCGAGACTAGTTTCTTTGTGGTTGGGTCCACATATTCACCTGGTCTTGATTGCTTTTGATCTGGTTGACACTTGATGGCATTTGCTTCACTGCATCTGTTGCACTTGGTCCCTGACTTTAGTTGCCTCTTTGTGTATGCACTTGCATACTGCTGTCTCATATACTTGTGTTTGTTGTAGTTTTTGTATTGTTGAGTTTCCATATCTTGTGCTCGAGCTCTTTGCACACTGATGCATTCTGGAGTTGGTCTTGTTGCAGTTTGGCTTTGTGTACATGTATATATTTGTGTAGCTTCACTTTCATTTGTGTTTTGATTCATCCTTCGAGTCAGTGTTTTGCTTCATTATGGCCTGATCATTTGTATACATTTATGTGTATTGGTCTGGTTGCATATTCATGAGTTGTTCGGTGCACTGTTGTAAACTGTCCACCTGAGTTTGAGCATTTGCTGTCATGTTGAATTGTGAACTTTTGCGTTGGTTCCTTTGTTATTTGAATTTGAGACTGTGTTGTTGTTTGCCGAGGTTGTTGTGCACTGACTTGAGCTTCTGGCCTTGATATCATGGTGTACATGTGAGTTGCATTTTATTTGCGGCCTTGACTTTTGTTGATGCATTGAGTTGAGTAGTGACTTGACCATTGCATTTTGTTTATTTTTCTACTTTTCACCTGAGTTGAATCCCGCTTGGATTTGACCTTGTGCATAATGACATTGTTTTATTGCACTTGTGTTGAACCCGTCTTTTTATTTTGGGTTTGACCTTGTGCTCACCTGACCCAGTAACATTATCAAGTGTATATCGGTGTGCATGGCCTTGTGGCATGTACAGTGATACACTGTGCATGTCACATTGTTCGTGTGTGATGAATTCAAATATAAATCATGACGAACAACCCAAATAACTGAGGCAAATATTATTTTCAAAATCCATATTTTATTTTATATTGCAAAAATATTTTTTTTTTCAATTTTACTGCGTTAGTGAATATTTTTGCAGATTGCTTTGATGCTGGATTCTAACTGGAATGAAGTTGAAGATAAAATACGAGTGTGAGTGATATGTAGTGAGGAATTTATGTAAATTAAATTGTGATGTAATAAGAATCAAAATTGTATATGTATAGTGAGAGCTTGAATTTGTACTATTCAAAAATGTAATAAATATTTGTTTGAATAAAATTTCTGTTTGAATTCAAATTCTTTAATTTTATTCAGCAAATATTTATTTAATCTATGAAAAATAAAATAGTACATTAACAAATACATTTAAACGAATGTATATATGTTTATTATCATCAAACAAAAATCATATAAGCGCATATTCAACAATCTCCCCCTTTTGATGATAACAAACATATATTTAAGATTTTGAATATGTTAAATGTATTTGATCATTCATATGCTCTAATTGCTCCCGCTATTTAAATGCTTCCTCTCTACACAAAGCTCCCTCTACATATATGCATACAAATAAAAATATGCAAATGAGCCTAGATGCAAATAGAAAATTATTTGACATTTTCTTGATTTTATTTGACAAAATCTTAACTTTTTTCTCCCCCTTTTGTTATCAGCAAAAGAATGATAGTGTTAGAGAAAATAGAGATAAAGTGATAGAATTAATTCAACATTAAATCTCAATTGAATATAAATATTAAATTTCGATAAAAAAATTAAAACAAAAATCATAACTACCCTCGTTGGGCGCATATTCCACTTTTAGAAGTAATGGAAATGATGTCATCATATAAAACCATACACTTGTATCTGTTTGTGGCACATTTATATCAGGAATTTGAATATCTACTAATCATGCATAACCGTTAGGACTTTTAAATGAGATTAGTAGTATTCCAATTTAATTTTAAAAATGAATTCAAGTATCTTCTAATCACGCATAACCGTGAAGACTTTTAAATGGGATTAGAATCAACTTGTTTATCTAATAAATCAATTTTGATATGCGTTCCATACATACATAACCGTAAGGACTTTTAAATGAGTATGGAAGCACATAACCAATTCCAAATAATTCACCCATGCATAACCGTGAGGACTTTTAAATGAGAGTGAATACTTTGGATTTTATTTTGTTTTATAAAATGAAAAACGAATTATTCCTGTTTAAAGTACCAAATATCGACAAGCTATATTGAATTTTTGATGAGCGATGGTTGATAGAAATATGATAGACATAGAAATGGTTATGGAATCTTTACCCAACAAAAAGTTTTATAACTCTTGTTTGAATTTCTAAAGAAATTTACTAATTATACCGTCTCGAGTCATAATATATGATCGACATTAGCACTCATCACTCTTTCAATCACTATTCATCTTTTGGATAATCATAGGGAGTCAGATTAGTCAAAATAGCCATTTAAAATCAAATTCAAACATAATTATGAAACCAATTTTCAAAATGACTAATCTGAAAATATGGTCAAAAATGATTTTCTCGAAGGGGTTTTATAAGAAAATTTTCTGCTATTTGAAAATTATTTGAAATGAAAAATATGCAGATATTTTCTTTGAAAAACGATGCAGTAACTAAATATTTCAAAAATCACGTTCAACTAGTAATTTTTCTATCAACTAGATTACCAGTGTAATCTGCATTTGAATTTCTTTTTCACTCAAAATTATCGTTAATTGAATTTGATTGACCAGACCATGAAGTATGCAACAAAATATCTCAAAATTAAATTTAACAGCTTTTCAAATGACATTCTCTTGAATTAGAAATGAAGCCGTGTAAATAATCAAAAAACCATGAATATAGAGTTAGCCAAATTATAACCAATTGTATTAATATCCAACAAAACACTATTTTTGATCCAACCTAATATAATCAAAAAGTTTAGAGAATTTTATAGTGTTTTTGGCATAAATGTAATCGGCCAACTATGTTGAACAAGTCAAAATCAAAATCATCATCTCTTCACCATCTCAATATTGGCTGATTTTAATTCAGACTATGGTGCGGATCATCACATTTAATATATCGTTCAAATATATATACCATTACCTATTTTACCTTTACGATATTTCTCGTTGTTTATCCATTGTGATTCTGTCACCTTTATAATAGGCTAAGAAACTTTGCTTTGTCGCCCGTTGTGTTTCTGGAACAGCCAAAAATCCAGAAAACACTGTTGTTGTTCCTTAGCCTGCCACCACACCTACACGGGAAAAGATTTATGTGACCTATTTGTTTTTATAGGTCCATGGTTGTTAGTGGCATAAGATTTAGAAAAATAATTTTATGGAGACCCAAAACTGTTTATACATGTTCCTTTTGGCACCCAAATTTGTTTAACTTTGAGAGATTTTATATTTGTGCCTTTTGGAACCCAAATTGGTATGGTTTTCACATGTTTGGGTCTATACCAACAATTATTGTGATCGTGTCCATATTTTCTACAAATTGTGCACATAGAATTTTCTTGATTAATATTGCTTTCAACATTTTTAGATTGATTATATCCAAGTCCGTGTCTAGCTGTATTAACAGTTTGCTTCCCTAATAGCAGATTCAACGATTTCTCACTTTTTGAAAATTTATTTAAAGTTATTGGCAATTGCTGGACTTGTATTCTGAGAGATTCATTTTCGTTCAATAATTGTGTGCACTTTTTGATTGAATTTTCTCTCCTAGTATTTTCGTTCTCTTTCAAAATCAGAATTTCATTTTCAAGTGATTTTATATTAATTTATGAATTTTTTAATTTCTTCTTCGAATGTTGGACACTTAGGGATCCTACTTTGATAGGTTTTGACTAATTGGTCAAGTTGTTTATTTAAATCTATCAAAGTATATTTTGGTGATTCAAGTTTGGCATACTTCTCCCTATGTCGTTCAAAACAACCATTCACTTCGTGGAAATATATAAGTAATTCCGAATGAGAAAGTTTTGATACCTCACTTGGCTCGTCATCATCACTGCCAGTTATTTCACCATTAAGACACAAGTCTGCTTTTTCATTCTCACTGTTAGCACTTTGATTATCTTCATCACTTGTATTCCACGTGGCAGTAAAACTTCTCCTTTTTGATTTCTTTTCAAAGTCGCAACGAGTTTGAGGACAATTGGGCTTTATGTGTCCAGGTTGGTTGCACTTATGACAGATGATCTTTGGTTCTTCTAGATTGTCTAATATTTTATTTATTCTGCTTTTCAATTTTCGATTTAGAGCTGAATTTCCTTATTTGTAATTCCACCTTTTGACTTTCTTTATTATCAGCTCCAATTCCGCTGCTCCATCATCATTATCATCACTATCACTTTCTGTTGTTCCTTTAAGAGCTATTGATTTCTTTCGAGTATCACCTCCTTACCGTTCTTCCTTGAATTTCATTACTAGCTCATAAGCGGTGAGATTTCCTATGAGTTCTTCAACTTTCATTTGTTTCAAATCTTTCGATTATTGAATGGCAGTCACTTTGTCTTCAAAACTTCGGGGAAGGACTCTGAGGATTTTTCAGACTATCTCCAACTCTGTATATAGTTTTCCAAGAGCTTTTGATTTGTATATGATATTGGAAAGTCGTCCATGCATCTCTTTGACATTTTCTTCTTTTGCCATTGTGAAATTCTCGTACTCGCTGCTTAGCATGGCAAGGTGAGATTCTTTGACTTGAGATGTTCCTTCGTGAGTCACTTCTAGTGTGTGCCATATTTCCTGTGCAGTTAGACAATGTGAGACACGATTAAATTCAAATTGATCCAATGAACAGATAATAGAATTCATAGCTCTAGCATTAGCATTTTGTAATTTATTTTCTACTTCTGTCCATTGATCCATCGGTTTATCTATTTCCTTATTATCTACAATTATAGTTGGTGCTCTATAACCTGTCTCAACAATGTACCAAGCGTCAATGGTTTTCAGAAAAATTTTCATTCTATTTTACCAATAAGCATATTCACCATTGAACATTGGTGGTCTAACTATGGACCGACCCTCAGCAAAAGCATTACTAAAAGAAGCCATTTTAAAAATTCAATCGTTTAAACAAAACTGATTTTTGAAAAATGAATTTTAAAACGAAAAAATTGACTTCTATTCCTAGCTCTGATACCACTTGTAGGATCGATTTCACCCTAGAGGGGGGGGAATAGGGTGATAGTATTAATTATAAAAATTAATTGCGGAAGCTTATTTCAACACAGATCACAAAATAATAGCAGCACAGAAATGAATAGAAGAATAATAAAATGCAGAAATAGAACGACACAGAATTTACCCAGTTTCGGCAAAACCCAGCCTACGTGCTGCCCCCAAGATTTCTACTAGAAATTAAGTAGTCACATGCTTACACACGTAAACTCGCAACACCCGCTACTGACTAACCTAACTCTATGCTCAAAACCCTGCCACAACTCAGCCACTGAGTTGCGAATTCTCAAGCTACGTCACGTAGCTTGTCCCCTAGTCACACGACTAGCAAATACAACGGTTTGAAAAGAGTTTTAAAATTAAAAAAAAAATAAAAAAAAATAAAGCCCTTATTTTTAAAACAATAACCCTAATTCTTAAAGGTCGGCCCCTTTTATTATTTAGACCCGATACTTTTTTATTTGTTCCTTTAGGAAAATGGCGGCCATTGCTTTCTTCGTTCGATCTGAGTTAGGGTTTCGCTCCCTTGTGGAAATTAGGGCTCTTCAATTGAAACCGCCGCTTTTGATTGCTGGTAGTTTTCCATGTCGATCACTTATTTCTCTGATTAGCTCACGACACTTCAATTGAATCGAGTTCGTATACGATTTCGTTATGTACTTTTCTCCTTTTGTTTTTCGGTTTGATGCTTTCTTGAACTCCGATGCTTTTAAATTGTCGATGATGACGATTGGGGTTTTAATGCTTGAACTCGATCGATGATCATTGCCAATGATGATTGTGGGTTTATATATGGATTTCGATTTCCTTAAATACGTTCGTCTGATTTGTTCAACATAGTGCTTCGGCCATTTGATTGATGTTGGAAGTTGATGATTTATCTGACGAATTCAATTCGAATAATTTCCTTTACTTTACAGTTACGGCTTTAACTTGAGATTGTTCGATCCTTTCTTGATTGTTACGGCAGCTACTTTCCTATTTTATTTTTGACCTTTTCAATTCTTTTCTTGCGTTGAATTCTGACTTGGTTTAATATTCATCTGTCCTTGACTTTGTATTTGTATAAGCTATTTCATGACTTCGGCTTCCATAGATTTGTTCACTGATGTTTTCTGTAGTGTATTGATTGTCTGCACTCTATCATGTGTCACTTGTGTCACTGGTGTACGTGAGTCAGTGGTTTGCTTCATTACCGATTTGCTGTTGCATCTGCCAATTGTGTCTGCACTATGCATTGAGCACTTTGGTGTCATGATGCACTTGCTGCCTCGTACCTGTGATGTCATATCTCGTAATTGTAGACTAGCTTGTAGTTTATGTGTTCACATTGATGTACATGTATATCCCACTTGTTTATTCACTTTGATTCTGCTGTGTCTTTTGAACATTGTTCTTGTATCACTTGAGTCATTCGAATCAGTTGGCATGCTAGTTAATGCTGTGTCTGGTGTGCACTGTGTGTTTTGTTGAAGTGGTCGAGACTAGTTTCTTTGTGGTTGGGTCTACATATTCACCTGGTATGGATTGCTTTTGATCTGGTTGACACTTAATGGCATTTGCTTCACTGCATCTGTTGCACTTGGTCCCTGACCTTTGTTGCCCCTTTGTGTATGCACTTCCATACTGCTATCTCATATACTTGTGTTTGTTGCAGTTTTTGTATTGTTGAGTTTCCATATCTTGTGCTCGAGCTCTTTGCACACTGATGCATTCTGGAGTTGGTCTTGTTGTAGTTTGGCTTTGTGTACATGTATATTGTTGTGTAGC
Source organism: Allium cepa (assembly GCA_030765085.1). Taxonomy (NCBI): domain Eukaryota; kingdom Viridiplantae; phylum Streptophyta; class Magnoliopsida; order Asparagales; family Amaryllidaceae; genus Allium; species Allium cepa. Next base: position 978,555,398 of record CM060931.1, read on the forward strand.
TTCACTTGCATTTGTGTTCTGATTCATCCTTTGAGTCAGTGTTTTGCTTCATTATGGCCTGATCATTTGTATACATTTATGTGTATTGGTCTGGTTGCATATTCATGAGTTGTTCGGTGCACTGTTGTAAACTGTCCACCTGAGTTTGAGCATTTGCTGTCATGTTGAATTGTGAACTTTTGCGTTGGTTCCTTTGTTATTTGAATTTGAGACTGTGTTGTTGTTTGCCGAGGTTGTTGTGCACTGACTTGAGCTTCTGGCCTTGATATCATGGTGTACATGTGAGTTGCATTTTATTTGCGGCCTTGACTTTTGTTGATGCATTGAGTTGAGTAGTGACTTGACATTTGCATTTTTTTTATTTTTCTACTTTTCACCTTAGTTGAATCCGGCTTGGATTTGACCTTGTGCATAATGACTTTGTTTTATGGCACTTGTGTTGAACCCGTCTTTTTATTTTGGGTTTGACCTTGTGCTCACCTGTCACTGTAACATTATCAAGTGTATATCGGTGTGCACGGCCTTGTGGCATGTACAGTGATACACTGTGCATGTCACATTGTTCGTGTGTGATGAATTCAAATATAAATCATGACGAACAACCCAAATCACTGAGGCGAATATTATTTTCAAAATCCATATTTAATTTTATATTGCAAAAATATTTCTTTTTCAATTTTACTACGTTAGTATATGTTTGCAGATTGCTCAGATGCTGGATTCTAACTGGAATGAAGTTGAAGATAAAATACGAGTGTGAGTGATATGTAGTGAGGAATTTATGTAAATTAAATTGTGATGTAATTAGAATCAAAATTGTATATGTATAGTGAGAGCTTGAATTTGTAATATTCAAAAATGTAATAAATATTTGTTTGAATAAAATTTCTGTTTGAATTCAATTCTTTAATTTTATTCGGCAAATATTTATTTAATCTACGAAAAATAAAATAGTACATTAACAAATACATTAAACGAATGTTTATATGTTTATTATCATCAAACAAAAATCATATAAGCGCATATTCAACACAGACATCTGAAACGTTAGATTCAGACGTCTGAATATTCTTCTAGGAAGATTTTTATTCCCAGATTCAGACGTCTGAATCTATATTTCAGACGTCTGAATTGGTTCGTTTGGAACCAGAAAGGAAATAGGCTAAAAAGTGCCTATTTCAGATGTTTGAAATCAAGGATGCAGACGTCTGAATTCTATTTTGGAAAATATTTTATTTTCCAGATTCAGACGTCTGAACCCTTGATTTCAGACGTTTGAATCTGCAGTCTTTTGCCTATATTTCCTATTTTTTTTGAATTTCCAACTTTAATTGATTCGTGTTGATTCCCTTTTGTTGTTATCATTTATTATTGATTTTGATTACATTTTGTTTGTGATTTTTGGGAATATCCATTTTGATGGATTCGGTATCGATTTCTTTGGATTTTATTCACGTCTTTGAATGCGAATTTTGATGATTGATTGTTTCTACAATCATTTCTATGATTTGTCACTTTAAAAATATAAAGATATCAATACTAGTAGTAAATATCAAAACCCTTTCGTCAAAGCAATCTTCAACACTATTTTATTACCAAACTTGTTTATAAAACCGTTTTCCGATCCATTAGTATATACAAACTTTTACCTCGCTCGGATGAGAAATCTAATTAAACGACTTAGTAAAAAAAGTGGTATGAAACGCTTGCTTTCACTTCGTTGGTTAATTCTTGGACTTGTTCGATTGAACCTCTTGTGACAATTTTCTAGTGAAGATTTACTTTGTTCGTAAATATTTAAGTTAAGCAAGTGGTTATGGGACACGAGGCTAAGCTTTTATATTTACTAGCTTAGTGTAATTGACACTTCTCGTTGATCATGATGATCATCTTATGATTTAGACTAGCAATTGTGCGATGTCTCTTTGTTTGCAAGGTTAGACTAGCCCTCATTGGTGTGATTCCGACTCACACATATCTCTTTGTCTACAAGGTTAGTCTTGACACCATTCGTGTGATTCCACTCATACATGCCTTTTTGTTGCAAGGTTAGGCTAGACACCATTTGTGTGATTCCACTCACACATACCTTTTTGCTTTTTGGTTAGCCTAGACCTCATCTGGGTGATTCCGACTCACCCATATGGGGTAGCTCCCCATGGTTTTCGGACCGTCATGTGATAGGCCTCTTTCCCTTTTTCTGTGATTTATGGATTTCTTATGTTGATTTCTGGAATTTATGTCATTGACTTGTTATGAGTACAAGTTTAGGGTAAGGTGCCCTCTTTGGATATTTGAGAAGATTCTTGTGATATTGATTTATCTCTTATTGATTGATCTTCTGTTGATCATCATTTGCATACTTATAGTAGTATGTCAGTATGGATATTTTATGTTTATGCCATATCTTTTATTTTATACCATGTCATCTGATATTTATAGCTAGACTGATCCGTATATTATTTTCTTAAATAATACTCGGGTCATGTTACAGGTGCTTCTGCTTGACTTCTTCTCGGGATTTGCTACTCTGACTTTTGGCTAACTATTTAGATTAGCAATTTTTGTCACTTGAGATATAGGTTCATAGTTGTATTCGTTTGTATAGCACGTGTTGCTATTCTTTTGTATTATTGTGGATCTTTTTGACCACTACTCTGATGTACACTTTCATGTGTTAGTTATATATTCATATCTTCTTCCGCCTTTGTGATATGGATGTCTGTGTCTGATTTGTGTTATGCTTATTTCTATGTTTGTTTCCGAAGATTGTTATAGCCAATATGTAGTGGCTTTGAGTTCGTATCGGTGTGTCGGACTTCCTCCCGAAATCAAATGCGTTATACTATCCGACATAGCGGTGCTCGCACAAAGCAATTGCACGGATGGTCGCTCCTCAACAGCCTTATTCTCCGTGCTAGTTGAAAGCATTGCTCCGTAGTGTTCTTGGCTAGCATGGGTATAGAGGTGGGGCGTCACAGTTTGGTATCAGAGCCAATCGTTGGAACAATATAGAATAATTTAACAAGGATCACCGTCCTAAGTCCACCATAGGAGTTATGTCTTAGGATTAATTCGAATCGTCGTACCGATTCATCCTATATCCTTTATGATTCCTTGTTTTATCTAGCAAGATTGCTTGATATTCATTAGTGAATAATCTTCTTCTTTCTCTTCTTTCTTTCTTAAGGAAGAGAAATGGTTAGACCTGGTCGTCCCAGAGCTGGACCATCTAGTGCTCCACCCCAAGATGGAGTTTTTATGACTACCCAGCAACTTGTTGACCTTGTCACGAATGCTCAAGCAGCTGGTTCTAATCCGGAAGCTACTCACCCTAAATCTGGGTTTGCACGTTTGTGCAATGATTACACCAACCTGGGTGGGAAGCCATTTAAAGGTTCTGAAACTATCATCGAGGTCCAGGCTTGGTTGAGGACCTACGATCGAATCTTCATTCGCATGAATCTCGTCGATCTTCACCATGTTCAGGTGGCTTCCAGTATGCTCCAAGAGAGAGCATTGGACTGGTACGAACTTCTTATTTATAATGTTAATGAAGCGGATCTCACCTGGGAGCAATTCTGGACACGTTTCGAGTTAAAATTTGTACCAGAAGCGGAGAAGGTAACTCTGGCTCGATGCTTTATAGACCTTGTTTAAGGTGAGTCCTCTGTGACTTATTACGTCGCAGCCTTTGATTCGCTTTCCAAATATGGGGCTGAATACATCAACACCCCGTTGAAGAAGAACTAGAGGTTCGTTTATGGCTTAAACAAAAGCCTCAAGAAGCCATTACTTCTTAAGTTAGAAGTTCCTTTCGACCAACTTATAGATATCGCTCTTCGTTTGGAAGAGGCTGATAAAGAAAGTGATGTTGAAGTAGTAGCTTCCAAACCCAACTTCAACAACAAAAAGAGGCCCAGTAAATTCAAAGGCCCTTATCCCAACAAAAAGGGTAAGCAAGCAACCCCTGCGGAAAAGTCTCCTTCTCTTAGTGGTGCGAGATGCTTCAACTGTGGATCTGGGGATCATTTTGCGAATAAGTGCTCTAAGCCCAAATCTTGTCGCTATTGTAAGAGCCCGGATAATTACATACATTAATGCCTTAAACGTGAAGGCAAGAAGGAGGGAAACTTAAATGTTGCTCAAGCCCCTGGCAACACATCTCGTGGTCAAGGTATATCTCATTCTATCCTTGATGGTATTATTATATTTCGTGATCAACCTATTCGAGTTCTATTTGATAAGGGTGCATCCCACTCTTTTATACCAAAAGAACTTGTCGATACCTTTTCGTTAAGTGTTGTTGCTTTAATGACTTCTTTAAGAATTGTCAATCCGGTTGGTGGATCCGCAACTCTTAGTTTGCTTTGTAAAGATGTGGAGATTATGTTATGCGATTTTTCCTTCCTAGCCGATTTGCATGTCATGCGTTATTTTGGCTTTGGAATGATTTTGGGAATGGATTGGCTTAACCGTTATGAAGCTCACATCCTATGTCCCGAGCGGACTATTCATCTCCGACACCCGCAATCTGTAAAGCAGATTTCTATTATTCTTAAAGATTCGGATTCTCCTTTGACTGCATCTTTATATTCTTTAAATCCTCGTGATGACGATAATGATGATGAAAAAGATGTCATTGCTCTTATTCACGTTGTTCGTGAATTTTCCGATATATTTGAGCCCGTTTTAGGATTGCCACCTAAGCGAGCAATTGAGTTCAAAGTTAATCTTATCCCTGGAGCTTAACCTATTACTCGTCCTCCTTATCGCATGTCTAATAAGGAGAATGAGGAGATGCGCAAACAATTATCCAAATTGGTGACGAAGCAATTTATTCGACCTTGTTCCTCGCCTTAGGGAGCTTCGGATATTTTCGTGAAGAAATTCGATGGTACACTTAGACTTTGCGTTGACTACCGCAAGCTTAATGATCTTACTATCAAAAATAAATATCCTTTACCTCAGATTGATGATCTATTTGACCAACTTAGCGGTGCTAGAGTCTTTTCACAATTGGACTTGGCTACCGGTTTTCATCAGCTTCGTATTGCTGAGGATAGCTTCCTTTGACATCGTTCCGTACCCGTTATGGATCTTATGAATGGCTTGTTGTGCCATTTGGTTTAACGAATTCTCCGGCTTATTTCGTTGACCTTATAGATCGAGTTTTCAAAGATTTTATCGATTGATTTATCCTCATCTTCATTAATGATATTCTTGTGTATTCAAAAACCGAGGAGGAACATGAAAAGCATCTTCGGATTGTGTTGGAAACTCTTAGGAGTAATCATTTAAAAGCAAAATTTTCTAAATGCCATTTTTGGCAATCTCGTGTGAAGTTTCTCGGTCATATTATTTCCGAATCCGGAATTTCCGTGGATCCTTCAAAGATTGAAGCGATTCAAGATTGGAAAAGACTTGAGAGTGTGACTGAAATCCGTAGCTTTCTCGGATTTTCGGTCTATTACCGTCATTTTATTAAAGACTTTTCTAAAATTGTCGTGCCTCTCACTAGCTTAACAAAGAAAGGTGTAAAATACGTTTGGTCGGACAAATGTGAAGCTTCTTTCCAGAAATTAAAGGAACTCCTTTCCGATGCTCCTATTCTTGTGACTCCCGATGGAAACCAAGATTTTATTGTTTATACCAATGCTAGTCGCATTGGTTTAGGTGCCGTTCTTATGCAAAAAGAACGTGTTATTACTTATGCTTCTAGGCAATTGAAGCCGGTCGAGACTAGATATCCCACACATGATTTAGAACTCGCGGCTATTGTTTTCGCTCTTCGGATTTGGCGCCATTATCTTTTAGGAGAGAAATTTGTTCTTTATACCGATCATAAGTCTTTGAGGTATTTATTTTCTCAAAAGGAACTTAATTTACGTCAACAACGTTGGCTCGAGTTCCTTGCTTCTTATGACCTTGATATTCTTTATACCCCCAGTATCTCGAGATCTTATCCACATGTGAGATTCGAGACTGCGTATCCGATTTATTCTCATCATTTGTTTTATGCAGCCTTGAGGCTCATCCTTCTCTTTTAGACCGCATTCTTGAAGCTCAAAGGCTAGATCCCGACTTGGCTCTTCTTGGCCAAAATTTTAAGGATAGAATTGATATTGAAGGTTTGAAAGACTTTGATATTGATTCTCATGGCGGCATTCAGAAATTTGGTAGACTTATCGTGCCAAATATTAGTGATCTTCGAAAAGACATTTTAGAAGATTCCCATCGTTCTAAATTTACCATTCATCCCGGTAGTAGTAAAATGTACGCGGATATGAAGCGACTTGATTATTGGAAGGGAATGAAACTTGATATCGCTAACTTCGTTAAGTGTTGCAGGACTTGCCAACTCATTAAGGCCGAACATTAAAGGCCCGGTGGGTTATTGCAACCTTTAGAAATTCCAATTTGGAAGTGGGACCAAATTTCCATTGATTTTATTGATGGCCTTCCCCGTTCTCGTTCGAGTCATGATAGCTTATGGATGATTATTGACAGACTTACTAAATCTACCCATTTTATTCCCGTTCGGTCTAACAGAACCATTCCTTTTTTGGCCAAACTTTTTGTCATAGAAATTGTTAAATTGCATGGAGTTCCTACTTCTATTGTCAGCGATCGTGATCCATTGTTTACTAGTGGATTCTAGAATATTCTTCAAAAAGATTTAGGAACGAAGCTTAATTTTAGCATCGCTTATCACCCCCAGTCCGATGGACAAACCGAGCGTGAGAATCAAACTCTTGAAGATCTTCTTCGTGCTTCTGTGCTTGATTTCGGTGGAAGGTGGGAAGATCATATTCCTCTTGTTGAATTTTCCTATAATAATAGCTTCCAATCTAGTATTGGTATGGCACCTTTCGAGGAACTATACGGAAGTCCATGTCGATCTCCTTCTTGTTGGCTTGAGGCCGGTGAGAGACTGGTTTTAGGTCTAGACTTTATTCGTGATTCCACAGAAAAGATTGAACTTATTCGACCTAGGATGAAAGAAGCCCAGAGTAGACAAAAATCCTATGCCGATAATCGAAGAAGGAGATTAGAATTTTCTGTTGGAGATCTTTTTTTTATTCGTGTTTCACCAATGAAAGGTGTTGTACGTTTCAGTCGGTCGGGAAAGTTAGCACCTCGATATATTAGGCCATTTCCTTTCACTGAACGTATTGGTTCCATGGCTTATCGCCTATCATTACCGGCTCAGTTTTCTGCCATGCATGACGTGTTTCACGTTTCTCAATTACGAAATGTCTTCGAGATTTCGATTCTATTCTTGAGCCCGGTGTTGTGGAAGAGATTGAAGTTTCGCCTAATTTAACTTATGACTAGCATCCTATTCGAATTATTGCTTCGGAGGTCAAACGCCTACGAAATAAAGATTTCCCGCTTGTGAAAGCTCAATGGTCTTCAAATCCTAAGGATTGTTCTTGGGAATCTAGAGAGTTCATCAAACGAACACATCCAGACTTACTATCCCGCACTCTTTAAGGTGAACCTTTTATTTCAGATTTCTTTTGTGTTTAATATGCTCTCTTGGTTGTTACTATATATCTTCTTCTTAAATATTGCGAGGACGCAATTTTTTTAAGGAGGGGAGTCTGCAAAAACCCGCATATTTGTCGATTTTATATTTAAATATTTTATCGACACTCGGAATTTAGTCCGAAAAGCTACTTTTTGCATACGGTCGAATTAGGACTCGGGTCCACTTCCATTGAGTTCAAAACGCCTTTTGTGATCTTTTTGAGTATAAACTTTGATATGTTTGGAGTTAGAGGAATTTTGCCACTTTTTACTTAGGGCTTTGGTTTGGCCTAAGCCCAATAACTCCACTTATGTATTCAGCCCCAACCCTCTCCTCTTCATTTACTTCCTTTCTATTTTCCTAATACTCAAGCTTTTATAACAATGGAGAGTGGAATGGGAAATTGAAACTCAAGCCCTATTATTCTTTTGCAAATCAAGCTCTAGCTCCAAACTAATAGAAGAACCCATTGGTAAGCCTTCTCTTCATCTTCTCCAACTCCTTCTCTCTTGAATTTCAGAAATTCCTAAACCTAACTTTGGGAATGTTCTTCTTTTTTAGCATAGATTCAAGCTCGTTTGAGCTGTGTTGAAGAGTAGTTGATTCTCCCTTTGCTTTCAAGCTTCTTCTTCATTTGTTTGGGTTCAAAGGTGAGATTTTTATCTCACATCTTTGTCTATAGTTATCTTCAATTGTTAGGTATGAATTCCTAACACTTATTCTTGTGCGATTGATTTTGGTTTGGATTGATTTGATGTATATTCCAATTTTTGGTGTTTTGAAATCAAAATCTATGAAAATCCTATTATGGATATTTGGACATTGATATTTGAGGCGTATCGAAGAGCCTTTAAGACTGGGTTGTCGCATGGCATAAATCCTTAGTCGTCTTTGCTCGTCCGATCGCTTCCGGTATTTATTTCGGCCATTTTTGGTCTAAGTTCAGAGAATGCCCTGAACCCCAGTTTCAGACGTCTGAAACGTTAGATTCAGACGTCTGAATATTATTCTGGGAATATTTTCATTCCCAGATTCAGACGTCTGAATCTATATTTCAGATGTCTGAATTGGTTCGTTTGGAACCAGAAAGGAAATAGACTAAAAAGTGTCTATTTCAGACGTCTGAAATCAAGGATTCAGATGTCTGAATTATGTTTTGGAAAATATTTTATTTTCCAGATTCAGACGCCTGAACCCTTGATTTCAACGTCTTAATCTGCAGTCTTTTTCCTATATTGCCTATTTTATTTGAATTTCCAACTTTAATCGATTCGTGTTGATTCCCTTTTGTTGTTATTATTTATTATTGATTTTGATGACATTTTCTTCGTGATTTTTGGGAATATCCATTTTGATGGATACGGTATCGATTTCTTTGGATTTTATTCACGTCTTTGAATGTGAATTTTGATGATTGATTGTTTCTACAATCACTTCTATGATTTGTCACTTTAAAAATATAAAGGTTTCAATACTAGTAGTAAATATCAAAACTGTTTCGTCAAAGCTATCTTCAACACTATTTTATTACCAAACTTGTTTATAAAACCATTTTCCGATCTATTAGTATACACAAACCTTTACCTCCCTCGGATGAGAAATCTAATTAAACGACTTAGTAAAACAAGTGGTATGAAACGCTTGCGTTCACTTCGTCAGTTAATTCTTGGACTTGTTCGATTGAACCTCTTGTGACAATTTTCTTGTGAAGATTTACAGTTTGTTCGTAAATATTTAAGTTAAGCAAGTGGTTATGGGACACGAGGCTAAGCTTTTATATTTACTAGCTTAGTGTAATTGACACTTCTCGTTGATCATGACGATCATCTTATGATTTAGACTAGCAATTGTGCGATGTCTCTTTGTTTGCAAGGTTAGACTAGACCACATTGGTGTGATTCCGACTCACACATATCTCTTTTCCGCAAGGTTGGTCTAAACACCATTTGTGTGATTCCACTCACACATACATTTTTGTTGCGAGGTTTGGCTAGACACCATTTGTGTGATTCCACTCACACATACCTTTTTGCTTTTTGGTTAGCCTAGACCTCATCTGGGTGATTCCGACTCACCCATATGGGGTAGCTCCCGATGGTCTTCGGACCGTCAAGTGATAGGCCTCTTTCCCTTTTTCTGTGATTTATGGATTTCTTGTGTTGATTTTTTGAATTTATGTCATTGACTTGTTATGAGTACAAGTTTAGGGTATGATGCCTTCTTTGGATCTTTGAGAAGATTCTTGTGATATTGATTTATCTCTTATTGATTGATTTTCTGTTGATCATCATTTGCATACTTATAGTAGTATGTCAGTATGGATATTTTATGTTTATGCCATATTTTTTTTATATACCATGTCATCTAATATTTATAGCTAGACTGATCCGTATATTATTTTCTTAAATAATACTCACGTCAGACCGAGATGTTACAGTTGCTTCTGCTTGAATTCTTCTCGGGATTTGCTACTCTGACTTTTGGCTAACTATTTAGATTAGCAGTTTTTGTCGTATACACTTGAGATATAGACTCATAGTTGTATTCTTTTGTATAGCACGTGTTGCTATTCTTTTGTATTATTGTGGATCTTTTTGACCACTACTCTGATGTACACTTTCATGTGTTAGTTATATATTCATATCTTCTTCCGCCTTTGTGATATGGATGTTTGTGTCTGATTTGTGTTATGCTTATTTCTATGTTTGTTTCCGAAGATAGCCACTGTGTAGTAGCTTTGAGTTTGTATCGGTGTTTCGGACTTCCTCCCGAAATCAAATGCGTTATACTATCCGACATAGCAGTGCTCGCACAAAGCAATTGCACAGATGGTCGCTCCTCAACAGCCTTATTCTCCACGCTAGTTGACAGCATTGCTCCGTAGTGTTCTTGGCTAGCGTGGGTATAGAGGTGGGGCGTCACAAGGGTAGATATGCAAATTATGCACACGAGCTGGTGGTAACGCAGCAGCCACTACGCCCACCCCGAACAACACTCCAAAATCAAGGGGTGCACCCAATCGATCACAACAGTAATAGAATGGTATCAAAGAAGCGTGTCCGGCCAAAGGTGCTTCCTCTTTTGGCCCGAGATCGCTCCTGTTTTAGCCACCTTAAGCCAACTCATGGGAGTCAGGTCGACGTAATGTACCTCAGGAACGTCGTCACCATCCTACTTCATTCTGGAATCTCCACCGCGTACACAGTTGTTAAAGTGGTTTTCGGTATCGACAGAGAGTATGTCCGTATCCAATCCTGGTCTCTTTAACAACCAATCGTTATTATAACCCGTGGTTATAATTTGAAAATGGTATTTATATTTCAAAAATCAAGTATCATTTCAAATCCATTTCAAAATATAAAAATATCACATGTTTTAAATCCACATTCTTTTTACATAAAATATCATTTCAACTCACATTTCAACATAGTTTATTTCAAAAAAAATTACTTCATTTAAATCATTAAAAATGAAGTTATTACATTTAAAAATTAAATTTCCAAAATTTTAAAATTTCCAAAGTTCATTCATTCACTTAAATTTATCAAAACATCGAAAATTCATCTTTCGCAGCACTAAGAAAATGCTACGGAAAGTTATGTTTAAAACAGTTCAATTTAATAAAAGACATCATTTAAAATGCGGTAATGGGGTTACTTTAGTTCCAAATAAAAATTAGTTAAATTTAGAAATTACAGCACTTACAAAGTGCTATAATAACCCTTTATTAAAATTTAGCCGTTTGGTTCATTTACATCAACTACAGCATTTACAAGTGTTGTAATATCATTTACATTAGAAATAATAGCATTACAACAATTGCTGTTAATTAACTTTCAAATATCCAATAGAACTTCATAAACCATAAAACTTTATTTATATCATTTTAAACTTATAAAATCATACATTTTCACATTTAAACCATCATTTAATTTTCCTTAAATTCATGATTTTATAAAGTTAAATTTCTATTCAAAAATCAATATTTAATAATAATTCACTTATTAAATTCCAACGCTCGATTTCAATTCATATAATTAAATTTTTAACTTAACAATTAAGTTTAAATTTTCAAATATAACTTAATTTCATTTTATTTACTTAACTTAAGAATTCACTTTTAAACCAAATTCACAAATTTCCAATTTAAGTTATATTTCAAAATTCAACTCAATATTCATTTATTTAACATTTTAAATTTATTCAAAAATCATTAATATATTATAAAAATCATTTTAAATTCAAAATATGCTAAATTTATCATAATTTCCAACTTAAATTTAGATTCCAATTATCACCAAATTATAATTTCCAAAATAACTTACATTTCAGGTTTTCTAACTTTACCATTAATTTATTTCACTTACAAATTTTCAGAAAATCAATAATACTTTACAAAATCATCTTTAATTAAGTTTAAATCAAAATATTATAATATCTACATTTCTATAATATTTTAAAATTTTTAGAAAAACTTATACTAACTGCGGGTTTGTATTTCATTTTCTAACCTAGGAAAAGTGATACGGATAATATATCATTTCAGTCCGTAACGTACAAAGAAAACCCGGGTTTTATCATTTCAAACCTGCAGTCCCAAGTAAATGAAATATTTTGAAAATTGTTCAGGCCTATCATTTCAGCCCATAACGATTTTCCCCTATTCTATCCGTTCTGGTATGTATTATTCCAACCCATAGTGATTCTAATCTAAAGGGAACTTACAGTGTGATAAACTGATATAAATAAAAGAATAGCATCATATAACAGTAACAAATGATATAACAGGTGTATAAGCATGGGTGAACGTCATATAATCATAATGTAGCAGGTGTAATATGGTGATGTATTTTACAGATTCAAATGTGATCGATTTACAGGTCATATAAGTATAATACTGTCTGGTGAGAATAACTCACTGGTATAAGTTGGAGACACAACCAAAACACACAACAACGATCTTCAGAGGCACGAAAGAACGACAATGATTTGAGATTAAGAGAGACAAATATTAATTGCCTTGAACACATTCAAACAAAACAATATAACTAACATAAGTTTTCAACCCAATATAATAAAACAATGTTAGAAATAAATGCATAAACAAAGCTAAAAGCTTTTGCACTTGCTTTCAACAACATATGCTACAGCCCTAGGTCAGATTTGCACGGCCAAAGCATGGGTTTGGATCTGGTTTGGTTTCAAATGGGTTCGGCCTATCATGTATTAAATGGAGTAGAGATATGTGCACATGAAACTACGACTACAAGGCAACACACAATGGATTCATGCAACGTATGGGCTCGGCCAAAGCAACCAGTGGCACAACCAGGTTCAGGTGCAGTCAGGGGATGATGTGGCAAAGGTTGTAGGTCAGGTTTGAGGTGGTGGAGTGGGGTAGGTGGCGGCCAAGGGGCTGTTAGAGGTGGTGGAACCTAGATGTGCTCGGCCATGAACATATAATTGAAGTTTGGTGCATTTTGTGACGTATCCACCTCATAGGGTGGCTCGACTTGGCTAGAAGGTTGGAGAGGAGGTGGCGGTGGCTGGTTCGGGTGGTGGTGGAGCCGGCAACATGGCTGGAGTGGTGTGGCCGAACCTAAAGATGAAGAGCACGCGCAAATTAAAAGAACAAAACAATGAAAAAGTAAACAAAGAAAGACAGCTTTTACCAAAAAAAAATTGCAAAGAGGAATGGCCGAAAGTTACTTGAGTTTAAGAAAGAAAATGATTCACGTGAAAATGAATGGTGTAGTCGGCTGAAAGGTAGGAGTTAAGGCAGCAAAAGTTGAAAAGATGTTGGTTGAAATGAAGAGGTGTGAATACAAAAGGCCTTAAGCAAATGAAAGGTCACAAAACTCTTCCAATTTCCACCATTTCTTTTGAATTTTAAAATAACTGAAAAATATGTATAAATTTAGATAAGAACGCAAAAATTTAGCAAATAAACAAAAATAAATAAATAAATATTAATTATATATAATTGAATTAAGAAAAAAAGCAAAAATTGTAAACTAGTCTTAAAATTTTGAAAATCAAAGCAACAAATTTTGGAAAAGTTCTATGTACTTGAAAAATATCTATAAATAAAGATAAAAACACAAAAATAAAATGCATTCACAAAAATAAATAAATAAATTTTAATTAAATATAATTTAAATGAAGAAAATAGTAGAAAAATGGAAGCTAGCCTTTAAAAATAGAAAATAAATGTAATAAATTATGGAAAATTTTTATTATCACTTTAAAAATATTTATAAATGAAATCTTACAAATAAATAAAATTTAAAATAGTTTCAAACAAAATAAAGTCAAGTTTAAAATTATGTTCAAAAATCTAGAGTTGTTGCAGAGACTTTCAAAAGGACCGAATCTCCAACCGAGAATTCCAGATTTCTATGCCTTTTGACCGTGTAACTTCTCTGCCTACTCCAGGATTCCTTTCGCTTCTTCCTAATCATATCAACCTTCTTTGAGGCTTTTCGTACATTATTAGGACCAAGTATTAACTGATCTCCGGTCTTTATCCAACGTGTTGGTGACTTGCATGGGCGACCATATAGAGCTTCATATAGTGCCATGCTAATACTAGCTTTATAGCTGTTGTTATAGGAGAACTCTACTAAATGAAAAAGAATTTCCCTTGAGCCTCCAAAGTCTAGAATACATGCTCTTAGAAGGTCTTCCAAAACATGATTGATTCTTTTTGTCTGTCCGTTAGTTTGGGGATGATATGCAGTGCTTATACTCAGCTTCGTTCCTAGAGCTATATGTAATGCTTTGCAGAACCGATTGGTAAACATTGGATCCTGATTGCTTTCTATACTGCTTGGAACTCCATGCAATCGGATAATCTCTTTCATATATATCTCTTCAAGGCTTGAAGCAGTCCTTATTGGCTTTACAAGAATGAAGTGTGCAATTTTAGTTAATCGATCTATGATAACCCAAATGCCTTTCTTTCCCTTCCTCGTTGGAGGTAAGCCATCAATGAAATCCATTGATATTTGATCCCATTTCTGAGTTGAAATTTCCAGATGTTGAAGTCACCCTGTAATTTTTTGTTGGTTGCTCTTGACTTGTCGACAATTTGTGCATCAGCTAGCAAAAATAGATATGTCCCTTTTCACACTTCTCCACCAAAAGGTTCGTTTTACATCTTTGTACATTTGATTAACTCTCAGATGAATGTAAATTTTGGATTTGTGGCAATCTGCTAACACCTCATGCCTAAGATTTTCCACCTATGGAACACAAATTCGCCTATTCAATCGCAATACGCCACGGTTATCTACTACAAAGCTCGAATTCTACCCTTTATATATAAATATGTCCTTTAGGAATCGATCTTTTTTTAGCTTGTTGGTAATTATTTCCAAAAGTGTTGGAGTTCCACCAAATAAGAAATAATAGCATTTTTCCTACTCAACGCATCTGCTACTACGTTGGCTTTCCCGGGTGTATATAGAACATCCAGATTATAACATGTGAGAAATTCTAACTAATGCCTCTGCTTCATGTTTAATTCTTTTTGAGTGAAAAGGTATTTCAAAAATTTGTGATACATGAAGAGATTAAACTTTCCACCTGGCAAATAATTCCTCCATATTTTTAATGCGAACACAACGATTAATAACTCTAAGTCGCGTATTGCATAATTCTTCTCACGAGTCTTTAGCTGCCTACTTGCATATGCGATTGCCTTCCCTTCTTGCATTAGAACTGCACCAACTCCTTCCCCACAAATATTTGTATAAATGGTTTGTCCATACTTGCATATATAATTGCTAGAACTGGAGCGGTTGTTAACCTCGTTTTAAGTTCCTTCAAATTTAGGAGTCCAAATAAATGCAGCATCCTTCTTGTCAACTTTATTAGGTGATAGGAAATCTTTGAAAAGTATTGAATGAATATTTTGCAATATCCTGCCAAAACTAAGAAGCTATGAATTTATTTAGGTGTTTACGGCTGCTTCCAATTTTGAACGGTTGCAACCTTTATAGGATCTACTGAAATTTCGCCCCTTGACACTATATGTTCAAGGAATCTTACCACTTTCTCCCAAAAGTGGCATTTTGAGAATTTGGCTTTTAGCACATTATTCCTCAATATTTCCAACACAATTTGTGGATGCCTTTCGTGTTCTTCTGTCTAGAATAGATAAGGATGTCATCGATAAAGACTAATATGAATTTATTGAGTACATCTCTAAATACTCAATTCGTAAGGTCCACAAAATAAGCGGGTGCATTGGTCAATAAAAAGGCATAACCAACCACTCGAAGAAAGTATTCGAACCATTAAATGCAGTTAGATGGATGTATTCTTCTGCGATCATTAGTTGATGGAATCCCGTGGCAAGATCCATTTTCAAGAACTCTCAAGCACTATGTAACTGATCAAACAAGTCATCTATTCGGGGTGGGGGTACTTTTTCTTAGTCGTTTGCTTATTCAGATCTCGATAGTCTACACACAACCTTAAAGATCCATCTGAATTAGCAACAAAAAATACCACCAATTCCCAACTTGAACAGCAAGCTCTTATCAAACCTCTCTTTAATAGTTCCTTGGTTTAGTTATTTAATTCATCCCTCTCCTTTGGAGCTATCCTTCGATCAGATTGTTTGATTGGCTTTACACCAAGGATTAGATCGATATGAAACTAGATTTCCCGATGTAGGGGTAAGCTCTTTACTTCTTCAAAAACGTCTATGAATTCTACAATAATAGGCATCGTTTCTAGTTCTTTTTGGGTTGAATCAAAGGCACAAAGAAAAGTATCCCTCGTTGGACTAAGATCTTCGTAAGATATTTCTATAAATTTCTCAAAGTTGGTCCATAAAGATATTGTCACTCTATCACAATCCGGAACATCTTTATACTTAGTAAACCAATCCATACCGAGTAAAATTTTAAATCTAATAAAATCCAAGACAAATATGTCAAAAGCAAATTTATGGGAAGAGTTGGAAATTTGGACCTTTTCATAATTCATACAAAGGTTAGTAGTAATACCTATAGGATTTGTCTCGTGGATAGGGGTATCAACTAATTTAGGGTCAAGTTTTAGTTCATCTACGGTTTCTTTAGCAATAAAACTATGAGAAGCTCTTGTTTCAAATAATACTCTAACTAAAAAATCTTTGATAAAAATATTACCTTCCAAAACTCCCTTGCCCTTCACGTCTTGAGAGGTTGAAGGTTCATCCATTACAGCATAAACTCTAGTTTGTTCTTCCCTCCTTATAATTGGACAATCCTTTATCAAATGCCCTAGTTGATGAAAATTATAACATTTCCTTGGTGGTCTCCTGCGAACCTTGGGGTCGTTGTAATTAGGTACCAGGTAGCACTTTTGTTGGAAATTATAACATGTAGCATCCTTCAAATAATTACCTTGCGACCTCCTCCAGATTTGCCTTGACCTAGCTTTGTCCCACTATGATTGGACATCGTCTTCTTCCAGTTGTTGTTATTGGCCTGAGCTACCACCGGATTCTTCTTATCCAATGATTCGTAATGAAATCCTATATCCACCAAGTCTATAAACGATCCTTTTACTAAGTAGTCATCCTTCTCTGGTACTTCTCGCTCATCTCGTAAATAAACTTCTCGTTTTTCTTTAAATGCATGCCAATCAGACCAGGCCTAAAATAAGATAATTCATTGAATTTTTTTGCATATTCCTCAACAGTCATTTTGTCCTGCTTCAGATCCATAAAGCATCTATAAAGAAGAGGTTTTTCGGCTGTTGGAATATACTGTTCCTCCAAGACTTCCTTAAACTTCTCCAATGAGAAATTATCTTCCAATTCTATTAGATTAATGAACTCGCACCAAGCCAAAGCACCTTCCTATAGTTATTAGGAGGCCAAGAACCTCTTCTACTCATTACTAATATCCAATGCCATAAAGATTCTTTAACATGATTTGATCCAAGTGTAACGACCTGAAATTTTTGGATGTTTGAAATCGGGATATTTAATTGATTTTAAATATTTAAAGGTTAATTTTTAACTTGAATTCAAATTATCTCTATTTATTTGATAATTAAATTATTGAATTAAATAATTTGAAGTTGGGTAAATTGTTGAATCTGAAATTCTAAGCAAGTTTAAAATAATTTAAAGGCTTGCAAAATTTATATTGATAGTACTGAAAATAGTAAAAGTGTTTTTTAAATTGAATTTAAATTAAATTATATCATTTAAATCTAATCCAGCTTCACTGGATCCGTAATAGTTAGTTATTATCGGATATCAATTTTCGTAGCAATCGGAGTTGTCGTTTGACCCTGGCATCTCAAAACGCATAGAAATTATTTTAATCGATTTAATTTAAAAGTGATCGCTCATTTCCGTAACTCACACATATGATTGAATTAACCTTCGAAACACGTTCCATTGTGTTCGGAACGTGGGTAAAACCTTATATTCGCCTAGCGGCATGCCTCGATAGGAGATCGAAATTTTTGGCTTCGTTTTCGAGGCGATTTATAATTTAAGCAAGATAAATGTGTTTGGTCCAGTCAACTATTTTTATTCCTTCTCCAGTACGCCAGCTTGTACTCGTTCTAACACACTACCATTCCATCGGTCCTTTAAATTGCAATGTCTTCTCCCTCCTTTCTTTTCAAGCTGGAATTGCGTATTAAAAATAACATTATTTCCATCCAAAAACGAACTCAGTAGCCTCTATATTAAATGGGCGAAGAAAACAAAATATAAATAATAATGGCTTCTCCTCAAATCGTTAATCACCTCATCTCGAAAAATTTAGCACTCGTGAAAAATCGAATCGATTTCGATTCAAGCCCTAGGGTCGAGCATCCTAATTGTCAAATCGAGAATCATCAGCTCGAGGGGTCATACGAGGTTCGTTCTCATTCATCGAGTACGCGAGTGCGACTGGCCGCGAGGCCGTGGAAGGAAGGCGCATAGAACGGCATCGGGGTGCTCAATTCGTGGGATGAGTGTCGCGAGATTTGGTTTTCGCGCGCGAGTGGCCTGAGGAGTCATTCGCAAGGAGGTGTGGAAGGGTGGCTCAGCCTCAGGAGGAAATGGCAGCGGCATGCGCAAGCCAGAGACGATCGAGAGTGGTAGAGGGGGGTCGCGTGAGGTTGGAATTTTTTCTCTGAGGTTTTCGCTTTTGTTAATTATCTTGATTGATTTAGTAAAAACTTATACTTACAAATTGAGGAAATAATATGTAAAGCGATTCCAGTTGTAAATTGATGTTCACATACATATATAAACATGAAAGAGAAATTATAAGTTAACAATAAAATAGCAGGTATATGTATACATAGTTATTTTAATAATGTATATGTATATATATGAATTTATACAGCGAACACAAAAGATTATTTTGAAAATAAATAGTGTATATATATATATGTATATATATTTATGTAAAGTAAGATTTTTTTTACCCGTATAGTTTATTTTGGAAATAAAATAAAGTATACATATGCACATTTTTAAAATTTACTAACTTATTTTATAATAAGATATTTTGGATGATTAATTTGTTTTATTAACCTATTTAACTATTTTTACGGAAGGATTGTAATAAGGGAAGCAGTTAAAATAAATCATTATTAAGTAATTAATAAAATGAGATAAATGGTCCGATTATTTCAAATATTAAGAAATCCATATAATGCTTATACAAGGTCAAAAATCGTGAAGCCAGTCGGGATTGAATTGGATCGCGAATGAAAAAGGTGAGTTAATCTCACTCACTCATTTGGAATACCCTATATATTTAAATAGTTAAATTTAAAGTATTGATTGAATGATTAAATTGACTGGATGTGATATTGTGCGCGCGCGCGCGTGTGTGTGTGTCTATATATATATATATATATATATATATATATATATATATATATATATATATATATATATATATATATATTGGAGCGATTGATTATCCGCATTATATAGCGGATGAGAACCTATGCGCCCCGCATAATAGTGGATGACCCTTTATACCGCGATATCCCGCCTTGAAGCGGGATTGGTATTTTAATTGTTGTGCTAACATCTACGGATGTAGGGAAACAGGTTGGAGGGAACCAACCGGATTCCCCAAAATTATTTAGATTGTTTAATAATCTGTGTTATGAATATTTGATACTATGTGGTGAATTATATTGATAATTGGAATATTGAATTTAAAAATGAATTTGGTTTTAAATTCCTTTAAACTTCTATTATAAAATGAGTAAATAATTTATTTAATGAAGTAAATAAAAAGGTAGTTAATTACTGGTTGAAATTAATCAAGAGTGATTAATATTTGAGGTTTAATTAATAAGAAATTACTTAATGTATTTAATCTAGATTTGGATAAATTAAAATGTAATTAGAAATCATTAATTTATACAATTAATGATGTAATTAAGATTGATTAATTAATAATAAGTGATTTATGCGAAATTAATTAATATAAGTAATTAAGGATTAATGTAATTAATTACAAAAATTAATGTGTGAAGTTATAAAGATTAATTTCTGTTTTTGGTTGAGAATAATTAATTTGTGTAATTAATTAAAGATAATTAATTGAATGTAATTGAAGGATAATTAATCCAGGGTGATTAATTAAGATTGATAATTAAGGGATGATTAATTAATTGATTTGAAATTAATTAATGTCAAGTGAAGGAATATAAGTGATTGAGGTTAGTGATTCAATTAGAAGTGATTAAATTTATTTTGGAAGTGATTAAATTTATTTTGGAAGTGATCAAGTTTGCTTATGAATGGTTGAACGGTATTGGATTCCTTGAATGAGTTGATATCTCTTATATGAATTGTTTTGTAGTATCATATGTTAAGTTTGCTTATGAATGGTTGAACGGTATTGGATTCCTTGAATGAGTTGATATCTCTTATATGAATTGTTTTGTAGTATCATATGTTTGGGCGAACAGGAAATTGTGATTATCTATCAATCATGAATTGTTATGTAAAGGGACATCCTGTATTTAAAGTTTGAAGTGTATTTCATTTGGATAACTTGGGTTAGAATGACATGAGACTCACAGAGACCGCAGTCGGGTATTAGAAAATATCTGAAACCACTTCGAATTTTTATAGATTGATATGTGAAATCAATAGGCTGGAATGAAAGGATTTAAGTGAATTGGACTATTCAATCTAAATTTTGGTACTTAGAAAATTGATGTGTGAAATAAGTGATCTCTATAGCAAATAGTGAGAATTTGTAAATTGATACGATTTACCCCGAGTTTTAAATAAGTTTTATGCTTTGGTATTTCATGTTAGATGGGTTTACTCACGTTGGTTTCCAGCCTAACCCGGGTGTTACTTTGATGTAATGCTCGGGTCAGACCGAGTATTACAGATTTTCAGGTAAGGACATTCTGGAGCTCAGGATGTGAGCTGGATGGCAAGAACGTAGGGAGTGTTTCCGCTGCATTATATTGTTATATATCTCAGAAATGATGATTGTTTATATCCAGTGTCTGTTTATATGTGTAACTCTGATGTATTATAAAGGTATTTTGACAGATACAGAATTCTTTTATAAACTATTATTATTTGTTATTATATTTTATCCGGTGCGAATGTGAGATGTTGGTGTTTCTGATCTTCTTATTCTTCTATCTCTTTCTTCTTTTTCCTAACTATCTGGAATTTTCGGGATCGAAAATTCCGAATCGTTAAAGTTGGTATCAGAGCTGAAGGTTAAGCGAGAACCTTGGCTCTGTTGAGATTACACATTAAGGATAGGGTCAATGGTACCCTAGAATGAGTTGAGTGTATATATATGAGAGCGCACTTGTTATTTTCTTATATTACGGTTTTTAATGATTTTATATAAGGATATATTTTGATATATTAAGCAATATTTCCTTTTAATAAAAACTAAGGTAATTGATGATTATATTATTTGAAAAATTTAACAATGAGAGATAAGTGGCAATATAAATACAACCATATTAAAATTAAATGAAGATAAATTTGAAATGGATTTAGAATTAAATGATTTAAAGAGGTAAGTTGATTTGATTTAAAGGATTAAATCAACATTTAAAAATTTAACTCGAATTTATATAATTCGAGATGGTTTAAATTTGAAATTTGAATTGAATTCGTTCAAGCTGAATTTGATTTGAATTAATTTGATTTGTGATGGAACATGTATACGTTTAAAAATTTAAATTGAAAATACGTATTGAAATGATTTGAAATTGAACTCGGTTCAATTGGTATTAGTCCACATTGATTGGAATAATTTGGAATTGTAATTAAAGTTGAATAGGTTTAAAATCAAACGGAATTTGATTTGAATTTGGAAAGAAATCAAGATTGGTTCAACTTGAATTGGGGTTAAATCAATTTCAATGGAAATTGAAGTTATTCAAGTTAGAATTGAGTGAATTTAAATGGAAGTGGAAATTTTAATTGAATTGATGGAGAACTGAACAATTTTGACTCTGGACTATTTTCAATATAAATTGTTTTAATATCAACTTATTTTTCCAAGCTATTTAATATATACAACCTTTCTTTTTAAAGCCAAATTATTTTATATTTGTTTTACAATTATTTTTGGAACTATTTAACAATTTTTCAACTGTTTTATAAACTAATTTCTACTTTTCAACTATTTTACAAATTACTTACTATTTTACTACTATTTTGCAATTACTTAACTATTTTATAGCTATGTTATAAACTAATAATTATTTTTCCAACGACTTATCTATTTTAAACTTTTCAAGCTATTTTATGAATTCAAACTGGACAGATTTCAAATTGTTTATGATTGAATATCCATTTCGGATAAGGATTATAGTGATAATCCAATGGAATTGAAACAATTGTGATTATGTGGATAGATTAAGGGAAATGTGAATAGAAAAAGGAGATTGATTTAGTTAATAATCAATCAAGATAAATACGTAGGATGTACGTATATTATTCTATTCGCATAGGGATTTGATCCAGATTTGAGCATAGAATTTCGAGATAATTATATCGGTTAGAATTGGGATTTTTCACTCGATTTTCGACGGCGAACCTGGATGTGGATTGTTGATTGGTTCTGGATATTCTCTATCATAGTTATGGCTATGCAAGGAGAATGACGGTTTCTGACCAAGAAGCCAGATCTGTGTCCGCACTAGGAAGGCAGGTGGACGATACTAGTTCGAAAGTGAAATTGTGTGATCGGGTGAGCGATCAGATTGGTATAGCATATGGATGAAATGTGTACATCGTACAGGTTTAAATGAAATTGATACTGGAAATTTGTGGATAAGAAATGTAAAATGGTAAGTGACTTTAAAGAGTAATCAAATTTGAATATTTGATTTTGAATAAACAAAGTTGTGTATCTTTGTTATATAAGATAAATCTTCCCTTGTTGAATCTATTGCCGGAGGAAAAGGAGTTTTGTACAAGATTGAAATGATCCAAAGTTTTAAAAAAAAAAATTATATGTGTATATATATATATATATATGAGGATTTTGGGAAAAGGTTTGTGAACCTTTGGATTTGGAAAGGCTTTTGTTTTTTGGGTAAAATCGATATTGGAATTTGGAAAGCCTGGTTTGAGAATTATCGATTTTGGGATAATCGATTTTGAGAAAGGAGATTTGGTTGAGATTCATACTTGGTGTATGATTTGGAAGATACTATATGTGTATGGTATAAAGTGTTTTGAAGATGGCTCTGGGGAAAAGGGCGCTCCCTTGAAATAAATTTCTAAGGAGTGCCATAGATTGGTACTGCCTTGAATAAGGGGGGTTCTAAAGTTGATCATGTGAGGAGTCCGTAAAAAACTAGTTCTCGAGGATTATGTGTAGTGTGTAGCGAAAATCGAGGGCGCTAATGCCTACAAAGGCATTTGGGTTATGCTGTGACGACAGTGTAACTCGATGTCACTGCGATCTACTACCGACCAAAGTGAAAGTCGTGTGCGCTGCTAGGAGCCAACAGTCTACGTTTGATTTTATATCTGTAGACTGCGACCTATGGTAACTTAGTGAAAGTCATGTGTGCTGCTAAGAGCCAATAGTCCGCTTTTGATTTTACATCGGTAGACTGCGACCTATGTGGGAGTGGAGAAGTTTCATTTTTGACAGTGAAAATCGAGGGCGCTGATGCCTATAATTACATGGACTTTTGCTGCGATGGCAACGTACCATGATGTAACTGCGACCAAGGATGGGGGTGATGATTTCCATAGTATTCTCACCAAAGATATTTCCTCTATTTTCAAAAAGTGTTTCCTATATTTTCAATAAAATTATTTTCCCAAGTATTTTCACTGGGTGTTGAAACGGGTTTACCAAGTACTTATAGATTTTTAGTCCCATGCCTGATCAACGTATGACCGAATTTCTGTGAGAACAAGGATGGATTGGTTGAGACATCGAGTTATAAGAAGTATTTTTATAAAAAGCTATTTTAATAGTATTATGTGAATATAAAAGTATCTCTAAAATTTTAAAATAAAAGAGTAAGCTAATTAGCTAAATAAATTATTTGATAGAGTATGTTAATAAAATTTAACTCGGTTAAATAAAATGGATTGTAAGTTAATAATGAAGTTTGGAAATAAACTCGAATTATAAATAGAATTTGACTTGGATTGATAATGAATTAAAATAAGTGGAGATTTTGTAAAAATAAAATGGAATTGTATTATAATGGAAATGATTTGAGTTACAAATAAAATCCAATTCGAGTATAAATGAGTCAAATATGTGCTCGGATATTATTTTTATAAATTGAGAATCTGAATTTAAAATTAAAATGGATGGCCTAACTGAATTAAATGGAATTTAATTAGATAAGAATCAAATTCAATAAAAGTGAACTTAAGTTTGAAGTTGGAATAAATTGAAGAAAATTAACTTAAGCTAAAAATAATTAGAAGCTCGACTTCGACTAACAATAGAAGTCCATAAAATAAAGCTTGGGTTGAATTAATTTGGTAATGGTTAGTAGTATACAAAGCATGGAATGTGTCGAGCAAAATAAGATGGTCGTTAATGAGTTAAAATGGAAGGAACTAAATATAGATTGAGTTAGAATCAATTTAAATTGGTCATAAAACTTAAGTAAATTTTATTCACATGGATATCATAATATGGCATATAATGAGTTGTCATTTGGCATAAACAAAAGTAATTAAATTTCTATGAGTTGATAGAAGTTAAATAAATTGATTTTGAAATCAACTGAATTAAATATGAGCTTGTTTGTGTTAAAAATAAATTAAATGTAAGAAATTGAAGTGTAAACCATTAAAATTGAATGGAATGTCATTTGAATTGGTTGAAAGCAATTGAATTAGTCTTGAAATCTTATAAATTGCATTCGGGTATTGTTTGGTGTATATTGCTTATGAATGCATGTGTTTAGTTACTGAAAGTAAGTAAAAATGTTAATTAAATTCATATATTTAGTACTTACATGTTTGAATTGAGTAAGTGTAGGTAGCGGGAAGCCGATTGGCTGGATTTGGTTGCGCTAATTGCTAAAATAATAAGCCACTTGCTTAAAAATGCTAAATAAAGGTAGCCTACGCAATAAAAATAGGAAATATGAACTATTTTTGTTTTTCCGACCGTGTAGGTCGATGTATATATATTTATATCTCTTGTCAAATTGCAAAAGCTCTTTCGTACAAAGGAGACTCTAACAAAATTTTCCAAAAATTTTAGGAGTTAGAAAATTTTTGGAAAATTTTGTTAGTGACAAAACGATTTCAAATTGAAATTGACGTAAGGAATTTTGAAAATGGAGATTGTAACTAATTGTTTAGTTGGAACTAAAGGATTAGGAAAGTGAATTTGGGATTTTTGATTTCAAAGGTTAAATTAAAATTTGCTTGCCAAATGTATGTATTTAAATTTCTATATGAAATTTGATTGGGTTTTAGATCTAGCCACTTGGCTTTTTGTTTTGTTTGGAATTTGGGAGCCCGTAGAGGCATTTTGTAGTTGTACCGAGCTAGCCGCGCAAAGGAGACGCTGGCGAATTTTTTTTTAGAAATTTAGGGAGATAGAAATTTTTTGAGAAAATTTTGATAATTTAAATTTAGGTTTAAATTTAAATTTAATAAGTGGAGTAAATAAAGTTGATGGAAACTATGGAAGATTTTGAGAAGTTGGTTGAAGTAATAATGGGTCTTTAATAAAAGATATGTTATGGCAAGTCGATAAAACTGCTTGGTTTTGGAAAATAGTAATGGGTATTGGATCATTCTTCTTAACTAGTAATTTCAGGGACGAAATTCTTTTAAGGGGTGAGGAATTTGACTACCCGGAATTTTTGGATGTTTGAAATCAGGATATTTAATTGATTTTAAATATTTAAAGGTTAATTTTTAACTTGAATTCAAATTATCTCTATTTATTTGATAATTAAATTATAGTATTAAATAATTTGAAGTTGGGTAAATTATTGAATCTGAAATTCTAAGCCTATTTAAAATAATTTAAAGGCTTGCAAAATTTATATTGATAGAACTGAAAATAGTAAAAGTGTTAAAATCTAATTTGGAAGTGTTTTGTTAAGTTTTGAAATTATATCGTTTAAATTGACTTTAAAAATAGACTTCCGGGACACAGTCTCGGAATTCGACGAAACCAGCTTCATTGGATCCGTAATAGTTAGTTATTATCGAATTTCAATTTTCGTAGCAATCGTAGTTGTCGTTGACCCTGCAGCTCAAAACACATAGAAACTATTTTAATCGATTTAATTTAAAATCGATCGTTTATTTACGTAACTTGCGCATATGATCGAATTAGCCTCCGAAACACGTTCCATTGTGTTCGGAACGCGAGTAAAACCTTGTAATTGCCTAGTGGCATGCCTTGATAGGAGATCGAGATTTTTGGCTTCGTTTTCGAGACGATTTATAATTTAAGCAAGATAAATGTGTTATGTCCAATCAACTATTTTTATTCCTTCTCCAGTATGCCAGCTTATACTCGTTCTAACACGCTACCATTCCATCAGTCCTTTAAATTGCGATGTCTTCTCCCACCTTTCTTTTCAAGCTGGAATCACGTATTAAAAAAACTATTCTTTCCGTCCAAAAACGAACTCAGTAGCCTCTAAATTAAATGGGCGAAGAAAACAAAATATAAATAATAATGGCTTCTCCTCAAATCGTTAATCGCCTCATCTCAAAAATTTTAGCACTCGTGAAAAATCG
Organism: Allium cepa; assembly: GCA_030765085.1. NCBI lineage: Eukaryota > Viridiplantae > Streptophyta > Magnoliopsida > Asparagales > Amaryllidaceae > Allium > Allium cepa. Next base: position 978,582,148 of record CM060931.1, read on the forward strand.
AATCGATTTCGATTCAAGCCCTAGGGCAGAGCATCCCCAATGGTCATATCAAGAATTATCAGCTCGAGGGGTCATACGAGATTCGTTCTCATTCATTGAGTACGCGAGTGCGACTGGCCACGAGGCCGTGGAAGGAAGGCCCATGCGACAATGTCGACGGTGCTTGATTCGTGGGATGAGTGTCGCGAGATTTGGGTTTTGCACGCGAGTGGCCAGAGGAGTCATTCGCAAGGAGGTGTGGAAGGGTGGTTCTGCCTTAGGAGGAAATGGCAACGGCGTGCGCAAGCTAGAGATGATCGAGGAGTGGTAGAGGGGGGTCGCGTGAGGATGGAATTTTGTCTATGAGGTATTCGTTATTGTTAATTATCTTGATTGATCTAGTAAAAGCTTATACTTACAGATTGAGGAAATAATACGTAAAGCGATTCTAGTGGTAAATTGATGTTCTCATATATATATAAACAGGATAGAGAAATTATAAGTTAACAGTAAAATAGGAGGTATATTTATACATAGTTATTTTAATGTTGTATATGCATGTGTGTGTGTGTATATATATATATATATATATATATATATATATATATATATGAATTTATACAGTGAACACAGAAGATTATTTTGAAAATTAATAGTATATATATATATGTTTATGTAAAGCTAGATTTTTTTTTACCCATATAGTTTATTTTGGAAACAAAATAAAGTATACATATGCACCTTTTTAAAATTTACTAACTTATTATATAATAAGATATTTTGGATGATTAATTTGTTTTATTAACATATTTAACTATTTTTACGGAAGGATTGTAAGAAGGGAAGCAGTTAAAATAAATCACTATTAAGTAATTTATAAAATGAGATATATGGTCTGGTTATTTCAAATATTAACAAATCCATATAATATTTATACAAGGTCGAAAATCGTGAAGCCATTCGGGATTAAAGTGTGCCGCGAATGAAAAAGGTGAGTTAATCTCACTCATTTGGAATACCCTATATATTTAAATAGTTAAATTTAAATTATTGATTGAATGATTGAATGATTGAATTGACTGGATGTGGTATTGTGTGTGTGTGTGTGTGTATTGGAGTGATTGATTTTCCACATTATATAGCGGATGAGAACCTACGCACCCCGCATAATAGCGGATGACCCTTTATACTGCGATATCCCGCGTTAAAGTGGGATTGGTATTTTAATTGTTGCGCTAACATCTGTAGATGCGGGGAAATAGGTTGGAGGGTCCAACCGAATTCCTCAAAATTATTTAGATTGTTTAATATTCTATGTAATGAATATTTGATACTCTGTGGTGAATTATATTGATAATTGGAATATTGAATTTAAAAATGAATTTGGTTTTAAATTCCTTTAAACTTCTATTATAAAATGAGTAATTAATTTATTTAATGAAGTAAATAAAAAGGTAGTTAATTACTGGTTGAAATTAATCAGGAGTGATTAATATTTGTGGTTTAATTAATGATTAATTACTTAATGTAATTAATTTAGATTAGGATAAACTAAAATGTAATTAGAAATCATTAATTTATATAATTAATGATGTAATTAAAGATTGATTAATTAAGATTCATTAATCTATAATAAGTGATTTTTGAGAAATTAATTAATATAAGTATTTAAGGATTAATGTAATTAATTATAGATAATTAATTTATGAAGTAATTAAAGATTAATTACTGTTTTTGGTTAAGAATAATTAATCCAGGGTAATTAATTAAGATGGATAATTAAGGGATGATTAATTAATTGATTTGAAATTAATTAATGTCCAGTGAAGGAATCTAAGTGATTGAGGTTAGTAATTCAATTAGAAGTGATTAAATTTATTTTGGAAGTGATCAAGTTTGCTTATGGATGGTTGAACGGTATTGGATGCCTTGAATGAGTTGATATCTCTGATATGAATTGTTTTGTAGTATCATATGTTTGGACGGACAAGAAATTATGGTTATCTATCAATGATGAATTGTTGTGTAAAGGGACATCCTGTATTTAAAGTTTGAAGTGTATTTCATTTGGATAATTTGGGTTAGGATGACATGAGACTCAAAGAGGCTGGAGTCGGGTATTAGAAAATATCCGAAACCACTTCGAATTTTTGTAGATTGATATGTGAAATCAGTAGGATGGAATGAAAGGATTTAAGTGAATTGGATTATTTAATCTAAATTTTGGTACTTAGAAAATTGATGTGTGACATAAGTGATGTGTATAACAAATAGTGAATTTGTAAATTGATACGATTTACCCCAGCTTTTAAATAAGTTTTATGCTTTAGTATTTCATGTTAGATGGGTTTACTCGCGCTGGTTTCCAGCCTGACCCAGGTGTTACTTTGATGTAATGCTCGGGTCAGACCGAGTATTACAGATTTTCTGGTAAGGACGCTCTGGAGCTCAGGAGGCGAGCTGGATGGCAAGAACGCATGGAGTGTTTCCGTTGTATTATATTGTTGCATATCTGAGACATGATGATTGTGTATATCCAGTGTCTGTATTTATGTGTAACTCTGATGTATTATAAAGGTATTTTGACAGACACAAAATTCTTTTGTAAACTGTTATTATTTGTTATTTTATTTTATCCACTTCGAATGTGAGATGTTGGGGTTTCTGATCTTCTTATTCTTCTATTTCTTTCTTCTTTTTCCCAACTATCTAGAATTTTTGGGATCGAAAATTCTGGATCGTTACAACAAGCGTGCACTTCAACGATAGGTTCTTTGCCTTTGAACGGTTTTCTCTCTAAGTTAGTAATTTTTTTGCGTAGGGTGGCAAAATTTACATGCTGTTGTATGGGAGCTACTTCTTCTACCATAGCAGCTGTTAGAGCTCGACCGTTGGTTATTATGGTGCTACAGTTTCCACGTCTGCGTCCTCCATGAGTATTCATGTCTTACTACCTGAATATAGTAAGATAATTAGAATACAAAGAAGAAATTACCTTTAGGCTGGGTATCTAAGCATAGAACAACTTGATTTTATTCAGTAAGGATTTTAAATGCGCACTCTCATAGTTTAAGCACCTTAAATGCATCTCAGAATATTGTTGTTTGATTTGTTCATTTCTTTATCAAAAATATCTTCAAGAGATATATATCTTAAACGTATTATTTTAGTAAATTCGAAATCATTTAAACCTTTCTTTTGAGATATACCAAACCATTTTTTGGAAAGTACCTATAAGTTTTTAAATTTGGAAAATCTAAACTTTTATACTTAACTTATTTGTAAAATTTTGACCTTATCTTTCCCTCGCCATGAAGAGGCCAGGCGAGCCAGGGCATTGGTTGCTCTTAAACATCTCCTTGGTTTAAGCACCTCACCCGGAACTCATGAGTAGAAAAATCTAGTGTACTTGGCTTTTAGAGCTAAGATTAAACAGCTTGATTTTGACAGCTTTTCTTTAAATCATTTATTTAAACCCTTATAAACAAATTATAAAATCCTTAAATCATCTTTAAAACACTTAAATATTAATTTAAAAAGATTTATAAAAGATTTGGAAAAGAATCTTTAAGTTTAAAACATCGTTCCTAAAGTTATTGAAAGGGCATCCAAAAAGTGATGTGGAAAATGCTTGAAAAGCTGATTCGATTTAAAACAACTTTTCTAATATTTGAAAATCCATATTTTTCAATTCAAATCTTTTAAACTCTTTTATTGGATTTATAAAATTTATTTCATATTTTCAAACATTTAAATATATTTATTACAATGAATTTTAACTTTGGTTGCTTTAACGTAAAAGCGCGATTTTTCTAGAAAATTTGAACATATTTTAAAAACTATAAGATGAAATATTAATTTTTTTTCATCATTCTAAAATTATGAATACAATAGCCTTGAAAATTCTTATCACGAATAATTCCAAGCTCAATTCCATTCCGTATAATCATTTGAATTCTTCGGCGTGAAATCATGAACTATTATTACGCGATGTGCCTAATTTTTTGACACATTTATTGGTTTTCATTAAAACCTGTCAAAACAAGTTTATAGTTTATGAAACATTTCTTAAACATTTTTAATCATTTTAAAGGGTATTCAATGATTCCATACTACTTTTCAATCGGAAAGTGTTCTGCATGTGAGGTAACTAAGTGTGTATCGTGACTTGTTCAAACATTCACATGAGATAAACAATATATGATGATCAAAATCTTGAATAAACACCCTTACAATCATATCACATCGTTACATCCTCTCACACACACACACACACACACACACACACACATATAATAAGTAGGAGTTCTCACCTTGAATGGAATTGAATTAACTTTAGACGAATATAACTTTCCTAACTTTATCAAACGTTCACTAACACTTGCATGCTTAACTCAAATTGACTTGGCTTGGACATGGGGAGGAAGGAGGTGCTCATGGCTTTGGGTTAGGGAAGAGGTGGGCTCGGATTTGGTGGGTGGTGGGTGCGGCCATGGGTAGGGGGAAGGGGAAGTTTCGAAGTGTTTTTGGTGGTCTTTGGATGGATATTTGATTTAATATATTTTAGAAATATATTTTGGCTTTATTTTATTAAGGTTGGAAGCCTTGAAAATGAAGAGAAAACGCATCGAAATGAAGAAAGAGAAGTGTGAAAAAAAGTGAAGAAATGGTTTGGTATTTATAGAAAAAGTATGGAATAAAATATTATTATATGAAATGACCAAAATGCCCTTACTTCAACTTAAAGTAAACTATATTTTTTCAACACTTAACATCATATTTCACTTCACAAGTTTATGTCTTAATCACTTAAGTATTAAGTAAAATAAAGTAAGATTTTTTGTAGATTTGATTTTGACATGTTTGTCTTTTTGTGCTTACATTTTGTTAATGATATTCTAGAAATTTCTAAACTTGTTTAGGAAAATTAATCGTCTTTGGTGAATTTATTTATACCTGCCCTATCTAAATATGTATATATTTATATGTAAATAAAGGTGCAATAAAGTTACGACAATTTTTGCTGAAAAAAACGTTGTTTTTTGGCAAAAGGTTTTATGGTCACATTTTGACGTTTTTGTTAAACTTCGTATATTTGTTAACAAAACTTGAAAATAAACTTGTATAGTGTTATTTAAAAATAAAATCCCTTATTAATAATGAAAATAATTTATTTAACCATCCAAACTTGCTTTTCTAAAATCAGACTTTTGTCACTTTTACCGATATAAGCAACGGTTCTTATTTTTGTGTATATTTCTATCTTAAAATCCTATCTAATATTATTTGAATCATAAGATCTTATATATTTTATATTTAAATCAATTTTAATTTTGGAGTGATCAATTTCTAGGTCATTAGGCCATCTTTCCAACACATGTAAGAATCCTATGGTTCAGAAAATAACCTACTACAATTATCACTAACCAGGGCACATGATAAAGGAATGCACACTAATAAAGAAAGGGGAACATGTCAGAGTTTTTGCTATCAAAGATGAACCCTCAACCTCCACAGACATGAAAGGCAAGGGAGCTCTTGAAGGTAATATTTACATTAATGAAGATCTATTTAGAGTATTATTTGATATTGGGGCTTCCTACATTTTTATTTTTGAGAAATTGGTTGATAGGTTAAAACATACCCTAAAAAAGAAGATACCCTATCCTATGTCTAATCCCATAAGGCGTACAACTAATCTCTGTAGGGTTTATGTTTATATGCAGCACGATCTTACGAGATAACTTTATTTTCGAAAGATTTTATAACATTAAAATCCATTTGCTTTGTGTTTCTCATGCTGGTTTATTAGGCTGATCCGAACATTATTTTCTTATAATGCTCAGGTCTGACCGAATATATTTCAAATTTAGTTATAGATGCTTTGGGGCTTCAAAAGACGAACTTGAGGCCTCCAAGAAGTATTCATATATCTTCTATTTCCATTGCATTTGTTGTTACTTATTTGTCAGTATTTATAAGGATAGGTTTTTATAACTGCCAAAGCTGATGATATGTTTGTTTTCTCTAATTGATATATGTATATAAAATTTTATTTTGTAAAGATCCATTTTATAATATATATTACTAGTCACGATGTGAGATTTTGTTCTGTCTTTCCTTTCTTCCACTCCAGTAATTTGTCTTTCTGGCACTTGGGTACCCGGCACGTGAATATTGTGGATGTATTGGTGTAGACTATTGAGCATCAAAAAGGAAGGTCATTATACCCCACTGGCACATATTCAACCACCCATAGCCCATGTTTCAGCAGAAATAATCAGCCCCTGTCATGGAACTTAAACCCATTTAACGGCTGAATAAATATTTTTCATTTAAATCCAATTTAAGCATTTATTGGTATCATATATCAATTAATATATTTATAACTATTATATTACATTTAACAATATTTATTCATCAAAATCAAATTTTGCACTTATAACTAATATTTCATAAATATTAATTAATTTAATTAATTTATAATGATTATAGATTAATTAAATCATTAAGGAGAAGGAGAATTCATCGTTTTAGTTGTGTGGCTCGTTAGGAGTAAACTTAGTTAGCGATCATTATGAACTATTCGTATATTAACAGGTAGTGTGGCATTATGGTCAAATTTATCGTTTATTAGGTTTTGACAAAATCCAATTTTACTTCATTATGCCTTAACCAGTTGTGACTATTATTTACACCAATTATCATTATCAAAACTATATCACTTTCGATTTATGGAATTAAATAATGGCCAAAATTCTACTATCGTCCATATTCAACTCTATAGTCCAACACAAAGTCCTTGGTTCAATAACAATATTTATTGTTAACCGAAATGATATGGCTATAGACATTAGCTGACTTTAGTTGACCGTGATACTAACCACATATAACTAAGGAGACGAATCCTCCCTTGAATGGTGCTTCACTTTCAATATTTCTACTCGACCCAACTATAGTCACTCGATGGACGTTGTGCCATGATTTGACTATAATCAAAGCGGGTATTTCTCGTTGAAGATCAATGGTATTCTGAAGTTGAGAGAACTATGTAAATTAATTGCATTGATATTTTCTGTTTGACCTTAGTTATATTAACCAACAGAAATAATCGAGTGAATCATTCCATATTTATCCAATAACTATCAATACGTATCCCCTTTGTGTCCTAACATCCATGAGAATAGACTGCCTAACATTTAGAGAGCGTTATATACTCTAGTCTTCACGGGTACACCGATATCCAATCTTGATGCATCTTGACTAGAAACATTTAAAATGCAATATTTATTTTTATGGTAATAAATTACTCATGTTTACAACACTTTATAACTACTATCACAAAACATACAATTTATGAATTTTCTAAATATACTTTAATCAAATTAATTAATTAATATAACATATTTTGTCGAGTAAATAGTAGAAAGAAAACAAGTATTATTTCAAAAAAGATTGGTTTTTGTGTTATGTATATGTCAAAAATTACATAATTGCCCTTAGGGAATACGCCTAACTCTATGAAACTTTAATATATTTATTTGTTCGTTTTTAAATACTTTTAAGTGTCACTTATCAATAAAACATTTTTCTGGATGGCAAACCGGCTTTATAGTGGGTCGTGCCATTGTTTATTAAAAATTATAAGAAACATGTGTTCTGCACATGCATAGAATAACTTTGTCTGGTTTTATAGTGGCCAAACCACCACACATACGCAAAATATGAGTTAGGCAGAGATACACAACAATTATAACAAGGACTGTCACACCTTAGTAGAGGTGGTGTCACTGCCCTCACAAGGAGGGCTGGGGCAAACAACATTAAGGAACTCAGCGGAAAGGCCATAAGTGAGGGATGTAGTCGGTAGAGTTGCAAGAGTATGTAAAACATCTATCCCAAGAAGTATGCTCCAAGACTTGCCTATTCCAATCGCTCAAAATGCCTTCAATAGACTGAATAAACTCATCATCTAGAACAAGATAATATAAGCATCGGTCTTCACCAGCTCTCTTGGATACAATTATGAAGATGCAACGTTTAGCATGATGGTAGTGCAAGTCAAAAATACTATGTTTGTAGGATTGCTTAGCATGAGATAACAGGGAGCACCAAGGAGACAGGATCCGTAGGAGAGCTAGTAGAGATAGAAATAACCATAGGATGATAAGAGGAGAGCGCAGAGATAACATTGCGGGAAGGATAGACGCAAGAGAACCAGTGGCGATAATGAACTTCGGAACCCATTTCATGACACGAGAGCAGACAAGAGGGATCGTACCAGAAAATGGGATAGGGGCAGGTCAGGTAGAAAGGAAAAAAGCTTCCGACAAGTGACCAAAAGTGTGGCCTGACATACAAATATATGGTTTCCAACTGCAGACATCAACATAGGATAAATGGTCGGGGAAAATATGAACAGGGATCCTGGAAGAAAAAGGCTTGCCTGTTGTAATTTCGATAAGGACCTTAACATTCACTAACCTCTTACGGGCGATGGTATTTGCATCAAAACATTTGAGCTTACAAATAGAACTGGCTAACTAGTTCAACACAATCAAAAGGCCGAAAAACAAAAGAAATGTCAGTAAAGTGTGCCCAAAGCAGAAAAGGGAGATTCCGCTCCTTAGCCTCATCAATAAAAAATTTATTGTTAATGTTACAGTAAGAATTATCCCTTGTAGTTATTAACCATTCGTTATAAATTACTGTTTTTGAATTATTAATTATAAATCATTAATTGTAATTAATATTAATTATTAATTATTAAGTATATATAATTATATATGTACTATTGTTATTATACATTATTGTTGTAAATTATTTATTAAAATTTATTAATTTTTAACAATTAATTACGTAAGATTATTAACTAAAAAGTAATTATTATTTATAACTATTTATTAATAATCATTAATTACAAATGATTAGAAATATTAACTTTAATGAAAGTTACAATAGATTATAAATCATTAACAAATTATTAATTGCAAATGATTACAAATCATAATAGACTATAGGTTATTATTTATTAACTTTTTGGTAATGAACTAAAAATTATCATGAAACATATCGTTAATGAAAAATTAGTTGGACAACATTCTATGGTGAAAATTGTTTACATTACTTCAAATAAATTTTACTAATTTGTTCAAATTCTATGAACTATTTAACTGGTTTGAAAAGTTAAATCAAATAAAGTTTAGGAATTTAATTTCTAAACTTTTCCTGATTATTCAATTTTTACAAAGTTCTTTTTGTCCTTTGTTATGATTCTTCAATTTTTCGCACAATCTATGAGTACGAAAATTATAAATGACTATTGTTTTCAAATTAACATTTACAATAGTAAAGTATACAAAGTTGCCAAAGATCTGTATTACGACGACAAAATTTTAAAACTTTTTATATACAATATTACTACAACTTTCAAGAAAAGCCAATTGTTAAAGATATTTATTACAACGATCCAATTATTGAAGAAAAAGTTGTAATGCGATCATTTTGTTGTAATGATCAAAAATATAAAATAAAAATAATCATTTCATGATCATAGTTTTCTATCATTAGATTATATTTATTTACTTTATATTTCATAGTGAATCCCTTAAGTTCAAATTTAAAAGATAAAATATTTGATTTTTTCCAAAATTATTATGTTCTATATATTCATAGGATAGAAGTTGGTCTATCATAAAACAACGTATCTAGAATATAGTAAATATATCTGATCCAATTGCTCATATTTGTGAATGTTATATCCAATTGCCCAAATAAGTTTACTAATGGCATTAAATTAGTTAATGTTTGTTATAACATAATTGAATTTTTTTTTTGTTTTGTTCTTATAAACTCTAATATAAACTATATATTATCGTATTTTTCCTTGTACGACTTGAAATATATACATAGATATAACAATTTGGGATGCACATAACATAATAAAAGAATGACAATGCATTAGCCGTCATAAAAATTTGCTAACTAATTATATTATATGGTCACATATAAAAAATAAAGCCCAAATTTATAATAATACTTTCTTTGCATTTCATTTTGAGTCATTTCATAATCTTTTCTCAGACTTCATTATTCATTTGAGTCATAGAGTTTTTCCTCATTGATTTCCTTGAAATAACTCATCAAAAATAAATAAAAAACAGTCTAGTCTAAATCATAATGGATTAAATTCTTAAGAATTTAACAACTTCGAACTTAAATATCATAAGAAATTACAATTTTTTTTGGAAAAAGGTTAAATCCATGAATAATTCCAACATAATATTATTTTTTCTTTATTATTTTATTTGATGGCACAAAACACAATAAGGAGATCAAAGCAGATAAATATCTAGGAATGACAACAATAACACTTTTTGACTTCCAACCCAACGTACTTGCAAAGCCCAGAATAATTTGCAGAGATTTGTTTGCATGCTACAGTGCACTCATCATTTGCCTTGCATGATTGCGTAATGAGCAAACAAACAATCTTTTGACCCTCAATTCCTTCAAATAAACATATGAAAAGTGTCAGTTATTGGAGTACTATAAATAAATATAAATGATTGAACATTTAAGAATAATAGTATGAAATATATGGTTACGGGAGAAACCTGAATCTTTTACAAGTAGAATCACCAAAAGAAGAATAAAAAAGTGATTTTTCTTAAACTCCGTGGCTTACTAGAAAGTGGGATATTGTGAAATAGTTAAAGAATAATGAAAAATGCATCCATATAAATAGTTGTCCAATTCATAAGAAGTGTATTTTTGTGTAATGTTTGGATTCAAATTAACTTGACATATATTTTGCTGCATAAAACATATAAGAGTTTTTTCTGTTTAAAATTCATGCTAATCCAGATGTTACAGTTAACCTTACAAAGCGCATTAAGAAATGTATTTGGTATAATGGTTGCATATAAAACGGCTTAACAAATATATTTGTTGCTTAATAAATATATTAGTTTTTTCCTACTTAAAATTCATACTAATCTAGATGTTATACTTAACCTTCCAACGATAATTTATTGAAGTTTCCTTTTACAGTACCATTTGGATAGAATAAACGTTTGGATCGATTCAAATTTATTTTAGTACATTGTTTAAAATTTATTTTAGTACATTGTATATAATATCTGTGAATTAAGCATTACAAAATGTGAAATTTTATTTTAATTTTAATTTACTAATATTATTAAGCTTGTACTCAAAAGAAATATAAAGAAAAAGTTTTTATGTGAAAAAAAACTTTGAAATTCTCATATCTATTCGTTTATTCATAATCACACTACTATTCTTATAGCACATCGTTCTTGCTACACTTCACTTTTGTATATCATGAAAAATAGTGCCTATTTTTGCATTTTAGAATGTATTCACATCTAAGTTGGAGTTGGATAAGGTTGCAAAGATTTGAGGTATTGTCTATGAATATAACTCTAAACTTTGTTGATTTGCATAAAGTTTGCTTGTTGATCATTTATTGCCAGTAAAAAATGTTTGCAATTATATTCTTAATCTTCATGGTGCAACTAATTCTTTGTAAGAAGTTGAACAACAAGCGGATTCCATATTCTTCATGTAGAAACAACCAAGAATATATTTTTCACTATTTCTTTGCAATACATGTAATAACTTCAAACATTGCAATACCCTGTAAGAACTTTGCAATATATGTTTCACTATTTCTTTGAACATTTTTTAGGATGAAAATCTTCCCGGTAATATTTTTACTTCGAACATAGCTAAGATTCTTTCATTACAGTAAGACTGAATCAATCTTTTAGTTTGTACAAGGACATAGATCTTCAATCCAACCAAACTTAAATAAGTCTTGTTTCCATTTTAATTTCCAGATAAGACCATTCATTAAATTAGTAGAGCAATATTTTTAATACACTTGGCATCCATATAATGCTATCTCTAGATACCAAACCAACAATCTAACTATAGTGTCCCCTCTTTTTCAGGTTAATGAATTGAGTGCAAGAAAATTTCGGGTTGAGCTGGTTGCGTGTTGCCATAATAGAAATTTTGTTGATGTTGTTCGCACTAGTTATAAAGATGTTTCTTTAATTGTTCCACACTTTTTGGATATATCAAAACAAATTAATTGGCGATAAGTAATATCTTTTTAGGTGAGAATATTTGTTGCTACATTTGCTTTTGTAATCTTTTTATATCTTCATAATTTTCCTTGTTTGAGTTGAAATATGTACATAGATATAACAATTTGGGATGTAGTAGCATGATAAAACGATGATAATGCATTAACCATCCTAAATATTAGCTAACCATTTTATATAGTCACATATACAAAGAAAGTGCAGACGTATAATAATAGTTTTCATTGCATTTCATTTTGAGTCATTTCAGAACCTTTTCTCAAACTTTATTATACATTTAAATCATAGACTCACTAAGTTTTTCTCATTGAATTCCTTTTAACAACACATCAAATTCCAAAAAAATGTCTAAATCATAATTGTTATATTCTTAAGGATTTAAAAATTCCAAAGTGAAATATCATAAGAAATTGCAAAAAAATAATATAAAAAAGATAAAATTCATCAATAATTTTAGCAGAATATTATTTTTTCTTTATTATTTTATTTGATGGAATAAAGCATGATAAGATGATCAAAAAGATAAATATCTAGTAACGATCACAGTAACACGCTTTGACTTCCAATCCAATGTACTTGCAAAGCCCAAAATAATTTGTAGAGATTTGTCTGCATGCTACAGTGCACTCATCCTTTGCCTTTCAAGATTGCTTAGTAAGTGAGCAAACAAACTTTTGAGCCTCTATTTCTACAAATAAACATAGGAGAAGTGTTATTTTTGGAGTACCTATGGGAATAAATAGTATTAAATATATGGTTATGATAGAAACCTAAATCATTTATATTGGAGAAATGAGATATACGAAGTTAAGCATGTCATGCCACACACATATATTTCTTATATTCAAGCAGCATATGGATATAGGCATCCAGGCCTTCGGTTGAGTCCATACATCTTATATTTACATTATATTGCCTGCATTGTACAATATAATACTGGTGCTATGTCAAAGAATTAGTATCATTGCAAATATGAATGCTTATCACTTTTATCAATAAAATCAAAAGTTTCTCATTTCTTCAATTTGGTATCTGTAACAACCCATAATTTTGTAAATATTTTATTTAAATTTTTACTTGAAACCTTTAATTTTTAAATTATTTAAGATTGAATTTCTAGAATTTTCCAATGTAAGTTTGGAATTTGTTTACAATTTATTTTCCAAATACAATAAAATAAGCAATTTCTGAAATCTTTATATTTTGGTCAACTGAAAGTCAAAGTTTGACAAGGTTGAAAATTTTAAATTTGAACTTTTAAATTATAATCTTTTTCTTTGAAAATTTATTTTATTTTAATATAAATTCTGCCTTTCGTTTCATAAAATTCCATTTTATACTTTTTAAATTAGTTAAAAAACAGTGTTTTACACGCAATGATTTTTATGTTTTATTTCTCTAACTTTTATTTTCTATATTTCTATAAAATTTTATTATATTTATTTGATTTTCATTGGTTTTATTTTCAATAATAGCTTTGGAAATTTCAAAAGACTTTGGTTACTTTTCCTTAAACTTTGCCCTTTCATTTTGCCTAGCTCTTCACTTTCCAAGCCGTTCAAACTACTTCTCTAGCCATATAAATCATTCCACTAATCACATACAAGCATATTTCATTCCCATCTCAATATCCTCTTTTTCATTTGCATTTAAGAATAAAATATATACAAGATCTTTCTCCTTTAATTGTTGCCTTTTCTTTTATTGCCTTCTCATCTTTCCTTAGCCGTGCATTTACAACATCTCCAGCTGTTCTTTTTGCAAATCATAGCCGCCTCTTTTTTCATTCATGTACAAAAAAGTTTCTCATCTAAAAATTTCTTTGCGTGAAGATTTTTTTACAAGTTCTAGATCCATGGCTTCTCCTTCCTCTTCTTCTTTTCTATTTTTCTTTTTCATTTGCTTTACTTCAAGGCTTGCTCGGCCAACACCTCTTGCCGACCACATGCACTCCCCTACGATCACAATGATCACCTCCACAACCTCTTAACGACCACCCAAGCATGGACGTGACCACCATGAAGAGTACATCACCAAAACTATCGCCAAATTGATTTAGCCCTAGCCTAGACCACCATTTTCACCACTTCCTCCTCTAATAGCCTCGGCCACTCCACACAAACACCACCTATTTTCTTTTCTTTGATCACAACCCTGCCTAGTCGTGCCTTATGACCTGACCTGACCACCTGAACAAAGATTTGAAGCCTATGGTCGAACCAATAATCCCACGAGCTCTTGAGCTTTAGCCTTCCTTGTGTTGTAACTTACACCTCCTCACCTTCTATTGACCATAGCCGTGTATACATGACCTAAACTTATCCTAGCCTTGCATAAAACCATCTTGGCCGAGCATGCTTTGAAGTGGTATAGCCCATTGAGACATGGCCGAGCCCACCTGTGGGTTAGAGCAAAGGTTGTGTCATTTTCATCTCATATTTTCCATTGTTTTTAATTCTATTCTTTTGTATTGAAATACATTTCTTATATATGATGTATTTGTTTGCGTAGAAGATGTGGATCTTGGCTCTCTTTTCACTCAAGTTTGCATCGTGCTTTGTCGTGCCTTTTCGTGCTTTGCGGAATTTGGATTTGTGTCTTGAGTTTCAATTCTAGCTTTAAAAAGTTGAGTTTATCACTCTAGACATATGTAATTTTATAATTGTGAAATGATGGCAAGTGAATTGTATAAATTAATATGCTATATTCATACATGCTTGTGATATATTTATATGATGTTTGATACTGTTTGTATAACTGTTATGTCAACTGATATGATATGTTATATTGTACCATTCATTTTATTCACTGCATCATACTGCAAGTTCTCTATCACTGTGGGTTGAAATGATACATACCCGCATGGACTTTAGAATAAGGGAAATCACTATAGGCTGAAATGATAGGCGCGAGTGATTTTTATTGATTTTTATTGTATTTATTTTTCTTGGGATTGCGGGTTTGAAATGATAGAACCCGGATTTTTCTTTTTAAATTACGGATTGAAATGATACATACCCGTATCACTTGACCTAGGTTAGAAAATATTATACAGGCCCATGGTTATATTTAAAAAAAAATATTTTTCAAAAAATATATTAAGTATTTTTAAATAATATCTTCCTAAAAGATTACTAAGTATTTTTGAGTTTATAAATTTATGAAAGTTTAACTTAAAATTTGATTTAATGCTCTAAATTATAAAGTTGTATTGGCTTTCTGTAAGTTAAATCTTATGAGTTAATAATTGGTTTAAGTTGAATAAAAGATCTTTATTGACGATAAATGACTTAACAATTGAGTTCGACCTAATAGGGAGGTTGTAAATCTAACTAAGAAATTTGTTATGAATTTTACTTTATGAAATGGACATGTTTTGTAAATAATGTCCTTTGAACTAATAAAACGGAATATAGTTAATTGGACATTTTATAACAAAATTTATTTAACTTGAAATCATGGTTAATTGATGTCTAAACGAATAAATGTATAAAGAGAATTGGATTGTTATATTATCTATGATAAAATATTTTATTTATGGTTAGGTTTGTAAAGATAAATGACTATGATTTAGATGAGAAAAATTGTAACTTAAAGATCACTTAAATTGATAAGTGAAAATTTAGTTTTCAAATGAAAGTTAAGTGAATTTGGTGATAGAAATGTTTACTATGGGATGGGTATTTTAAAATAAAGTGTAAAGTTATTTGTTAAAAATAAAAGTTAAGTAAAATAGGGTAATTTTGACTTATAAATGAATTATAGTTAGTTTGAATATTTTGGTTACAAATTTTATTTTATTTAATCATAAGACAAATGATATCCAAATGAATATTTTCTGAAGTGCAAAATATTATTTTTATAAGTTAAAATGGCTAAAAATTGAAATTTTAATATGGCTGAAATGTTAGTATAAATCTGGAATTTTATTGGTAGCACTTCAGAAATGTTGTGGTTTTAAGTAGCATTTTCTAAGTGCTATCAATTCTAAAACTTAACTAGGTTCTGAAATAACTAAAAACCTATTACAGCACTTTATAAGTGCTACTGTTTCTGAAATTGAGCTTTTTTGAAATAATAAATAAATACCTAACCTAGCACTTCAAAAGCGCTGCTTTTTTTTAATTTGAAAATGTTTTTGAAATATTAATATATCTAATGTAACACTTTATAAATGTTGTTGTAGCTGAAATTTACAATGTATTGGAAATTTTATGATAAATGAATGAATTTAAAATGCTACAACTTTGAAATGAACATTATTTTACATTGAATTTAAATAGTTTAAATAAATATGTTTCAAAATGCTTGGTTTCAGAGTTGTTATAACTTGAAAGTGATATGGCTTTGGAAATGAAGTTATTGGAAATTGTATTTAATAAAGAGTTGTCTTTAAATATATTAATTTGAAACTCATTGAAATTGAAGAATTAAGAATATGATTTATAAAGTGGTTTGGGTTAAGATGATTTACATGAACATTTAAAGTTTAATAATTTGAAGGAAATATTCAATGATTTGGAAATTTAGGTTTTATTTAAATGTTATATATTGATTTGATTTCGGAATCTAAATGATATATTATTACTTTAGTTTTGAAATGGAAGGATACATTGATTTGGTTTTGAAATGAAATAATACAGTATTTTGTTTTGAAATGGATATTACTTTGGAAATTAAGGGTAATTGATTTTTAATTGTTTTGGAATAGAAATGTTTTAAAATAAATATTCATGGGTTATAATAACGGTTGGTTGTTAAAGAGACTGGGATCGAATATGGGCATACTCTCTGTCGATAACAAAAACCACTTTAACAACCGTGTATGCGGTGGAGACTCCAAAATGAAGTAGGATGGTGGCGACGTTCTATTGAGGTATAAACATCGACCCGACTCCCGTGAGTTGGCAAAAGGTGGCTAAAAAAGGAGCGATTCCGGGCCAATAAGGTAGCTCCTCCGATCGAGCATACACCTTTTATATTATATTCTGACTTTGAGATTGATTTGGTGGCCACTTTTAAATTTTGATTTGGGAGTGTGGCACGAGGTGGGCGGTAGCGGCCTCTACGTGTTACCACCAGTTCGGATAGTAACTTGTATATCTACCTTAGCATTGCCTAGTTGTGCCGTGTCACCTACCCTAGCGAGCCTTGTACGAGTTTGATTTGTGTCGTACCTATGGAGTATCTTCTCGTAGCCTCCCGACCAGGAGGTACGCAGGTACTGTATAGACTATTGGCGCTATTACGTGTTAAGGTGGAAAATGTAAAGCCTAACGCTATTTTAAAGTAAGTTTATTTTACTATAAACATTATTATAATAGTGAAATATTACTATAGAGTAAATAATTTAACCCATCCTTTGAGGATGGGCAGTCCCAAGCATCGTTTAAGTTACTTGCACCTCTCCATTACAGTTCACTTGAGTTGGTTTACATTGTATAAGTATGTATGTCCTGACTCGAGGGTTTTGGGTTCTGCTTTACGTTGGGTCAGACTAAGTGATACAGCAGTTTGAGACTCAACTTCAAAGTTGGAGCTTTGCTTGGAGATTAAGCTATGTATTTCATCTAGTTATCCAGTTGATTCCAGTTATCCAGTGATTCCGGTGATGTATTTCTGATTTTACTTGATTACCATTTTGAGACTGCTGTTGTATCTGGTTTAACGCTGATGTTTATATATATAGTAGCTTCAAGAACTACTATCTCTTTTCTTCAGCTGCATTATACCACTTTGTGCCTGTGATCTGTGATTTATTTACTTACTGCATATTCCAAGTTTTTCCAAATTTGAATTAACAGTTCGCCATTTTGAGCTATTCAAGTCAGCCATATGTGGTTTTATTGTCGATTTAAATGGTCCAAAATAGCGGGTCGTTACAGTTTCAGAGCAACATTGCTTAACAGCAAGTGGTTCATCCACTTATCATTAGAGAATCATCATCTCATCAGAAAAACTTCATCATTTGAGATTTAATGACACAGTTTAACAACTATGTACAAAATCTTGCAAGAAGTCAAATTATTCATTCACCTGAGTACTTGTCGTGCCAAGAAAAGGTGTATCAGGAAAATTTCATCATATAAACACCTCTCTGGCTCCATCAACATCATCAGAAATTACATGATTCAGATCATCTCACCTGAAGTGCCATGCCAAGAAACCTGTTGTCAGAGATCTATCATCATCCAACCAGATTCTGGCTGCACTTTCTCCATCAGTTAGTTAATACCCTTTTTTTCATCATCAATTTCTTGATCTGCTAGTTGCAACATGGTTGAAGAAAATGACGATTATGTCATCTCTCCTACCTCTCCATCAAAATCCGCTCAAATTCAATCCAATATCACTCAAGAACTACTCAAAACCATCATTAAACAACAGAGCCAGATTATCACCACTCCACTAGATGAAACAAATTATCTACTTCGGAAATTCAAGATAGAAACAACAATTAGACTTATGGTCTTCATGAATAAGTTCTTGGAACAGTAAATACCCCACTAAGATTCACTATAGATGGAGAAGACAACCAAGAATATGTAATACATCAAAGGCAAGATAGTTTGGTCAGTTCTTGGTTGTTATATATCTTCAATTAGTGCAAGTTTACCACCACATTTAATTGGTTCTAAAACAACTTATGAAATATCGCATGAAATAGAGCATGTATTCAGCTCTCAATCTATTGCAAGAATTATGTCTTACAAGAGACAACTTCATAATCTAAAGAAAGACAATTTATCCATGAGGGATACTTGTCCATAACCAAAACAATGTGTAATCAGCTAGCATGAGCATAACATAATGTCAGTGATACTGAGCAAATACTATCATTACTGAGTGGATTAAATGAATAATATGACCAGTAGTAGCTGTAATATCATCTATAGGGAAATTTCCAGCACTAAAGTATGTTCACTCTACATTAATTGCACATGAAGGTAGATTAGAGCAAAAGAAGCCAGGAAATCTAGAGTATTCAATAAATTATATCACTAATAATAGAGGAAAGAATCAAGAAAGAAACTACAACAATAGAAATCAGTCAAGCAGCAGTCAAAGAGGTGGACAGAATTATAGTTTTAGAGAAATAGGTGGTAGATGGTGTAATACTAACAACAACAATAGACTAAAATGTCAAATCTGTGAGAAATATGGTCATATAGCAAGTAGATGTTATTTCAAATTTGATGCTAACTATACACCATTTTAAAAGAATATCTTCAAGAATGCATAATCCAAGTGCAAACATGGTGAACACACAAAAAGATATAGGGGTGACTCAGAAAATGCAGGCAATGACATAGCCAAAATGGAAGATATACAAGATGACTGCTGGTATCCAAATTCTGGAGCAACCACTTCATGTAACCAACAATCGCAGCAATTTAAATCTCGGGGACAAGGAGTACAAAGGTAAACATTTATTATATATGGTCAACGGTAAATCAATTCACATCACACATACTGGGAATGCAAGTATTAAAGGTGCAAAGCAACTCTATCTTAATAATTTATTAAGAGTTCCTTTAATAAGGAAAAATTTAATGACTGTCTCACAATTTTCAAAGATTAATAATGTATATTTTTAATTTCACTCAAAGTGTTTTTTAGTAAAATATGTAATAACATATGAAATTCTTTTGTAGGGTAGGATGTGTAGGGGATTGTACAAATTTGATGTGGCAAAATCAAGAGATTCAGAAAGTAAGGAAAACAGGTGTAATATGTCTGAAATAAAACTAGTTGAAAGTTGTAAAAGCTACGATGTTTGGCATTTAAAATCACTACAAAAATTGTAAAACATGTTTTGAGTAGAGATAATAATATTCACATTGAAAATATCCCTTCATTTTATACCTGTACCTATTGCCAATAGGCAAAAGTCATATACTTGCATTTCCAGATTCAGAAACTAAATATGATAAACCATTAGAACTTGTTGCTACAGACTTATGAGGACCAACCCCTATATCAACTAATTATGATTAAAATATTACATTTCATTTATTTTCTAGATATGTATTGATTTATTTTCTAAAATAAAAATCTAAGACTTGCAATGTAGTGATGCAGTTTATTGCAAATGCTGAGAAGCAAACAAATCGTCGAGTAAAAATTATGCCGACTGATGGTGGCAAAGAGTTTATACCACTCATATAATTTTTTTCAAAAGAAAGGAATAAGTCATAGGATAACATATCCACATACCTTTGAGAAAATTGGTGTCGTTGAAAGGAAACAAATGCATATTGTAGAGACTGGACTACTCTTCTACCACACGCATCTCTACCTCTGAAATTCTGGCCGGATGCTTTTTCAACGACTGCTTACCTCATCAATAGATTATCGACTAAAGTACTAAAACTCAAAAGTCCAATAGAGATATTGACAAAGATAAAGCCAGATTTTTCAGAGATTAATAGTTTAATGCCTGTGCTTCCCTTATTTTAGTCTTTATAAGGCGCACAAATTAGAATTCAGATCAGCACCATGTACATTTTTAGTATATGCAACCAATCAAAAAGGGTATAAATTTCTTGATAGAAATGGTATGATGTATATATCAAGATATGTGATATTCAATGAACTTGAATTTCCATTCAGCAAATCAGAATCAAAACAACCAAAAATATATATCCTAATGTATTCGATACCTCCAATACCCGAAGTGATCATACAAGATGAAAGTCAAATGGCTCATGAGAAAGGTTGTACTAGTCACATAATGCTTAGAAATAGACCAAGTCATGAACAAGATGAAGCATATGAAAGTTCATGTCATTCACTACAGCAACGCAGCACTAGTAGATCACTACCAAATATTGGATGGTTATAAATTGTCCAATACTCGGTAGGAGACCACAGTGATTAACAGAACTCAACAGTCTGCTCCTGTAAATACTGTTAACCATATGATAACAAGATCAAAGAGTGGCATATTGAGACCAAAAACATACAATGTGGAGCTGACTGATGAGGAACGTAGCACTTATCATCAGGTAATGCAAAATGAAAAGTAGAAAGCAGCCATGAAAGAAGAATAGATGCATTAATAAGAAACAAAACATTCATTAATAGAGCATTAAAATATTATGTGGTGTAAATGGACATAAAGGTTAAAGAAAAATCCCAATGGTATAATTCTGAAATACAAGGCTAGATTGGTAGCAAAAGGATATTCATAACAAAGTGGCTTTGATTTTAATGAAACATTTTCGCCAATTGTGAAACCATTCACCATTAGAATTATACTAACTATAGCCTTGTATAAGAATTGGACCGTTAAGAAATTAGATGTAAATAATGTCTTTTTGAATGGTGTGAAGCAAGAGAAAGCTTACATAGAGCAACCACATGGATTCAAACAAAGAGGCAATGAGGGACTGGTGTGCAAACTGAACAAGGCAATCTATGGGCTCAAACAAGCACCAAGAGTATGGTTTGAAAAATTGAAATCAACATTAGCCAGGCTTGGGTACATCTCAACCAAATCTGACAAATTTCTTTTTACTAAAATTTGTAATAACATTGTTACTTACATACTGATTTTGTTGATGATTTTGTAATTACAAGTAATAGTGAGGTGGAAATCAGCAGAGTCACACAGCCTTTGAATATGGAGTTTTCAATTAAAGACATGGCAAACTAAATTACTTTCTTATAGAAGTCATGAAGACATCAAATGCTGAAATGCATTTATGTCAAAGAAAATACATCTAAAAAATATTAGTGAAAGCAAAAATAGATAAAGCTAACCTCTTCCTACACCAAGGACAAGTAGCTTACATTATCAAAAAATATGACAAATAGTACAAGCATGTAGGAGCATTACAACATGCCATAATAACTAGACCAGACATATCATTTAGTGTGAATAAAGTAAGACAATTCATGCAATAGCCAATAGATGAACACTGAAATGCAATTAAAAGAATATTAAGTTATCTCAAAAGAACCATAAATTAGGGTTTAGTTCTACAAGCAAGCAAGTCATTAAGCATGAATGGATAATGCAGATGCAGACTGGGCAACTAACTGTGATGACGGAAGATCGAAAAATGGTTATTGCATTTTTCTAGGAGAAAATCCAATACCATGGTGTGCAAAAAAACAACCAATAGTTTCTAGATCAAGCACAAAAGCTGAATATTGAAGTGTTGCTAATGCAACAACTTAGGTTATGTGGATAGAGTCTCTAGTAAGTGAATTATAGATCAAAACTAACAGCATGGCAACTATTTGGTGTGACAATTTCAGTTCAATTCCACTTACAGCAAATCCTATATTGCATTCAAGAACAAAGCACGTGGAATTGGATCTATACTTCGTACGGGAACAAGTCATAAAAGGAAAACTATATGTCAATCACAAACCTTCAACTTACTAGAAGGAAGATCATTTTACCAAGGCATTGTCGAAGCAAAACTTTACCAGATTCGAGCATGAGTTGAGTGTTGATGAAGACAACTTCAATAAGATCTAAAAACACAAACTAAAACCACGAACTACTTGCCAGTAGTAGAGAGAATCAAGGATTCATCTATGTGATGAAGTCTAAACTACATCATAACAAATATGGTCATTGGTACAAGTAGAAATTTCTGTGTCGCAAGCAACGAAAGTGTATGAGAGCTCTTCAAAGAAGAGATAAATCTAATAAACCTGCATTTAGATGAAGGTTTATTAGGTTGAAGAATCAATTTATTGATTTAATGAGTTCGGCGATGATTTTGGGAATTTCTCATAAACCCTAACCCACGTTTGGGTTTGGTGGGTTATTAGAGAAATGAGATATACGAAGTCAATCAGGTCAAGCCGCATACATATATTTCTCATATTCAAGCAGCATATGGATACAGGCAAACGGGCCTTGGGCTGAGCCCATACAACTTATATTTACATTATATTGCCTACATTGTACAATATAAATACTAGTGTTGTATCAAAGAATTGGTATCTTTGCAATATACGAATGCTTATCACTTTTATCGGTAAAATCAAGAGTTTCTCATTTCTTTAATTATATATGAGTAGAATTACCAAAAGAAGAACAGAAATATCATAAAGATCCTTTTGAAAATTTATATACAAAAATATTTTATTTGAATACAAAACTTAATTATGTTTATGTATGAGAAAACATAAATGATCGTTTCAAATAACTTTTGATTAATTACATCATAATTGCTAAGAAGTTGACATGTTTCTCAATTTCAAATCAACCTAAATGGAAAATTATATATCGAGGATGAGTCGAAGATGTGTCAACAAATATCATACAACGATTTATTTTGGCTTGTAAAAAATAATATATGTTTACTTTTCTTTATTTAGTTGTTATATATAACATATGTAAGTGTATGCATATTTATATAATTAGTACAGTCGCCAACTCATTCATCCATGACAGTAAGCCACTAAAGAATGGGTCACTAGGTCGATAACTAGTGCCACCAAAAATTTACTAGTATACAACTTGATCTTGCAAAAGTTGTTTCAGTCACTTAATGGTACTTTCAAAAAAAATTATCTCCTAACAAATTGTTGCTTAAGAAATAAGTGAAAAAAAATTAAAAAATAATAATTCACATTAAGATATAATGACCATAGTAATTATGTTGTGATTCATGCAAAAATGATTTCACAGTCAAGATCATTGAATAAGTGTGCATACGTGAACAGCGAGCTAAATGATTCCTAGTCATAGGTGTTTTGGGAATGAGATATTAGTATACTGGATTGACTAGTGTACATATTGCTTTTTCATGCCAAACGAATTAGTATTGTAGAAAAAATATCTTTTACTCTAAATTAATAATCACATTAAAAAGCGAAGGCTCTCTTGAGATTTATTCCCTATTCTTGTTGTCACCAAACACATTTGGTATAGAAGAGTACCATACGAAACACTTCCAGAACACAATATGGATAAGTATATGGTCATGTTTGTGTTATGTATGACATTGCTTTTGGCATGGAAGTCTAAAATCTTCACAAAACATAGAAAGATTAATTTTCTATTCTCGTAAGAGGTTAATAATGCATTAATCTAAAGTGGCCATCCAGGTGTTGATACGCCTATGCTCAAAAGACTTATGCAACGAAAAACATTACAAAGAAAGAAATAAGAATAAGAAGATTGAAGGAGATTAAAATTTCTAGCCTGCAATTCTCTATTTCATTTCCCATTTTTATAGGCAACTTTGTAACAAACTATGACAGCTAGACCACTAACTTTTCTGGTGCTATCGACTATACACACGCTTTGTAAAAGAATTAGAAACATAGAAATTATAATAGTAAAAAAAGAAATTTAACATAACTAATTTTCTTGTCCTTATTTTCCATGTGCATGTTTCTTGTGCATATTTCCTAGCTCATTTCTTAAAATTTGCTAGTAGTCGAATGTGACATATATGACTCATGGTATCATCTACAATTGCATCATTGCCTCCCTATATAAATTTGACCTTGTCTTCAAGGTTGAATGGTGTTGTAAATGGAGGTGGTAGAGGCATTGGAGTGAGGTTATGCGGATTTGGGCATAACTTAAGGAGGGAGATGTGGAATACCGGGTGAATGTGGGATTGGGGTGGCAAGAGGAGTTTATAGCCGACAGTTCCTTTCTTTTCATTGATTTTGAAATGCCCGAAATATTTCTTGGAAAGTTTATGTTGTGTTGGTCAAACGGAGTGTTGGCAATAAGGTTGGAGTTTGACAAAAATGAAGGAGCCAATAGAAAACTCTTTATCACGACGATGTTGGTTCATTTGTTGTTTCACACGAGCTTGTGCTCGTTGAAGGTTTTCTTTGATACTTTTCAAAAATAGATCTCTAAATGTTGCCCATTCTTCGAGTTCTTGAGTAGGTGCGTGTCCTCGAATGTAATCGACGATGACCGAGGGACCACAATGATAAACCACTTGGAACAATGAAACTTAAATGGAAGAATATGCACAAGTGTTGTGCGACGACCCGACTTCCTATCTCCAGGAAATCGCGTTGCCGATGAAGAAAGAAAGGGATAGAAGAAGAAAAGAAAGAGAAAGAAGAACACTACAACAACAGATAACTCACAGCGGAACGAATAAATATAATATATCACATAAAATATTACATAGTATCAGAGTACATCAGAGTTACACAACTTATACAACACATATTAGACAGTTATAAACATCTGTCTAATTCATACAACTCAAGTATACAAGACACAGATACAACATACACAGCGGAAACATAATATATCTACACATGGAAACCTCCTGCTCCATAACTCCTCCAGAATTCGTCAAGCTAACCTGAATCACTTGACTACTCATATATAATATGAGTACCCAAGAGTTTAATAAAACAGAAAATAAACACTCGGGTCAGACAGGGGTCTGGTGTGAGTAAACGGTTAAAATTTCTTATCTTTAGAAAAACCTTTGAAAGAAAAGGTATCACGTAAGACTTCCCACACATAAACATGGAAAAGTTTTTACCTTACGCTAACCAAAACATTTGATAGGAAATCCAGTGATATTATAATAGTGTCTAGGGTTTTCAAGTAAATATGAAATAGCCGAAATTGTTACATCTATTAAATTCCAGCTACTAGCCACAAAAGTGGGTAATACAATCAAAACCGTAAGTGTCTCGTAGGAAAAATTGGATTTCCAACAATGGCAGGGCTACTGGGGTACCGCCCGTCACAGTACGTGGCCTAGATCAACGTACCGAGGAGCCACCCTAACTCCCCTGCAACACAAGGCCGGACCCATTCCTTACTGAATAGTTCCAAATGAGACCACCCCGTGGTTGGCGCGACCAACCACCCACACAGCCGAATAAATAAGGGACTCTAGACAGGGATGAATCTCACTCTCAAGTGGGGGCTACCCACGAAGCCTTGGCGCACCTCCCCTGTTTTAGCCATTCCCGGTTGATGAGGCTTGAGGCTGCGATTACCTTAATAGAACATATCACTTAGAATGCTCATCGCCCGCCTGACGATGTGTTGAAAGCATTCGATCCATACAAGTTCGTTCCGGGTTCGAACGAAACCGAAGGCACTATCTCGTTGCACTCATTATTGGAATCACCCTCAGAGTCAACGACCATAGCCCTTGCACTCTGATTCTCCATCTCGAATCTATAAGCACTATTCCGTCAAACTCATTACGGAATCACCCACAGAGTTATACTGACGTATAGCTCTTACACCTCGAGTCTTCACACTCGCTCCACTTGGATTAACGACCTAACGTTTAATTGGAATCGATGTGGTTTTCGGAATTCCAAATATGGAAACCCGATCCCGGTCTCACCGAAACCAAACGCCATTTTAATGTCCAAGTTGTACTTAAGGGTTTAAACAGTTTAAACTTATATACAGGATGATATAATAAACAGATAGATGAATAACATTATCACAACAGATAATCATATCAAACATTCATCTCATAAACAGCATATCACATAACAGATATATCCAAATCATCCAATATCATTTAATCACTCAATATTAATCAACATTCAATATCAACCAATCATCCAATATCAATCATTCATACAGAATTGATTAACTCTAAATCAATTTAATTACCCTATAATTAAATTAATTACTATCCTTTAATCACTTGGATTATCCTAATCCTGCATCATTTATTTATTACAAATCAAATTAAATTAATCATCTCTTAATGATTATCTTTAATTAATCTTCCTTGATTAATTATCTTTAATTACATTCAAGTAATTATTCTAAACCATATTCAGTAATTAACTTTTAATTACTATCATTAATTATAATAATTAACGATCCTTTATTAATTAATTAACTATAATTAATTACATTAATTCTTAATTAATTACATTAATTCTTAATTAATTACAATTAATTAATCACACTTAAATTAATTACTATTATTAATCAACCTTGATTAATATCATTAATCACATTAATTAATGATCCTCATTAATTAATTAAACTTTAATTAAATAAATAATTAACTTATAATAAACCAACTCATTAATCATAATTAGCAATTAACAATTTGTAATTACTTAACCAAATTAATTGACTTCTAATTTAATTATTTTAATCCTTGATTAATTAATTCAATTAATTAATCCTAAATTACTTCATTAAGTAATTATTAAATAATTAAATTAATAAATAAATCCATAATTAATTACTTTATGAATTAATTGCTATTAAATCAATTACTCTTGGTAATTAATCTTAAATTAATCTCATTTATTAATTAATTAATCACATTGATTAATTAACTAAATAATTAAGTAATTAATTCTTAACTATTTACATAAGTAATTACCTCAAATTACTTTCATTAAATAAACCTTAATTAATTCCTTAATTAATTACTTAATAAACAATTAACTTCATCATTAAATAATCCTTCAATTAATTACTCCATAATTAATTATCTTTCAAACAATTATATTAATTTAATTCTTTAATTGATATTATTAAGTGATTAACCAATAATCACTTCAACTCATTACTTCATAAGTAATTATCATTAATTACTTCCATAAGTATTTAATTTCCTTAATTACATTCACAATTAATCATTAATTACTTTATTAAGTAATTACACTTAATTAATCCATAATTAAGTGATTATTAAATAAATAATTAACTAATTATTTAAAATTAATTAAACAATTAATTAATTTCTTATAATTTCAAAATCCTTAATTAAATTAAGAGAACATTAATCTTAATTAAACTTTTCTTATTAATAACCAAATTTCATATTCAAATTAAAGATAAATTAACCTTATTTATCTTGTAATGAATTATATCAAATTTTAACATCTCAAACCAGCTATCCTATTAGGTTTTTAAAATCATAATGATAATCTTATTTAAAATTTAAAAACAAATTTTCAAAATTTTCAATACTTTAAAGAATTCAAATTAATCTTATTTATTTCAAATATAAATTTGAAATCTTAAAATTGAAACATTACTTAACATTTTAAACTTAACTTTTGATTTAATATTTAAATTCAAAATACCATTCTTAAACTGAAATCCAAAATGTAATTAAATTACTTCCAAAATAAAATTCCTTTAAATAAACTTAAATTGAAATAAATTATATAATTTCAACTTATACTTTATGAATTTGATTACCATTAAATTTTAAAACAACAAGTTTAGAGTTTTATTTTTATTTTTTTTATACAGCTATTATCAGACAACACCCTAGGGAAAAACCCGAAGCAAACCATCCTTCATCCCGAGTTAACCCCGAAGCAATCCAAATCCACCTGACTTCGAGTCGTCTCCATGGAAATCACGAGCAACCCCTCGAGTTTTCTTCAAGTTCCCATTGTCTTCCTAAATCACGAACTCCCCAGTGCACACAACT
Source organism: Allium cepa (assembly GCA_030765085.1). Classification (NCBI taxonomy): domain Eukaryota; kingdom Viridiplantae; phylum Streptophyta; class Magnoliopsida; order Asparagales; family Amaryllidaceae; genus Allium; species Allium cepa. The sequence goes on from CM060931.1 coordinate 978,610,655, forward strand.
GTGCTCGTGCACCTAGCACACCCCCTCTGGCCAACGACGGTCACCGCGACCATCGCCTATGGTCATACAAACATCTACGAACACGAAGCTAGACCCAGAATCGAGAATCCATTCACGGATCGAAATTTGATTTATCAACACGAATTACTGCAAAACCTTGACCAAACTCGCCAGTAAAAAAAACCCCAACGCCGTTCATCTCCATGCTGATTAGCTCCGCTGACCCCCCACACTTATTTGCCATGACCGCGAGCTTCAACACCCAGAATACGATCAAGCTCGATTCAACATTGATGTCGCAAAACCCATTACAGTAAACTCAAACATAAACTCACCTAAAACCCTAGTTACATCTAATTCACTCCATTAACTCAATAGAAAAAATATCCTATATTTTTCCCGTGATCAATAGCTTGAAAGCAAGCTTCAATTCAGATATGAACTCAATTAATCAAGTAAATCAACTGCAGTTCTCAAAAACCCCTAATTCATTCAAACCCAAATTTCTCAATGAATACTCAACTGAAAATCACAATTTACGTATCAAAATTCATGATCTCCTACCAAGATTACATGCATGTACTTCAAATTGAAAATTAAAATAGTTGATTTTTAACAAAAACTTAGTTTGCACTGTTATTTTACAGATTTCAATATGAATATCTATTTTTAAACATCTGGAATGATTTTAATATTGAAGTTACAAAATCTAAATCATTTATTGTTTGCAAACTACATATTATAAATGAATAAAGAAGGAAATATTGGATTTACAGAAGAAAAACAGAAAAAAAACTGTAACACAGAACCTATTTTATTGTTTCAGACATTCTAAACAAAGCAGGCATTCATATGAACAAATATTCATTTTCAAGCAATTTTCTTTGCATGCAACATTATTTAATCTCAGATTTAATTTAAAACTGTTTTTAAAATAAAATTTACTCACCTAATTATATGCAGTGAAGCAGAGCAGGCCTGAACTTTATCCAGAAAAAATGCATTTGCTTTTAATTTCTTGCTGTTGAATTACTTTGCATGCATGCTTTTAATTTGTTGTTTAACTTGCAGATGCTCTCAAATGAAATGCAGGTTGATGGTTGCAGGTGAACATCCATTAGCATTTGCAGGTGGAAGATTGAAGTTGCAGATTTAATAAACAGAGCAGCTTCAATCTCCCAGGCTTGAAATCTTAAATTTGAAAAAGCTTTGATTTTGCCTTTTTGCTGAAAATCCTTTTGCATGCTTATTATTTGATGCTTTTAGAAAAAAAATTGAAACTGCTATTGACTTGCTGAGTTGATCTCAGCCCCATTTGAATTTGAAGAAGATTTGAAAGGTTGCAGATTTATCTTTCAAGTTTGATTTGCTTTTGGTTATGATTTTAGGTTGCCATTGTTTTTAGTTAAGATGTGAAAACAAAGAAAAGAAATGTTTGAGAAAAAAAAATTGGTTTTCTTCTTTAATCATTTGTTAAAATTAAAATAAGTATTTGCCACATGTCTACAATTTGAACAAATGTCTCTTAATATGCTTAATGTTCTTACATGTGTTCTTAACATGTTAATATATTTACATATCCTTTAAGTGTTTTTAATTAATTTTTACTTAGTTTAAAATGTGAATATAACCTACTAATTTAGTTTGCTTTATAAATAAATATAAGTTTGCTTTACAAATGTCTTTAGTATGCATTTTAATTTTACAAGTGTTCTTACCCTTTTAATTAAATCATTTTAAATTATATATATGCATTTAGGGAATATTAATATGTATTAATGAAATGTTTATATGCATTAGTGAAATGTTTTATGAAAATAAGCTCTTGAATTTAAATAAATATAAGTGTGAAATCTTTATAACCCTTTATTTTATAAATAGCTTTCCTTTTTGAAAAATCTTATTGAATTTAAAACAAAACTTTAAAATTACAATATTCATTCATACATCAATTATTAATAGATATAATTAAATTTCAAAACAACTCAAACTATAACATATAAATACATATATATTATAATTTGAAAATTCATCTTTAAAACAAAAGATCTCCTATTCACAATATATATCAAATGTATATATTATAAAGAGAATAAAAATTTCATTAGCTTTGAAAAACAATTCTTATCAAATTTTGCTAGATTAAAACTCATTAACCTTTAAAAGATTAAATTTACCAATTTAAAATTAAAATTATAAAGAAAATTATCAAACCAATTAAATTATTTACACAGATTATTAAATTCTTATTGCCCAAAATTCCGGGTCGTTACAATCCTCCCCCCTTAAAAGAATTTCGTCCCCGAAATTTAAAACAAAGGTAATTTAATAACCCTTAAAAGATTTTAATTTAAAACAGCAAAGCATTCCTATCAACCAGCTACTAACATCCATAGCAATCAAATCAAATAAACAAACAATCCTAACTAATTATTCTGACATAAATCAGAATAAATCTCTAATACTATCTCGAGTTTCCCCAAGTATAAATCATCGGGTGACTCGCTCTACAGAAGCTAAACTAACAAACTACATCACCAATACCCAGAGCTCCTCTCTTCTCTAGATCCATCAATCTGAATAGAACATCAGACTATTCTCAAATCCAGCTCAACATCAAAATCCAACTGAACTACAGATTCAACAACCAATTGATGAATCATACACGTACTCCCTCAGAGATACGTGAAATACAATGAATTCCAGCTATCCAAACTGACAATTCAATGTTATCCAAACACTGCTTTCTTAACCAGAGAAAACTCAACAACAACGAAGTCTCCAACTTCGAATTCCAAACTCCTTATCTCAAATCTGCATAATTCAACAAATAATCCTGGGCTTCCCATCTTCTTCCTGATCAGCTCAATCTATGCTGATACTTTCAGAAACAACTAGATCAAAGCAAACAGCTTTTGGATCCTATTCAACAGAAAATCTTCCAAAATTCGTCGAAATCTAGAACACAAACTCCACTCCTCAAACAATAGCAAACTGAACTTACTTCCTTCCTTACACAGCTGCTACCTCGCTTCCGCTGCACAACTCTGATTCTGAAATAAATGAGAATACTATTGATGAACACGAATACAAACTTATCCAATATATCCGGGAAACTTTGTCCACCAAATCCATAAAAATCTGAGTGACACATCCGACTCAGTCACACAACCTTATATCAGAATCCAATTCAAAACTGGATCTGACCAATCCAAATTCCAAAAATATCTGAGCTGCTACACCAACTCTTTACTTCTCCAAGAACCATCCTACTACCAAGCTAACTACCCAAATCGCTTCTGGAACCAAAACAATATGGAACTCAACTTCAGATGCATACAACCTCTGATCATTTCAATAGCTCCTACTTCCACATGAGAACCCTCATCTCAAACAAAAGATAATTCCCAAATAAGACGCAAGTCACTTTTGCGATCCTACCTAGTTCGAATTCCAAAGAAACTGTCCCCACTTTACCAATTAGAACAGTCTTAAACTTTTCCAATCAAGGTTCACCCTCAAGAAACATTCACCATCTGCTCGGACTGCTAAAAGAAGAAGCACAAAAGATTCTTGAACAAAAGGAGAACAAAACACACTGCAGCTTTCAACTCTATCTCGATGATACGGCAAAGCTAAAAGACCTTCTCGTCAGCACACCGAATACTTCGAGTTGCACTGCTACCATAGCTAACCAAAGACTTCAGATCCAAAGGCTTTCCGATCCCCAAAACTATCAACAAACCACACAACAGACTTCCGAGATGGCAGACAACTCAAAGAAACTCAGCCTCCAAACCAAGCATCAACATCTCGCTTTCCTTAAGAAATAAAAAAAATGAGACCATGCCGAAGCGAAACAACTCATAGGCCTTAGTCTCATATCCCAAAACAGCCAACCTCTTTGCTAAAGATCCAAATAACTTCTACACAGATGAGTCTTCCCTATGGTAGGTAAAGACTGCTCCTCAACTACTTCTAAAACTGCTTCAAAAGAAAACATCTTCAGAAAAATATCCATGGATACTGCATCTCATCATGCAGTTACCAAGATATCATCACTCACTTCTACACTTCCAAGAGATCCAAACTTCACTTCAAAGATAAACTCCGAATCTTTAAAAAAAAAAATTTCCTTCGGATATCTGATAAATCCTTACTCCAAACTACACACCTTACTCGAGACGGTATTAGGTCTACAGTCTCAACAGACACTTCCAATCTCAACATATGGACCTCATCCATTAGTGGTAGTCGTGTTACACACACACCACTACTACTCCATCTACCCCTAAAACTTACGTTGGCAAATCCGAACAGATAACCCAACAGATCAGGTAGATATAAATATATATATAGTTATATATAAAAATTACAAGTACGCTCTCTCAAGAAGACACTACTACAGAGCTTAGGCATTTGCTCAACCTAACGCTCCCTAAAGAAAGACACTCTTCAGAGCCTAGGTATTCACTCAACCTACTGCTCTGATACCAAGTGCGACGACCCGACTTCCTATCTCCAGGAAATCGCGTTGCCGATGAAGAAAGAAAGGGATAGAAGAAGAAAAGAAAGAGAAAGAAGAACACTACAACAACAGATAACTCACAGCGGAACGAATAAATATAATATATCACATAAAATATTACATAGTATCAGAGTACATCAGAGTTACACAACTTATACAACACATATTAGACAGTTATAAACATCTGTCTAATTCATACAACTCAAGTATACAAGACACAGATACAACATACACAGCGGAAACATAATATATCTACACATGGAAACCTCCTGCTCCATAACTCCTCCAGAATTCGTCAAGCTAACCTGAATCACTTGACTACTCATATATAATATGAGTACCCAAGAGTTTAATAAAACAGAAAATAAACACTCGGGTCAGACAGGGGTCTGGTGTGAGTAAACGGTTAAAATTTCTTATCTTTAGAAAAACCTTTGAAAGAAAAGGTATCACGTAAGACTTCCCACACATAAACATGGAAAAGTTTTTACCTTACGCTAACCAAAACATTTGATAGGAAATCCAGTGATATTATAATAGTGTCTAGGGTTTTCAAGTAAATATGAAATAGCCGAAATTGTTACATCTATTAAATTCCAGCTACTAGCCACAAAAGTGGGTAATACAATCAAAACCGTAAGTGTCTCGTAGGAAAAATTGGATTTCCAACAATGGCAGGGCTACTGGGGTACCGCCCGTCACAGTACGTGGCCTAGATCAACGTACCGAGGAGCCACCCTAACTCCCCTGCAACACAAGGCCGGACCCATTCCTTACTGAATAGTTCCAAATGAGACCACCCCGTGGTTGGCGCGACCAACCACCCACACAGCCGAATAAATAAGGGACTCTAGACAGGGATGAATCTCACTCTCAAGTGGGGGCTACCCACGAAGCCTTGGCGCACCTCCCCTGTTTTAGCCATTCCCGGTTGATGAGGCTTGAGGCTGCGATTACCTTAATAGAACATATCACTTAGAATGCTCATCGCCCGCCTGACGATGTGTTGAAAGCATTCGATCCATACAAGTTCGTTCCGGGTTCGAACGAAACCGAAGGCACTATCTCGTTGCACTCATTATTGGAATCACCCTCAGAGTCAACGACCATAGCCCTTGCACTCTGATTCTCCATCTCGAATCTATAAGCACTATTCCGTCAAACTCATTACGGAATCACCCACAGAGTTATACTGACGTATAGCTCTTACACCTCGAGTCTTCACACTCGCTCCACTTGGATTAACGACCTAACGTTTAATTGGAATCGATGTGGTTTTCGGAATTCCAAATATGGAAACCCGATCCCGGTCTCACCGAAACCAAACGCCATTTTAATGTCCAAGTTGTACTTAAGGGTTTAAACAGTTTAAACTTATATACAGGATGATATAATAAACAGATAGATGAATAACATTATCACAACAGATAATCATATCAAACATTCATCTCATAAACAGCATATCACATAACAGATATATCCAAATCATCCAATATCATTTAATCACTCAATATTAATCAACATTCAATATCAACCAATCATCCAATATCAATCATTCATACAGAATTGATTAACTCTAAATCAATTTAATTACCCTATAATTAAATTAATTACTATCCTTTAATCACTTGGATTATCCTAATCCTGCATCATTTATTTATTACAAATCAAATTAAATTAATCATCTCTTAATGATTATCTTTAATTAATCTTCCTTGATTAATTATCTTTAATTACATTCAAGTAATTATTCTAAACCATATTCAGTAATTAACTTTTAATTACTATCATTAATTATAATAATTAACGATCCTTTATTAATTAATTAACTATAATTAATTACATTAATTCTTAATTAATTACATTAATTCTTAATTAATTACAATTAATTAATCACACTTAAATTAATTACTATTATTAATCAACCTTGATTAATATCATTAATCACATTAATTAATGATCCTCATTAATTAATTAAACTTTAATTAAATAAATAATTAACTTATAATAAACCAACTCATTAATCATAATTAGCAATTAACAATTTGTAATTACTTAACCAAATTAATTGACTTCTAATTTAATTATTTTAATCCTTGATTAATTAATTCAATTAATTAATCCTAAATTACTTCATTAAGTAATTATTAAATAATTAAATTAATAAATAAATCCATAATTAATTACTTTATGAATTAATTGCTATTAAATCAATTACTCTTGGTAATTAATCTTAAATTAATCTCATTTATTAATTAATTAATCACATTGATTAATTAACTAAATAATTAAGTAATTAATTCTTAACTATTTACATAAGTAATTACCTCAAATTACTTTCATTAAATAAACCTTAATTAATTCCTTAATTAATTACTTAATAAACAATTAACTTCATCATTAAATAATCCTTCAATTAATTACTCCATAATTAATTATCTTTCAAACAATTATATTAATTTAATTCTTTAATTGATATTATTAAGTGATTAACCAATAATCACTTCAACTCATTACTTCATAAGTAATTATCATTAATTACTTCCATAAGTATTTAATTTCCTTAATTACATTCACAATTAATCATTAATTACTTTATTAAGTAATTACACTTAATTAATCCATAATTAAGTGATTATTAAATAAATAATTAACTAATTATTTAAAATTAATTAAACAATTAATTAATTTCTTATAATTTCAAAATCCTTAATTAAATTAAGAGAACATTAATCTTAATTAAACTTTTCTTATTAATAACCAAATTTCATATTCAAATTAAAGATAAATTAACCTTATTTATCTTGTAATGAATTATATCAAATTTTAACATCTCAAACCAGCTATCCTATTAGGTTTTTAAAATCATAATGATAATCTTATTTAAAATTTAAAAACAAATTTTCAAAATTTTCAATACTTTAAAGAATTCAAATTAATCTTATTTATTTCAAATATAAATTTGAAATCTTAAAATTGAAACATTACTTAACATTTTAAACTTAACTTTTGATTTAATATTTAAATTCAAAATACCATTCTTAAACTGAAATCCAAAATGTAATTAAATTACTTCCAAAATAAAATTCCTTTAAATAAACTTAAATTGAAATAAATTATATAATTTCAACTTATACTTTATGAATTTGATTACCATTAAATTTTAAAACAACAAGTTTAGAGTTTTATTTTTATTTTTTTTATACAGCTATTATCAGACAACACCCTAGGGAAAAACCCGAAGCAAACCATCCTTCATCCCGAGTTAACCCCGAAGCAATCCAAATCCACCTGACTTCGAGTCGTCTCCATGGAAATCACGAGCAACCCCTCGAGTTTTCTTCAAGTTCCCATTGTCTTCCTAAATCACGAACTCCCCAGTGCACACAACTGTGCTCGTGCACCTAGCACACCCCCTCTGGCCAACGACGGTCACCGCGACCATCGCCTATGGTCATACAAACATCTACGAACACGAAGCTAGACCCAGAATCGAGAATCCATTCACGGATCGAAATTTGATTTATCAACACGAATTACTGCAAAACCTTGACCAAACTCGCCAGTAAAAAAAACCCCAACGCCGTTCATCTCCATGCTGATTAGCTCCGCTGACCCCCCACACTTATTTGCCATGACCGCGAGCTTCAACACCCAGAATACGATCAAGCTCGATTCAACATTGATGTCGCAAAACCCATTACAGTAAACTCAAACATAAACTCACCTAAAACCCTAGTTACATCTAATTCACTCCATTAACTCAATAGAAAAAATATCCTATATTTTTCCCGTGATCAATAGCTTGAAAGCAAGCTTCAATTCAGATATGAACTCAATTAATCAAGTAAATCAACTGCAGTTCTCAAAAACCCCTAATTCATTCAAACCCAAATTTCTCAATGAATACTCAACTGAAAATCACAATTTACGTATCAAAATTCATGATCTCCTACCAAGATTACATGCATGTACTTCAAATTGAAAATTAAAATAGTTGATTTTTAACAAAAACTTAGTTTGCACTGTTATTTTACAGATTTCAATATGAATATCTATTTTTAAACATCTGGAATGATTTTAATATTGAAGTTACAAAATCTAAATCATTTATTGTTTGCAAACTACATATTATAAATGAATAAAGAAGGAAATATTGGATTTACAGAAGAAAAACAGAAAAAAAACTGTAACACAGAACCTATTTTATTGTTTCAGACATTCTAAACAAAGCAGGCATTCATATGAACAAATATTCATTTTCAAGCAATTTTCTTTGCATGCAACATTATTTAATCTCAGATTTAATTTAAAACTGTTTTTAAAATAAAATTTACTCACCTAATTATATGCAGTGAAGCAGAGCAGGCCTGAACTTTATCCAGAAAAAATGCATTTGCTTTTAATTTCTTGCTGTTGAATTACTTTGCATGCATGCTTTTAATTTGTTGTTTAACTTGCAGATGCTCTCAAATGAAATGCAGGTTGATGGTTGCAGGTGAACATCCATTAGCATTTGCAGGTGGAAGATTGAAGTTGCAGATTTAATAAACAGAGCAGCTTCAATCTCCCAGGCTTGAAATCTTAAATTTGAAAAAGCTTTGATTTTGCCTTTTTGCTGAAAATCCTTTTGCATGCTTATTATTTGATGCTTTTAGAAAAAAAATTGAAACTGCTATTGACTTGCTGAGTTGATCTCAGCCCCATTTGAATTTGAAGAAGATTTGAAAGGTTGCAGATTTATCTTTCAAGTTTGATTTGCTTTTGGTTATGATTTTAGGTTGCCATTGTTTTTAGTTAAGATGTGAAAACAAAGAAAAGAAATGTTTGAGAAAAAAAAATTGGTTTTCTTCTTTAATCATTTGTTAAAATTAAAATAAGTATTTGCCACATGTCTACAATTTGAACAAATGTCTCTTAATATGCTTAATGTTCTTACATGTGTTCTTAACATGTTAATATATTTACATATCCTTTAAGTGTTTTTAATTAATTTTTACTTAGTTTAAAATGTGAATATAACCTACTAATTTAGTTTGCTTTATAAATAAATATAAGTTTGCTTTACAAATGTCTTTAGTATGCATTTTAATTTTACAAGTGTTCTTACCCTTTTAATTAAATCATTTTAAATTATATATATGCATTTAGGGAATATTAATATGTATTAATGAAATGTTTATATGCATTAGTGAAATGTTTTATGAAAATAAGCTCTTGAATTTAAATAAATATAAGTGTGAAATCTTTATAACCCTTTATTTTATAAATAGCTTTCCTTTTTGAAAAATCTTATTGAATTTAAAACAAAACTTTAAAATTACAATATTCATTCATACATCAATTATTAATAGATATAATTAAATTTCAAAACAACTCAAACTATAACATATAAATACATATATATTATAATTTGAAAATTCATCTTTAAAACAAAAGATCTCCTATTCACAATATATATCAAATGTATATATTATAAAGAGAATAAAAATTTCATTAGCTTTGAAAAACAATTCTTATCAAATTTTGCTAGATTAAAACTCATTAACCTTTAAAAGATTAAATTTACCAATTTAAAATTAAAATTATAAAGAAAATTATCAAACCAATTAAATTATTTACACAGATTATTAAATTCTTATTGCCCAAAATTCCGGGTCGTTACATGTTGTGCCACCACCCGCTTAAGGCAAGCATTTGACCATTTTGATGGTGAACCGCTTCATATTGCTCGTAAATAATTTTTCAAACAATGATTTATAATTTCAATTTGTCCATCACTTTGTGGGTGATATGCACTACTCATGTTGAGTTGTGTGCCAAGGAGGCGAAAAATTTCCTTCCAAATTTAGCTCATAAAGACACAGTCACAGTTGAAAACCATTGCATGTGGAAATCCATGTAAACAAACATACTCTTGAATGAAGTAAGAAGCTAATTGGATTATGGTGAAGGAGGTGAAAAGTGCAACAAAATGTGCATATTTGGACAAGTGATCAACAATTACCCAAACACAAGTTTTGCCGGAGGAGGGGGGTTGGTGAGCGACAAAGTCCATGGATATATCTTCAAAAATGGGTAGTGGTTGTAAAAGGCCCTTCGGTGTAGAGTTTTCTGATTTGGTTTGATGGAAAATTGCAGGTTCATGCAATAAAACTAACTACTTCAAGAAGTCTCGACCAATAAAATTCTCTTCAAATCTGAGCCACGGCGCCTTTGATTCCCAATGTCCACCAGTCATAGAAGCGTGATATGAATTAATGATGTTGCGCTGCAAGGTGGGATTATTGGTATATATAACCTTTTCCCTAGAAATAGTAAATTATTATAAAATGAATATCTGTTGACAGTAGTATTACTAGCATAGAGCTTGAAAATGATGTGTTGTGCTGTAGCTGCTCAGTGAGAGCAGAGCGGATGTCGGTTCTGAAGTCAAAGGAAAGGGAGGAAAACGCACCCATCCATGCATCGACCATCTAATGAGAATGTCCGTCCGCTGCTTTGTTTTCCTTGCCTGGCTTGTGTTTGATAACAAATTTGAAGCCCATGAGTTTGGAGACCCACTTTTGGTGTTTTAATGGTTTGAGTTAGTAGTTGATAGAGCTTTGATGATCTGTATTGATGGAGAAACAGCAGTCGAGGAGGTAGTGGCACCATTTATGTACGGTAGTGGTTTCGGAAAACATTTCTATGACATAGGTGAATGATCTTTGGAGGTGGATTAGAAGTTTCTGGCCGTGGAAGATGATTGGTTGTCGAGATTAGGAAAGTACGTCACCATAAGCTAGGTTGGATGTATCAGCATGAAGGTCGAAGGGCATTGAGAAATTGGATAGAGGTGAAATTAGAGCTGATGTGACTACATTTTTCAAAATAGTGAAGGTATCATAAGCTTTTGAAGTCCAGGAAAATAATTCTTCCTTTTTCAATAATTCTGTTAATGGGGTAGCTATTTAGGCATGATTGTGGATGAAGCATGGGTAATAACCCACGGGACCAAGGAATCCCCTAATGGAAGTCATGTTGGTAGGAGGTGACTAATTAAGTATAGCATCCACTTTTGATGGATCGACTCACACTCCATCTTTCAAGATAATATGGCCCGAATAGTATAATTCAGTGAGCCCAAAGATGCATTTGGAAAAGTTTGTGTAGAATTTATGTTCATCCAAAATCTCAAGAGTAGTTTGCAAATGAGAAAGATGGGAGTCCCATGATTTACTGTGGAAAAGGGTATCGTCAAAAAATACAAGTACAAACTTATGAAGATGTGGACAAAAAATATTACTCATTGTAGTTTAAAATGTCGAAGGAGCATTGGAGATGCCAAATGGCATGACGAGGAATTTATAATGTCCATGTGTGGGAAATGCTATTTGGGAATATCGGAAAGATGGAATCAATTTTGAAAATATACACTACGTTGATCCAATTTCGAGAAATAAGTGGAGCCATATATGTAACAACCCTAATTTTGAGTAACATTTTTTAGGATATTTAATTAGTTATAATTAAATAAAATAATGTAATGATTAGGGATTGAGATTTGTAATTAATAAAATGGCAGTCGTGCCTATTTGGATTAATGAACTAAGAAAATTAAAATGAATTAAGTTAGGTTAAGTAGACAAGGGAAATGTAGGAATAAGTATATTCTTATACCCTAAACCCTTAAACCACATTCATTTGCACGTTCATTCTCATAAATAAAAGCATAAGAGGCCGACTACTATTAGGAAATCAAGAAGAAGATTAAGCTAAAATCAAGGCAAGAAGCTTAAGCAGCTTAATCAAAGATCAAATCTCAACTCCTTAATCTCAAGCCTAAAATGAATAATAACTACATCTCATGTTTTTAAATGATTTTGGTTAAAATTAAATTTGAGCTAATTTTGCAAATGTTTTGCCATGTTTTGATTGTTAAAATGGATATATATAAGCTTGTTGATGATTTATGCTAATTTATATAGATTTTAGGATATGTTTTAATGTGAAAACCCTATTATATGATGTCCAAATGCCTTCCGATTTGAGATAAGGTTGGAAATAATGTTTTGGAAATGGATTTCATATTTCATAATTTTTTGAATTATTATGGATTTATTATGAATTTTATAGTGAAGAAAATATTTATTTTGTGTCTAACTTAATTACGAATAATATATGTATGTTTGGGTCTGAAATTAATATATGTTAGAAAATATATTAAAACTGATTTATAGGAATTTTTATAGATTTTTTCTAAATGTTTTAATAGATATATAAAATTATTTAAGGTTTTCGACTTAAATGTTTTATATGTTTATAAAAGGAGAAGGCGTATTTTGTAAACAATTTAATTTGTTAATTCTGAAATTTCGATAGTACTTTTAGAAAGGAAATTACCAATCAATCAAATTTTGACAAACCAGTCAGATTAGTTGAAAGAATTGCTTTAAAAGGTTAAAGATCAATTTAACCATGCTTTTTACATTTTAACCACTTTTGGTACCTAGCTTTTGACTATGTTTCTTTGCCTCCATCACCATCGAAACCAATGCATAAGGTATCAAGGACTTAGTACGCAGTGAATTGGACATAGACGAAAGGAATGAAGCCAAAATATGGGGTTTCGAATGCATCGAAGCTTTACTTTGTTTTTAAATGAATACGCGCCTGCTTTGCTTTTGCTTTCGACTTAGTTAGCTTCTGACTGTGTCAAATGGTCTCAAAAGAATGGTTTCGAAAGGGGTTACACCTTTTGTTTTAAGTAAATGCTTTCAAAGGGGCCGAAACCACTTGCTGCCGCACCTTACCTTTCGAAGCAATGCCTTCGAAACAGTTTCTTTGTTTTGAAAATCAGGCTACTTATCTAATGCTTTCGAAGGGTTGGTTTTAACACCGTCACTTCTTACTTAGGAAATTTTTTTCGAAAGAGTGCTTTCGACTTAGTTGTTTTACGGCTCTTTGCTCTACTGAAGCTCAAACCCGAAGGTTTTGAAAGGAATAGTTTTAAATGGTTCTGAAGGTTTATTCCACATGTTTTACTTGAAACCAATGCTTTCAAAAGTTTTGTTTATAGAAAAGAATTTCAATGCTTTCGAAAGGTTTTAAATGGAGGTTTCGAAGAGGTTGTTCTGTAATGTTTTCGAAAGGTTTTTACTAGAACGTTTCCAAAGTTTCGAAAGGTATGTTTATAGTGATTTGATAAGAGGATGTCAAAGGTTTTAAAGTTTTCGAAAGAAGATTTAGAAAGGTTCAGTAATAATGGTTTCGAAGGGTATGTTTTAGGCTTTCGGCCTAAATTTTTACTTGGTTTCAAAAGGTGTACTTTCAATGGATTCGAATAGGGTACTTTCAAAGGTTTAAATGTATTCATCAAAAAAGTTTTGTGTAAAGTATGTATAACATGGCAAGGTGATTTGAGTAAATCATAGAGTATATTTTCCTTGTTTAATTCTAATTTAAAAGGATTAAATCATTTTTAAAGAAAAGGTTTTCAAGGAAAATTTATGGGTAGTTGAACCTAAGTAAAATGACTAAGATATTAGAATGCTGGAGGGGACCGGTATAGGTTCACGCCCTACATATTAGCTATTAGCCGCTAGCTAATTTAATCTAAAATTCCAGTGTGTAGGGCTTTGTCACAGGTAAGACAAAAATGATGTTACACGCAGTAAGGTATATGCAGAGTGAGGATAGGTTCAGTTGACCTTGGAGAAGTAAGTTAGGAACAAACCATCCATAAGAGGAGTATCTAACATAAGTTAGATCATTTGTTTATTTTGTATGGTAAGCCCGAGTCAGCCAAAGGTTCGTAGATAGCAAACAAAACTATATTGTTTGGATAGATAATCCATTTGCTGCTTGATTTTTATGCTTACATGATATTGCCGTATTTTTTAAACAGTTTTGGTTGCAGGATTAAGATTCGCAAAAGATATGTTTTAAAGGATATTAGTGAGGGGAAACCCATTCCACTAAGTAGCATGGTTTCAATTAACATAAATTAACCGTGATGTATAATATTATTCACACTAAGTTTTATGTCAGACTTGAAGTTTTTTTTCCACTTAAACTCTCGTGCGCTCAAAATTGATTTGAGTATGCAAAGAGTTGAGGATATTTAGGTTTTATTAGGTGGACGAATAAAGCTTCCAAAGACGAGTAAGATGTTGAAGATAGCTATTTAGGAGTTTTTTGTTTCATTTTTTCTTTGCTGTATCAAGTCAGTTATGACTATTTAGTACTCTGGTCATCCAATGGGGCATCTTCATTTGTCGCACTTGGCGTATTTTGTAATAATTATATTTGATCTAAACCTGGGAAGCATTTAGGATAATGTAACTTGGATATGAAATGTTGTATTGAAATGTAATCAGAAAAATGTTTTAATCTATGATGATTTTTATTTCATATTCAAGTGCTTCTGATATTGTAGATATCATTAACATCACCGTACTTGGTCATCGAAAGTTAATACTATGGATGACTGCAGCATCTATAGCGCTTAGCTTCGGGCTTCCAAATAGTGGATGTTACAACTTGGTATCAGAGCATAGGTTTATGAAAATCTTTAAACTAAAATGATTTTTGAAAATATAATCCTAAGGAATTAAAGATAAGATCGGGGTATGGGATAACGCTATAGTGACGTACCTGTATTTGCTAAATATATGCTTTATCTCAATTTTTCTATCTCTCTTAGGCTATTCTTCATTATCTCATGAGGCTTAAATACAGATATGGATGCTAGAAGTGGAAAAGTTAACCTTGGAGGAGGAAGCACCCCAATAAATGGAAATGCCAGACCAAATACAAGAAGAAACCAAGGTCAGGCATAAGTTGGAAATGTGTGTGATGGAGTCCTGCAAGTTGACATGAGATCAATGTATCAGTTCTTCGGCAACATGATGTAGGCGGGTGTTGCTGCTGGAGTAGTCAGAGGAGGAGTTTAGAGAGCCCTAGTGTTCAACAACTATGCTATTCTAAGTAGGGATTATGCTCAGTTGGGACGAAAGCTATTCATCGGAATTGAAGATGCAATTAAAGTAGAGAACAAGTTACTTCATTGCAAGAGGATTTTCGCTGATCTACGGCTTATTGATGAGCAGAAGATAAGGCTTGCTTCTAGACAACTTCAGGGAGCAGCACTTTTTTGGTGTAATAACATTACAGTTGGAGTAAGTGAAGAGGCAATGACATGGGCCGAGTTCAAGTAGAGGTTTACAGAGAGGTTTATGTCAGAGATTGCTGAGTTTACTCTGCTTAGAAAGTTTGTTGAATTGAAGTAGGGAGATATGACTGTACTGGAGTATGTGACAAGGTTCGAGGAGCTATCAAGGTATGGCTGTGCTATGATGGATACTGTGATAACAAGAATGAAAAGTTCATCAGGGGGTTGAAGCCTGAGCTTGCTAGGGCAATGTTACCCATATCAGGGATCCATGTGATGTTATAGTGGAAATGGCTTTGAGAAATGAGGAGGTGCTTTCTTTTTTGGAAAGGAATAAGGCAAAGGAAGTCCAGGTGGGGCAGAGTCAAAAAAGAAAGTTCTTCCATAAGAAAGGAGCTAAGAAGGGTGGAGCTGCAAAGAAGAGAAAGTCGGAAGTTGTGTTCTTTAAGTGTGATAAGAAAGGGAATTTTGCTAATAAATGCTGCTCGGGTGATGGAATGAAGGTGATCAAGAAGAAGAATATCTGATGCTTCAACTGTGATCAAATTTCATAATATAAGAACTAGTGCAAGGAGCTTGCTAAGGATGGGAAGGGCAAAGTGTTTGCATTAGAGCTAGCAACCTTGAGGCTAATAGTAGAAGAAAAAGGAAAAGCTGTGTTGGAAGGTATGCTTCTAACTCATGGTATGTCGGTTAGCATTCTATGTGATACCGGTGCATCGCATTCTTTTATATCTCATTGTTTGATAGATAAGCTTAACCTAGAGCCCTCATACCTAGTTACTTCCTTGAGGGTTGCAAATTGGATAAGAGGGTATGCGACACTTGGAATGAAATGTGACCGCCTAGAGTTTGATTTTTAAGTCAGGCCTTTGTTTGCAACTTGCATGTGTTTGATTTCATAGGGCTTGGAATTATTTTCAATATGTATTGGTTAAGTAAGTACGATGCTAGGTTATTTTTCCATGATAGGAAAATATCACCTAGACACCTTGATTGTAATGGTTGGATTGTATATACCATAGAAAACCCTAATTGTGAGGTGAATGCTTTGTTGGGTATTGTAGAGGTGGAAGAGGAGTTGAACCAAGTTTTTGTGGTTAGAGAATCGCATATGTCTTTGAACTTGTAGTAGGATCTCCACTGAAACGAGCTACTGATTTTCGAATAGATTTAGTATCTTGAACAGAACGAATAAGTAGACCGCCAAGAAAGATGACACATACCGAGATGAAGGAGTTAAGGATGTGGGTTATGGATTTGGAAGGCAAGAATTTTATTAGGGCATGTAGTCCGCCTTGAGGAGAAGCCATAGTGTTTGATAAGAAGCTAGACGGATCGTTAAGGTTATGTATCGATTATTATAAGTTGAATGAGAAGACGATAAAGAATCAATATCCGATGCCTAGAATTGACGATTTGTTCGATCAGTTGAGTGGATTCAAAGTATTTTCTCACTTGGATTTAGTAACATGTTTCCATTAACTTAGAGTAGCAGAGGATAGTATTCCTTTGAAGACATTTAGAACTAGATACGAATCGTACGAATGGTTGGTGATGCCATTCGAACTAACTAATGAGCCAGCATTGTTTGTGGATTTGATGAACCAAATTTTACGAGTGCACTTGGATAGATTCGTGTTGGTGTTCATATATGATATTTTGATATACTCTAAGGATGAAAGAGAGCATGAAGTTCATCTTAGAGTGGTGCTTGAGACGCTCAGGAAGCATCAGTTAAAGGCGAAATTTTCGAAGTGTCATTTCTGAAAGACTGGAGTGAAGTTTCTTGGTCATATAGTCTTAGGGAAGGGGTTGTCTGTAGATCTGAAAAAGATTGAAGCGGTGAATAGTTAGAAGAGATCCGAGACAGTGACTGAGATAAAGAGTTTCATGGATTAGCTAAGTATTATTGAAGATTCATTAAGGATTTTCCATGGATAGTAGCACTGATGACCAAGCTAACACAAAAGGATGTGAAGTTCGTTTGGACCAATAAGTTTGAGGAGGCATTCCAGAAGCTGAAACACTTATTGACTAATGCACCTTTGTTGGTTATTCCGAAAGGGAATCAAGATTTAGTGGTATATGCAGATGCATGTAGAACTAGGTTTAGGAGATGTGATAATGCAGAGAGGTAAAGTGATTTCCTATATATCTCGACCGCATATACCGCATGAGGGTAGATACCCAATGTAACGACTCAAAATTTTTCTTTTCCAAAAATTCCAGATAGTTATGAAAAAGAGGAAAGAGATAGAAGAAGAAGAAGATCAGAAACATCAACATCTCACATTCGCAGCGGATAAAGTATAATAATAAGTAATAACTGTTTGCAAAAGAATACTATATCTGTCGACTACATCTTTAATACATCAGAGTTACACATATATATACACATTGGATGTACGAAATCATTTTGTCTCAAATACACAGCAATATAATACAATGGAAACACTCCATACATTCTTGTCGTCCAGCTCGCCTCCTGAGCTCCAAAACGTCCTTACTTGAAAATCTGTAATAATCGGTCTGACACGAGTATTACATCAAAGTAACACCCGGGTCAGGCTGGAAACCTGCGTGAGTAAACTCATCCAACATGGAATATAAAGCATACAACTTATATAGAACCCGGGGTAACTCGAATCAATTTACAAATTCACAATTTGTTGTTGACATCACTTATTTCACACTTAAGTTTTCTAAGTACCAAAATATGGATTAAATAGTCCAATTCACCTAAATCATTTCATTCCGGCCTCTTGATTTCACATAACAATCTATAGAAAATTCGAAGTGGTTTCGGGTATTTTCCAATACCCGACTTCGGACACTTCGAGTCTCATTCAAGACATCCAATACCATTCAATCATCTATAAGCAACTTGATCACTTCCAAATTTATTTAATCAATACAAATTGAATTAATAACCTCGATCACTTAGATTCCTTCATTTAACATTAATTAACTGTAAATCAATTTATTTATCATCCCTTAATTATCCATCTTAATTAATCATCCAGGATTAATTATTCTTTAATTACCTTCAAATAATTATCTTTAATTAATTTCACAATATTAATTATTCTTAATCAAAATCAATAATTAATCATTAATTGCTTCATAAATTAATTAACTATATTAATTACATTGATCCTTAATTACTTGTATCAATTAATTTCTCATAAATCATTTAGTATTGCCTAATCAATCAATCTTTAATTTACGCCATTGATTATATAAATTAATGATTTCTAATTACATTTCGATTTATCCTAATCTAAATTAATTACATTAAGAAATTAATCATTAGTTAAACCACAAATATTAATCACTCTTGATTTATTTCAAAAAGTAATAATTTACCTTTTTGTTTGCTCAATTAAATAAATTAATTACTCATAATTAATTATCTTAATTAATCACTTGATTAATTACACAAAGTAATTATATTTTATGAATTACATTAAGTATTTACCTATGAAACCATCCCATTTATTTTTATTTGTATTATAGAATCCCAAATTATACTTATCCAATTATAACACAACATAATTTAAATCCCAAATTAATCATTCACAGTATATAATAAAATGCATCATCAATTATGAAAATAATTTCTATATTGTGAGGAATCCAGTTGGATCCCTCCAACCTATTTCCCTGCATCCACAGGTGTTAACACAATACCAACTCCACTTCGAGGTGGAATATCGCGGTATATGGGATTTATAAATATCATCTGCTACTATGCGGCGCATAGGGTCTCATCCGCTATATAATGCGGGAAATCAATCACCCAATATATACTATATACTACTATATATAATATTGCACATCAATTCAATTCAACCATCCAATCAATTATTTAAATTTAACCATTTAAAATTTAAATAAATGAAAAAAAAAATCTAGAAGAGTGAGATTAACTCACCTTTGCTTTTAAGTTGCAACCCTTTCCAATCTCGACCCGATTTCCCCGACCTTTGACCTTATATAAATAATCATATGATTTATTAATATTTGGAACAATCGGACAATTAATTTTCATTTAATAGATTGCTCCACTAATGATTTTATTTTAAAAAAATAATTAATTTTAAACTAATTTTCCCCTTTTTACAAGTCTTTTAGTTACTTGAATAAATTAAATAAGTTGATTGAACAAATTAATCTCCACAATACATTAATTTAAAATAGAATAGTAACTAAAAAATGTGTTTGTATATTTACTTTATTTTTTGAAACTTCACATACTTGTAATAATAATCTACATTTTTCAAAACTTAATTTTATATAAACTCTCAAACCCCTTTAAAAATTCTTATTATATTTTTATTTATATTTTTCTTCAACCCTTATCCCAATATACACTTATTTACTATTTATTTGTACATTTTAAAGCATGTATGAATTTTCTTCTATATATATAAATATATATATATATATTTGTTCTGCAAATACATAAACACTTATTTACACAATTTAAATAAATAAAAGGAAATCGTTACCTCACTGCAAATCGACGAACTTTGCCTTGTTCTTCATGACATCCCTTTTCCACGCCTCCCAGACACTAATGCACTCGAGATCCACGCTTCGTCCTTGAGGCGCCACCCAACCTGCCCAGTTCGAGTATCGCCGCCAACTACCCAACCAACATCGTCGAGCTCCATAATGCAAACCCTAAACTCACAAAACTCCAGTGTGACCACACAATCGTGCTCGCATCGCCATCCCAAAGCCGCGAGCCACACCCTCGATTAACGTGAAGCTGAAACCCTCTCGAATATGACCACTTCGAATTCGATTCCAATTTCGAAACTCGATTCCTATGGAAGAGGGGATTCACGCGAGTCCCTTCCCTCGTCTTCGATCTGCATTTGAGCATGAATGAATGATTTTGTTTTTTTATTTATTCTTCGGTCTGGAGGGAGGATTGAAAATAAAGGAATAAGCGGCCATTATTTTTATTTAACGAGTTGCATTCTCTTCGAATTTTTTTTTATCCGTGATTTTGATTTATATTTTTTTCCAGGAGGGTTGAGCGTGATTGAAACTAGAAAGGAGGAAGTAGATCTGCACATTCAGATGGTAGGGTGGCTTAAGTACGGTTATAGGGTGGCTGATTTGGCTTTTAAATTTTTAATATTATTAAATTTCCAAAATACCTTGTTTAGAATAACTCGAAATCTCGAACTCCGAATCAGACATGCCGCCAGGCGTTTATACGGTTTTACCCGCATTCCGAACGCAATAGACGTGTTTCGAAGCCAAATTCAGTTGTATGGAGAAGATAGCTTTTTGGATCAGTTATTATATTGAATTTTGATATAAATTTCAATGCGTTTACATATCGTACGCTCACAAAACAACTCCAAACACTACGAAAATTGAAATTCGATAATAATACAATATTACGGATCCAATGGAACTGATTTCATCAAATTTCGGGATTGTGCCTCGGAAGGCTATTTTAAATATCGATTTAAACGATATATTTTCATAACTGAACAAATCAACTTTAAATTCAATTTTAACACTTCTACTATCTTCAGTACCATCGACATAAATTTTTGCAAGCCTTCAAAGTATTTTAAACATTCTTAGAATTTCAGATTCAACAATTTACCCAATTCCAATTATTAAATCAATATTTAAATTATCCAATAAATAGAGATATTTGAATATCAAGTTAGAAACTAACTTTTAAATATTTAAAATTAATTAAATATTCCAATTTCAAGTCATTATAGTTAAGTCATTTAGGACGGAACCTGTTTAGCTAAGTTATTCATGAAGAATATAGTTAGACTTCGTGGAATTCCTAGCAGTATAGTGAGCGACTGAGATTCCTTATTCACTAGCGTGCTCTGGAAGAGTCTGTAGGTTACCTTAGGTACTAAGCTCAAGATGAGTACCGCTTACCATATACAGACCAATGTGCAAATGGAAAGAGTTAACAAAGTCATGGAAGATTTGTTAAGAGCTTATGCGTTAGCTTTGTAGGATAATGGGAAGACCATCTACACTTAGTCGAGTTTTCTTATAACAACAGTAATCAGGCTAGTATAGGGATGGATCCATTTGAAGGTTTGTATGGAAGGCCATGAAAATCTCCAGTTTGCTGGTTAGAGACTGGGATAGGTTGGTTCTTGGTACAGATTTAGTTAGAGAAGCTTCAAAGAAGATTAAGTTGATTCGAGCCAGAATGAAGGAAGCTCGGTCGAGGCAGAAGAACTATGCTAATAGAAGATGGAAAGACATAGAGTTCTTTGTTGGAGATCATCTTTACATTAAGGTATCACCGATGAAAGTTGTAATTTGATTCAGGAAATTAGGGAAGTTGGCACCGAGATTTGTAGGACCTTTTCTGATTACAGAAAGGATTGGGAAACTGGCATATAGAGTAGAGTTACCGACCAGTTTGGCAGGAGTCCACGATGTATTTCATATTTCTCATCAAAGAAAGTGTATTAGAGATCCAATGACTACAATATCACCATCCGTGTTAGAGGACTAAGTAGTAGAATTGAATTTGATTATACTTAGAAAGTCATTTCTCATAGTCACAAGATATGAGAAGAAGCTAAGGACAAGACGTCAGATTTGTTAAGGTCCAGTGGAGCGATGACGATAGAGACTGTACATGGGAAACATAGAGCATGATTAGAATCCTTATCCTAATTCGTTTGATGGTGTGTTTTAACTTTATGATTAATTTGTTGAGTATCTTATCGTAATTTCGAGGACGAAATTCTTTAAGGAGGGAGTCTGTAACGACCTTAATTTGGAGTAACATTATTTTGGATATTTAATTTGTTAAATAAAATAAAATAACCTAATGATTAGGGGATTGGGATCTGTGATTAATAGAAGGGTAGCCGCACATATTTGAACTAATGAACTAAGAAAATTAAAATGAATTAAGTTAGGATAAGTAGACAAGGGAAATGTAGGAATAAGTACATTCCTATACCATAAACCCTTAAACTTCATTCATTTACACATTCATGCTCATAAATAAAAGCATAAGAGGTTGGCCACCATTAGGAAAGCGAGTAGAAAATGAAGCTAAAATAAAGGGGAGGAAGCTTAAGCAACTTAATCAAAGATCAAATCTCAACTCCTTAATCTCAAGCTAAAGGTGAATAATAACACCATCTCATGTTTTTAAATGATTTCGGTTTTAGGTTAAATCTAAGCAAATTTTCAAATGTTTTGCCATGTTTTGACTATTAAAATGGGTATTTATACTTGTTGATGATTTATGCTAGTTCAAAAAGATTTTATGATATGTTAAAAGAACTATCAAGTGACATCCAAATGCCTTAAAATTTGAGATAGGGTCAGAAATAATATTTTGGAAATGGGTTTCAAATTTCATAATTTTCTGAATTAATGTAGATTTATTATGAGTTTTCTAGTGAAGAAAATAGTTATTTTGGGTGTAAATTAATCACGGATAATACATGCCCTTTTTGGGTCATAATTTAATATATGTTAGAAAACATATTAAAAATGATTTATGGGAGTTTTTTTAGATTTTTCCTAAGTGCTTTCATGGATACATAAAATTATTTGAGTTGAAATTAGCCACAAGGGCCTCTTTAGCAAGTGCAATTAGTTTCTAGGACACACAACTGAAATAATTACTTTTAAGGACAAAATGCAAAATAATTAGTTTCTAAGGCATAAAAACCTATGAAATTATGTCCTTAAAAGTAATTGGATTGCTGATTTGTCCTTAAAAATAATTTTTCTTTTGACTTTGGCCTTGAAATTAATTTATGTGGATGTGTTTACTAGAAAATAATTGGACTGCAAAGTTTGTCCTTTTAGTGAAATGCCCCATTATTTAGGGTATAGGACTTAAATGTTTTTTGTATTTGTAAAAGGAGAAGGGGCATTTTGTAAATAATTTAATTTGTTATTTCTAAAATTTCGATAGTACTTTTGGAAAAGAAATAAGCAACCAATAACGTTTTGGCGAACAAGGTAGGTTAGTTGAAAATAATTGCTTTAAAAGGTCAAAAATCAATTTAAACAAGCTTTTTACGTGTTTCACCGCTTTCAACATGTAGCTTTCGACTAAGTTCCTCATCTTCCATCACCTTCGAAACCAATGTGCATGGTATCAAGGACTTAGTACACACGAATTAGACATAGGCGAAAGGTATGAAGCCGAAACATTGGGTTCGAAAGAGGTCGAAGCTTTGCTTTGTTTTTAAATGAAAATGTGCCAATTTTGCTTTTTCTTTTGACTTAGTTAGCTTCTGACTAGGTCAAATGGTCTTAAAGGAATTGTTTCGAAAGTGGTCGTGCCTTTTGTTTTAAGAAAATGCTTTCGATGGGGCCGAAACCCCTCGCTGCCGCACCTTTTCTTTCAAAGCAATGCCTTTGAAAGGGTTTCTTTGTTTTAAAACACATGCCTCTTCTCTAATACTTTCGAAGGGTTGTATGTTTTGACTCCATCACTTCTTACTTAGGAAATCGTCTTCAAAAGAGTGCTTTCAACTTAGTTGTTTTACGGCCCTTTGTTTCGTTGAAGATGAAACCTAAAGGATTCGAAAGAAATAGTTTTAAATGGCAATGAAAGGTTATTCCACATGTTTTACTTATTACCAATACTTTTGAAAGGTTTGTTTATAGAAAATAATTTGATTTCTTTCGAAAGGATTTAAATGGAGGTTTCGAAAGGTTGGTTCCCTAATGTTTTCGAAAGGTTTATAATGGAAGGTTGCCAAAGGTTTCGAAAGGTATGTTTATAGTGTTTTGATAAGAGGATGTCTAAGGTTTAAAGCATCCGAAAGAAAGGTTTTTTCAATTTTTTTGAAAGGTATGTTAAGAATGATTTCGAAGGCTATGTTTTGGCCTTTTGGCCTAAAGTTTTACTTGGTTTCAAAACGGGTACTTTCAATGGATTTAAAAGGCGTACTTTCAAAGGTTTAAATATTTTCATCAACAAAGTTTTGTGTAAAGTACATATAACATGATAAGGTGATTTGAGTAAAGCACAGATTATATTTTCCTTATTTAATTATGATTTAATAGGATTGAATCATTTTGAAAGTACAAGTGTAACAACCCAGAATTTTGAACAATTTAAAAATGAAAATATTTAATTAATTTTAAATATTTAAATGATGATTGACTTGAATTTCAAATTTTCAGTATGAATTGGCGATTAAATTTTAGAATTTAATCTATACAAAGTTGAATAAAAATTCGAATTTAACTTTGAAGTTGAAATTGAATATTTAATTTGTAATTTTAAATTCGAACTAAAGACATAGAAAAAATAGTTTGGATTTACGAATTATTTTTATGTAAATTTATAAATTTAAGTTTGATATTTGAACTGCAAAACGTTTATATATTTATTAAAGAAAATTTATACAAAACAAATTGAATTTAAATTGAAAAGAAAAAATAAATAAAAATAAAAATATAATAATATATATAATATAAGTATACACTACCTTACCCTTATCCGCCTTAACTCGTGCCTAAATATCTACTTTCCCCCACGCCAAAATTCACGCCGTAACCTACGCTAAAAACACGTTCTTCCTTTTCTCTTTTATACCCGACCCCTTTACCTTTCCCATTCAAAACCCTTTCAAACGAAACAAAGAAACAATGGCGGCTGTCGTTCGTCCCTCTCTTCACAATTAGGGCTTTTCGAAATTTGGGTTTGCTTCAGCTTCATCTTCGTTCGCCGTTCCTCTTCGTCATTCAAATTAGGGCTTCGGTTTCGATTCCAATTCGTCGCCGCTTCGAAGCAAGGTGAGTTTTCTCACGATTAATCGTTACTCAAATTTTTGGATTTGTTTGAATTGGGTGTTTGGTTGCATGCTATGATTTGGGGTGTTGTCTGTTATCATTTGCTCGGTCAATCAAATTTAACTGATATGAACAAGATAAGTCACTGCATGTTGGTTGTTGGGTGTTATCTGTTATCATTTGCTCGGTTACTTGAATCTAAACTAATAAGAACAGATGCTATTTGAATTTGTTTTTAAACTGATGAGAACAGATGCTATTTGAATTTGATTTAAACTGATGAGAACAGATGCTATTTGAATTTGATTTAAACTGTTGAAGACAGATGCTATCATTTAAAAATCTGATGAGAATAGATGTTATTAAAACTTGACTTGCTTTGTGTTGCTGCATGTGATGGATCTTTGAATCTGGTAATGGAAAATTGTGTTTATATGTGCTTGGTTGAACCTCTGTTCATATGTGATGTACATATGTGTCTGTAAACCCCCCTATGCTTTGATGTTTTGCTGTGTATTATGCTTGCATGGATGTTTTAGCATAAAGATGGCTTGAATTGATATTTAAATTTGTGAATACCCCTGTACATATCAGTAGCCTATACATTTCAAACATAAAACAAAACTGCATCATTTTTCTTCTGTAAATCTGGAAAGTTGGTTTTGCAAACAAACTTTATTTTCAAGGCAACTCAGGATCTTAAAATTCAAAGTATTAAAAACATTTCAGTTTTATTTAAAAAAATTCAAAATATCAAAGGGGCAGTTGTAGTTTTTAAAAGTTTCAAATGAAAGATTGAAAATCAAAGGCCTGATTTTTATTTTATTTTTTATCCAAACTGAAATCAACTTAGCAAACGAAAACTTTTTCCCTGTTTACCTGTAAATAAATAACTTAAGTCTACTGTATGTTGTGATGTTTGGTTTGGTACCTGTAATTGTTTTGTATAATTGATAATGTACATGCATGAATGTGAATCATTTTGGCTTGTGAATGATTGCTATTTAAGCTGTGATATATGATTTAAGACTGTGAATTGTGTGTTGTATGTTTATGTATATAGGTGACTGTATGAAAAATTACAACCAGAAACATTTTAACCCTGAAAACATTTTAAACCTAAAAAGAGAAAAAAAAATTCCTCTGTGCAAACTGAACATAAAGTGAGTAATACTTCTTTAAAAAAATAAAATTTAAGGTAAATCTGGTTGTTGAATTATGTTTTAAATAAGTTGTATTTGTATATTTGTTGAAAACTCCTGTGCATTTGTGATGTGAGTTATATGAACATTTTGAAAACCCTGAAGAACATTTCTGTTCTAAGATTTCAAGCCTGGTTTCAATTTAAATGATTCCTCTTTAACCATTAATATTTAAAACTTAGGATTTAAATAAATATTGTTTGTTTAGGCTATGAACTAAATTTTTAAAATTTATTTAACTTAAATAGAAACTGAAATTGCTCTGGTAATCAAGTTTAAAAGGGGAAAAAAAATTTGAAAACAAGTTGGAGTCTAGTTCTTTGGAACTTGCACTAGGTCCCTGCATCAAATTTAAAACAAGTTCTGGAAATTTTGTTTTTACTGGAAAGAAAAAAAGGTGTGAGTAAACCCCTGTTTCCTTTTTATCAATGTTGCCATGTATGTTTGGGTGATGAAGGAAAGCTAAATTTTGTTGCATGCTAGAGATTTGAGTGTATAATTGAATGTTTGGCTTGTTATGTTGATCTTACATAAATAATAATCACTGTTTAGTTTGAGAAAACCAAATCTGTCAAACTCCCCTTTTCTTCTTTCCCTCTGTCTCTCTTTCTTGTTGAATTTGGAAAAAATTAAACAAGTTGAAGTTTATACTTTAAGCCTTTACCATGGATTCAGATTTAATCAAAGCAAAACCACTATTCTTTTACTGGGAAAAATTTGAAGAAGAAAAAAATAATAAATACAGTGGAAGATCCTTTGTGATAAACACAGTGAGCAACTTCTAAATGTAAAAATCCTTATCCATTTCTCTATTGAAGCTGTGAGTAAACTGCTTTTTTTTTTAATGCTTAAACCTGTTGAAAAAGATGCTTGTTAGTAATTTCTTACTTGGAACTTTGTCCATGCTTTGCTGTGTGCTCGTATGTCCTACATTTTGCCTGCACACTTGTGCACTTTTTGTTTGAACCCATGTATTTCATTTGAAGTAAGTTGAACTGGTTGCCTGAGTTGTTCATGTGATATACTTGAGACTTTAGACTTGATTTTTTTTTTTGCTGTTTGCATGCAGTGGCAGTTCCATTTATATATGTCCGTGTACTTGAAACTACTTGATGCTGCACACTTGTGCTTTGCCTTGATCACTTCTGCTGTGTCATTTTTGCAGTTGGTCTTGCATTTGTTGTTGTTTATGTCTTCATGTCTTTGGCATTTCTGAGTCTCTGCCTTTGATTGCCTGCTTTGACATTACTGTTTGTATTGCTTTGTCTGATGCCTTCTTGACACTTTTGTCTGTGCATTGGCCTTGAGTTGAACCTAGTTTTG
Source organism: Allium cepa (assembly GCA_030765085.1). Classification (NCBI taxonomy): domain Eukaryota; kingdom Viridiplantae; phylum Streptophyta; class Magnoliopsida; order Asparagales; family Amaryllidaceae; genus Allium; species Allium cepa. The sequence continues at coordinate 978,638,652 of CM060931.1, forward strand.
AAACTTGGGTTTGACCTTGTTTTGATCTGATAGCTGTGTGTTTTTGTTTGGTGCACACGTGTTGGCGAGGCAGTGCACATGTGTGTAAATATACGTGTGTACTGCAGCCACACAGGATTGACAGATTTTAAAAAATTGAAGTTGTTAATGTGAAGAAAATCCATAATAGATTTAAATTGATTCATGTGATTCGTCACCTCTGTTACCATTTTATTCAGTTCATTACAAATTTAATTACTTGAATAAAGATTAATCCTGACTCGAGTGTTTTTGTGTTTTGCAATAAACGCTCGAGTCAGACCGAGTATTTTTAAAGCTTGAAGATTTTCAGGCCGCGAAGTTAGAGAGAGAGTTGGGGAAATTGTTTCACCTTAGCTTTTCGAAGAAATTTTGTACTTAAAAGAAATATTCCGCTGTATAAATATAATGCATTGTACAAACTCTGATATATGTATAAAAAAATTCATTTATGTAAAATATTACGATTATTCTGTGATTCTGTGGCTGTTTCTGTTTAAACTCTATAAACTGAATAACAATCCGTCATTTTGAACGTCTCAAGTTGGTTTAATTACCGACTGGGGGCGGTCAGAACGGCGGGTCGTTACAAAAGTGGTATCAGAGCTTTGGTTTACACAAAGCTCAGTATATGATGTTTAATATGAATAGTTACTAGGATCACTTTAAAGAAAACGTTTTTCAAATTTAAGATAGGTATAAAATTGTTTTCTTTGAAAAATAAAAGGTATTTTGAAAATTCAAATTTTTTCGAAAATTCCCCTCTCTAAATTTAGGATTGCGATAGTTTCTCATTCGAAAACCCATTATCGAATTATTGAGATTTATGGTAAATAAAATATAAGTGAAGTGAATTAATAAATTGGTTTAAATTGGTTAAAATCGAATATTTTGAATATCTACAAAATAATAATTGTGAAATAAAATGATATTTCAATTTAGTTATAGCCAAGAGGATAATTAAACTATGACTTGGGAATTTGATTCTGAATTTCAAATGTTTTGAAGAACGATTTAGTGAATAAATGGATTATAAGTATTTAAACTTATAATATGAACTTTTGGTATATAATTGAGTTGTATAAATTGAATTGAATTGAATTAATAAAAAGATTTATAAATCGAAGTTTATAAATAGAAATGGAATTTGTAAAGATTGTTTATAAATTCGAAACCAATTGAATTTGATAAATGAAAAATAGAAGTTATTAAAGGAGATATATTCGTGATTTTGGACAGCGAATTATCCTTTAAGTTAAATATTGTGATAGAAAATGTTGGTTGGGAATTTTATCCACAATTTTGGACAGTGGATAATCTTTTAAATAAAAGTGTAGAAACACTGAATTGAATAGATAAGTATATTCACGATTTTGGACAGTGAATATATTATTAACTAAAATAGATATGTTTTAGGGAAGTGATATTATGAAATGAGGTTAATGTGGAAATATAAATTTAATGGAACCAAGTCGATGAATGGCTTACTAAAGGACTAGTTGATTATTTTTGGGAATAGAAAAGCAAATGCAAAGTTCAAATGAGATTTAGATTTCAAATTTGAAGTTGTCAATATGATAATCCATAACAGGTTTAATAAATTCAGTGATGAATTTGAATTTAAACGTGCGGAAAATTAAATTAAGTGAAAAACTTAATATTGAAAAGTTTGAAATTGGTTTAAAACTAATATTATGAAAAGTATGAGGAATTCAAACTATGAATTAAGTTGAAGTTGAAACTGAAAAAGTTAATGGTTTTAAAGATGTTTTAAAATGCATTAAGTATCGAATACATAGATTTCAACATTCATTGTTGAAATAGGCATTTTCGAGAAATAAGGAAATGGTAGACTATAACACTGTTGTTATAGTAAATGGTTTCCGAAAGGAAATGTTGTTTATAGTATTGGGATTTATATATCTATCTTAAATTTCGAATCCCTATACTAGTGATTTTTGAGTTGTCGTAACGATGTTTTACGCAACATTCGTTTTGACTCAAATAAATGTGTTTAAAAGAACGCCTTCCTTAAAGAATGGAATATATACTTAATTTTAATTCAAGTATATTGAATATTTTCCGTGTTGAAAATAAATGAACTTGTGAATTACTTATTAAATAAGTATGGAAATGTTTTCCAATATGAAATGAAAGGTTTGAAATTTTATCTTTTAAAGATAAATTGAAAAAAAATGAATATTTGAAATTTGTTTCAAATAGTTAAGTTGGAAAATTATATATCTTGTAAAGATATTATTTTTGAGAAATGTGAACGATTAGTTCAACTTGAATATTTTCCAAAAAGATTGAATCTTGAGTTAAATTGAGTTTAACTTTGACATCAAAAACGATATAAGTTGAGCTTTGAATTTTGGATAGTCGATTGGGATTGTATGTCTAACATTGTGAATTGATGACATAACAATTGATCTCTATTAAATATATATCTGTGGTGGCGGAGAATTTATTCTTTTAGCTTAACACCCTTCTCTGAGACGTACGAGCTTAGAGGTTATATATCGATAGGCATCAATTATGTGTTGAGAATTGATGATGTAACGTGAAATCCAAATCGAATGTGAAGTCGATAATGAATTGGATTATGAATGTGAATTAGGTTTGAGATAACCTTAAATTTTCAAATTGATTTAGAGGAAAATTTTAAGTGAAATGGAAAATTTTGGAATCCTCTATTTGTTATGAATGTGAATTGAGTTTTCGTAACTTATATATGTGAATGTAATAATTCGAAAACCATCAGTTTGGAAAGTCATTATTATGAAAGTCCTGTGTAGGTTTACATAGGTATGATATGTACGAAATGTGAAATGAAGTACTATATGTATATGACATATGTTTTCTAAAAACTGAGGATATGGAAACGTACCTTCCATTTATTATTTGTGAAGGTGATTGGAACTCGGTGGAGTGTCTATTGGAAATCGTAGCTACATAGAATTTCCATTAGTGGAATGTCCATTGGGACTGACTGGAATCCCCCACGATGGATCGTCGTGTTTGGGATTAGGTGAATTGATGCTGGCGTAATTCGTGGGGCGTGATGCCTACAGTTACAAGCGATTCCACTGGGATAGTGGCGCAACCGCCGTGTAAACTGCGATCTAGAGGCCGAAGCGTAATTTGAGGGGTGTGATGCCTACGGTCACGAGCGATTCTACTGGGATAGTAGCGTAACCGCCGTGTGAACCGCAATCTAAGGCGACAACCATGGCGAAATTCAAGAGAGATGTGAAATCTACAGTTACAAGCGATTCTACTGGGATAGTAGCTTAACCGCCGGGTAAACTGTGATCCATGGGGGAACGTGCTTTCCATATCCATTTTTAAAAGAATTTTTAAAAAAGTATTTTCACTGGGAGTTGAAGCAAGTATATTTAGTACTTGGAGATTTTTAGACTTGCGCCTAGCCAGCGTATGCCTAAAGTCTGTAAGAACGACGATGAACTTGTTAAACTTCGAGTTAGCAAGTATTTTCAAACTTTGAATAAAAAATCAATAATCTGAAATTAGAATTATATAATTCTAACTTAATGAATTAAGGAAGAAGATCTTTAAAATATCTTGAAAGCACACAGCTTTGGAAAAGATATGATATGTAAATATCTAGCATGAAGAATTTCAAGTTTAAAAATATGAGTTTTGTAAGTCGAAAATTTTGGTAAAAGGCTTTTGCGTCTTGATTATTGAAATCGATGAATAAAGCTAGTGAAATAAAATAAAGGAAATGAATCCTATATTTATTTATGAGTTTGAAACTTGGTAAAAAAAAAGAATCCTATATTTATTTATGAGTTTGAAACTTGGTAAAAAAAATTGTGTAGGGTATAAATATCGGTGAGATTTTAGCAATCGTTTTTTCCTAACTTATAATTTCGGGACGAAATTCTTTTAAGGAGGGGAGATTGTAACAACCCAGAATTTTGAACAATTTAAAAATGAAAATATTTAATTAATTTTAAATATTTAAATGATGATTGACTTGAATTTCAAATTTTCAGTATGAATTGGCGATTAAATTTTAGAATTTAATCTATACAAAGTTGAATAAAAATTCGAATTTAACTTTGAAGTTGAAATTGAATATTTAATTTGTAATTTTAAATTCGAACTAAAGACATAGAAAAAATAGTTTGGATTTACGAATTATTTTTATGTAAATTTATAAATTTAAGTTTGATATTTGAACTGCAAAACGTTTATATATTTATTAAAGAAAATTTATACAAAACAAATTGAATTTAAATTGAAAAGAAAAAAATAAATAAAAATAAAAATATAATAATATATATAATTTAAATATGCACTACCTTACCCTTATCAGCCTTAACTCGTGCCTAAATATCTGCCTTCCCCCACGCCAAAATTCACGCCGTAACCTACGCTAAAAACACGTTCTTCCTTTTCTCTTTTATACCCGACCCCTTTACCTTTCCCATTCAAAACCCTTTCAAACGAAACAAAGAAACAATGGCGGCTGTCGTTCGTCCCTCTCTTCAAAATTAGGGCTTTTCGAAATTTGGGTTTGCTTCAGCTTCAACTTCGTTCGCCGTTCCTCTTCGTCATTCAAATTAGGGCTTCGGTTTCGATTCCAATTCGTCGCCGCTTCGATGCAAGGTGAGTTTTCTCACGATTAATCGTTACTCAAATTTTTGGATTTGTTTGAATTGGGTGTTTGGTTGCATGCTATGATTTGGGGTGTTGTCTGTTATCATTTGCTCGGTCGATCAAATTTAACTGATATGAACAAGATAAGTCACTGCATGTTGGTTGTTGGGTGTTATCTGTTATCATTTGCTCGGTCACTTGAATCTAAACTAATAAGAACAGATGCTATTTGAATTTGTTTTTAAACTGATGAGAACAGATGCTATTTGAATTTGATTTAAACTGATGAGAACAGATGCTACTTGAATTTGATTTAAACTGTTGAGGACAGATGCTATCATTTAAAAATCTGATGAGAACAGATGCTATTAAAACTTGACTTGCTTTGTGTTGCTGCATGTGATGGATCTTTGAATCTGGTTGTGGAAAATTGTGTTTATATGTGCTTGGTTGAACCTCTGTTCATATGTGATGTACATATGTGTCTGTAAACCCCCCTATGCTTTGATGTTTTGCTGTGTATTATGCTTGCATGGATGTTTTAGCATAAAGATGGCTTGAATTGATATTTAAATTTGTGAATACCCCTGTACATATCAGTAGCCTATACATTTCAAACATAAAACAAAACTGCATCATTTTTCTTCTATAAATCTGGAAAGTTGGTTTTGCAAACAAACTTTATTTTCAAGGCAACTCAGGATCTTAAAATTCAAAGTATTAAAAACATTTCAATTTTATTTAAAAAAATTCAAAATATCAAAGGGGCAGTTGTAGTTTTTAAAAGTTTCCAATGAAAGATTGAAAATAAAAGGCCTGATTTTTATTTTATTTTTTTTCCAAACTGAAATCAACTTAGCAAACCAAAACTTTTTCCCTGTTTACCTGTAAATAAATAACTTAAGTCTACTGTATGTTGTGATGTTTGGTTTGGTACCTGTAATTGTTTTGTATAATTGATAATGTACATGCATGAATGTGAATCATTTTGGCTTGTGAATGATTGCTATTTAAGCTGTGATATATGCTTTAAGACTGTGAATTGTGTGTTGTATGTTTATGTATATAGGTGACTGTATGAAAAATTACAACCAGAAACATTTTAACCCTGAAAACATTTTAAACCTAAAAAGAGAAAAAAAAATTCCTCTGTGCAAACTGAACATAAAGTGAGTAATACTTCTTTAAAAAAAATAAAAAATTAAGGTAAATCTGGTTGTTGAATTATGTTTTAAATAAGTTGTATTTGTATATTTGTTGAAAACCCCTGTGCATTTGTGATGTGAGTTATATGAACATTTTGAAAAGCCTGAAGAACATTTCTGTTCTAAGATTTCAAGCCTGGTTTCAATTTAAATGATTCCTCTTTAACCATTAATATTTAAAACTTAGGATTTAAATAAATATTGTTTGTTTAGGCTATGAACTAAATTTTTAAAATTTATTTAACTTAAATAGAAACCGAAATTGCTCTGGTAATCAAGTTTAAAAGGGGAAAAAAAATTTGAAAACAAGTTGGAGTCTAGTTCTTTTGAACTTGCACTAGGTCCCTGCATCAAATTTAAAACAAGTTCTGGAAATTATTATTTTTTTTACTGGAAAGAAAAAAAGATGTAAGTAGACCCCTGTTTCCTTTTTATCATTGTTTCCATGTATGTTTGGGTGATGAAGGAAACCTAAATTTTGTTGCATGCTAGAGATTTGAGTGTATAATTGAATGTTTGGCTTGTTATGTTGATCTTACATAAATAATAATCACTGTTTAGTTTGAGAAAACCAAATCTGTCAAACTCCCTTTTTCTTCTTTCCCTCTGTCTCTCTTTCTTGTTGAATTTGGAAAAAATTAAACAAGTTGAAGTTTATACTTTAAGCCTTTACCATGGATTCAGATTTAATCAAAGCAAAACCACTGTTCTTTTACTGGGAAAAATTTGAAGAAAAAAATAATAATAAATACAGTGGAAGATCCTTTGTGATAAACACAGTGAGCAACTTCTAAATGTAAAAATCCTTATCCATTTCTCTATTGAAGCTGTGAGTAAACTGCTTTTTTTTCTTAATGCTTAAACCTGTTGAAAAAGATGCTTGTTAGTAATTTCTTACTTGGAACTTTGTCCATGCTTTGCTGTGTGCTCGCATGTCCTACATTTTGCCTGCACACTTGTGCACTTTTTGTTTGAACCCATGTATTTCATTTGAAGTAAGTTGAACTGGTTGCCTGAGTTGTTCATGTGATATACTTGAGACTTTAGACTTGATTTTTTTTTTTTGCTGTTTGCATGCAGTGGCAGTTCCATATATATATGTCCGTGTACTTGAAACTACTTGATGCTGCACACTTGTGCTTTTCCTTCATCACTTCTGCTGTGTCATTTTTGCAGTTGGTCTTGCATTTGTTGTTGTTTATGTCTTCATGTCTTTGGCATTTCTAAGTCTCTGCCTTTGATTGCCTGCTTTGACATTGCTGTTTGTATTGCTTTGTCTGATGCCTTCTTGACACTTTTGTCTGTGCATTGGCCTTGAGTTGAACCTAGTTTTGAAACTTGGGTTTGACCTTGTTTTGATCTGATAGATGTGTGTTTTTTTTTGGTGCACACGTGTTGGCGAGGCAGTGCACATGTGTGTAAATTTACGTGTGTACTGCAGCCACACAGGATTGACAGATTTTAAAAAATTGAAGTTGTTAATGTGAAGAAAATCCATAATAGATTTAAATTGATTCATGTGATTCGTCACCTCTGTTACCATTTTATTCAGTTCATTACAAATTTAATTACTTGAATAAAGATTAATCCTGACTCGAGTGTTTTTGTGTTTTGCAATAAACGCTCGAGTCAGACCGAGTATTTTTACAGCTTGAAGATTTTCAGGCCGCGAAGTTAGAGAGAGAGTTGGGGAAATTGTTTCACCTTAGCTTTTCGAAGAATTTTTATACTTAAAAGAAATATTCCGCTGTACAAATATAATGCATTGTACAAACTCTGATATATGTATAAAAAAATTCATTTATGTAAAATATTACGATTATTCTGTGATTCTGTGGCTGTTTCTGTTTAAACTCTATAAACTGAATAACAATCCGTCATTTTGAACGTCTCAAGTTGGTTTAATTACCGACTGGGGGCGGTCAGAACGGCGGGTCGTTACAACAAGTTTTCAATGAAATTTTTTGGTTAGTTGACCGTTAGGAAAATGACTCAGATATTAGAATACCAGATGAGATTGGTATAAGGTCGCACCCTATACATTACCTATTAGCCTCTAGGTAATTTAGTCCAAAATCCTAGTGTGTAGGGCTTTGTAACAGGTAAGACTAAAATGTTGTTACACATAGAAAGGAATATACAAAGTGAGGATAGGTTATTGGTGAGCCTGCAAAACTATTAGGCTCGGTTGATCCTAGAGAAGTAAGTTAGGGGCAGATCATCGAGAAGAGGAATATCCAACACAAGTTAGATTATTTGTTTGTTTTGTCTTGTAGGCTCGAGTGGCCAAAAGTTAGTTGTTATCTAAACAAAACTATATTGTTTGGACAGAAATCATTTGTTACCTAATTTGTATGCTACATGATATTGCTTTATTATTTTAACCAGTTTTTAAGATTTGCAAAAGATATGTTTTAAAAGGATATTAGTGAGGGAAACCAGTTTTGCAAAGCCGCGTGGTCTCGCTTAATATCAAATAACCGAGATGTATAATATTATTCACATTAGGCATTATGCCTGAATCAAAGTTTATGTTTTCCCCCTTAAACTCTTGGGTACTCAAAATTGATTTGAGTAGGTCGAGGGTTGTGGATTTTCAGGTTTTAGTAGGTAGACAAATAAAGCTTCCAAAAATGAGAAGAAGGCTGAAGTTAGCTATTTAGGAGTTGTTTTGTTTTATTTCCGCGGTGTTGTATTAATTCAGTTACGACTATTTAGTACTCTGGTCATCCAAGGGGGCATCTTCATATGTCGCACTTGGCACATTGTGTAATAACTATATTTGATCTGAACCTGGAAAATGGATCGGATTTTGTAACTTGGATATGAAATATTGTTTTGAAATGTAATTAGAAAAATGGTTTAATCTGTGATGATTTTTATTCCATATTAAAGTGCTTCTGATATTATGGATGCCATTAGAATTACAATATATGGTCAATGAAATTAGTACCATGGATGAATGCAACATCTGTAGCACTTAACTTCGGGCCCCCAAATAGGGGATGTTACAATATAGTTCATCCAACAATTCATCAGCGTTTGGGATTGGAAATTTATCTTTGATGGTTATCGCATTTAGAGCATGATAAGCAACATAAAAATGCCATGCACCATCTTCTTTGTTGATGAGGAGTACGCGACAGAAAAATGGGCTTATGGATGGTTGGATTATTTAGGCTTGGAGCATTTATTGTGCTTGTGATTTTATTTCATTCTTTTGGAAATATAAGTAATGTTAAGGTTTAGCGGTGATGGGTTGTGCATTTGGTTGAAGGTTGATGTGGTGGTTGAGTTTGCGATGCGGTGGAAGGCCATAGGATTTATCGAAAAGGGTTGGGTAATTGGCCAATAACTGCTAAATTTGTCGGTGTATATTTTAGGGGTGGGTGGCTTAGGCTGTTATTCGGCTGTATAGTTAAGTGGAAATAGGAAGATATGGAAGCTGTGCTTTGCAAATGTTTTAATTGATGGTTGGAAACCCCTAAAGGGCCTGCAACATTATCTTGGCCCACTAGATCAATGGGACGCTGGTTGTAGAAAAAAGAAATTGTCATGTTTTTATGATCAATTTTTACTGCGTCGATATTTTGCAACCATTGTACGTCGAAAATAGCTCGTTCTCTAGAAATTGGCAACAAAAATAAATCGGAGACAAAGTCGAATCCTTGAATTTGAATGAGAACTCTTCGACAAGCTTCTTAACAATTCAATTTTCTCCATTACTAAATGTAACCGTGAAGTATTGATGCTTTTCTGCTTGCAATCCTAAGAATCATGCTGTAACGACCCAGAATTTTGAATAATTTAAATTGAAAATATTTGATTAAATTTAAATATTTGAATGATGGTTTGAATTGAATTTTCAATATAACTTTGAAATTGGCGATTAAATTATAGAATTTAATCTATTGAGAGTTGAATAAAAATTTGAATCTAAAATTTTAAGCTGATTAAAATTATTTCAAAGGCTTGTAAAATTCATATTGATAATACTGAAGATAATAGAAGCATCAGAATTTAATTTGAAAGTGATTTGTTCAGTTCTGAAATTTAATCGTTTGAATCGATATTTAAAATAGCCGTCCGAGGCACAGTCTCGGAATTCGACGAAACCAGTTCCATTGGGTCCGGAATATTGAATTATTCTAGGATTTCAAATTTCGTATCGATCGGAGTTGTTATGTGTGCACACAGTTATTAAACGCGTCAAAATTAAATTAAATTCAATTTAAAATTTACCTTTAAAAAAATTAAAGACAGCATCCCCAATTTTATGCCTAAAGACACGCAGAAGATCACGCTAAGGATCGTGCAAGCAGGCCTCTCCTCTGATAAATCACGTTCTCTCCCCCTTCACTCTCGTTCAAAATCATTTGAACGAAGAAGAAAAAAATAATGGCCGAGCTAAACGATATACAGAACATCTCGTTTTCCCTCCCCCTTTCACCTCCTTATTCACGATAAAATTTATGCCGTCCCTTCATATGAACAAAAAAAAAAAAAACTTCGTTTATAAATGGCTGAAGCCCCAAATCGAAGTCGCGGTCAACAGTGGAGGTCGTCAGTCGATTGTAGGCAATTGGGGGAGGCGGCGGCGCAAGTGGGGTCGCATGCTCGAGTTGAAGGCGGCGGCGCTCGACCTGGAGGAGGCTCGAGCAGCGAATTGGTGCGCACGCGCGCATAGGTGGAGCGGCAACGATGCGACTGCTCGGTGAGGTTCGGCGAGGCACGCACATGGGTCGATGTAGGTGGTGAAGTTGCAGTTAAGGGTGATGACGTTCGCGGTGGCTGATGGTGCGAGGCGGCACTAGGGCTCTGCGCGCGCGCGAGATGATGAGGTGGGGTGGCGGCGTGGACGAAGTCGCGGCGAATAGGCGCGGCGGCTGTGCTCTTCATTTTGCAGTGAGTTTTTTTTTACTTCGATTTCTAAATTTATTTATGTACATACGAGAAAAAAAAAAGGTAAATTTTGTTTCAAGTATAAATTTTTAGTTAAAACAAATTTATTTAAAAAGATATTAATTTAAAATAAAAGAATTAGTAGAAATAAATTTTAAAGGAAATTTAATTTTTTTAAATTTTTAGTTAAATAAATTTATAAAAGGAAATGATTTAAAAATTTAAACGCATTAGTTTAAAATGTAAATCATTTGTTTAGAACCAAATAGATAGTTATTAATTTAAATAAATTTATAAACGAAAAAAATTAATTGTTAGATTTGTTCAAATTTAAAATCGTTAAACAATTTAATCAATAGAAAAGAAATTGTTTTAAAAAGGAATTAGTTAGTTAAAATTAAATCTATAGTTAATTAAATTATTTAAAGGAAGATTTGAAAATAAAAAAATATATACATAAGCAGTTTTTAAATTATATACATACATATATATACGAGAATTTGGAAATATTGATTTACTAAGATATTTTGAAAATGTAATAAAGGATTACAGTCTGCTTATTTTTAAATTTAGATTTAAATAATTAGTTAATTAAATCTATTGAACGAAAATTGGTGATTTGAATTTTTCAAATATTAAATAAAATCACGGGTTAAAAATAATTTATTTAAAGGGAATTTAGTTTCAAAATTTAAATTTTTAGTTAAACCAATTTATTAAAAGAAATTGATTTAAAGATATTTATTTAAAGTAAAATAACTAGTTAAAATAAATTTATTTAAGAAGAGATTGGTTTAAATAAAACTATTGATTAATTAAACAATCAAGAATGAAATTTAATTTATTCGATGGATTCGAATATTAATAAATTGTGTAAATATTTATACAAGGTATAAATCAAGAGAAATCGAGTCAAGAAGGAAAAAGGGATTGCAAAATAAAAGCTAAGGTGAGAACTTCTCACTCAAAAGGAATTTTATTGTTTATTTAAATTTTAAATAGTTAGATTTAAAATTTGCTTGACTGTATTGATTGAATGCTTGAATGATGATTGTTATATATATATATATATATATATATATATATATATATTGGATGTGAATAGACCCTATACGCCGTTAGTAAGCGGAGGTTATTTATTACACCCATATACCGCGATATTCCACCTCGAAGTGGAATTGGTATTATATTATATATAGCAATATATATATATTGGCATATGTATATATTGCAGTTGATTGATTTCCCGCATTTTCTTTTAGCGGATGAGACCCTATTGCGCCGTTAGTAAGCGGATATATATTTATAAAATCCCATGTACCGCGATATTCCGTCTTGAAACGGAATGGTATTGTGCTAATGTCTGTGGATGCAGGGAAACAGGTTGGAGGGATCCAACTGGATTCCTCACAAATATTTATTTGATTTCATATATTGTGATATTTGATTGTTTATCATGGATGATATATGATGTTCGAAAAGTCGTGATTGAATATTTGATGTGTTGCATCATCGGATCCAATTTTGAAGTTTAAAAATAACGATTTTGATTTCTAAAGTGATTTTTGGAAATATACGTTTATAAAATATTTTTGGAATTGATTCATCTTAAATAAATAAACGTTATAATTTTAATATTATGAAAATTATGATTTTTGAGAAATACAGTTAAAAGTTGATTTTTGAAAATATGGGATTAGTGATTTTATAAAATAGTTTGAACTGGGAATTCTGAATTTATTATAAGAAGTTTAAAGATAGGATTTATAAAATTTTTATTTTATAAATCAGAATGATGAAATTATAAAAGAATTTAAAGATGTTTAAAGTAATAATATAAATGGATTTATATTAAAAGATTTATAAATTGATATTTATAAATTTAGAATATCTTAAATTATAAAACGAGCTTTTATAAATGATAAGATGATTTGTAAATAGATTTCATAAAGGAATGAAATCTATAGGATTTATCAAATTTGATTATTTTATAAATCAAAATGATAAATTATAAAGGAGTTGAAAGACGTTTTAAAATAGTAATATAAATTGTTTTATATTAAAAAGATTTATAAATTAAAAATATTGGAATTATAAAACGAGCTTTTATAAGTATTAGAAAGAATTGCGAATGAATTTCACTAATGAATGAAATTTATAGAATTATAACGGTAAAGTTATAGAATTTTATAAATAAAAATTTATAAAGTTATTTAAGAAATAGATGTGGATAAATAAATGAATCTTAGAAGTTATAAGATTTATAGATTTGGGAAGTTTGAAGGAATGATTTTGTAAATAAATAAATTATAAGTATTTGACTTATAATATGAATTTTTAGTATATCATTGTGATATGAATTGAGATAGGTTAATAAAGGAATTTATAAAAAGGAGTTGATATAAAATAAATAGAAATAGGATTTATAAACGTTGATTTATAAATCCGCAACGACTTATTTTGATAAGTGAATTGTTGTAATTTATTGATGGAGGTATATTCATGTTTTAAACAGTGAATAATTCTTTAAAATAAAATGAATAGAAGTGATGAAATTTATTAACAAGTGCATTCACGTTTTTGAATAGTGAATATTTTGTTAAAGAAATTATTTTGGATGTGATGTTTGAAATAGAATTAAAACGATTTAAAGATGTTTTAAAAAAATGTTGAGATTCGAAACCATAGATTTCAACATTTATTGTTGAAATAGATGTTTTCGAGAAATAAAAGGAAATGGTGGACTATAACACTGTTGTTATATTAAATGATTTCCGAAAGGAAATGTTTTGTATAGTATTGGGGTTTATATATCTATTTTAATTTCGAATCCCTATACTAGTGATTTTGGGTTGTCGTAACGATGTTTTACGCAACATTCGTTTTGGCCCAAATAAATATGATTAAGTGAATGATTTCCTTAAAGAATGAAATATATACTTAATTTCGATTAGAGTATATTAAATATTTTCTAAGTATAGAAAATAAAAAGATCTGTGAATTACTTATTTTTAATAAGTATAGAAATGCTTTTCTAGTATTAAGTGAATATTTGGAATTTATCTTTTTGAAGATAAATTGAAAATGAATATTAGAAAACGAATGGAAATCGTATATTCATAAATATTTTGGAATGTAAATTCAATATAGAATTTATAAATGAAATTGGGAAATTGGGTTCAAAAATAAATATAGATTTATTTTTGAAGAAGGGAAAATATATATCTTGTAAAGATATTTTTGGGAAATAAATAATTTGGAAAATTATTTGGAATCTGGTGATGTTGGCATATCTATTGATAGTTCAATAACCGACTATCAATATTTGCCTTTAAATAGGTATTTGTTGTGAACTGCTTGAATTTGAATGCCACACCTAGTTTTTTTAAAATAAGCGCTCACTATTCGGGTTAACCGGGAAAGGACCTTGGGGTCGTATAACCCATTCCGAATATGTGATACGTCGTTATGAATTGCATTCGAAGATCGGTGTTGAAGACCGGATATTTTCGAAAGCGAAAGGGTTTCTTGTTGATTGTCTCTGCACTGGCTGATCCCTGGTATTGAGATCTCCATATGTGATGGGAAATCCGAACGTGATTAGAGATTATTCGGATTGCAAGGACTTCTTTGTAAGTGCCTTCGGTTCTGTTCGAGCCCGGAACAGACTTGTATGGATTGTGTGTCTGACATTACAAATTGAGACGTAAAGCCGATTTCATTCAAATATATTTCTGTTGGTGGCGGAGAATTTATTCTTTTAGCTTAACACCCTTCTCTGAGACGTACGAGCTCAGAGGTTATATAGTTGAAGTTATCAGCGATATATTCCCAATTTGGTAATGTGACATGCTGAGTGTAGCTGTAAATGATCATTGTGTTGATTATTTGTGATAGGATCATTTATTTGATCGTCTATCTTGGTGATCATTGTGTTGATCATTTGTTGACCCAAAGCATGGCTTTTGTATAAAGTATGTTTTTGTGGACGTGACTTCATCGAGCCTCACACCCCGGAAATGGTCAAAACAGGAAAGATGCGGCAAGGTTATGAGGGGTAGCTCCCTTTAGGGTATGTATATTTCCTTCTGGATAGAGGTGGTATCATGGTATAGAGCCCAGATATTTAACCTATGTGGTTACTACGAATTTATTACTTTGTGGTTGTTGGTTTTCGGGATCCCGTGAGAAAGGTCGTTTACGATCGGGGAATGGCGTGCTCGTGTCAGTAGTTACCCAGTTAGGGGTAACCCGGCCTTGTGTTGGCAGAGTTCCGGTTTGGTTCTCGGGGATGTCTTTCCAGAGGCATTCTCATGTGGCAATGGGAAGTTCCTTGGCCTGACCATTTGTTGGAAATCCAAAGAAACAATACGTGACTTGTACGGTTTTAGTTGTAGAACCTATCATTCACTTATGGTGTCGCAACACTGTTTGGATGGTAGCTATAGTAGGCATACGATAATGGTCGTATGTTGGCTAAGATTTATATTCTACTTTCAAAATGAATTTTTCCCCCTACACTATGCACTAGTAATAATATCAATTGTTATTTTTAATGCGTATCAAGCATCTTTGACTATCATAAGGAGAAATCTCCTCCGATTCTGCGTTTGCATTGTGTGTGTGTGCGGGAGGCCTTATGGTAGTCTCATTTTTAAAAGCATTGCGAATTGAATTTAAAAATATTCCTCTATTTTGATTTTAAAGATAAATAAACTGTTTTGAGTTCTCACACCAGTCACATGACTGACTTGGAGTTTATTGTTTTTCTTCCTAAACTCTGGGTGCCCACCAATTTCCACACGGGCAGTCAAGAGTTAAGGTTTATCAGGATATTCTGGAATTCAGGAGTTGCTGGAGGCAAGCTGGATGGCGTATCACTAGTTTATATAGTATTTCTTTTTCCGCTGCATTGTTTGTTGTTGTACACTCTGATGATGATATGATGTAAAGTATAAAATGTAATAACTGATATAGTTCTTTGTTTAAAGATTATTCATTTATTATTATATGTTGTTCCGCTGCGAATTGTGAGATTCTGTTATTGTTGTGTTGTTTTCTGTTCCGTTCCATTTTCTATTCTCTTTTTCTTCTATTTTAAAATTTTTCTATTCTTTCTTCTCTCCATCTTCTACTTCTCTTCTTCTTCCTTTCTTCTTTTTTAAAACCCATAACATTTCGGTTTTTCGGCAACGAAAAATCGTGAGCGTTACATTTGGTATCAGAGCTTATGGTTAAGCGACAACCATGGTTCTGTTGGGTATTACTCGTTAGAGATAGAGTCAGTAGTACTCTAGAATGAGTTTGAGTGTAATAATAGATATGAGAGCGTATTTGTTAGTGAATATAAAATTGTTTTGAAACGGGTAAATAAGATAATTTTGCCCAAAACTATTTTGTATAGAAAAGAAATGATTTTCTATGAATTATTATAGTATATGGTTGCATGGATTGTTAGGAAGTGATAATATAGAATTATTATCATTAGTATATAAAATTAAATAAGAAATAAAATGGATTGAATTCAAGTAAATTAACTTGATAATTTATTCATTTGTGAAACAATTTCAAATGGAATGAATTGAATATAGAAATTGAAATTCTCTTTGTTAGTAATTAAGTAAATTCGAGATGAATTGAAATATTGAAATGAATTAGTGAATAAAACTAATTTAAAGTAGTAATATGAATTAGCAAATGAAAGTAAATCGATAGAATTCAATATTTAGAATTGAGAATTAAATTCGAATGGAATTTCAAATTGTGAATTGAATTAAAATGGAATTTAAATTGTGAATGAAATTGAATTGAAGAGTAAAATTGAATGAAATGAATATATAACTTCAATAGTGAAGTTAAAATATATAAGAAACATATATCGAAATTTTGCAATAGAATTGGCAAATTGGTTTGAATATTGTATTTGGATTTGTATGCTACTACTACTAGCAGGTTATACAGATATATAATGGGATTGAGATTTTGATTTCAAAGATAAAATTGAATTGCTCGACAAAAAGGTACGTATTTGAATTTCAGTATGAAATTTGATGACTTTCTTCTCTAGCCACTTGGCTTTTCTCTTTTCTTTTTGATTCTGAGGGGCCGTGGTGCCATTTTGTAGTCGTACCGAGCTAGCCGCGCAAAGGAGACGCTGGCAAAAATTTTCGAAAATTTAGGGTGTTAGAAAATTTTTGAGAAAAATTTGAAAGTTTGAAATTTGAATTTGAATTTAAATTTAAATTGTTAGGAAAACAATATTGGTTGAAACTTATAATTGAAGTTAGAAAGCTAGTTGAAATGATAATGAATCTCTAGTAAAAAGATTTGTTTTAGAAAGTTGATAAAACTATTTGGATTGTGAAAAATAGTAGACGGGATAAAGGGCATTCTTCTTAACTTGTAATTTCGGGACGAAATTCTTTTAAGGAGGGAAGATTGTAACGACCCAGAATTTTGAATAATTTAAATTGAAAATATTTGATTAAATTTAAATATTTGAATGATGGTTTGAATTGAATTTCCAATATAACTTTGAAATTGGCGATTAAATTATAGAATTTAATCTATTGAGAGTTGAATAAAAATTTGAATCTAAAATTTTAAGCTGATTAAAATTATTTCAAAGGCTTGTAAAATTCATATTGATAATACTGAAGATAATAGAAGCTTCAGAATTTAATTTGAAAGTGATTTGTTCAGTTTTGAAATTTAATCGTTTGAATCGATATTTAAAATAGCCGTCCGAGGCAGAGTCTCGGAATTCGACGAAACCAGTTCCATTGGGTCCGGAATATTGAATTATTCTAGGATTTCAAATTTCGTATCGATCGGAGTTGTTATGTGTGCACACAGTTATTAAACGCGTCAAAATTAAATTAAATTCAATTTAAAATTTACCTTTAAAAAAATTAAAGACAGCATCCCCAATTTTATGCCTAAAGACACGCAGAAGATCACGCTAAGGATCGTGCAAGCAGGCCTCTCCTCTGATAAATCACGTTCTCTCCCCCTTCACTCTCGTTCAAAATCATTTGAACGAAGAAGAAAAAAATAATGGCCGAGCTAAACGATATACAGAACATCTCGTTTTCCCTCCCCCTTTCACCTCCTTATTCATGATAAAATTTATGCCGTCCCTTCATATGAACAAAAAAAAAAAAAATTCGTTTATAAATGGCTGAAGCCCCAAATCGAAGTCGCGGTCAACAGTGGAGGTCGCGAGTCGATTGCAGGCAATTGGGGGAGGCGGCGGCGCAAGTGGGGTCGCATGCTCGAGTTGAAGGCGGCGGCGCTCGACCTGGAGGAGGCTCGAGCAGCGAATTGGTGCGCACGCGCGCATAGGTGGAGCGGCAACGATGCGACTGCTCGGTGAGGTTCGGTGAGGCGCGCACGTGGGTCGATGTAGGTGGTGAAGTTGCAGTTAAGGGTGATGACGTTCGCGGTGGCTGATGGTGCGAGGCGGCGCTAGGGCTCTGCGCGCGCGCGAGATGATGAGGTGGGGCGGCGGCGTGGACGAAGTCGCGGGGAATAGGCGTGGCGGCTGTGCTCTTCATTTTGCAGTGAGTTTTTTTTTACTTCGATTTCTAAATTTATTTATGTACATACGAGAGAAAAAAAAAAGTAAATTTTGTTTCAAGTATAAATTTTTAGTTAAAACAAATTTATTTAAAAAGATATTAATTTAAAATAAAAGAATTAGTAGAAATAAATTTTAAAGGAAATTTAATTTTTTTAAATTTTTAGTTAAATAAATTTATAAAAGGAAATGATTTAAAAATTTAAAAGCATTAGTTTAAAATGTAAATCATTTGTTTAAAACTAAATAGATAGTTATTAATTTAAATAAATTTATAAACGAAAAAAATTAATTGTTAGATTTGTTCAAATTTAAAATCGTTAAACAATTTAATCCATAGAAAAGAAATTGTTTTAAAAGGGAATTAGTTAGTTAAAATTAAATCTATAGTTAATTAAATTATTTAAAGGAAGATTTGAAAATAAAAAAATATATACATAAGCAGTTTTTAAATTATATATATACATATATATACGAGAATTTGGAAATATTGATTTACTAAGATATTTTGAAAATGTAATAAAGGATTACAGTCTGCTTATTTTTAAATTTAGATTTAAATAATTAGTTAATTAAATCTATTGAACGAAAATTGGTGATTTGAATTTTTCAAATATTAAATAAAATCACGGGTTAAAAATAATTTATTTAAAGGGAATTTAGTTTCAAATTTTAAATTTTTAGTTAAACCAATTTGTTAAAAGAAATTGATTTAAAGATATTTATTTAAAGTAAAATAACTAGTTAAAATAAATTTATTTAAGAAGAGATTGGTTTAAATAAAACTATTGATTAATTAAACAATCAAGAATGAAATTTAATTTATTCGATGGATTCGAATATTAATAAATTGTGTAAATATTTATACAAGGTATAAATCAAGAGAAATCGAGTCAAGAAGGAAAAAGGGATTGCAAAATAAAAGCTAAGGTGAGAACTTCTCACTCAAAAGGAATTTTATTGTTTATTTAAATTTTAAATAGTTAGATTTAAAATTTGCTTGACTGTATTGATTGAATGCTTGAATGATGATTGTTATATATATATATATATATATATATATATATATATATTGGATGTGAATAGACCCTATACGCCGTTAGTAAGCGGAAGTTATTTATTACACCCATATACCGCGATATTCCACCTCGAAGTGGAATTGGTATTATATTATATATAGCAATATATATATATTGGCATATGTATATATTGCAGTTGATTGATTTCCCGCATTTTCTTTTAGCGGATGAGACCCTATTGCGCCGTTAGTAAGCGGATATATATTTATAAAATCCCATGTACCGCGATATTCCGTCTTGAAACGGAATGGTATTGTGCTAATGTCTGTGGATGCAGGGAAACAGGTTGGAGGGATCCAACTGGATTCCTCACAAATATTTATTTGATTTCATATATTGTGATATTTGATTGTTTATCATGGATGATATATGATGTTCGAAAAGTCGTGATTGAATATTTGATGTGTTGCATCATCGGATCCAATTTTGAAGTTTAAAAATAACGATTTTGATCTCTAAAGTGATTTTTGGAAATATACGTTTATAAAATATTTTTGGAATTGATTCATCTTAAATAAATAAACATTAAAATTTTAATATTATGAAAATTATGATTTTTGAGAAATACAGTTAAAAGTTGATTTTTGAAAATATGGGATTAGTGATTTTATAAAATAGTTTGAACTGGGAATTCTGAATTTATTATAAGAAGTTTAAAGATAGGATTTATAAAATTTTTATTTTATAAATCAGAATGATGAAATTATAAAAGAATTTAAAGATGTTTAAAGTAATAATATAAATGGATTTATATTAAAAGATTTATAAATTGATATTTATAAATTTAGAATATCTTAAATTATAAAACGAGCTTTTATAAATGATAAGATGATTTGTAAATAGATTTCATAAAGGAATGAAATCTATAGGATTTATCAAATTTGATTATTTTATAAATCAAAATGATAAATTATAAAGGAGTTGAAAGACGTTTTAAAATAGTAATATAAATTGTTTTATATTAAAAAGATTTATAAATTGATATTTATAAATTAAAAATATTGGAATTATAAAACGAGCTTTTATAAGTATTAGAAAGAATTGCGAATGAATTTCACTAATGAATGAAATTTATAGAATTATAACGGTAAAGTTATAGAATTTTATAAATAAAAATTTATAAAGTTATTTAAGAAATAGATGTGGATAAATAAATGAATCTTAGAAGTTATAAGATTTATAGATTTGGGAAGTTTGAAGGAATGATTTTGTAAATAAATAAATTATAAGTATTTGACTTATAATATGAATTTTTAGTATATCATTGTGATATGAATTGAGATAGGTTAATAAAGGAATTTATAAAAAGGAGTTGATATAAAATAAATAGAAATAGGATTTATAAACGTTGGTTTATAAATCCGCAACGACTTATTTTGATAAGTGAATTGTTGTAATTTATTGATGGAGGTATATTCATGTTTTAAACAGTGAATAATTCTTTAAAATAAAATGAATAGAAGTGATGAAATTTATTAACAAGTGCATTCACGTTTTTGAATAGTGAATATTTTGTTAAAGAAATTATTTTGGATGTGATGTTTGAAATAGAATTAAAACGATTTAAAGATGTTTTAAAAAAATGTTGAGATTCGAAACCATAGATTTCAACATTTAATGTTGAAATAGATGTTTTCGAGAAATAAAAGGAAATGGTGGACTATAACACTGTTGTTATATTAAATGATTTCCGAAAGGAAATGTTTTGTATAGTATTGGGGTTTATATATCTATTTTAATTTCGAATCCCTATACTAGTGATTTTGGGTTGTCGTAACGATGTTTTACGCAACATTCGTTTTGGCCCAAATAAATATGATTAAGTGAATGATTTCCTTAAAGAATGAAATATATACTTAATTTCGATTAGAGTATATTAAATATTTTCTAAGTATAGAAAATAAAAAGATCTGTGAATTACTTATTTTTAATAAGTATAGAAATGCTTTTCCAGTATTAAGTGAATATTTGGAATTTATCTTTTTGAAGATAAATTGAAAATGAATATTAGAAAACGAATGGAAATCGTATATTCATAAATATTTTGGAATGTAAATTCAATATAGAATTTATAAATGAAATTGGGAAATTGGGTTCAAAAATAAATATTGATTTATTTTTGAAGAAGGGAAAATATATATCTTGTAAAGATATTTTTGGGAAATAAATAATTTGGAAAATTAGTTGGAATGTGGTGATGTTGGCATATCTATTGATAGTTCAATAACCGACTATCAATATTTGCCTTTAAATAGGTATTTGTTGTGAATTGCTTGAATTTGAATGCCACACTTAGTTTTTTTAAAATAAGCGCTCACTATTCGGGTTAACCGGGAAAGGACCTTGGGGTCGTATAACCCATTACGAATATGTGATACGTCGTTATGAATTACATTCGAAGATCGGTGTTGAAGACCGGATATTTTCGAAAGCGAAAGGGTTTCTTGTTGATTGTCTCTGCACTGGCTGATCCCTGGTATTGAGATCTCCATATGTGATGGGAAATCCGAACGTGATTAGAGATTATTCGGATTGCAAGGACTTCTTTGTAAGTGCCTTCGGTTCTGTTCGAGCCCGGAACAGACTTGTATGGATTGTGTGTCTGACATTACAAATTGAGACGTAAAGCCGATTTCATTCAAATATATTTCTGTTGGTGGCGGAGAATTTATTCTTTTAGCTTAACACCCTTCTCTGAGACGTACGAGCTCAGAGGTTATATAGTTGAAGTTATCAGCGATATATTCCCAATTTGGTAATGTGACATGCTGAGTGTAGCTGTAAATGATCATTGTGTTGATTATTTGTGATAGGATCATTTATTTGATCGTCTATCTTGGTGATCATTGTGTTGATCATTTGTTGACCCAAAGCATGGCTTTTGTATAAAGTATGTTTTTGTGGACGTGACTTCATCGAGCCTCACACCCCGGAAATGGTCAAAACAGGAAAGATGCGGCAAGGTTATGAGGGGTAGCTCCCTTTAGGGTATGTACATTTCCTTCTAGATAGAGGTGGTATCATGGTATAGAGCCCAGATATTTAACCTATGTGGTTACTACGAATTTATTACTTTGTGGTTGTTGGTTTTCGGGATCCCGTGAGAAAGGTCGTTTACGATCGGGGAATGGCGTGCTCGTGTCAGTAGTTACCCAGTTAGGGGTAACCCGGCCTTGTGTTGGCAGAGTTCCGGTTTGGTTCTCGGGGATGTCTTTCCAGAGGCATTCTCATGTGGCAATGGGAAGTTCCTTGGCCTGACCATTTGTTGGAAATCCAAAGAAACAATACGTGACTTGTACGGTTTTAGTTGTAGAACCTATCATTCACTTATGGTGTCGCAACACTGTTTGGATGGTAGCTATAGTAGGCATACGATAATGGTCGTATGTTGGCTAAGATTTATATTCTACTTTCAAAATGAATTTTTCCCCCTACACTATGCACTAGTAATAATATCAATTGTTATTTTTAATGCGTATCAAGCATCTTTGACTATCATAAGGAGAAATCTCCTCCGATTCTGCGTTTGCATTGTGTGTGTGTGCGGGAGGCCTTATGGTAGTCTCATTTTTAAAAGCATTGCGAATTGAATTTAAAAATATTCCTCTATTTTGATTTTAAAGATAAATAAACTGTTTTGAGTTCTCACACCAGTCACATGACTGACTTGGAGTTTATTGTTTTTCTTCCTAAACTCTGGGTGCCCACCAATTTCCACACGGGCAGTCAAGAGTTAAGGTTTATCAGGATATTCTGGAATTCAGGAGTTGCTGGAGGCAAGCTGGATGGCGTATCACTAGTTTATATAGTATTTCTTTTTCCGCTGCATTGTTTGTTGTTGTACACTCTGATGATGATGTGATGTAAAGTATAAAATGTAATAACTGATATAGTTCTTTGTTTAAAGATTATTCATTTATTATTATATGTTGTTCCGCTGCGAATTGTGAGATTCTGTTATTGTTGTGTTGTTTTCTGTTCCGTTCCATTTTCTATTCTCTTTTTCTTCTATTTTAAAATTTTTCTATTCTTTCTTCTCTCCATCTTCTACTTCTCTTCTTCTTCCTTTCTTCTTTTTTAAAACCCATAACATTTCGGTTTTTCGGCAACGAAAAATCGTGAGCGTTACACATGCCATACTGGGGTGGATGTAGTTGTGAGTGCTGCCAGGTTCGATTAAGATAGACAAAGGTTTGTTACTGATCCATGATAGTGACCGAAAGGAACATAGATGGAAAGGTTGGACCAAGGCATGACAAAAGATTGTAGGACCTATGTTGTTTTGTTCGATTGGTGTGTCCAAAGGTTTTGGCTCTGCTACTGCGTCGTCGTCGTCTTCGAGTAATAGTTAAAAAATCTATTTTGTACTACATTTGAAGCTGTGGTAATATTTTTCTTCACAGTTGAAACATAGGCCTTTCATTTAGCATTTTGAAATTCAGTTAGGGTTAACTATTTTATTGGATAATTGGGATTTGTGTGTTGGCTTGGGGATGGAACTGAGGTAACGGCAATAGTGTTTTTTGTGACTGGCTGAAAGGAATATGGCTTTGGAACTATTTTGTTTCATTGATTTTGTTTTCAATAAATTTGGCAAGATCAACGACATCAGATAAAGTGGTGGGTTTGAATGGTTGGAGTTCGTTTTTTATGTTGATTTTTAGGCTGGAAATAAAGCAATTAAGAAGATCATCGAGGGGAAGGTTTGTGACGCAATTGCTAAGGCTTTCAAATTAAGATTGATAGTGTTCTACGGTTTTTTTTTACCGAAGCTTAAATAAGGTAGACTGTGGGTTTATAAAGGA
Organism: Allium cepa; assembly: GCA_030765085.1. Classification (NCBI taxonomy): domain Eukaryota; kingdom Viridiplantae; phylum Streptophyta; class Magnoliopsida; order Asparagales; family Amaryllidaceae; genus Allium; species Allium cepa. The sequence continues at coordinate 978,662,869 of CM060931.1, forward strand.
GGAGGGCCCAAACCGTTGCTCAATTGCTCGAGTGAGATTTTTCCATGAAGTGAGTTGATTGTTTCGAAACATCCAGTGATAATAAGCTAGAGCTTGGCTGGTCATGTAGATACTTGCCAAGTTATTACGTTGTTCTTCTTGGGTTGGATGGTAGGCGAAAAATGTAACAACCTGGTATTTTCAGCCATTCGCATCCACACATGTCGAACTTGAATTGCACAAAACACCGCATTGTAAATAAATTTAGAGCAAATGAAATACAATCACAGACACAGAAATATTAGAATAACTCGTGGTGGAAATTAAAATACCATAGTAGTTCATGAAGCTACTATAAAAAAATCTCAAAACAAATACATTATATCAGTCTGAAAAACATATACAATAGAAGTCTCAAATACATAGCAGTTTATAAATACCGGAACTGAAATAGAATAACTGAAACTGAAAGGGAACAGATAACTAGACAAGCAGAATCTCCAGTGATTTTTAGCTCCAGAAAAGAAATCCAATGCTAAGTTGTAAATACTCAGGCTGACCCGAGCGTAAAGTAAAACACAAAAAAATCGAGTTAGGACATACATACTTATATAATGTAAAGTAACTCGAGTGAACTGTAATAGAAATGCACAATAACTTAAAGGATGCTTCGGATCGCCCATCCTCTAAGGATCAATTAAACCATAAATTAAATACATCCCGTGGTTAAAATTTCAAAATGGTATTTATACTTCTAAATCAAATATCATTTAAAAAATTCAATATCATTTCAAATTCATTTCGAAATATCAAAATATCATAACTTTCCAAAACCACATTCATTTTTATTTAATTTAAATACCAATTCAAATCACATTTTAAAATGATTTATGTTTCAAATCAAAATATTCCATTTAAACCATTTAAATATTCCATTTAAACCAATTAAATATTCCAATTAAACCAACTAAATATTCCATTAAATCATTTAAATACTCCATTTAAAAAATTTAATATGAAGTTGTTATATTTAATAATCAAATATTCAAATTCTCAAAAATTTAGCCTTTTCAAAGTTCATTTATCCACTTCAATTTATTAAAAAAAATGAAATTTCAACTTTCGCGGCATTTAGAAAATGCTACGGTAAATTTACATTTGAAAACAATTCATTTTAACAATGATAGCATTCACAAAAATGCTGTAATAGGTTTTAGTTTCAAATAAAAGCTTTAGTTCAATTCTGCTATTGTAGCACTTACAAAATGCTATAATAGCCCTTAGTTCATTTTTCCTTATAGTTCATTGTATCAACTATAGCATTTACAAATGATGTAATATCCTTTACTTAAGAAATGATAACACTTTAGAAATGACAGCACTTTAGAAATGACGTTAATTAAAATTTAAGGTTTTCAATATAGTTTCATAAACAATTATATTTTAATTTAAATCATTTTTAAATGATAAAAATCATAATTTCTCTCTTTAAAACAATCATTTAAATACCCTTTAGTTTATGATTTTATAAAGTGCAATTTCACAAATAATAATCAAATTTTTATAGTTCACCTATAAAAATCAATGTACAATTTTATAACATTTCATTTACTTTACATTTATGTTAAATTTACCATTTCATAAACTAAATTTAAATTCCATTTTATTTTTTCTTAGCTTAACTTTTAAATTTAAAACTTATTTCACATTTTCCAAGTTAAGTTATATTCCAAATTTCAATTATAAACATTTATTTATTTACTATTTTTAATTTATAGAAAAGTCAATAACACTTTATAAATCATTTTAAATTTCAAATAAAAATTCAAATTATCATATTTTCTTACTTAATTTAAACTATATTTATAAACAAAATCATAAATTCCAAAATTAACTTATATTTCAAAATTCTACTTTACCATTTATTTATTACACTTATTAATCTGTAGAAAATCAATAATATTTTATAAAAATCATTTTTAAATTAAATTTAAATCAAAATATCATAATATTTACATTTTTTAACAATACTTAAAATTTTGAGAAAAATATATATAACCATAGTCTGTATAAAAAAATTCATACCTAAGTCCAATGATACGGATAATATATCCATAATTTACAAAGGAAAAATCTGGGTTCTATCATTTCAAACCCGCAATCCCAAGTAAATGCAAATAAATAAAAATCGCTCTGGCCTATCATTTCAGCCTATAACGATTTTTCCCTATTCTAAAGTCTGTTCGGGTATGTATTATTTCAACCCATAGTGATTCTAATCTACAGGGAACTTGCATTGTCATAAACTGATATAAATAAATAGAATAGCAATATATAATAGTAACAGAAGATATAACAAGTGTATAAGCATGGGTGAACATCATATAATCATAGGAATAGCAGTTATAACATGATAATATAGTTTACAGATTCAATTGCGATCAGTTTACTAGTTATATAAGTATAAATTTGTTTGGTGAGAATTACTCACTTGTATAAGCTGGAGATGACGACCAAATATATGAAACAAAGATCTTCAAGGCACGAAAGCACGACTGTGATTTAAGAGTGGGAGAGCCAAAGCTAATTGCCTAGTCACATAGCAAACAAAACAATGTACAATATAAATTTCAAACCAAACTATTTTTAAACAATGCTAGAAATAAATGCACAACACAAAGCAAAAGCTTTTGCACTTGCATTCCACAACTTACACTTCAGCCATAGGTTGGAAAAGCATGGCTATGGGATGGATTTGGATCAGGTTAAGGTTCAAATGGGGTCGACCATAATAATATAAAGGAGTAGAGAGATATGTGTGCAGTACACACAACTACAAGGTAACACAAGTGGATTTCATGCCATCAAAGATCTCGGCCAAGGCATGGATGAGCAAGGCTTGATCTGGAGAGTTCATGTACAGGTGTGGCAGAGCTCACAGGTCAACAAGCGGCTGGTGGTGGTGGTGTATGGGTCGGCCAAGGTGATGGTTGGAGTGGTTGAACCAATATGGAGCTCAACTATGAAGATAAAGTGGAGTTTGTGTCATTTTCTTTGGTGGATCATCAACTAATAGGCCATGGCTATGGAAGGGTAGTGGGAAGGAGGAGATGGTGGCTAGTTGTGGTGGTGGTGAAGGCGGCCATGGTGCTAGAGTAGAGAGGCCGAACTACATAGATTGAATGCATGTAACAAACCTAGATTTTGACTATATATTTAAATTTGACTTTATTTCATTTTGAAATTATTTTAAATTTGTTTTATTTGTGTGATATCATTTCTAAACATTTTTAAAATGATAATATAATTTTTCCAAAATTTACTGTATTTATTTCCTATTTTTAAAGGCTGTTTTCTAATTTTCTACCATTTTCTTCATTTTAAATTTATTTATTTTATTTTGAATTTGTTTTATTTGTGAAAATTCATCTATAAATATTTTTAAAATAATAATAGAATTTTTTCAAAAATTACTGTGTTGATTTCCTATTTTTAAGGGCTGTTTTCCCATTTTCTGCTATTTTCTACATTAAAATTTTATATTTAAATTCAATTTTAGATATTCATTTTGTGAATATATTTTTATTTTATGTTATTATTTATGTTTAAAAAAACTTTACAAGCTTATATGAATTTTCTAAAAATTGTTTCATTTAACTTCAAATTTTGCTAGTCTAGTTCGCTGTTTTAACTATTTTCCTTAATTTTACTTTACATAATTGATAAATATTACATATATTTGTATATTTGTTAAAAATTTCGATATCTTATCTGATATTGTTATTATTTCAGCTACATAAATTTATATAAATAATAAAAGGTAAATTGAAAGGGTTTGTGACCTTTTGTTTCCTATGGCTTTTGATTTTCCCACCTTTTCACATTTTAACTTACTTTTGCCATCAATTAGCCATAACTACTCACATAATTTAGCTGCCTACCTCCATTCTTCATTCACGTACATCTTTTTCCTCCTTCCTGAAAAAAATTTCGGCCTCCTCTTAATTGAGAAGTCTGGTAAAATTCTATTTCCTTTTATCTTCTTTTGTTCACTTATGTTGATTTCTCTAGTTTGATTTTGCACTTGCTTCACCTCATGTAGGTTCAACCATGCCACCTTGCTGCCTACCCTCCTCCACCACCTGATGACACACCACCATCAACTCCTCCTCACCAGCCATCTAAGCCATGAACCCCCTTGGTGATGCATATCCACAAAAGTTTCAAAACACCCTTCATATTGACCTAGCCGAGCACTAACTTCCACATCCACCACTTCCACCAACCATGGACGCCCCTACTCCACCACCACCACCTCCAGCACCCATGGCCACACCACCACAATGAACCCCACTCCTCTGGCCGTGACACCTAGGGCCTTGGCCGAGCCCAATTCATGGCCCAAAACCCATGTATATGCATGATTTTGTGTTCTTGCCTTCACCCACCTTTACACCATCACTCAAACTCATGTTAGGCCGACCTTAGCAACCCAGACCTGACCCTAAATCATTGTCTTAGACCTGTACTCTACCTCTGGCCGAGCCTATGAGATGTCGGAAGCAAGTGCAAGGCATTTCAGCTTTGTTTTATGAAGTTATTTCTAGCATCGTTTAGCGTATTTTTGGTCTGAAACCTTATAATGTTTATATTGTTCGTTTGATTTGTATTCAAGGGAATTAATCCTTGGCTCCTCCATTTCGTATCTGTATCGTGCTTTTGTGATTGTGTAGATCCCGTTGTTCAATTCGTCGTTGTGTCATCAGCTCAAAACAGTGAGTAAATCTCACCAGACTAATATGTACTTATGTAGTGATAAACTGAAATCACCTGAATCTGCAAATGCATATCATCCTGTTATAACTGCTATATCATATTCATATGATGTTCACACCTATATTTAGACCTGTTATATCATATGTTACTGTTATTTCTTGCTATTCTGTTACTTTCATCAGTTTATCACACTGCAAGTTCCCTGTAGACTAGAATCACTATGAGTTGAAATGATACATACCCGAACGGACTTTAGAATAGGAGAAAATCGTTATGGGCTGAAATGATAGGCCTGAATGATTTTCAATTATTTTCTTTTTACTTGGGATTGCGGGTTTGAAATGATCAAACCCGGGTTTTCTTTGTAAATTACGGGTTGAAATGATATATTACCCGTATCACTTTACCTAGGCTAGAAAATGAAATACAGACCCGTTGTTAAAATATGTTTTTCTAAAAAAATTTAAAATATTTTAGAAATGTAAATATTATAATACTTTGATTATATTTGATTAAAAATGATTTTTGTAAAGCATTATTGATTTTCTGAAAATTTATAAGTGAAATAAATAAAGGGTAAAGTTAGAAATCTGAAATGTAAGTTATTTTGGAAATTATAATTTGGTGATAAATGGAATTTAAATTAAATATGAAAATATGATAAATTTATGATATTTTGAATCTAATGAATTTAAAATTATTTTATAATACATTAATGATTTTTGAATAAAGTAAATGTGAAATGAATGAATATTTATGTTGAAATTTTGAAATATAACTAAAATTGAAAATTTGTGAATTTGGGTTAAAAGTGAATTTTAAGTTAAGTAAATAAAGATGAAGTTTAGTTATATTTGAAAATTTTAAACTTAACTGTTAAGTTAAATTTAATTTAATGAATTTGAAATTTTATGTTGGAATTAAATAAGCGAATTATTATTAAATTTTGATTTTTGAATGGAGATTTAACTTTATAAAATCATGAATATAATGGTATTTGAATGATTGTTTTAAAAGTGAAATTATATGATTTTATAAGTTAAAAATGATTTAAATAAAAATATAATTATTTGTGAAATTATACTGAATATTTGAAGTTAATTAACTACATTTCAGAAATGCTATTAACTCTAATGTAAATGATAACACAACATTTGTAAATGTTGTAGTTGATAATAATGAACCAAATGGCTAAGTTTAATTAAAGGCTATCATAGCATTTTTGTAAATGTTATAATTGTTGAATTTAACTAAGTTTTATTTGAAACTAATGTAACCCTATCACAGCATTTTTTTTGCTATCTTTTGTTAAATTGAACTGTTTTGAATGTAACTTTCTGTAGCAATTTCTAAATGCTGCGAAAGTTGAATTTTCATCTGTTTTAATAAATTAAGTGGATAAATGAATTTTTAAAGACTAAATTTTTTAAATTTAATAATTTAATTATTAAATATAATAACTTCATTTTATGATTTAAAATGAAGTAATTTGTTTTAAAATATAAACTATTTTGAAATGTGTTTTGTAATGGTATTTAAATTAAATAAAAATGAATGTGGTTTGGAAGATATTATATTTTTGATATTTTGAAATGGATTTTGAATGATATTGAATTTTGAAATGATATTTGATTTTGAAATATAAAATACCATTTTGAAATTTTAACCACGGGATGTATTTAATTTATAGTTTAACCGATTCTTAAAGGATGGGCGATCCTAAGCATCCTTTAAGTTATTGTGTACTTCTACTACAGTTCAGTTGAGTTGGTTTACATTATATAAGTATATATTGTCCTGACTCGAGTGTTTTGTGTTTTACCTTACGCTCGGGTCAGCCTGAGTATTCACAGCTTTGGATTCTCTTTCTAGAGCTGGTCTTTGCTGGAATTTCTGCTTATCTACATTTATATCTACTCTATGTTTCAGTTGTTCTAGTTTATCTCATGTATTAGTGAACTTCTATGTATTTGGGATTTCTATTATGTTGTTTTCAGACTGTATTATGTATTTGGTTTGAGACTCTACCGTAGTAGCTTCATGAACTACTATGTATTTTATTTCCGCTGCGAGTTATTCTGTTATTTCTGTGTCTGTGATTCTATGATTGTATTTCATTTGCTTTAAATTTATTTACAACGCGGTATTTTGAGCAATTCAAGTCCGACATGTGCGGATGCGAATGGCTGAAAATATCGGGTTGTTACAGTTGGTATCAGAGCTTTGGTTTTTGGCAAACCTTAGCCTGCGGAGCAAAAACTCATTAGAGATAGGGTAGAAATACCCTAGAATGAGTGAAATCAATCTCAGAATCCTTTCTTTGTGAGAGAACGTATTTTCGAAGTATAAAATGATTTCCAAATGATTTTTAAAGGATTTTCAAAGATTATTTTGGTAAAAAAATGTTCTTATTTCGAAATCAAGATTTTCTAAACTTCATCTCTTCGGTATCCACCTTGTTAGAAATCTCTTGGTTAAGATTCTTATCGACTAGGATTCCTTGAACTTTGGAACACTCCCACTTGTTCTGGAATCCAGTCTTGTTTTCCCCATTTTTCCTTTTAATTTTGGAGCATTCCGTTACTCTACTTTGGAATGACCTCTCTAAAGAGTGATGATTCCGTAAATCTTTGAATGATTTGTAAAGGGGTGAAACTCCTTTGCAATTGGCATTGATTCACTGAAGATTTTTGTATCCTCAGATGTCGTTGCTATCTATCTCCTGCTCTACCTGGATTCTATCTCTGGCGATCGAAGGTCGATTTTCCTTAGATTTCCTTATTGATTATATTCCTAAAGTCTCGGTTGACAGGTTAAGTTCGCCCGCGATTTATATAGGCTTATCTATCCTCTGTTTGGTAATTGAATTATCTCATCTTCGTTTGAGTTTATCTTCGAACTAGAATTCTATTTGATTAGAGTTCCTCTAATTTTGAATCTTTGTTTGTTTGAAATCCTTCATTGAATCATCCTTTGGAAATTTGTGTTTGTGTAACGATCGTGATTTTTCGTCCATGAAAACCGACATCAATACGTCCACTGTATCAACTGCTGAGAAATCGAAAGCCGAAAAATTGAACCATTAGGGTTAAAGAAGAAGAAAAAGGTAGAAGAAGATAGAAAAAAAGATCGAATAGAACAGAAAGAAATAACAGAACAACATCAGAATCTCACAATTCGCAGCGGAACAACATATAATAGATAAATGAATATCATTAAAACAAAGAACTATATCAGTTATTACATTACATCATTTTACACTACATCATTAGAGTGTACAACAACAAACAACAACAAACAGCGGAAAAGAAATACTATATACTAGTAATACGCCATGCCATCCAGCTTGCCTCCAGAAACTCCTGAATTCCAGAATATCCTAATAAACCTTACTCTTGACTGCCCGTGTGGAAATTGATGGGCACTCAGAGTTTAGGAAGGAAAACAATAAACTTCGAGTCAGTCATGTGACTGGTGTGAGAACTTAAAACAGTTTATTTTTTAAAATAAAGAACAGGATAATTTTGAAATAGATTCGCAATGCTTTTTGAAAAAATGAGACTACCATAAGGCCTCCCGCACACACACACAATGCAAACGCAGAATCGGAGGAGATTTCTCCTTATGATAGTCAAAGATGCTTGATACGCGTTAAAAAGATACATTTGATATTATTACTAGTGCATAGTGCAGAAAACAGTTTCGAAAGTAGAATATAAATCTTAGCCAGCATAGGCATTCCGCACTTATGCCTACTATAGCTACCATCCAAACAGTGGGGCGCCACCATAAGTGAATGATAGGTTCTACAACTAAAACCGTACAAGATCGTATTGTTTCTTTGGATTTCCAACAAATGGTCAGGCCAAGAAACTTTCCATTGCCACATAGGTACGCCTCTGGAAAGACGACCCGAGAACCAAACCGGATCTCTGCCAACACAAGGCCGGGTTACCCCTAACTGGGTAACAACTGACACGAATATGTCATCCCCCGGTCGTAACCGATCTATCCGAGGATCCTTGATTTCCAACAACCACAAAGCAATAAATTTGCAGTAACAACATAGGTTAAATATCTGGGCTCCATACCATGATACCACCTCTATCCAGAAGGAATGACATACACTAAAGGTGCGCTACCCCCTAATAACCTTGCTGCATCCTTCCTGTTTTGACCATTTCCGGGGTGTGAGGTCCGACGAAGTCTCGCCCACAAAGCCACGCTTTATACAAAAGCCGTGGTTTGGGTCAACAAATGATCAAAGTAATGATCACCAAGATAAATGATCAAACAAATGATCATATCACAAATGATCAAACAATGATCATTTCACAGCAACACTCAGCATGTCACATTACCAAATTGGGAGTTTATCACTAATAACCTTAAATTACATAACCTCTGAGCTCGTACGTCTCAGAGAATGGTGTTAAGCTAAGAGAATAAATTCTCCGCCACCAACAGAAATATATTTGAAAGAAATCAGCTTTATATCTCAACTTGTAATGTCAGACATACAATCCATACAAGTCTGTTCCGGGCTCGAACAGAACCGAAGGCACTTACAAAGAAGTCCTTGCATTCCGGATAATTTCTAATCATGTTCGGACTTCCCATCACTAAGGGTGATAAAACTTCTATATCGGAGATCAGCCGATGCAGAGTAACTCAACGGTAATCCTTCCATTTTCAAAAATATCTGGTCTTCAACACCGGTCATCGAATGCAAATCCATTACGACGTATCAAAAATTCGGAATGGGTTATACGACCCCAAGGTCCTTTTCCGGCTAAGCCGAATAGCGAGCGCTTATATTAAAAATAAGTGTGGCATTCAATTTCACACAATCACAACAAATACCTATTTAAAGGTAAATATTGATAGTCGGATTTTTTAACTATCAATAGGCATGCTCAACATCACCAGATTCCAAATAATTTTTCAAATTATTTATTTTTTAAAATATCTTTACAAAATATATATATTTTCCACACTTCAACATTTGAAAACTAATTTTCAAATCACTTTTCACCTTTACCACTTTTGAAAACAAATTTCAATCATTTTCCTTACTAGGAAATACTTTTATTTCAAAATGGTTCATTTAAACCAATTAAATAAATCCTTACCGATTTACTTTATATGTACGTTCCAAATCCGTAAATTTATTCCCACACTTTAAAAATAAATCAACGCTTATTTTTAAACAAATTCCCATTTCTTTTATAAATTCCATAGTGAATTTATAATCCCAAAATATCCATGATATACGATTTTCAATCGATTTCAAATATTCACTTTCAATTTATCTTTACAAGGATAAATTCTAAAACGTTCATTTCACATTGGAAAAATATTTCCATACTTATTTAATAATAAGTAATTCACAAATCTATTTATTTTCAACATTTGAAAATATTCAATATACTTAAATCAAAACTAAGTATATATTTCATTCTTTAAGAAATCATTTTCTTAACACATAAATTTGAGTCAAAACGAATGTTACGAAAAACATCGTTACGACGACCCAAAATCACTAGTATAGGGATTCAAACTTTAAATAGATATATAAATCCCAATACTATATAAAACATTTCCTTTCGGAAAGCATTTACTATAACAACAGTGTTATAGTCCACCATTTCCTTCTTTCTCGAAAACGTTTATTTCAACAATAATGTTGAAATCTATGGTTTCGATTCATAATACATTTTAAAACATCTTTAAAATAATTAACTTGATTTTATAATAATCATTTTGCCAAACATGACCATTTTATTCAATAATGTATTCACTGTCCAAAATCGTGAATATATTTCCTTTAATAAACTTCAATATTCAATTTATCAAATTCAATTGATTTCGAATTTATCAACAATGTTTATAAATTCCTTTTCTATTTATAAGCTTTGATTTATAAATCACATTATTAACAAATTCCATTTATATCTCATTCAAATGCCAAAATCCGATTTATAAGATAATTACTTATAAATCTTCTATTTCACAAAATCTGTTCATTTTATAACTTCACAATTTATAAATCTATAAATTGCGAATTTATATCTCATTTAAATGCCAACATCCGATTTATAAGATAATTACTTATAAATCTTCTATTTCACAAAATCTATTCATTTTATAACTTCACAATTTATAAATCTATAAATTCCGTTCACTTATGAAATCCATTTTTATTTCATTTTTTTTAACTCCTATAAAAACTCGTTTTAATATTCCAATATTTTTAATTTATAAAATATCAATTTTATAAGTCTTTTATATACATCGTTTTTAATAATTCAAAAATCCCAATTTAAACCAATTTATAAATTACTTAACTATTTATTTTAAAAATCACACTTTCGTTATATTTCACAAGAATATAACTTTTTATAACTTTAAAAATTTAACTTTTATTTATTTAAAAAAATGAACCAATTCAAAAATTTTAATAAAACATATACTTTCTAAAAATCACTTTAAAAATCTTTTTAAAATCAAAATCGTTACTTTAAAACCTTAAAAATGGATCCGATGATGCAACAACACCAAATAGTCAATCACGACAGCAAATATCATATATCGATATGATAATCAACAAACATCACAATATTTGTAATCAAATCAATATTGTTGAGGAATCCAGTTGGATCACTCCAACCTGTTTCCCTGCATCCACAGATGTTAGCACAATACCAATCTGTTCCAGTACGGAATTATCGCGGTATATGGGATTTATAAAATATTATCCGCTTAATAGGTGGCGCAATAGGGTCTCATCCGCTATATAATGTGGGAAAATCAACTCCAAGTACATATATAATACCAATTTCACTATACGGTGAAATATTTGCTGTATATGTTTTTAATAAATAACCTTCGCTTACTAACGGTGCATAATGTCCATTCTTAACAATCAATAGGTAACAATCATCATTCAAACATACATTCAAGAATTTTAAATCCAACTATTTAAAATTAAAATCGAAACCGATTCGATTGAGTGAGAAGTTCTCACCTTGATTTCAATTCTGTTTTCGCATTTTATTTCGAATAAAATTAAACGCGACTTTAATTTTACCTAAAATTCTCACTAGCTCCAAACAACTCCAATCCAATTCCATCGCGTAGTGCTCGTCCATACGAACCCAACGCAACTGGTTTCGTGCGTTTTCGACCTCGTATGAAAAAGATACGAATTTTTAAACATTGTACGAACTTAAATAAAAATAAATTACAATCTTATTTCTCAATTCAAACCCTACTTCCATCACAACCGTCCATTTTATTTGCCCAGATCCTAGCTGCATGCTAGCTTCTTCTTCATCGCGACAATGCCCAGTAAAACAAACCCATACGGCCGCCGCTCCGAGGGCTCCAAATCGCCACCCCCACGATCCATTTTCTGGCGATCAGACATCATCAACCAACACGCCTCACCCTCCTCTACCTTCGGCATAAGCACCACGAAGCTCAGTCCTCTCTTCACCTTGAAAAACGTGCACGACTTCCGGCCATTCAAACCCATATTTATGTCGATCCACAGCCCCATTCTCGATCACAACCGTTGGATTCGTAGTTCGTGCTGTGCTCTACATTTCCTATGTTGGAAGTTTCTGATAAAAACTAATGGATCAGAAGAAAAAACAAGGGGAAGCGAGGAAGAACATCGGCCATTGAAGCAAGAGGAGGCGGCAACTGAGAAATTAGGATTTTGGTTATTTATTTTGTGAATAAAGTAAATTTCTTTGGCCTTTTATAGAAATTTCTCGAATTACTATTCATCCGGACTTTTCCGAACTACGATTTACGCGCGGTGACTGGCGTTTCTAGGGTTTACCCCACGTTCCAAACACAATGGAATATGTTTCGGAGGCTAATTCGATCATCTGTGCGAGTTATGGCAATAAACGTTCAATTTAAATTAAATCGATTTAAACTAATTTCTAGGCGTTTTAGCTTGCCCCGGACAAACGGTAAATCCGATTGACACGAAATTTGAAACCTTAAAACAATATTGCATTACGGATCCGATGAAACTGATTTTGTCGAAATCCGAGACTGTTTGAAAAATGACTATTTTAACTCACCAAATTAATATTAAAATAATTTCGATGTTTCGAGCTGCCACGGTCAAACGACAACTCCGATTGCTACGAAAATTGAAATCCGATAATAACAAACTATTACGGATCCAACGGAATAAGTTTCGTCCAATTCTGAGACTGTTCAAAAATTGGCTATTTTTCTGTCGATAATTAAATGTTAAAATATTCAATTTTCACAAACAAATTTTAAATTCAGTTTTAAAAGTTCTATAACATCACTATAACTCCAATATGATTAAATAAAATTTTACAAACCAATTTTAATCATATTAAACCCAATATCCAATTATTTCTGTAATTTCAACTATTCAATTATCGATTTATTTATCCAATTTAAATCCAAATATTCGAAATAAAATTTATTCGACTTACAAATTTCACTTATTAATATTTAAATTCAATTAAATATTCTAATTTTAATTGACAGAAATTCTGGGTAGTTACAGTTTGGTTGTATTTTGATATTGTGCATACATCGAAATTATTAAGGATGGCCATACTTTTATATATAAAAGTGAAATGTTTTCGATAAGGATTATATACCTTTCAAAAATGAAAATTTGAAATTTTGAAAATTTTATAAGAACTTGATTTATACAAAAATGATTTATAACTGAAGGGTTTTGAATTTGAATTTCGAGGAATCGAATTCCGGTGTTTTGAAATCGGTTTTAAGATTTTGGAAAATATATAATAATATTATGATTTGAAGATATTTTCTGAATAAGAAATGTTTCGAATGTATTCGAATGAATTCCAAAGATTTCGAAGAGATTTCAAAGAATTTTTCGAGAAAATAAAAGTCCAGAACACACTTATGTCGCAGGAAAATAATTTCGGTGATGAATGCATGCATCATCGACATTGATTTTCGAGTTTCTGAGTGGGGAGAGGCAACTCTAGTAGCTTTGCTATGCGAGTGATTTTGTGAAACCAATTTTGATTTCAGATTTTGAAATATGGTTTGATATTCGAAAGATATATGTATGTGTATATATTTGAAATGATTTAAAGTAAGTCGGTGTTCAGTCCTCGAGATTCAGATTTGTTTTGTTATAACCTTATCTATTGGAATTGATTTACTGATTTGTTAGTGATTTCCCACTCTCGGATTTGAAAATATGATTCTTCGACTATTTTGAAGGTTCGAGCACTTCCAAATCAACTTTAACTTTTCAAAGCTAAGAAATTTTGAAAGGTATAAGGTATTTGATAAAGAATATAAGTTTAGTTTGTATGTTTCAAGTATGAAATAATATGATTTGTATAAGTTGAAACTGTTTTGTTAAGTAAATAAATAAAACTATTTTGAATTATACTAATACAAAATTTAGTAATGAAATGTTTTGGATAAAAAAAATTAGTCTTCAAATGTTTGAGAAAATTTTGGTTTTAAATGTTTTAACTTAGTAACATCTTTATAAAACTATTTATTTAACAAGTTGGAATAGATACATAATTTGTACGTATGTTGTTTTATTCGCATAATTAATTTGATCCAAGTTTGAGTACACAAGTTCGAGGTGAATAACACCATTTCGTGTTAGGATTTTTCATTTTATTCTTGATGGCGAATATTTGATATGGATTTTGGGCTTGATTCTATAATTCTCTATCATTGTATATAGCTATGCAAGGAGACTGATGGCTTCTAGTCAAGAAACCATATCAAAATCCGCGTTAGGGAAGTCGAATGGACAATACTAGTTCAAAAGCGAACTTGTGTGATCGAGCGAGCGATCGAATGTAATGTTGCGACACGATGACATATGTACATCTTATATCCTAATATCATTGGTATACTTGACGCTGAAATTGAAAGTTGTTGGGTTGGATATCTTTGTAATTTAATTGGAATTTTTCTTTTATGAAAACCCACTATCAAATTTAAAACCTTTTTTCAAAACTATTTTTCTTTTTCTTAAACTAATTGTTTTATTCTATTTTTCATAAAAACTATTTTATTTACAAAACTATTCTTAATTAAAAATCTTTTAGTAAGCAAAGATGTTCAATCCCATATGGCTTTTCATGCAGCGAAATTTATTTTTTTGAAAATTTTGTTCCTTATATAAGATAAACTTTACGTAAGTATAAAATGATTTTGAGAACCATCGATTTTGATAAATCAATAATTGAAGCTTGTATCAGTATGAAAGGATATTTGGTTTACCTGTAATTTGAGTTTATTTAAAAATAATGGATTTATGAAATAAATATTTCAACACTAAGTAATAATGAAGTAAAATTTGAGATATATGAAATTATGAAATTTAGTTTTGAAATATGGTATATTTAAGCCTTGAAACATATTTAAGATTTAATAGTTTATTTTGTAAATCAAATCTATATTTGAAATTGATAATATTTGAAATGGTTTTGTTGGAAAACTAAATTGAAACTGATGGTTTGAATTGAAATTAAATTGGAAATTTTAGATTTTGGTTTAATTGAAAAAAAATTGAAATGTAAAGAATTAAGGGCATTTTTATGATTTCAAATGTATGATTTCAAAATGTTATGATTTTCAAAGAGAAATGATTTCAAGTTTTTGGTTTCGAAAGATTTATAGCTTTGAAAGTATTATGATTTTTGAAGTGAATACATGTTTGAGATGGAAATGAATTTGACCTAAATTTTGTTGATTTGGAAATTTGGATTATTTTCTAAACCTATTGTTTTAAGAAATTTTGAAACTGAATATGTATAACTTGAAAGAAATGATTTGGTGACATCATATATGATTTTAAAATTTAATTGATATCGAAATGGTTTGAAATTTAGAACCTTGTTTTATTAAATACTTGATTTGGGAGCTATCGAACTTATATAAAAATGATTTGTATAAGTAAACTGTTGAATTGGAACTGTTGATTTGAAAGGGTGCCCAATTTTGAAAAGTGAAATCTTACATAATCGAAATCTATATAAGTGTGATATGATATACTAGTATTTTGAAAAATATTTGATTTGAAATGAAATCTTATATAAAATGGACTTTATATAAGTATGATATTTGAAAGTGATTTTGAAAGGTACTATATGATACATATTTTCGAAGTAAAGATATGGAAAGTGCCTTCTGCTTGATATCCACTTTGTGGCCACACTGTGGATTCATTCTATCGATATTATTCTCTCTCTTTAATTTGGGTTTTCCGGATATGATACTCGAGTGTCCATCGAATTCCATGGTGATCTCTATGGTCTTATATTCGCGACAACATAGCGCAACTACCTGGCACAGCTGGCCTGGGGGTACGGATTGTTTCATGGGGGATCCAGGCGTAACCATTGTTTATCCTGCACTCTATGTAGGTCGCATTAGTAGCGCAAATGCCTGGCTGAGCTGGCCTGGGGGTATGGATTGTTTCCTGAGGGATCCAGGCGTAACCATTGTGTATCTGCATTCTACTCGTCATCATGGCGTATCTCGCAGAGCTGAGAAAGCTTACGGATATGGATTGTTTCCTGTGGGATCCAGGCATAACCATTGTGTATCTGCGATCCATGGTTAGACAACTGTTTTGGTTTGGTTGATTTGTTTAGATTGTACTTTCCATATCTGTTTTTTTTTAAATAGTTTTCTAGTATTTTCACTGGGTGTTGAAACAAGTCTACTATGTACCTGGAGAAGTCTAGCTTTGCGCCTGATCAACGTAGTGCCAGAATCTACAGGAACGAGGATAAACTTGTTAAGACATCGAGTTATAAAAGTATTTTGATAAAGTATTATATAAAGAATATTTTGATCAGTTATTTTCCCTTCTAAAAGTTTAAAATGTTTTAAATACTGTTTACTTTGAACCATCAGATTTGAATCAAATGACTATTCATCATACTAAATTTTTTTTATTAAATTGAAAAGTATAATGGTTCAAATAATGGTTCATCCTTGTCTTTCAACCTGCTTTACCTCCTAGCTATCTTTTTTTCCCTACCTTCTTTCGGGGATGTATTCCAATCTATTGCTCTTTCTTGTTATTTCTCCGCTTCCTTCCTTTTCGAGGACGAAAAGCTTTGAGTGGGGGAGAGTGTAACAACCCTAGATTTTGACTATATATTTAAATTTGACTTTATTTCATTTTGAAATTATTTTAAATTTTTTTTATTTGTGTGATATCATTTCTAAACATTTTTAAAATGAAAATATAATTTTTCCAAAATTTACTGTATTTATTTCCTATTTTTAAAGGCTGTTTTCTAATTTTCTGCACTTTTCTTCATTTTAAATTTCTTTATTTTATTTTAAATTTGTTTTTTTTGTGAAAATTCATCTCTAAATATTTTTAAAGTAATAATAGAATTTTTCCAAAAATTACTGTGTTGATTTCCTATTTTTAAGGGCTGTTTTCCCATTTTCTGCTATTTTCTGCATTAAAATTTTATATTTAAATTAAATTTTAAATATTTATTTTTTGAATATATTTGTATTTTATGTTATTATTTATGTTTAAAAATACTTTAAAAGCTTATATGAATTTTCTAAAAATTGTTTCATTTAACTTCAAATTTTGCCAATCTAGTTCACCGTTTTAACTATTTTCCTTAATTTTACTTTACATAATTGATAAATATTATATATATTTGTATATTTGTTAAAAATTTCAAAATTTATCTGATATTATTATTATTTCATCTACATAAAATTATATAAATAATAAAAGGTAAATTGAAAGGGTTTGCGACCTTTTGTTTCCTATGGCTTTTGATTTTCCCACCTTTTCACATTTTAACTTACTTTTGCCATCAATTAGCCATAACTACTCACATAATTCAGCTTCCTACCTCCATTCTTCATTCACGTATATCTTTTTCCTCCTTCCTGAAAAAAATTTCGGCCTCCTCTTGATTGAGAAGTTTAGTAAAATTCTATTTCCTTTTATCTTCTTTTGTTCACTTATGTTGATTTCTCTAGTTTGATTTTGCACCTGCTTCACCTCATGTAGGTTCAACCATGCCACCTTGCTGCCTAGCCTCCCCCACCACCTGATGACACACCACCAGCACCTCCTCCTCACCAGCCATCCAAGCCATGAACCCCCTTGGTGATGCATATCCACAAAAGTTTCAAAACACCCTTCATATTGACCTAGCCGAGCACTAACTTCCACATCCACCACTTCCAACAACCATGGCCGCCTCTACTCCACCACCACCACCTCCAGCACCCACGGCCACACCACCACAGTGAACCCCACTCCTCTGGCCGTGACACCTAGGGCCTTGGCCGAGCCCAATTCATGGCCCAAAACCCATGTATATGCATGATTTTGTGTTCTTGCCTTCACCCACCTTTACACCATCACTCAAACTCATGTTAGGCCGACCTTAGCAACCCAGACCTGACCCTAAATCATTGTCTTAGACCTGTACTCTACCTCTGGCCGAGCCTATGAGATGTCGGAAGCAAGAGCAAGGCATTTCATCTTTGTTTTATGAAGTTATTTCTAGCATCGTTTAGCGTATTTTTGGTCTGAAACCTTATAATTGTTATATTGTTTGTTTGATTTGTATTCAAGGGAATTAATTCTTGGCTCCTCCATTTCGTATCTGTATCGTGCTTTTGTGCTTGTGTAGATCCCGTTGTGCAATTCGTCGTTGTGCCATCAGCTCAAAACAGTGAGTAAATCTCACCAGACTAATATGTACTTATGTAGTGATAAACTGAAATCACCTGAATCTGCAAATGCATATCATCCTGTTATAACTGCTATATCATATTCATATGATGTTCACACCTATATTTAGACCTGTTATATCATATATTTAGACCTATATCCTGTTATAAGTGAAACAAATAAAGGGTAAAGTTAGAAATCTGAAATGTAAGTTATTTTGGAAATTATAATTTGGTGATAAGTGGAATTTAAATTAAATATGAAAATATGATAAATTTATGATATTTTGAATCAAATGAATGTAAAATTATTTTGTAATACATTAATTGGTTTTTGAATAAAGTTAAATGTGAAATGAATGAATATTTATGTTGAAATTTTGAAATATAACTAAAATTGGAAATTTGTGAATTTGGCTTAAAAGTGAATTTTAAGTTAAGTAAATAAAGATGAAATTAAGTTATATTTGAAAATTTTAAACTTAAGTGTTAAGTTAAATTTGATTTAATGAATTTGAAATTTTATGTTGGAATTTAATAAGTGAATTATTATTAAATTTTGATTTTTGAATGGAGATTTAACTTTATTAAATCATGAATATAAGGGTATTTGAATGATTATTTTAAAAATGAAATTATATGATTTTATAAGTTAAAGATGATTTAAATAAAAATATAATTATTTGTGAAATTATACCGAATATTTGAAGTTAATTAACTGCATTTCAGAAATGCTATTAATTCTAATGTATATGATAACACAACATTTGTAAATGCTGTAGTTGATAATAATGAACCAAATGGCTAAGTTTAATTAAAGGCCATCATAGCATTTTTGTAAATGTTATAATTGTTGAATTTAACTAAGTTTTATTTGAAACTAATGTAACCCTATCACAGCATTTTTTTATGCTATCTTTTGTTAAATTGAACTGTTTTGAATGTAACTTTCTGTAGCAATTTCTAAATGCTGCGAAAGTTGAATTTTCATATGTTTTAATAAATTAATTGGATAAATGAATTTTGCAAGACTAAAATTTTGTAAATTTAATAATTTAATTATTAAATATAATAACTTCATTTTATGATTTAAAATGAAGTAATTTGTTTTGAAATATAAACTATTTTGAAATGTGTTTTGCAATGGTATTTAAATTAAATAAAAATGAATGTGGTTTGGAAGATATTATATTTTTGATATTTTGAAATGGATTTTGAATGATATTGAATTTTGAAATGATATTTGATTTTGAAGTATAAAATACCATTTTGAAATTTTAACCACGGGATGTATTTAATTTATAGTTTAACTGATTCTTAAAGGATGGGCGATCCCAAGCATCCTTTAAGTTATTGTGTACTTCTACTACAGTTCACTTGAGTTGGTTTACATTATATAAGTATATATTGCCATGACTCGAGTGTTTTGTGTTTTACTTTACGCTCGGGTCAGCCTGAGTATTCACTGCTTTGGATTCTCTTTCTGGAGCTGGTCTTTGCTTGAGTTTCTGCTTATCTACATTTATATCTACTCTCTGTTTCAACTGTTTTAGTTTATCTCATGTATTAGTGAACTTCTATGTATTTGGGATTTCTATTATGTTGTTTTCAGACTGTATTATGTATTTGGTTTGAGACTCTGCCGTAGTAGCTTCATGAACTACTGTGTATTTTATTTCCGCTGCGAGTTATTCTGATATTTCTGTGTCTGTGATTGTGTGGTTGTAGTTCATTTGCTCCAAATTTATTTACAACGCGGTATTTTGAGCAATTCAAGTCCGGCATGTGTGGATGCGAATGGCTGAAAATATTGGGTTGTTACAATGCAAGTACAAAAATCAACAAAACAATGGAAAAAGGTGAAAAAGAAATAGAAATTTTTACCAAACTTTTGCTACAGGAGAATGGCCAAACTTTTTAGGGTTTGAGATGTTTTTCTTCAGGTGAGAAAATAATAAGGAATCGGCTAAAGAAAGGTAATAAGGCAGCAAATTAAAATGGTGTGTTGATTGGTAATGAAAAGGTAGTAGAATGTGAAAAAACAATGCACATAAAAGGTCACAAACCTTTCAAATTTCCATAATTTCTTTTGCAATTTCAAATACTTGTAAATTACATATAAATAAAGATAAAAACACAAAAATATAATGAATGCATAAAAATAAATAAATTTTAAATAAATATAATTGAATTAAGAAAATAGCTAAAAATTGGAAACTAGGCTTTAAAATTTGAAAATAAATTCAATAAGCTTTGAAAAAAATTCAAACATCACTTTAAAAAATGTTTTAAAATAAAATATATACCTAATATGTCATATAACACATATTCGAACATGATTTAACAGATAAGAATATTATTTATATAAACTAAAATAGACAATTTTACTAAATAAATCAATGTACACACAATATTGTAAAAAACATAACTTTCACAATATAAATCGGATTTCAACGAAACGAAAAGCAGTACTCTTGAAAAAAAATTGATTTCATAATAAAAGATAAAATTCAAGAATACAAATATATAAACCTTAAATTTAAGAGTCAAATTTTGACCATTTGGCCAAAAATACACTTTTCTAGAAAATATACTATTTATAAATGTTTGAAATTATAATTCACACAAAAATCAAAATTTATATTTAAAATAAAAAAATTACATTTTAATAAATATAATAAAGTTTTTAAATCAGAAATTCAATTTAAAAAAAATTAAAATATCCAATTAAAATAATCATAAAATACTGGGTTGTTACACTCTCCCCCACTCAAATCTTTTCGTCCTCGAAAAGAATGAACAAGGAAAATAAGGAAAAGCAAGATAGACAACAAATAGTACATGGAAAAACAATTTCGGATTCGAAGCACGAATGCTCTCCTCCGTCTTCCAGGTACAATCCGAATCATCGGTACTTCATTGTACTTTGATCAGATTAACAGATTTCCTTGTTAGCTGCTTCGTTCCTTTATTGACAATACGAAGTGGCTTACTCTCGATCATCAGATTAAGCTAAATATCCAAACTATCAAGAGCAGTTTGCGAACAAAAATTGATGGGTCAAGAAGATACTAGAGGAGATGAGAGACGTGGAATACATCATGCACTCCAAACAGCTTCTCGGCAAATCCATACGATAAGCCAAAGAGCCAACTCTTTCCATTATGCGGAAATGACACTTGAAGAGGAAGAAGGTAGAAATAGTTTGAAGGGAAAGTAGGTTGAAAGACATGGACGGACCATTATTTTAAAACCATATACATTTCAATTTGAAAATTTTATTTTCAACATTTTAAACATTTTATAATATGATGAATAGTCATTTGATTCAAATTTGATAGTTCAAAGTAAACAATATTAAAAACATTTTTAAATTATTTACACAAGTAAAATAATGATTAAAATATCCTTTACATAATACTTTTATCAAAATACTTTATCAAAAATACTTTTATACCTCGATGTCTTAACAAGTTTACTTTCGTTCCTACAGACTCTGGCCATGCGTTGATCAAGCGCATAGCTAGAATTCTCCAGGTACTTTGTACACTTGTTTCAACACCCAATGAAAGTACTGGAAAACCATTTAAAAATAGATATGGAAAGTACAATCCAAACAAATCAACCAAACCAAAAATATGTCTAACCATAGATCGTATGATACACAACGGTTACGCCTGGATCCCCTAGGAAACATCCATACCCCCAGGCCATCTCAGCCAGGCGAATTACGCTATGCAGTCGCAGACATAAGACCATGGAGATCGCCATGGAATTTGATGGACACTCGAGTATCATATCCGGAAAACCCAAATCAGAGGGAATAATATCGATAGAATGAATCCATAATGTGGCCACAAAGCGGATATCAAGAAGAAGGCACTTTCCATATCTTTACTTCAAAAATATGTATCATATAGTACCTTTCAAATCACTTTCAAATATCATACTTATATAAAGTCCATTATGTATAAGATTCCATTTCAAATCGAATACTTTCCAAATGAATCGTATACCAATTCATACTTATATAGACTTTGATTATACAAGATTTCTCTCTACAAATTGAGTACCCTTACAAATCAATAGTTTTAAATCATTTCACATTTATATAAATCAATTTTATATAAGTTCAATAACTCCCAAATCAAAGTATTTAAATAAACAAGGTTCTCAATTTCAAACCCTTTCAATATCAATTCAGTTTCAAAATCATATATGGTTTCGCCAAATCATTTCTTCCTAATTACATATATTCAGTTTCAAAGTTTCTTAAAACAATAGATTTAGAAAATAATCCAAATTTCCAAATCAACAAAACTTTAGGTCAAACAAATTCATTTCCATTTCAAACATATATTCACTTTCAAAAATCATAATACTTCCAAAGTTATAAATCTTCCGGACCAAAATACTTGAAATCATTACAGTTTAAAA
The DNA here is from genome assembly GCA_030765085.1 of Allium cepa. Taxonomy (NCBI): domain Eukaryota; kingdom Viridiplantae; phylum Streptophyta; class Magnoliopsida; order Asparagales; family Amaryllidaceae; genus Allium; species Allium cepa. Next base: position 978,685,798 of record CM060931.1, read on the forward strand.
ATCATAACCTTTCGAAATCATACATTTGAAATCATAAACATTCGTTTAGTTCTTTACATTTCACAAATTTATTCAATTAAACCCAAACCTAAAATTTCCAATTTTAATTCAATTCAAACCATCAGTTTCAATTCAATTTAGTTTTCCAACAAAACCATTTCATGTATTATAAAACTTCAAATAAAGATTTGAACCATAAAATAAACTATTTAATCTTCAATATATTTCAAAGCTTAAATATACCATATTTCAAAACTAAATTTTATAATTTCATACATGTCAAATTTTACTTCATTATTACTTAGTTCTGAAATATTCATTTCATAATTCCATCATTTTTAAATAAACTCAAATTACAAGTAAACCAAATATCCTTTCATACAAATATAAACTTCAAATATTCATTTATCAAAATCAATTATCATTTAAAATTCACATTCTTTATCAAAATAAGGATTAAATCATTTCCAAACTATTTCAATCATCAAAATATCTAAAATGGTAACTAAGTTTAAAACCATCTCTTTTTTAAAACCTTCAAACTATTTATTTCTATATGAAAAATCCAATACACCATTGGAAAGATTGTTATTCTATATATACTTTACTCAAAACATTTCAAATCTATATTTCATACCATTATAATTCAAAATAGTCTTATTTATTTCACTCAACAAACAGTTTCAAACTTATATAAATCATATTACTTTATACTTAATCATACCAAACTAAACTTATATTCTTTATCAAATACCACTTACCTTTCAAAATTACTTAGCCTAGAAAAGTTAACCTTGATTTGGAAATGCTCGAACCTTAAAAATAGTCGAAGAAATCATATTCTCAATCTAAGAATAGGAAATCGCCAACAAATCAGTACACCAATTCCAAAAGATAGGATTATACCAAAACAAATTTGAATCTTGAGGACTGAACGCCGTCTTACTTTAAATCATTTCAAATATATATATATATATATATACATATACAAACACATTTCTTTCGAATATCAAACCATACTTCAAAATATGATATCAAAATTTGGTTTCATAAAATCACTCGCATAGCAAAGCTACTAGAGTGGCCTCTCCCCCACTCAGAAACTTGAAAATCAATGTCGATGATGTATGCATTCATCACCGAAATTATCTTCTAGCGACATAAATGGGTTCTAGACTTTTATTTTCTTGAAACTTCTTTGAAATCTCTTCGAAATCATTGGAATTCATTCGAATACATTTGAAACAATTCTTATTCAGAAAATATCTTTAAATCATATTATTATTATATATTTTTCAAAATCTTAAAACTGACACCGGAGTTTGATTCCTCGAAATTCAAATTCAAAACCCTTCAATTATAAATCATTTTTTTGTTTAAATCAAATTTCTTATAAATTTTCAAAATTTCAAATCCTTTCAAAACTTCAAATTTTCAAGGAAAGAAAAATATATAATCCATATTGAAAACATTTCAATTTTATATACAAAATAGGGTCATCCTTATCAAAATAATAATTTCGATGTATGCACAAACTCAAGATACAATCAAACAAAAATTTCCAAAGAATGATTCAAGGTTAGATTTCAAACAAACAGAGATTCGAATTTAAAGAAACTCTAATCAAATAGAATTCCGGTTCGAAGATAAGATCGAAGAAAGATGAGATAATTTTATTACCAAATAGAAGGTAAATAAGCCTATATAAATCACGAGCGACCTTAACTGGTCAACCATGACTTCAGGAATATAATCAATTTAGAAATCTAAGGAAAATCGACATTAAATTGCCAGAGGTAGAATCCGGGTAGAGCAGGAGATAGGTAGAATTGTAAACCGAGGATACAGAAATCTCCGGTGAATCAATGCCAATTGTAAAGGATTTTCACCCATTACAAATTATTTAAAGATTTGCGGAATCATCGATCTTTATATCCAAAGTTGGAGTTACGGAATGCCCCAAAATCAAAAGGATAAAATAGGGAAGACAAGGCTGGATTTTAGAACAAGTGGGAGCGTTCCATAGTTCATGAATCCTAATCGATAAGAATCCTAACCCAGAGATTTCTAACAAGGTGGATACAGAAGGAATGAAGTTTAGAAAATCTTGGTTTCAGAATAAGAAAATTTTTATACCAAAATAATCTTTGAAAATCATTTAAAATCATTTGAAAATCATTTTATACTTTGAAAATACGTTCTCTCACAAGGAAATGATTCTGAGATTGATTTCACTCATTCTAGGTATTTCTACCCTATCTCTAATGAGTTTTTTCTCCGCAGACTATGGTTTACCTAAACTAAAGCTCCGATACCAACTGCAACAACCCAAAATTTTCAGCCATTCACATTCACACATGTCGAACTTGAATTGCTCAAAATACCACATTGTAAATAAATTCGGAGCAAATGAAATATAATCATAGAATCACAGACACAGATATATCAGAATAACTCACAGCGGAAATTAAAATACCATAGTAGTTCATGAAGCTACTATAACAAAATCTTAAAACAAATACATAATATCAGTCTGAAAAGCATATACAATAGAAATTTCAAATACATAGTAGATTATAAATACCAGAGCCGAAATAGAACAACTGAAACTGAAAGGGAACAGATAACTAGACAAGCAGAATCTCCAGCGATTCCCAGCTCCAGAAAATAAATCCAAAGCTAAGCTGTAAATACACAGGCTGACCTGAGCGTAAAGTTAAACACAAAACACTCTAGTTATGTGACGACCGCCCATAACTCCTGCACTAAACAAGGAAATAGTGCGCTGAAAAGTGTGCCAGGCCGCCATGGACGATCATCAGGGTTAAAGTAAACACAGAAAAGTCTATCGTATTACTCACAGCTCAGGGATAAAATACAATAGAGAAATATACATAGTGAAGCTTCACCAAATAGAACCTCATCAATACACTACAAAACAATTTGATACAAACATCTTAATAGTCAATACATCAAGCCTCACTACATAACACTCAGAGAATCATACAAGCAGCGGAACATCCAGTACATATAGTAAGAAAATAATATGCAAAAGTCTCCAGCTCGTCTTCGTCATCAACAGCGTTGGTCACTGAGAACAGCACCTGTCACCTGCTACCTAGTCTACCCATCCCAAAATGGATGAACAGCCCAAGGTAATAAGAGTTAAACATAAAACCTTGAGTCAGACAAAAGTCCTAGTGAGCGGTAAATCAACTATCAAACATACCAAAAGAGCATAAAGGGTAAAAAGGAAGAGGAATCCAACCCTCCCACTCCACCTATTTCTACAGTGATGTCCCCCAGACACACTAAGCATAAACAAACATAGCAAAGTAGACAATTAAAGTAAAGCAATTATCACTCGAGTCAAGGTCGATGTTTTCCAAGCACAAACCCCCAAGGCCTAAACCAAGATCAGATAAGCACCCACAAAACATCGCTCTTGAGACCGAGTGACGATACAACCAAAGCATCCAAACATCCATGACTCTGGATATCACTGTTATCATTGCCTCGATATCACCGTTAATTGAATGACCATCTCATTCTTTCATCCGTCCGTCGAGGGCTAATGGTAACCTCGGTTTTAGACATAACTCCGCATGTCATCGTGACCCGTGCCTAGGACTATCGAATCTGCCCAGAGTACTCGACCATCAACTATTAGTCTTTTGGGACTATCGAATCTGCCCAGCGTACTCTTGCTTTGAGTCTGCTAGAACCTTCAATAACGATGAAATCTCAGCCTTCTAGCCATCCTCCTCGACGACTATCCTCATACTAGCTCAAGCGCCTCTTGAGCCAACCATTATCAACGAACTCGAACCATATCACCGAGTTATCAACATGCTTGGGATGATCCTGTCTGGATTAAACTAAGGCTATCTCACATCATGGTTTGCTCCATCGCATCATAGTAAAGTCCCATCTCAACATCATCATCAAATCTGTACATATGAGCTTTATCATCCGCTTCATATGTCACAAGCAGCTTTCCTTATTCGAGAGCCTTTCCACTTAGCTTTTGAATCATCTTTGACCAACTTGTCCAAATCAAATCATCAACTAACTAATTTATAACAATCAATCAGATCAATCATTAATCCAAGTAACCAATCATTCAAATAAGATATAAATAAACAGTTATAACAATAATGGCAATTTCGTAAATAAAGAGTCCAAATCTAACAAGCATGAATTCTAAGTAATATCTTGATGAATGAACTAACATAGGTTAACATGTGTTAAGTGGATATCAAAACTTTATGAACGATGGATCTACATGCAGACTTAAGGAAAATGCATGAAACCACTATCTTTAACACACAAACAAGCCACCGATCCAATATACTCTTTTGGGTCCGTGTGAGAGATAACCACCACTCACCGAATCGCCTTAACACCTCAAAAACAGCAAACTCCAAATCCCGACAGCGAAGGATCTAGCTTGATCCGTCAAGATTCCGCTTCAAACGATGAAGTCTCTCTTTGAAGAATGTAGATCTTCAATTTTGGCTTTTGGATCTTCGATTTGATCTTCAATCTTGGATGGAAGAAAGCACTAGATTAAAGAAGAGAAAAGAAGTGAAGAAGTGTAGCACTCGAGCTCTCAAAATGGTAGCACTTCGTCGTTTCAAAATCCGGATTCCAAAAAGTGAGATAAGGCCGTGTATTTATAGGCCAAACCCTTAAGTCGTTCGCCCCCCCTTAAGTCGGTCACGACTTAACAAGGCCCCACTACTTACGACTCATCAACCCCACGGCCTACCGACTCAAGCCTCTACGCGACCTAACACAAACACGGCTCAACACACACGCGACCTAACATGCAAGCCGCGTTCCTTCCTAAGTCGTCTGGACGACTTAACAACCAACTGACTCACGACTCAAGCCATCATGCGACTTACGACATAACTACACACACGGCTTAACGTCCCAGTGACCTAACACCCTTGCCTTCATGCGACCTACGACCTAAGCTTTATCTCGTCTACGACCTAACTACAAACATAGGGTCTCACGACCTAAACTTCAACGACCTAAGACATCTTCCTTAAGCCGTCCAACCAACCTATCTCCTTCTTAGGTCATTAGCCCGTTCAATCTCCTAGGTCGTTGCCGCTAGTTCTCTTAGGTCGCTTAACCCCTTAAGCCGCTAACCACTAGGTTGTTAACTCGCTCTGATCTCTTAAGTTGTCTAATCTGTTAAGTCGCTCACCTCTTTAAGCCGTTCACTTTCCTTAGGTCGCTCCATCCCTTAGGTCGCTCCACCGACCTATGCTACGACACGACCTAACCATGGACGACTTATCTCTGTACGACTTAAGATCCGAACGACTTAAATTATGAACGACTTAACAACACTAACAACCTAATGACAACAGTTCTATGATCCTTCGATCTGTAAAAATACGGGTCGTTACATTCTCTCCCCCTTAGGAATTTCGCCCCCGAAATTCCAAACAATCAAGAGCAATCATAAATTATTCCATATGCCTACCATCCATAGCAACCAACAACCCATGCATCCAATTACTAACCTAGCATGCAGAATTCTAAAACTAGAACAAGTTACAAATTCATGAGATGTCACGACACCTTAGGGCCATACCCCGAAGAGTTCGGGATGAGCTGCCTTCATCCTCTCTTCCTCCTCCCATGTACAGTCGTTAACATCATCACTCCATTGTACCTTGAGCAACTTGACTACCTTCCTCCTAAGCTGTTTCGTGTCAGCTTCCACATCACGAAGCGGTTTATGAGGTCTCTCAACGATTGGATCAGTCTCAAAGTCCTCACAACTATCAGCAGAAACCACCGTATTCGAGTTGTGCACATACTTCCGTAGATACGATACATGAAAAACATTATGCACACACGACATCATTTCTGGTAATTCCAATTTATAGGCGAGCTTTCCAATTCGCTCGATGATCGGGAATGGTCCAACAAATCTCGGAGTCAATTTCCCTTTCTTCCCGAATCGAATAACATTCTTCAGTGGAGAAAGCTTCACAAAAACCATATCACCTACGTCGAACTCCAAATCCTTACGACGCTTATCGGCATAACTTTTCTGACGGTCTTGGGCAGCCTTCATTCGTCGCCGAATGATCTCTATACAATCAGAAGTCTGTCGAATCATTACTGGCCCAAGTATCAACTTTTCTCCTGTTTCCAACCAACATGTCGGAGATTTACATGGTCTTCCATACAATGCTTCATACGGTGCCATACCAATGCTTGACTGGTAACTGTTATTATACGAGAATTCCACCAAATGAAGATAATCTTCCCATGATCCTCCGAACTCCAAAACACATGCTCTGAGGAGATCTTCCAAAACTCGGTTGACTCTCTCGGTCTGACCATCTGTTTGAGGGTGATAAGCTGTACTCAAACACAACTCGGTTCCCAAAACTTCCTGGAAGCTCTTCCAAAATCCACTGGTGAACAATGGGTCTCGATCACTCACTATGCTTTTCGGAATACCATGGAATCGAATAGCTCAGCCAATTTCGATGCAGTCCTGGTTGATCGAACAGGAATGAATCTTGCACTCTTAGTCAAATGATCTACGATGACCCAAATCCCTTCATTTCCTGCTCTGGTTCTAGGTAGCCCATCGATAAAATCCATCGATATTTGCTCCCACTTCCATGTAGGAACTTCTAATGGCTGAAGTAATCCACTTGGCTTCTTTTGTTCGGCTTTTACCAACTGGCAGTTCATGCATTTGGAAATAAAATTTCCAACATCCTTCTTCATACCTTCCCAATAATAGGTTCTCTTCATATCCTGGTGCATCTTATTTCCACTTGGATGAATTGTCAGCTTCGAGTGATGACTTTCCTTCAGAACTTCATTTCTCAATTCATCTATATCGGGAACAACCAGTCGTCCTTGTTTCCGAAGCCAACCCTCTCGATCGACCTCAAATCTTTTATCCTTCTCTGGGTCCAACCCCGATTCCAAATCACGGATAATCTTGACAAGCTTATCGTCTCGCTTTTGGCCCTCGCCAATCCTTTCCACAAGAGTACGTCTTATCGATAAGTTTGCCAACATCTCAGGTTCCAATTCACATCTAGGCCTGAAGTCAAATCAAGCCAAATACTCAAGACTCTTCCACTCTGAAAACATGGCTCCCAATCCTGCATGTCTTCGACTTAACGCATCTGCCACTACATTACCCTTTTCCGGAGTATAGGCTATACCAAAATCATATGATGCTAAAAACTCTAGCCATCGTTGCTGTCAAAGATTCAAATCTTTTTGGAAGAAAAGATACTTCAACGACTTATGATCTGTAAACAACTCGAACCGAACTCCCAATAGGTAATGTTTCCACATCTTCAAAGCAAATACAACCGCCTCTAACTCCAAATCATGAGTTGGATAATTCTTTTCATGCGGCTTTAGCTGTCAACTTGCATATGCAACAACTTTATCCTTCTGCATTAGCACTGCTCCAAGTCCAGTACCACATGCATCAGTGTAAACCACCATCTCATCATTTCCACTTGGAATAGTCAAAACAGGAGCATTTGTCACTTGCTCTTTCACTATTCCGAAAGCTTGCTCACACTTAGCATCCCATCTGAATACTTGATTTTTTTCGTCAATCTTGTTAATGGTGCAGCTACCTTGGAAAAGTCTTTGATAAATCGACGATAATATCCTGCTAATCCAAGAAAACTTCTCACATCAGATGCATTCTTAGGTCTAACCCAATCCTGGATCGCTGCCACCTTGGCGGGATCAACCGTTATTCCACTTCCAGAGATAACATGGCCTAATAACCTCACTTCGCTCTTTCAGAAGTGACACTTCGAAAACTTAGCCCTCGGCTGTTGTTTCCGCAAGATTTCCAAAACAATACGCAAGTGCGTCTTGTGCTCTTCTTCAGTTCTGGAATAAATCAATATATCATCCACGAACACAATTACAAACTTGTTCAACTGATCCCTGAACACTCTATTCATAAGATCCATAAAATATGCTGGTGCATTGGTCAATCCAAACGGCATTACCAGCCACTCATAGAAACCGGATGGTGTCCTGAAAGTAGTCTTCGGCACACTATCCTTTGCCACTCTCAACTGGTGAAATCCCGTTGCCAAATCCATCTGAGAAAACACCTTGGCTTCGTGAAGCTGATCAAACAAGTCATCTATTCTCGGCAATGGATGCTTGTTCTTCTTAGTTACTTTATTCAGCTCACGGTAATCCACACACAACCTCAATGATCCATCCACTTTGGTTGTAAACACAACTGGTGCACCCCATTCGGACACACTACGCCGAATGAATCCTTCCTGTAAAAGGTCATCAACTTGCACCTTCAACTCTTGCTGTTCCCTAGGCGCCATTCGCCTAAGAGGCATCACAACAGGTCTGGCTCCTTCAACTAGATCGATACGAAACTCGATCTCTCTATGCGGCGGTAACCCTTTGACCTCATCAAAGACATCCTCAAATCCATTCACAATTGGCACCGATGACAGTCCATCCCGTGGAACAACCAGCGAATACATGATGCTCATGAAGACGCCTTCCTCATGCTTACATCGTATCACAACCTTTCGCCCTTCCACATTCTCGACTGTCACCTCCAGCCTTTCACAATCAACCTTTGCCGCATACTTCCTAAGCCAGTCCATACCCAAATAATTCTAAACCCCGCAAAGTTCAGAACAAAACAATCACAAACAGAAGAGCAATCATGACTCGATACAATCAAACCACGGCATAACGTACACAAACAGGACGAACCCCCAACTGGATTAGTCACAACCAATGGTCTATCAACAATATCCGGTTCCAAAGCCAACTGGCCTACAAGTTCATTACAAACAAAAGAGTGCGACGCCCCAGTATCAAATAACACTCTAACTGGAACACCACAAATGGAAAGAGTACCTTGAACCACCACACTCTTTCCTTTCTCTTCCGCCATAGGAGCTTTTGAAGATGATGGCATGGCCCCCAAAGCATAAGCTTGCACAATCTGTTTGTCCTTCCGCGGTTCTGGACAATTCCTCTTAATATGCCCCAGCTTGTCACAGTTGTGGAACTTCACCGGCACCTTTGGATTCTTACAATCTCTGGAGAAATGGCCCTTCTGCTGACAGTTGTAGCAGGTCACTTCACTCTTCGGCTTCTTCTGACCATCCTTACCCTTCTGTTGTTGTTGCTTCCTCTTCTTGTTTCCTCCTTGTTGTGGTTTAGATTCCTCCTTAGTCACAGCAACAACAGGTCCTTCCTTAGGAAACAGATTCTCGAGCCTGAGAGCTTTCTCCACAAGCTTCTCAAATGGATCGTCCAGATGATCCACCAACTGCCTCCCAAGGTAAGTGTCCAATCCTGTCACAAACTTCTCATTCTTCTGATAATGAGATTCAATATATGACCGAGCATACTTGGACAAGGCTTCAAACTCAGAGACAAAATCAAGAACTGGTTTTCCACCTTGCTTGAGTTCCACAAATTTCTTGAACAGAACAGATTTCTAAGCTGTAGAAATGAACTTAGCTTCAAATCTGACTTGGAATTGCTCCCAAGTAATTTCTTCCTCTGGAGTATCAATGGTGATAGAGTTCCACCAATCAGAAGCTCTTCCCTGAAGCTGTCTTGATGCAAGCTTCCTTTTGGTTGCATCCTCGATTCCCAAATCACCAAAGATCCTTCTACAAGCATCTATCCATCTCTGGACTTCTATGGTTGATTCTGTTCCCAAGAAAACCTTTGCTCCAAGAGCAGTATAGTCTTTACACAGCTTAGCAAAATCCACCTGTTTTGGAGTTTGAACCTGAACTCCAACATCTACAGTTGGCCCCAGAGCTGGCATCCTTCTCATGATCGAAGTCATAATGGTCTCAAACATAGCAGCATAATCAGCAGCCCCCTCAGAATCACGGCCTTCCCTAGCAGCTGGTCTCCCTCTTCGACTCATACTTAATATCTATAAAGGAATGACTAGTACACCTTGAGAAACAACTACATAAGAGGTTCAAATCCTTCTAAGCTACTATATTATATATAGTAATCATCAATCAAAATACAATTACGTCTCTCATACGTAGTTATGTCAGCGAGCATTGGCTAAAATCGATTAACCAAAGCTCTGATACCAAATGTGACGACCGCCCATAACTCCTGCACTAAACAAGGAAATAGTCCGTGAAAAGTGTGCCAGTCCTCCATGGACGATCATCAGGGTTAAAGTAAACACATAAAAGTTTATTGTATTACTCACAGCGCAGGGATAAAATACAATAGAGAAATATACATAGTGAAGCTTCACCAAATAAAACCTCATCAATAACAACAAAACAATTTGATACAAACATCTTAATAGTCAATACATAAAGCCTCACTACATAACACTCAGAGAATCATACAAGAAGCGGAACATCCAGTACATAGAGTAAGAAAATAATATGCAAAAGCCTCCAGCTCGTCTTCGTCATCAACAGCGTTGGTCACTGAGAACAGCACCTGTCACCTGCTACCTAGTCTACCCATCCCAAAATGGATGAACAGCCCAAGGTAATAAGAGTTGAACATAAAACCTTGAGTCAGACAAAAGTCCTAGTGAGCGGTAAATCAACTATCAAACATACCAAAAGAGCATAAAGGGTAAAAAGAAAGAGGAATCCAACCCTCCCACTCTATCTCTTTCTACAGTGATAGCCCCCAGACACACTAAGCAGAAACAAACATAGCAAAGCAAACAATTAAAGTAAAGCAATTATCACTCGAGTCAAGGTCGATGTTTTCCAAGCACAAACCCCCAAGGCCTAAACCAAGATCAGATAAGCACCCACAAAACATCGCTCTTGAGACCGAGTGACGATACAACCAAAGCATCCAAACATCCATGACTCTGGCTATCACTGTTATCATTGCCTCGATATCACCGTTAATTGAATGACCGGCTCATTCTTTCATCCGTCCGTCAAGGGCTAATGGTAACCCCGGTTCTAGACATAACTCCATACGTCATCGTGACCCGTGCCTAGGACTATCGAATATGCCCAGAATACTCGACCATCAACTATTAGTCTTTTGGGACTATCGAATCTGCCCAGCGTACTCTTTCTTTGAGTTTGCTAGAACCTTCAATAACGATGAAATCTCAGCCTTCTAGTCATCCTCCTCGACGACTATTCTCATACTAGCTCAAGCGCCTCTTGAGCCAACCATTATCAACGAACTCGAACCATATCACCGAGTTATCAACATGCTTGGGATGATCCCGTCTGGATTAAACCAAGGCTATCTCACATCATGCTTTGCTCCATCGAATCATAGCAAAGTCCCATCTCAACATCATCATCAAATCTATCCATATGAGCTTTATCATCCGCTTCATATGTCACAAGCAGCTTTCCTTATTCAAGAGCCTTTCCACTTAGCTTTTGAATCATCTTCGACCAACTTGTCCGAATCAAATCATCAATCAACTAATTTATAACAATCAATCAGATCAGTCATTAATCCAAGTAATCGATCATTCAAATAAGATCTAAATAAACAGTTATAGCAATAATGGCAATTTCGTAAATAAAGAGTCCAAATCTAGCAAGCATGAATTCTAAGTAATATCTTGATGAATGAACTAACATAGGTTAACATGTAGTAAAGTGGATATCAAAACTTTATGAACGATGGATCTGCATGCAGACTTAAGGAAAATGCATGAAACCACTATCTTTAACACACAAACAAGCCACCGATCCAATATACTCCTTTGGGCCCGTGTGAGAGATAACCACCACTCACCGAATCACCTAAACACCTCAAAAAGAACACACTCCAGATCCGGACAGCGAAGGATCTAGCTTGATCCGTCAAGATTCCGCTTCAAACGATGAAGTCTTTTTTTGAAGAATGTAGATCATCAATTTTGGCGCTTGGATCTTCGATTTGACCTTCAATCTTGGATGGAAGAAAGTACTAGATTAAAGAAGATAAAAGAAGTGAAGAAGTGTAGCACTCGAGCTCTCAAAATGGCAGCACTTCGTCGCTTCAAAATCCAAATCCCAAAAAGTGAGGTAAGACCGTGTATTTATAGGCCAAACCCTTAAGTCGTTCGTCCCCCCTTAAGTCGGTCACGACTTAACAAGGCCCCACGACTTACGACTCATCAACCCCACGGCCTACCGACTTAAGCCTCTACGCGACCTAACACAAACACGGCTCAACACACACGCGACCTAGCATGCAAGCCGCGTTCCTTCCTAAGTCGTCTAGACGACTTAACAACCTACCGACTCACGACTCAACGACTCAAGCCATCATGCGACTTACGACCTAACTACACGCACGGCTTAACGACCCGACGACCTAACACCCTTGCCTTCATGCGACCTACGACCTAAGCCATATCTCGTCTACGATCTAACTACAAACATAGGGTCTCACGACCTAAACTTCAACGACCTAAGCCATCTTCCTTAAGCGTCCAACCAACCTATCTCCTTCTTAGGTCGTTAGCCCGTTCAATCTCCTAGGTCGTTGCCGCTAGTTCTCTTAGGTCGCTTAACCCCTTTAGCCGCTAACCACTAGGTCGTTAACTCGCTCCAATCTCTTAAGTCGTCTAATCTCTTAAGTCGCTCACCTTCTTAAGCCGTTCACTTTCCTTAGATCGCTCCATCACCTAAGTCGCTCCACCGACCTATGCTACGACACGACCTAACCCTGGACGACTTATCTCTGGACGACTTAAGCTCCGAACGACTTAAATTCTGAACGACTTAACAACACTAACAACCTAATGACAACAGTTCTACGATCCTTCGATCCATAAAAATACGGGTCGTTACAAGTTAGGACATACATACTTATATAATGTAAACCAACTTATGTGACCTGTAGTAGAAATGCACAATAACTTAAAGGATGCTTGGGATCGTCCATCCTTTAAGGATCAGTTAAACCATGAATTAAATACATCCCATGGTTAAAATTTCAAAATGGTATTTATACTTCTAAATCAAATATCATTTAAAAAATTCAATATCATTTCAAATTCATTTCGAAATATCAAAATATCGTATCTTTCCAAAACCACATTCATTTTTATTTAGTATAAATACCAATTCAAATTGCATTTTAAAATGGTTTATATTCCAAATCAATCTATTCCATTTAAACCATTTAAATATTCTAATTAAACCTATTAAATATTCCATTTAAAGAATTTAAATATTCCATTTAAATCATTTGAATATGAAGTTTGAATATGAAGTTATTATATTTAATAATCAAATATTAAAATTATCAAAAATTTAGCTATTTCAAAGTTCATTTATCAACTTCAATTTATTAAAAAAATGAAATTTCAACTTTCGTAGTATTTAGAAAATGCTACGGTAAATTTACATTTGAAAACAATTCATTTTAACGAAGATAGCATTCGCAAAAATGCTGTAATAGGTTTTAGTTTCAAATAAAAGCTTTAGTTCAATTCTGCTACAACAACACTTACAAAGTGCTATAAAGCCCCTAGTTCATTTTTCCTTATAGTTCATTGTATCAACTACAACATTTATAAATGCTGTAATATTCTTTACTTAAGAAATGATAGCATTTTAGAAGTGCTGTTAATTAAAATTCAAGGTTTTCAATACAGTTTTGTAAAAAAAAAATTTAATTTAAATCACTTTTAACTTATAAAAATCATAATTTCTAACATTAAAACAATCATTTAAATGCCTTTTAATTTATGATTTTATAAAGTGCAATTTCACAAATAATAATCAAATTTTTATAGTTCACCTACAAAAATCAATGCGTAATTTTATAACATTTCATTTACTTTACATTTATATTAAATTTACCACTTCATAAATTAAATTTAAATTCCATTTTATTTTTCTTAACATTACTTTTAAATTTAAAACTTATTTCACATTTTCCAAGTTAAGTTATATTTCAAATTTCAATTATGTACATTTATTTGTTTAACTATTTTTAATTTATAGAAAAATCAATAACACTTTATAAATAATTTTATATTCAAATAAAAATTCAAATTATCATATTTTCTTACTTAATTTAAACTACATTTATAATCAAAATCATAAATTCCAAAATTAACTTATATTTCAAATTTCTACTTTACCATTTATTTATTATACTTTAATCTGTAGAAAATTAATAAAATTTTATAAAAATCATTTTATATTAAATTTAAATCAAAATATCATAATATTTACATTTTTTAACAATATTTCAAAAAATTTAGAAAATTATATAAAACCACAGTCTGTAAAAAAAATTCTTACCTAAGTCCAATGGTACGGATAATATATCATTTCAATCCGTAATTTAAAAAGGAAAAATCTGGTTTCTATCATTTCAAACCCACAATCCCAAGTAAATGCAAATAAATAAAAATTGCTCAGGCCTATCATTTCGGCCCGTAATGATTTTTCCCTATTTTAAAGTCCGTTCGGGTATGTATCATTTCAACCCATAGTGATTCTAATCTACAGAGAACTTGCAGTGTGATAAACTGATATAAATAAACAGAATAGAAATATATAACAGTAATAGAAGATATAACAGTTTTATAAGCATCGGTGAACATCATATGATATTAGCAATAGCAGTTATAACATGATAATATAGTTTGCAGATTCAGTTGCAATCAGTTTACTAGTTATATAAGTATAAATTTGTCTGGTGAGAATTACTCACTTGTATAAGCTGCAGATGACGACCAAATACACAAAACAAAGATCTTCAAAGGCACAAAAGCACGACTACGATTTAAGAGTGGGAGCGCCAAAGCTAATTGCCTTGTCACATAACAAACAAAACAATGTACGATATAAATTTCGAACCAAACTATTTTTAAACAATGCTAGAAATAAATGCACAACGCAAAGCCAAAGCTTTTGCACTTGCATTCAACAACTTATGTTTCAGCCTTAGGTTGGAAAAATATGGCTAGGGGATGGATTTGGATCGGGTTAAGGTTCAAATGGGGCCGGTCATAACAATATAAAGGAGTAGAGAGATATGTGTGCTTGTACACACAACTACAAGGCAACACAAGTGGATTTCATGCCATCAAAGGTCTCGGCCAAGGCTTGGATGAGCAAGGCCTGATATAGAGAGTTCATTTACAGGTATGCCAGAGGTCTCCAGTTAACAAGTGGCTGGTGGTGGTGGTGTATGGGCTGGCCAAGGTGGTGGTTGGAGTGGTGGAACCAATATGGAGCTCGGCTATGAAGATAAAGTGGAGTTTGTGTCATTTTCTTTGGTGGATCTTCAACTAATAGGCCACGGCTATGGAAGGGCAGCAGGAAGGAGGAGATGGTGGCTGGTTATGGTGGTGGTGGAGGCGGCCATGGTGCTGGAGTAGAGAGGCCGAACTACATAGATTGAACGCAAGTACAAAAATCAACAAAACAATGAAAAAAGGTGAAAAAGAAATAGAAATTTTTACCAAACTTTGCTATAGGAGAATGGCCGAACTTTTTAGGGTTTGAGATTTATTTTTTCACGTGAGAAAATAATAAGGAATCGGATGAAGAAAGGTAATAAGGCAGAAAATTAAAGTGTTGTGTTGATTGGTAATGAAAAGGTAGTAGAATGTGAAAAGACAATGCACATAAAAGGTCACAAACCTTTCAAATTTCCATAATTTCTTTTGCAATTTTAAATACATGTAAATTACATATAAATAAAGATAAAACACAAAAATATAATGAATGCATAAAAATAAATAAATAAATTTTAAATAAATATAATTGAATTAAGAAAATAGCTAAAAATTGGAAACCAGGCTTTAAAATTTGAAAATAAATTCAATAAGCTTTGGAAAAATTCAAACATCACTTTAAAAAATGTTTTAAAATAAAATATATAACTAATATGTCATATAATACATATTAGAATATGATTTAACAAATAAAAATATTATTTATATAAATTAAAATAGACAATCTAATAAATAAATCAATGCACACACAATATTGTAAAAGCATAACATTCATAATACAAATCAGATTTCATCGAAACGAAAAGAAGTGTTCTTGAAATTTTATTTATTTTCGAAATAAAATATAAAATTCAAGAATTCAAATATTTAAATTTTAAATTTAAAAATCAAAGTTTGACCATTTGACCAAAAATACACTTTTCTAGAAAATATTCTATTTATAAATGTTTGAAATTATAATTCACACAAAAATGAAAATTTATTTTTGAAATAAAAAAATTTGTCCATTTTAATAAATATAATAAAGTTTTTAAATCAGCAATTCAATTTAAAAAAATTAAAATATCCAATTAAAATAATCACAAAATACAGGGTGGTTATCAAAAACATTCCGCTTGAAAGATCCAATGTAATAATGTACTGGATTTGTCAAAGTGAGTTAGCTCACATTTTGGAGTTCAAGCATGGATTTGTGTAGGAAGGTGAGATGTATGGAGTGGAGTTGTGTAACGACCCAGGATTTTTGGACATTTGAAATTGGGATATTTAATTAATATTAAATATTTTAAGAGTTAATATTTAACTTGATTTTCAAACATCGCTACTTATTGGATAATTTAAATATTGAATTTAATAATTATAAATTGGGTAAAATAGGGAATCTGGAGTTTCAAGCTTGTTAAAAATATTTTAAAGGCTTATAAAATTTATGATGATGATACTGAAGATAATAGAAGTGTTAAAATTTAATTTAAAGATGATTTATTCAGTTTTGAAATATATCTTTTAAATCGATATTTAAAAAATATCCTTCCGAGGCAGAGTCTCGGATTTCGACGAAACCAATTCCATAGAATTCGTAATAGTGTAATACTATCGGATTTCAAATTTCGTAGTATTTGGTGTTGCCGTGTGATCGTACGATATATAAACGTGCTGAAATATAAATCGAAATTCAATAGATTAACCGGGTCCAAAAAGCTATCACCTCCATATGATCGAATTAGGACTCAAAACCTTTCCATAGCGTTCGAAATAGGGGTATAATATTATAAATGCCTAGCAGCATGCCTTGATAGGATGTATAAATTTTTAGGGTTCGAATTCAAGATGATTTAAATTTGAATTTAAATTTTAATATAAATAATATAATTGCATTAAAATATTGTAGCAGCCTATGCAGACACACAAGATAATTATGTACACAAGCTCTCCCTAAAGATGCGCATTAAAAAAAGAGACATATTCAAACCCCTCTCCTCCTTTTCTATATCAAACAACTTCAACCCTTCTTCTTTCAAAAATTCATTCGCGAACTATAAAAATGGCCGAAACAAAATATCCATTCAAATTTAACCCCGTTCCCATTCCTTTTCATTTCACTGCTCAAATCTTTTCAAATCGAATCGGGTTAGATTAAAAAATAAAGAGTTCGACTTCATGATTTTATCGTGATAGTTCGAGGCTTAGGGCGCGAAGAAGCAGTCGCGTGGGCAAGCTGGAAGCTCGCATGTAGGTTTAGGCGAACTCGAGTTCATAGTTCCCGTCACGAGTCGTGGCAGGGGAATCTTGGATGCAGTAGTGAGGGTTTTCGTGTTTCGGTCGTGATTAGGTGATGGGAGAGCCAAACATGACAAAGTCAAGTGATTATCGGCGAGAGAAGTGGGGCAGTGGTCGGGCGGTACAATGACGACAAGGGTGGTGGAGTTGACCGTGACGATGAGGTATACGCAGTTTTTTTCTTTCTATTTTAAAAATGTTAAATAAATGCATATATGTTTATATGTACGGCGGGAAGAAACAAAATGTATAGTGATATATATGTGTGTGTGTGTAGATTTTTTGCTCAATATATATGTATAGGAAATATTAGATGAACAACACAAGGGGAAAAATAAAAAAGAAGAAGAAAAGGGCAGTTCTGTTTTAATCTAATATATGTATATAAGTTTGAAAGGAATTTTATTTTTATTAGAATTTAATGTATATGTAGATAAACAAAAAATATATAAGATTTTGGGAAATATAGGAATTTTAAAATGTTGAAGAGTTTATTTAAAAAATTTGAATCAATATAAGTTATTTTATAAGTATATATGTGATTTCAAAAGAAAAAGAATATATATATACAAACTTTCACTTGCTGTTTTATTTTTAAAAATGAGTAGTAAGGCGGTTAACTTATTTGATTGCTTATTTAATATATTTTAGTTACTAAAAGATTATTTAGAAAGGAAAATTAGTTTAAAATCAAATTATTGGTTTAAAACAAAATCAATGGTTAGTTAAATTTATTAAATGGAAATTTAATTTTTCAACTTGATCGAATATTAGTAAAATCATCTAATGTCTGTACAAGGTCTAAATCGTGGTGAATCAAGCCAGTATGGATCAGATTGCAAATTAAAATGTCAAAGGTGAGTTAATCTCACTCATTTGGGTTACCATTAAATTTATATAGCAAAATTTAAATTATTGGCTGAATGATTGAATTGACTACATGTGATATTATATAATAGTATATATTTTGGAGTGATTGATTCCCGTGTTATAAAGTGGATGAGACCCTATGCGCCCCGCATAATAGCGGACGACCCTATATACCGCGTTATCCCCCTCGAAGTGGGAGTGGTATTTTTATATTTTGCCAACATCTGTGGATGCCAGGAAAAAATATGTCGGAGGGATCCAACTGGATTCCTCAAAATAATGAATTTGTTTTCATAATCTGTGATATGATTCATTGATTATCTACGATGTATTATTGTTTTGATTGGGAAATGGAAATATTGGATGCTATGGTTTGATTGAATATATTTGGGTATATTGAGTTATCAAGAATATATAGATTGCATTTTTGAAGAGAAATAAAGAGAGAATTTTTAAGTGAAATAATTGTAGAGAATTTGGATAAATTAAAGAATGACTTGGAAAAGAATAAAAGTTGATTTTTTACATTCTAATAAATAATTCCGAATATGGGAAAGGATATTTTTAAATAAATAGGAATAAATGAATTTTTCTTAAACTTAGGCAATATTATTTAAAGAAATAAAGGATCTATTTTTAAATTCAAGGTTTAATATAGTTTAGGAGAGATTAAGAAGAATTTTGGGAAAAAGTATAAAATTGATATTTTTAGTTTCAATAAGATTTTAAATCATAATAAAGAAGTAAAATCTGGAATTTATGGGTTTTGAAATAAAACTGAGTAAGTAAAGAAATTTATTTTAAAATGGAGTAAAATTTTGGAAATCGATTTGCTAATTAATTTAGTGTTTGAAAATATGTTTTAAAAAGAGGATAAGACTATGGAATTTATAAACAGGGTTTATAAAGTGAAATAAGATATCTGTGGATATTTGGAAGTTTAAATTCACGGTGGGAATTTATAAAGGAATGGGTAATTTGTTTTAAAGATAAATAGTGGTTTTTTTTTAAAGTTGTGAAAAAGAAATTATGGGTTGAGACATAAATTAAATTGGAATAAATCAAGAAGGATTTATAAATGATTAGGCATTATATTGGAATGGAAACTGAAATTTCGTGAAAAGCCAAATATATTTTCAAAGCAGATTTTTAATTATAAGTTAAATGTTTTAAAGTTGTTTAAAATAATGTGCTAGAGTAATTTATTATTTAAACTGTTCTAAGATTTTTAAGTACATATCTATTAATTTAGTTATAGTAGTTATTATTTTAAAGGTTAAACTAGTATTATGATTTAAAAGATAGTTACAAAATATTTATACTTTATATAAATAACTTTTATTTTAAAGGTAGTTTTGGCTAAGTTTTACTTAATTTTTTTTATGGAATTTCATAATTATTATTTTGAATAAAGTCTTTTAAGTAGTTTTTATTTGAAATGTTTTAAAATATATATTTTTGGATAAAGTGATTTAAATTATTTTAAAATCTGAAGTATTAAGACTTGATGAATTTCTGTTGAAATAAAACGACTCGGTGGAAATTTATTCCACGAGAGAAAAATTGATTTGAAAACTATTTTCAAAGCGTTGAAGTGTGGAAAAATATCTTGCGAAGTTATTTTGGATAAATAATTTTGAAATTATTAAGGCTTGATGGTTGTTCGTGGATGCTATCTTATGGTTAAATAACCGACTATCAATATTGGCCAATGCGCTGATCGTTCCGAAGAGACCGGGATAGGGATTAATTTTCTGAAAACTACTTCAATCTGGTTTGAACGTTTTCGTGAGGAGGATAAGGGCTTGGAGTTGAATATGGAGTAGTGAAGTGCAAGGGCTAATCGCTACTAGTCCTTAGGGTGATTCCAAAATTGA
Organism: Allium cepa; assembly: GCA_030765085.1. Classification (NCBI taxonomy): domain Eukaryota; kingdom Viridiplantae; phylum Streptophyta; class Magnoliopsida; order Asparagales; family Amaryllidaceae; genus Allium; species Allium cepa. The sequence goes on from CM060931.1 coordinate 978,706,066, forward strand.
TGTAGTTGGGGTAGTACCTACGGTTCCGTTCAGATCGGGACTAGATTTGTATGGACGAATGAAATCATAACATCGTCAGGGGGACGATGAGCATTCTATGTATATATGTGCTAAAAAGGTAACGCATAGCCTCAAGCCTCATCAACCGGGAATGGCTAAAACAGGGGAGGTGCACCAAGGCTAAGTGGCTAGCAACTAATTAGGGTAAGGTCATCCTTGTCCAGATGTCCCTTTTTTCAGCTATGTGGGCGGTTGCTGATCACAATTGCGGGATGATCTTATTCGGACAATCCAGTAAGGGGTAGCTCCGGTCTTGTGTTATATGGGATCAGGGTGGATCCTCGGTATTGTGATCTAGACCAGCTATTGTGATGGGCGGTACCCTAGTAGCCCTTCCATTGTATGGAATCCTATCTCCAATAAGCACCTGTACGGTTTTGATTGTGCCCAACCATTGCTGAAACGTGAGATGCAAGCATTTCAGCTAGATTCTATTTTACTTTAAATAGACAATTTATAATATCAGACGGATTTGATAAAAAAAAATGGTTATCGTAAGGTAAAAATTTGGCATGTTTATTTATGGCATGGTCTTACGAGATGCCTTTGATTTCAAAGGATTTTGAACAATTGAGTGTGTTTTCTCACGTTGGCTTTCCAGACCGACTCGGATGTTATTTGACTATAATGCTCGGGGCAGACCGAGTATTATATACTACAGATTCTGGATGGACTGCTGTGGAGCTCTGGAAATGTGCTGGATGGCGAGACGTATCACATGTATATGTCTTATTTCTGCTGTGTTTAGTATTCTCTATAGTCAGCTTTTGGTGAGGACGAGTTAATATAACTGTCCAATATTTGCTATTGATTGTGTTGTACGCTGATGATGTAATGTATAAATCGGATATAGTTCTTTCTATATAAAGATCAGTCATTTATCTATTATATTTGGTTCCCCTGTGTTTATGAGATTCTGATGTTGTTTTCTTTTTCTTCTTCTACCTCTTTCTTCTTTAACCCTAATGGTTCGTATTTCCGTCAACTTTGAGTTGATATGATGGAGAATATCCTCAGCTCAAAGGGGTACGTATTTGTAAGTCATTATAGTGTATCAGAGCAAAGGTTAAGCGAGAACCTTGGCTCTGGTGCGGATTACTCATTAAAAATAGAGTCCGTAGTACTCTCGAATGAGTTTGAGCGTATCAATAGATATGAGCACGTATTTGTTAGTGAATATAAATTGTTTTATATTTTGTCGACTTATCGGTTGAGTGTTTATAAATTCTGGTCGGTGCTGTCTGGACAACTATACCGCTAGGGATTTCTAAACTCATAAACTAGGCAAATCGACACAAAATTGTTTTTAAAAAGTGGGTAAATGAAATAATTTTGCCCAAATTATTTTTATATGTAAAAGAAATAATTTTTGTGAATTATTATAGTATATGGTTGCTTGGTTGTTAGGGATGATAATATTAAACTATTATCATTGTTGTGTAGAAATTTAAAACAAGAATTGAAATCATAACCAAAGGTTAAGGAAATAAATTCAGATAACAAAATGGAATTGGCAATGTGAATTATAAATGTGATTTGTAAGTTGAATAAGATGTGTGACAACCTGAAATTTTTGGATATTTGAAATCGGAATATTTAATTGATTTTAAATATTCAAAAGTTAATTTTCAACTTGAATTTCAAATATCTCTATTTATTTGACAAATAAACCATAGAATTAAACAATTGGAAACCAGGTACAATATGAATTCTGGGATTTCGAGTCTGTTAAAAATAATTTGAAGGTTTGTAAAATTTATATTGATAATACAGGAGATAATAGAACTTTTAAAATTGAATTTGAAATTGTATTGTTCAGTTTGAAAATATATTGTTTAAATCGATATTTAAAAATAGCCTTTCGAGGCACAGTCTCGGAATTCAACGAAACCAGTTCCATTAATCCATAATAGTGTATTATTATCGGATTTCAATTTTCATAGTATTTGGAGTTTTCATGTGATCGTGCGACATATAAACGCGCTAGAATCTATAATGAAAATTAAATATAATAACTAGATCCAAAAGCTATCTTCTCCATATGATCGAATTAAGACTCAAAACCTTTTTCCACTGTGTTCGGAATAGGCGTATAACATTATAAAATCCTAGTGGCATGCCTCAATTGGAGATCGAGATTGTGAGTTGTGGAAATCAAGACGATTTAAATTTAAAATTTAAATAATATGACTAGTCAATTAATTTAAACATCAAAACTTTATACCCTAGCCACTTGTCCACCTTGAGAACACGTGCTTCTTTTTTTCTATTTATTCACACATGTCTTCGTTAAAAATAATAATAATAATACTTCATCTCGGTATCAAATTCATTTGCAAAAATAAAATGAGAAAAACAATTTCGTTTAAAGGAAATCGAAACAATGGCCGAACATTCGCAAGCTTTTCCCAGTTTCCTCTTACCTTGATTTCGATTCAAGCATGGGGGTGACGCTGTTTTTTCGAGCATCGGGTTGCCGCGTGTTGGAAAAGTCATCAGGGCAGAGGAGAGTTCGACTGAGGTGGGGGCTCACAACCTCGTGCAAGGTAGCAGAGGCGCGTTGATAATTGAGGAGGGTTCATGCGCATGCTTGGAGGAGTATGACGGTGGCGTCGATCGATTTAGGAAACCAGTGGTCGACTATGGGAGCTCAGGCTTGACGAATGGTGCTAGGCACGGTCGATACGAACTCGTTTTGGTAGCCAGGTGGGGGAACAGTCGGAGAGGAGGAGAGTGGCGTCAGGTTTGGGAACAATGGGTCGTCGGTGATAGGGCAATGTCGTGGAGATTTGGTGGGGTCACGATGGAGACATCAGTGGCGTGGAGTATAGCATGTGTGGCAATGAGAGGGCGTAGGCTATAAGGTAAATATGGATCCTTAATTTAATTTAATAACATATATATTTATAGAGGAAGAAGATTGTTGTTTATACAAATTGGGAAAATTATATATATATATATATATATATATATAAAGTTTTAAAAACATTAATTAATATATATATATGCAGTAAGGTAGCAGTCTTATTTATTTTAATTTTAATTTTATTCTATTTAACCAATATATATATATATATATATTTGAAAATAATATAATGATTATATACACGTTTCAATTCTAACTGTTAAATAGACAGTTTGGAGACACACACACACAGATATATATATATATATATATATATATATATATATATATATATATATATATATATTATAAATCATATTCAAATCGAGTGTTTACAAATTCATGTGTGTTATCCGATGGTTTAATTATTTTGAATATTTTAATCTAGTGATAAATATGTTTGGAAACTATTCATTTAATTTGCTTACCAGGAATTTAAAAGTAAAGTGAAATTGGAATTTTATAAACCCAATGGATTAAAGTTTAAAATGAATATTAATGATGATTGATTGTTCGATTGGTTCGAATATAAATAAATTATACAATGTTTGTACAAGGTCCAAAATCGTGAAAAAAATAGACGGTTTGGGTCGGATTGCAAATTCAAAGTCAAAGGTGAATTAATCTCACTCATTCGGATTACTTTTTAAATTTAAATAGTTAAATTTAAATTATTAATTGTTTGCTTGAATTGATAATTATTTCCAGTTTGGATGTGATATTATATATATATATATAGTGTGTGTGTGTGTGTATTGGAGTGATTGATTTCGCGCATTATATAGCAGATGAGACCCCATGCGTCCCGCATTAGCAAATGACCCTTTATACCACGATATCCCCCTTGAAGTGGGATTGGTATTTTTATATTGTGCTAACATTTGTGGACGTTGGAAAATAGGTTGGAGGATCCAGCTGAACTCCTTAAAATATTGAAATTATTTTATATTCAGTAATGTGATATTTATGATAATCTATGATGGATTATCTATATTGATATATTTGGGAATTGAAAATATTGAATGTTACGGTTTGACTGAATATATTTTAGGTATATTGAGATATCAAAAATATAAAGAATGGATTCTTGAAGGAATTAAAAAGAAAATTTTAAGCAAAATAATTCAATTAATTTGGATAAATTTAAGAATGAAATTGGGAAGGAATAAAATTTGATTTTTAAATTCTAATAAATAAATTCCAAGTATGGGAAAAGCAATTTTTGAATAAATGGAAATAATTGAATTTTAATAATTTAAGTGGTATTATTTAAAAATTAAAGAATTTAATTTTAAATAAAGGATTTAAATGGTTTAGGAAGAAATAAAAGGAGAATTTTGAAATGCAGTATGGAATTGATATTTATTTTTAAAATAAGGACTTAAAAGGTTTGGGAAGAAATTAAAGGAGAATTTTGAAATATAGTATAGAATTGATATTTTTAGTTTTAAAAAAGATTTTAAACCATAATTAAGAAGTAAATCTAGAATTAAGGGATTTTGAATAAATTTGAATAAATCGAGAAATAATTCTATAGGGAATTAAAATTAGAAAATTGATTTTAAATCGATTAAGTGATTTGAAATGGTAATTAAAAGAGAATGAAGGTATGGAAATTATAAACTGAGTTTATAAATAAAGTGAAATATTTATCAGTGGATAAATTTGAAAGTACAAATTCATGGTGGAAATTTATAAAGGGATGGTAATTTGTTTTAAAAATAAAAGGTGGTTTTATTTTTAAAAGCGTGGAAAGAAATCTATGGGATTAAGGCGTAAATTAAACTGGAAATAAATCAAGAAGGATTTATAAATGATTAGATGGTAATATTGGAATGGAAAGTGAAATTTCTTGAAAAGCTAAGTGTATTTTCAAAGGAAGATTTTTAAGTATAAATTAGGAATTTTTAAAATGTTTTAAAATAGGAATGTTTTCTTTTGAAAAGTATATTATTTAAATTGTTTTAAGATTTTAAAGTAAATATTTATTATTAGTTATAATAGTAATTATTTTAAAGGTTAAATTAGCATTTGATTTAAATGATAGTTACTAAATATTTATACTTTATATAAATGGCTTTTATTTTAAAGGTAGCTTTGGCTATGTTTTATTAAAAAAATTTATGGAATTTCATGACTATCATTTTGAATAAAGTCTTTTAAGTAGTTTTTATTTTAAGTTGTTTGTATTTTAAATGTTTTAAAGTATATATTTTTGGACAAAGTGATTTGAAAAATATTTTCAAAGGGTTGAAATGTAGAGAAATATCTTGCGAAGATATTTTGAAATAAATAATCTGGGAAATTATTAAGGCTTGATGGTTATTTGTGGATATTAAATGATAGTGAAATAACCAACTATCATTATTGGCCAATACGTTGATTGTTCGAAGAGACCAGGATCAGGATTAACTTCTCGAAAACCACTACGATCCGGTATGAATTTTTGTGAGGAAGACAAGAGCTTGGAGTCGAAGATGGAACAGTGAAGTGCAAGGGCTAATCTCTACTGATCCTGAGGGTGATTCCAAAATGGATGTAGTAGGAGTGGTGCCTTCGGTTCCGTTCGGACTGGGAGCAGACTTGTATGGACTGACACTATCAGAACATCGTCAGGAGGATGATGAGCATCCTAAGTGTATGTGTTCTTAATATGTAAGGGATAGCCTCTCGGCTCATCAACCGAGAATGGCTAAAACAGGGGAGGTGCAGCAAGGCTAAGTGGCTAGTAACCAATTAGGGTAAGGTAATCCCTGTCTAGATGTTCCTTTTTTTCGGCTGTGTGGGCAGTTGCTAATCCCAACCGTGGGGTGATCTTATTCAGACTATACAGTAAGGGGTAGATCTGGCCCTGTGTTGCAGGGATCAGGGTGGATCCTCGATACGCTGATCTAGACCAGGTACTGTGACGGTCGGTAACCCGGTAGCCCTGCCATTGTATGGAATCAAATCTCCAATAAGCGCCTGTACCTTTTTGATTATGCCCAACTATTGCTTGAACGTCAGATGCAAGCATTTCAGCTAGATTCTAATTTAATTTCAATAGACACTATAATCCAATTGAGTGTGTTTATTTACGCTAGTTTTCCAAACTAACTCGAGTGTTATTTTACTATAATGCTCAGGTCAGACCGAGTACTATAGAAATACATATTCTCGATGGACTGCTATGCACCTCAGGGGATGTGCTGGATGGCGAGACGTATCACATGTATCTGACTTATTTACGCTGTGTACGGAATGCTGTATATTCACGTTTGTGTGGACAAGTTATCAAAATTGTCCAGTGTTGTGCTTTTGTTGATGTTGTACTCTAATGATGTATATATAAAACAATTACAGTTCTTTTGTATAAAGATTAGTCATTTATCTATTATATATTATTCCGCTGCATTTATGAGATTTTGTGTAACAACTCGGGATTTCGCACCAATTAATTATCATCATTAAACGGTTAATGTTGATAGCTAATTGCTATAGGGAGTTTTTAATCGGGTTGTGATTCTTTAAAAATTTGTTAAATGTTAGGTGGACATTAAAATAATCTTGGCCCACGTTTTTGGTGATGTTGTGATATTAACAAAGGCCGATGTCATTCCCCCCTTCGTTCATTCTCTTCACAACCCTAAAACAAAACAAAATGTAAAAGAATGGTGGCTCGTTCTTTCTTCAGAAATTAGGGTTTCGTGAAATCCGAAGATGGGGACTTTAAATGTTCGATTCAATTTGATTTCCCAGCTTGGTTGGTTGATCGTCTCTTGCTATGCTTGCGGTTGCGAAATTGGGTTTGGATTCTTCGAATAAGGTGAGTGATTTTTTTTCACTCACATCTAATTCAATTTTGTATATTCGTGACTTTCGTTGCATGATTTCTTGGCTATCACGGTGTCGAACTCTTTGACACTTGATTTTGATTTTCGTTCGTCTGGAATTACTTGAATTCGTTGATTGCTTTGTTCAGGCCATTTAATTTTGATCGAATGCCAGGATTTGAATTGATTTTGCGAAGATATTTTGATGAGAATTTAATTTGACTTTGCATTTGCTTAAGTACTGACTTCGGCCATTAGCTGTAGCTTGGAATTTTCCGTTGGCTTTTGAGACCTCCTCTATCTTGATTGTACCATTCGCTGTTTATGTTGCATAGTAGAGTGGTTCGTCATTGTAGTGCTTCTGGTTATTACACATGCACCATTCAAAGGGTGATACTAGTTATCACTACATACAACATATATCAGTACATATTCATGTTTCTTTTATATGTGATGTTTGGTTCACTTGAGTGTTGCTTTACTGGGTGATATATTTATTCATAATTTCCTCTGAAGTGCCATTGTTGCCTCGGGTTTGAGTTTTGCTCGTATAACCTGGTGCCACTGGTTCTTGATGTTGCTCGGTTTTGATGTACACTTGGATTTTGATTATGCAGTTGTGGGTTCTGTTGCACTAGAACTATTGAGGCTACACTTTGTAGTTTGCATTGCTTTGTAACGACCCGAAATTTTCGAAGCCAAAAATTCCAGATAGTTAAGGAAAAGAAGAAAGAGATAGAAGAAGAAGAAGAAGAATAGAACACCAAAATCTCACATTTCGCAGTGGATAAAATGTAATAATAAATAATAACGGTTTACAAAAGAATATTTCATCTGTTGATTACACTTTAATACATCAGAGCTTCACATATATACAGTCACTGATCATATACAAATCATGTCTCGGACATATAATAATAATACTGCAGCGGAAATACTCTATACGTACTTGCCATCCATCTCGTCTCCTGAGCTCCAGACGTACCTACCTGAAAATCTGTAATACTCGGTCTGACCCGAGCATTACACCAAAGTAACACCCGGGTCAGGCTGGAAACCAGCGTGAGTAATCACATCTAACATGTAATACCAAAGCATACAACTGAATTAAAACCCGGGTACTCATATCAATTCACAAAGCCACAATTTATTATAGACATCACTTATTCCACACATCAATTTCTAAGTACCAAACTTAGATAAAATAATCCAATTCACTTAAATCACTTCATTCTAGCCTATTGATTTCACAAATCAATTTATAAAATTCGAAGTGGTTTCGGGTATTTTCCAATACCCGACCCCGGTCTCTTCGAAACTCATATCATCAACCCAAGTTATCCAAATGAAATACACAACATTTCATATCAGAGATATCAACTCATTCAAAGCATCCAATACCATTCAACCAATCATAAGCAAAGCTTAATCACACAAATCAATTCAATTGAGTCTAATTGTATTTTCAAATCTCAATCACGTAGATTCCTTCATTTACATTTATTAACTCCAAATCAATTTAATTAGTCAACCCATCATTATTCATCTTAACTTATCTACTTGGATTAAGTTCTCAGATTCATTAACTTATAATCACTTATATTGATTAATAATCCTTGAATTAATCATGCTCATAAATTTACTAACCCTCCATAAATTTCTTTACACTAATTAAACAAGTAATTAATCCTCAATTAAGTAATTACCAATAATTACCCCCTTTGATTTATGATATTAAGTAATTTTTCTTCGACTTCTTTTATTAGTAAATTCTATTAACTACATTGATTAATTATCTTAATCAATCATTGATTATTTCAAATTATTAATTACTCTAGAATTTAATTAACCTTTAATTGCTTATATTATATTAATTGTTCACAATCATTAACTACTCATCTTAATTAACTTCTTAGTTTCCATTAACAAACTCGCTAAATTATCTATGGTCTTATACCGCATCCTCGATTAATCCTTCTATGTGAAAATACTTCTTTAAAGTAATTTACTTGGTAGACTCAACCACCATGGAAAGAAACCCATCAAATTGTTTATCAAATCGATGATAAAAATCTAACAAGTAAGGCCCTTTTCTTAGAAACAAACATGTTCATTTCGGGCAGAAATGTAACCCGAGCTTGCACCTCAATTTCATATTTATAGATGGCCGAATTTTAAAAATTGATACAAATAAAATTTATCAAATTCTTCCTACAGTTTCCAAAACTTAAAAAATTATAGGATTTGGATATGAAACGCAAAAGTTATATACAAAATACTAGCTCAGGTTTGCACAAGACACCGAGTACTCTACAACAACAGGACAGCGAGTTTGCAAGAGGTTTCCAACATACTAATCAACGAATTTCAAAAAATGGTACAAATAAAAGTTATAGGTCATTTCGTTAGCTTTCCAGAAAGCCAAGATCATCGAATTTGGATCAACGGTTCAAAAGTTATTACCACTTTACTAAAAACATTAAGCTTAGCCTGAACTTATGCATTTACAGGACAGCGACCAACAATTGCAATTTTAGTATAGAAAACATCGAAATCAGGCAAAATTCATAAAACAAAAGTTGTAGCATAGTTTCTAAGATTTCTGAAACATTAAAAATTACTGAATTCCGATAAGAATTGTAAAAGTTATGGATAAAACAATTCTTAGATTTGAATTTCATAACTTCTGTCATTTTGTCTCGAGACAGAGATAAACAATTATAATTTTGGCCAAGATAAAATCGAAATTTCGGAAAAATCAAAACATAAAAAGTTTTAAAACAAAGTCTAAGCTTTTTGGAACATCTAAATTTATCGAAATCGGTTGAGGAACGAAGAAGTTATGGCCAATTTAGTTTCAGCCTTAAGCACAGAGCTAATATTGGTTTTGCTCTCGGGATTATAGTAGAAAATTCAGTTTTGACATAGCTAACATCCAAATTACAGAAAACACAAAACATTAAAGTTGTATAAAATGAAATAAGCTTTCCAGAACACCCAAGAAATCGAAATTTCATTAAGAATTGAGAATGTTATGGTCAAATTACTAAGCTGCGTTTTTGATAGAACCGAGCCACTTTTACTTACAACTATCATCTCTTCAAAAATAACGTGAATACTAGAAATTTAAATAGGTTTTCTCACCTTAAACTTGTGTATTTGACTCTTTTTTCCTTAGCTTTCTCCAAGCTTTTTCACTTTATCTACTTTTGTTTTTGCTTTGTGAAAGTAAAAAAATAAGTGAACATTTCCACCCTTTATATAGTAATTTTCAAGGCTAGTTTGGTAATTTTAGTTTTGGACACTTGTCTACTTCTGTTTGCACAAGCTTTAGAATGTTGACACATGTCTACTTAGGTGTCTTAAGATGTTTCTACACATGGACACCTAATAGGGTTATGTGTCATAATTCTATTTCATCTTAAGATAGGTGTATGGTCCATATTATGCCACTTGTCTTCCCCATGTCATGCCACTTATCCTATACTTATAAATGTATACATACTTATACCTTTTGTATTATTTAAAAGCATACATATATATAAATAAAATAGAGATGGTGTAGATAGTATATTTTAAACTATTGATTTAAACGATATATTATTAAAACTGAACAAATCACCTTTAAATTAGATTCCAACCATTCTATTATCTTCAGTCCTATCATTATCAATTTTATCAATTTTATACGCCTTTAGATTGTTATTAACAGGCTTAAAATTCCATATTCAATAATTTACCCAATTTCAAATTATATAACTCAATAATTTAATTATCAAATAAATATAAATATTCGGGAGTGAAGTTTACAATTAACTTTTAAATATTTAAAATCAATTTATTATTCCAATTTAAATTGTTAAAAATATCGGTCGTCACATGCTTTGTCATCAACATGCCTGCAGTGTTCACTGTTTTATATGATGGTAATTTGTGAATTTTATCCCTGATTGCACTTCAACCTGTACCTAGTATATGTGAGTTGTTTGCATTTTTACTTGTTCACGTTGCTCTATCCACTTCCAGTAAGTTTACCTTCGTTTTACTTGGGTCTGTGCATTTAGGTCATGTTGATAATGAGGCTTTGTATTGATTTCTTGTATTCACACTTCATGTTTTAGCTGAGTCTGGTTCGGTCTCGACCTGAGCTGACCATTGAAGTGTTGCATTGTATTCATGTTGTAATTGTGTCATGTCTGGTGCACCACTTCATTTGTGTACTTGATTACATATGCTTCGACTTGACTATTTGGTTACCAGATCATTTGAGCTTCATGTGCACTGATCAGTTCATAATTGTGGTCTCTGTTTTCTTGATGCAGTCTTCATGCATTTTTCACTGATCATTTGTTTATGTTGTAAACAGTTCGCATTGCATCACCATTGATTGTTGACACTACTTTGCGTTTGCACTACATATGTTGTTTACTTTGTTGTCAAGTTGCACTACTTCCATATTCACTTAAACTTGCTGTATATCATTTGTTTGGAATTGCTTCTTGATGCATATATTCATCTGGAAGTTTTGCGTTGCTTTGTCTCTGACATTGCCTTATTATTTTGTGTGTCTGCATATGTGCACTTGAGTCGCATTATTAGTCTGAAGCCTGTGTTCATCTTTGTTGTGGCATTGGGTACATATGTGCACCTTGATGTATATGCAATTGTTGAGTTGTTTCACTGATGCATCACTTGTTGCCATTCACTTGAAATCAGTTGCATTCGTCTGGGTTGGTGCAGTTTCATGTTGCCACCTCTGTTTGCATATTTAGCTCGGTTGTCTTGAGCACATTTGTATATATGATGCTTTGACTGTTGAGGCAGTGGCGTTGATTTTTGAATCTTCACTTTCTCTACATTATTGTGGCTATACTTTTGTTTGCCATATTTTGTAGTTGCTGTTAGCTTTGGTTTGGTCTTGCGGTTGTGTTGAGTCATGATAGCCGTGACTTGACCTCTGCAGTTTTGATTCGCTGTTAATATTTGGAATTGTGATGACATCATATACTGTAGTGGCGAGGCAGTGCACGTGAGCGTGCAATGCAGCCACACAGAATTGACTTTTTAAGTGATTTTCAGTTGTTTGAATTGTTTTGTGTGTCCAATTCAATATTTTGAAATTGTATTTTGATTTGGTTTAATTTGATCATTTTATGATATCTAATTATCTACTAGATAATTAGATTATGTGTTTTCTAATTATCGTATCGATAATTAGATTTTGTTGTTTATGTTGTTCACTGGCTCAGTTTTGTTTTGGCCACTTGCTGTTAATTGTTGTTAAGAAATTCTGTTGTTTTCTAAATTATCTTCGTTGATAATCCTTTTATTTATCTTTGTTGATGATTTGGCTTTGCTGATTTGCTCTTTATTGCTGTTGCGTATTATATTTACCGTTATCTGATTTCCTTATTACAGGATTGGATATGTGAGATTTATTGTGACTGTCGTCTATTTGATTATTTAATTATTATTGCTTCCGTGCATAAATAACTGTGTTTGAATTAGACTGACCCGTGTATTATTTTCTTTTGAATTAATACTCAGGTCAGACCGAGTTATTACAGGTTGTTGATATCTTGCTTTGGGTTGCTGCTTGAGCTATGAAGTTTCTTCATATCTTTTGGAGTTGTCGTAGTCATTTTATGGGATGATATGTATTCATGTATATTATTTACAATAATGCACTTGTATATGTAACTTCCTATGTCGACTGTTGTGGTTGTATCATATGTATAGTATCACATGTATTGTAACTGACTTCAGTTATATATATATATATATATATATATATATATATATATATGAGATTTTATATTATCCGTGTTCTGTGTTTACTTTATCTGTGTTATTATTATATATGTGTCCTAAACTATTATGAACCATCGTAGTTCGTTTTATACTGGAATTGAATATGTCGATGGAGTAAATAAAATAAGAGATGAAAAAAATAAACATATATATACCACTCCTATCGAGATAATCAATACTAGTGTAAGGCCTAACTATGGATGGCCGCTCCTATCCAGCCTCATTCTTCGTAATAACAGATAGTATTTCCTTTTAATACTCTTTGTTATTGTGAGCATAGAGGTGGGGCGTTACATTCTGATGTTGTTTTGTTTTTCTCTTCTTATACCTCCTTCTTCTTTAACCCTAATGGTTCTAATTACATGCACTTTGAGTTGCTATGATGGAGAATCATGTCCACTCAAGGGGTACGGGTTTGCGGGTCATTACAGTGGTATTTGAGTCAAGTTAAGCGAGAACCTTGGCTTTGGTGGGAATTACTTATTATAAATAGAGTCTGTTGTATCTAGAATGAGTTTGAGTATATTGATAGATATGAGCATGTAATTTTTAGTGAATATAAAATTGTTTTATATTGTATTGACTTATCGGTTGAGTGTTTGTGAATTCTAGTCGGTGCAGTCTAGACAACTGTATCGATAGGGAATTTTAAACTCTTAAACTAGGCAAACCGACACATTATTGTTTTAAAAGTGGGTAAATGAAATAATTTTGCCCAAATTACTTTTGTATATAAAAGAAATATTTTTTATAAATTGTTATAGTTAAATATGTGGTTGCTTGGTTGTTAGAGAATGATAATTATTAAATTATTATCATTGTTAAGGCGAAATTGAATATGGAATTGAAATCATAACCAAAAGGGAATTATTTCATATAACAGAATGGAATTTGTAAATGTGAGTTATAAATTGGACTTATGATTGGAAATGAAATGAAATTCTAGAGTAATATTTGAATATGAGTTGAAAGGATTTGGAATTTAAAAAATTAATTTCCGTTGAGTTTGAAATGATTTTCAAAGGCTTTGGAGTAATGGTGATATTATTTGGGAAATATTTTTGAATAAAATATGAAAGATGATGGGATTTGGAATCGAAAATATTTGAAAATGTTTTTGGAAAGAATAAAAGCATTGAACCCTTTTCATCGCTAGAAATAACTTCGGTGATGACCACAGCATCATTGATGTTCATTTTCGAGTTTCTAAGGGAGGAATTGTTGCCTAAATATTTTGAACTGGAGTTGTTTGCAAGCTGGGTTTGGTTTTAAAATTCAAAGGATAATTTGATTTGCAAATGAATTATGCATATAACTGATTTCAAAATGATTTTGAAATGTTGAGTAATTGTTGTTTAAAGGACTCTGGAACCTTATTTATAATGTTTACGGAACATAAATAAGTTTGATAAATTATAAAAATTTGAAATTTATTGAAATGAGATTCACCTTGAAAAGGTTTAGATGTATGTGTGAAAACGAAATAAGTTAGAATGTAAGCCAATTAAATGAAGTAAACTAAAAGAAGTTAGCAAATGGAAAGTAAATAAGTTGGGAATTAGAAGTTAAAAATTTGAATTGTAAACAAATGGAATTTAAGCCGAATATTTGAACTCAATTTGGATTGGGTTAAGTAAGTAAAGTGGTAGAATTAGTTCGAAGGAACTAAATAACAAGAGTTTAGAAAAATAAAATCCATTGAGATTTAAAATAAATTCATAGTGGAGCTAATTAAAGAAATGATTAATTGAATATGATTTGAGATAAAAGTGAATTGAATTCAATATATAAAAAATGAAAGGTAAACTGAATTCAGAATGGAATTGAAAATTTGAGTCGAATAAAAATAGATATAAAAGCTTTAGTGTAGTAAAAATAAATATTATAGTGTATAGAATATTTATAATCAACTTAAGGAAGGTAAATGGTGAAATTCTCAAGTAAAAATTGGTATTGGAAAAATATTCCAAGTTAATATTTGGATGAAGATCAAGTAAAATGTGAAATGAGATAATTGTGAATAAGTGAATGGAAATCAAAGTAAATGTGAAAAGAAAGAAAATTAATAGTCAATTGAGATAAATGCATGGTATGTACGTATATTATTTATTCGCATAGCGATTGATCCAGATTCGAGCATAAAATTTCGGGGTGGTTATACCGATCCGAGTTGGGATTTTTCACTCGACTTTTGATGGCGAACACTGAATATGGATTTTTGATTGATTCTGGAAATTCTTTATCATAGTTTGTGGCTACGCAAGGAGAATGACGGTTTTTGATCAAGAAACCATATCTAAGTCCGCACTATTGAGTCGGTTGGACGATACTAGCTTGGAAGTGAATTTGTGTGATCGAATGAGTTATCAGATTTGATATTGCATACGATGATACATGGACATCGTGTGGGCTTAAGTAAAGCAATATTGAAAATTTTGAAAAGAAATGAATCGAATGGTTTTGAATTCTGTGATTGGATATTATGGCTTAGTATGGTACAGGTAATTAAAAGAAAAGGATAAATTGGTGTTTTGAATTCAGAAGATAAATTGAATTGCCCGACTAAAAGGTACGTAATTAAATTTCTATATGAAATTTGATGGCTTTCTGATTTAGCCACTTGGCTTTTGTTTTGTTTTGAAATTTGGGGGCCCGTAGATGCATTTTGTAGTTGTACCGATCTAGCTATGCAAAGGAGATGCTGGCAAAAAATTTCAAAAATTTAGGGAGTTATAAAAATTTTGGGAAATTTTGATAATATAAAATTTGGTTTTAAATTAAAATTTGAAATGGATTTGTAAGTAATATTGCTTGTAAACTATGGAAGAGTTTGGGAAGTTAGTAGGGGTGAAAGTGTGACTTTAATAAAAAGATTGTATTAGTGTTGTTGAAAACTGTTTGGTTTCGGGGAAATAGTAAAAAGGTATTGGACCATTCTTCTTAAACTAGTAATTTGGAGATGAAATTCTTCTAAGGGGGAGGAATGTAATAACCCGGAATTTTGGGATATTTAAAATTGGAATATTTAATTGATTTTAAATATTCAAAAGTTAATTTTCAACTTGAATTTCAAATATCATTATTTGTTTGACAAATAAACTATAGAATTAAACAATTGGAAACTGGGTAAAATATGAATTCTGGGATTATGAGTCCTTTAAAAATAATTTGAAGGTTTACCAAATTTATATTGATAATACTGGAGATAACAGAACTTTTGAAATTGAATTTAAAACTGTTTTGTTCAGTTTGAAAGTATATTGTTTAAATCCATATTTAAAAATAGCCTTTTGGGGCACAGTCTCATTATTCGGAAAAACCACTTCCATTGAATCTGTAATAGTGTATTATTATCGTATTTCAATTTTCGTAGCATTTGGAGTTGTCGTGTGATCGTACGTTATATAACGCTCTAGAATCTGTATTGCATTCGGAATAGGCGCATAACATTATAAACCTTTTCCATTGCGTTCGGAATAGGCGCACCTAGCGGCATGCCTCGATTGGAGATCGAGATTGTGAGTTGCAGAAATCGAAACGATTTAAATTTAAAATTTAAATAATTTGACCATTCAATTAATTAAAACATTAGAACTTTATACCCTAGCCACTTGTCCACTCGGAGAACACGTGTTTCTTTTTTTTTAATTTCATCCGCATCTTCGTTAAAATGAATAATAATATTTCATCTCATTATCAAATTCGTTTGCACAAATAAAAAGAGAAAAACAATTTCGTTCAAAAGAAATCGAAAAAATGGCCGAAACATTCGCAAGCTTTTCCCCTTTCCCTATTACCTCGATTTCAATTCAAGCATTGGGGGAGACACTATTTGTTTGAGCATCTGGTTGCCGCGTGTTGGAGAAGTCATCGGGTCAGAGGCGAGTTTGACTGAGGTGGGGCTTGCAAATTGAGCAAGGAAGCAGAGGCGCGTACGACTCGATGATTGTACTGGTGCTTCGCGATAATTGAGGAGGGTTCACGCGCATGCATGGAGGAGTATGACGGTGGCCTCGATCGATTTATGCTACCAGTGGTCGACTAGGGGAGCTCGGGCTTGGCGAAAGGGGCTAGGTAGTGTAACTACCTGATTTTTTAGATGCCTGAAAATCGACAACAATACGTTCACTGTATCAAATGCTGAACAACTGAATGCCGAAAAACCGAACCATTAGGGTTAAAGAAGAAGGAGGTAGAAGAAGAAATAGAAAACAACATCAGAATCTCACAAACGCAGCGGAACAATATATAATAGATAAATGGTTGATCTTTATACAAAAAGAAACTATATCTATTTTAAACATTACATCTTCAGAGTACATAAAAATCAAAACAATTACTGGACAGTTATATTACTTGTCCTCACAAAAGCTGACTATACATCTTATACCGCACAACGAAATATACTCTGAGTATGTGGGATACGTCTTGCCATCCATCTCATTTCCTAAGCTCCATAGCAGTCCATACAGAATGTGTATTCTGTAATACTCGGTCCGACCTGAGCATTATAGTTAATTAATACCCAAGTCAATTTGGAAAACCAGCATGATAAATCATTCTCAGTTGGATTATTCAAGTTTCCAAAATCCTTTGAAATCAAAGGTATCTCGTAAGACCACGCCATAAATAAACATGTCGGGTTTTTACCTTGTGATAACCAAAACATTTCTTATCAAATCCTCTAATATTATAATAGTTTCTATATACAAATACTTATTCAAATAATTTAAATTGTAACATTATTAAATTCCAGCAATACTACGTTCTGCAAATAAAGCCATAAAGGCACGTAGGTATAATGGGTTTCCATCAATGGCAGGGCTATTGGGGTACCGCCCGTCACAGTACGTGGTCTAGATCACCGTACCTGTAATGACCCATAAATTTCGAAAATTAAACTGGTTAATTTAATAAGATTTTGTAATTAAATTTATAAAGAAAGAAAAAAATTATAATTTATAATGAAGTGAGTGTTAAAAATGAAATGTAAATTAAAGGTTATAGTAGTGGTTGTAAGTTACTATTTAATCGGTCTATTAATGTAGTTGTAACTGTTACATTTGGGTATAAAATTGAATATAAGTATATAAATGTATAGTAATCAAATGAATTCAACATTATATAAGAAATTTTGATAATTAGTGGAAATAATAAACTTGAGTGTAATATAAAGTTATTGATGACATTTATGCAAGTTAACTTTTATTTAGGCTGCTAAATTCAGAGTACGGAATCAATTACATTTAAATGTAGGCATACGTTCATTAATGTGAGATAGGACTACAACTGTAAAGTGTGAATGTAATGATATAAATGGAAATGTATATTTTATTCATAAGATGAAATAAAGGAATGAAACCAAGTTGAATAAAATGATTGAGGTTTTAATTATAATAATTGTATATATTTGGCAAATTCAATATAATTGAAAATAACACTTATTACAAAAGAAAGATGAAAATTTGAATATATATTTATGTAGTGAAAGATAAACAAATAATAACTAGGTTTATAGAGTGATAATAGTTTAATAAAGAGAGTAGAATTAAAGCAAGGCAGTTATTGGGAATAAATTAATTGGAATTCAATCCGTAATAGATGGATTTATTGTAGGTAAATGAAATTAAATACTATGTAAATTGAAATTTGGATGAATTGGGTGTATTAGTATATAAACCAATGTTAATATTAACCATAAGAGGAAAGGTTAATAGTTGATTCAATAACATGATTGAGAAATCAAATATATGGATTTATTGGGAATTTAAAAATTATAATTTTTAAATTAGGTAAAGCACATCGTTTTACACGCAGTTATTTTCTGTATTTCAATTTCTATTTTTCTATGTTCATTCCTATATTTTTATTTTCTATGTTATGTTATTTTATTTTAGTTTGCACTTTGATCATTTATTGGATTTTTATTTGTTTATATCTTTTAATAAACGGTTGGAGAAAATCAAGGAGGCATAGGTTACATTTGTTTTATTTCTTGCCTTTTATTTGCCATTCTCCTTAATTACCTCCTCTAGCTATGCATTTTATTTTCTTTAAGCCGTGAAAACTTCAAATTCACTTCATTTGTCATTTGCGTGCAAACAAAGAAAAATATCTATTCAAGATCTCATGGCTCCTTTCTTGGAAATCAAGTAATACCCTTTTAATTTCCTAGCCATTCATCTCCTTATCTCTAGCCGTTCAAATATTTTGTTAACCTAGCCGCCATTTAAATTTTTCATGTGAAAATTTATCCTCATTTCTTATTTGCGTGAGAAAAAATACTAGATCTAAATCCATGGCTTCCTCCTTCTTTTCCTCTTTTCTATTTTTCTTTATCTTTTGTTTCCTTCATGCCTATCTCGGCCTCACCATTATAGCTGACCACTGCACCATCTCCACCACCACCATCTATGGCCGTGACCACCATCAATACAACATCACCAAAACATTGACCAAACCTAGCCATGCATTGATCACCTTGCTTTGATGTATCAAGGTTATGTCATTTTATTTCATATCTTTTCATTGTTGTAATCTCTATTCTTTGTATTTAATCATGTTCTTATGTTTGTGATATTTGATTGCCTATTTTGTTATGTACATGATGTGGATTTTGGCTCTCTTTCACTCAAGTTTGCATCTTTCTTTATTTTATCAAAAATTTATGTCCATTTGATCCATATTGTTCATTGTTTGATTCATAATCTCATATGTTGAATTTTACACTTATGCTTGAGTAATTGTTAGTATACAAGATTTGGATCCGATTCTTCATCCACTCAAAAGAATATAGTAGTGCTTTGTCATGACTTTTCGTGCTTTGCGATGTTTAGATTTGGGTTTTAATTTCAATCCTAGCTTAAAAAGGTGAGCTATTCACTCTAGATAATACGTACTTATACAATTGTGAAATGGTGACAAGTGAATTGTAGAAATTAATATGCTATGTTCATACCTGCCTGTTATATGTTTATATATATATATATTAAATGTTGTTTATATACCGGTTACATCATATGATATGATATTGTATGTTATACTGTTATTTTATTTCTTGTTTATCACAGTGCAAGTTCCCTATCACTATGGGTTGAAATGATACATACCCGAAAGGACTATAGAATAAGAAAAAAAATCATTATGGGCCAAAATGATAGGCTCGAGTGATTTTTATTGTATTTATTTTACTTAGGATTGCGGGTTTGAAATGATAGAACCCGGATTTTTCTTTTTAAATTACGGATTGAAATGAAACATATCCGTATTACTTGACCTATGTTAGAAAATTTTATACAGGACCATGGATAAATTTTTATCATAATTCTCTAAAATTATTAAGTATTTTGAATTTTAAACATATCGAATTTTGATTAAAAAGTTGATTTAATGATTTGAATACAAAGAGATATTTAGATATTGGTTCCTATAAGTTAAAATCATAAGTTAATTGATATCCAAATGAATATTTTTGAAGCGTGAAATGTGATTTTTATAAGTTAAATTGGCTAAAAATTGAAATTTTAGTGTAGTTGAAATATACAATGTTTTGGAAAATTATAATTGAATGAATAGACTTATAAACGCCACAACTTTGAAATGAATATTATTTGACATTGAATTTAAATGGTTAAATGAATATTGTTTGGAAGATATTAACATTGAATTTAAATGGTCTAAATAAATATGTTTCAAAGCGTTTGGTTTCAGAGTTGCCATAACTTGGAAGTAATTTGGCTTTGGAAATGAATTTATTTGAAATTGTATTTAAATAAGAATTGTATTTAAAAATATAAATTTAAACTTATTGAAATTGAAGATTTAAGAATATGACTTTATAAAGTGGTTTGATTTAAGACGATTTAAAGGAATATTTCAAGTTTAATAAATTGAAAGATATATTCGGTGACTTGACATTTGGGTTTTATTTTAAATAATGTATTGATTTGGTTTTGGAATTTAAATGAGATACCATTACTTCGAATTTTGAAATGGATATGATATTTTGGTTTTAAAGTATAAATGATTTTGAAATAAATATCCATGGGTTATAATAACATTGGGTTGTTAAAGAGAACGGGATCGAAAGTTTTCATACTCTTTGCCAACCCCGAAAACCACTTTAACAACCGTGTACGTGGTGGAGATTCCAGAATGATGTAGGATGGTGGCGGCGTTCCTTTAAGGTATATACGTGGACTCGACTACCATGAGTTGGCATAAGGTAGCTAAAACATGAGCGCTAACGGGTCCGTGAGGTAGCCCCTCTTATCGGACACACTCCGTCGACATTATATTTGACTTTGAGATTGATATGGTGGCCACTTTTGATTTTTGATTTTGGGGATGTGGCTTGAGGTGGGCGGTAGCTGCGCGCTAGGCTTCCCCACCAACCCGGATGCATAATTGGTATATCTACCCTGGCGTTGCCTAGTTGTGCCGTGTCGCCTACCCTATAGAGCCATGTAAGAATTTGGTTCTCCCATAGCCCGTGGAATATTTAGGGTAGCCTCCAGATCTAGAGGTACATTGATACTGGATGGACTACTGGGACTATTACATGTTAAGGGCTATATGGTTAACCACTTAACGCTATTTAAAAGTAAGTTTATTTTATTGTAGACATTATTATAATAGCAAAATATTACTACGTAGTAAATAGTTTAGCGGATCTTTAGAGGATGGGCTGTCCCAAGCATCCTTTAAGTTACTTGTACCATATATTACAGTTCAGTTGAGTTGGTTTACATTGGACAAGTATGTATGTCCTGACTCGAGTGTTTTGTGTTTTGCTTTACGCTCGGGTCAGACTGAGTGATACATCATTTGAGACTCACCTTCGGAGTTGGAGCTTTGCTTGAAGATCCAGCTATTTATTTCATTTCGGTTATCCTGTTGATTCTAGTTATTCAGTTGATTCTAGCATTGTATCTAGCTTTGTACTTTATTTATCATATTGAGACTTCTGTTGTAGCTTGTTTCGCTCTAATGTATTTATATAGTAGCTTCATGAACTACTATCTCTTTTCTCCGTTGCGCTTTATTACTCTATGTATGTGATCTGTGATTATTTATTTATTGTTTATGCCGTGTTTTGCCAAATTTAAATTAACAATTGGTTATTTTGAGCTATTCAAGTTAGGCATGTGTGGTTTTATTGCTGATTTGAATGGTTCAAAATAGCGGGTCGTTACAGCACTGAGGATCCACCATGATCCCATGCTACACAAGATCGGAGCTACCCCTTACCAGATAGTCCGAATAAGATCACCCCATGGTTGGGATCAGCAACCGCCCACACAGCCGAATAAAAGGGACCTCTAGACAAGGATGACCTTATCCAAATTGGTTGCTAGCCACTTAGCCTTGTGTGCACCTCCTCTATTTTATCCATTCCCGGTTGAAAAGGCTCAAGGCTATATGTTACCTTTTTAGCACATATTCACTTAGAATGCTCATCGTCCTCCTGACAATCTTCCGATAGCATTTGTCCATACAAGTCCGTTCCGGGTTTGAACGGAACCGAAGGCACTACTCCTACTACATCCATTTTGGAATCACCCTCGGGATTAGTAGCGATTAGCCGTTGCACTTCACTACTCCATCTTCGACTCTAAGCTCTTGTCTTCCTCACGAAAATGTTCAAACTGGATCGAAGTGGTTTTTTGAAATTAGTCCCGATCCTAGTCTCTTCGAAACGATCAGCGCATTGGCCAATATTGATAGTTGGTTATTTGACTATCATATAACATTCACAAATAACCATCAGACTTTAAATAATTTCCCAAATTATGTACTTAGTTCAAAACACCTTTGCAAGATATATTTCCACACTTCAACCCTTTGAAAATAGTTTTAAAATCACTTTTCTCTCGTAGAATAAATTTCCACCCAATTGTTTTATTTCCAGTGAAAATCCCCAAGTCTTAATACTTAGATTTTAAAATAATTTAAATCACTTTATCCAAAAATATATTCTTTAAAACATTTAAATTAAAAACCCCTTAAAACACTTTATTCAAAATAATAGTTATGAAACTCTATACTAGATTTCCAAGTAAAACTTAAGCCACAAACCATTTTAAAAATAAATAAAAGTTTTATATAAGTACAAATATTAAAAAAATCTCTTTAAAAAAATATACAAATTTAACATTTAAATAATTACTACTAAAATAAATTTGAATAATACCTACTTTAAAATTATACAACAATTAAAAATAATAATTTTTTTAAAACATTTTTTTTAAATAAATTTTTAAAACCTTAATCTTATAAGTAAAAACTCTCCTTTAAAATATACTTGGCTTTCTAGGGAAATACACCTCTCATTACCACAACTTTAAAAAATAAACCACTATTTATTTTTAAACAAATCACCACTCCTTATAAATTCCCATCCTGAATTTATACCTCCAAATTATCTCTGATAATTATTTCACTTTATTTATAAATCCCGTTTATAAATTCCATAATCTCCTTCTCCTTTATTCATAGTTTATCACATAGTCGGTTTTTAATTTGATTCCCAAAACCAACTCCATTTTAAAATAAATTCCTTAACCAAATTTATTCTAAAACCCATTTATCTCACATTCATACCTTTATTTATGATTTAAATTCTTATTTAAGTTGGAAATTCCAATTTAATACATTATTTCAAATTCTCCTTTTATTTTCCCAAACTCATATCAAATCTTAAATTTTAAAATATATTTCTTCGCACCTTAAGTCCTTATTTTAAATAAAATCCATTTTCCCATTTATTCAAAATCCTTATTTTTGAATTTTGTTATATAGGATTTAAAAAATCAAACCTTTATTCCTTTCCCAAATTCATTCTTTTAACTTATTTGAATTTACTTTAATTATTTTACTTAAATGTTTCCCTTTTTATTTCCTTTAAAAATCCAAACTTCATATATATTTCCATTTTCCTCAAAAACCTATATACATATATATATATATATGCTTGTGGTCAACCAAGCAATAGCATTTAATAATTTCAATTTTCAATATAATCCATCACAGATTTTAAACTAAATCACATTACTGAATATAAAATAAATTTAACATTTGAGGAATCTAGTTGGATCCCTCTAACCTATTTCCAAGCATCCATAGATGTTAGCATAACAATTTAAAATACCAATCCCGCTTCAAGGCGGGATATCGTAGTACAAAAGGGTCATCCGCTATTATGCGGGGTGCATAGGATCTCTTCCGCTATATAATGTGGGAAATCAATCACTCCAATATATATACTATTACATATAATATCACACCCAGTCAATTCAATCATTTAACCAATAATTTAAATTTAACTATTTAAATTTAAATGGAAATTCAAATAGTGAGATTAACTCACCTTTGACCTTTGTTTTGCAATCTGATCCAGACTGGCTTGTCCTTTCACAATTTTGACCTTGTATAATTAATTCACAATTAAATAGTATTTGAATTAATCAAACAATTAATCACCATTTACTTATTTACTTTTAAACTAATAAATTTAATTTTAAACTAATCTTCTATAATAATAATAATTAAATTGATTAACTTAAAATAAACCACTTTAATAAATTATTATTTTAAAATAAACTAGTAAATTAAAATATCTATATCAATATATATTTATTTCATTTTTCTTTTGAAACTACCTACACATATACACTTATAAATAATCTATATCACCATTTAAAATTTCTACTTTCTAAAATCTTATCCATATTCTTTTTTTTCTTCTCAGTTTACCTATATATTAAACATGCATGTATAAATTTCTCCTAGGTATACTTATAATTTTATTTTCTTTTCTCTAAACCACATAATTAGCAATTTACTTTACTGTAAAATCTTTTCATCCTTAATATATATAAATATATTTCGTAGAAACAGAAATTTCCTTCAAAAATTTTAAAACATCAATCATTAACTAAATTAATGCAGAAGAATACCTAGATTAACCCCAAAACGAAATGTCCGCTGCTCCCACAACCTCGTATGCGAAACACCGCACTGGTAGATCACTGAAGCTTAAAGCAAGATAGTGATAAGTTTCGTGATAATGATTAACCATGTGCTTGTCGATAAATCGACTGCATAGGACTTCTTCACAGCTCAAACCTAGCCAGTTTCATCTGGGTGGTGACATCTAAAACAAGGGGAAGTAGGAATTGGAATCTGAAAGAGATAAGATGACAATGAAGAGAGATGATCGCATGAACTTAGCGCTTCAACCTAGCCACTCTTCAATCTGTAGAGTTCTTGTTTGATGTGAATTTTTGTTTGATTATAACAAATATATATATATATATATATCAATTTATATATGTGTTTGCAGATTGTACTATATACATATAGGAATAAATATTCATATTGAATAATAATACAATTGCACAGAATTTATATAATTCAATCGGTATTTTTATTCAATATAATATTTTAATTCAACACTTATACAGTACAAAGTTTTCAGCTCTCTCTATATACATACACTAGTTTATGCATTTCATATTCATATTTTCTCTCACTACAACGCACAACACTGTACACTTGACAAAACCATTAATCTGCATCTATCTGCATTGTCCAGCTCCAGTTCTTGCCATGTCTCCTATGCACTTGTATAATTAGCAACTACAGCAGTAATCTGAAAATAAACAAATTTGAATTTGCAAAAATATAAATTTGTTTTTATTGGTGCCTCGGTTATTTGAGTTGTTCGTCATCATTTACATTTGAATTCATCACACACAAAGTCATGCACATAGATATATACACTCGTATTCCTATCAGGGACAGGTAATCATAAGTGGCTGCAATAATACGTGTACATTTATACAAGTGTGCACTGCCTCGCCAACTCGTATGCGCAGCCAACAAAAGCAAACATACAAATAGTTAATGATTCAACTGGAAAGACAACAACTCACATGTTTGAAACCATAAAAGACTGCAACAGCAACAAACATCATATATAGGACTGCAACAACCAAAGTCAAGGCATCATGAAGCATGCAAGCTCGAGCACAAGATATGGAAACTGCCCAATGTAAATGAACTCGAACCAAGTCCACGAAGCACAAAGACTCCAAGCCTTCAAGCTAAAACTCAAATAAGCAAGTGCAACAGAGAATAGCAGAAATGTATATGTACCAATGATACAAGAGAAGTGAACAACGATGCAACAGCGTGGAAGTGAAACAGTGATGAAGCTGGAAAATGCAAATCAAAACAGAGAGTACAACTCACATGTACACCATGATATCAAGCTCAGTGAAACTCAAGCAAGTGCACAACTAAACCAACATGAATGCAACACAGTGAAGATACCAAATACAAAACATACTAATCACAAATGCACAAACAAGTGCAGACGACCCGAGCTCAATCACACCAATATGCTTGAAGACTACAGCACGACCAAGTATGGAAGTGACTCAAAACAGAGAGCACAATATGAAGACAACAAGTAAGGCTGCAATGCAAAGTTATATCAAACAGTGAACAGTGCAGTAATGGTTATGCAGCAATGCATGGAACAGAGACCAGTAGTGAATTCAACAAACCAATATATAATGAAGACAGTAATTGAAGCCGAGACATCAATGTGTCAAAGACAAGAAGATCAGTTCGAAGTAAAGTGAAGATTACAGTAAAGACCAGTGATGCAAACATGAATCACAATATAATGCAGACCTGAAAAAAATAGTAATGCAAATAGTGAACAAACAGACAACATCAAAACTCTCGAATGCAATGTTAAAGTGGAGTTCAGGTCAAACCAACCAGAGGAGATGGCCAGAGTCGAAGCCCACAGGCCAGAAAATCAAAGCCGTAATTCACTGTGAAGTCGAAGATAACAGAAGATTAAAAATGCAGACCAACTAATCAACAGTGCAGAGATGACCAAGTAATAATTCAAGTGCGTATCTTTGAAAAAGTCAAATCAAAATAAAACAGGAAAGTTTCTGCCGTATTGATCAAGAAAAATCAAACGCTTCAAAATCAAAATCGTGTGTATCAAGTAGTCACAAATATCAGGGAAGCAAGAATTAGGAAAGTATCGAATTGATACGAACAAAAATTCAAGGGGCATCGAAGTACATATAAGAAACATCATCGGCAGTTCCAATATTATCGAGTTCGAATACGAAAAGCACGTAAAGAGAAAACTACATACCGTAGCATACGTTGAACTCGATCAAATCGAAGCAGCAGAGAGAAACTCAAAGAAATAGACGATCGACAAAGAGAGGACCGGAATCAATCATACGCTCGATCAACTATAGGCAGCTATTGTTCTCAAAACCCTAAATTGGATCGAAGGGACAAATCCCTAATTTGGGACAACAATCGCCGCCATTTTTTATTAGAGAAAATCGAAAGAGACTGAGTGAAAGAATAGAAAAGGGGCGGCCGTATAATTTAATTAGGGTTTAGTTTTTAATTTGGGTTTAGTTTTTCAAATATGGTTTAGTTTTAAAATCAAGTGTTTCAATCATTTTTGCTATTATTTTTCTGTACTTTTCGATTTAAATCTTGGTAAATCACCACCTAGGTTTTAGGTTGTGTCAGATTGTCTAGTTAAAATTAGTTCAGTGAGCAGGGTGTGCGAGTTTGCAAAACTCTATAGGCGGGAGCAGGGTGTGCGAGTCTGTTAGAGTGTTTGTAAGCGGGAGACTGTTTAATTCTAATAGAAATTTGAGAATGCAACAGTAGGCAGGGGTTGCCGAAGCTGGGTAATTTTTGTGTGTGATTTACTTTTCAGCATATTTACTTCTCTGCAGTTTGTTTTTGTGCTTAATTCGAGAAAATTTGCTATAACCCTATTCACCCCCCCCCCCCCTCTAGGGTTAATCCAGATCCTACAGTTCCTCGCTTCCATGCCCGTCTCCAAGCAAGAACCAGTCGACATTGATTTTTCTTCTTTTTTAAACAATTATGAAATTGGTTTCCAGAATGTATAAATGGAAAAGGAACACGATTTATTTGGATTTGGATTATTTGAATCTGTATAAGATGGGAGATCTCAGGATTTTGCTCGGCCATGCAATTTTCAAGCAACGGTTTAATTTATTTATTTATTTTCTTTTGTTTCTGTAACGGATCGATATTTTCAACCATTCAAATCCGCACATGTCGGACTTGAATTGTTCAAAATACCGCGTCGTAAATAAATTTTTGGCAAAACTCAGAATATGCAGTAAATAAATCACAGAATCACAGTCACAGATATCAGAAATCTCACAGCGAAATTTAAAAATACTTAGTGGTTCATGAAGCCACTTATAAACAGTCTCAAAAAAAAAAATTACATAGACTTTAATCTCAAATATTTCAGAAAAACATTATATAAACCACGGGTCCGTATATAATTTTCTAGCCTAGGTCAAGTGATACGGATTTATATCATTTCAATCCGCAATTTACAAAACCCCGGGTTCTATCATTTCAAACCCGTAATCCCAAGTTAACAAATCAAATTTAAACAATTAAATAAATATATGGATAATAATTGTCGTTCAGGCCTATCATTTCAGCCTATAACAATCTCAATTTACAGGGAACTTGCAGTGATGATTTAACAGTAAATAAGCATTAAATAATTTAACTGCAACTATATTACAACAGATAAACAACTGATGAGGTGTCAATTTAAAATGGGGTTTAACATCATACGTTATATTACAGACAAATGACATTTAATAAATAATTTACAAATACGCTTGCGATAATTCACAGAAATATAGGTATGTTTGTCTGGTGAGAAATACTCACCTTAAAGCTACAGAAAAATAGATTCAAACAATTGTATCACTTGATAAAGAAACGTACAAACGGCACGATCAGATTTCCGCGGATGCAACGTCTTGATTCAAATCTATAACAAGATCCAAATAAACCAAATACGCGACTTTAAAAATTATGGTCAAAGCAAAAATTTTGAGACAATTGGAACGAATAGAGTAAAAGAAATTTTGGTTCAGCTTTTGCTCGACTGCCTCAACCCACATCCTGACCCCAACTTCATAGACTTGGAAATGCTATTTATTATTATATATATATATATATATATAAATTTTTCCAACGGCATGTCCTACTTATCTAGTTTGAAAATATGAATTTTATGCAAAACTTGCGTCTCTGCCTAGATAAACACGTCTCTGCCAAACTCCAAATCAAAACATGCACACATCATAACATCTCCATATTTTTAAAGTCCTTTCCCTATAGTCACGCCTCCCCTTCAGTTTTCAGATAACACGTCCTCCATGCATAGATGCAAACTATCCCACGCAACTATATGCTTCAAAGCATTGCAGGCCTTCAATTGAAACTCTTTATATTTTATGAACCATGCCTTGCAAAACACGTCCCATTTTGACATTCTATGTCTTCTTTCAAATTTGGAAAGCCTTCTATCAGTTCTACTCAATGATATTACAGGGTTATGCTCGGCAATGGTTTTTCTTTCTTCTTCTTTTTTTTTTTTTTATGGCTATAATAACCTATATCAACTACAGGCACACACGCATGAAATCTCTACAGAATGCAACTAAGCTTGACTTCCTATATGATATGCACGGCAAAACATGGCAACACTATCAGGGGGAAAAGAAAGGCATGTACTTAGTCAAAGATGGCAGAAATATGGAGTGAGAAGTAGCCGAGCAAGGTGAAAAAGAAAGAGAGAAAAAACTGAAGAAGGAAAACAAAAATATAAGGGAGGGAGAAAGAAAACAAAGAGAATACAAAAGAAGAAGAGGAATAGGAATATCACCTGATTGTATGCAAGCTCACGAGAAGAAACAGAGAGAAGATAGTGGAATTTTGTAAATGAGTATGGTGTATGTATATATAGACAAAAAACTTGCGAAATTTAAGGAAGGGGCAAGCGAAAAAAAAATATGTGTGATTTCTTTCCAGTATTCTTTAGTTTGATTTCTAGAAAAATATGCGCGATTTATATTGCCAGATTTGAATGGATAAGGCTTGCATTGTTTGATTAGCAAGGTTTAAATGCAGAGAAGAAACGGCAAGCAATGAATTTATTTTTGTTGACCAGAAAAAACGTAAGAGATAAATGGTAAAGGGAAACGAATATAAGGAGGCAAGCGAAATAATGTTTAATTAATTATGCGTGATTTATTGCCAGATATACGACAAATTTGATTGCAACGTTATATCTCTTTTTTTTTCCCAATTAATAGTTGCGTGCTATTTTTATAGTCTGAGAGATTTATATACAAAGAATCAGCAAGTATTAATTTGCTTTGGATGCTACTTCAAGGACAGATTTGAATGCATGCGTTGATTTTTGTCACGGAGAGAAAATGGTAAAAAATTTAATTTTCCGATTGATTGAATTTTAGAAGGCAAGCAATTATATTTGATTGAGAGGAATGAATGGCAAGTGGAATAAAATTTATTTGTGAAAGTTTTTAAATCAAATCTCTATAAAGAGGCAAATGACAAAGATGTTAAAGGAAATAAATTTCACTGATATGTCACGCGCAAGGAAAGCAAGTTTAATTTCTTTCCAGATGATATTTGCGTGAAAGGGAAGCACGATTTTGAAAACAATATTGGTAGTGGGAATCTCCTTAATCAGTGCATGATTTTAGAGAAACGGATAGGCACGAAATCAATACGTTTTGGTTGGAAATTTCCTAACTGATTTTATTAATCCATATAGATATTGAAATATAATTTTTTTTAAATACGCCAAACTGACGCATTACCATACGCCCAAAAATTTATGCAAAAGTAACATTTTTAATTTATACATTTATATGTTACTTATACCATTACAATGCGTGCCCTTTTTAAATTCGAAATTATCGGTTTATTAATATGCTATAAATTCTTAACATTTATTACTAAATTAAAAAGATAAACTTTGGTTACATCTCTCTCTGATTCTTATTACCATAAAAAGGTGATTTATTATCCAAATGGACCAAATATTACAAATTTTTAAAGCAAGTATATAATCCAATTTTTTTTTATTATTAAAATTCCCATTTAGAGTTATCCTTAAACAAAGTGAAACTTTCATAATTTAGCATTTTGGAAATGATTTGATCAAATTAAAATATATATAAATTGGGAAGTAAATTTTACTGGAAAGAGAAAAATAACGTAAGAGATATGAGTAAAGAGAAAAAAGCATATGAAATAGGCAAGCAGATAGGAGAATGGATACTGCGCATGACTGAGATTTAGGAGAAAATTGTGTTTTGAAAAATGCAAGAATAAATTTTGTTGAATGGAAAAAAATCTATGGAAATCAAATTTTTAAAGTAATGCGTTGAATTTAGAGGCAACATATTTGATTTGAACGCTAGAATATTCCTTCCCTCTAAAAACACATGCCACTGATAAATTTACTCATTTACACTAAGGTCATATTTTTAAGAATGTGTACCATAGCCATAATATTTTATGCCCAAAATATACCGAAATAACGGATTAACATTCTATACGTTTTCTTATATATATATATATATATTATATATATATATATACACACACACGGTATTTATTCCCTAAATTTAGGCGCCCTTTTTAACGCGTAATTACCCAGTTCATTTATACACTAAAAAAAAATTCGAAATTCTGACCGTGCTAAGACTCGAACTCGTGACCTGCCGTGAATAGCCCAGATGTCCTAACCACCTAAGCTATTAATGTTTTCTTAATTAAAACTTGATTTTGCTAGAAATTAAGTTATTTACCATCTTCGACAAAAACCCAAATTTCCAAATTAAAGTTAATTCTTAACCATGTTAAAATTTCAGAGATCTTATTATTTAATTAAAAATTTGGTCAATTGTTTTTATTTTTATTTTTAATCACTTTAATATTTAGATTTTTATATAATAAACCCCAAAGTTTTTAAAATACTTGTTAAAAATTTGGGCTGTTACATTCTCCCCCACTCAGAACTTTTCGTCCTCGAAAAGGAAGATGGTAGGGGAATAGAAACAACTTGAAAGAAAACTAAATTGAAACTTAAATTAGAATCATTAATCTAAACAATAAAAATTCAATTTTAAATTAATCATTGATTTCATCTATTTATACTTAAAATTTTAACATTTATTTATTTACATATTTACTTGTATAATATCCCTACACTTAAAAAAATCATTCATTTTTTTTATCCAAATTTTTACACAAGGTTTTATAACATTCTAATTTAAAATGTTTAATTTTAATCCAAATTTGAAATGGTAATTTAAATTGTTAAAGTAAATTTACCATTTCCCAAAATAAACTAAATTCCCCATTTAGTTTCTTCTTTATTCCAAACTATAATTAAATTTATTTCTCTCAATATATTTTTCTCATCTATGTCTAATATGTTTACACTTATTACAACGTTTTAAATTTATTCTTAGTTCCTTAATATCATTTTATATTAAAAATTATTCCATTACCCTTTAATTTTATTTTCCTCTGTTAATCTTTTTATATTGTATATTATCCAATTACATTGTTAACTTCTGAAAATCAAGGTAGGTTATATTGAAATGAAATTGAGTATTATACAAATAAAACTTTCAAATTCAATTATCTCAAGTTGGAATTATTTATTCAAAATTTTGATTTTTTTTATTGAAATATTCCTCAAGATAAAATTTAAGAATTAAAACCCAAATAAATATATGTACATAATATGTCAAATCAAATTTAAATCATATATATCTATATATTATAAATCAAGTCATATTTAGAGATTCAAATCAATTAAATTCTCAAGGTAACACTGTAGCAAGACTACAGAATGGTCTTTTCACTTCGAAACTCGAAAATGAATGTCGATGATGTTGCTGTCATTACCGAAATTATTTCCTAGCGACAAAGAGAAGAGCACTGATTTTTAAACCTTTAAAATTCTTTGGAAACAAATTTATATTCGAAAATAGTTTAAATAATAATATATCCTTTTAAGACTTTAAACACAAGGTTTGAAACTATCAGAAATTAAATTCTTAAATTCTTGTTTTAAATCCATTTATGTTTCCAAATAAATTTATAACCATGTTTTATAGTTCAATTATTTATATAAGACAAAACCAATGGTTTACAAAACCATAAATAAAATCAAACACTATTATCTCTAAACAACTAGTTAAATTCTGAAAATTATACTTATATATATAATATTAAATTTTTCCCAAATATAGGAATAAATTTTTCAAAACAAGGATAGAGATTCAAATTTGATGGATTTAAATCAAAGAGAATTTTGATTTAAAGATAAATTGGAATCAGAAGATCCGATGACAACATAACAGAACAAGGAACTAGATAAGTTTATATAAATCGCGGGCAACCTTAACCTGGTCAACCGTGACTTAAAGAGTCAGATCGAATGTAGATTTACCATTCGATCCGAAGAGATAGAGTTCGGAATAACCAAAGATACTAGCATCTAAACCGAGGTTAAATATAAATCTTTGGTGAATCAATGCTAATTGTAAAGGAGTTTCACCCCTTTATTAGAATATTGGCGAGACCGCCAATTCACTATAAAGATCATCCTAAGTGGAGTTATGGAATACTCCCGAATTGAAAGAAAATGAATAGTGAGGGACACGAATGAACTTCGGAACCGCAGGGAACGTTCCAAAATTCGAAAAGGAAGAGATTCAAGATCGAATGAAAGTGATTCTGTAAATCAAATTTACCATACATTCTAAGTTTTGCCTAGAGCCAAAGCTCTGATACCAACTGTAACGGCCCGATATTTTCAAGCATTCGCATCCACACATGACGGACTTGAATTGTTCAAAATACCGCGTCGTAAATAAATTTTTAGCAAAACTCAGAATATGCAGTAAATAAATCACAGAATCACAGTCACAGATATCAGAAATCTCGCAGCGGAATTTAAAAATACTTAGTGGTTCATGAAGCCACTTATAAACAGTCTCAAAAAAAAATTACATAGACTTTAATCTCAAATATTTCAGAAAAACATTATATAAACCACGGGTCTGTATATAGTTTTCTAGCCTAGGTCAAGTGATACGGATTTATATCATTTCAATCCGCAATTTACAAAACCCCGGGTTCTATCATTTCAAACCCGCAATCCCAAGTTAACAAATCAAATTTAAACAATTAAATAAATATATGGATAATAATTGTCGTTCAGGCCTATCATTTCAGCCTATAAAGATCTCAATTTACATGGAACTTGCAGTGATGATTTAACAGTAAATAAGCATTAAATAATATAACTGCAACTATATTACAACAGATAAACAACTGATGAGGTGTCAATTTAAAATGGGGTTTAACATCATACGTTATATTACAGACAAATGACATTTAATAAATAATTTACAAATACACTTGCGATAATTCACAGAAATATAGGTATGTTTGTCTGGTGAGAAATACTCACCTTAAAGCTGCAGAAAAATATATTCAAACAATTGTATCACTTGATAAAGAAACGCACAAACGGCACGATCAGATTTCCGTGGATGCAATGTCTTGAATCAAATCTATAACAAGATCCAAATAAACCAAATACGCGACTTTAAAAATTATGGTCAAAGCAAAATTTTTGAGACAATTGGAACGAATAGAGTAAAAGAAATTTTGGTTCAGCTTTTGCTCAACTGCCTCACCCCACATCCCGACCCCAACTTCATAGGCTTGGCAATGCTATTTATTATTATTATATATATATATATATAAATTTTTCCAACGGCATGTCCTACTTATCTAGTTTG
The DNA here is from genome assembly GCA_030765085.1 of Allium cepa. Lineage (NCBI taxonomy): Eukaryota > Viridiplantae > Streptophyta > Magnoliopsida > Asparagales > Amaryllidaceae > Allium > Allium cepa. The sequence goes on from CM060931.1 coordinate 978,740,412, forward strand.
AAAATATGAATTTTATGCAAAACTTGCGTCTCTGCCTAGATAAACACATCTCTGCCAAACTCTAATCAAAACATGCACACATCATAACATCTCCATATTTTTAAAGTCCTTTCCCTATAGTCACACCTCCCCTTCAGTTTTCAGATAACACGTCCTCCATGCATAGATGCAAACTATCCCACGCAACTATATGCTTCAAAGCATTGCAGACCTTCAACTGAAACTCTTTATATTTTATGAACCATGCCTTGCAAAACACGTCCCATTTTGACATTCTATGTCTTCTTTCAAATTTGGAAAGCCTTCTATCAGTTCTACTCAATGATATTACAGGGTTATGCTCGGCAATGGTCTTTCTTTCTTCTTTTTTTTTCTTTTTTTTTTATGGCTATAACAACCTATATCAACTACAGGCACACACGCATGAAATCTCTACAGAATGCAACTAAGCTTGACTTCCTATATGATATGCACGGCAAAACATGGCAACACTATCAGGGGGAAAAGAAAGGCATGTACTTAGTCAAAGATGGCAGAAATATGGAATGAGAAGTAGACGAGCAAGGTGAAAAAGAAAGAGAAAAAAAACTGAAGAAGGAAAACAAAAATATAAGGGAGGGAGAAAGAAAACAGAGAGAATACAAAAGAAGAAGAGGAATAGAAATATTACCTGATTGTATGCAAGCTCACGAGAAGAAACAGAGAGAAGATAGTGGAATTTTGTAACTGAGTATGGTGTATGTATATATAGATAAACAACTTGCGAAATTTAAGGAAGGGGCAAGCGTAAAAAAAATATGTGTGATTTCTTTCCAGTTTTCTTTAGTTTGATTTCTAGAAAAATATGCGCGATTTATATTGCCAGATTTGAATGGATAAGGCTTACATTGTTTGATTAGCAAGGTTTAAATGCAGAGAAGAAACGGCAAGCAATGAATTTATTTTTGTTGACCAGAAAAAACGTAAGAGATAAATGGTAAAGGGAAACGAATATAAGGAGGCAAGCGAAATAATGTTTACCTAATTATGCGTGATTTATTGCCAGATATACGAAAAATTTGATTGCAATGTTATATCTCTTTTTTTCCCAATTAATAGTTGCGTGCTATTTTTATAGTCTGAGAGATTTATATACAAAGAATCAGCAAGTATTAATTTGTTTTGGATGCTACTTCAAGGACGGATTTGAATGCATGCGTTGATTTATGTCACGAAGAGAAAATGGTAAGAAATTTAATTTTCCGATTGATTGAATTTTAGAAGGCAAGCAATTATATTTGATTGAGAGGAATGAATGGCAAGTGGAATAAAATTTATTTGTGAAAGTTTTTAAATCAAATCTCTATAAAGAGGCAAATGACAAAGATGTTAAAGGAAATAAATTTCACTGATATGTCACGCGCAAGGAAAGCAAGTTTAATTTCTTTCCAGATGATATTTGCGTGAAAGGGAAGCACGATTTTGAAAACAATATTGGTAGTGGGAATCTCCTTAATCAGTGCATGATTTTAGAGAAACGGATAGGCACGAAATCAATACGTTTTGGTTGGAAATCTCCTAACTGATTTTATTAATCCATATAGATATTGAAATATAATTTTTTTTAAATACGCCAAACTGACGCATTACCATACGCCCAAAAATTTATGCAAAAGTAACATTTTTAATTTATACGTTTATACGTTACTTATACCATTACAATGCGTGCCCTTTTTTAATTCGAAATTATCGGTTTATTAATATGCTATAAATTCTTAACATTTATTACTAAATTAAAAAGATAAACTTTGATTACATCTCTCTCTGATTCTTATTACCATAAAAAGGCGATTTATTATCCAAATGGACCAAATATTACAAATTTTTAAAGCAAGTATATAATCCAATTTTTTTTTATTATTAAAATTCCCATTTAGAGTTATCCTTAAACAAAGTGAAACTTTCATAATTTAGCATTTTGGAAATGATTTGATCAAATTAAAATATATATAAATTGGGAAGTAAATTTTACTGGAAAGAGAAAAATAACGTAAGAGATATGAGTAAAGAGAAAAAAGCATATGAAATAGGCAAACAGATAGGAGAATGGATACTGCGCATGACTGAGATTTAGGAGAAAATTGTGTTTTGAAAAATGCAAGAATAAATTTTGTTGAATGGAAAAAAATCTATAGAAATCAAATTTTTAAAGTAATGCGTTGAATTTAGAGGCAACATATTTGATTTGAACGCTAGAATATTCCTTCCCTCTAAAAACACATGCCACTGATAAATTTACTCATTTACACTAAGGTCATAGTTTTAAGAATGTGTACCATAGCCATAATATTTTATGCCCAAAATATACCGAAATTACGGATTAAAATTCTATACGTTTTCTTATATATATATATATATATATATATATATATATATATATATATATATATATATACACGGTATTTATTCCCTAAATTTAGGCGACCTTTTTAACGCGTAATTACCCAGTTCATTTATACACTAAAAAAAAATTCGAAATTCTGACCGTGCTAAGACTCGAACTCGTGACCTGTCGTGAATAGCCCAGATGTCCTAACCACCTAAGCTATTAATGTTTTCTTAATTAAAACTTGATTTTGCTAGAAATTAAGTTATTTACCATCTTCGACAAAAACCCAAATTTTCAAATTAAAGTTAATTCTTAACCATGTCAAAATTTCAGAGATCTTATTATTTAATTAAAAATTTGGTCAATTGTTTTTATTTTTATTTTTAATCACTTTAAAATTTATAATAAACCCCAAAGTTTTTAAAATACAAGTGAAAAATACTTGTTAAAAATTTGGGCTGTTACAGTTTCTGGGTCGATTTGAAAGGAAATGGAAAGGGAATGAAATGATTTCAAATCTGCCGAAGATCTATCTTTTCTCTTCTCTTTCGATGTGGACATCTGTTGCACGATGGAGAAGGCAGTAGACATGTTTTGATATAAGCGTGTTAGAACAAGCCAGCTACAGTTATCATGAGATTAAAGCAAAAAGGTCTGATTTGAAAAGTATTTTAGCTGGTTGACTAGAAATAAAATATATATCAAATTTAAATTCAAATTAATTCGAAACGAACTCTAAAATCTCGTCCTTCTATCGAGGCGTGCCTCCAGGCGTTTATAATATTAAACCCCTATTCCGAACACAACGAAAAAGGTTTTGAGGCCTAGTTCGATCGTAAGGAGAAGATAGCTTTTTGGACCTAGTTATTATATTGAGTTATCGATATAGATTTCAGCGCATTTATATACCATAGGGACTCACGATAACTCCAAACACCACGAAAATTGAATCCAATAACATTACACTATTACAGATCAAATGGAACTGGTTTCATTGAATTCTGAGGCTCTGCCTCGTAAGGCTATTTTTAAATATCGATTTAAACAATATATTTTCAAACTTAACAAAACACTTCCAAATTCGATTTTAACACTTCTATTATCTTAAGTATTATTAATATAGATTTTACAAGACTTCAAATTATTTTTAACAAGCTCAAAACTAAGGATACAATATTTTAACCCATTTCATATTATTAAATTCAATAATATAATTACCAAATAAACAATGATATTTGAAATTCAAGTTAAACTAACTTTCAAATCTTTAAAATCAATTAGATATTCTAATTTCAAATATCCAGAAATTCCGGATCGTCGCTTTCCTCCCCCCTTAAAAGAATTTCATCCCCGAAATTATTAGTTAAGAATAATCGCCCATAACCCGTTCACTATTTTCCAATCCAAACAGTTTTTAATAGCTTTCCAAAACCAAACAGTTTCAACTTCCCAAAACAGTTTTTTATTAAAGACACGTTATCACTTCTACTAGCTTTTCAGAATCTTCCATAGTTTCCAAACAACATTATTTAATCAAAAATTCAAATTCAAATTCAAATTCAAATTTTAAATTGTCAAAATTTTCTAACGCCCTAAATTATTTTCCAGCATCTCCTTTGCACGGCTTGATCCATATGAGTACAAAATGCTGCAACGGGCCCCTTGATTTCAAAAGATAACAAAATGCCATGTGGCTAGACACGAAAACCATCCAATTTCATACAGAAATTTAAATACATACCTTTTTTCAAGCAATTCCATTTATCTTCTAAAATCAAAATCCTGATTTCCTTTCAAACACCTGTATATCCTACTTAGCAATCATATCCACTCACAGATCAAAATCATTTTATTCACTTCTTTTCAAAATTTTCAATATCTATTTCATTCAAGTCCGTATGATGTACACATATTATCCGTACGCAATACCCAATACGATAGCTCACTCGATCACACAATTTCACTTTCGAACTAGCATCTTCCATCCGACTTCCTAGTGCGGACTCAGATCTGGTCCCTTGATCATAAACCGTCATTCTCCTTTCATAGTCCTAAACTACCATAGAGAATTTCATGAATCAACAAATAATCCATATCCAGAGTTTGTCGCCGAAAATCGAGTGAAAAATCCCAACTTGGATCGGTATAATTATCTCAAAATTCTATGCTTTTATTCTAGATCGAATTGCTATGCGAATAAAATAATATACGTACATCCTACATATTTTTCCCCAATTGATTATTAGCACTATGAATTTACTTTTATTCACATTTACTTTTATTTTCCATCCCTTATTCATAATTATCACTCTTATTAAATTTCTATTCAAATATTAACTTAGCATCTCTTTCAATACCAATTTTACTTAAGGACTTCATCTTTCTTTTTCTTAAGTCTATTTTAAATATTCTATAAGCTTTAATATTTATTTTTACTTCATCAATTAAGCATTCACATCTATCTTCATTTAATTTAAATTTTCAACTCCATTCTGAATTCAATTTTATCTTCAATTCTTCATTTATTTCAAAATCAAATTAAATATAGAATTCTATTCACCTTATCTCAAACCCATTTCTTTAATTAAATCCACTTTCTAATTGATTTTTACATCTAAATGGGTTTTATCTCCAAACTTTAATTATTTTTAGTCCATTCGAATAAATCCTACACTTCATTTTACATAATTTAAATCAAGTATCATCCCAACATTCAATTTCATTAATTTAAATCAAGTATCATCCCAACATTCAATTTCATTTCATTTTCTTAGCATTTAAATCACTCAGTTTACTTACTAATTTTAATTTCAATACTTTGTTTTATTTAGTCCAACTTGACTAATTTACCATTTTACACAATTCAAATTAAGTTCACATATTCAGTTTCAATCCTATTTACTTACAAATGCTAATTCATTTGTCTATCCACAATTTTATTTCCAATTTATAACTTTTTATTTAAGCAACCATTTCACTTAGTCTCCTTTGACTTTTCTTCAAATTCACTTTTACTTAACTATATTTAATTACAGTCCAACTCAATTTAAATTTTAAATTCCTATAAGTTTTCCAAATTTATTACATTTGCTATCTTCTTTTAATTCTCTTCAACTAATTAGCTTACCTTCCAACTTATTTCAATTTCACACTTACTTTTATTTAATCCCTTTTCAATTTGAATTTTATTCTAACCGATCTCAAATTCTATCAGAACTCATTTGTATTACAGAGTCTTTTAAACAATTTACTCGATTTTTCAAAATCATTTTTTTGAAATCAATTATGTATGCACATAATTCATTTGCATATTAAATCATCCGTTGAATTTTAAAGCCAAACCCAGTTTTGCAAACAATTCCAATTTAAAATAATTTGGCAGCAATTTCTCCCTTGGACACTCGAAAATGAACAACGATGATGTTGCAGTCATCGCCAAAATAATTTTTCAACGACCGAAGAGAGTTCAATGCTTTTATCTCTTCAAAACCCTTCGAATATTTTTGAATTCCAAATCCCATTAGATATCATATCCAATTCAAAAATATTTCCAAAATGATATTACTATTATTTCTCCAAAACCTTTGAAAATCATTTTGAAACACAAAAGGAATTAAATTTTCAAATTCAAAATCCTTTCTACTCAAATTCAAACATTACTTCGGAATTTTATCTCATTTTAATTATAAATCACATTATAATTCACATTTATAAATTTCATTTGTTAATGAATTTATCTCTATATATTGGGTTATACCATTATTTCCTTAATTCAATTTCCATAACAACAATGATAATAATTTAATATTATCACTTCTTAACAACAAAGCAACCATTACTATAATAATTTACAAAATTATTTCTTTTATATAAAAAAATAATTTGGGCAAAATTATTTCATTTACCCTATTTTAAAATAATACTATGCCAGTTTATCTTGTTTAAGAGTTTAGAAATCCCTATCAATGATATGGCGTACCACGTATCGATTAGAATCTATAGACACTCAACCGATAAGTCAACACAATATAAAAACAATTTTTATATTCACTAACAAATACATGCCCATATCTTTTATTACAATCACACTCATTCTAGAGTACTTACGAACTTAATTCCTAATGAGTAATCCCCAACAGAGCCAAGGTTCACGCTTCACCTCGCTCTGATACCACAATGTAACGACCCGATGTTATCGACGCCCGAAAATTCACATCAATACGTCCACTATATCAAATGCCGAATAATCGAATGCCAGAAAAATGAACCATTAGGGTTAAAGAAGAAGGACGTAGAAGAAGAAATAGAAAACAACATCAGAATCTCACAAACACAGCAGAACAATATATAATAGATAAATGTCTGATCTTTATACAAAAAGAAACTATATCTATTTTAAACATTACATCATCAAAGCACATCAAAATCTAAACAATTATTGGATAGCTATATTACTTTTCCTCACAAAAGATGACTATACAGCTTATACTGCACAACGAAATATACTCCAAGTACGTTGGATACGTCTCGCCATCGAGCTCGTCACTTAAGCTCCACAGCAGTCCATCCAGAGTCTGTATTCTGTAATACTTGGTCTGACTCGAGTATTATAGATAAATAATACCCAAGTCAGTATGGAAAACCAGCATGAGAAAACACACTCAATTGGATTATTAAAGTTTCCAAAGTCCTTTGAAATCAAAGGTATCTCGTAAGACCACGCCACAAATAAACATGTCGGGTTTTTACCTTACGATAACCAAAACATTTCTATCAAATCCTCTGATATTAAATAGTGTCTATATACAAATACTTATTCAAATAGCCGAAATTGCTACATTATTAAATTCCAATAATACTAGGTTCTACAAACAAAACCATAAAGACACGTAGGGAGAATGGGTTTCCATCAATCGCAAGGCTACTAGGGGTACCGCCCATCACAGTACGTGGTCTAGATCACCATACCGAGGATCCACCCTGGTCCCCTGTTACAAAAGACCAGAGCTACCCCTTACTGGATAGTCCGAATAAGATTACCCCATAGTTGGGATCAGCAACCGCATACACAACCGAATAAAAGAGACATCTAGACAGGGATGACCTTACCCTAATTGGTTGCTAGCCACTTAGCCTTATGTGCACCTCCCCATTTTTAGCCATTCCCACTTGATGAGGCTCGAGGCTATGCGTTGCCTTTTTAGCACACATTTACTTAGAATGCTTATCGTCCTCCTGACGATGTTCCGATAGCATTCCTCCATATAAGTCCATTATCGATTCGAACGGAATCGAAGGCACTATTCTTACTACATTCATTTTGGAATCAAACTCAGGATTAGTAGAGATTAGTGCTTGCACTTTACTGCTCCATCTTCGACTTCAAGCTCTTGTCTTCCTCACGAAAAATTTCAAACCAGATCGAAGTAGTTTATGGGAAATTAATCCCGATCCAGTTCTCTTCGATGCATTGGCCAATTCTGATATTCGGTTATTTAACTATCATATAACATTCACAAATAACCATCAGACTTTATATAATTTCCCAAATTATTTATTTATTTCAAAAATCTTTGCAAGATATATTTCCATACTTCAACCTTTTGAAAATAGTTTTCAAATCACTTTTCTCTCGGAGAATAAATTTCCACCCAATTGTTTTATTTCCACTGAAAAACACCAAGTATTAATAATTAGATTTTAAAATAATTTAAATCACTTTATCCAAAATATTTTCTTTAAAACATTTCAACTAAAAAACCCCTTAAAACATTTTATTCAAAATACTAGTTATGAAATTCTATACTAGATTTCCAAGTAAAACTTAAGCCACAAACCATTTTAAAAATAAATAAAAGTTTTATATAAATATAAATATTAGAAAATCTCTTTTACAAACATAATACTAATTTAACCTTTAAATAATTACTACTAAAATAATTTGTATAATAACTACTTTAAAATTATAAAACAATTAAAACTAATAAATTTTTCTAAAACACTTATTTTAAATAAATTTTAAAACCTTAATCTTATACGCAAAAAGTCACCTTTAAAATATACTGGGCTTTCCAAGCAAATACACTTCCCATTACCACTACTTGAAAAAAACAACTATTTATTTTTAAACAAATCACCTTTCCTTATAAATTCCCATTCTGAATTTATACCATTATCCTCTGAAAATCATTTCCCTTTATTTATAAACCCTGTTTATTAATTCTACAATCTCATTCTCCTTTATTCACAGTTTCAACAGTTAGTCGGTTTTTAAATCGATTCCCAAAACCAACTCCATTTTAAAATAAATTCCTTAACCAAATTTATTTTAAAACCCTATTATCTCATATTCATACCTTTATTTATGATTTAAATCCTTATTTAAATCGAAAAGTCTAATTTAATACTTTATTTTGGATTCTCCTTTTATTTTCCCAAACTCATTTCAAATCTTAAATTTTAAAATATATTTCTTCGTACTTTACAAAACAATATTGCTTAAGTCCTTATTTTATATAAAATCCTTTTTCCCATTTATTCAAAATCCTTATTTTTGAATTTTATTATATAGGATTTAAAAAAGCAAACCTTTATTCCTTTCCCAAATTCTTTCTGTTAACTTATTTGAATTAACTATAATTATTTTACTTAAAAAACTCCTTTTTTGTTTCCTTTAAAAATCCAAACTTCATATATATTTCATTTTCCTCGAATACCTATATATACACACACACACACACATTCAACGAAGCCATAGCATTCAATAATTTCAATTCTCAATATAATTAATATCATCCATCATAGATTATCACTTAAATCACATTACTGAATATAAAATAAATTTAACATTTAAGGAATCCAGTTGGTTCCCTCCAAACTGTTTCCCTACATCCACAGATATTTGCACAACAATTTAAAATACCAATCCCACTTCAATGCGAAATATTACGGTATAAAGGGTCATCCGCTATTATGGGGTGCATAGGGTCTCATTCGCTATATAATGCGCGAAATCAATCACTCCGATATATATATACACTATTATGTATATATACTATTATATATAATATCACATCCAGTCAATTCAATCATTCAACCAATAATCGAAATTTAAGTGTTTAAATTTAAATGGAAATCCAAATGAGTGAGATTAACTCACCTTTGACCTTTGTTTTGCAATCTGATCCAGACTGGCTTGTTTTTCACGATTTTGACCTTGTATGAATATATAATGATTTACTACTATTTGAATTAATCAAACAATTAATCACCATTTACTTATTTACTTTTAAACTAATAAAATTAATTTAAACATCTTCCTATGATAATAGTAATTAAATAGATAAACTTACAAATAAATCACCTTAATAAATTATTATTTTAAAATAAACTAGTAAATTAAAATATCTATATGTATATTTATTTATTTCACTTTTCTTTTGAAACTACATGCACATATATTCTTATTAAATAATCTATATTACCATTTAAAATTTCTACTTTCTAAAATCTTATCCGTATTTTTTTTCTTCTTCTTAGTTTTACCTATATATTAAGCATGCATGTACAAATTTCTCCTATGTATACTTATATTTTTATTTTATTTTCTGTAAGCCACATAATTAGAAATTTACTTTACTGCAAATTCTTTTCAACCTTAATATATGTAAATATATTTCGTACAAACAAAAATTTCCTTCAAAATTTTTAAAATATCAATCGTTAACTATATTAAAGCAGAAGAAAACCAGTTTAACCCCAAAATGAAACGTCCGCTGCTCCCCACAACTGTGACGACCCGGAATTTTGAGCGATATCAATTTAATAATCTTTGATAATAATTAAATTGATTTGATCATTTTATATTATAAATTGACAAGTTAAATTTATTTTAAAGATTGATAATAATAATTTGTTAATATCTATTAATATTTTTCTTTGTAACATAAATAGGCAAGATTAAATTCTTTTGAAAGTTTATAATAATTTGATTTGGAAATATTTATTTTGGTAAATAAGAAGTTCTAATATAATAAAACTTTATATTCAAATTGTAATATATATATATAAATGTATATATTGTGATTTGAATTTGTTTTAAAATTTAATATGGAAATTTACAAATTTAATGTTAGTATGTTTTTCTATTTGAAATATGTATATATATTTGTATATATATTTGAAATAGGAAAAAATTTATTAATTTAAATTTAACAAGAGTTTTACAAACTTTAATATATATATATATATATATATATATATATATATATATATATATAGTTTTGTAAATTGAAATGTTAATTTGATTTAATGTCTTTGAAGTGATATTTGAAATTTAAATTTTAAATAATAAAGTTAATTTCTTATTTTATAAACATATATTTTAGCTTTCTTTTTTAATAAGATAAAATTGTTTTAAAAATTAACATAAGAAGTTAAAATCAATTTTCAAGCTTATAAACATATCTTATAAATCAAAATATAAGTTATTTAAATTTACATGAATATTTATTAAAAAGGTAAATACATATTTCTATATTACATAATTACATATACATAGCTTAATAATTATAAAACAAAAGGAAATAACATTTAAAAGAAAAACATTAATAAAACAATTAGAACACTTGTTAATTAGATAAAGTATGCTAATGACACTTGTGAAGTATATTGCATATAACATGACAAATGTCTTTTTCACTTATAATAATAAAATTTAAAATTTATAGAATATGAGAAGGAATTTACTTTTAATTTTCAGCTAAGAAATCACTTTCTTCTTTCTAGCAAAAATACAAAACAGATCAAGAAAAAAAATTGCAAATCAAAAACAAATCAAAGATGAATACAAACTATAAATCTGGAAAATGCAAATGCAAGATCACCATCAAAATTATCATCCAACTCAGAAATCAACTGCAAGTAAAACTTCAACAAATCTGGAAATTCAAACGTGCAAGAGCTGGAATCAAATATTCAACATGCAAATAAAATTGAAAGCCTGGAAAACAGTTTTATTATCTACTCTCTGTTCTTTGCTAATTAGGTGAGTAAAACGAATTTTTTTTAAAAACAGTTTTAACTTGATTTCATCTTTGTTTTATGTATGAAAATTTTATGTTTTTCTGAATTCTTGGATCTGAATGAGTGCATGCATGTGTGAAAGTGATGAATGACTATATGAACTCTGTTGTGACATTTTCTGGTTTGATTCTCTTTAAAATTCAAAATCTTAGTGCTGAATAACAATTAGTTATTGGTTTGTGAATGAAAGAAGTCTGAAATCATGTAACATAACTCTTAAAAATAATGACAGGAATTTAAAAGCGAAAACTTGCTCGAAATTTTCAAATTTGCAGTAGAAATCAAATTGGGCCAAAATTTTATGAATTAAATTTGTAGCTTCGATTACATGGTTGGAATAAGGATGGAAAATGATGATTTTTAGTACTTGAATCACAATTTTTAATATGGGAATTTGTGTGTATTTTGGGATTTACTGTTTTGGGTATTTTTGACAAATCACGGCAAACCACGGCGAGGTGGACATTGCCGTTGAACTCGAAGGTCGAGGGGGGGGGTCTCGTGTTCATGCAAAATTTCTTCTAGAATTTTTAGTCAAGTGTGATGATTGTAGATTGAGGAAGTAGGGTTTGATGCGCTGTAGAAGACATAGTTGTTCAGTTTGAATTCTCGGCATCATAAAGCAACCGAAGCCGATCGCGAGCATCACCGTGGATTGAGAGAATCATGATGAAGCTTTGGTGATACCAGTGGATCTTCACGAGGTGTGAGATGCCGTGGAGGTTGACATTTCTGGTGATGTGGTTCGAACAGTTTTGGGCGTAGGGCAAAATTTCGATTTTTAATCGTTTTGGGTTTACTGAGTTTCGAATATGGACTTTGGGGACGAGAGCGACTTGGAGAAGTAAAGCATGGAGTTCGTCGACGTTGTGCACGTTAACGTGCACGGTGGTGAAGTATCAGTTGATGTTGGGTTGAATTGGAGAAGAAGAGGTAGGGGACTCGAAGTTTATCTCGTGTTTGTTGCGGATAGGACTCGATGCAGGATGTGGGAAGGGGAACTCGAGGTGTTTTATTGATTTACTCGGGATGTTACTGGGTTTTTTGAGTGGTTTACTCGAGTATTTAGGTATTCAGGCTTTAGTACAAAAGTTAGATATGATTAATACAAAGAATATTTATTTTTAGAAATAAAGTCTTTAAAACAAAGGTTGAACAAGTTTCAAATTAAAATTGTTTCGAAGTTATGTTTTAAAACAAGTTTATATATTTTAAAATATGGAGTTTTAAAATAAAATGAGTGGAATTTAAAATAAAGTTTGTATTTAAACTTTAATAAATAAATTTGGGAAGGTTTTTAAGACTTAAAAGTTCAAATCTTAAAATATGATTAAATTATAATTGATTTCCAAATATTATATTTAATGAAGTTTAATGATTTAGAATTTGATAATCAATTGTAATAAAGATTATCTTTAGTAAGTTTGAATTTGATTTATTTAAAGATAATTAAATTTGTAAAGATAATTGAGATAATCAAATCATTTTTAATTATCAAGTTTTATTGTTCATAAATGATTTAACTAAGATGATGTTTTCTAAATCAAGAACCATTATTATATAAGAAGTTAAGAATCATTTAATCAATTTTAAATGAGTAAGTTAAATAGTTAATTAAGTAATTAACTTGAGATTAATTAAGATAGTCATTTTGGATTAATCTAATATAGTTACTTTGGAAGTAATTAAAGTAATTAAGTGGTTAATTACTAAAGGTAATAAAATAAAGGATAATTACTTTATTAAAAGTAATTAAGTAAATGTGATTAAGGAATAATCACTTTAGTTATTAATTAAAGAATTAATTAATAATTAGTTAAAGGTTTAAATTATTTGATTAATGATTAATTAATAAAAGTATTAAGAGTAATTAATTAAGTGATTAATTACTTGTTAAAGTAATTAATTAAGAAAGGATTTTAATTAATGAAGTAATCATTAATTAATATAAATAATTAATTAATTGTTAATTAGTAATTGAAGAATAATTAATTTATAATTTAGTTTTAATTACTAAATGTAATTAAAGTAATTAATCAAAGGTGATTAATTAAAAAGTAATTAATTAAGTATGATTAATTAAGAGTAATTAATCAAGTGTGATTAATTAAAAATAATTAATCAAGTAAAATTAATTAAAGGTAATTAAGAAATAATTACCAGAATAAGTAGAGGATAATTAATCAAGGTTGATTAATTTAGAAAGTAATTAAGAGGTAATTACTTAGTATATTTTGGAAGTAATTAATCAGGATGATTAATTAATATGGTAATTAAGTAAGAATTACTTAAAGTAATTAAGTGATAATTAATCAGGGAAGATTAATTGAAATGGAATTAAGTAATGTGAGTTAATTAATTAATTTGTAATTAATTAATGAATAAAGAAGTTGGATTGAGGATAATCCAAGTATTTAATTAAGGATTAATTTAATTTAAGGATTAATTAAATTAATCAAGTTTGAAATCAAACTTGTTTATGAATGATTAATGATTGGATGATATATATCATTGGATGAGTTAATGATATTGGTTGTTGTGGATGACATTGATTGATGGGTGATGATGTGGATATGCTGATTATGATATATATGCTGGTTTGTGATATGTATGGATGTATGTGATAATAGATGATTGTCTATCTGTGTAATATGAATACATCCATTTATGTTAAGTGATATTTCTAAATATCTGTTGTTTAAATCCCTTAAGTATAACTTGGACATTAAAATGCCGTTTGGTTTCTATGAGACCGGGATCGGGTTTCCATATTTAGAATCCGAAAACCACATCGATTCCAATTAAACGTAGGTCGTTAATCCAAGTGGAGCAAGTGAAGACTCGAGGTGTAAGGGCTATACGTCAGTATAACTCTGTGGGTGATTCCGTAATGAGTTTGATGGAATAGTGCTTATAGATTCGAGATGGAGATTTAGAGTGCAAGGGCTATGGTCGTTGACTCTGAGGGTGATTCCAAAATGAGTGCAACGAGATAGTGCCTTCGGTTTCGTTCGAACCCGGAACGAACTTGTATGGATTGAATGCTTTCAGCACATCGTCAGGCGGACGATGAGCATTCTAAGATAATTGGTCCTATAAAGGTAATCGCAGCCTCAAGCTTCATCAACCGGGAATGGCTAAAACAGGGGAGGTGCAGCAAGGCTTCGTGGGTCGCTCCCACTGGAGAGCGAGATACATCCCTGTCTAGATGTTCCTTTTTATTTCGGCTTTGTGGGCCGTTGGAACTGTAGCCAACTGCGGGGTGGTCTTGTTCGAGACTGTTCAGTAAGGAATGGTTCCGGCCTTGTGTTGCAGGGGATGAAGGGAGTAATCCTCGGTGCGGTGATCTAGGCCACGTACTGTGACGGGCGGTACCCCAGTAGCCCTACCATTGATGGAACCCCATTTTCCCTACGAGACCCTACGGTTTTGTTTGTATTACCAACTTTTGTGGCTAGTAGCTGGAATTTAATAGATGTAACAATTTCGGCTATTTTCATATTTACTTGAAAACCCTAGACACTATTATAATATCACTGGATTTCCTATCAAATGTTTTGGTTAGCGTAAGGTAAAAACTTTTCCATGTTTATGTGTGGGAAGTCTTACGTGATACCTTTCTTTTCAAAGGTTTTTCTAAATTTAAGCAATCTTAAACTGTTTACTCACACCAGACCCCTATCTGACCCGAGTGTTTATTTTCTGTTTTATTAAACTCTTGGGTACTCATACTATATATGAGTAGTCAAGTGATTCAGGTTATTCCTTAACGAAATCTGGAGGAGCTTTGGAGCAGGAGGCTTCAGCGTGTAGATATATGGTTAAAGTTTCCGCTGTGTTGATATTCTATATGATTGTTCTTGTATTGTATTAGACAGAAATGATATAACTATCTAAATTGAGATGTTTAGTTGTGTACTCTGATGTATATGATACTATGTATATGTTCTATATTATATTTAAATCGTTCCGCTGTGAGATTCTGATGTGTTGTTTTCTTTTTCCTCTCTTTCTTTTCTTCTTCTATCCCTTTCATTCTTAATTAGTGATGCGATTTTCCGGGAGTGGAAAGTTGGGTCGCTACAGTTGGTATCAGAGCATTAGGTTGAGTGTATACCTAGGCTCTGGAGTGGTGTCTATCTTGAGAGAGCGTACTTGTAATTTTTATATATTTATATAACTACCTAATCTGTTAGGTTATCTGTTTGGATTTTCCAACATAGGTTATAAAGGTAGGTAAGGTAGGAATGTGTGGAACACGACTACTATAATTGGAAGAGGTTTATATGTTGTGGTTGGAGTGGTTCTGTCGAGATTGTAGATCTAATACTGTCTCGAATAAGTTGTGTAGATTGGTGAAAGGATTTCTTTGAGTCCAGAGGAAGTCTTTCTCAAGAATTGGAGTATATTCTTGAAGAGTGAGGCTGATTTTCTCTCAAGTGAGCAGGATTTCCAAGAGTTGAGTTGTCCGTTGAGGAGAAGCAAGTGGTGGTATCTTGATAGCTTCAGGCAGAAATAGCTGTGTGATGAGATGTAGTTTCCATAGATGGTTCTGAAGATGTTTCTTTTGGAGCCAGATTTAGATGGTATTGGAAAAGTATTGATGTCTACTGTATTGGAGAGATTCTCTGGATCTCAAGTAAGGGTATCTTATCTGTAATTGAAGTATGAGACTAAGGTCAATAAGTTACCTCATTTCGGACATGTTGTTATCCTTATAAGAAGATAAGTGGTTGGTGTTTGGTTTGGAGCCGAGTTTCTTTGAGGAGATGTCTACTCGTCTCAAGGATTTTTAGATAAATTGGGTGATAATTTTGAGTTTCAAGAAGCTTTTGGTTAAGGAAGATCTTTTGGCTTAGCTGTATTATTAAAGTGAACTTTGGAAGTAGCAGCATGATCTGTTTCTTCAATGATTCAGGAACCTTTGGGATTCTACTATCGGTAGACCAGGCAGATGGTGAAGGCTTATTCTTTTCTTTGGGAAGCTCAGCAAAGCAGGATATCTGTTGGAAGTGATCTATCAGTTTCTGATAGGTAAGTCATTCTGCAAGGGTTTATCTTGATTAGGAAAGCTGTTCTAGTTGGGGAGACAATTCATTGGAATCAGAACTGAGTGGGATCGCAAAAGTGACTTGCGATTAGTTGGGAAATCTTTGAGTATTCTTTGGTTTGAGATTGAGGCATCTCAAGTAGAGGTGGAAGCTATGAAGTAGTCGGAGATTCTGTAGATGTCTTTGAGGGATTCAGAAGTTGACCTGAATCGGAGATTGAGTTTTCTTATCGACTTGGATTTCTAGGAGCATTATTGATGGTTCAACCATATAGTGGGATGACTCTTGGAGCAAGAAGAGTTTGGTGAGGCAGCTCAGGATTTTTGGAGAAGGATTGATCATCTTATTCTAAGTTATGATTCTGTTGGGATGTTTTTACCAAGTGGAATGGTCACTAAGATTTTTATGAGTCGGATGAACTGTGTATGGAGAAAGACTTCGCTTGTGTTCTTCGATAGCATTCTTATCTGCTCTAGATCAGAGTTGTGCAGCAGAAGCGAGTTGGCAATTATTCTGGTATGGGAGCAACCGGATGTTGCAGTATGGGATTTCTACAGGAAACTCAAGTATGAAGAAATTTCTGTATTTGGAAGGTAAGGTTGTCAAGTGCAACTGTTTGGTTATTCCAGATATGAGATGTAGGTTTGAAATCCATTGATACTTGTGGTATAGAGTTGTGTTTTTGGATTTCAGCAAATTTTTTTTTTGGAAAGCCATTTTGTTGAGTAGGATCAGGAGATTTGGTTTAAGTTGGTCTTGTTGTTTCATGGAGAAATCAGCAAGGGTTAGGCTAATTAGGAATATTGGAGGTGACTCAGGGCATCTGAAGAGTTATGCAGTTAAGAATTGAGGAGATTTGGAATGTGAAGTTGGAATTTGGATATTGTTTGAGTTTTATCCAATCAAAGGAGTTATAAGAGTGGGTAAAATTGGAGAGTTCGCTCTGGAGGTATTTTGAGTTTTCCCGTGTTCTCTGAAGATTAGATTTTGGATCTACAGGATTTAATTGCCAGTTTGGATAGCTGGAATTCATTATATTTCACATATCTCTGAGGAATATGTGTATGATTCTTTGAGTGATAGAATCAGTAGTTAAGAAGGATTTGGTAATTGAGCTGGTTTTAAGTTTAGTCTGATGTCTTATTCATATTTGAAGAATCAGATGAGGGAGTTCTTGGTTTTAATAGTGTAGTTACTTAAGATTTGTGGAGCGAGTATTCCAGTGTAGGTATCTGGAAACTCTTGATAATATTAGGAAGTTCTATTCAGAATTTTTCTGAATAGATAAAATTGTTTGTTTGAATTGGTTGAACTGGTTGCTATGATTGATAATGTATGATTGATTGTTTGATTTCTGATAAAAACTTAAATTCTTAAACTGGGTTATTAAATTATCTTTGCTATTAAATTTTGGGGACGAAATTCTCTTAAGGGGGAAGGAATGTGACGACCCGGAATTTTGAGCGATATCAATTTAATGATCTTTGATAATAATTAAATTGATTTGATCATTTTATATTATAAATTGACAAGTTAAATTTATTTTAAAGATTGATAATAATAATTTGTTAATATCTATTAATATTTTTCTTTGCAATATAAATAGGCAAGATTAAATTCTTTTGAAAGTTTATAATAATTTGATTTGGAAATATTTATTTTGGTAAATAAGAAGTTCTAATATAATAAAACTTTATATTCAAATTGTAATATATATATATATACATATAAATGTATATATTGTGATTTGAATTTGTTTTAAAATTTAATATGGAAATTTACAAATTTAATGTTAGTATGTTTTTCTATTTGAAATATGTATATATATTTGTATATATATTTGAAATAGGAAAAAAATTATTAATTTAAATTTAACAAGAGTTTTTCAAACTTTAATATATATATATATATATATATATATAGTTTTGTAAATTGAAATGTTAATTTGATTTAATGTCATTGAAGTGATATTTGAAATTTAAATTTTAAATAATAAAGTTAATTTCTTATTTTATAAACATATATTTTAGCTTTTGTTTTTAATAAGATAAAATTGTTTTAAAAATTTATATAAGAAGTTAAAATCAATTTTTCAAGCTTATAAACATATCTTATAAATCAAAATATAAGTTATTTAAATTTACATGAATATTTATTAAAAAGGTAAATACATATTTCTATATTACATAATTACATATACATAGTTTAATAATTATAAAATAAAAAGAAATAACATTTAAAAGAAAAACATTAATAAAACAATTAGAACACTTGTTAATTACATAAAGTATGCTAATGACACTTGTGAAGTATATTGCATATAACATGACAAATGTCTTTTTCACTTATAATAATAAAATTTAAAATTTATTGAATATGAGAAGGAATTTACTTTTAATTTTCAGCTAAGAAATCACTTTCTTCTTTCTAACAAAAATACAAAACAGATCAAGAAAAAAAATGCAAATCAAAGATGAATACAAACTATAAATCTGGAAAATGCAAATGCAAGATCACCATCAAAATTATCATCCAACTCAAAAATCAACTGCAAGTAAAACTTCAACAAATCTGGAAATTCAAACATGCAAGAGCTGGAATCAAATATTCAACATGCAAATAAAATTGAAAGCCTAGAAAACAGTTTTCTTATCTACTCTCTGTTCTTTGCTAATTAGGTGAGTAAAACGAATTTTTTTTTAAAACAGTTTTAACTCGATTTCATCTTTGTTTTATGTATGAAAATTTTATGTTTTTCTGAATTCTTGGATCTGAATGAGTGCATGCATGTGTGAAAGTGATGAATGACTATATGAACTCTGCTGTGACATTTTCTGGTTTAATTCTCTTTAAAATTCAAAATCTTAGTGCTGAATAACAATTAGTTATTGGTTTGTGAATGAAAGAAGTCTGAAATCATGTAACATAACTCTTAAAAATAATGACAGGAATTTAAAAGCGAAAAATTGCTCGAAATTTTCAAATTTGCAGTAGAAATCAAATTGGGTCAAAAATTTTATGAATTAAATTTGTAGCTTTGATTACATGGTTGGAATAAGGATGGAAAATGATGATTTTTAGTACTTGAATCACAATTTTTAATGTGGGAATTTGTGTGTATTTTGGGATTTACTGTTTTGGGTATTTTTGACAAATCACGGCAAATCACGGCGAGGTGGACATTGCCGTTGAACTCGAAGGTCGAGGGGGTGTCCCGTGTTCATGCAAAAATGCTTCTAGAATTTTTAGTCAAGTGTGATGATTGTAGATTGAGGAAGTAGGGTTTGATGCGCTGTAGAAGACATAGTTGTTCAGTTTGAATTCTCGGCATCATAAAGCAACCGAAGCCGATCGCGAGCATCACCGTGGATTGAGAAAATCATGATGAAGCTTTGGTGATACCAGCGGATCATCACGAGGTGTGAGATGCCGTGGAGGTTGACATTTCTGGTGTTATGGTTCGAATAGTTTTGGGCGTAGGGCAAAATTTTGATTTTTAATCGTTTTGGGTTTACTGAGTTTCGAATATGGACTTTGGGGACGAGAGCGACTTGGAGAAGTAAAGCATGGAGTTCGTCGACGTTGTGCACGTTAACGTGCACGGTGGTGAAGTATCAGTTGATGTTGGGTTGAATTGGAGAAGAAGAGGTAGGGGACTCGAAGTTTATCTCGTGTTTGTTGCGGATAGGACTCGAAGCAGGATGTGGGAAGGGGAACTCGAGGTGTTTTATTGATTTACTCGGGATGTTACTGGGTTTTTTGAGTGGTTTACTCGAGTATTTAGGTATTCAGGCTTTAGTACAAAAGTTAGATATGATTAATACAAAGAATATTTATTTTTAGAAATAAAGTCTTTAAAACGAAGGTTGAACAAGTTTCAAATTAAAATTGTTTCGAAGTTATGTTTTAAAACAAGTTTATATATTTTAAAATATGGAGTTTTAAAATAAAATTAGTGGATTTTAAAATAAAGTTTGTATTTAAACTTTAATAAATAAATTTGGGAAGGTTTTTAAGATTTAAAAGTTCAAATCTTAAAATATGATTAAATTATAATTGATTTCCAAATATTATATTTAATGAAGTTTGATGATTTAGAATTTGATAATCAATTATAATAAAGATTAACTTTAGTAAGTTTGAATTTGATTTATTTAAAGATAATTAAATTTGTAAAGATAATTGAGATAATCAAATCATTTTTAATTATCAAGTTTTATTGTTCATAAATGATTTAATTAAGATGATGTTTTCTAAATCAAGAACCATTATTATATAAGAATTAAGAATCATTTAATTAATTTTAAATGAGTAAGTTAAATAGTTAATTAAGTAATTAACTTGAGATTAATTAAGATAGTCATTTTGGATTAATCTAATATAGTTACTTTGGAAGTAATTAAAGTAATTAAGTGGTTAATTACTAAAGGTAATAAAATAAAGGATAATTACTTTATTAAAAGTAATTAAGTAAATGTGATTAAGGAATAATCCCTTTAGTTATTAATTAAAGAATTAATTAATAATTAGTTAAAGGTTTAAATTATTTGATTAATGATTAATTAATAAAAGTATTAAGAGTAATTAATTAAGTGATTAATTACATGTTAAAGTAATTAATTAAGAAAGGATTTTAATTAATGAAGTAATCATTAATTAATATAAATAATTAATTAATTGTTAATTCATAATTTAAGAATAATTAATTTATAATTTAGTTTTAATTACTAAATGTAATTAAAGTAATTAATCAAAGGTGATTAATTAAAAAGCAATTAATTAAGTATGATTAATTAAGAGTAATTAATCAAGTGTGATTAAATAAAAATAATTAATCATGTAAAATTAATTAAAGGTAATTAAGAAATAATTACCAGAATAAGTAGAGGATAATTAATCAAGGTTTATTAATTTAGAAAGTAATTAAGAGGTAATTACTTAGTATATTTTGGAAGTAATTAATCAGGATGATTAATTAATATGGTAATTAAGTAAGAATTACTTAAAGTAATTAAGTGATAATTAATTAGGGAAGATTAATTGAAATGGAATTAAGTAATGTAAGTTAATTAATTAATTTGTAATTAATTAATGAATAAAGAAGTTGGATTGAGGATAATCCAAGTATTTAATTAAGCATTAATTTAATTTAAGGATTAATTAAATTATTCAAGTTTGAAATCAAACTTGTTTATGAATGATTAATGATTGGATGATATATATCATTGGATGAGTTAATGATATTGGTTGTTATGGATGACATTGATTGATGGGTGATGATGTGGATATGCTGATTATGATATATATGCTGCTTTGTGATATGTATGGATGTATTTGATAATAGATGATTGTCTACCTGTGTAATATGAATACATCCATTTATGTTAAATGATATTTCTAAATATCTATTGTTTAAATCCCTTAGATATAACTTGGACATTAAAATGGCGTTTGGTTTCGATGAGACCGGGATTGGGTTTCCATATTTGGAATCCGAAAACCACATTGATTCCAATTAAACGTAGGTCGTTAATCCAAGTGGAGCAAGTGAAGACTCGAGGTGTAAGGGCTATACGTCAGTATAACTCTGTGGGTGATTCCGTAATGAGTTTGATGAAATAGTGCTTATAGATTCGAGATGGAGATTTAGAGTGCAAGGGCTATGGTCGTTGAATCTGAGGGGATTCCAAAATGAGTGCAACGAGATAGTGCCTTCGGTTTCGTTCGAACCCGGAACGAACTTGTATGGATTGAATGCTTTCAGCACATCGTCAGGCGGACGATGAGCATTCTAAGATAATTGGTCCTATAAAGGTAATCGCAGTCTCAAGCCTCATCAACCGAGAATGGCTAAAACAGGGGAGGTGCAGCAAGGCTTCGTGGGTCGCTCCCACTGGAGAGCGAGATACATCCCTGTCTAGATGTTCCTTTTTATTTCGGCTTTATGGGCGGTTGGAACTGCAGCCAACTGCAGGGTGGTCTTGTTCGGGACTGTTCAGTAAGGAATGGTTCCGGCCTTGTGTTGCAGGGGATGAAGGGAGTAATCCTTGGTACGGTGATCTAGGCCACGTACTGTGACGGGCGGTACCCCTGTAGCCCTGCCATTGATGGAACCCCATTTTCCCTACGAGACCCTACGTTTTTGTTTTTATTACCCACTTTTGTGGCTAGTAGCTGGAATTTAATAGATGTAACAATTTCGGCTATTTTCATATTTACTTGAAAACCCTAGACACTATTATAATATCACTGGATTTCCTATCAAATGTTTTGGTTAGCGTAAGGTAAAAACTTTTCCATGTTTATGTGTGGGAAGTCTTACGTGATACCTTTCTTTTCAAAGGTTTTCTAAAGTTAAGCAATCTTAAACTGTTTACTCACACCAGACCCCTGTCTGACCCGAGTGTTTATTTTCTGTTTTATTAAACTCTTGGATACTCATATTATATATGAGTAGTCAAGTGATTCAGGTTATTCATTAACGAAATTTGGAGGAGCTTTGGAGCAGGAGGCTTTAGCTTGTAGATATATGGTTAAAGTTTCCGCTGTGTTGATATTCTATATGATTGTTCTTATATTGTATTAGACAGAAATGATATAACTATCTAAATTGAGATGTTTAGTTGTGTACTCTGATGTATATGATACTATGTATATGTTCTATATTATATTTAAATCGTTCCGCTGTGAGATTCTGATGTGTTGTTTTCTTTTTCTTCTCTTTCTTTTCTTCTTCTATTCCTTTCATTCTTAATTAGTGATGCGATTTTCCGGGAGTGGAAAGTTGGGTCGCTACAACAACCTCGCATGCAGAACGCTAACCTGGTATACCACTGAAGCTTAAAGATAGATAGTGACTAGTTTCTTGATGATGATTAACCATGAGCTTGTTGATAAATCGACCGCATAAGACTTCTTCGCAGCTCAAACATAAACAGTTTCATTTGGTTGGTAGCATCTGAAACAAGGCAAAGTAGGAATTGGAATCTGAAAAAGATCAGACGATAAGGAAGAGAGATGATCGCATGAACTTTGCGCTTCGACCTAGCCACACTTCGATCCGTACAGTTCCTCGCTTCCATCAACCGTCTCCAAGCAAGAACTAGTCAACATTGAATTTTTCTTTTTTAAACGCTTCTGAAATCGGTTTCTAGAATGGATAAATGGAAAAGGAACGCGATTTATTTGGATTTAGAGGATTTGAATCTGAAGAAGATGGGAAATCTCAAGATTTTGCTCGGCCATGAAATTTTCAAGCAATAGTTTTATTTATTTATTTTCTTTTGTTTCTGGGTTGATTTGAAAAGGAAATGTAAAGGGATGAAATGATTTCAAATCTGCCTAATATTTATTTTATCCCTTCTCTTTCGAAGTGGACATCTATTGCACGATGGAGAAGGCATGAGACACGTTTTGATGTAAGCATTTTAGAACAAGCCAGCTATAGTGATCATGAGATGAAAGGAAAAAGGTCTGATTTGAAAAGTATTTCAACTGGTTGACTAGAATATAAAATTTATATCAAATTTGAATTCAAATTACTTCGAAACGAACCCAAAAATCTCATTCTCATATCGAGGCATGCCGCCAGGTGTTTATAATATCAAACCCCTATTCCGAACACAATGGAAAAGGTTTCAAGGCCTAATTCGATCGTATGGAGAAGATTGCTTTTTCGACCTAGTTATTATATTGAATTATCAATATGGATTTCAGCGCGTTTATATACCATAGGGCCTCACGATAACTCCAAACAACATGAAAATTGAAATTCGACAATGATACACTATTATGGATCCAATGGAACTGGTTTCGTTGAATTCTGAGACTGTGCCACAGAAGGATATTTTTAAATATCGATTTAAACAATATACTTTCAAAACCTAACAAAACATTTCCAAATTCAATTCTAACACTTCTATTCTCTTCAACAAATTATTTTTAAGAAGCTCAAAACTAAAGATACGATACTTCAGCCAATTTCATATTATTAAATTCAATAATATAATTTCCAAATAAACAGTGATATTTTAATTTCAATTAAACTAACTTTCAGATATTTAAAATCAATCAAATATTCTAATTTCAAATATCCAAAATTCTAGATCGTCACAGGAGGGGTCGATATGAACTCGTTTTGGTGGCCAAGTGGAGGAAAGGTCTGATAGGAGGAGAGTGGCATGGAGTTTGAGAACGATGGGTCTTCGGTGATAGGGCGACGTCGCGGAGGTTTAGTGGGGTCGCGATGGAGACGGCAGTGGCGTGGAGTATAGCGTTGGGTGGCGATGACAGGGCGGAGGCTGTAAGGTAAATATTGGATCCTTAATTTAATTTATTAACAAATATATTTACAATGGAAGAAGATTACTGTTTTGTATATAAAAATTGGGAAAATTATATATATAAAGTTTTAAAACAGTAACCAATATATATGCAGTAAGGTAGCAGTCTTATTTATTTTTATTTTTATTTTTTTCTATTTAACCAATATATATATATATATATATACGCGTTTTAAATCTGACGGTTAAATAGACAGTATGGTGATACATACATACATACATACACACACACACACATACATATATATATATATATATTACAAAGCATATTAAAATTGAATGTTTACAAATTCATAAGTGTTCTCCTATGGTTAAATTATTTTGAATATTTTAACCTAATGATAAGTAAGTTTGGAAAATATTCATTTAATTTGTTTATCAGGAATTTAACAGTAAAGTGAAATTAGAATTTTATTAACGCCAGTAGATTTAAGTTTAAAATGAATATTAATGATGATTAATTGTTCGGTAGGTTCGAATATTAATAAATTATACAATGTTTGTACAAGGTCCAAAATCGTGAAGAAAATAGCCGGTTTGGGTCGGATTGCAAAATCAAAGTCAAAGGTGAGTTAATCTCACTCATTCGGATTACCATTTAAATTTAAATAGTTAAATTTAAATTATTGATTATTTGCTTGAATTGATAATTTATTATCAGTTTGGATGTGATATTATATATATATATATATATATATATATTGGACTGATTGATTTCCTGCATTATAGAGCGGATGAGACCCTATGTGCCCCGCCTAATAGCAGATGACACTTTATACCACGATATCCCCCTCAAAGTGGGATTAGTATTTTTATATTGTGCTAACATCTGTGGATGTAGGGAAACGGGTCAAAGGGATCCAGCTAGATTCCTCAAAGTGTTGAATTTATTTTATATTTAGTAATGTGATTTTTGTGATAATCTATGATAGATTATACTGATAATATTTGGGAAATGAAAGTCTTGAACGTTATGGTTTGACTGAATATGTTTTTAGTATATTGAGATATCAAAAATATAAAGAATGGATTCTTTACGGAATTAAAAAGAGAATTTTTAAGTAAAATAATTCAGCTAATTTGGATCAATTAAAGAATGAAATTGGAAAGGAATAAAAGTTCATTTTTGAATTATAATAAATAAATTCCGAGTTCGGGAAAAGAATTTTTTGAATGAATGGAAATAAATGAATTTTAAAATTTAAGTGGTATTATTTATAAATTAAAGAATTTGTTTTTAAATGAAGGATTTAAATAGTTTGGGAAGAAATAAAAGGAGAATTTGAAATATAGTACGGAATTGATATTTTCAGTTTTAAACAAGATTTTAAATCATAATTAAGAAGTAAATAAGGAAGTAAGGGATTTTGAATAAACTTGAATAAATTGAGAAATAATTCTATGAGGAATTAAATTTAGAAAATCTATTTTTAAATCGATTAATTGATTTGAAACAGTAATTTAAAGAGAACGAAGGTATGTAAATTATAAACTGGGTTTACAAATAAAGTGAACTATTTAGCAGTGGACAAATTTGAAACTATAAATTCATGATGGAAATTTATAAAGTGATGGTAATTTGTTTTAAAAATAAAAAGTGGTTTTATTTTTAAAAGTGTGGAAAGAAATTTACGGGATTGAGACGTAAATTAAAGTGGAAATAAATAAAGAAGGATTTATAAATGATTAGATGGTTATATTGGAATGGAAAGTGAAATTTCTTGAAAAGCTAAGTGTATTTTCGAAGGAAGATTTTTAAGTATAAATTTTAAATTTTAAATTGTTTTAAAAGGAGAATGTTTTCTTTTAAGAAGTTTATTGTTTAAATTGTTTTAAGATTTTAAAGTAAATATTTATTAATTTAGATATAAAAGTAATTATTTTAAAGGTTAAATTAGCATTTTTATTTAAAAGATAGTTACTAAATATTTATACTTTCTATAAATGACTTTTATTTTAAAGGTAGCTTCGGCTAAGTTTTAATTGAAATTTTTTATGGAATTTCATAACTATTATTTTGAATTAAGTCTTTTAAATAGTTTTTATTTTAAGTAGTTTTTATTTTAAATATTTTGAAGTATATATTTTTGGATAAAGTGATTTGAAAACTATTTTCAAAAGGTTGAAGTCTAGAAAAATATCTTGCGAACATATTTTGCAATAAATAATTTGAGAAATTATTAAGGCCTGACGGTTGTTTATGGATGTTATATAATAGTTAAATAAATGACTATCGGTGTTGGCTAATGCGCTGATCATTTTGAAGGGACCGAGATTGGGATTGAATTTCCGAAAACCACTACGATTCGGTTTGAACGTTTTCATGAGGAAGGTAAGAGCTTGGAGTCAAAGATCAAGTAGTGAAGTGCAAGAGCTAATCGCTACTAATCCTGAGGGTGATTCCAAAATGGACGTAGTAGGAATTGTGCTTTCGGTTCCATCCAGATCGGAAACGTACTTGTATGGATGAATGCTATCAGAACATCGTCAGGAGGACGATGAGCATTCCTAGTGAGATATGTTCTAAAAAGGTAACGCATAGCCTCGAGCCTCATCAAATGGGAGTGGCTAAAACAGGGGAGGTGCAGCAAGGATAAGTGGCGAGCAACCAATTAGGGTAAGGTCATCCCTGTCTAGATGTTCCTTTTTATTCGTTTGTGTAGGCAGTTGCTGATCTCAACCGCAGGGTGATCTTATTTGGACTATCCAGTAAGTGGTTAGCTCCTGTCTTGTATTGCAGAGGATCGCAGGGGATCCTCGGTACGCTGATCTAGACCAGGTACTGTGACAAGCGGTACCCCAGTAGCCCGACCATTGTATGGAATCTAATCTCCAATAAGCATCTGTACGGTTATGATTGTGCCCAACTACTGGTGGAATGTGAGATGCAAGCATTTCAGCTAGATTCTATTTGACTTTCAATAGACACTATTATAATATTAGACCGATTTGATAAAAATGTTTTGGTTATCGTTTGGTAAAAACCGGCATGTTTATTTGTGGCGTGGTCTTACAAGATGCCTTAGATTTCAAAAAGGATTTTGAAACTTTAATAATCCAATTGAGTGTGTTTTCTCACGCTGGTTTTTCGAACTGACTTGGTTGTTATTTTACTATAATGCTTGGGTCAGAACGAGTATTATAGAGTACAGAATCTGGATGGACTGCTATGGACCTCAGGGGATGTGCTGGATGGTGAGACGTATTACACATATCTGAATTATTTCCGTCGTGTACGGAATGCTGTATATTCAGCTTTATAGGGATAAGTTATCAAAATTGTCCAGTGTTGTGCTTTTGTTGATGTTGTACTCTGATGGTGTATATACAAAACAATTACAGTTCTTTTGTATAAAGATTAGTCAATTATCTATTATATATTATTCCGCTGTGTTTGTGAGATACTGATGTTGTTTTGTTTTTCTCTTCTTCTACCTCCCTCTTCTTTAACCCTAATGGTTTGTATTTCTGTTCACTTTGAGTTGCTATGATGGAGAATAGTGTCGAATCAAGGGTTACGAATTGGTGGGTCATTACAAGAAGCCAGAGTAATTCATGAATAGGATTAAAAAGATTTGGAATTGAATTTTTTTAAATTCCTTTGATTTGAGAATGATTTTCATAGGTTTGGAGAAATAATGGTGATATTATTTAGGAAATATTTTTGAATTAGATATGAAATCTGGTGAGATTTGGAATCAAAAATATTTGAAAATATTTTAAAGAGATAAAAGCACTATACTCATTTCGGTCGTTGGAAAATAATTTCGGTAATGACCGCAGCATCATCGATGTTCATTTTCGAGTTTCCAGGAGAGGAATTACTACCTGAATATTTTAATTTGGAGTTGTTTGGAAAAATGGGTTTGGTTTGTAAATTTAAAGAGGTGAATTGTTATACCAAAGGACTTAGGATAAAATTGATTTCAAAAATGATTTTTAATATTTAAGAAATTGTTAAAAACTATGGAAGTTTAACTAAAAATGTTTATGTATTATAAACCGGTTCGGAAACCTATAAAGTTTAGAAATTTGCATGAAATGGAATTAACTTGTAAAAAGTAAATAAATATAAGTATGACTAGAAAATAATGTGGTGAGTAAACTAATTTGATGACGTAAATTAAAGAGATTAGTAAATGGAATGTAAATAAGTTGGAAAAACCTATATAAGTTTAAAATTTGAATTGAATTGGAATGTAATTAAATCAAGTTAAATAAAAGTGAATTTGTGGAATAGGTCTAATTAGACTAAATGGAATGGCTATTGAAATAAATTTGTGAATGAACAAATGAATTTAACAATTGTAAGCAAATGAATTGGAAATTGAATATTGGAATCAATTTGAATTATATTGAGTAAAGTGGAACTGAAAATTTTAGTTTGAGTGGACTAAAAGAACAAAGTTATAAGAATTAAAATTGATTGTAAATTGAAATAAATTAGTAAATGGAAGATAGTTGATACAAAATTTAGTATTCAAAATTTAAAGATAGATTAGATTTAAACTGAATTGAAATTTAATTTGGAATGAAAATAAATATGAACCAAAGTGGTAAAGTGAAAATAAATATTTAAGTGTGTAAATATTTATCTTGGGCTTAAGAAGAAATGGTGAAATTCTTAAGTAAAATTTAATATTATATAATATTTGAATGAAGATTAAGTAAAGTTGGGTAAAAAGGAAAATTATAGATAAGAGAATGGGAATTGAGATAATGTGAACAAAAGAAAATTGATACACCTAATAATGAATTAAGATAAATTCACGGGACATACGTATATTATTTTATTTGCATAATGATTTGATCGATAGTCGAGCACAGAATTTTGAGATAGTTATATAGATCCTAGTTGGAATTTTTCAATCGATTTCAATGGCGAACCATGCATATGGATTTTTGAGTGATTCTGAAAATTCTCTATCATAGTTATGACTACACAAGAAGAATCACTACTACAAAACAGGTCATTTGCATCGGTTGTTTACCCCCCTTTTGCATCAGTTCAACAACCGATGCATATGCAACCAATGCAACAGGCTTAACATTTTTGCATCAGTTCTGAAACCGATGCGAAAAGGTCCTTTTTGCATCGGTTGTTACTAAGAACTGATGCAAAATATCATGGTTGGTTGCTTGAACACAGCCCCTATGTTGCAACGGTTGTAATGAAAACCGATGCAACAAAGGAACTTGTTGCATCAGTTGTTGTTGAAAACCGATGCAAACTAATCCCTCTATTGTATCGGTTTTTTATAACAACCGATGCAAACTAATCCCTCAGAAACCATTATTACAATACTCAAATAGACTATATATATATATATATTATTGATAATCTTTATATATATATAAAAGAAAAAAACATACACAAAAAATTAAAAGAAAAAAGATTATTTCATTATGATTTAAATACAGAAGCCTCCTTGTTTTCATCTCCAGCATCATCCTAAATATATAAACAATAAGAAAACTTAGTTTACATACAAAATCACAGTCCGACATAATATCAACATTATTCTATGCTCCTCTAAACATCATCGGTCATCCATTGCAGCTCCACCACCCATACTGTCAGCAGTAACCAACAATGACAATACAACTGATCATCTACTTGCCTCGACAACAAGTCACACCTACCATACATTCATCTACAACAACCCAAACAACTTCACTCACCATCTCAACTGCTTACCCCAGCCTCCACAACAATTTGATCATAAACTTCTGACACCACCCACAACTTCAATCATCCCTGACCTAACCAAACCTGTACATCAAATATCCCTCCAAACTCACATCATGCAGAACTGCAATAACTACAGTCTCCATCCATTTCTTACTCCAGCAAGCACGGCATCAACATTCACTGTGAACCTCCTTTGCACCACCTCTGACAACCCTACACTTCCACTCACTATTTTGAAAAATTACCTCCACTCACTGTCTCGACACTGTGAACATATCCATTATAAACTACTGTGAACATCACCATACAATAACTGCATGCATCACCTTCATAACTCCACCTTACTCCAGATCCACCATCCTACCTGTATGCTTAAACCAGCGTACTCCATTGCTTGTTTGAACCATCTACCACTGAGCTACCTAAAAAGTGTGTGATCGTGATGCACGTGCTAATATAGTACACACGGATCGTGTAATATGGAATATAATATAACTGCGGAAATAGATGATAGTAGCAAAGTAAAATAAAAATAGAAAAATCACACCAGAGATTTTTATACTGGTTCGGAGCACCGTCCTACGTCCAGTCCCAGACTTCTATCTGGATTTTCACTATTAACTATCTCGCTTCACCCGGAGGAACAGGTTTACAATACCCGAGCAAACGAATGGGATTTCACGCCTCTAATACACTGAGGACTTCAACACTTGCCTCTTACAACACCGAGGACTTCAACTCTTGCCTCTTACAACACCGAGGACTTCAACACTTGCCTCTTACAACACCGAGGACTTCAACAATGATGAATATAATTGTTTGTTGACGGTATGTGTTCTTGCTAACACAGTTTTGTCACTTGTAGTACAAATTTCCTATAATCTTATCCTCAAAATATGTGAATGATGTTTTGTGAAGATTAAAGAAAGTATATTACTTGTTGAATCAAAAGATATGAACTAATTTCAATGATTAAATAAGCAATTAAAATAATTGAGAGCTTTTAGAATGCAGGAGTAGTAAGATCAGAAATTAGAGTAAAAAGAATATGCTTTCATGTATCTTGAATCAATGATTTAGATGCGTATATATAGAGAAAAATAGTTGTAACTCTTTGTGAACAGTTGCCATTAATAGATATGATCATTTGATGAAAGGTAAGAGATGCAACCATTGGAGAAAGAAGTGTCTTTTGGAAAAGATTGCTCTCTGTTTAAAAACGGTCGACAGGTCAAAAAATGACCAGTAGACGGGATTTCAAATATATAGTCGTTATGTGTATGTGTGCACGTTCATTGTGCATATTACGCAGAAACGGTTGACCGCCTGATTTATGACCGGCCGACCGGTCTCTGTTAATTTTCTCAATGAATGTGCAATGCTTTTGAAACATATATATATCGATTATATTGAGGTGCAAGATTATTTTAGGATAGATTTTCACAAGTTTATCACTATTACAATATCAAATAATCAACCTATAATCTAGAGTACCATATGTAGATCTTTTGTGCCTCTTTATAGCCATGATGTCTTTGTTTTGTCGATCGCCTTTATTTCTTTGTCAGAAATCAAAAACTTCATAGAACTTGTGACTCAACATTCTCCCCCTTTTTGATTGATGACAACATATATCTAAAGTTATGAATCTCCCCCTGAATATGTGTTCTCCCCTTGAGATTTTGTTTGTATTCTTTATATGTGTGTGTGTGTGTGTGTGTGTGTGTGTGTGTGTGTGTGTGTGTATTCCTGCAAATAATTGTTAGCACTTTCTCCCCCTTTGTCATCGACAAAAAGGAATAATAGATAATGGAATAATATAGGAGTATAACAACCAGAATATCCATTTTCCTCTTTTCTTAAGTAGGACCTGCAAAAAATAGAATTAAGTCCATGGTACCCACTTTTTATAGGTTCCTAAGAGTTAGGTCTTAGGAGTCCAAACCCATATGGGCCCGGTATCCCCTTTATATATATAATTATTATTAAGATGCACAGTATTCATGAATTGCTGAATGTATTTGTTCCTAATCAAATTGTTATTTGTTTTAGGAACCCATATTTTGATAGTCTTTGTATTTTTATTTTGAAATTTCACAGCTGGCTTTGGTTTGGAATATAATAAACTAAGATTTTTCTTAGCTTCAGTTTTTTGTACTTTCTTCTTCCTTTTATTTCCAAGATGTTTCTTGGTTTCTTGTTTGTTATATCCCAAACCTTGTTTATCCGAAATAGATTGTGAACTTTCAATGATTTTTGTCAAATTTTCTCGACCTTTGTTAAAGTTAGAAACATTTTGAGTAATGTTATCTAATTTAGTTTGTAAGCTAGCCTTTTCTAGGTCCAGAATTTTGACTTTTGCCTCAAGCTCATGATTTTTAGTAGTGAGAGCATCATTTTTCTCTTTTTGAGTTTCAATTTCTTGACTCAAAAGAACTAGTTGAGAGTCAACATTAGATGATGATTCTTGAAATTTTTCAAGTTCTTCTTCTAATATTTTCTTCTCGTCTTTTAACATATCTCGTTCAAATTCTTCTCTACTCAAATCTGCTTTGGTTTCTTTTAGCTGTCGTTTTATGTTTTTATATTTGACTATAATTCAGCATTAATATCAAGCATTTCATCGAATGTAGGAATTTGTACCTCATCTTCTGTTGCCATGAAACATACATTAGCTTGTTCATTCTTCGAATCATTTTCACTTTCTGATGAAGATGAGTCTGAATCATCCCATGTTACTGAGAAGGCTCGTTTATTTGACTTGTCCTTCTTATATTTGAATTTGCCATTTTCTGACGTCTTCTTTTGTTCTGGACAATCCTTCTGCATGTGCCCCCTTTTGTGACAGTTGAAACATTCTATAGAGGATAATGTTGGTTTATTCGATCCAGATTTCTTTCTGTTATAACGACTGGCTTTTCGCTGTTTTAGAAATTTTTTGAAACCTTTTGCTATGAATGCCAGGTCTTCGTCTTCAGAATCTGATTCATTTTCATCTTTCTCAGCATGAAATGCTACATTTTTCTTTTCTTCTTTTGTTCTTTTCTAGCCTGCAAATTCGCTTCATAGGACATTAAATTTCCTATCAATTCATCTGGCTTCATGACGGAAAGGTCATTAGCTTCTTCAATTGCAAATACTTTTCCTTCCCATTCACTCGACAGAGAATGTAGGACTGTTGAAACAACATCAAAATCAGAATACTTTTGTCCTAACCCAATAAGTGCATGGTGGATAGTTTGAAACCGTGAATACATATCATTGATTGTCTCATTTGGTTTCATTTTGAAATTTTGAAATTGACTTTTCAGCATGGCTATTTTGGCTTGTTTAACCTTGTTAGTATCTTCATGCGTGATTTTTAGCGTTTGCCAAATTTGATATGCAGTAGTGCAGATACTAACACGGTTATATTCATTTTGGTCTAATGCACAAAACAACATATTTATTGCTCTTGCATTTACGGCTGCTACCGTTTTCTCAGCCGCAGTCCATTCTGAATAATCAGTTGTTGGATTTACTATTTCTTTTTGAGTTGCATTCCAAGCATCATAACTATTTGATTGCATAAAGAATGACATACGTGTTGCCCAATAACTATAGTTAAGACCATTGAAAAATGGAGGTCTTTGTGTCGATTGACCTTCCGTGTAAGTGGTGTTTTGAGTGCTAGTACTTGCGTTATTTGCCATATTACAAGAATATATCAAATAACTGTGTTACGGTTATATGATGTCCTAGCTCTGATACCAAATGAAAAGTGTGTGATCGTGATGCACATGCTAATATAGTACACACGGATCATGTAATATGGAATATAATATAACTGCGGAAATAGATGATAGTAGCGAAGTAAAATAAAAATAGAAAAATCACACCAGAGATTTTTATACAGGTTCGGAGCACCGTCCTACGTCCAGTCCCAGACTTCTATCTGGATTTTCACTATTAACTACCTCGCTTCACCCGGAGGAACAGGTTTACAATACCCGAGCAAACGAACGGGATTTCACGCCTCTAATACACTGAGGACTTCAACACTTGCCTCTTACAACACCAAGGACTTCAACACTTGCCTCTTACAACACCGAGGACTTCAACAACGATGAATATAATTGTTTGTTGACGTCCAGTCCCAGACTTCTATCTGGATTTTCACTATTAACTACCTCGCTTCACCCGGAGGAACAGGTTTACAATACCCGAGCAAACGAACGGGATTTCACGCCTCTAATAAACTGAGGACTTCAACACTTGCCTCTTACAACACCGAGGACTTCAACACTTGTCTCTTACAACACCGAGGACTTCAACAACGATGAATATAATTGTTTATTGACGGTATGTGTTCTTGCTAACACAGTTTTGTCACTTGTAGTACAAATTTCCTATAATCTTATCCTCAAAATATGTGAATGATGTTTTGTGAAGATTAAGGAAAGTATATTACTTGTTGAATCAAAAGATATGAAATAATTTCAATGATTCAATAAGCAATTAAAATAATTGAGAGCTTTTAGAATGCAGGAGTAGTAAGATCAGAAATTAGAGTAAAAAGAATATGTTTTCATGTATCTTGAATCAATGATTTAGATGAGTATATATAGAGAAAAATAGTTGTAACTCTTTGTGAACAGTTGCCATTAATAGATATGATCATTTGATGAAAGGTAAGAGATGCAACCATTGGAGAAAGAAGTGTCTTTTGGAAAAGATTGCTCTCTGTTTAAAAACGGTCGACATGTCAAAAAATGACCAGTAGACAGGATTTCAAATATATAGTCGTTATGTGTATGTGTGCACGTTCATTGTGCATATTATGCAGAAATGGTCGACCGCCTGATTTATGACCGGTCGACCGGTCTCTGTTAATTTTCTCAATGAATGTCCAATGCTTTTGAAACATATATATATCGATTATATTGAGGTGCAAGATTATTTGAGGATAGATTTTCACAAGTTTATCACTATTACAATATCAAATAATCAACCTATAATCTAGACTACCATATGTAGCTCTTTTGTGCCTCTTTATAGCCATGATGTCTTTGTTTTGTCGATCGCCTTTATTTCTTTGTCAGAAATCAAAAACTTCATAGAACCTGTGGCTCAACACTACCTGCATTGACAGATCACCATTCCACAACCTCTCCTTGCTTTCAAACTGCAATTCTAACTTCATTCCCTATCACAACTCCTTTGGTTTTGTTTTCGAATCACTTCCACTGATGTAACACCTATATGTGAAATGTTACATACAAAATCAGCCATGTAGTAATGAAGTTTTATTTTATTCATGTACTAAAAATCAGTTCAAATTCGTATATATGTTCTAAACAATGGAATTAGATCGCCTATTCTTGTTATATTTTCTTGAATGAATTACCTCCTCTTTAATTTTTCAGTATAGAAGTTATCATGCTTCCTTATCCTTTGTATAAAAATTGCCCTACTTCTATCAGTTTAAGTAAAATTCAAAAGATAGTAACAAAAAACTACAGGAGTTATACTTCAAAGTTCAAACTAGTAGGATGTAATGTGAATTTGAACAAATCGTGTTAGCACATAAACAAGTATATGTACAGATGAATAATAAAAAATCAGTGGGCTAATTGGTTAACAAATAATCAGCAGCTACATCTATACAAGTAAAGAAAAATATAATTACTATGTCAGTAGAGAAAATATTACCTGCAGTTGGGATATCTTGGCCCTGAGTTCAGCGTTTCTAGCAGCTGGAATAGTCGCTGCATCTGTCCTATTTTTAAGAGATGCAATTTTCTGAAAGGTGCAGTAATCAATACACAGCTCTTAGACGATAGAAAATAAAGGTCGCAAAATTGGCAGAAAAATAAATAGATAGAGGTCCAGTAACAGGTATCGTACAATCTAAATGGACATAGGGAAGACTAGTATGTCGCTGACATAGCATTATGAAACATTGTAATACTGCCTGATTTTAAACTGAACTTAATGGAATCCGTAGTCCCAACATATGGTAATTAGCCACTGATAGGCTAGTAATAACTGACAATAATGTGATTAGGCACACTCATTCATAAAGATATCCCACTTCCTATGGAGTACTATAAAGAATAAACGTGGAATGTGCATGTATACACACATAAGCAATTAAAGACATAATATGTGTACTACTAATTTGCAATAAAAAAATCAACAAATTTATTAAAGTTTACCTTTTCCAATACACTTCCTTCTACTTTTGAAGCATCGCTTATCTCAGCATCAAAAGAATCAGCCACTCATTTGCATTTGATGGCACAATCAGTGGTAATTGCTCTGTAACATATGCTTGAATTATCAGTTGATTTAAACAATGAAGAGAAAAATTGGAAGAAAGACATCAACTATGAAGAACTCCAAATGAAGATTAATAACAAAGAAAATTTAAATGAAATTACAAAAATTTTGAATTAGTTACAGCTCAAAACCAAGCCATAGTTTCATCAGTGTTTACATGTATGCATTTTTTTTTTTAATACTGAGTTTATTTGTAAAAAAATAATACTTGATCAATTTTCAATAGAATGACCTGATATGGACCAAATTTTGAGATGGAAAAATGCATGCCTTAGAAATTAAATGCACACATGAATAATTTAACAATTTATTTAACACATGAAAGTTGTGGTTTTATAACCGACAATAGTTAACTAAGTTAACTTGAAATAAATAAGGGAAAATAAAATAAACTTCCTTACTGAGCTATGCGTATGAAATTAGAAATGAAAATTATTATACTCGAATTGCACTAGTAAGCATTGACTTAAAAAACATACATCTACATATGTTTACCATTTAAAGCCATGCTGAGATGTACCAAAACTTCCTCAATGCATTTCCTACATCACCTATAGTTGTTAACTCATTTCTTTCTCCTGCATCTGATTTCGTTAAAAAATTATTTAAGCAGATAGAATCCAATTTCTATTTCAAATAAAGGTTGCATCAAGTATTTAATCAGTACCTGAAATTGTTAATATGGTTTTCCCTATATGACATTGTCGGCGTATTCATTCAAAAACCACAACTGTATCAATGAATCACCCACCTCAGCTGTAGTTATTTACATCACTTGTAGGTCCAGCAAATCATTCTAGAAAATGAAAAAACAAAAATGTAAATCAAATTGTTTGTGTTGTACATTCACTGCAAGAATAAACTGGTTTTCAACGTATGTGGATATCGTTTTATTCACTATGACATAAAATCAGAATGAGTTGTCTCAAAAGCATTAAAGGAATCAGTTCTTAATCTACTTGTTTCATGTGGGCTACCAGATTCCGACTCCGCACTATTTATTGAACTTTGATCTTCTTGTTTCACCGCTACATCTATTAATTGGCTTTCTCCACTTTTCATGTCTATAACAGACTTTTGATCGAGTAGATTATCTACTTCCACTATTTCTGCTGTGTTATTCTGCTTTTCTTGTATAAGTACTTTGTTTGTAAGATGAGCTAGCTGTTGAATATTTGCAAATGCAACGTTATGAATCATAATGAAAACAAGACAATGCTTAACAGGTAGTAGACAAAGGTTACAGTTCTAAGCACATATTCAACAAAAACCACAGAGATATAGGTCCATACCTCCTTTTTACGCTTTTCCTTCTCGTCCAATGAATCAGATAGAAATTTGAAAGCTTTTCCACTAGCCAAGTCTCTAGCCTAAATCAAGTTGATAAGGCCCTCGGCTTCAACTTTCAACTTGGCCTCCTCATTATCCTGAGCCTCTAAATCAGCTTGAAGCCTGAGTATTTGTCATTGCTAGCCTGAAGATTTTTTTGAAATTTGACAAGGTTAATTTCCTTAACCTTCAAAATTTTAGCGTTTTGATTAAAAGAAGCTTTAACCTTATGAGATTCATTTTCTAAATCTTCGTTTTTCCATCGAAGATTGACAACCTCCTCTTTATTTATTTAGGCCTCCTTGAGAGCCTCTTTTAAACTCTTAAATTAGTGTAAGAGGACCGAAAACACAGCAGCTATTTGTTAGTATACATTTAAATATAAGATATGTAATGGATTAATCAAGGTTTTTTAACAAGTATTGATTACTTACTCTAAGAGAGTTTTGGAAACCAAACTCTAAAAATTTCTCATTGCCATTACAAGTAGTGAGATTAATCCAAATTTCATCAATAACCAAAGAAATCTAAAGCCTGAAGGCTTCCAAGGTTACATCAGGGCTTCTTGGAAGAAAAGAGACGAGGAAACTTTGAGGAGGAAGATAAGAGGATTCAGGTTAAGCAGAAATACTAAAAGGACTGGTTTGCTTCCCCTTTGAAACAACTACCTTTTGGCTCTTTCTAATTAAGTCCACAACCCCTGTTGGTAGAAGAAGACGATTTTGCCTTAAGATTATACGAAAGCCTTCCCAGTATCGACCTCCTTTCTCGATTTGGATTTGAGAATTTTGTTTGTGAATTAGAGAGTTCAGAGGTATTTGTGTGGTTGTGTTGAATAACGGGTTACGGGGAAGTGGAGGGATAAATGAAATCTAAGCAGGAAACGAAAAGTTAAAGGGAGGGAAAATGAAAGTTAGAGTAGCAAACCGATGGAAAATGAACGCAAACTAATGTAGGTGCATCGGTTGAATTTAAAACCGATGCGACTAAAACTATTTCCACGTACCAAATGCATCGGTTGTTGGTGACAACTAATGCAAATTTGATTTTTTATTACCTATTGCTTTAAAGGTACCAATTGCATCGGTTATTATGATGGAACTGATGCAAATAGTTCTATTTGCATCAGTTTTTACTTCAACCGATGCAAATGAGGCGAAGTAATATGCACTTTTTGTACTAGTGAATGATGGTTTCTGATCAAGGAACCAGATCCGATTTCGCAATAGAGAATCGGAGGGACGATACTAGTTCAGAAGCGAAATTGTGCGATCGGGTGAGCGATCAGATTTGATTTTGCGTACGGATGATATATGTGCATCGCACGGGATTAAGTAAAGCAAATGTTGAAACTTTTGTAAAGAAATGTATAAAATGATTTTTGAATGTTGTGATTGGATATTATTGCTAAGTAGGATATACATATGTTTTAAAGGAAAGAAAATTAGTGTTTTGAATTCAGAAGATACGTTGAATTACTCGATAAAAAGGTAAGTATTTCAATGGTCGTATGAAATTTGATGATTTTCTAATCTAGTCACTTGGCTTTTGTTTTTCTTTTGACAATTTGAGGCTCGTAGAAGCATTTTGTAGTCGTACCGATCTAGCCGCGCAAAGGAGACACTGTGAAAATTTTCAAATGTTTTGGGAGTTAGAAAAATTTGGAGAAAACTTTGATAATTTAAATTTGGTTTTAAATTATAATTTGAATTGTTGGGTAAATAATATTGTTTGGAAGTAATGGATGAGTTTAGAAAGTTATTAAGTGTAATAGTGTGTCTTTAATAAAAAAAATTATGGTGGGAAGTTGTTAATAATGTATGGTTTTAGGAAAATAGTAAACGAGTTGGAGCATTCATCTTAACTAGTAATTTCGGGGATGAAATTTTTTTAATGGGGAGGAATGTAACGACCCGTGTCACGTCCCGAAATCCAGTGATTGAAAGTCGACATCAGATACATCACTTGTATTCGACTGCCGAAGATTCAAACGTAAAATTCCAGTTTGGTGGAGCTTATAACAACGATGAATACAGAGTAGCGAAAAAAAGATGATTTCATTGATAAACATCACATATACAACATTCATCACGATATTTGAACAACATCAACATCAGAGTGCTATATACATAATACAACGATAGAACGATAACATCACAGCGGAACAATAACAACGGGTCTTCGAAAAGGTCCCAACATACTTCAACTTTGATAAGGTCTTCCAAAACTCCAAACACTTCAAAAGATTTTCAAACCAAAATCTTTCAAAATCCGATAGCTACCAAAAGACTTCTAAATCCAAGCTAGCTCCAAAACATGGATGACCTGCTTCTAGCTGCCCGTGTGGAAAATTATGGGAAACCAGAGTTTAGGAAGGGAACAATAAACACCAGGTCAGTCATGGGACTGGTATGAGTAAACAAAACAGTTTTTTGTACAAAAACAATTTTAAAAGAAACCCATTCATGCTTTTGGAAAATGAAACTACCATAAGGCCTCTCGGCACACACACAATGCAATCGCACACTTGCGGGAGATTTCTCCTAATGCTAGTCAAATATGCTTGATACGAGAAAATTCTTTTGATATTATTATTAGTGCATCGTGTGAAAATATTTCGGAAATATAATATTAATCCTAGCCAGCATACGTACCATCATAGTATGCCTACTATAGCTACCATGTTAAATGGCAGGTTCTACAACTAAAACTGTACTGGGTGCGTATTGGTCATTGGATTTCCAATAAATGGTCATGCTAAGGGAGTTCCTATGCCATATGGGTACGCCTCTGGAGGGATTCCCCGAGAACTTAAAA
This sequence comes from Allium cepa, assembly GCA_030765085.1. Taxonomy (NCBI): domain Eukaryota; kingdom Viridiplantae; phylum Streptophyta; class Magnoliopsida; order Asparagales; family Amaryllidaceae; genus Allium; species Allium cepa. The sequence goes on from CM060931.1 coordinate 978,781,416, forward strand.
AGCACTCTGCTAACACAAAGTCGGGTTTCCTCTGTAACTAGGTAACTAACTGTCATGAGTATGCCCTCCCCCAGTGATAATCGACCTTTATCTAGGACCCCAACAACAACAATCCCAAAGTAACATAATTGCAATATCCACATAAGTTAAGTATCTGGGCTCCATACCATGATACCACTTTTTATCCCGAAGGAAATGCACATACCTTAAGGGGCGCTACCCCCAATAACCTTGCCGCATCCTTCCCATTTCTACCATTACCGGGTTGTGAGGTTCGACGAAGTTTTGTCCACAAAACTATTTTTTTAATAAAAGTCATACTTCGATCAACAAATGATCAGCAGCACTCAGCATGCCACACTAACAAATTGAGAGTATATCGCTAATAACCATCAACTAAATAACCTTTGAGCTCGTATGTCTCAGACAAGGGTGCTAAGTTAAGAGAATAAATTCTACACCACCAAACAGAAATGAATTTGAGGGAAATCAGCTTTATATCTTAAAGTGTAATGTCAGACATACAACCGTACAAGTCTATTTCCGATTCGAACGGAACCGTATGCACTTCTAAAGAAGCCCTTGCAATACGGGTATCCACAATCCCGATCGGACACCCCATCACATATGGAGATCTCTATACCGGAGCAACTCAGTGCACAATCATTTGATAGGTTATCCTATCATTCTTGAAGAAACTAGGTCTTCACCACCGTCTTCAAATCCTATCCATTTTGTCGTATCACTATTCGGAATGGCTTATATGACACAAAGTCCTCTCCCGGCAAAACCGAATATTGAGCGCTTAATTTAAAAAAACACGTGGATATTTCAATCATAAAGATTCACCATTAAAATTCGACGGATAACCAATTGGAATCCGACGACCTGTCACATCGAAATTCATTTGCCATTTAAAGGCCAACCTTTTTACATTCACATAGAAACATATGATAGATATCACAGTTCAATTCCCAACAATTCACATCATAAAGTACCATAATCACATAATAGGGATATCAATCAGTACAAGGCATTTAATAATAATTCATCATTTATAAGCAAGATGAATAAATTGTGTGATTATAACCGATTAATCCCATAATTATTTTCATAAATTATCATTAATTAATTATTATAATTAATTATTAATTAATTACATCTTAATTACTTTTATTAATTAATTATTCCTTAATTAATTAATTCTTAATTACAAAATAATTAAGCTTAATTATTAATTTTAAATTAATTAAGCTTAATTATTAATTTTATTAACCTTTAATATGAATTAATTAATTTAGTAATTATTTTTTAAGTAATTATATTAACAAATCATTAATTACTTAATTAATTAAAAGATAAACCATTGTATCTTTATTAACTGCTTCAATTATCATTTAAACCTTGTTAAATAAATCATCATTATCACATTAATTAACTTAAGATCTTAAAGTTGAATTAAGATAAAGATAATTATCTTAATTATCTTTAGAAAATACTTAAGGTCTTAAACCTTGTTTAGAAAATACTTCATTTTCCAGAATTATTCACTTAATTAAAATAGTTAAGTTTATTTAAAATAAACATTTACAATTAAGGTTATATATGTATTAAACACTTATAAAACCTTTACTAATTCAAACTTAATCAAAACCTTAATTATTTAAAAGAAATAAGTTAAGATAATCATTTAAATTTAAAATTTGATTAGTTTTAAAATTTAAAAACTCGGCATTTCACAAAAATTTATAGACCCGAGCCTCACCCGAGTCACACCCATATACAAACCCGAGCAAAATCCCATACTCGTGACTTCAAGCCTATCCCAATTTGACTTCGAGCTCTAACCCGAGGCAAAGCCTTCTTCCCCAAACTCTATAATATACCCAGATACGCGCATGCATATGTGCACGTCAACAGCTGCTCTGATCATCTCTAGTTGATGCTACGACCATCGACAAGTCGACGATGATCTCCTCTTGCCACGAGGCCACCTAGCAACCCTAAACATCGACGAACTTGGGATTTAGCTTCACGAACTAAAGTGGAAGAAAAATGATCACCAAAAACTAATTCGCTCCAATGCCTCAGGCCACCAGAATTATTGAGACTTCGGCCAGAGCTTCGCATACCTCCCTAGTTTCGATCGCCATCTGCGCGATCGACTCTAATGCGATGACGACGCCACGACAATCAAATATGCGACCTTAACCAAACTAGGGTTTAAACCCTAAAATTTCACCGTGCCGACGCCATCGTAGGCTATCACCTAACCAAGTATTTTTCTGATGATCTCCGACTTCCCAGCAAGCTACAACTTAGACCACAAAACCAATGCCTCACCGATCACCAGATTTTGGTGAAAATGGCGATTCCGTTCATCCCTGTTTTTCTTAGAGAATACATTATTAAAAATTATAATTTCACTTTTAAAAATCATCAATTTCAAAAACATTTCAATTGATATATTTAAAATCAAAAATCATGATGGATGAATTTTCAGTTCACATTGGTTTTACCTGTTCCTTCAAATTTCCGGAGAATGCTTTGACCTAATTTACTTAAATTTAATTTTAAAACTTATATCAGGTTTAAATAGGCAAAACTTGTTTAGATCCTAAGGTCTAACAAGGATCAAAGAAGAAGAATTCGGTCTTTGAATATGTTTAACTCTTATAAACCTAGGAACAGAGATGTATGTTTGTATATCAGACATGCACACATATCTACATACACTTTTATATATATACATACATATTTTCATACATTCAAAAAATTTCACAGCTTCACTTTGCTAAACAACCAATTTAAAATCAAATTAAAGAAACCTACTCACCGGAGATTTTGAAAACAAAAAAACCTGGAAGTTTAGTTTGAATTTTAAAACTGGAAATGATCTTTGGATTTGATTCTGGATTTGAAAACTTGATGTTGAATTGCTTGATTGTTGAGTTAAAACTTCAAATTTTCTTAATTTATTGAAATTCTTGCTTTGATTTGAACTGCAAATCCTTGTTGCTTTTGAAAAGATTATTCCTTTAAATTCACTTCTGGTTTGCGAAAATTTACAGGTTTCTTTGTTTTGATTGTAACATCGCTGATTTTGGCGATTACCTATAAATATTAAATTATAATGGTAGTTATAATTTAATATTGTGAATTAAGAATAAATTGGAGATTTAAATTGTTTATTTGAAATAAAAAAAATGGATTTTGGAAATAAAATGTAAAAAATTAAAGTTTTACAAACTTTTTGATGGTTTTTGTGAGAAATGTGAGTGAAATATGATTTTATTTAGAGAAAATGCAATAATTCTTGTAATTATTGTCAAGTATTTATGTTATTGATTCTTAAAAGAAGTATGTTGTTTTAATATGTGTTTGTAATAAATAAAAAGATGAAATTTGGTTTAAAAAATAAGTTTTGGACATAAAAATGATGCTAGAATGATTTATTGCATTTTATTATGCAAGAAAATAATTTTGTAAAAGTTATGTTGTTGAAAATAGCATTTTATGTAAATATTTGTGTAAATTGTGTATTTATTTCAAAAATTAGAGTTCTTGTTAATAAAAATATTTTTATAACTAAATTATCTTTTTATTAGTTGTAAAATGTTTTGTAAACATGAAAATATGTTTGTCTAAATTTAATGTGTTGAAATTTTGAAAAAAATATGTTTATCAATTGTATATATGTGATTTAGAGATAATTTGATTTTTTTAGCTAATTAATTCTTTTGTTAATGGGTCAAGCCCATTTAGATTCCAAGATTAAGAAAAAAGAAGCTTCTCCTTCTCATTTTGGTACGTACAGTTCGTTACAGCAAGCAAAAGAGAAACTGCAAAAGCTTCTTCCTCTTTTAAACCTAATACCTAAAATCTCCAATTTCTTCAATTATTTGCTGGAAATAATCAAACTGAAAGCACTAGAAATAGGTAATCACTACAACAACCAATTCTACTTCTTCAATTTCAGATTTTTAAGAAATTTGTTAGCTGAAACTTTTATTCTTTTGTTGCATGTTGGGTTCTTTGCAAGTTTTAGATTTTTACAGCTGAATCGGTGGCAAAGCTTCCATCTTTCTTCAAATTTCCATGGGTTTGCTCTTCAAAATTTTTAAGGTGAGTTGCAAACTCACATATCTATCTCTATAAAGTATTAATTCTTTGAATTGAGTGATATATATCAATAAATAGTTGAATGGTTTGAGTAATTTTATTGAATTGTTGAAATTTGCGAAGTGGTTGCTGAATTATTATTTTTATGAACATTGCTGCAGTAAAACAGCAATATCTCAGTGTCGAATGATCCGAATTCATTCATTATTTTTGTGGTAGAAAGATATTTAAATAATCTATAAGTTCTATTTTAATCATTTTTCGAAATTCTATGTTTAAAAGGGTTGAAATTAAGTTTGAAACTGATGTTATAGCACAACCATTTGAAATTTCCTGAGTTGATATCTGACAGTAAAATAGCCATAACTTTTAAGCCATAAACCCAAATTATGTATACTTATTTTTTTAGAAAGAATAGACATAATAGAACAACTTTCATGTTGTAAGTTTCTGCAATTCTATGATCTATAGAGTCGAAATTTAGTTTGAAACTGATGTACACAGCTCTGCTCTGTGCAATTTTTTTTGAAACCTGATCTTAAAATCACCATAACTTTTGAATGGAAAATTGGAATTGAGTGAGACCTTTTCCAGTTGGAAGATAAATTTATATGGAACAACATTCATGTATTGTGTTTTCTGTAATTTAGAGGTTAGCTAGGTCAAAATCCAATTTTTTTACTGTTGTCCCGAGAGCAAAAGCAATATTTGCTCTATGCTTAAGGCTGAAACTAAATTGGCCATAACTTTTTCGTTTTTCACCCAATTTTGAAAATTTTAGATGTTTCAAAAAGCACAAATAGTATTCTACAACTTCCATTTATTGTTCTTTCTGTAATTTAGAGGTTTGCTATGTCAAAATCCAATGTTTCTACTGTTCTCCCGAGAGCAAAAGCAATATTTGCTCTGTGCTTAAGACTGAAACTAAACTTGCCATAACTTCTTCGTTTTTGATCCAATTTTGATAATATGAGATATTTCGAAAAGCACAAATCATATACTATAACTTTCATGTATTGAATTTTCTATAATTTAGAGGTTTGCTATGTCAAAATTCAATTTTTCTACTGTTTTCCCGAGAGCAAAAGCAATATTTGCTTTGTGCTTAAGGCTGAAGCAAAATTGGACATAACTTCTTCGTTTCTTATCCGATTTTGATAATTTTAGATGTTTTGGAAAGCTTAAATTATGTGCTACAAGATTTGTTCATTGTGTTTTCGAGAATTTTGAAGTTTTCTTGGTCGAAATTATGGTTTTAAGTTGCTGTCCTGAGAACAAGATGACAACAACAACAAACATTGATCTTAAAATTGTATTAGCTCATTTTTACTCTTATTCTCTTCCGGTTTTGATGATTTTTTTGAGATTTTTAAGAGCTATGATGCCTATCTATAGGCTAGCTATATTTTAAAATTTTGTAATTCAAATTTAAATAGAATTCAGATTGATTTTTAGTTAAATTTGAATTGAATTCGTATTGAACACAAGTTATCGGTCTTGAGTTATCTTTCTTGTTTTTCATTGTTTTCGAGTATAGTTTTCACTAAACAAATTTTGAATTAATTTTTGAAGTAAATGGACATTTCAAATTATTATGATATAGTATTTTAAGATTATTTTTCTAATATAAAAAATAACCTATTTATTCCCTATAATAAAAGAATTTCAAATATGGGTTTTATTAATCTTTTCGGGAAAAAGTTTTAAAAGCTTGTTTTCTCTAGTAAACTATTTTTAATATAAAACACACACTTTTGTACTATTCGAACGTATAAGAAAGAGAATTAAACGATTTAGTAAAACACGTTGTATGGGACATGTGCGTTTACTATTTCGGTTAATTCCGGACTTGTACGATCGAAGCTATTTGAGTTTAATATTTCTGAGATGTTTTGCCATTTTATGGCGTATTTTTAGTTTTGTAATTCCTATTTATTGGAATTATTTAAGATGGCCAATATTTGGCAAGTATTATGGTTTGAGATCTCCTATGTAGGAGTTTGATCGATGAGAACCATCACGATGTTTTATTTACTTGCCAATGACATAAGGCAAGTCTTGAGTTTATGATTTCATATTTTGAGATTTATGGTTTATGAGAAACCATCATGATGTTTTTCACTTGTCAATGAGATGAGACAAGTTATGATGTCATTTAATACTTATCGATGAGATGTGACAAGTATGGTATCTCTTTACCACTCGCCAATGAGACTAGGCGAGATATAATTTTCTGAGTTTTATGATGTTTTTAGTGTGGCATCAACTAACGACTAGTAAACCGCTAAGTGCGAATGTGTGGTATGGGACACATGTTAACACTTCTCGGGTTCCTATCCGTGAGTTTGTGACACATTCACGATGTTTACCTAACAGAACTTCTTTGAGAGGTGTCAGCGACCTTGTCATGAGGACGAATTGCTTTGGAGGTGTGAGCAACCTTGTTAGGGATGACAAAATGGCTTGGAAAGGTGTCAGTGACCTTGTCATGAGGACGAACTGCTTTGGAAAGGTGTCAGCGACCTTGTCATCAGGAAGAACTGCTTTGGAAAGGTGTCAGCGACCTTGTCATCAGGACGAACTGCTTTGGAAGGTGTTAGCGACCTTATCTAAGGCTTCGGCCATCTGAGTTAGCACGTGCAGCTTTGCTTCGGTATTGTAGTCAGGGATATGGCCAATCCGGGTTTTCTGAGTTTTGAATTCGCCGTTTTTGGCGCATTAGTGTTAAGATTTTCTGAGTTTTGGACATGCATCGAATTCTTTATTGAGTTTGAATTCGTATCGAGTTCCATGAGTTTTTATGATTGAGATGTACTTGTGAGATTTAGCCGCCTTGGCCTGCTTATGAGTTTGAGATCTCACATTCTTATGGAGTTGTCTTGGGTTGCTTTCATGACTACTTTTTGTGATTGAGATGAGTTTTCTCCTTTTTGGAATAATTGTTCATCGAACCATTTGATTTTTGCTTGAGTTTTATATGAATTGATTTGAGTTCATTATGGGTTATCGCTAATGATATGAGGCACTTGTGTTTTATTGGAGTATTGAGTTTAAGTTACCTCTTTCGAGTATTTAGTCACTTAGGTAGCGTTTGTTACTTAAGTATTGAGTTACGAGTTATCTAATCCTTCTCCTCATTTGAGAAGAAGTATCACTATATCCATTCTGCTTCATATTATCGATATTGACTGATTTGTGTAGCTAGACTGACCAGTGTATTTATATTCGGGTCAGACTGAGTTGTTTCAGGTATCATCTATTGGACTTAGCTTGAAGTTGGTGTTTGGATATCATCTCTTCTTTCGCTTGAGTAGTTTATTTCTTCCGCATACTCTGATTTTTTATACATTTGATTTGATGTATATGGTATGATCGAGTACCACCTTTATTGTATTCATATTGTATTGTACTAAACATGTATCAGTGTATATGTATATATATGATGTCGATTACTGTTCTGTGATGTGCTTTACATTTAGTTATTGTATTTTGTTCTGATAGATCCGTCAACCGCCTATAGTTTTGGATTAAACATTTACTGTGTACGTCGATCCATTGAGATAGAAAAGGAAAAAAAATTATATTGCATTTATCAACGTATTCAGTAGATGTTTAAGACAAAGTTATAGATGGTCGCCCTTAACCAGCCCTATTCTCCGCTTTAGTAGACGGAATTACTTGTTAATTCTCTTTACTAAGGTGGGTCTCGGGGTGGGGCGTTACAGTTTGGTATCAGAGCTATGGTCAGAACAAAGTAGAATAAACATAGAACAGTATGTATATCACGATACGTCGAAGTACAATACAAGTGAATCATTGTCCTTTATTCGAGCTTGTTTTTGAATCATGCTTTGATTCTTTTTCATTTATTAGGATATGTTGAGATGGAATATGTATAGAAATATGTATATTGTATTCCGTAGTATTCCATAATAGAGTATGATGTCATATTATCTTAAATAATCTTATTTAGGATTATTGTATTCTTATTTTTGTCGATACGAGTGAGTTCGTATCGATGGAGCTGATTGATTTCTTTGAAGCATTCTTGTTGCATTCCTTTGAGAGTTGTGAATCTTATTAAGGGGTCCACAACGATTGGCTTGTTGTGAGCATTTCGAGTTTTCTATTTGTTGCTGCTTTAGTGAGTACTTGTTTATTACTCACTATATTGAGATAAATTTGATTTGTGATGGATTGACTTATTTGATGTTAAGTCTGATCCTTTTGGTTGTTATAGGATCCTATATTTATTTAGGCATCCTAATTTGATTGGTTTATTATTTCTATCACTTTGGAATGTTAATGATGATTCTGAAGTTTTTGTATTCACTCTTGAGTATCGAGATGTTGATGATACATCTCGAATTCCAATCAAGGTGACTTTGTTGATTTTTGTGAGTCCGTTTGGATTTGACATCCAATCAGGCAATCGAATGTTGAGGTAACCTTATTCCTGGCTCTTAGCTCCTCGATTATCGTTCCACGAGGATATCCACTAAGGAATGAGTTGAGTTTCTAGATTATTCGATTTCGATTGAGTTTATCATTCAGTTTCTTTAAGTTATCCTTTTCGAATACTCAAACGGTGTTATCCTTTGCAGCATTACTTTGTTTGAAGTAATAATTTGTGGTTTGTATGCTTCTTTTCCTTCGAGGAGAATATCTTAATTATCTTTGGTCTTGATGATGTTCGAGAGTGGTTCGTCCTGATGTAGGAGTTGACGAACACTCCATCTCCTTCTATTGATTTTGTGAATCGCGTACTCTAGGAATATGTTCATGCATTCTCTTAATGTTCTTTGGCTTGAGTTTTTGAAGCTATATACATGGATTTTAAAAAAGAGAATTTGGAGTTTTGAGATATTTTAAAAATCAAAGAATGTTTTGAGAATATATTTATATGAGTAGTATTCTTTCATAGTAATAATCTGAGAGTGTTGGGTTATCCATCGAGTAGTTAAGAGTTCTAGTCGATACGCCTGATCAACATTAACGATAGGAATCTCCTAAATGCTATGATGAGGCTATCAGACATGATGATTTGTGTTTTAAGGATTGAGATATTGAAAATAATATTTTGAAATTAAATATTAAATTTATTTTTGAATGGTAATTGCAGCCATCGATTTTAGAGATAAGTAATAGAGTGGCGATGCAATTTTGATCGTTCGGTCAAATCTGCAGCCAATAGATATATTTATTTATTAGAGACTCAATGGAGAGGCAATGCCATTTATTTACTTTAAATTAAAAAGATGAGAATAAGTGAGAATATTCTTGAGCTATACTTCGTTGAGAGTATATTTTGAGATTTTAGAATCTATACTATATACATTGGATGTTTTAAGAGAAGAGTTATAAGAAGATTTGAAGATTGTTTTTAAACGATTTAAGTGGTTTAATAAAAAGAGTAAAGAGAATTTAAACCCTTAATTTATTTTGAGGAAAATTATTATGGATTTACAAAATTCTTTGAAAATTAATTTTGAAGTAAGAGAAGAAATTTGTACTTTTAATTTGAGTTGTAAATTACTTACTAAGTAATATAGTAAAGAGTTTGAGAAATTTTCAAATGTTGAAAATTGAGATTTAAAATTTTAAAAGATGTTGAGATTTAAAATTTATAAATATCTTGGATTAAAAGATAATTCGAACTTATATCCTTGTTCTTGAGTATATTCTATCTTTGAGCTATTATCAACGACATGCATTCTCGCGGTCGTTCGAGTTTGGTGGCCTTGTGAGAAGCCATTTTGTGTGATTTATCTATCTTGTTTATTGAGTCTATCCTTGTTGTGAAGACGTTCTTTTCGTATTATTATTGGAAAAATTGTGTTGATGATCATCTTTGTTGCTTAGTGTTTGGGTTAGAATGAGTTTGATCCCGACTCTATTCGTAGACTTTTAAGAAATCAATCATTTTCGATTGATTAATTGTTAAGCATCTTATTGAGTTTTGATTCGAAAATGGGATATCTTCGATTTCGAGATACTTGGAAAATTCGATGGTTTGCTAATCACTATATTAGCATTTGATCGGCCATTGGATTAACCAAGTGAGTTTTTCCTTGTTTCTCTCAACCATTCTATGTTGAGAGTATGAATGGTTTGAGTTTCGAGCTTGTCTTTTATCCTTTGTCGATTGAATTTTTGTGTTGTTTACGGTTCTTTTTCTAGGAAATTGCGGGGACGCAATTTTTCTAAGGGGGGAGTCTGTAATATCTCTGATTTTGGCGATTACCTATAAATATTAAATTATAATGGTAGTTAGAATTTAATATTGTGAATTAAGAATAAATTGGAGATTTAAATTGTTTATTTGAAATAAAAAAATGGATTTTGGAAATAAAATGTAAAAAAATAAAGTTTTACAAACTTTTTGATAGTTTTTGTGAGAAATGTGAGTGAAATATGATTTTATTTAGAGAAAATAAAATAATTCTTGTAATTATTGTCAAGTACTTCTTTTATTGATTCTTAACTAAAGTATGTTGTTTTAATATATGTTTGTAATAAATAAAAAGATGAAATTTGGTTTAAAAAATAAGTTTTGGACATAAAAATGATGCTAGAATGATTTATTGCATTTTATTATGCAAGAAAATAATTTTGTAAAAGTTATGTTGTTGAAAATAGCATTTTATGTAAATATTTGTGTAAATTGTGTATTTATTTCAAAAATTAGAGTTCTTGTTAATAAAAATATTTTTATAACTAAATTATCTTTTTATTAGTTGTAAAATGTTTTGTAAACATGAAAATATGTTTGTCTAAATTTAATGTGTTGAAATTTTGAAAAAAATATGTTTATCAATTGTATATATGTGATTTAGAGATAATTTGATTTTTTTAGCTAATTAATTCTTTTGTTAATGGGTCAAGCCCATTTAGATTCCAAGATTAAGAAAAAAGAAGCTTCTCCTTCTCATTTTGGTACGTACAGTTCGTTACAGCAAGCAAAAGAGAAACTGCAAAAGCTTCTTCCTCTTTTAAACCTAATACCTAAAATCTCCAATTTCTTCAATTATTTGCTGGAAATAATCAAACTGAAAGCACTAGAAATAGGTAATCACTACAACAACCAATTCTACTTCTTCAATTTCAGATTTTTAAGAAATTTGTTAGCTGAAACTTTTATTCTTTTGTTGCATGTTGGGTTCTTTGCAAGTTTTAGATTTTTACTGCTGAATCGGTGGCAAAGCTTCCATCATTCTTCAAATTTCCATGGGTTTGCTCTTCAAAATTTTTAAGGTGAGTTGCAAACTCACATATCTATCTCTATAAAGTATTAATTCTTTGAATTGAGTGATATATATCAATAAATAGTTGAATGGTTTGAGTAATTTTATTGAATTGTTGAAATTTGCGAAGTGGTTGCTGAATTATTATTTTTATGAACATTGTTGTAGTAAAACAGCAATATCTCAGTGTCGAATGATCCGAATTCATTCATTATTTTTGTGGTAGAAAGATATTTAAATAAGCTATAAGTTCTATGTTAATCATTTTTCGAAATTCTATGTTTAAAAGGGTTGAAATTAAGTTTGAAACTGATGTTATAGCACAACCAATTGAAATTTGCTTAGTTGATATCTGACAGTAAAATGGCCATAAATTTTAAGCCATAAATCCAAATTATGTATACTTGTTATTTTAGAAAGCATAGACATAATAGAACAACTTTCACGTTGTAAGTTTCTGCAAATTCTATGATCTATAGGGTCGAAATTTAGTTTGAAACTGATGTACACAGCTCTGCTCTGTGCAATTTTTTGTTGAAACCTGATCAATTTTTTGTTGAAACCTGATCTTAAAATCACCATAACTTTTGAATGGCAAATCGGAATTGAGTGAGACTTTTTCCAGGTTGAAGATATATTTATATGGAACGACTTTCATGTATTATGTTTTCTGTAATTTAGAGGTTAGCTACGTCAAAATCCAATTTTTTTATTGTTGTCCCGAGAGCAAAAGCAATATTTGCTCTATGCTTTAGGCTGAAACTAAATTGGCCATAACTTATTCGTTTTGCACCCGATTTTGATAATTTTAAATGTTTCAGAAAACACAAATCATATTCTACAACTTTTGTTTATTGTGTTTTCTCTAATTTAGAGGTTAGCTATGTCAAAATCCAATGTTGCTACTGTTCTCCCGAGAGCAAAAGCAATATTTGCTCTGTGCTTAAGGCTGAAACTAAATTTTCCGTAACTTCTTCGTTTTTGATCTATTTTGATAATATCAGATGTTTCGGAAAGCGCAAATCATATACTACAACTTTCATGTATTGAATTTTCTGTAGTTTAGAGGTTTGCTATGTCAAAATCCAATTTTTCTACTGTTGTCCCGAGAGCAAAAGCAATATTTGCTTTGTGCTTAAGGCTAAAACAAAATTGGCCATAACTTCTTCGTTTCTTATCCGATTTTGATAATTTTAGATGTTTTGAAAAGCTTAAATTATGTTCTACAAGATTTTTTCGTTGAATTTTCTAGAATTTTGAAGTTTTCTTTGTCGAAATTATGATTATAAGTTGCTGTCCTGAGAACAAGATGACAACAACAACAAACATTGACCTTAAAATTGTATTAGCTCATTTTTACTCTTATTCTCTTCCGTTTTTGATGATGTTTTTAAGAATTTTGAGAGCTATGATGCCTATCTATAGGTTATTTATATTTGAAAATTTTGTATTTCAAATTTAAATAGAATTCGGATTGATTTTTAGTTAAATTTGAATTGAATTAGTATTGAACTCAAGTTATCGGTCATGAGTTATCTTTCTTGTTGTTCATTGTTTTCGAGTATAGTTTTCACTAAACAATTTTTGAAGTAATTTTTGAAATAAATGGACATTTCAAATTATTTTGATATAGTATTTTAAAATAATTTTTCTAATATAAAAAAATCTATTTATTCCCTATGATAAAAGAATTTCAAATATGGGTTTTATTAATCTTTTCGGGAAAAAATTTTAAAAGCTTGTTTTCTCTAGTAAACTATTTTAAATATAAAACACACACTTTTGTACTATTCGAACGTATAAGAAAGAGAATTAAACGATTTAGTAAAACATGTGGTATGGGACATGTGCGTTTACTATTTCGGTTAATTTCGGACTTGATGTTTTGCCATTTTATGGCGTATTTTGAGTTTTGTAATTCCTATTTATTGGAATTATTTAAGATGGCCAATATTTGGCAAGTATTATGGTTTGAGATCTCCTATGTAGGAGTTTGATCGATGAGAACAATCACGATGTTTTATTTACTTGCCAATGACATAAGGCAAGTCTTGAGTTATGATTTCATATTTTGAGATTTATGGTTTATGAGAAACCATCATGATGTTTTTCACTTGTCGATGAGATGAGACAAGTTATGATGTCATTTAATACTTATCGATGAGATGAGACAAGTATGGTATCTCTTTATCACTCGCCAATGAGACTAGACGAGATATAATTTTCTGAGTTTTATGATGTTTTTAGTGTGGCATCAACTAACGGCTTGTAAACCGCTAAGTGCGAATGTGTGGTATGGGACACACGTTAACACTTTTCGGGTTCCTATCCGTGAGTTTGTGACACATTCACGATGTTTACCTAACAGAACTGCTTTGAGAGGTGTCAGCGACCTTGTCATGAGGACGAATTGCTTTGGAGGTGTTAACAACCTTGTTAGGGATGAAAAAATGGCTTGGAAAGGTGTCAGCGACCTTGTCATGAGGACGAACTGCTTTAGAAAGGTGTCAGCGACCTTGTCATCAGGACGAACTGCTTTGGAAAGGTGTCAGCCACCTTGTCATCAGGACGAACTGCTTTGGAAGGTGTTAGCGACCTTGTCTACGGCTTCAGCCATACGAGTTTAGCACGTGCAGCATTGCTTCGGTATTGTAGTCAGGGATATGGCCAATCCGGGTTTTCAGAGTTTTGAGTCGCCGTTTTTGGCGCATTATTGTTAAGATTTTCTGAGTTTTGGACATGCATCGAATTCTTTATTGAGTTTGAATTCATATCGAGTTCCATGAGTTTTTATAATTGAGATGTATTTGTGAGATTTAGCCGCCTTGGCCTGCTTATGAGTTTGAGATCTCACATTCTTATGGAGTTGTCTTGGGTTGATTGAGATGAGTTTTCTCCTTTTTGGAATAATTGTTCATCGAACCATTTGATTTTTGCTTGAGTTTTATATGAATTGATTTGAGTTCATTATGGGTTATCGCTAATGATATGAAGCACTTGTGTTTATTGGAGTATTGAGTTTGAGTTACCTCTTTCGTGGTATTTAGTCACTTAGGTAGCGTTTGTTACTTAAGTATTGAGTTATGAGTTATCTAATCCTTCCCCTCATTCGAGAAGAGGTATCACTATATCCATTCTGCTTTATATTATCGATATTGACTGATTTCTGTAGCTAGACTGACCCGTGTATTTATACTCGGGTCAGACCGAGTAGTTTCAGGTGTCATCTATTGGACTTAGCTTGAAGTTAGTGTTGGATATCATCTCTTCTTTCGCTTGAGTAGTTTATTTATTCCGCATACTCTGATTATTTCATACATTTGATTTGATGTATATGGTATGGTCGAGTACCACCTTTATTGTATTCATATTGTATTGTACTAAACATGTATCAGTTTATATGTATATATATGATGTCGATTACTGTTCTGTGATGTGCTTTACATTTAGTTATTGTATTTTGTTCTGATAGATCCGTCAACCACCTATAGTTTTGGATTAAACATTTACTGTGTACGTCGATCCATTGAGATAGAAAAGAAAAAAAAATTATATTGCATTTATCGACGTATTCAGTAGATGTTTAAGACAAAGTTATAGATGGTCGCCCTTAACAAGCCCTATTCTCCGCTTTAGTAGACGGAATTACTCGTTAATTCTCTTTACTAAGGTGGGTCTCGGGGTGGGGCATTACATTGATCTGGTTTGAAATGTTTGTTTGTTTGTTTTAAAGTTTGCTTTGATGATTTTTCTGGTTGGAAATTTTGGATTTTGTACAGGCTTTATTTTGGGAATGAAAATGAAAAATTGAGAAAGAGGAGATGAAACATTTTTATAGATTTAAATCTTATTTTAATTAATTTTCAAAAATAAAAACAAAAATGACACTTGTTAAATTTAATGACAATATCATTACACTTGATAAATTGCTTGTTCAATGGATTACACTTGTTAATACTTTATGTTAAAAATTCAACACTTGTCTTAATGTATTTTATATTAATTTTTAAATTACATTTTACTATTGCATAAATACATTTTCCTAATTATTATTATATACAATTTAAAAGAAAATGGTTCAAAACTAATTACACATTAAATAAATCACATATAGATTATTTTAAAATCAAATTATTTTACTAAGACATTTATTTAAATTTTAAATTCAAATTCAAATCCAAATTCAAATCTACCTATATATGTGTATACTGAAATTCAAATAATGTCAAAACATTTATTATTTTCAATTTTAAACTCAAATGCAAATTAAAATTTTACTCATATACACAAATCAATCATTATCTAGTTTGTCTTGATAATTTCAAATCAATTTCAAATTAAATTCCAGAAATTCATATTAATTACTATTTTTAAATTTTATAAAAATTGGGATGTTACAGATTCCCACCTTAAGAAAGTTTCATCCTCGAAATTTGAAAGAGAGAGAGAGAGAAACAAAGAATATATGAATACAAAAGAAGATAGAGAAATTGCTTACCAGATTAAGCCGGAATATCTACTCTGCAATTGGGATACGACTTCGGCATGCCATCCTCGTTTCCCAAGTACAATCATTTGGATCACCACTCCATTGCACTTTAACCAGTTTCACAACTTTATTCCTCGGTTGCTCTTCATCATAATTAATTATTTTTGACGGATCTCTTTTAACTGCCAGATTTGGTGTGATCTCCAAATCCTGCTTGGCAGCTTCTTCAATAATACAGTCTAGATCGTGCACATATTTCTGAAGGTGAGAAACATGAAACACATTGTGTATGCCAGATAGCCAGTTAGGTAGCTGCTCTCGATATGCCAGAGGACCGATCCTCTTCAGTATAGTAAAAGGACAAATAGATCGTCATGCCAGCTTACCAGTCTTCCCAAATCTCAACAGTCCTTGCATTGGAGAAACTTTTAGGAAATAGAATCTCCAACCTGGAATTTTAAAGATCTTCTCCTGCGGTTATAGTAACTTTTCGGACGACTTTGAGCAGTTCTCGACCTTTTTCGAATAAAATCAACTTTCTCGGTAGCCTTGTGACGACCCGTCTTTCACTAATCATAAAGATGTATCATGAATTAAGAAAGAAAGAAATAGAAAGAGAAAGAAAGAGAAGAAAGAAGAAACAACAGATCAGAATCTACACAGCGGAAGGAGTAAATTATATTAATAACATAAGTATTACATAGTATACAACAACTATCAGAGTTACACAGATTATACATGTCATACTAGATAGTTATAAACACCTGTCTAGTCATTACAACAAAGTACAAAACAACCCAAACAAACGACTCAGAGAAAACAACACAGCGGAAAACTATATAACTACAACGTAGAAGCCTCCTGCTCCATTTGCTCCTCCATAATTCGTCAGAGCTAACCTGAATCCCTTGGCAACTCATAAAAATTTGAGTACCCAAGAGTTTAAGAAAGCAAAGATAAACCCTGGGTCAGACATGGGTCTGGTGTGAGTAACAGATTAAAGTTGCTTAACTTTTTAAAAACCTTTAAAACAAAGGTATCACGTAAGACTTCCCACACATAAACATGGAAAAGTTTTCACCTTACGCTAACCAAAACATTTGATAGGAAATCCGATGATATTATAATAGTGTCTAGGGTTTTCAAGTAAATATGAAATAGTCGAAATTGTTACATTATTAAATTCCAGCTACTAGCCACAAAATTGGGTAATACAATCAAAACCGTTGGCACTTATTGGATTTTGGATTACATACAATGGCAGGGCTACTGGGGTACCGCCTGTCACAGTACGTGGCCTCGATCAGCGTACCGAGGAGCCACCCTAACTCCCCTGCAACACAAGGCCAGAACCATTCCGTATTGGACAGTCCCGAACAAGACAACCCCAGCAGTTGTCGTGAGCCAACCGCCCACACAGCCGAATAAAAAGGGACTTCTAGACAGGGGTAAATCTCGCCCTCCAGTGGGAGCTACCCACGAAGCCTTGCTGCACCTCCCCTGTTTTAGCCATTCCCGGTTGATGAGGCTTGAGGCTATGATTACCTTTAGAGAACAAATCTCTTAGAATGCTCATCATCCGCCTGACGATGTTTTGGAAGCATTCGATCCATACAAGTTCGTTCCGGGTCCGAACGAAACCGAAGGCATTATCTCGTTACACTCATTTTGGAATCACCCTCAGAGTTAACGAGGATAACCCTTGCACTCTGAATCTTCATCTTCACTTGAGATTCACGACCTATCGTTAACTTGGATCGATGTGGTTTTCGGATATCCAAATACGGAAACGCGATCCCGGTCTCATCGAAATCCAAAACGTGAAGTCCAAGTTGTTTTAAGTTTTAAAACAATTCAATTTAAACTATCTATATACACACAGATAGATAATTCACATCATCACAATAGATAATCATCACCACATATAATCCATATAATCATTATCAGAAGATAATCCAAATCATCATCATAATGCAGCCGATGCATCCATATCACACATCATTACTAATCTCATATCTGAGATTCAAACCATTCAAGGAAATCAATATCATCCATATATAAACAAGGATTTAATAATCACACCATATATAATTAATTTAAAAAGAATTAAATTAATTACATCATCTCTAATTAATTTAAAGTAAATTAAATTAATTACCTCAACCTATAAATCCTTCTTATATAACAATTGATTGCAAACCAATCAACTTAATTAATTAACCACTAATTAATTCCCTTGATTAATCATCCTTTAATTACATTCAAGTAATTAATTTCACAATTTAATTATTCTTAATCAAATACAGTAATTAACCTCTAATTACTTCATTAATTAATTAATTATAATTAATTACACTAATTCTTAATTAATTATAATTACTTATCATTAATTAATTACTTTAATTACTTATCATTAATTAATTAATCTCAATTAATTAATCCTTAATCACATCATTAATTATATTAATTAATGATCCTTAATAACATTTAAATTAATTACTTTATTAAGTAATTAACCATAATTATTAATCACCTTTGATTAATTAACTTTCAGTAATTAACTATTCTTAATTACTTCATTGAGTAAATTGATTACCCGTAAATTAATTATATTTAAATAATTAATTATCATTTTATTAGTAATTAAGTATACTTAATTAATTACCTTACTTAATTATTTCCCAAATGACTTAAACAATAATTGCTTAAATTAATTACACCCAGTAATTAATTATTAATTACTTTCACAAAGAAATTATCCTTCATAATAATTACTCAAGTAATTAACCCCAAACTCTTCCATACTTCAATAATTTACATCCAGTAATTACTCATCTTAATTACTTCTCTAAGTAATTATCCTTCATTAATTACTTATCAACCCATCAATGATTATTCTAAATTAATTAAACTTAATTAATTAGTTTAAACTAATCAAATAAATTAATCAATTAAAATGAGTAATTAATAACTTTAATTACTTCAAAAAGTAATCATACTTAACCAAATTCTATAATGATTATCAAATTTAATTAATCTAATTAATTATCAAAATTAATTACTTAATTAAATAATCCCAAGTTAATGACCTTTATTAACTTACCAAAAATTTCCATAATTACCTTACTGAAGTAATTAAATTAAATTAATAAATATTAATCATAAATATACAAATCTTTAATAATCATTTAGTTAATCACTATTTATTTTATTAATTAAGTTTTTAACTTAATTAATTTTAACCACTTGATTAATTTCTAATCATAAATTAAAATCATAACTAAATTAATTAATGCTCTTATTCCCAAATTAATTAATCTTAATTAATTAACTACAACCTTAATTAATAAATTCAAAAATCTTTATTAAATTAATTATTTAATCATCCATCTAATTACCTTATTAATTTAATAAACCAAAAACATTAAATCTTTGATTTATTTTAAAAATATAAACATTTCAATTTAATGATTTCATTATTATTAACAAAGCAAATTTAAAACACTTACCTTAAAATTTGTTTCCAACTTACATTTTAAAATTTAAATTTAAAATGAAAACCAAACTTAACTTTATCAAAGTTTTAAAAACATTCTAAAACCTTTTTAAAACTTATACTAAATAATTTCTTATTTATAAAAGATGTTTGAACCCATATTTATCTAAGATACAAATCATATTTAAAATATGATTCAACATCAAAAGCTGTTTAAACATTTCAAGATTTTAAAAACTTCTTTATTTTCAAAACATGATTCAAATTTGGATCTTGTTTTCAGGTTTAAACCTATGTTTAAATCTTCTATTTTAAATTTAAAGCATTAACTTAAATTTTAGATATTTAAACTCTTTTATAGTTGTTAAAACATTTTAATTTAAAAAAAGTTTAAATTAAAATTTAAAAACTGGAATTCAAACCCTGATTGAAACCATACTTTAAATTTAGTTTTAAATTCTTATTTAAAATCTGCATTCAGATTTTTAAACAAATTTTGAATTGAAATGTGCAGGTTTTCTAAAACCTGTTAACTGCAGAAAATAATTTACCCGAGCTCCCCCCTGTTTTACTTCGAGTAAAATAAAGATTATCTTCGAGCAAAAGCTCGAATTACCCGAGTGTGACTCGAGTCCAAAATCACTACCAAAACCCAAGCATCACCCTATCACCATTTCTTCACCGTGCACATGCACGGTGGTTCTGGCCACCTCCGGCCACTACCCAGACAACAAGCACGTCGGCGTTCATCACTACAGCACATCACGACCATCCAAAACACATCATCTACTCGAAATCAAATTCGAGTCCCCCTAACCAAAACCTGGCAACAGTATGGAATAACACCCCAACCTGGAAACTGCTCGTTTCCTCAACTCTGACCACCATGTCGATTGCAACTCCGTCCATGTCTACATCAATGCTCCAGCTTCCAATACCCTGAATCCCAACACACTCGATCACTTGGAGAGGCCTTGATGATCAAAAATTACTGCACGCTCAAAAACTAGGTTTATAGAACAAAACCCAACATCCCAGCCTCCTCGGTGATTTACCACCTCTTCCACTATTTTTCACCTCAACATTGATCACTCACTCTACCATCACCAGAAGTAATCTCGATCCCCCAGATTACAAAGTTCATCAGGAAACACCAAATTTTCATTTTCTGGTTAAACCAGAAATAACAAATCCCTTTACTAAAAGTAGTGATTTTTGTTTTAAAAATCTAATTTTGGTTTAAGCATTTGAGTTAGATCAGAGAATACAAGAATTATGACAGTTGAAATTTTACTTATTTAAAGTTGCTCAGATATTTTATTTCTTCCATAGGTAATACTAATTGTTTGAACTTAAACAAATTTTTAAACTAAAAATTATGATAAAATAAACATACATTGTTCAAGAACTAAGTCTTAATAAAGATCGATACAAGAAAAATTGAATCTTTTACTAAATTATGAACCTGAAGAAAACTGTAATAGCATAAAACAGCCATCTATAGTCATAATCCATTCATACATTCAAACATTCATATGTATATATACAGCAATGCATTTAATATTATACTCATAAGCATACTAATCAACATGCAACCAGATAAACATGCATAAAACATACTTATTTAAGTAACAAATTTATACTTAAGTTTCTAAAAAAAAGTGTTACTCACCCGTCATTGCAAAAAATAGAGGCAGAGAGCTTTTGAAACTGCAATTGCATGCAAATGAAACTTTGTTGAAGACATATGACTTTTTTAAAAACTTGCATGCAAGACATTTAAAACTTGAACCTGCTCCCGATTCCATTCTTACATTCCCAGGCTTTAAAAAATGTAGAGTTTACTTGTTTTAATTTTACAGAGGACTGCAGGTTGGTTTCCAGAATATTGAAATGCAAACATATTGAAGAAAGTGAACTTCAAGTAAGCTTGATTATATTGATTTTGAGAAAGGGTTTGCATGCTCTTAATTTTTTTCAGAGGATTACAAGATTGTATTATGAAGATATTTTCAAGCTTTTGATTGAGGAAGAGTCTTAGATTTTTGGTTCTTGCTTGAAGAGTTTGATTATAGATTTGATTTTCAGGTTTGTGAGGAATTTGAGTATTGAAAAGAAATCAAATTTTGAACATGATTTTGGTTTGAGCAATATAGTTATTGATTTGTTTCAGCTGAGATTTATCTTTGAGGAAAAAAATGAAGATTAGAAAAAGAAAGAGCTTGAAGAAAACATGCTTATATAGGCATAGATGATTTATTTAAAAATTAAAAGAAAATTAAAAATAAATATGACACATATACTAAATTCTTACATTTGTCAATAAGAGTAGGTTATTAGTTCACACTTGTCTCATTAGTTACATAAAATGTTAACACTTGTTTTATACATATATATTTATTTTTATTAAATTTAAAAGTAAATGAAACCCTCTTTTCTTTATTTATTAAATACATATATATAAATTATTCTCATAAAAAAACGTATATGCATTTTTAAAGAAAATGAAATAAAACAATTTATATAAAAATGAAAGCTTACTTATAAGATTCATATATGTTTATTCATTTGAATTTCAAAATGAATTCAAATTCAAATGTTATTTATACATTTAAAAATTCCAATTTTAAACCTAATTTATCAACATATTTTAAATTTTAAAATAATAATACTATCTTTTAAAATCTATCTATACTTATACATTTATAATTTGAAAATAACTCATTTATCAATTTTAAATCATTTATAAAAGAAATCATAAATTACTTATCTTAATTAAATGAATTAATGTTTAATATACAAATGGTATTTTAAATTTCCATATATAATTCCAAACTATATTTATTAAGCTATATTCAAAAAGAAAATAAAATAAACTTTTGTTTATCTCATTAAAATTTAAACTATGCTTTAAAATATATTTAAACAATTTAAAACAATTTCTTTAAGTATCTTAAAACCAATTAGTTATTTTTTAAATAGTTTTGAATAGTTATTTATTAAATCAAATAATAATCTCCAAATTATCAAAATGAATATCATAATTTAAAAACAAGATTTATTCGTTTATTAATCTACAGTCAAAACTTATATATCTACAATATATAAATATATATATATACATTATAAATAGAAAGCAATTTATTAGCTTTTAAAAGATAAAATTTACAAATTAAACATTTATTCAATTGGATTATTAAATCAAGTTAAATTTTATTAACAGAATTTATCAAATCAATTATTAAATTTTAAATACAGATTATTAAATTGATATTGCCAAAATTCCTGGGATATCATATTCCTCCCCCCTTAAAAGAATTTCGTCCCCGAAATTTAAAAGCAAAAGTAATTTAATAATCTCATTTAACATTGAATTTAAACACAAGCATATATCAATTATATGCTAACAACCAAAGAAACAAATTTATCTAATCAAACAATTTTAATTATCCAGACAAAATTCTGGATAAAATCTCCTCGAGTTTCCCCAAATATATATATCGGGATACTCGCCCTACAAAATCCAAACAATCTAAACTACGAAGCTATAAAGCTCCTTCTCATCTAGATCTATAAAAATGGACAAGATATCAGACCACAGATCAATCTGACTCAACCACCAAACCTTCCTGAACAGCTGGTTCCACAACCAGAAATAACTCATACACGTACTCCCTCACAGATATGTGAATCTCATTGAATCCCAGTTATCCAAACTGGCAATTCAACTCTTGAAAACCAAACACCAATCCAACCAAAACATAGAAGAGATCCAAAACAAATCTCTGACTCCAGAATCCAAAATCCTTCGTCTCTAATCCATAAAAACCTTCTAACGATCTTGGGCTGCCTATACCCTTACTGATCAGCTCAACCTTCGCAGATGCCTCTAGAAACAAACAGAACCAAAAACATCCCAACCAATGATCTCCTCAAGATCAATCCAAAACCAAGTACACAACTCTACTCTTCAAATCTGAGAAGAACAACTCACTTCTTCGAAGAAAAGACAAATCAGAAACATTCCCAAACTGCTTCCGCTGCACAACTCTGATCTGGAAAAGAAGAAAAATGCTGATGAAGAACACGAGCACAATCTGGACAACATATCCCAGAATATGGTTCAACAAATCCATAAAAGAAAACTCAAAAGTTCCACCAATCATGAGCTGCTTCACCAACTCTATCTCGAGAAACCATCCTTCTACTATACTGAACCACCAGCTCCACTTTCGGAATCCGTTCGATAAGAAAACTCAATCTCCTAATACAGAAAAACCTCTGACCCCTCAGAAGATATCCAGAAAAGTCTCTGATAACACAAGAGATCACTCAAACAATCGCAAGTCACTTTTGCAATCAATACAGACCAATTTCCAAAGAAAACTGTTCCCTCTTTACCAAAAAGAACAGCTTACCCTTAACTAGCCAATCCACCGAAGAAACGAATCCACTCTATTGCTTCTGAACTCCATCTTCAGAAAAACTGCTAGCTAGAAGTCCTTCTTGCCAACACAGATCACTCCGAACTACACTGCTGATACCGATGCCAAAGACTTCCTAATCCAAAGCCCTTCGAGAAATTTGGACCTCAAAGCCAACCACTACATCCTGCTGAACTCAGCCACAACACTGAAGCAGACATATCTCCTAAAACTTGTTCTAAAGAAACATCTTCGGACACAATCCATAGTCACTGCATCTCATTACGCAGCTACCACTTCCTGAGGTATCAAAATACCATCACACACTTCTGCCAAACCGACAGATCCAAACTCAACTCATCCATCTTCAAGGATAGACTCGAACCTTAATAGGTTTCCCTCAGAGATCGATGAAATCTCTACACCACTACTAAGCTCACTCGAGACGGCATTAGGTCTACAGTCTCGACAGACACACTTCCAACCTCAACATTCAAACTCCAACCAATGGTAGTAATCGTGTTGCACACACCACTACCTTATCTACCTATATAACCTATATTGGAAAAAACTGAACGGGTAACCCGACAGATAGGCAGAAATAAATAAACATAAATACATATATAAAATTACAAATACGCTCTCTCAGGATAGACACCACTCCAAAGCCTAGCTATTCACTCACCCTAATGCTCTGATACCAACTATCATGACCCATCTTTCACTAACCAGAAAGACGTATTATGAATCAAGAAAGAAAGAGATAGAAAGAGAAAGAAAGAGAAGAAAGAAGAAACAACACATCAGAATCTAAACAGCGGAACGAATAAATTATATTAATGACATAAGTATTACATAGTATACAACAACTATCAGAGTTACACAGATTATACATCTCATACTAGACATTTATAAACACATGTCTAGTCATTACAACATAGTACAAAACAACTCAAACAAACGACTCAGAGAAACCAACACAGCGGAAAACTATACAACTACAACACAGAAGCCTCCTGCCCTATTTGCTCCTCCATAATTCGTCAAAGCGAACCTGAATTCCTTGGCTACTCGTAAAAATTTGAGTACCCAAGAGTTTAAGAAAACAAAGATAAACTGCGGGTCAGACATGGGTCAGGTGTGAGTAACAGGTTAAAGTTGCTTAATTTTTGAAAAACCTTTAAAAGAAAGGTATCACGTAAGACTTCCCACACATAAACATGGAAAAGTTTTTACCTTACGCTAACCAAAACATTTGATAGGAAATCCGGTGATATTATAATACTGTCTAGAGTTTTCAAGTAAATATAAAATAGCCAAAATTGTTAAATTATTAAATTCCAGCTACTAGCCACAAAAGTGGTAATACAATCAAAACTGTTGACACTTATTGGATTTTGGATTCCATACAATGGCAGGGCTACTAGGGTACCGCCCCTCACAGTATGTGGCCTAGATCAACGTATCGAGAAGCCGTCCTAACTCCCCTGCAACACAAGGCCGGAACCATCTCTTACTGGACAGTCCCGAACAAGACAACCCCGGTAGTTGTCGCGAACCAACTGCCCACACAGCCGAATAAAAAGGTACTTCTAGACAGGGGTAAATTTCGCCCTCCAGTGGGAGCTACCCAAAAAGCCTTGCCGCACCTCCCCTGTTTTAGCCATTCCCGGTTGATGAGGCTTGAGGCTACGATTACCTTTAGAGAACACATCTCTTAGAATGCTCATCGTCCACCTGACGATGTTCTGGAAGCATTCGATCCATACAAGTTCGTTTCGGGTCCGAACGAAACCGAAGGCATTATCTCGTTGCACTCATTTTGGAATCACCTCAGAGTTGACAACGATAACCCTTGCACTCTGAATCTTCATCTTCACTTGAGATTCACGACCCATCGTTAATTTGGATCGATGTGGTTTTCAGATATCCAAATATGGAAAACCGATCCCGGTCTCATCGAAATCCAAAACATGTCTTTTAGCTCCAAGTTGTTTTAAGTTTTAAAACAATTCAATTTAAACTATCTATATACACATAGATAGATAATTCACATCACCACAATAGATAATCATCACCACATATAATCTATATTATCATTATCAGAAGATAATCCAAATCATCATCACAATGCAGCCAATGCATCCACATCACACATCATTACTATTCTCATATCCGAGATTCAAACCATTTAAGGAAATCTATATCATCCATATATAAACAAGGATTTAATAATCACACCATATATAATTAATCTAAAATGAATTAAATTAATTACACCATCTCTAATTAATTTAAAGTAAATTAAATTAACTACCTCAATCTATAAATCCTGCTTATATAACAATTGATTACAAGCCAATCAACTTAATTAATTAACCACTAATTAATTCCCTCGATTAATCATCCTTTAATTAAATTCAAGTAATTAATTTAACAATTTAATTATTCTTAATCAAATACAGTAATCAACCTCTAATTACTTATAATTAATTATAATTAATTACATTAATTTTTAATTAATTGCATTAATTAATTACTTTAATTACTTATCATTAATTAACTAATCTCAATTAATTAATCCTTAATCATATCATTAATTATATGAATTAATGATCCATAATAACATTTAAATTAATTACTTTATTAAATAACTAACCATAATTATTAATCACCTTTGATTAATTAACTTTCAATAATTAACTATTCTTAATTACTTCATTGAGTAAATTGATTACCCTTAAATTAATTATATTTAGATAATTAATTATCATTTTATTAGTAATTAATTATCCTTAATTAATTAAATTACTTAATTATTTCCCAAATGACTTAAACAATAATTGCTTAAATTAATTACACCTAGTAATTAATTATTAATTACTTTCACAAAGAAATTATCCTTCATAATAATTACACAAGTAATTAACACCAAACTCTTCCATACTTCAATAATTTACATCCAGTAATTACTCATCTTAATTACTTCTCTAAGTAATTATCATTCATTAATTACTTATCAACCCATCAATGATTATTCTTAATTAATTAAACTTAATTAATTAATTTAAACTAATCAAATAAATTAATCAATTACAATGAGTAATTAATTACTTTAATTACTTCACAAAGTAATCATACTTAACCAAATTCTATAATGATTATCAAATTTAATTAATCTAATTAATTATCAAAATTAATTACTTAATTAAATAATCCCAAGTTAATGACCTTCATTAACTTACCAAAAATTTCCTTAATTACCTTACTTAAGTAATTAAATTAAATTAATAAATATTAATCACAAATTTTCTAATCTTTAATAATCATTTAATTAATCACTATTTATTTTATTAATTAAGTTTTTAACTTAATTAATTTTAACCTCTTGATTAATTTCTAATCATAAATTAAAATCATAACTAAATTAATTAATGATCTTATTCCCAAATTAATTAATCTTAATTAATTAACTACAACCTTAATTAATAAATTCAAAAATCCTTATTTAATTAATTAAATCAATTAATTAATTATCCATCTAATTATATTATTAATTTAATAAACCAAAAACATTAAATCTTTGTTTTATTTTGAAAATATAAACATTTCTATTTAATGATTTCTTTATTATTAACAAAGCAAATTTAAAACACTTACCTTAAAATTTGTTTCCAACTTATATTTTAAATTTTAAATTTAAAATGAAAACCAAACTTAACTTTATCAAAGTTTTAAAAACATTCTAAAACCTTTTTAAAACTTACACTAAATAATTTCTTATTTATAAAAGATGTTTGAACCCATATTTATCTAAGATACAAATCATATTTAAAATATGATTCAACATCAAAAGCTGTTTAAACATTTCATGATTTTAAAAACTACTTTTATTTTCAAAACATGATTCAAATTTGGATCTTGTTTTCAGATTTAAACCTATGTTTAAATCTTCTATTTTAAATTTAAAGCTTTAACTTAAATTTCAGATATTTAAACTCTTTTACAGTTGTTAAAACATTTTAATTCAAAAAGAAGTTTAAATTAAAATTTAAAAACTGAAATTCAAACTCAGATTGAAACCATACTTTAAATTTTGTTTTAAATTCTTATTTAAAATCCGCATTTAGATTTTTAAATAAATTTTGAATTGAAATGTACAGGTTTTCTAAAACCTGTTAACTATAGAAAATAATTTACCCAAGCTCCCCCCTGTGTTTTACTCCGAGTAAAACCAAGATTATCTTCGAGCAAAAGCTCGAATTACCCAAGTGTGACTCGAGACTAAAATCACTGCCAAAACTCAAGCATCACCCTGTCACCATTTCTTCACCGTGCACATGCACGGTGGTTCTGGCCACCACCGGCCACTATCCAGACAACAAGCACGTCGGCATTCATCACTACAGCACATCACGACCATCCAAAACACATCATCTACTCGAAATCAAATTCAAGCCCCCCTAACCAAAACCTGGCAACAGTATGGAATAACACCCCATCTTGGAAACTGCTCGTTTTCACAACTCTGACCACCATGTCGATTGCAACTCCAGCCATGTCTATATCAATGCTCCAACTTCCAATACCCTGAATCCCAACACACTCGATCACTTTGTAACAACCCGCATATTTATCGATTTTATATTT
Source organism: Allium cepa (assembly GCA_030765085.1). Classification (NCBI taxonomy): domain Eukaryota; kingdom Viridiplantae; phylum Streptophyta; class Magnoliopsida; order Asparagales; family Amaryllidaceae; genus Allium; species Allium cepa. The sequence continues at coordinate 978,809,841 of CM060931.1, forward strand.
AAATATTTTATTTAAATATTTTATCGTTCGTCGAATTTTGGTCCGAAAAGCTACTTTTTGCAAACAGTCGAATTGGGACTCGAGACCACCCCTATTGAATTCAAAATAACGTTTGCGACCTTTTTGAGTATAAACTTTGATATGTTTGGAGATAGTAGAATTTTGACCTTTTTCACTTAGGGCTTTGGTTTGGGCTGAACCCATCTTACTAACTCAGTCCCAACCCACTCGAACTCTTCATTACTTCATTTCATATTCCTAACACTCAAGCTTATGCAAAAATGGTGGAAGAGAATGGGAATTAGAAACTCCAAGCCCTAGTTCCTCTTGCTAGCTCAAGTTCTTGCTTCAAAATCAAAGAGAACCCATTAGTAAGCATCTCCTTCTTCTTCTCCAACTCATTCTCTCTTTTATTTCAGAAAATTTCTAAACCTAACTTTGGGAATGTTCTTTTTTTTGAGAATAGATTCAAGCTCGTTTGGGTTGTGTTGAAGAGTGGTTGATTCTCCCTTTGCTTTCAAGCTTCCTCTTCGTTGATTTGGGTTGAAAGGTGAGATTTTTATCTCACATCTATGTCTATATCTATCTTTGTTGTTAGGTATGAATTCCTAACACTTATTTATGTTCATTTGCTTTTGGTTTGGATTGATTTGGTGAATATTTCAATTTTTGGTGTTTTGTAGTTAAATCTTTAAAAATCCAATCTTTGATGTTTGAACATGTTTTTGATGATGCATCGAAGAGCCTATAGTGCTGGGTTGTCGATTGGCATAAATCCTTAGCATCCATCGCTCGTTCGATCACATTTCGGTTTGGATTTGCCATTTTTGGCCTAGGCTGTTTTTTTGCCTAGTAGAAGATTTCAGACGTCTGAAACAAAATCCAGACGTCTGGTTGAATAATCCAGACGTCTGGAAAGGGGTCTGGAAAAGGCAGAGCCTAAATCCAGACGTCTGAAACAAAATCCAGACGTCTGGTTGAAAATTTCAGACGTCTGAAATGGCCCAGGAATTAAAAATAGAAGGGAGAAAACACATATACTTCTAGATACTAGGGCCAGACGTCTGGGAACACCTACCAGATGTCTGGAACTGTTTAATTTGTCTATTTTGGCTATTTTTGAGTATATTTCCAGCTTTAATCGATTCGTGTTGATTCCCTTTTTGTTGCTATCATTTATTGTGGACTTTGATGACATTTTCATCGTGATTTTTGGGAATATCCATTTTGATGGATTCGGTATCGATTTCTTTGGATTTTATTCACGTCTTCGAACGTGAATTTTTATGATCGATTGTTTCTACAATCAATTCTATGATTTGTCACTTTAAAATATAAAGGTTTTCTATACTAGTAGTAAATATCAAAATTCTTTCATCAAAACGATTTCAACTCTATTTTCAATACCAAACTCGTTCATAAAACCGTTTTCCAATCTACTAGTATATACAAACCTTTACCTCACTCGTATGAGAAATCTAATTAAACGACCTAGTAAAACGAGTGGTATGAAACGCTTGCGTTTACTTCGTCGGTTAATTCTTGAACTTGTTCGATTGAATCTCTTGTGACAATTTACTAGTGGAGATCTACAATTTGTTCGTAAATATTTAAGTTAAGCTAGTTGTTATGGGACATGAAGCTAAGCTCATATATTTACTAGCTCACTGTAATTGACACTTCTCTTTGATCATGACGATCATTTTATGTTCTAGACTAGCACTGTGCGATGTCTTTTAGACTTGGTTCATCGGATGTCACGCTGTACAACGTTGTTGTTCCCTTTGATTGTGATTTGGTTCATCGGATGTCACGCTGTACGACGTCGCTGTTCCCTTTGATTGTGATTTGGTTCATCGGATGTCATGCTGTACGACGTAGTTGTTCCCTTTTATTTTGATTTGGTTCATCGGATGTCACGCTGTACGGCATCATTGTTCCCTTTGATTGTGATTTGGTTCATCGGATGTCACGCTGTACTACGTCGTTGTTCCCTTTGATTGTGATTTGGTTCATCGGATGTCATGCTGTACGACGTCGTTGTTCCCTTTGATTTTGATTTGGTTCATCTGATGTCACGCTGTACGACGTCGTTGTTCCCTTTGATTTTGATTTGGTTCATCGGATGTCACGCTGTACGACGTCGTTGTTCCCTTTGATTTTGATTTGGTTCATCGGATGTCACGCTGTACGACGTCGTTGTTCCCTTTGATTTTGATTTGGTTCATCGGAAGTCACGTTGTACAACGTCGTTGTTCCCTTTGATTGTGATTTCTGGATTTCGTGTCTTGAATTCTAGAATTTACGTTTCACCAACTTTTACGATTGGCATTGATATGTATGTCATTTATTGTGGCTTGGTGAATGAAATTAGGAGTATGACATTCCTTTTTATCTTTGAGAAGATCCTTGCGATATTGATTAATCTCTTATTGTTTTTTTAATTATTTATTTATCACAGCTTGGCATTGTGATTATTATACGTTTAGTCATATCTCTTATCCTATATCATTTCATCTGATATTTATAGCTAGACTGATCCGTTTATTATTTTCTTATTAAATAATACTCGGGTCAGACTGAGATTTTTCAGGTGCTTCTGCTTGCTACTTTATTGAACCATCATCTGATCTTTTGGCTAACTACTTAGATTAGTAGTTTTTGTTGTATACATTTGAGATACAGACTCTATGATGTATACTTATTCTTTTTTCTAGCACTTGTATCCATTCTTTTTGATATTGTGGATCTTGTTTGACCAATACTCTGATGTACACTTTCATGTGTTATATTCATATCTATTTCCAACTTTGTGATATGAATTACCTGTGACTGATTTGTGTTATGTTTATTTCTATATTTGTTTCCGAAGACCTTTATAGCCACTGTGTAGTAGCTTTGACTTTGTGTCGGTATGTCGGATTTCCTCTTGAGATGAAAAGTTATATTTTTATTTGGCATATCGGTACTCGCACAAAGCAATTATACAGATGGTCGCTCCTCAACAGCCTTATTCTCCGTGCTAGTCGATAGCATTACTCCGTAGTGTTCTTGCCTAGCGTGGGTATAGACGTGGGGCGTCAGACACTTGGAGAGGCCTTGATGATCAAAAATTACTGCACCCTCAAAAACTTGGTTTACAGAACAAAACCCAACATCCCAGCCTCCTCGGTGATTTACCACCTCTTCCACTATTTTTCTCCTCAACATTGATCACTCTACCATCACCAGAAGTAATCTCGATCCCCTATATTACAAAGTTCATCAGAAAATGTCAAATTTTCATTTTCTGGTTAAACCATAAATACTAACAAATCCCTTTACTAAAAGTAGTGATTTTTGTTTTAAAAATCTAATTTTGGTTTAAGCATTTGAGTTAGATCACTGAATACAAGAATTATGACAGTTGAAATTTTACTTATTTAAAGTTGCTCAGATGTCTTATTTCTTCCAGAGGCAATATTAATTGTTTGAACTTAGACATATTTTCAAACTAAAAGTTATGATAAAATAAACATACATTGTTCAAGAATTAAGTCTTAATAAAGATTGATTCAAGAAAAATTTAATCTTTTACTAAATTATGAACCTGAAGAAAACTGTAATAGCATAAAACAGTCATCTATAGTCATAATCCATTCATACATTCAAACATGCATATGTATATATACAACAATGCATTTAATATTATACTCACAAGCATACTAGTCAACATGCAACCTGATAAACATACACACAACATACTTATTTAAGAAACAAATCTATACTTAATTTTAAAAAAAATTGTTACTCACCTATCATTGCAAAAAATAGAGGCAGAGAGCTTTCGAAACTGCAATTGCATGCATATGAAACTTTTTTGAAGACATATGACTTGTTTAAAAAATTGCATGCAGGCTAAAACTTGAACTTGCTCTAGATTCCATTCTTACATTCCCAGGTTTTAAAAAAAATGCAGAGTTTACTTGTTTTGATTTTACAGAGGACTGCAGGTTGGTTTCCAGAATGTTGAAATGCAGACATGTTGAAGAAAGTGAACTTCAAGTAGGCTTGATCAGATTGATTTTGAGAAAGGGTTTGCATGCTCTTAATTTTTTTCCAGAGGATTACAAGATTGTATTATGAAGATATTTTCAAGCTTTTGATTGAGGAAGAGTTTCAGATTTTTGGTTTCTTGCTTGAAGAGTTTGATTATAGATTTGATTTTCAGGTTTGTGAGGAATTTGAGTATTGAAAAGAAATCAAATTTTGAACATGATTTTGGTTTTAGCAATATAATTATTGATTTGTTTCAGCTGAGATTTATCTTTGAGAAAAAAATGAAGATTAGAAAAGAAAGAGCTTGAAGAAAACATGTTTATATAGGCATAAATGATTTATTTAAGAATTAAAAGAAAATTTAAAATAAATATGACACATGTACTAAATTCTTACATCTGTCAATAAGAGTAGGTTATTAGTTCACACTTGTCTCATTAGTTACATAAAATGTTAACACTTGTTTTATACATATTTACTTATTTTTATTAAATTTAAAAGTAAATGAAACCCTCTTTTCTTTATTTATTAAATACATATGTATAAATTATTTCCATAAATAAATGTATATGCATTTTTAAAGAAAATGAAATAAAACAATTTATATAAAAATGAAAGCTTACTTACAAGATTCATATATGTTTAATCATTTGAATTTCAAAATGAATTCAAATTCAAATTCTATTTATACATTTAAAAATTACAATTTTAAAACTAATTTATTAACATATTTTAAATTTTAAAATAATAATATTGTCTTTTGAAATCTATCTATACTTATACATTTATTATTTGAAAATAACTCATTTATCAATTTTAAATCATTTATAAAAGAAATCATAAATTACTTATCTTAATTAAATGAATTAATGTTTAATATATAAATGGCATTTTAAATTTCCATATATAATTCCAAACTATATTTATTAAGCTATATTCAAAAAGAAAATAAAATAAACTTTTGTTTACCTTATTAAAATTTAAACCATGCTTTAAAATATATTTAAACAATTTAAAACAATTTCTTTAAGTATCATAAAACCAGTTAGTTATTTATTAAATAGTTTTGAATAGTTATTTATTAAATAAAATAATAATCTCCAAATTATCAAAATGAATATCAGAATTTAAAAGCAAGATTTTATTTGTTTATTAATCCACAATCAAAACTTATCTTTCTACAATATATATATATATATACATTATAAATAGAAAGCAATTTATTATCTTTTAAAAGATAAAATTTACCAATTAAACATATATTCAATTGGATTATTAAATCAAGTTAAATTTTATTAACAGAATTTATGAAATCAATGTAAATTTTAAATACGAATTATTAAATTGATATTGCCAAAATTTCCGGGATATCACAAGCCTCCTTTATCATATCTGGTCCAAGGACGAGCCTATTACCTGACTCAATCCAACATGCAGGTGATCGACACGTAGTACCATATAAAGCTTCAAAAGGAGTCATTTTGATACTGGCCTGCTTGCTATTATTATATGAGAACTCAACCAGATGCAAATGGTTCTCCCATGAACCACCAAAGTCGAGTAAACAAGCATGCAAAAGTTCCGCTAAGATTCGATTTATACTTTCCATTTTCCCATCAGACTATTGGTGGTAAGCAGTACTGTAGTTCAGTTTAGTTCCTAATGCCGCTTGAAATGCCTCCCAAAATCTGCTAAAGAAGATCGGATCACGATGACTCACTATACTGCTGGGTATACCGTGGAGACACACAATTTCATTTACATACAATTCTGCCAAACTTGCTGCTATTCAGATAGATTTTACTGGGATAAAATGGGCAGCTTAGTTAGACGATCCATGATAAACCAAATTGCTTCATTTCCCTTTCGAGTTCGTGGCAACCCGTCAATGAAATCCATAGATAGTTGATCCCATTTCCACTTAGGTATTTCCAACGGCTGAAGTAAACCCACCATCTTCTTTTGATCACTTTTGATTTGTTGACATGTAGCACAATGACTCACATAAATAGATATTCCTCTTTTCTTTGTTTTCCACCAGAAGTTCCTTTTGATATCTCTATAGATCTTATTAACTCTTAGATGGATACAAAGTTTGGATCTATGACACTCGTCCAAAACTTCACGTTTTAGATCTGGGATGTCTGGGACACACATCCGGCCCTTTAGTCTTATAACCCCACAACTATCAATTCCGAAACTGGAATCCTCATCTCAATGAATCCTTCCATAAATTTCCTGAAGAAATTTGTCTTCTTTCCCCTTGCTGGTGACTTTCTCAAGAAGCGTAGGAGTGACAACAAGATGAGCATGAATAGCATATTTTCTACTCAAAGCAACGGCAACTACATTGACTTTTCCATGCATATACAGAATATCTAGGTCATAAGAGACCAGGAATTTTAACCAGCGTTGTTGCCTCAAATTTAAATCTTTATGGGTAAAGAGATACTTTAGAGATTTATGGTTGGTGAATAATTCAAATTTTCACCCAGAAGATAATGACGCCATATTTTTATAGCAAAGATAACAGCTAGAAGCTCGAGATCATGGGTCGGGTAGTTTTTCTCTTGTGGACGCAATTGTCTACTCACGAAGGTATTATCTGCCATTTTGCATTAGCACAACACCCACACCATCACTACAAGCATTAGTATAAACAGATAAGCCTTAATTCCCATTAATAATAGCGAGAACGGGAGCAGTAGTCAATCTCATTTTCAAATCCTGAATGCTTCATCACATTTCAGAGTCCAATCAAACTTAGCATTCTTCACAGTTAGCTTAGTCAATGGACTGGCCAACTTGGAGAAATCCGAGACAAACATTATGTAATACCCAGCTAAACCCAGAAAACTTCTAACTTCCTTCAGAGTAGTGGATTGCTTATAGTCTAGAATAGCGGAAACTTTGCTAGGATCTATAGAAATTCCCTCTTCATTAACAATATGACTAAGAAATCTAACATCCTTGACCTAAAAATGACACTAGGAAAATTTGGCGAACAGAATGTTCTTCCTTAATATTTCCAAAACAATCCTTAGATATTTAGCGTGCTCCTCATCGGTTTTGGAGTAGATCAAAATATCATTAATAAACACAAGTACAAATTTATTCAACACTTCTTGGAATACACGGGTCATTAATTCTATGAAGTATGCGGGAGCATTGTTTAGTACGAATGGCATGACTAACCATTCGTACAATGTGTGCGGACCCCTGAAAGTAGGTAAATGAATACAGTATTCGGAAATTCGTAGCTGATGGAATCCTTGAGGTATATCCATCTTTGAAAAGAATCGAGCACCGTGCAGTTGATCGGACAGATCATCGATTCTGGGTAAAGGAAATTTATTTTTAAGAGTTAGTTTATTGAGATCGCGGTAGTCCACGCGTAATCTCAAGGATCCGTCAGATATGGCTTCGAACACCACAGCTGAACCCCAACCAAAAACACTAGGACGTATTAATCCTTTCTCTAGCAAATCTCGGGTTTGATTGAATAGTTCTATCCTTTCCCTGGGTACCATCCCGCGACTCGCATGAACTGTAGCGGCCCTGACTCGACCTTCGAAAATCGACACCGAATATGACACTCATATTCAAATGTCGCAGATCCATACGTCGAATCAGGTTCACCGAAGCTTATAACACCATTAAGTACAACATAGCAGAAGAAAAAGAATATCTATATAGATAACATTGACACAATGATAGATACAATATCTGATATAATATGATACAACAAAATGATACAACATATATTAATACTATCAGAAATACAAGATACAGTGGAAAGAATAGATAACACCAGCAGTGGAATCGTAACTCCAAAAGAATGCATCCCCAAATCCATTGCTCCAATCCAAAAAGCTAGCAAGAACCCCCCATCACGTTTCACCTAGATAAGCTAGTTTCGTCCAGATCTGAAGATTGGACTAACTCCAGATAATCTACTAAACCTGACTATTTGAGAAACCCAACTCTAGACTGCCCGTGTGGAAAATTATGGGCACCAGAGTTTAGGAAAGGAACAATAAACTCCAGGTCAGTCATGGAACTGTTACGAGTAACAAAAAAAGTTGATCTTTAAAACAAACAACAAGAGAATTTAAAATAAATCTGTAATGCTTTTGGAAAATGAAACTACAATAAGGCCTCCCACCGCACACACTATGCAAATGAGGAATTAGAGGAGACTTCTCCTTATGATAGTCAAACATGCTTGATATGCAAATTCTTTGATATTATTATTATAAGTGCACAGTGTAGAAAACATTTCAAAAGTATAATATAAATCTTAGCCAGCATAGACATTCCGAACTATGCCTACTATAACTACCATCTAAACAGCGGCGACCACCATAAGTAAATGGCAGGTTCTACAACTAAAACCATACAAAGCACGTATTGGATGAATGGATTTCCAACAAATGGTCGGGCTAAGGAACTTCCCACTGTCCATCGGATCGCCTCTGGCGAGACGTCCCGAGAACCTAACCGGATCTCTGCCAACACAAGGCACCACTACTCGAGCATACCACTCCTCCTTCCTTTGAGACCTTTATCCGAGGCGCCTCTAAACCACAAAGCAACAAACACACAGCAAATGAGATTGGAGCCTACCACATATGTAAATATCTAGGCTCCATACCATGATACCACCCTTTACCAGAAGGGAATGAAACACCCTAAAGGGCGCGACCCTCATAACCTTGTCGCATCTTTCCGGTTTCGACCATTTCCGGGGTGTAAGGTCCTGATGCAGTCTCGTCCACAAAGCTACGCTTTACACTAAAGCCATGCTTTGATCACAAATGATCAACGAATGATCATCAACACACAGCAGCATTCAACATGCCACACTACCAAATTGGGAGTATATCACTGATAACTTTCAACTACATAACCTATGAGCTCGTACGTCTCAAAGAAGGGTGTTAAGATAAGAGAATAAATTCTCCGCCACCAACAAATATGTATTTGAAAGAAATCTGCTTTGTATCTCAAAGTGCAGTGTCAGACATACAACCATATAAGTCTGTCCCGGGTTCGAACAGAACCGAAGGCACTTCCGATGAAGCCCTTGCAAATCCGGGTATCCACAATCCCAATCGGACTTCCCATCACTTAGGGAATCTCTATACCGTAGCTACTCGTTGTAGAGACAATCGATAGGTTATCCTATCGTTCTCACAAATACCCGGTCTTCTACACCGGTCTTCAAATGCAATCCACGACATCATATCACTATTCAGAATGGGTTATACGACACAAGATCCTCTCCCGGCTAAACCGAATAATGAGCGCAATATTTAAAAATATATGGATATGGGATTTCAGTTAAGTCGCAACTGATAAAATCCAAAACTTTATAAATTAGCATTTCAAATATTTAAACAAAAAGATTTGTTTCACAAAGTTCACACAGTTTCACAAAGATCCATTTACAGATTTCAAAACAATTTCCGTTTCAATTGGATTAACTCATTAAATCTTTAAATTAAAGATTTAAATTATAGCTTTCAAACCGTTTCCATAACTTGGAAATTATTTTCATTTTAGACTTGAAATACCTTTTAACACAAATTGGACGTTCATTTCTTATGTGAAAGCTTTTATTATTCGAAAACAAACAGTTTTCATTTCAGAAAAATCCAATTATATTTGCATGAGTTAAAGCCTTTGAATTTGAATTCAAATTCCAAAATCAATACATTTAAAATGGTTTAACCCATATAAACTTGTATACATCTTTAATCCCTAGTTTCAAATCATAGAATCTAGTTTGAAATTTTTGAATTTGAATTTAAATCAAATTATTTAAACTTCAAAACTTTGTCAAGTTATTCAAAAAAAAAATTATCTTGAAATTTCATTTCAAAAGCTTTTCACATTTAATCCGATTCCATTTCCAAACCATTTGAATTCAAATTGTCTATTTAAAAATCATTTCAAAAATCTACGACTTAATCGATTTCCTTGTGAAATCAATATTTGTGTGTGTATGGTGTGGTCCAGGGGTTTAACACAATAGTGCGACAACATCATTATCACAAATCAAAACACAGAAATATAATTGATAAGCGGTATAAACTATAACGCTTATCGTACATTCACATATTCACAGATTAACATACAATTGTATCACAAATAAATGGATAAATTATATAGCTCAACCCACAAAATAATATATCACAGATCAGATGGGACAATCAATTCAAGACATCTCATATAATACAATCATTCATAAGTAAGGTCAAGCATTCAATAATCGTTTATAAGCAAGATTAATTAATTGTTTAATCCTAATTAATTCAATTTAATTCCAATTAAATTAATTACTTATGAATTAATTATCTAATCCTGATTTATTAATTACAAATCATTTGATATAAATTAATTTATCAAACACTTAAATTAATTATTGTTAATTAATAATTATTCTTAATTAATCATATTAATTAAATTAACCTCTAAACCAATTACATAATTAATTAACCCCTTAATTAATTATTTTCAGAAATTAACCTTTTAATTACTTACCATAAAGTAATTACACTTACACAATTTCATAAATGATTCATTATATTAATTAATCTAATTAATTGTTAAAATTGATCACATTAATTAATTATATAATTACTTTCGTAATTAATATCTAATTATAATTTAAGCTAAATCATTAATTTATAAATTAAATAATTGAGTCATTCCTTAATTATCTTATTCATTTAAACATTTTTAATAGGTTAATTATCTCTAAGGTAATCCATTTCTTTATTAATGACTTCATTAATATTAAAGTGTATTTAAAATATTACACTTCTAAATTTAGATTCAAATTTCATTTTAAGCTTAAGATTCAAAATGATTATATGTTTATACATTAACCAAATTTAAATCTCAACTTATAAACCTATATAAGAAAAATTCTGATTAAATTACTTAAATTTCTATTTAAAATTTAAGCTTTAAAATACATTACATTTTTAACTTACAAATTCAAGTTAAAACAAATTATTTAACTTTTCTTTAGAAATCCTTTTTATAAAAGAACTTAATCAAAATCGAATTCAAATATTTATTTGAAAAAAATTACTTTATTAAAATCTATTTGATTTAAATTTGTTTAAACATTCAGATTTAAAAACTGATTTAGATTCTCAGATCTGGATTCAAGAAACTTGAATCCACTAATTTAAACATTTATTTAAACCTTTGATTTAAATCTTTGATTTAAATCTTGATTTTAAATTCTTGATTTAAAATCCCAATTCATTTTAAAAACTTAGGATTCAAAAGTTTATTTGAAAACTAAACTTAACTTTTTTGAATTTAAACCCAGTTTAAATTCTGTTCCCAGATTTTAAATTAAATTTTAAAAACCTGAAAACTGTCAGGTTTGTTTTTTAAAACCTGAAAAACCTCTTTTAAATATTTTAAAACTTTAAGATTCAAATCCATTTTGAATCTAGCTTCATCTAGATTTGAACTTGCTTTTAAAACTATCACACAATTTAAGTTTTATTTAAATTTGCTTTAATTTTAGATTTACTATCAGGTTTTGTTCAAAACCTGTAGCAAAACAAAACAACACGGGGCAACTTCTCTTTACTTCGAGTTCAACACTTAAGGACTTCGAGCCAATCGACCATCTACTTCGAGCGAAACTCGAAACAAATACGCGAGCAAAACAAAACCCAGTTCACCAGAAAATAAAGAGCACCGTGCACGTGCACGGTGCCGACAAACTCCTCCGGCCAATACACTGCCACGTCAAGCAAGTCGTCTATCATCAGTACATCAATCCCCGATCATCTGAACAACGCCGTTCCTCGAGAATCGAAACTCTAGTTCGAATACCCAAACCTTGAAATAACAAAACTCATCACCACCCAAATTAGCAACGCTTCGATTGCCACGCCCCAACCACCAGAACTCATACGACTCCGGCCAATTACTCGTCAGCCTCCCCTCTTCCATCCCCTAGAACCGCGTTGAACTCGATGCATTGGGGTAGTCGAACCAGCTTAAAAATCAATCTTGTTAAAAACTAGGGTTCTGAACTTCAAACACTTGCCGCCTCCACCGACCATCAGACCACAATACCAATATTTTTCCTACAACCACAGTTCACTCCTGCACCTCCAACCAAGATCTCGATCACCACAAACCCGTGGATCATCAGAGATCATCAAAAACCCATATTTTGATGAACTCAGAACTGAACCTTTAAAACTTAACTAAAAATTATGATGTTTTGTTTAAAAATCATGTTTCTGGTTATTGATTCAATTTACATGCTTGAATTGATGAATAAAAAATGTTTGAATTTTGACAAAGTTTTAAGCTTCCTGTTCTTATGCTTTCCCAGAGATACATTTAGTTTAATTAAATTTAAACACATTTTAAATCTGTATTCTATCCTTTAAAAACAAGTTTGTTTATAGTTTAAATACTAACTGTAATTATAATAAGAGAATATGAATTCTATTCTAAATTTTTACTGGGAGAATTTGAACAGAGGTGCACAAATAACATCAGGTAGACATACAACTATACATCCATAAAATCGCATAATCATCTTTATTTTCCAGATATTCATCGTGTGACAAATTACGGATAATTTAAGTTTATTTAAGAGTAGTGTTACTCACATGTTTTATAGAAAAAGAACAGAGCTCTTTGTTGAACCAGATTTTGAAATTGCTAGCTGAAGTCTTCAATTTGGTCATTGATTTGAATTGAGTTAGATTGTTGTTTAAATTCGAATCTTTGTTTAGGTTTGAATGGTATTACTTTAGATTGTCTCAACTTGAAATGAAGAAGCTGAGGTGAAGTTGATATATAAGGAGAAAGTGTACAGGGTGATTGTTTGTACAAAAGGGTGTATTATTATTTTGTTTTTCTACAATATATGTCAAAGATTTTTCTTCTTCTTTTGATTAAAGAAGATTACGGCTGATAAGATTTTGTGGTATGCTAAGATATTTGTATAAATTTTCTTGATTTCTTTGACTCAGCTGATTTCATTTCTTGCTTTGGTGGGCTGATATGATAATATTTTTATGTGCTAAGATTCAAGCATTAATTTCCTTTGTCTTGTTTATAGATATTTATAAATTCTTGTTTCATATTTATACTTTATTAGCTTGTATATGCTTGAATATATCTAGTGTCTTCCTTTGCAAGCTTATGCCTATGTTCATTTATTACTGCAGGCTTTGATTTAAAACTGATCTTTGCATTTGTTTTAGTACTTATGTTTTACTATTATTTATTATTTATTATTTTACATCTTTGCTTTTGCTTTGTCTTATTATAATATGAATAAATTTCTATTTTTTATATGTTGTTATAACTTATTCAAGTGTAATCACTTTATATTTTAATTTATCTTGTATACATCTATATATATTTCTAATTTAAATATTTATTTTTAACTTTAATATTTATTTTTATTCATTCATTATTTACACAACTTTTAAAATTCATTTTATATGATTAAACTCAAACATCTTTACATTTTTTATAAATCCAACTTCAAATACAATTCAAATACATTTCTTAGTTATTTGTAAAACACATATTTTTATTCGAATTTGGAGAAAGTCAAGGCAGTTTGCGAACTAATTTCACAAATTTTTATTCAAAAATTAAATTAATTAACAATTTAAACTCAGGAAAAATCCGGGATCGTTACATGAACAACAGGACGAGCACTAGATACTAAGTCAAATCTGAATTCTATTTCCCTATGTTAGGGGTAAAGATTTGAGCTCTTTGAATACATCAGGAAATTCCTGGACAATAGGTATAGATGCTAGACTAGGTTCGGGATACCTCAAGGTATACATCAGCTTATCTCTCTTAGGACTCGGATCCTCACAAGAGATTTCAATGAAATTCCTAAATTTGGTTCTGATCGAAATCGTTCGATTGTTATAATCTAGTTTAGCTTCGTATTTCATTAACCAGTTCATTCCAAGTAAGATTGCAAATTCATTAAAGTCAAGAATAAAAATATTGATAGGAAATCGGTGACAAGAATACGAGATAGGAACCTCTTACCAATATAGACAAAGTTTCGCAGGGCCATCAACCGGATTCTTCATGCCAATGGGCTCATCAACAAATTTGCGTTTAAGTTTTAATTCGTTTACGGTTTGTTGGGAGATAAAGCAACGTGTAGCTCCCATGTCAAGCAAAACTCTAACAATTCTATCCTAAATGAGAAAGTTACCTTTTAGAACTCCTTTTCCTTTATACGCCTGTGAAGTTAAGGGGTCATGCTTTATCGTACACACTTTTGCTACCTGAGCTTTGCTTCATTGCTGTGCAATCTTTTACTGCGTGTCTGGGGTTGTGACAATTATAGCATTTTCTGACTCCCTAACTAGTCTTCATGGGTTGTTCTTTCTTTACTTGTTTCTTCGGCTTCTCGCATCTACTTGAGTGATGGCCCTTCTCCCGGCAATTGTAACAAGTAATATCCCTCGCCGGGTTTTCCTGATTACTCTTCTTCTCCTTTCCTTGATACGGTTCCTTCCCTTCTAACTTCGTTATCTTCCATTTTGAATTGCTTGCACTTTCTTTATCCTCCGAAACTTCCTGCTTATCCTGGATAGCATATCTATAACCCATATCTATCAAATCAAAAAAGGATTCTTTCACGTGGGATGTCATTCGCTCATGATACTTCTTATTTACATCTTGAAAAAATCATTCATTTTTCTTCAGAGGTGTATTCACTAGCTTCAGACCAAATCAAGATAACTCGTTGAACTTATTCAAGTACTCCTCAAATGATAAACTTACTTGATTCAAGTCCATAAACTCCTGGTACATTCTGGAGATACAAGTAGATGGCATATAGTGTTGCTCAAACACCTCCTTAAATCGTTCCTAAGTGAACTCATTTTCCGGCTCATCCACTGTAACAGTCTCCTACTAGGCTAGAGCTACTTCTTGGAGTTGCCAAGAAGCTATCAATCACATTTGATCGTCTTCTAACTTCAATCCTCTAAAAATTCTTTCACACGATTGAATCCAGGCTTGTGATTCGATAATAGACTCCTTGCCAGTGAACGGCTTCCCACTAAGTCTGGAAAAACTTCAATATAGATCTGCCAGATTTGGCTGAGGTTGAATAGGAATAGCTGCTTCCGTTGCTACATGGACTTAACCAGTTGTAGTGGTATTTCCCCATCCCCTACATCGTCCTCTTCTAGTGCTCATTCTCACTTCTCACTATCTGTAAATAGTATGAAAACTTGATTTAGACTATACGGACGGGATATCTCAGGGATATACTCATTCTAGGGTATTTCTAACCCTATCTCTAATAAGTCAACTAATGTGTTATAATACATAGCTAAAGTTCTTACTCAACCTTCAGCTCCGATACCACTTGTCACTACCCGCATTCCAATGATTGAAAGTCGACATCAAATACCTCATTTGTATTCGACCGTCGGAGATTTAAACATTGAATTCAGTTTGGTGGAGCTTATAACAACATTAGATGAATACAGAGCAGTGGAAACAAACGATGATTTCATTGATAAACATCATAGATACAACATTCATCACAATATTTGAACAACACCAACATCAGAGTGCTATATCCATAATACAATGATAGAACGATAACATCACAATGAAACAATAACAACAGGTCTTCAAAAAGGTTCCAACATACTTCTACTTTGATAAGGTCTTCCAAAACTCCAAACACTTCAAAAGATTTCCAAACCAAAAGATTCCAAAATCCGACAGCTACCAAAAGACTTCTAAATCCAAGATAGCTCCAAAACACGGATAACTTGATTCTAGGTTGCCCGTGTGGAAAATTATGGGCACCTAGAGTTTAGGAAGGGATCAATGAACTCCGGGCCAGTCATGGTACTGGTATGAGTAAACAAAACAGTTGTTTGTACAAAAAAAATTGAAAAGAAATCCGTTCATGCTTTTGGAAAATGAAACTACCATAAGGCCTCCCGGCACACACACAATGCAATCGCACACTTGTGGGATATTTCTCTTTATGATAGTCAAATATGCTTGATACGAGAAAATTCTTTTGATATTATTATTAGTGCATAGTGTTAAAATATTTCGAAAATATAATATTAATCTTAGCCAACATACGTACCATTACAGTATGCCTACTATAGCTACCATGTTAAATGGCAGGTTCTACGACTAAAACCGTACTGGACACGTATTGGTGATTGGATTTCCAACAAATGGTCAGGCTAAGGAACTTCATATGCCATATGGGTACGCCTCTGGAGGGACGCACCGAGAACATAACAAGTTCTCTGCCAACACAAGGCTGGGTTACCTTTATAACTAAGTAACTAACTGTCATGAGTATGTCATCCCCCGGTCGTAACCGACCTTTATCCAGGGCCCCAAAAACAACAACCACAAAGCAACATAATTGCAATATCCACATAATTAAGTATCTGGGCTCCATACCATGATACCACTTTTTATCCAAAAGGAAATGCACATACCCTAAGGGGTGCTACCCCAATAACCTTACCGCATCCTTCTGTTTCGACCATTACCGGGTTGTGAGGTTCAACGATGTTTCGTACACAAAGCTACGCTTTTCACAAAAGCCATACTTCGATCAACAAACGATCAGCAGCACACAACATGCCACACAACCAAATGGGAGTATATCACTAATAACCACCGACTACATAACCTCTGAGTTCGTAGGTCTCAGAGAAGGGTGTTAAGCTAAGAGAATAAATTCTTCGCCATCAAACAGAAATGTATTTGATAGAAATCAGCTTTATATCTCAAAGTGTAATGTCAGACATTGTAACGACCCAGAATTTTAATTAATTAAAATTTGAATATTTAATTTATTTTAAATATTAATAAGTGAATTTATAAGTCGAATAAATTTTATTTTGAATAATTGGATTTAATTGAATAATTAAATCGATAATTTAATATGTTAAATTATGGAAATAATTGAAAATTGAGTTAAATATGATTGAAAATGGTTTGTAAAATTTTATTTTATCATGTTGGAGTTAGAACGATATTTTAGAACTTTTAAAATCGAATTAAAAGTTAATTTGTGAAAATTGAATATTTTAATATTAAATCGACTAGTGAAAATAGTCAATTCTTGAACAGTCTCAGAATTGGACGAGACTAGTTCCATTGGATCCGTAATAGATAGTTATTACAGTATTTCAATTTTCGTGTCAATCGAAGTTATCGTTTGATCGTGG
The DNA here is from genome assembly GCA_030765085.1 of Allium cepa. NCBI lineage: Eukaryota > Viridiplantae > Streptophyta > Magnoliopsida > Asparagales > Amaryllidaceae > Allium > Allium cepa. The sequence goes on from CM060931.1 coordinate 978,827,141, forward strand.
CAGCTCGAAACGCATCTAAATTGTTTTAATATTAATTTGGCGAGTTAAAATAGCCATTTTTCAAATAGTGTCGGATTTCGACGAAACCAGTTTCATCGGATCCGTAATGTGATATTATTGTAAGGTTTCAAATTTTGTGTCAATTGGATTTACCTTTTGTCCGGTACAAATTAAAATGCCTAGAAAATCGTTTAAATCGGTTTAATTTAAATTGAACGTTTATTGCCATAACTCGCACAGATATCCGAATTAGCTTTCGAAACCTGTTCCATTGTGTCCGGAACGCGGGGTAAACTCTAGAAACGCTGGTTACGGCGCGTGAATCGGAGTTCGAAATTTCCGGAATGAATAGTGTCGTTCGTTCTTCTATAAATAGCCCCCTCTCTCTCTAAAAAAAATAAAAATAAACCTAACCCTAATTCTACAGCCGCCGCCACCAAGGAACCAATGGCCGAAAAACTCCAACCTTCTCCTCCAATTTTCTCCAAATCTATACTCTATTCGAAAAATTATCAACTGCAACTTTGTAGAGGGCGACGAGATCTTGAAGTTCAACGGTTATGATCGTTTGAAGTGGCTTAGATCGACGGCAAAAAGGAGATGAAGGCCATGCGTTCGGCCTCGAAATTCATGCTAGATATGAGGCCGAGCTCGAGGACCTTCCAGCCGAGCATGGTTCTCGCGTAGGCGGTCACGATGGCGCTTCCTGATCGTGTTTTCATGCATGGTGGTGGTCGAATTTTTAAACCCTAGTTTCGTGGTTTAATGGGTTGTTCGGCCTGGAGATAATTCGTGAACGAAGAAGATGGATTGGGGGGGGGGGATGTACGGCGTGATCGTGGATGCAGGAAATCAAAGGCTTGGAATAGAATAGGTCAAAATTTTAAAATATAAATAAATGTTGTAATTTAGTTATATAAATCGTGTAAAACTTGTATAATGCATAACTTTTTCATACGAGGTCGAAAACGCGCGAAACCAATTGCGTTGGAAATGTATGGACGAGCACTACGCTATGGAATTGGATTGGAGTCGTTTGGAGTTAGTGAGAATTTCGGGTAAAATTAAACGTTCGTTTAATTTTATTCGAAATAAAAGCTGAAAACGAAATTGAAATCAAGGTGAGAACTTCTCACTCAATCGAATCAGTTTCGATTTTTATTTTAAATAGCTAGATTTAAAATACTTGAATGCATGTTTGAATGATGATTGATATCTATTGATTGTTAAAATAGACATTATGCGCCGTTAGTAAGCGGATGTTATTTATTAAAAACATATACCGCGAATATTTCATAAACAGTGAAATTGGTATTATATATAATAGCAATATATATATATTGGCATATGCATATATTGCAGATATTGATTTCCCGCATTTGTATAGCGGATGAGACCCTATTGCGCCGTCTATTAAGAGGATAATATTTTAAATCCCATATACCGCGATAATTCCGTACTGGAGCGGAATTGGTATTGTGCTAATGTTTGTGGATGCAGGAAAACAGGTTGGGGGGATCCAACTGGATTCCTCAACAGTATTTATTCGAATTCAGATATTTTGATATTTGATGGATTATCGTATCGATATATGATATCGTTGTTGTCGTGATTGACTATTTGGTGTGTAGCATCATTGGACCAAACTTTGGAATTTTAAAATGGTTTTTAATGTGATTTTTGAAAATAAACTATATGTTTGGAATTGATTCATTTTAAATAAATAAACGATATAATTTTAATGTTATAAAAATTATGATTTTTGAGAAATATAGTTAAAGGTTGATTTTTTAAAATATGAGGCTAATGATTTTATAAAATAGTTTAATCGGGATTTTTGAAATTATTATAAAGAGTTGAAAATATAGGATTTATAAAATTTAATTATTTTATAAATCAAAATGGTGAAATTATAAAGGGGATTAAAGATGTTTTAAAAGAATAATAGTATAAATTGATCTATATAAGGAATTTATAAATTGATATTTATAAATTAAAATATTTGAATTATAAAACGAGTTTTTATAAGTGTTTGAATGAAGTGAGAATGAATTTCGTAAATGAATGAAATTTATAGAATTATAAACGGTGAAGTTAGAAATGGAATTTTATAAGTAGTAGGTTTATGAAATTCATAAAGTTGTTAAAAGGATGGTTTTGGATAAATAATTGAATCTTATAAGTTATAAGATTTATAATTATGAAGTTTAAAAGAACGATTTTTGGCAAACAAATAAATTATAAGTATTTGACTTATAATATGAATTTTTAGTATATCATTGAGATATGAATTGAGATAGGTTAATAAAGGAGATGTATAAAAGGAAGTTGTTATAAAATAAATAGAAGTGGAATTTATAAACGTTGTTTTATAAATCCGCAAACGACTTATTTTGATAAGAAAATTGTTGAAACCTATTAATGGAGTTATATTCACGTTTTTGACTGTGAATAATCCTTTGAAATAAAATGAATAAAAGGATGAAATTTGTTAACGTAATATATTCACTTTTTTGAATAGTGAATAATATGTTAAAGAAATTGTTTTGAATGTGATGTTTTAAATAGAATTTAAAACAAGTTAACGATGTTTTAAAATGTGTTGAGATTCGAAACCGTAGATTTCAACATTTATTGTTGAAATAGACGTTTTCGAGAAATAGAAGGAAATGGTGGACTATAACACTGTTGTTATAGTAAATGATTTCCGAAAGGAAATGTTTTGTATAGTATTGGGATTTATATACCTATTTTAATTTCGAATCCCTATACTAGTGATTTTGGGTTGTCGTAACGATGTTTTACGTAACATTCGTTTTGGCCCAAATAAATATGTTTAAGAGAATGATTTCCTCAAAGAATGAAATATATACTTAATCTCGATTGAAGTATATTGAATATTTTCCAAGTGTTGAAAATAAATGGATTGAAAATTACTTATCTAATAAGTATGGAAATGTCTTCCAATAATAAAGTTAATATTTTAAGAATTTATCTTTTTGAAGATAAATTGAAATGAATAATTGAAATCGGATATCAGTAGATATTGTGAAATATAAATTCACTAAGGAATTTATAAAAAGGAGAATTTGTCTAAAAATAAATATTGATTTATATTTGAAGTGTGAAAATTATATATCTTGTAAAGATATCTTTGGGAAATAAATAATTTGGAAAATTATTTGGAATTTGGTGATGTGTGCATATCCATTGATAGTTCAATAACCGACTATCAATATTTACCTTTGAAAGGTATTTGTTGTGATTTTCTTGAATTTGAATGCACACTTATTTTTAAATTATTGCGCTCGTTATTCGGATTACCCATTCCGAATAGTGATACGACGTAATGGATAGCATTGATGACCGGTGTTGAAGACCGGATTTTTTTGAAAGCGAAAGGACAACTCGTCGATTGTCTTTGCACCGAGTAGCTACGGTATAGAGACTTCCTATGTGATGGGAAGTCCGGACGTGATTAGTGATTATCCGGATTGCAAGGACTTCTTTGTAAGTGCCTTCGGTTCTGTTCGAGCCCGGAACAGACTTGTATGGATTGTATGTCTGACGTTACAAATTGAGATATAAAGCTGATTTCTTTCAAATATATTTCTGTTGATGGCGGAGAATTTATTCTCTTAGCTTAACACCCTTCTCTGAGACGTACGAGCTCAGAGGTTATGTAGTTGATGGTTATCAGCAATATATTCCCAATTTGGTAATGTGACATGCTGAGTGTTGCTATGAAATGATCATTGTGATAGGATCATTTGCTTGATCGTTTATCTTTGTGATCATTTCTATGATCATTTGTTGACCCAAAGCATGGCTTTTGTATAAAGTATGTTTTTGTGGACGTGACTTCGTCGAGCCTCACACCCCAGGAATGGTCAAAACAGGAAAGATGCGGCAAGGTTATGAGGGGTAGCGCCCTTTAGGATATGTGCATTTCCTTTTGGAAAAGGGTGGTATCATGGTATGGAGCCCGGATACTTACTCATGTTGAAAACACTTTATGATTGTGTGAATTGATTACGAGCGCTCGGGTAAAGGTCCCAAAGGACCGGGAATGGCATATTCGGTCAGTTGTTACTCAGTTAGGGGTAAGCCGGCCTTGTGTTGGCAGAGATCCGGTTTGGTTCTCGGGGATGTCCTTCCAGAGGCATTCTCATGTGGCAATGGGAAGTTCCTTGGCCTGATCATTCGTTGGAAATCCAATTCCCAATACGAAACCCTGTACGGTATTAGTTGTAGAACCTGCCATTTACTTATGGTGGTCACCACTGTTTAGATGGTAGCTATAGTAGGCATACGATAATGGTCGTATGTTGGCTAAGATTTATATTCTACTTTCGAAATGAATTTTTCTCTACACTATGCACTAGTAATAATATCAAATGTTATTTTAAATGCGTATCAAGCATCTTTGACTATCATAAGGAGAAATCTCCTCCGATTCTACGTTTGCATTGTGTGTGTGTGCGGGAGGCCTTATGGTAGTCTCATTTTTAAAAGCATTGCTAATTGACTTTAAAAATATTCCTCTATTTTGATTTCAAAGATAAATAAACTGTTTTGAGTTCTCACACCAGTCACATGACTGACTCGGAGTTTATTGTTTTCCTTCCTAAACTCTGGGTGACCACCAATTTCCACACGGGCAGTCAAGAGTTAGGTTTATCAGGATATTCTGGATATTCTGGAGTTGCTGGATGCAAGATGGATGGCATGGCGTATTATTAGTATATAGTATTTCTTTTCCGCTGCACTGTTTGTTGTTGTTTGATGTTGTACACTCTGATGATGATATGATGTAATGAAATGTAATGTGATGTAATGTAATAACTAATATAGTTCTTTGTTTAAAGATTATTCATTGATCTATTATATGTTGTTCCGCTGCGAATTGTGAGATTCTGTTGTTGTTCTGTTGTTTTCTGTTCTGTTCCGTTCTATTTTCTATTTTCTTCTCTCTCTGTTTTCTATCTTTCCTCTCTTCTTCTGCCTCTTTCTTTTTCTTAAACATGGATAATTCGTATTTCTGTTCATCTTGAGTTAATCTATGGGGATTAGTGTATATTCAAGGAGTATGGATTTTCGGGTCATCACAGGTGGTATCAGAGCTTATGGTTAAGCGACAACCATGGTTCTGTTGGGTATTACTCATTGGAGATAGAGTTAGTAGTGCTCTAGAATGAGTTTGAGTGTAATAATAGCTATGAGAGCGTATTTGTTAGTGTATATAAAATTGTTTTATATTGTGATGATCGGTTTATTGAGTGGCATATGAACCTTCGTCAGCACGGTCTCGACAACTATGCCGAAGGGGTTTATAAACACTTGTATAGAACAATTCGACACAGTATTGTTTTAAATTGGGTAAATGAAATAATTTTACCTTGATTATATTTTATATATAAAGAAATGATTTTTCAGAATTATTAAAGTGATTTACAATTGTGAAATAAACTTATATATATGAGAAGTGAAACTATATGGATATATTTATGAATATGAGTTATAAATAAAAATGAATTTAAAGTTAAATGGAAAATTTACTTTAGAATTAGAAGCTGAATTGTTTTATAAGTGGGAATTTAAGTTAAGTAAAACCAAGTGGTGTTTAAAAATGGAATATAACTTAAGAGATGTTGAATGAAGTTGATATGGGTATCAAAGTAAATTAATAAAGTTAAGTGATAAATGTGAACTTGAGTTATATAAATGAAATTCAACTTTAGTAATTGAATTGAATTGAATGAATGGATTAAATGTTAATCAAATGAATGTGAATTAAGTTGATATGAAGTAATGAATGTAAGTGTTAATTCATTAAAATCTAATGTTATTGGAAGTTGAATAATTGAATGAAAATCAATTTAATTAAACCAATTGAAAGCAAAGTAATTTGGTTGTAATAAATATACATTGGTTGATATATGATTGTTAGTTGATTGTATATAATTCATTAAGTGTTAATGAAATTGAATAAATGAAATTGGAAGTTAAGTGAATCTTGAATAGAATTGAATTTGATTTGGAAGTGAACCAACTTGAATATGAATTAGTGAATATAAACTAATTGAAAATAAATGTTAGTAAAAACATCCACTGTTAATGAATCAAATGTGATTAAATTGAAAACCTATTTCATTGAATATTAATGAGAATATGAATGAATATTTATTGGTTATGGATGTTAGTTGGTTGATGGTTGAGTATATTGCTTTTACTGCATTTGCTATGTTGGCATATATAGTTATTATGTTGCTATATGTTGTATATCGATACTATTGTCTATATACATGGTTCTCATGTTGTTTGTTGAGTGTTTAGTAGGTGCGGATCGCGTTTGCTTCGCATTTGGAGCTCGCTTTCGCGCTATATTAGCCGTATATGCTTGCTAATAAAATATAAGGTACATATCTCGGATTAAATATCGTACTTTTATACTTTTTTCCCTGCGGGATGCCTCATTACTTGATGAGATGTATATTTGTGATATATATACTGTCATTTTTTTTCCGATCGAGCCGCGCAAAGGAGACTATGGCGAATTTTTCCGAAAATTTAAGGCGTTAGAAAAAATTTGAAAAAATTGAAAAATTTTGAAAACTTTAATTTTGGTTTTGGAATTGAAGGTTAAACAATAGTAGTTGTTTTTGAAAAGATAACTAAGTATGATTTGAAAACTTAGTAAAGTTATTGTAAGAAGTTTAACTATGAATTTTTGGGAAAGTTAATAGATTCTGTAACTTTTCTTACTTGATAATTTCGAGGACGAAATTCTTTTAATGGGGGAAGTATGTAACGACCCAGAATTTTAATTAATTAAAATTTGAATATTTAATTTATTTCAAATATTAATAAGTGAATTTATAAGTCGAATAAATTTTATTTTGAATAATTGGATTTAATTGAATAATTAAATCGATAATTTAATATGTTAAATTATGGAAATAATTGAAAATTGAGTTAAATATGATTGAAAATGATTTGTAAAATTTTATTTTATCATGTTGGAGTTAGAACGATATTTTAGAACTTTTAAATTCGAATTAAAAGTTAATTTGTGAAATTGAATATTTTAATATTAAATCGACTAGTGAAAATAGTCAATTTTTGAACAGTCTCAGAATTGGGCGAGACTAGTTCCATTGGATCCGTAATAGTTAGTGATTACCGGATTTCAATTTTCGTGTCAATCGGAGTTATCGTTTGATCGTGGCAGCTCGAAACGCATCTAAATTGTTTTAATATTAATTTGGCGAGTTAAAGTAGCCATTTTTCAAACAGTGTCGGATTTCGAAGAAACCAGTTTCATCGGATCCGTAATGTGATATTATTGTAAGGTTTCAAATTTCGTGTCAATTGGATTTACCGTTTGTCCGGTACAAATTAAAACGCCTAGAAAATCGTTTAAATCGGTTTAATTTAAATTGAACGTTTATTGCCATAACTCGCACAGATGTCTGAATTAGCTTTCGAAACTGTTCCATTGTGTCTGGAACGCGGGGTAAACCCTAGAAACGCTGGTTACGGCGCGTGAATCGGAGTTCGGAATTTCCGGAATGAATAGTGTCGTTCGTTCTTCTATAAATAGCCCCCTCTCTCTCAAAAAAAAAAAAACCTAACCCTAATTCTACAGCCGCCGCCACCAAGGAACCAATGGCCGAAAAACTCCAACCTTCTCCTCCAATTTTCTCCAAATCTATACATCTATTCGAAAAATTATCAACTGCAACTTTGTAGAGGGCGACGAGATCTTGAAGTTCAACGTTATGATCGTTTGAAGTGGCTTAGATCGACGGCAAAAAGGAGATGAAGGCCATGCGTTCGGCCTCGAAATTCGTGCTAGATATGAGGCCGAGCTCGAGGACCTTCCAGTCGAGCATGGTTCTCGCGTAGGCGGTCACGATGGCGCTTCCTGATCGTGTTTTCATGCATGGTGGTGGTCGAATTTTTAAACCCTAGTTTCGTGGTTTAATGGGTTGTTCGGCCTGAAGATAATTCGTGAATGAAGAAGATGGATGGGGGGGGGACGTGCGGCCTGATGGTGGATGCAGGAAATCAACGGCTTGGAATAGAATAGGTTAAAATTTTAAAATATAAATAAATGTTGTAATTTAGTTATATAAATCGTGTAAAACTTGTATAATGCATAACTTTTTCATACGAGGTCGAAAACGCGCGAAACCTGTTGCGTTGGAATCGTATGGACGAGCACTACGCTATGGAATTGGATTGGAGTCGTTTGGAGTTAGTGAGAATTTCGGGTAAAATTAAACGTTCGTTTAATTTTATTCGAAATAAAAGCTGAAAACGAAATTGAAATCAAGGTGAGAACTTCTCACTCAATCGAATCAGTTTCGATTTTTATTTTAAATAGTTAGATTTAAAATACTTGAATGCATGTTTGAATGATGATTGATATCTATTGATTGTTAAAATAGACATTATGCGCCGTTAGTAAGCGGATGTTATTTATTAAAAACATATACCGCGAATATTTCATAAACAGTGAAATTGGTATTATATATAATAGCAATATATATATATATATATATATATATATATATTGGCATATGTATATATTGCAGTTATTGATTTCCCGCATTTGTATAGCGGATGAGACCCTATTGCGCCGTCTATTAAGCGGATAATATTTTAAATCCCATATACCGCGATAATTCCGTACTGGAGCGGAATTGGTATTGTGCTAATGTTTGTGGATGCAGGAAAACAGGTTGGGGGGATCCTACTGGATTCCTCAACAGTATTTATTTGAATTCAGATATTTTGATATTTGATGGATTATCATATTGATATATGATATCGTTGTTGTCGTGATTGACTATTTGGTGTGTAGCATCATTGGACCAAACTTTGGAATTTTAAAATGGTTTTTAAAGTAATTTTTGAAAATATACTATATGTTTGGAATTGATTCATTTTAAATAAATTAACGATATAATTTTAATGTTATAAAAATTATGATTTTTGAGAAATATAGTTAAAGGTTGATTTTTGAAAATATGAGGCTAATGATTTTATAAAATAGTTTAATCGGGATTTTTGAAATTATTATAAAGAGTTGAAAATATAGGATTTATAAAATTTAATTATTTTATAAATCAAAATGGTGAAATTATAAAGGGGATTAAAGATGTTTTAAAAGAATAACAGTATAAATTGATTTATATAAGGAATTTATAAATTGATATTTATAAATTAAAATATTTGAATTATAAAACGAGTTTTTATAAGTGTTTGAATGAAGTGAGAATGAATTTCGTAAATGAATGAAATTTATAGAATTATAAACGGTGAAGTTAGAAATGGAATTTTATAAGCAGTAGGTTTATAAAATTCATAAAGTTGTTAAATGGATGGTTTTGGATAAATAATTGAATCTTATAAGTTATAAGATTTATAATTATGAAGTTTAAAAGAACGATTTTTGGCAAACAAATAAATTATAAGTATTTGACTTATAATATGAATTTTTAGTATATCATTGTGATATGAATTGAGATAGGTTAATAAAGGAGATGTATAAAAGGAAGTTGTTATAAAATAAATAGAAATGGAATTTATAAACGTTGTTTCATAAATCCGCAAACGACTTATTTTGATAAGAAAATTGTTGAAACCTATTAATGGAGTTATATTCACGTTTTTGAATGTGAATAATCCTTTGAAATAAAATAAATAAAAGGATGAAATTTGTTAACGTAATATATCCACGTTTTTGAATAGTGAATAATATGTTAAAGAAATTGTTTTGAATGTGATGTTTTAAATAGAATTTAAAACAAGTTAACGATGTTTTAAAATGTGTTGAGATTCGAAACCGTAGATTTCAACATTTATTGTTGAAATAGACGTTTTCGAGAAATAGAAGGAAATGGTGGACTATAACACTGTTGTTATAGTAAATGATTTCCGAAAGGAAATGTTTTGTATAGTATTGGGATTTATATATCTATTTTAATTTCGAATCCCTATACTAGTGATTTTGGTTGTCGTAACGATGTTTTACGTAACATTCGTTTTGGCCCAAATAAATATGTTTAAGAGAATGATTTCCTCAAAGAATGAAATATATACTTAATCTCGATTGAAGTATATTGAATATTTTCCAAGTGTTGAAAATAAATGGATTGAAAATTACTTATTTAATAAGTATGGAAATGTCTTTCAATAATAAAGTGAATATTTTGAGAATTTATCTTTTTGAAGATAAATTGAAATGAATAATTGAAATCGGATATCAGTAGATATTGTGAAATATAAATTCACTAAGGAAATTATAAAAAGGAGAATTTGTCTAAAAATAAATATTGATTTATTTTTGAAGTGTGAAAATTATATATCTTGTAAAGATATCTTTGGGAAATGAATAATTTGGAAAATTATTTGGAATCTGGTGATGTGTGCATATCCATTGATAGTTCAATAACCGACTATCAATATTTACCTTTGAAAGGTATTTGTTGTGATTTTCTTGAATTTGAATGCACACTTATTTTTAAATTATTGCGCTCGTTATTCGGATTACCCATTCCGAATAGTGATACGACGTAATGGATAGCATTGATGACCGGTGTTGAAGACCGGATATTTTTGAAAGCGAAAGGACAATTGTCGATTGTCTTTGCACCGAGTAGCTACGGTATAGAGACTCCCTATGTGATGGGAAGTCCGGACGTGATTAGAGATTATCCGAATTGCAAGGACTTCTTTGTAAGTGCCTTCGGTTCTGTTAGAGCCCGGAACAGACTTATATGGATTGTATGTCTGACGTTACAAATTGAGATATAAAGCTGATTTCTTTCAAATATATTTCTGTTGGTGGCGGAGAATTTATTCTCTTAGCTTAACACCCTTCACTGAGACGTACGAGCTCAGAGGTTATGTAGTTGATGGTTATCAGCAATATATTCCCAATTTGGTAATGTGACATGCTGAGTGTTGCTATGAAATGATCATTGTGTTGATCATTTGTGATAGGATCATTTGTTTGATCGTTTATCTTTGTGATCATTTCTATGATCATTTATTGACCCAAAGCATGGCTTTTGTATAAAGTATGTTTTTGTGGACGTGACTTCGTCGAGCCTCACACCCCGGGAATGGTCAAAACATGAAAGATGCGGCAAGATTATGAGGGGTAGCGCCCTTTAGGATATGTGCATTTCCTTCTGGAAAAGGGTGGTATCATGGTATGGAGCCCAAATACTTACTCATATTGAAAACACTTTATGATTGTGTGAATTGATTACGAGCGCTCCGGTAAAGGTCCCAAAGGACCGGGGGATGGCATATTCGGTCAGTTGTTACTCAGTTAGGGGTAACCCGGCCTTGTGTTGGCAGAGATCCGGTTTGGTTCTCGGGTATGTCCTTCCAGAGGCATTCTCATGTGGCAATGGGAAGTTCCTTGGACTGATCATTCGTTGGAAATCCAATTCCCAATACGAAACCCTGTAAGGTATTAGTTGTAGAACCTGCCATTTACTTATGGTGGTCACCACTGTTTAGATGGTAGCTATAGTAGGCATACGATAATGGTCGTACGTTGGCTAAGATTTATATTCTACTTTCGAAATGAATTTTTCTCTACACTATGCACTAGTAATAATATCAAATGTTCTTTTAAATGCGTATCAAGCATCTTTGACTATCGTAAGGAGAAATCTCCTCCGATTTTGCGTTTGCATTGTGTGTGTGTGCGGGAGGCCTTATGGTAGTCTCATTTTTAAAAGCATTGCGAATAGACTTTAAAAATAATCCTCTATTTTGATTTCAAAGATAAATAAACTGTTTTGAGTTCTCACACCAGTCACATGACTGGCTCGGAGTTTATTGTTTCCCTTCCTAAACTCTGGGTGCCCACCAATTTCCACACGGGCAGTCAAGAGTTAGGTTTATCAGGATATTCTGGATATTCTGGAGTTGCTGGATGCAAGATGGATGGCATGGCGTATTATTAGTATATAGTATTTCTTTTCCGCTTCACTGTTTGTTGTTGTTTGATGTTGTACACTCTGATGATGATATGATGTAATGAAATGTAATGTGATGTAATGTAATAACTAATATAGTTTTTTGTTTAAAGATTATTCATTGATCTATTATATGTTGTTCCGCTGCGAATTGTGAGATTCTGTTGTTGTTCTGTTGTTTTCTGTTCTGTTCTGTTCCGTTCTATTTTCTATTTTCTTCTCTCTCTATTTTCTATCTTTCCTCTCTTCTTCTGCCTCTTTCTTTTTCTTAAACATTGATAATTCGTATTTCTGTTCATCTTAAGTTAATCTATGGGGATTAGTGTATATTCAAGGAGTATGGATTTTCGGGTCATCACAGACATACAACCATACAAGTCCGTTCCGGGTTCCAACGAAACCGAACGCTCTTCCAAATAAGCCCTTGTAATCCTGGTATCCACAATCCCTATTGGACTCTCCATCATATATGGAGATCTCTATACCGGAGCAAATCAGTGCAGAGTGATTCAATATGTTATCCTATCATTCTCAAAGACACCTGGCCTTCACCACCGTCTTCAAATGCTATCCATTTTGTCGTATCACTGTTCGGAATGGGTTATATGACACAGAGTCGTCTCCCTGCTAAACCGAATAGTGAGCGCTTAATTTAGAAAATCACGTGGATATTTCAATCACAAAAATTCACCATTAAAATTCGATGTGGGTTTCGGATAACCAACTGGAATCCGACTCCCTATCGCATCGAAATTCAATTGCCATTTAAAGGCCAACAGTTTTTACATTCACACATAAACATATCACAAATATCATAGTTCAACTCTCAACAATACACATCACAAAGTAACAATCACATAATAGGGTATCAATCAATACAAGGCAATCAATAATAATCCATCATTCGTAAGCAAGATGAATAAATCGTGTGATTATAATCGATTAATCACATAATTGTTTTCATTAATTATCTTTAGTTAATGATTGATTAATTTTAAATTAATTAGTCCTTAATTATTAATTAAATCTCAATTACTTTTATTAATTAATTATTCCTTAATAATTAATTCTTAATTACAAATTAATTAACCTTAATTATTAATTTAATTAGTCTTGAATATTAATTATTTAAGTAAATATTCTTTATGTAATTATATTAACAAATCATTAATTACTTAATTAATTAAAAGATAAACCATTTTATCTTTATTAACTACTTTAATTATCATTTAAACCTTGTTAAATAAATCATCATTATCACATTAATTAACCTAAGATCTTAAATGTGAATTAATGTTTAGAAAATACTTCATTTTCCATAATTATTCACTTAATTAAAACAATTAAGTTTATTTGAAATAAACATTTAAAATTAAGGTTATATATATATTAAACACTTATAAAAACATTCACTGATTCAAACTTAACAAAAACCTTAATTATTTAAAAGAAATAAGTTAAGAATGTCATTTAAATTTAAAACTTGATTAGTTTTAAAATTTATAAACTCCGCATTTCACAAAAATTTATTGTCCCGAGCCTCACTGAGTCACACCCGTATACAGACCCGAGCAAAATCCCACACTCGCGACTTCAAGCCTATCCCCGTTTGACTTCGAGGTCTAACCTAAGGCAAAGCCTTCTTCCCCAAACTCTATAATATACCCAGATACACACATGCACATATGCACGTCTGCAGCCGCTTCGATCATCTCTGGTCGATACTACGACCATCGACAAGTCGACGATGATCTCCTCTAGCCGCCAAACAACCCACAACCCTAAACATCGACGAACTTGGGATTTAGCTTAACGAACCAAACTGAAAGAAAAATGATCGCCAAAAACTGATTCGCTCCAACACCTCATGGCACCAAAAGCGCCGAGATTTCGGCAAAAGCTTCGCCTACCTCCCTAGTTTTGATCGCCCCCAACGCGATCGACTCCGCTGCAACGACGACGCCACGACAATCAAATATCTGACCTCGACCAAACTAAGGGTTTAAACCCTAAAACTTCACCATGCCGATGCCACCGTAGGCTATCACCTAGCCCTATATTTTTCTAACGATCTCTGACTTCCTAGCAGGCTACAACTTCGACCCCAAGAACCAATGCCTCACCGATCGCCAGATTTTGGTGAAAATGGCGATTTCATTCATCCCTGTTTTTCTGTAAGAATAATTTATTAAAAGTTATGATTTTAGTTTTAAAAATAATCAATTTCAAAAATATTTCAATTGATATATTTAAAATAAGAAACCATGATGGACGAATTTTCAGTTTACATTGGTTTTGCCAGTTCTTTCAAATTTCCAGAGAAAGCTTTAATCTAATTTACTTAAATTTAATTTTAAAACTTAAATCAGGTTTAAACAGACAAAACTTGAATAGATCCTAGGGTCTAACAAAGATTAGAGAAGAAGAACTCGATCTTTAAATAGGTTTAACTCTTATAAACCTAGGAAAAGAGATGCACGTCTGTATAACTGACAAGCACACATACATACATTATTTATATACATACATACATATTTTGATGCATTCAAAAACTTCTTACAACGTCACTTCACCAAACAACCAATTTTAAATCAAATTAAAGAAGTCTACTCACCTAATATTTTGAAAACATAAGAAACCTGGAAGTTGAGTTTGATTTTTAAAACTAGAAATGATCTTTAAATTTGATCTTGGATTTGAAACCTTGATGTTGAATTGCTTGATTGTTGAATTAAAACTTTGAATTTTATTAATTTGTTGAAATCATTGCTTTGATTTGAACTGGAAATACTTGTTGCTTTTGAAATGATTATTTCTTTGAATTCACTTCTGGTTTGAGAAAATTTACAAGTTTCTTTGTTTTGATCTGGTTTGAAATGTTTGTTTGATTTGTTTTAAAGTTTGCTTTGATGATTTTTCTGGTTTGAAATTTTCGATTTTGTACAAGCTTTATTTTGAGAATGAAAAAAAATATGATAAATAGGGGATGAAACATTTATATAGATTTAAATCTTATTTTTATTAATTTTCAAAAATAAAAACTAAAATGACACTTGTGAAATTTAACGACAAATCATTACACTTGTTAAATTGCTTTTTCCATGGATTACACTTGCTAAATTGCTTTTTCCATGGATTACACTTGTTAATATTTGTGTTAAAAATTCAAAACTTGTCTTAATGTATTTTATATTGATTTTTAAATTACATTTTCGTATTTCATAAATACATTTTCCTAATTATTATTATATACGATTTAAAGGAAAATGGTTCAAAGCTAATTACACATTAAATAAATCACACATATATTATTTTAAATTCAAATTATTTTACCAAGACATTTTTAAATTTAAATTCAAATAAAAATTCAAAATCAAATTCAAATCTACCAATATATATATTTAAATTCAAATAATATTAAAACATTTATTATTCTGAATTTAAACTCAAATGCAAATTAAACTTTTACTCTTATACACAATGTTAGCACCAAAATTGGGCAACACCCTTCGAAAGTTTTTGAAGAGATAATAAATGAAGAAATTAAATTGAAAATGAGGATTATCTAACAAAAACTCCAAGTCACAGAAAAGTAAATTGCAAGGAAGACAGTAATTTAGAGTGGTTCCGCGTTTTGCCTGCATCCACTATGAAGTTTTATCACTTTATTGCTTACTACTTGAAGGTTACAAGTGTTTTAGAGCGAAATACAGCAGATAATAGACTTAAACTTGAAATCAATGGCAGTGAAGACGATGTAGAGTGATTCTGGCAGCGTTCGGGCATGCTTTTGCTTTAGAAATTCTCCGATCCCCTTTCTGAATGTCCAGGGGCTCTATTTATAGGTGTAGGAGGCTGATATTTCGCCTAAAATCCGAGGAGACCGCTTCTGGCACGTGAGGGGGGCCCACATGCCCGGCCTTAGGGAATCCGGCCCACTTAAGGATCGATTCAAACTCTAGTTCGTCGATCAAAAAAGTGTCTAATCGAGGTGAAATTTGTTGTGGATATTCTCCAACATGCATGCAAGCTCCTATGAAAATTTCATAGCATTTGACTCGTAGATCTCCAGTTATGATCGATTCAAGGTTGCATTCTCGGTTGACGCGCTTGGTTTGAATCGATCCCTTCGAATGGATAGGGCCGAATCGATGACTTGAGCATGTGCCTGGTGACGTGGCGCACGCGCTTCTCGGGTTGATCCATCTTTTTCTCCGTGTTTACTGGGTCGAACCCATGGTTTTAGCCACCTTGACTTGGTCGATTCGAAGGAGTGGATTCGAAGACATGCTCCTTCGATTCGATCGAATGGATGTTCCTTCGTATCGATCAAGGTATGCGATATTTGATTGACATGAAGGCTTCTAAGCTGAATGGATTCGAAGACGGTCGTGGGATAGAGTCGAAGTTCTTCAACTGCATCAATTCGAAGGTCTTCCTCTTGATGGATACGAACCAAGGCCGTCCTGATGGATTCGAACCAAGGCTTGTTCGATGGGTTCGAACCAAGGTTATGTCTTATGGATTCGATCTTATATGCTCTGATGGAGGCGAAGTAACGTACGCCGATGGATACGAACTTATGTGCTCTGATGGAGGCGAAGTGGAGCGAATTCATGGACTCGAAGGACTTCAACCTAATGGATACGAAGTGGAGTGATCCCATGGATTCGAAGTAAGAGGAACTCGATGGATTCGAACTCATGCTCTCCTGATGGATTCGAACTTAGGGTTATTTCCTCCAACTTGCATCGATGATAGCTTGAGCATACGAACTCGGATTAACTTGAAATTTGAGATACTGACTTCTACGATCTTTCTTGTCATATCCTATCAATTGTAGCTCAATCTGGACTTGAACAAAATTCATCGATATCCATAGTGAAGCTTAGTATGACCAATCTCTGAGACGAATTGTCCTATGTTTTCAATCGATCTTTTGGTATCACGGCTTTGCCAAAAAGCGGGATAACATTTGCCCCCTAAAGTACGTCTTGTGGAACACGACGTGCTTTGAAAAGCTGTAATTTCTCTCTTAATAATCGTTGCTCTTTGTCGAAGGTTGTAACCTTGCGTTGATATGATTTATTGCTGCAGAACATTGCTTAGCTGTTGATTGTTGTAATCGTAACAAGATGAATGTTTGATCCCTGTAAGTGTTTAAAACCGAGTATTAGTTTGACATATACGCACATACGTTAATTTGACCCTCATTAACATTGTGTGTTCACGAGTCGTTGTCGGTTTTTTTTTTTGTTGAATTTCGTATCGATTCTCTCCTGAACCGATTTTGAAATTTGAGTTCGAAACAATGTTTTGACAATTATTTTTGATTATCCTCTTGTATCGACCCTCTCCTGAATCGATGTAAAAGGTTGATAAGTAGTTTTCCATGTTGGTGCGGGTTGGATTGATGGATACGAAGTGTTCACCCTCATCGATGGTTTTTGATGGATTCATAGTGATCATTCGTATCGATAGTCTTTGAATTGTTGTGAGTTGATGGTCGTGAAACTCATGCTTCGAATCGATAAGGTTTTGGCGATTTCAAGTTAGCTTTCGTTAATTGCTTCGTATCGATGAAGCCTTGTGGTCATTTCGCTTTGATGGATTCGAACATGTATGCACTGATGGATTCGAAGTGCAATGGATTCGAACACGATCGTTCGAACCCATCCTGTGTTTTGACCGGTAATGACCGGTTGAAGTGACCGGAAGGTGAATCGCCTCGTTTCTTTTCTAGGATCCATATAAATATCTGGGACCCGGCTCACTTTCACTTTTTTATCTTTGTCTTCCTGCATCTTCGAATCCATCTCGGTCCTTCAAGAACAAGGCTGAACTACTCTTCTTTCCTTCGAGTCGAGGCAATATCCAACTCTTTCGGATCGATTCACACATTCAGGTAGACGAAATTTCTTAGGTTCGAAGATTTGAAAACGAACTTTTCCATCGTGTTTCGTTCGTTTCGATCTTGGCTGGCCGGAGAAGGAACACGGATGGGTCCTTGGTATCGATCCTTTGCGATCGATTCGAACATCTTACCTATGCGATCGATACGAAGCTTAAGTCTTTCATCTGTTTCTCGCTGCGGGTAATCGATTCGATGCCATCATTGACGACGGATGCGATGCTTGAGTTGCTGATCGATTCGAAGGGTTCCAGTTACCATCGATTCGAACCATATCGGTTCGAATCAGAGTCGATTCGAAGCTTCGCCTCTTCGGTCGATTCGAACAATTGGAACCTTGCCCTGATCGATTCGAAGGATTGTCCCTTCGATCGATTCGAAGTGACTTATATGGACACATAGCTTTTGCATAATTAGCGGCATAATTCCGACGAGCTTTATCTCTGCATATCTGGACTAAACTTTTATTGTGCATACTTGATTGCCTTTCGAAGCTCGTCGATGGAACTATAACTTATCACCGTGACAACAAACTTTAACTTGGATCAACTGTCAACATCGGGATGGTTCAGTGATGGCGGTCAGCGATGACGGCCATCTCGACCGGATCTCTGATGTCTTTGTTGTCTGCAAATTTTCTCTAACTTTGTTGAATTTTTCAAGTAATGCACAACACTGCACTACACCGCACATACTTTACACTGGGAATGAGTGGGTTTTTTACGTACTTAATGTTGCTTTCTGATGAGTTAGTTAGTTATGGAATCTTCGAGCTCTCAACAACATGAAGTACAGAGTTCGCCTCCTCTAGAAATACTTGAAATCCCTAACATTCCTCCCGAAGTAGTTGGGCCGGCACGAGACGAAGTGCCGGAAGCCATATTTATCGATGATCCTATCGACTCCGTCTCGTCCAGTATTTCTGAAGCCTTACTGGGCCGGATCTGCTTGAAACATAACTTATCCCCAGACGACGTTTTGCTACCAAGCGTTGATGACACACCTCACAATCCGCCCGAGGGGTATACTGCTTTCTATCGCCATGCCTGTGCGGTTGGAACTCTCCCTCCATTTAACCAATATATTAGGGAGATGTTATCGTTCATTGGAATCGCCCTCTCATAACTTCATCCCAATGGATACGCATTGCTGAACAGTGTTTTCATTTTATTTATGGATCATCTCTTTCGTCCGCCAAGGCCAACTGAGATTAGACACATATTCAACTTCAAGAGCAGGGGCGATAGTCCATCTTTCACCTTTTTGGAAGCAGTTAAAAACTGCCAGATTGTGACGGGAGCCTGGACCAGACTCAGTTATTTTAAGAATGAATGGTTTTTCGTTCGATGCCCCCTAGAATTCGCTAGGCGATGGCTGTCTAGACGTAAGTGTTGTAAATCGCACAAGCCTTCTTTAATAGTCGTTATCAACACTTGTACTAATATCAGGCCTTTTTCTTGCAGCTATCATCTCAAGGCCTTACAGTGGTCACTACAAAGGCGTTGTCCGAAGTTTACAAGAGGTCCCGAGTGATTTGCGGCACATCGACTCGGTGTTAACTGATGATAACTTAAGGAGGTTGGGTTGAATTGAGATGAACCAGAGTATTGTCATCGATGGGTTGGCGAAATCGGCTTCGAAGACAAAGAAGAAGATGGTGAAAAGAAAACCCGGCATAGTGATAAGGGAAATGAGCGATGACGAGAGGACGCCCATCGATACCGAGTCAGCGGCTGATCTTTCCCGGATAGAAGAAAAGCGGAAAGGCAAGGCTGTTGTCCCTAAACTTAAGAGACGGAAGTCTGTAGTCATATCTCATTTGATCCCCGGGATTACTACCTCTGACGCTGCTCCTTGTCAATCAGGAAACATTTTTATAGGACTGGATGACATTCCCATCCTGGCATACGTATCTCTCCACCACGAGTCCGCGTTGGATGAACTCCGGGAAGCGTTAGAAATAAGCGAGCCTTTACCTGTTAGTTCAGTCGACACTTCTGGTTTGTCGGGGGTTTTTCACATTTGCATACACTTACATAACACTACACGACTTCCGCACAAATAGTATTGCTTTCGCCTGGTATTTAACTGAATTGCTTCTCTTTTCCAGGTGCTATGTCTGGTCGTCAATCTACACTGGACAAACATCGAAGAGTGCATCACCCTTCGTCTTATTACGAATCTCGACGTGGAGACTCCGATCGTGATCGTGAGCGGAGGCATCATGCCCAGGAATATTATGCCAGGGATTATCATTGTAGTTACTCCAGTCAGGAGCGATCGGATAGAGATCGGAGACACCGCTCCCCTTCTCGTTCTCCTCCGCCACCCCGAAGCCATATTCAGGTATCTGAGCCTCTGCGACATCAACCATCTTCGCAGGTTTCGAGACTCGAGCCACATCGTTCTAGAACTGAGATTGCTACGACCACGGCTGCGGAGGAGGCCCCTATTGAACCATCTGGTGAAGGGGCCATCAGACTTGCTCAATTGAAGAGGGACTTTCCGAAGATTTGCTTCGATGCTTGTATCTTTCCTCCTAATCTTAAAAGAATTCTCGAAGACGCCATGTCCACAGCACTTAGCTATACCCGCGATTTCTATGCTCAGTACAAAGAATGGTATAAAGCAGCTGTTAAAGCTTCAAAAGTAGCCTTCAATCGAGCCAAAATTATCGAGAAACTGGAAGCCGACTTGGCTCAGAAGAATCGTATTGTTGATATACTCCAATCCGAGGCGGAATCTTCCCGTAAGGCTGAAGTCGAGTCGCTAAAAAAGGTTGATGAGACATTAGTTTAGATGGCAAAGATGCAACAAGCACATTGCACTTTAGTTGAAGACTTGGGCCATCGATACAAAAATGTTGAGGCCGAGCGGGATGCGGCAGTCAAAGAACTAGAGGAATTAAAGGCTAAGTTTTTCGAAATAAACAAGGAAAAAGACGGTGCTAATACGGCCGCGCAAGAAGCGTGTGAGCAAGCTGTGTCTCTCCGAGCTGAGCGTGATGTGGCAGTCGCAAGGGTTAAGGAGGTTGAAACGGAGGTGTAGGAGGGAATCCAGGCAGAGAGGTTTAAGATGGAAGCCGAATTTGACGAACTATTGGACATATATAATGCCAACGTGTTAGAGCATAGAAATCTCTCCTGGCTAGGAGATTACTCGATGCTTCTTTACAACGCCTGGAAGAACTTAGTGGAGAACAAGAGGATGCCTTGCCCGGATGGAGTATTAGATGAGTTTGAGCTTGAGTCACGTCTGCTTAGCGAGGATGAGAGGAGAACTCTTCACGAGGCGATAATTTCTGTTGAGAAAGAAAGACTTGGCATCCATCAAACGGAGATCGGCGAAGGTTCGAGTGTCGCGCATCATAGTGAGAATATCGAAGTCCCTATCCCGACTTCATCCGAAGCTATTGCCGTGGTTGATCCACAAGTTATTCCTGCTTAAAACCCAGACCAACCGGAGTTGTCTTCTGGCAAGACTGCTGTCTCCGAGCCTATTCAAGCTCCAAGGCAAGGTAATGAAGATACTTTGATTATTTCCCTCATGTCTTAAATTACCGATTTTCGAGAGAATTTTCTGGACTGGTTACTTTGTTCTCCTTTGTTCAGTGACTGAGAGTGCCGCATTCGTGCCCCCAATTCCTCCGGTTCTATATCCTACGCACGGAGTTATTGTCACTGAGGCGATTTCAACTTCTTCCATGGCCGGTGATATGGGAGAGGGGAGCTCGATGTCATTCGATGCTCAAATGATTGAAGAGCTACTTGGTCACTCTCTTGACCCTATTCCTGATCCTTCATTCGCGATGAGTGGAGCTGCTCTAGTTTTCAGTTCTGTCGTGACGACCACCAGCATATCCAGCGCAGCTCAGTTGTCCCGAGAGGAAGAGATTTTAGCTGAGATAAGTGCTGAGATGGCCACGATGGTAACAGTTGGTGGTCCTGGTAGCGACACTGCTCCTTCAAGCTTATCTTCTTTGATGGTGATCTCTCTGGGTGGCAGGGTAACTGTCTCGAGCGTTGCTGAACAAACACCTGTCACCGCTCCCAAGCCCTCAGTTCGCCCTCACAAAAGGATCTCTATCCCTTCCAGCTCTGAGGAAGACGTTGATATCATGCCAGATCCGGAGGATGTTCCAAAGAAGGGCAAAAAGTCTCGTAGAAAGCCGGGTAGCGGGTCCAGCGGCTCGACTCCGAAGAAGAAGCCCCGGAAGAAGAAGGAGTGAGCTTCTTGCTTTATCATGTGGTTGTGAATAGCAATTCTTTTATTTCTTCTTTTATTCTTTTAGAGCCGTGTATATGTGTGGATTCCGCCTCCACTTAATTGAAACTTCTTGACTTGCCATGTAATCGAACCTGTTTTTGTTGGCTGATGGAATGTGTAGTTTCTCTTTTCTTTTACTTAAGTGTTTTGCAGTGTTTGTTTGTTTTTTTTATCTGCCAAGTATGAAAACATAACTTCGTATCATGATTTGATGAATGAGTTAAACTCTGGACATAGTATCACTTAGGTTAGTGATTAACACTTAGATTTTTTGCCCCCTAGTCTCGGGGAACAACATTTGTATTTTGGTGGCTGATCGCATTTATTGCAAATCTTAAGCACATGTCCACATTCTGGGGACTTAGGATAATTTGAGATCGATAATCCGGTTCGCACTCCAGGAATTTGAGAGTTATCGATACTTGTATCACGGTTCGCGCTCCGGGAACCTGGAATTGATGTTTATATTTTGCTTCATGCTCTGGGAACTTGGAATTATTATTGATATTTCGGTTCGCGCTTTGGGAACTTGTAATCTATGTTTATACTCCGTTCACACTCTGGGAACGAGTTGTTGGACATTTATACTCCAATTCGCGCTCTGGGAATTTGGAGTCCGTTCGCGCTCTGGGAACGAGTTGTTGAATGTTTATACTCCAATTCGTACTCTGGGAAGTTGGAGTCCGTTCGCACTCCGGGAACGAATTGCTGAATGTTTATAGTCCAATTCGCACTCTGGGAAGTTGGAGTCCGTTCGCACTCCGGGAACGAACTGTTTAATGTTTATACTCCAATTCACACTCTGGGAAGTTGGAGTCCGTTCGCACTCCGGGAACGAATTGCTGAATGTTTATACTCCAATTCACACACTGGGAAGTTGGAGTCCGTTCGCACTCCGGGAACGAATTGCTGAATGGTTATACTCCAATTCGCACTCTGGGAATTTGGAATTAGTAAAAGGATTGTCATGTATCAATCCTTGTAAATGCTGGTGTAGTGTTATGCCCTCGAGCTCGGTTTTCACTTAGTGAGTGACCGGTCGTATCATAGTGACTCCCTATTTAAATAAATCCCACCGCGTGATGGAACTTAGCTCTTCGTGCATCGTGATATTATACGTCATTTTCAGTGAATCACAACTTTTGGCTCGAAGAGATGGTATTTTATTGCTGAAATAATAGAAACATGGAAAAATCAGTTGCCTTATTACAAGTTCAAACTTCAAAATGTGAACATAAAGTGCTAAAGAAGAAATTGACTAAAAATAGATAAACAAAGCCTGTCATGTGTAGTAGCGACGGAGACTTTCGCTATTCCAAGCCCTCGGTAAAGTGAGACCGTCAATGGTTGACAACTTGAACGTGCCATCTCCGAGCTTTTGTGAAATCACATACGACCCTTCCCAATTTGGCTTCATGTGCGAAGGGACCGGGTAAATTCTCTTGAGTACGAGATCGTTGGGTTTGAAGGTTCGTGGGCGGACCTTGGCATTGTATATTCGAACGACTCGACTCCGATATGCGGCTGCCCTCAAATCAGCTTCTTTGCGCTTCTCATCAAGTAGATCCAGAGATTCAGCAAGTAATATGGCATTCGTTTTTGGATCGTAATATGTCACACGATGAGAGCGAACTTCCAATTCGACTGGAGTAACGGCTTCAGAGCCATAGGATAGAGAAAATGGAGTGTGTCCGGTTTTTGTCTTATGAGTCGTTCAGTAAGCCCATAGAGCCATAGGCAATTCATCAACCCACTTGCCCCCGGCTTTTTCCAGTCGTTTCTTCAAAATAGACTTGATGACCTTATTGATGGCTTCAACTTGACCATTTGCTTGAGGGTGTGCTACTGCAGAGAATTTCTTGTGGATGTGAAATCATTGACAGAAGTTCTTGAAATCAACGCTGTCGAATTGGACTCCATTATCGGTGATAATAGTATGCGGGAGACTAAACCGGCAGATGATGTTGCATACCACGAAGTTGATCACTTTCTTTGTCGTAATTGTTGCAAGGGGTTCAGCTTCAGCCTATTGGGTGAAGTAATCGACTGCGAGGATGGCGTACTTTGCGCCACCTTTAGCTAAAGGCAATGCACCAATTATATCAACTCCCCATATTGCAAATGGCTAAGGGCTGACCATTTGGGTTATCTCAGTAGGCGGAGCTCTGGGAATTCGAGCGTGTTTTTGGCATTTTTCACACTTTTTGGCATAGTTCATAACATCACGATTTACGGTGCGCCAATAATATCCATATCGAAGTATTTTCTTAGCGAGTGCTTGCCCCCGAGTGTGATCGCCAAATTCTCCTTCGTGCACATCGTGTAACACTCGTTTGACTTCGTCGTGTGCGATACACCGGAGAAGAGGAACAGAATATCCCATTCGATACATAACTGCATTCTGAATGACAAATCGTGAAGCTTTTCGAAGAATTTGTCTTTTCTCACTTCGTCGTTCGGGTAAGATGCCACGCTCAATGTAGTCTCGGTAGGGGTTCATCCATGATTCCATGCTGTAAGTAGCTTCAAATGTGAATTCATTCTCTGCTCGATCAATGCTTCGAGAGGATAAAGTCTCAACAGGAACGAGTCCCAAGTGTTGAGCTTCGCCTGTACTTGCCAACTTTGCCAACGAATCGGCTTTCTGATTGTGCTCTCGGGGTACGTAGAAAATGCTATAATAATCGAACTGATCAAGTATTTCCCGGACTCGGGCTAGATAAGCGGCTAACCTTCGATCTTTGGCCTGGTATTCACCTCGAACTTGGCATACTACTAACGGGAATCGCGGTAGATTTCCATAGCAATAATTCTTAGGTCACGGGCCAACTTCAACCCAGTAAGCAAAGCTTCATATTCGGCTTCATTGTTGGTTGCACGAAAATCAAACTTTAAAGCATAGCATATGGATCGGCCCTCGGGAGTTTCAAGCACTATCCCTAGGCCTGAGCACCGATCGTTGGATGCACTGTCAGTATATAGCTTCCATATCTATTCGGGGGATTTACTAGTTTCAGGTAAGTCTTCAGGAGTAGTGAATTCGGCAATGAAATATGCAAGGACTTGACCGTGTATGGCTCGTCTCGGAGTACAAGTGATGTCGAATTGACTCAGTTCAATGTTCCACTTTAGTAACCTGCCAGAAGTCTCAGGTCGTGTGAGGATTGTTGTAAGGGCTGATCAGTGTACATGGTGATAGGATGAGCCTGAAAATATGGAGGGAGCTTCCTCAAGGCGATGACTAGGCAGTATGCCAATTTTTCTAACCTTGGATAATTTCTCTCGGCTCCGGTTAACCGTTTGCTAACATAATAGACTGGTTTCTGTACTCGGTCTTCCTCTCGAACTAACGCGGCAGTGATTGCGTTTTCAGATACGGCCAGATAGAGGTATAAGTTTTCATGATCAATAGGTTTTGAAAGAATTGGCGGTGTGGAAAGATGCTGAATCAGTGATTGAAATGCACCCTCACATTCCGTAGTCCATTCGAAGTTACGCTTCCCTTTTCGGATCAGGTCGAAAAAGGGTATGCATTTGTCAGTTGATTTCGAGATGAACCTGCTTAGTGCTGCAACCTTTCCATTAAGGCTTTGAACCTGTTTTATGGTCCTTGGAGTTTGAAGATTCCTGATCTCCCAAATCTTTTCGGGGTTGGCCTCTATTCCTCGGGCGTTGACGATGAATCTAAGGAATTTTCCGGATGCGACTCCAAAATGGCATTTTAGCGGATTAAGCTTCATCCCATATCTCCGGAGGACATTAAATCTTTGACGTGATCAGTGGAGTATCGCGATTTTACCAACATATCATCTACATAAACTTCCATAGTTTTCCCGATCTGGTCGGCAAACATTCGATTGACTAAGCACTGGTAAGTTGCTCCGGCATTTTTTAATCCAAAAGGCATGACCTTGTAGCAATATAATCCCAGGTCAGTTACAAAGCTCGTATGTTCTTGGTCGGGCACATGCATGGGTATCTGATTGTAACCAGAATAAGCATCCATGAAAGATAATAATTCGTGCCCGGCCGTTGAGTCCACAAGTTGATCGATACGGGGAAGTGGAAAACTGTTTTTCGGACATGCCTTATTTAAGTCAGAGTAACCGATGCACGTTCTCCATTTCCCATTCGGTTTTCGGACAAGTACAGGGTTGGATACCCACTCCGGGTACAAAGCATCCCAGATAAACCCATTCTCTCTTAGCTTATCAACTTCTTCTTTGAGGGCGGCAGATCACTCTGTATCCATACCGCGTCTTTTTTGTTTGATCGGGATATACCGCGGGTCAATATTCAGGGTGTGGCTCGCAATATTCGGTGAGATTCCACAATATCAGAGTGTGTCCAAGCGAATACGTCTAGATTTGCTTGGAGAAATTCGACCAATTCCCATTGCGCTTGTGGGTTTAGTTGAGACCCAATTTTCAACATTTTTGAATCGCCACCATTAACTGGAATGTCAATTGTCAGCTCGGCGGGAGAAGCTTGACTTTCTTTAGATTCATCATTACCTTCAGCGTCTCTGGGGTCTAGATCTTTCTGGAATTGGTCGTGGTGCCCGGGCCGAGGCCCAAGCATTAATTGTCAATCATCAGCGAAATGGACGCAGAGAGATTCCTCCACGCCCTTTCCTGTCTCCTTTCTCTACGCTTCCCGCAGTTCAGCAACATAGCAGGCTCTCCCAGCAGCCTGATCTCCTTGAATGACCCCAATCCCGTGATCAGTGGGGAGTTTCAAAGTTAAGCACCATGGGGAGATTGCTGCCCTAAATTCGGCAAGGGTCGGTCGGCCCAAAAAAGCATTGTACGGAGAGTGGATATCTAGGACAACAAATTGTAACATTCGGACTCTTCGGCGTTCTCCAACTCCCAACTCCACTGGCAACTCCACTACTCCAGTGGGTATATTAGCACTTCCATCAAAGCTGTGGATTCTAGAATGAAAAGGCTTTAAATCTTTGCTTCCATCTTCATTTTATCATATGCTCTCTTAAACAAGATATTTACTGAGCTTCCACTGTCCACCAGGATCCTCTTCATCCAAGCAGGACAAACCTGGGTAGATATGACTAATGGGTCTATAGTTGGCGCTTCGACCTTATCAGCATCTCGGTTTCTAAATACGATGTCGCCTGCCATCGTCCTCTGCTGTTTGGCCGGAGCCCCTACATCAAGTGTACTGCAACTTTCGAAACTCACATGCCTGATTGAATTGGCGTATGATTCCATTTCCCTCCAGCTTCGGTCCGCTGGATGAGGACCACCACTAACGGTATTTATGACCAACCTCCCGCCTGTACGAGCGGGCTCCTCCTGTCTCTCTTGGTTTTGTGCACGATTTTGATTTGACGGGCGCACACCACCAGCCTGGGGTGCCCGCACGAATTGATCTAACTTCCTTTCCCTGATCAATTTTTCAATAAGGTCTTGCAAATGTCTGCAATCATTGGTACTGTGTCCATAACTTTCATGGAATCTACACAACTTCCCCATTTGAATCTGTCTCTCCGACAATGGTTTCGGAGTTGGCTTCTTATACTGCATTGCATTACAAGTTTGTAGATACACGTTTTCCACTGACGTATTCAGTGGTGTATAGCTTTCAAACATTTGCGCCCTACGCCGCGGGCCACGATTCTGATCGTGCTTCTTATTTCTATTATCGTCGTTCCTCGGCTGGGTCTGCTAGTTCTGAATATTCAACTGTACTTTTCTTGAGCTCCTCCCTGACTGTTTCACCGCCACATTGCTTTGAATCCCTTCATTGATGGGTCTCGCATCGTCCTGCTTCCTAGATTGTTTCGCATCCTCACGACTTAAGAATTGGGCGGCTTTGGAGTAGGAACGATCCAACGATGCGGGAGGTTTCCCAGCTAGCCAATTTCCAAATTCAGAGTCGGGGTCAATCCCCTTAGTCAAGGCCATCATGATTGAATTATCATTGGGGTTAGTGATCTTTGCACAAGCGGCATTGAATCTTTCCAAATATCGCCTGAGTGTCTCTCCTGGAGCTTGAGTGACACTAGATAAAGTATTTATGTCTTTAGTCCTGGCAATGTGCATACGGAACTGTTCAACAAATTTAGTGGCCAATTGGTCAAATGAAGAAATAGATCGTGGTGGTAATCGTGTAAACCACATCGTCGCAATTCCCCCCAGAAAAATGGGAAAACTACGGCATTTTACTGCATCATCAGCTCTTGCAGCAGTCATCGACCATTCGTATTTCAGAATATGTTGGTTAGGGTCGGAATTTCCTTCATACATGGGGAGAGTCGGCATCCTCAATCGCCGAGGAGGTTCAGCATATAATGTGTCATCGGTGAACGGAGTATGACTTCGGGAGATTCCCCAATCGTCATTTGTTAAGCCCTGACTTTCACGGATCATTTGGCGTACCATAGCTGAGAAGTCTGGTGTTGCTATATTCGGAGGGTGGTGAGCCAAAGTGTGGTCGGGTTCCACAGTGCGAGGTAGGATCGGGCGCCGTCGACGATCCGAATCTCGCCTCCTTGGCTCGGTGTCTTATGGGACATATGGCCCTGGAGAATATTCCTGCTGGTGGTAGTTTTGATTGGAGTGATTTCGGGTATCGACTCCTATATCAACTACAGTGGCGGTGACTTGGTTGTCCATAGTATGTTGTGGAACAGTGCCTCCTCGTGAGGAGGGTCCTGTATGAAAACTAGCGGAAGGGCCAACTCTTATATGCCCAATAGTTAATGCTTGTTGGTGACCAGCGGTATGCGCATGGCTTCTGTCTAGCCTGGGATGAGTAGATCTGCCGCTGAAATCAGAAGAGGCAGAGCTTTCAGTGGAGGAATGAGGGGTGTGGTCCCTTCTGGATTTTCTACGCCTTTGGCGGTTTAGTTCGTTAGTCAACTCAGCATTGGCATGTAGTTGTTCACTCAGCTGTTGTCGACTTTGGGTTAGTTCCTAGAGTAATGCCCGGAACTCTTGTCGAGTGACTGGACCTGATGGATCTGAGTGTCCGGTATCATCTTGATTGGGTGGAGGGAGTTGCGGGGGATTTTGTCTATCTCGGCCTTCTTGGCCAACGGCAGTAGAAGTGGTTTTCGTGCTAACCATCTTAAGGTGTAGAATCCTTTCCTAGATTTCGGTAAATCTGAATAGTACGGAAGGAATCTAAAATTGAAGTCTGGATCTCTATCTTAGATTTATGCAATCCGATATCGATGACAGATCCAATGAGCAGGAGAAAACCTGTGTTTTCTCAATGGAAGCACCAAAGTGTTTGCACCAAAATTGGGCAACACCCTTCGGAAATTTTTGAAGAGATAATAAAGGAAGAAATTAAATTGAAAATGAGGATTATCTAACAAAAACTCCAAGTCACAGAAAAGTAAATTGCACGGACGACAGTAATTTAGAGTGGTTCGGCATTTTGCCCACGTCCACTACAAAGTTTTTTCACTTTATCGCTTACTACTTGAAGGTTACAAGTGTTTTAGAGCGAAATACAGTAGATAATAGACTTAAACTTGAAATCAATGGCAATGAAGACGATGTAGAGTGATTCTGGCAGCGTTCGGGCTTGCTTTTGCTTTAGAAATTCTCTGATCCCTTCTCTGAATGTCCCGGGGATCTTTTTATAGGTGTAGGAGGCTGATATTTCGCCTAAAATTCGAGGAGACAGCTTCTGGCACGTGAGGGGGGCCCACATGCCTGGCCTTAGGGAATCCGGGCCCACTTTAGGATCGATTCGAACTCTAGTTCGAGTCGATCAAAAAAGTGTCCAATCGAGGTGAAATTTGGTATGGCTATTCTTCAACATGCATGCAAGCTCCTGTGAAATTTCATAGCATTTGGACTCGTAGATCTCCAGTTATGATCGATTCAAGGTGCATTCTCGGTTGACGCGCTTGGTTCGAATCGATAGGGCCGAATCGATGACTCGAGCATGTGCCTGGTGACGTGGCGCGCGCGCTTCTCGGGTTGATCCGTCTTATTCTTCATGTTTACTGGGTCGAACCCATGGTTTTAGCCGCCTTGACTTGGTGGATTCGATGGAGTGGATTCGAAGACATGCTCCTTCGATTCGATCGAATGGATGTTCCTTCGTATCGATCAAGGTATGCGATATTTGATTGACATGAAGGCTTCTAAGCTGAATGGATTCAAAGACGGTCGTGGGATGGAGTCGAAGTTCTTCAACTGCATCGATTTGAAGGTCTTCCTCTTGATGGATACGAACCAAGGCCCTGTCCTGATGGATTCGAACCAAGGCTTGTTCGATGGGTTCGAACCAAGGTTATGTTTATGGATTCGATCTTATATGCTCTGATGGAGGCGAAGTAACGTACGCCGATGGATACGAACTTATGTGCTCAGATGGAGGCGAAGTGGAGCGACTTCATGGACTCGAAGGACTTCAACCTGATGGATACGAAGTGGAGTGATCCCATGGATTCGAAGTAAGAGGAACTCGATGGATTCGAACTCATGCTCTTCTGATGGATTCGAACTTAGGGTTATTTCCTCCAACTTGCATCGATGATAGCTTGAGCATACGAACTCAGATTGACTTGAAATTTGAGATACTGACTTCTACGATCTTTCTTGTCGTATCCTATCTATTGTAGCTCAATCTGGACTTGAACAAAATTCATCGATATCCATAGTGAAGCGTAGTATGACCATTCTCTGAGACGAATTGTCCTATGTTTTCAATCGATCTTTTGGTATCACGGCTTTGCCAAAAAGAGGGATAACACACAAATCAATGATTATCTAATTTGCCTTGATAATTTCAAATCAAATTCAAATTAAATTCTAGAAATTCATATTAATTACTAATTATTAATCTGGTGAAAATTGGGATGTTACAACCCATGATATTTAGACATTTGAAATTGGGATACTTAATTGATATTAAATATTTTAAGAGTTAATTTTCAACTTCAATTTCAAATATCGTTATTTATTGGATAATTTAAATATTGAATTTAATAATTGGAAATTTGGAAAATAGGAAATCTGGAGTTTCAAGGTTGTTTAAAACATTTTAAAGGCTTATAAAATTTATAATGATGATACTAAAGATAATAGAAGTGTTAAAATTTAATTTAAAGACGATATATTCAGTTTTGAAACATATCGTTTAAATCGATATTTAAAAAAATAGCCTTCCGAGGCACAGTCTCGAATTTCGACGAAACTAATTCAATTGAATCCGTAATAGTGTATTATTATCGGATTTCAAATTTCGTAGTATTTGGTGTTGTCGTGTGATCATACGATATATAAACGCGCTGAAATTTAAATCGAAATTCAATATAATTACCGGGTCAAAAAAGCTATCTTCTCCATACGATCGAATTAGGACTCAAAATCTTTTCCATTATGCTCGGAATAGGGGAACAACATCATAAACGTCTAGCGGCACGCCTCGATAGGATGCAAAAAAATTTAGCTTCCAATTCAAGATGATTAAAATTTAAATTTAAATTTAAATATAAATAATATAATTGCATTAAAATACTATAGCAGCCTATGCAGACACGCAAGACAATTATGGACACGTGCTCTCCCTGAAGACACGCATTAAAAAAAGGAGAGATGTTCAAACCCCTCTCCTCCGTTTCTAAATCAAACGACTTCAGCCCTTCTTCTTTCAAAAATTCATTCGTGAATTATAAAAATGGCCGAAACAAAATATCCATTCAAATTTAACCTCGTTACCATTTTTTCATTTCTCTGCTCAAACCATTTCAAATCGAATCGGGTCAGATAAAAAAATAAAGAGTTCGACTTCGCAATTTTATCGCGATAGTTTAAGGCTTAGGGCGCGGAGAAGCAGTCACATGTGCAAGCTGGAAACTTGCAGGTAGGTTTAGGCGAGCTCGAGTTCGCAATGCCGTCACGAGTCGTGGTGGGGGAATCTTAGATGTAGTGGCGAGGGTTTTCATAGTCCGGTCGCGACTAGGCGAGGGAAAGGCATACTGGCTGTAGACGAGTGGTTACCGACAACAACATTGGGGCAGCGCAATGACGGAAAGTGTGGTGGAGTTGATCGAGGCGGTGAGGTATATGTAGTTCTTTCCTTTCTATTTTAAAACTATTAAATAAATGCATATATGTCTATATATATAGTGGGAAGAAACAAAATGTATACTGATATATATATAAGCAGATTTTTTTTTTAATATATATGTATAGGAAATATTAGATGAACAGCAAAAGAAAAAATTAAAAAAGAAGAAGAAAAGGGCAGTTCTGTTTTAATCAAATATATGTGTGTAATTTTAAAAGGAATTTTATTTTTATTAGAATTTAATGTATATATAGATAAGCAGAAAATATATAAGATTTTGAGAAATATAGGAATTTTAAAATGTTGAAGAGTTTATTTAAAAATTGGATTTTGGAATCAATATAAGTGATTTTATCAATATATGTGTGATCTCAAAAGAAATATATATATACACACACATATATATATTCACTTTCTGTTTCATTTTTGAAAATGAGAGGTAATGTAATGATCCGTATTTTTGGCTATTTTAGAGTATTAAATTTAATGTAATTGTTGAATTGTTTAAAAATTTAATATTGAGAATTTATTTTAATAATTGCATTATGGATTTAATTTAAAAATACTAATATAGATATTTTCCCTTTTCCCCAATATTGGTTCATACCCCACGCCTTAGTCTCGTACGTTACTCCGCTTTTACCTCATTTGCAAATCGCAACCCTCTTAAATAAAAAAAAGGAAATGAATGAAAAAAAAAAGATCGGCTGCTACAATCCATAAGTCAATTGAAACCTTTGAAATCTCGATCTCAAATTCCTTTCTCATGGAATCAGATGTTTATTCAAATCAAAATAATTGGCCACAGCCTCCATAGAAATAAAAAGGAGATCTCGTTCAATAAAAAAAATTGCTCGATCAAAATGCGATAGGGGCACGCGACCAAGGACACGTTGGCATAGGGAAATGATCGCAGTCGACCTCGAAGTGTGGAGAAGTAGCGGAGGGCGTCGAGGGCTGCTCGACCAGTGTAGGGTTTCAGGGACGATCAATGGCAGCGGCGATCAATAGTGGTGGCGATTTTGAATGGAGGGCAACGACGATTGCAATAGGCGATCAATGGCGGCTAAGCTTAGGGTTTTGAATGGGAATCGATTTGCGATCAAAAAAAAGATTGAAGTCATGAGTACCAGAGGAAGAGAAGGTAGGAGTGAGGTAGCATTTTGTTTTTTTAGATCGTTAATTAAAATTTTAACAATCGTTGACGTTAATAAATTTGTAACTTGTGCATACGAGGTTCAATCTAAACGAGGAGAATTGCGTTGGAATCATATTGGTATTGTCTACGATATGAAGTTGGAATTATTACAGTTCACTTCATTCGAATTTTCAGATTCGAGCGAAAGTGAGTGTTTTATACGCTAATGTTTTGGCTAAAATATTTTTTTTATATGTGTAGTTAAATCATATAATGCAGTGATTGAATTTATTGATTGTTGCTTGATAAATTAAATTGACAATTAAATTGACATCCTAATTTATTAGTGGGATTTAAATTAATAGTTAAATTAAATTAGAATAATTAGTTGCCAGTAAAATACCTGAGATTGATAATTTCAAAATTATTGTGAATTTTATTAATTGCTTGGATGATTGATTGTGATGTGTGCGATTGGTTGATATTTTGGATGTTTCGTCATGTTTAATATATTCTAAGACCACCCCGTACGTTGTTACAGTGTATAAAACTGTAAATTGAATTACTTTGAATAAATTAAGAAATAGTTTGAAATGATATATACCGATGACATTTATTTGGATTGAAATGATATATATCTTTCCTCGAAATTAAATTAAAATAGTTAACTTGGCCATAGGTTAGAAAATTATACACGGACACCGGGTTGGTTAAATTAAATAATTGCAAAGGCTGTTTTGAAATTATTTAAATCAATTGATTTTTAGAATAAAATCAATTTATGGAAATTGAATTATTTTGAATTGGAGCTCGTAATGTTGGAATTTAAACTTGATAAACGAGTCTGTCAGTTAATTGAAGTTTAAAATTTTATGTTATAAACGAAATACGACGTAAATTTCAGAAATGGATTGATTTTAAAAGATGGGTTTTTATTCAAACTTTGAATATTTCTAAGAAAAATAACATGAAATGATATTTCAAAATTTGAGTTTGGAATCGAATTATAAATTGAAAATTTGGATTTAAAATTTGATATTGGAAGTAAATTTGATTTTAAGTGTTTAAATCGATATCTTGAAATTAAATTTGGAATTGGAAATGGGAAATAAAATTTGTAATCTAGAATTGGAAATTAATTTGAAATTGGAATTTAAATTAATCTGAAATTGGTAGTTAATATGGAGTTGGAATTTTAATTAATTTGGAATTGTAATTGGAAATTAATTTGGTATTGGAATTGGAAATTAATTTGGAATTAAGATTTAAATTAATTTGGAAATGGAAATTGGACTTGAAAAGAATTTATGAATTGAGAGAAATTTGTATGGAATCGAAATTTATTCAAGTTGAAATCGGAAGTGAATCAATTAAAACGAAATAGAATTTGGAATTGAGTTGGGTAGGAAATTGGAAGTTGACCGGTTTGACTTTGGAATTATTTTATAAATGAATATTTTAGTATAACGATTTTAATCTATATTCCTTAAATATCAAACCATTTTGATTTTTCAAACTATTTTATTATATAAACCATTTTCATATTCAAATTACTTCTGTTAAACTATTTTAAACTATTTAATTATTTTAAACTATTTAAAATATTTTCTAAAATTCAAACTGGTAAAAGGGTAAATCGTTTATATTTAAATCTTGGATTTAAATGCGAACTAGGTTAAAACAAAGATTTTAACCTAAATTGAATTCGAATCAAATTTTGGAAGTGAAATTGATTTATCGGACAAAATTGATAATTTTGAATATACGGTAATTTCGAAATAGATTTGACTCTAAAGCGAATAATTGATAATTTCGATATAGATTTGATTTTAAAGCGAATAAATGATAATTTCAAAATAGATTTGATTTTAAAGCGAATAAATGATAATCGAAATAGATTTGATTTTAAAATGAATAAATGATAATTTTGAAATAAATTTGATTTTAAACCAAATAAATGAAAATTTCGAAATGGATTTGATTTTGAAACGAATATGATATTTTGATATCAAGTGTAAATTGTTTTTGAAATGTAAAAGAACCCACCGGTGTGTAAAATGACGATGGGTTGTTAAAGAGACTGGGCCTCTTATTGAAATACTCTCTTTTAATATTGGAACCACTTTGACAACCGTGTACGCGGTGGATGATATCCATAATGTAGTGGTTGAATTGGCGACGTTTACTGGAATGAAGTAAGAGAACGATGATGGATAGCCTCGACATTCATGTCATAATTAAAATGACTAAAACAGGAGCCTATGTCTGGCCATTGAGGTTAGCTACCCCTAGCGACGTTGATCCCTCGTATTACTATTGTGGTTTCGGATTCGATGGATGCACCTTATTTGTCGTTTGGATTGATTGCCGCGGTCGGCCATGGATGGGTTACGGCCACCCAGAAAGGGTGAACTAGTTGAATCCTACCTTGGGCATTGCCTCACATGCCTTGTCGTATTTATCCCTATACGAGCCCATTACGATTTTGGTTTAAAATTGTAAATGTGTTAAGGTGGATTAATGTAAAGCCTTAATGCTATTTTGATATTTATTTTACTGTTAGACATTATCTATTATAGCGTATACTATTATATATAAATAGTCTAACGGATCCTTATGAGATGGAAAATCCCGTAACATCTCTTAAGTTATTGCCATATTGTGATATTGATTTGACTGACATAAGAGTATTTTAGTCCTGACTCGAGTGTTTCGTTTTTTTCATTACGCTCGGGTCGGTCCTGAGTTTTTCCAATGTATTGAAGACTATTCTTTGGAGGATAAAGACGGAGTTTTGGTATATTACTATTATTACACCTTGTATTATGCTATGTTCTGCATTGATTATTTCCCCTTGTTCTATATTTATAACTCTGATAAAGGTGTATAGATTATAATCAAATGTATAATAAACAGCTTTGTGAATTGTTTGTTTGATTATTATATTTTATCGCTTCTGCTGTAAGATTCTGTGTTTTTTTTTTTGGCAAGGCCAGCCGGTTTTATAGTGGACCGTCCACTTTTTATTACGAACGTAATAAAAATTGAAGTACAGGAGCAAGGTAAAAGCACCTTAACTACTAAAAATACAGAAAATACAGCACAGGTATTTCTTCTTCTCTTCTTATTTTTCTTATTTAACCCCATTGATTATCTACGTTCCGAATTGTTTAAGTAGGACATGTGTGGATTATTGTCGATTTAAACCTTTCGAAATGTGGGTCATCACAAGTAAGGTGGTTAACTTATTTAATTGCTTATTTGATTTATTTTAGTTACTAAAAAAATTATTTAGAAAGAAAAATTAGTTTATAATCAAATTATTAGTTTAAAAAAATAAATGGTTAATTAAATTTATCAAATGGAAATTTAATTGTTCGATTTGATCGAATATTAGTTAAATCATCTAATGTCCGTACAAGGTCCAAATCGTGGTGAATCAAGCCAGTGTGGATCGGATTGCAAATTAAAAAGTCGAAGGTGAGTTATTCTTACTCATTTGGATTGCCATTAAATTTATATAGTTAAATTTAAATTACAGGTTGAAGGATTGAATTGACTAGGTGTGATATTATATAATAGTGTTTGTATGTATGTGAGTGTGTGTGTGTATAGGAGTGACTGATTCCTGCGTTATATAGCAGATGAGATGCTATGCGCCCCGCATAATAGCGGATGACCCTATATACCGCGATATCCCCCTTGAAGTGGGATTGTATTTTTATATTGTGCTAACATATGTGCATGTAGGGAAAAACCAGGTTGGAGGGATCTAACTGGATTCCTCATAATAATGAATTTGTTTTATAATCTGTGATACGATTCATTGATTATCCGCGATAGATCGTTGATTTTATTGGGAATTGAAAATATTGGATGCTATGGTTTGATTGAATATATTTGGGTATATTGAGTATCAAAAATATATAGATTGGATTTTTAAAGAGAAATAAAAAGAGAACTTTTAAGTAAAATAGTTATAGAGAATTTGGATAAATTAAAGAATGAATTAGAAAAGAATAAAAGTTGATTTTTTAAATTCTAATAAATAATTCCAAGTATGGGAAAGGAGATTTTTGAATAAATGGGAATGAATGATTTTTTTTTAAACTTAAGTGATATTATTTATGGAAATAAAGGATCTATTTTAAAATTCAAGGTTTAGAATAGTTTGGGTGGGATTAAGAAGAATTTTGGGAAAAAGTATGAAATTGATATTTTTAGTTTAAATAAGATTTTAAATCATAATAAAGAAGCAAAATTTGAAATTTATGGGTTTTGAAATAAAATTGAGTAAGTAAAGAAATTTATTTTAAAATGGAGTAAAATTTTGGAAATCGATTTTGAAATTAATTTAGTGTTTGAAACTATGTTTTAAAAGAAGGATGAGACTATGGAATTTATAAACTGGGTATTTAAAGTGAAATAAGATATCAGTGGATATTTGGATGTATAAATTCACGCTGGGAATTTATAAAGGAATGGGCAATTTGTTTTAAAAATAAATAGTGGTTTTATTTTTAAAGTTGTGGGAAAGAAATTACGTGTTGAGACATAAATTAAATTGGGATAAATCAAGATGGATTTACAAATGATTAGACGGTTATATTGGAATGGAAAGTGAAATTTTGTGAAAAGCCAATTATGTTTTCAAAGCAGATTTTTAATTATAAGTCAAAAGTTTTAAAGTTATTTAAAAGAATGTTCTAGAGGAATTTACTATTTGAATTATTTAAGATTTTATGCAAATATGTATTGATTTAGTCATAGTAGTAATTATTTTAAAGGTTAATCTAGTATTATGATTTAAAAGATAGTAACTAAATATTTACACTTTATATAAATAGCTTTTACTTTAAATAGTTTTGGCTAAGTTTTACTTGAATTTTTTATGGAATTTCATAAATATTATTTTGAATAAAGTCTTTAAAGTAGTTTTTATTTTAAGTGTTTTAAAGTACATATTTTTGGTGATTTAAATTATTTTAAAATCTAAAATATTAAGACTTGATGATTTTCAGTGGAAATAAAATGATTGGGTGGAAATTTATTTCACGAGAGAAAAGTTGATTTGAAAACTATTTTCAAAGGGTTGAAGTGTGGAAAAATATCTTGTGAAGATATTTTGGAATAAATAATTTGGAAATTATTAACGCCTGATGGTTGTTTATGGGTGGTATTTGATAGTTAAATAGTCGACTATCAATATTGGCCAACGCGCTGATCGTTTCGAAGAGACCGAGATCGGGATTAATTTCTCGAAAACTACTTCGATCCGGTTTGAATGTTTTTGGGAGGAAGACAAGAGCTTGGACTCAAAGATGGAGCGGTGAAGTGCAAGGGTTAATCACTACTAATCCTGAGGGTGATTCCAAAATGGATGTAGTGGGAATAGTGCCTTCGGTTCCGTTCGGACCGGGAACGAACTTGTATGGAAGAATGCTTTCAGAACATTTTCAGGAGGACGATAAGCATTCTATGTGAGATATGGTCTAAAAAGGTAACGGATAGACTCGAGCCACATCAATCGGGAATGGCTAAAACAAGGGAGGTGCAGCAAGGCTAAGTGGCTAGCAACCAATTAGGGTAAGGTCATCCCTGTTTAGATGTCCTTTTTTTCGGCTGTGTGGGCGGTTGCTGATCCAAATCATGGGGTGATCTTATTTGGACTATCCAGTAAGGGGTAGCTTCGATCTTGTGTTGTCGGGGATCATGGTGGATCCTCGATACTCTGATATAGACCAGGTACTATGATGGGCGGTACCCCAGTATCCCTGCCATTGTATGGAATCCAATCTCCAATAAGCGCCTGTATGGTTTTGATTGTGCCCAACTATTGCTGAAACATGAGATGCAAGCATTTCAGCTAGATTCTATTTTACTTTCAATAGACACTATTATAATATCAGACGGATTTGATAAAAATGTTTTGGTTATCGTAAGGTAAAAACTTGGCATGTTTATTTGTGGCATGGTTTTACGAGATACCTTTGGTTTCAAAGGATTTTGAAAACTTTAATAATCCAATCGAGTGTGTTTTCTCACATTAGTTTTCCAGATTGACTCGGGTGTTATTTCACTGTAATGCTCGGGGCGGAACGAGTATTATAGAATACATATTCTGGATGGACTGCTATGGAGCTTCGAGAATGTGTAGGATTGCGAGACGTATCACACATATCTATCTTATTTCCACTGTGCTTGGTATGCTGTGTAGTCAGCTTCTGGTGAGGACAAGTTAATATAACTGTCCAGTATTTTCTATTGGTTGTGTTGTAATCTGACGATGTAATGTACAAAACTGATATAGTCCTTTATGTATAAAGATCAGTCATTTATCTATTATATATTGTTCCACTGCGTTTGTGAGATTCTGGTTTTGTTTTCGGTTTCTTCTTCTACCTCTTTCTTCTTTAACCCTAATGGTTCGTATTTCCGTCCACTTTGAGTTGATATGATGGAGAATATTGTCGGCTTAAAGGGGTACGGATTTGCGGGTCACTACTAGTTGTGCATGGGTGAGGAGGTGGTGGTGGTCGAATACGGGGATCATGGTGAGCTGATGTAGGTGTAGATAAGAGTTTGGAGGATAGATAGGCCATGATTTGTGAGAGTTATTGAATGGAGAGTTGTTGTGTAGCAAGGATGTCTTTAATATCGGTGATGTCGGTAATATGGGAAGAAAGGGTTGTTTCTTGGTTAGGGAGTGATGCTTGTTTGGTGTTGACTTTGTTGTTGATGGATTCAATTGAGGTTTGATGATGGTTGAGTTGGGAAGAAAGTTCATCTAAATGGGTCATGACATGTGGTGGAAGGAGGAAAGGCTAGAGTGAAAGCTCCAATTGGTACGCATGTGGTCAACGGGCTTATACAGAGAAAAATGTTATAGAGAAAGAAATAAGAAGAAGAAGATTATAATGTCTAACCTGCAATTCTCTATCTCATTTCTCATTTTAATAGGCAACTATGTGACAAACTATGATAGTTGGACTACTAACTTTTCAGGCCCAGTTGGCTATACACACACTTTGTAACAAAATTAGAAACATAGAAATTGTAATAGAAATAAAAAAGGAAATTTAATATAACTAATTTTCTTGTCCTTATGCTCCACATGCATGTTTCTTGTACATATTTCCTTAGCTCATTCTCCGGACCTTGCCGGTAGCTGAATGTGAAGTTTAGGCCTCATGGTATAACTGCAGTTGCATTGGTTATGCATATAAATACCTAAAAGTATCATGCATATAAGTAATGTAATGATAGTGAGACCATCATGAAGATAAATATATATGGTTATAAAATAATGAAGATAAAAGTATATAGTTATAAAATAATAAAGAGTGTCCACACTTAATTGCGGACATTATACGGTTTATAAATATTCACTAATTATTTCTTTGAAATAAATGTATCAAGTGGACTTACGTT
Organism: Allium cepa; assembly: GCA_030765085.1. NCBI lineage: Eukaryota > Viridiplantae > Streptophyta > Magnoliopsida > Asparagales > Amaryllidaceae > Allium > Allium cepa. Next base: position 978,867,948 of record CM060931.1, read on the forward strand.
GTTTATATTTATCGAAAAATTCCCTTGAACACATATTTGAAAAAGATGATATGTATTAAAGGTGGACATTTTGTAATGGTACGGATATGTGAATATTTTAACATTATATAAAAATAAGAATTATTTATTTACACATAGTAATGATAGGACTCTATATTTGGCATATTTATCTAGTACGCGTACTTTGGCACGTGTGATACACGTGTGTAGAAGGAATTAGAATTAAAAAAAAATTGAAGGTTTTTCAGATTTTACAAAATGTCTTCCACATGTACAAAATATTACATTTTTTATGGGTGTACATGCACAAATCAATCGTTTTCTTTATATTAAGTATACCCATGTTATTGAAATAGTGAACTTGTTGTAATTAGATTGTATATAAGATGTTAAAATAAATATGTGTGTGTGTGTGTGTTTGTATACATATAACTGTGTTATTTTGGAGGTTGAGCACACACATGGCCGTGAATGAAACTTAGTAGTCATTGATAAAAGTATCATGTCTGTAGTACATGTTGTTAGAATTATCCCTGTCATCGAAGTATATTTGACATTTCATAGAAATGGATAAATCACTTTACTGCACAATTAGTCATTGATGATTATGTACTTAAGAAAATATTTCAGTACGAATGCATGGATTAGCCTATCATCAAGTGCCTTTGAAATTTCATATAAACAAATATACAAGTGTACTTCAAAATGATTGGACTAAAATTACTTTAGTAGTAAGCATAACATACGTATTTCATTTGAAATAAGCATGCTATTCCTATCATCAAAGTAAATTTGAACTTTCATAAAAATAGATACATCAGTTTACTCTAAATTGAATGAAATAAAATAACTTTGCTGGAGAATTGGTCATTGATGATTATGTACTTAAGAAAACATTTCATTACAGATGCATGGATTATCCCTGTCATCGAGTGTTCCTTAAAAATTTCATATAAATGAGCATATTCTTGTACTTCAAAATGAGTGAACTAAAATTACTTTAATATTAAAAACAACATGCTTATTTCAAATAATCTCTTCAAACCAAGTCTTCCTTGCTATACAATTTCTAAAACCCTAATAAAAAATGGACCATTAAGCAAATACGGTTATAAATTTCGATGTACAATATCATGTAAAACTAATTGTAAATCTACCAAAGTGTAACAACCCTAAATTTGTATGTATACTATAATTTTGACTTTATTTCATTTTTAAATTTTTTTAACTGGTTCCATTTCAAACTTTTAATTTTTAAATATAAACTTTGATTATTGTGTGATTTATAATTCCAAAATGATATAAATTGAATATTTTCCAGAAATGTTGATTTCGGTAAATTTGGGTCAAACTTTGATTTTTAAATTTCAAATTTAAATATTTAGATTCTTAAATTTTATCTTTTATTATGAAAATAGACATAATAACTTGAATACTGCTTTTCATTTCATTGAAAACAGATTTAAATTGTGAAAGTTATTATATTCCAACATTGAGTGTAATCTGCTTTATATAGCAATTCTGTTTATTTTAAATAATATAAACTATATTTTCATTGTCATATTTTATTTTAAAATGTTTCAATATGTCATTTTATATAAATTTGGTCTTTTAAATTTTATTAAAGTGGTGTTTAAATTTTCCCAAAGTCTATTGCATTTATTTTCTATTTTTAAAGGCTAGTTTCCATTTTTCTCCTATTTTCTTCATTAAATTATATTAAATTAATATTTATTTATGTATTTTGTGAATTCATTTTTATTTTGTGTTCTTATTTATATTTATAAATATTTTTCAAGCACATAAAAATGTTCCAAACTTCATTGCATTTATTCTCATATTTTCATGACTAGTTTGCAATTTTTGCTGTTTTTATTAATTAAATTATATATATAATTAATATTTATTTATTTTTGTTTATTTACTATATTTTCGTGTTTTTATCTGTAATTATAAGTAATTTTTCATTTATTAAAATTTGCAAAAGAAAAAAAGTAATATGAAGAGTTTTAAACCTTTCACTTGCCTTTGTCTTTTCACCTCCTTTACCTTTTCAATTCCAAATAACTCATGCATTAATTTTTGCTGCCCATATCTCCTTTGTTCAGCCGACTTCCTCATCATTTTTCATGAAAACTTTTGTTTCTCAACTCAAAAAAATTCGGCCTCCATCTCTTGAGAAAAAACTTTGGTAAATAATTCTTTGTTTTTTCACTTTTCTTCTTTGTTTTCAGTTTACATAAGATGCATCATATTTGATGTCCTTAAATGTTAAGGACAATCAAAAGCATTTTTGTAAAGAGTTTGTTACGGTATTGTAGTAAGGGATTTTTTTTTGAATGGACGACCGTTTAAAAAAGTAAAACAATGTACAAAATTAGCTTTGATTTAAGGTACAATCTGGATGAACAGAGTGAATAGTCACTTCTGCTTCATAAAGAAACATCAGAAATGAGAATTGTAATAATAATTGATTCTTAACATCGGAAGGATACATACAATTTCTATTTTGAAACGTGTTTTTATGTAGAAAATAGTTTTATATGGGATGTATTTCTTTAAGTTCAAGATGGTTGATCAAAGAACTCCCCGTTGTAAACTAGTTACAGTATATGAAATAAATAATATATATTAAGTGAATGATGGACCTTCAAATTTGATATACTATTATATAATGGCGGAAACAGTGGGAGCATGCCATATAGCACTTATTGATTGCATCAATTTATGAATATTGTATTCGTAAAATATACCGAACATTATTTATAGAATAATGACTATTTTTCAGTGTCGATTGAGAAATAGACATAGTTATATTTCGGTGTGAATATTATGAATATTCTTTATGAAATAAGACTATAATATGGTATTTCTTTTCACAAGAAAATTGACGCAATTGAAAATACTAAAGTATCTAAAAAAATTACAAATATTTCGAAATTATAGACTAAGAAGTAGTTTTGAAAAAAAAAATATTATATGATTATGAATCATATAATACTGGTTAATTATATCTCAGACAAATTAAGGGCTATGCATCCATTTAGTGGGAACGCCATAAGAGTTGAAGAAATCTTTGAATTTATACATAAAGATGTATGCAATTATTAATACCAAACTACTCCATGTACTTTGTTATAGTCGCCAATGAGTTATCACAGTATGAACATGTGTATTTGATATGCATGTATAAGTATATGATAAGCTCATGGAATATAAAATGAAAGTAAATAATACAACATGCAACATAAATGATTCAATGGGATCGAATGGATGAGTATATTGGCAAGAGTTCCTTATGTACCTAATATGAATAAAGATTCAGCCTCAAAGGTCATTCCTCCCTATAACACATAATGATGTATCGATAAGGAGTAAGCGAACTTTCTTAGACAGAGCACGATTAAAGATAAGTGAAGTTAAGTTAAACTCTTTCTATAAGGTGTACTCTTATACATGAGGATAAAACTAATATCATCCAAAGAATAGTTTACAAAACCATATGAGACAAGAGTTTGTAAGAAATCCCAACAAATCCTAAGCCAAGAAGTTGGCAGGTTGTGTAAGTCAAAAGACAGCCGTAATAACATAAGGGATCTTTTACGAATTGTCCCAAGGGAATTTTGAGAACAATAGTCATTAGATGATTAATTTATGTTTTTAACATAAATATGTTGTGAACTAATTCAAAACTGTTTTTATATACGGCAATTCATGAAATGCCTTGATGCCTGTTCTGTTATTGCGGGAACAACTATCATTTCTAGAAATGCTAATTTCTTAGCAAAGGAGGTTTTATAGGAAATTATTGCATAATTTGGATTTGGATATGATCCAAGAATAAAATCGATTGCAAGGGATGAAATAAAATTAAATGAACATAATACATTATAACATCTTACGAGAATTCTTGTACATTATAGAGAAACCGCGAGTTTTAATCAATATCAAGAGTAAATAATCCTTGGTTGTTTAATTAGAGCGTTAAGAGTGTTAACACTATGATATTATATGATGTGCTAATCTGAAATAGATTCCAAGTACATTATCAAAATATAATTTTGATAGTTATATCCAAAGGGACATGATCCATTTACTATAAATGTGTCTTTACAAAAAAGACAAATGCTGCTAGAATATATTGAATCACATTGATAAGAATATTACTATGAATTTTTATTGTTGAAATTAACATAACAGATTACAATTCGATGTGCTCGAGTTGATTCGGATTTTAATCACAAAATTATCATCTAATATGTCTCTATGTTTGGTATATATGTGTTAAAACAAAAAGTTCTGGATACAGATTTAGACTAGTATGGTTGCACATAACAACCAAAGTGTCTCGAAGTCGATGGGAGGTATATTGAGTTTGTATGTTTTTGGATATGAAAGTATCATTCTGAAAAGCATCAAAATTGAACAAGTGTTTTGATAGATGTATCAAATAGTTTGATTATTGGTCAAAATGCAGAGGAAGTGTGTATTTATAAGAACGAACATTAAAAGGTACGCAGATATTTCTAGATCATAGTAAGCAACACGCTACTGATTGTTAATGATGTACTTGTATTAAAAGCAATTTTATTTGTTTTGATACTCGACGTTGGATATTTAAATGCTGACTTTTATATTAAGCATAAAAGATGATGGGAATATCCTAAACGATATGCATGGATACCTTATTAAAAAAAATTAATACAGACATGTAAGATGGATTCCTTATGCACTGAAAATAGAAACTATTATACGTGTTATGATGTCCACAATATTGTGAACTTCTTTATGTATTTTATACATGAAGAAAATATCAAATCCAAATAAATATCGCTAAATGGTTGTTTGAGGTGTTTTCATGTATTTATGAAATATTAGAGAACTGTTTATAGAAACAGTAAATTCCTCATGATGGAGTGTTTGGACTCAAACTTCATAAGTGATATCGAGTATTATGTCATTAATAAATTTAAGTTAAGAATCTTTAAGTTAGAAATGTTCCAATTAAGTGATATTGTGGGTAATTCAATGAAAAGGCTAAGTACATTGACTTAAATAGCACCACAATAAAAGTAATGTATATATAATAAATACACAAATTTATAACAGAGCCGAGGGTGATTCCAAATATTGAGAATCTCATAACATTGTTATATAATAACAATGTCGTGATATCATTCATAACATAAGTTAGAGCTCACAGAAAGTCGAGAGTCATACTTCTAATTGTTCCTGTCACGACCTGAATTTCAGCGTTTGAAAATTGGCACCCATAGTTCATCCGTATTCGAATGCCGCAGATTCAACCGTTGAAATTCGATTCACGCCGGAGCTTATAACACATTAAGTACAACAACACAGCAGAAGAAAAATGAATAACTTTTATTGATACACAATAGATACAACATCTGATACAAATGAATATCAACATATATCAGAGATACAAGACAACAGCTGAATAATATCACCAATCTGATCTTCCAAAGGATAGAAAAAGATATAATCCAAAACTGCATTTCAATCCAATGCTCTAAAGATCTCCAAGCCATAAGAGAGAACTTCCATCAAGTTGTAATGTAGCAAACTAGGTAACTCAGTCAGCGATGCGATTGCTGGGGTCCAAAGACTCCAAAGAATTCCAAAAGAAAGCTGAAGGCTATCGAATCTATATCTACTATCCGACTATATAAAAATCTAACTCTAGGCTGCCCATGTGGAAAATTATGGACATCCAGAGTTTAAAAAGGGAACAATAAAATCCAGGTCAGTCATGGAACTGGTGTGAGCAAAAAAACAGTTTAATTTGAAACAAAATAGCAAAATAATTTAAATTTGAAATCCGCAATGCTTTTTGGAAAATGAAACTACCACAAGGCCTCCCGGCACACACACAATGCAATCGCACACTTGGGGGAGATTTCTCCTTATGATCACATGCTTGATACGTGAAAACCTTTTCGATATTATTAATAGTGCAGAAAACCTTTTGGAAGTATCATATTAATCTTAGCCAGCATATGTACCATTATATTATGCCTGCTATAGCTACCATTTAAGAATGGCAGGTTATACAACTAAAACCGTACAAGACGCGTATTGGTGATTGGATTTTCAACAAATGGTTAGGGAAAGGAACTTCCTGAGACATATAGGTACGCCTTTGGAGGGACTCCCCGAGAACCTAACCATATCTCTGCCAACACAAGACCGGGTTACCTCTGTAACTAGGTAACTACTACATGAGTATGTCATCCCCCGGTCGTCACCGACCTTTATCCGAGGCGCCTCTCAACCAACAACCACAAAGCAATAGATTTGCAGCAACCACATAAGTGAAGTATCTGGGCTCCATACCATGATACCACTTTCTATCCAAAAGGAAATGGACATAACCTGAGGGGCGCGACCCCCGATAACCTTGTCGCATCCTTCCTGTTTCGACCATTCCGGTTTGTGAGGTCCAACGAAGTCTCATCCACAAAGTTACGCTTTTCACAAAAGCCATGCTTCGATCAACAAATGATCAACAACACTTCGTAGCCACATTACCAAATTGGGAATGTATCATGAGTAACCATCAACTACATAACCTCTGAGCTCGTACGTCTCAGAGTAGGGTGTTAAGCTAAGAGAATAAATTATCTACCGCCAAACAAAAATTATTTGATAGAAACCAGCTTTACATCTCAATGTTTAATGTCAGACACACATCCATACAAGTCTGTTCCAGGTTCGAACAGAACTGAAGGCACTTCAAAAGAAGCCCTTGCAATCCGGGTATTCACAATACCGATCGGACTTCCCATCACATATGGGGATCTCTATACGACGCGACTTAGTATAGAGACATTCGACGGGTAATCCTTTCGTTTTCGAAAATACCCGCTCTTCACCACCGGTCTTCAAATGCTATCCATTACGTCGTATCATTATTCGGAATGGGTTTTCTGATATAAAGTCCTCTCCCGACTAAACTGAATAATAAGCGCTTAATTTTAAAAAGCATATTGATATATGGGATCTTAGTTAAGTCACAACTTAAAACCTAAAACCTTTCTTTCAAATGGTTTAAACAAATTACCGTTTTTTATCTTTTAAACAAAAAGATTCACTTCACTTTGAAAACAAATTTCACTGATCTTTCTCAAAGATTCAATTCATAGATTTCAAAACTATTTCTATTTCAAATCTTTTATACAAAAGATACACCTTTAAGATTCTCTTTGATTTGAAAACAAATAATTTTCGTTTCGGAGAAATCCGATCAAATATGCACAAGTTATAGGCTTTAAAGTATAAACTTGGGTAAAATTTAAATTCCCAAATAATACATTTAAAGATACTTGAATATGGTTTAATATATACACACACACACAAAAACACACACACACACACATCATGTAACTTGTATACCCTTTTTAAACCATATTTTCCAAACATATAATTTCAAAACTTAAATAAGATATATTCTATTCAAACTAAATTCAATTTCAAATTTCCTTTCCAAAAGCTTTTCATATCCAACCCAGTTTCATTTCAAAAATCATTTTGGATTCAAAATTCAATCTTTAAAACCATCTCATAATCTTAAATTCAAATATCTATGACTTAACCAATTTCCTCGTGCAATCCATATTTTGTGTGTGTAGTGTAGTCCTGGGGTTTTACACATAATAATACAATATCATCAATCATCACAAATCCAAGCACAGTAATATCGGTAAGCGGTATATTCCCATAACGCTTATCTTCATTCATAGATTCACAAATACATAATATAAATTCATCATAGATAAATAAATTACATTCATCATAGCTAGAATCAAAATAATTCAAATCACAAAGCAACATACATCAGGGATATCAAACAATTCAAACATTCAATACAATTCAAACATCCATGTGTAAGATCAATTAATCACCTGATTAATTTAAACCAGATTAATTACTTATGAATAAATTACTAATCTGGTTAATTAACATTAATTAATTACAAACCATTGAATTAATTATTCCTTAATCATTTATTAACTTTAATAATAAATTAATTAACCTTTAATTATTAATTAACCATCCTTAATTAATAAATCAAACAACCTTTATTTATTGAATAATTAATCTTTAATCATTTAATTATTCTTTAATTAATTATTCTTATTTACATTAATTAGTTAACCCTTAATTAATTACCATTTAATTAATTATCCTTAATTAATTGCAATAAGTGATTATCCCTAATCAATTTCATTAATAAATCTCAAATTAATTACATTGAGTATTTATCCTTTAATCCCTTAATTAATTATCCTTGATTACTAATCAATTTTTCTAAATTACTTTCATTAAGTGATTATCTTAAGTAATAAATTACCCTTTAATCATAAATTAGGAAATTGATTAATTATTCTTTAATTACTATCATTAAGTAATTATCATTTAATTACCTTCATTAAGTAATAAATCTTTAATCACTTAAGACTTTAATAAATAAAAGATAATCCGTTTATCTTAATTAATTACTTTAATTATCATTAAAAATCTTCATTTGATAAACCTTGTAATTAATTATCATTAATAAATAAATTAACTTAGACTTTAACGTTAATTAATAATTAAAACATCTTTTCTTAATTAACATCTTATTATTATTAAGTTTATTTAAAATAAACTTTAAGAAAATAAATGTTATATGTATCTTGACACTTTTTAAACTTTGTTAATTTCATTTTGAAACCTTTTAACCAATTCAAAACTTGGATAAAAATTTATCATTTGCAAAAGAGTTGGCTTTAACAAAATTGTTTCAATTAAAATTTGACTTTGTTTTGAAAATTAAAAATGTTTTTACACTAGCTCTACAGACCCGAGCCATTTCTTGTTTCACTCGAGCCTTACTTCGAGTCCCCCCAATCCCTTTTCCCCTAGTATTTCCGAGAATTCCTTCGAGTCAAACCCGATGAAACTACATCTTCCTCAAATCTTCAAACAACATCAAATACCCATTATCGTGCGTGCTCATGTACAGATCATCGGAGCCTTGACGATCGATGCTACAACCTCCCACATGTTTTCGGTGATCGACTCGACGACCCACGCTACGCAGATCATCCACGACTTGTCGAAAATCAAATTCAAGCTACCAACATCAACCAGGAACAAAACTGATCATCAAAATCCACCTCAATACGCCACCACAGTCCACCAGCGACTGCTAAACTTCGGCTAAAGAAGCACCATTGTCTTACGATACCTTTCCCCTCGGTCCGATCATCTGAATCGCCTTGATGACAATGCAGCAATACAAATTCCGATGTTGACCACAAACCGGTTTTAAACCCTAAAATCATTTCTCCCGACCACCATGATCGATAAAAAAAATTGTGAGCATTTTTTTATGAATCTACATCACACAAGCCACCTTAACCATTAATCACGATTCATAATTCACCGTCGATCACCAGGATTGACCAAAAATTCAAATTCTGTTCAACTCGAGAGTTCTCCATGAATACGCACTTAAAAATTCTAAAATGATTATCAAAAATCATGAATTTAAAGTACGAATTCATTTCCATGATTAAAAATCAAAACCCAGACATTTGATTTTTGGGTTAAAATCTGATCATTCCTGCCATTTCTATTTCTAAAAATAACTGCATAATAATTATTCATGAAATTATCTTTAAAATTAGCATTACATAGTTATAATTACTTTTCCTTTAGAAATCGAACCCTGAAATCATTTAGATAGGATGATTTTGAATTTTCTAACAGATTTTAAAAAAAACACCTGTAAAAAGAACAGAGGTGTTTCTTCCTGTTCCCAGACATGCACACCACTTACACATGTATATATATACATACATACCATGATATTTTCATTTATGTAAATACTTATCACCATTGTACTTCAAGCAATAATCACCAATACTCAATTATCTAGCAGATTCAATTTAGAAATAGAAATTTGCTCACATAAGACCAAACAGAGGACAGGTTTTTGATTGATTTTTTTCCCGAAAATTTAAAAATGATCTGCTACCTTGATTGTTGAAGTTGAATTGCTTGTCTGATCTGATTCTTTGCTTTACTGAGTTGAATCATTTCTAGTTGCAAATTGATTTCTAACTTTGCTTTTAAAACTGGGTTGAAGTTGATATGTTTTTGTTTAAATTTGCTCAGGTTTTGACCTGAAACTTGGAACATGTTTTAATTTGTTGAGTTGCTTCCAGATTTTGGTTTTGAATTGCCCAGTTGAATCTTTGCTTTGATTTATTTTTGAATCAGGTTGAAGATTGAAAACTGTTTAGTTTAGTTTTGATTATTTTCTGGTTTGTTTTCTTTGTTACCAGGCTTTGAAAATGAGAAGAAATTGAAACCTAGTTCGCTTAATCTCTAATACATGTTTATATGTTTTAATTTAAAAAGAAAAAGAATGATTTGCCACTTGTTAAATTATGTTTATACTTGTAAATTAAATGAACACTTGTTCACATTTATTTATCTTACTTACACTTGTTAAAAATATTTAGATTTATGTTTAAGCCCTTTTCTCCAATTTATTTATAAATTTTGTTTTATACATGTATACATTTTTAATTTATATATATATATACACTTTATTAATTTCAAATTCGAAATTCCATTTATAATCTATTTATTATATAAAACAAACACATATTCTTATTTAATTTTAAAAATCCAAATTAATTCATAATTTTAATTCAAAATTTAATATTAATTACTAATGTGAATTTGGCTAAAAACTGGGATCGTTACAGTTCCATACTATAAGACAGTTTATCAACGTTGGAGAGAGTTGATTAACAGAGTAGATAAATAGCATAACCATTCACCAAGGGACTGACCCGATTGGTTTTTGATTAAACCCATTAGAGAAGTTGGAATGAGATTTCATAATTGACCCCAAGTGCAAGTGGGAGATTGATAGAGCTAGAGGTATGCTGGAGGGGCAACAATGTAATTTGTTACATATATCTAACTCGATATTTATTCTTTTTAAAAATTAAAAGTGTTTTCTTTCTATTGTATACTTGATATAACGTGTTATATTAATTAACTAATTTAATTAAAAATATATTTAATAGAAATTCATAAACGGTGTGTTTGTTATAGCAATTACAAATAGTTGTAATCATGAATATTGTATCATAATATTATAAACACACATCAAATTAAATGTTTTGAGTCAGGATGCACTGAAATAAGATAACGATGTATCTATTGAGACTAGAGTACATAATACTCTCCAAATTCGGACAATGTATTACTCATTCTGTTGGAGGCACCTAGGGTGTAACATCCTAGAATTTTATCGTTTTGATTTTTGAATTTTTAATTAATTTTAAATATTTAAATAATTGGTTTATAAGATATAAATAACTTATATTCAAATATGAGGATTATATAAAATTTGAGTTATGAATTAAATACTAATTAAATGGATTTAGTAGCTAAATTTAACTCATTTTAGTTAATAAATAGTAATGGTGAACTCATTTTGTAAATTTATTTACAATAGTAAATAGTCCGAATAAATAACAAGAAATCAAGTGTTAATAAAACGACTCGATTTTTATCGTAGTATTTGAATCGAATTTATAGGATTTTTTCATAATTTTTAATTTGAAAAATATTTGAATTTTCGTTTGATGTATATTATAGCAAACATTGGTAGTTTTAAATTTCATAGAATAAATTAATCTATGTATTTTATAGTTGAGCTATGATCGTGACGCATTTTGGTGCAAGATCGTATTTTTATTACTGTTGTTCATGATTCGTACATGGAATATTGTGTTGCGGAAAACGACATCCTTTTTTTCAAAATTTTGGACTTGCACAAATGGTGATTAGATGTGTTGCTTGGAACCTTTGGCTAGCAAAAAAATGGTTTACTTGAGATAGAAGTAAAGTAAATTTGTTTTGTTTATAAAATAAAAATAATTCCAACAATTAGCCTACTATTTTGCATTTTTTTTCAACTTTTCACTCTCCTTTCCAATGTTGATTTCCAGCAAAGTCAAGAAACGGTCGCTCCATTCAAAAATTAAAACCAAGAGATTAAGCCGCCTAAAATCATAAAATTTATTCCATTGAGTTCGTATGCTTGAGATCTTGAATCCATGATATTATTATAGAGTTCAGTGATGATTTGAGGTGACAGACATGAGTGGAAACTAGAGTTCAAGTTTGGTCAAGCTTGCGAGGGTGGAAGGCCAAGCGGAGATTACCATTGTGTTGCCCTTGTCGAGGAGCACCATTACCCGGACTTTGGTGATGTGCGGTCACACATGGAAAATAACATCATTTTAGGGTTGCATGCATACTGTTGCAGGTAGCAACTTCAATGGCTCGATCGAGCTTCAAGCTGAGGTGGTGGATGAAAAGCTTGCGAGTAGTGTAGTTTGTCAGAGTTATTGGTCCCTCGATCCATGGAGTGTGGAGGGAGGAATCAATGGATTTTTGGTGGTGTGTTTGGGTATGAATGTGCACATATATGTGCATGATTTCTTAATTTCGAGGAAAGGAGGGAAGAAGGATTAAGGAATTAATTAGGTAATTAGTTAATTGATTTGATAATTAATTAAATTATTGAAATCCGATATCTTATAAATTCAACACTTATTGCATACAAGGTGGGATTTGGACGTAGTTTTGTGCATTGGACAAGTATCGATGTTATCCATGCATTAGAGTTGATTTCATTGAATTTGCATCTACTGAAATTTCAGGCTAAAATCAAACGTCATTTGATTATATCAAATTGAAACACCGAAGTGTCAATCGAAATTTAGGTGAGTTTACTCACCTTTAAATAGACTATATGTTATCTATGTTGCTATAGATTATTGTTGAATGCTTGGATGATAGTTTATTGTTGGTTGTTTGAATTATTTGGATTCGCACTTTGGAAAGCGAATGACGCATTATATGATTTATAAGGAACCATATGACTATATATTATTGTTTGATCCTACTTGATAATGGATGACATAAATAATCATTTTCTTGCAGAAGACACAAGTGAAGAAGTAGGAGTATTTTGGTAGCGATTAGATCGCTACAGGACACTTCGAAGTATATATGCATATGAAATTTATAGGGGACTTTTGTAGATTGACAAAGCATAAAGAAGGATATTAGAATTAATGGTTTGATTTATTTATATTCTTATATTGGTTATGTTGATTTTGGTTGAAATATTTTTGACATACAATTTTAATTGTGTACGTGTCATTATAGCGATTTTCACTATATTTTCACTTATGAAATATCATCTCCTTAAACCCTTATGTGCACTGAACTTGTGCTTGTATTTTTACAAAATAAATGTCTGGTTGCATTTTTGCACATTGAAAGTTGTTAAAACTATATTTTCAAATATTTTGAGATTTCTGAAAATAAAGGTTAAGTATTGAGTAAAACTAATAAAAGAAGTTATAAATTAATCAATTATCTTTCAGGATATTTTTTTTTAATTTATAAATGGTTATAAATTTGATTAATTATCTTTCGGGATAACTAATATTGTTATTAGTTTATTAAAAGATTATAAATTTGATTTATTGCCTTTAGGGATAATTAATGTTGTATTCATATTTATAAAAGACTATAAATTTGACTTATTAAATTCTGAAATAATTAATATTATTTTAAATATACAAAAAAATATAATTTGATTTATTGTCTTTTGAGATAACTAATGTGGTTATAAAATTATATCAATTATCTATCAGGATGATTAACATTGTTTAAAAATTTATAGATGTATTTAAATTGATTTTTTATCATCCGAGTTAATAAATTTTTTTAAATTTATAAATGGTAGTTTATAAATGTGGAAATATTTAAATAGGAATGTTTAAAAATCAAGCTAGGTGTAATTGTTATAGGTTTATAGCAAACAATGTTTTAATGACATTTGTTTTTTACCCTTCTTTTTAATACACTAGAAATATAAATAGGTTTTTAAATTGATATTTTTAAAGAGTATTTACAAAGTATTTTACAAATATTTATGATGTGAAAATCAATAATAAGGAAGGCTCATATGTTTTAAAAGCTCGTTTCTTTTATTGGTGACAAGTGAATGCGATCTACTTTCCATATACGATCAATTTTGCTACTCCCGATAGTTGATTTGTTGACTATCAGTTCTGCTATCTTCATATTTCATCAATTTAAGATGAATGTGTTGCTCATTAGGGGCATTTAAACTCTTAATATCCTTAAAGTAAGAATGTTGGCATAGCAAGTTAGATAGCAACGCTGTCCTAGCTTGTTTGGCTTTATTGTTTTCCCCGAGGTAGTAATGGTTTGTTTCCAATAGTTAATTTTTCAGTTATCGATTCTAATATCCTTCTTATGCGTCTTCAATCTAAGCTGATTTGTTGCCCAATTTGAGTATTGGCATCCAACACCATGGACAACAAACACCAAAAAGCAAGTGGAGGCCAAGCCATGTGGCTCACACCCATTAGGGTATATTCGCATTTATCTAGAGGTTTGTTTGTAGCATGCATGCGGTGATGTGAGTATATTCGGATGCCCGCATTAATTCATACAGGGTCCAACTTAGAAGTTCCCGAGAGTGTTTCGTGTTTGGCATGGGCTCTCAAATATATTTTATCTATATGTATACTTTCGACGAAGAGGGGTGCACCCTCCTAGTCATGTTGGATAAATTTATTCTCCTTGTTTTAATTTGAACATTGGAGTTGATCCTTTCTTAATTGCATCGAGAAGTGCCTTATGCCTTTTTCTATGTTTAATTATTTTTGTTCATTCTTTAAGTTTGGATTTTGTACATTCTTCAAGTATGGGGTTTTTCCTTACTTGTATCTATCATTTTTGTTTGGGTTTGTTTATGTTGTTTGTCCATTCTCTTATGTATGGATGTTGTTCTTGTATGGTGAAACCCCATTCCTTGTTTTGCGGCGTGGTTCCACTAATTACTTTATGTTTGCCATATCCTTGAATTTTCTCACGCTGGTTTTCCAGACTTACCCGGATGTTATTTTATTATAATGCTCAGGTCTGGTTGAGTATTTTCCCGATTGGCATTGGTACTATGGAGCTCTTGGAGAAGAGATGGATGTTCACCTACCGTAGTATTTCATTTTCCATTCTATTATATTGTATACGTATCAGCAACTGTAAGATCAGGAAATTGTAACTGTACAACTGATGAGGTCTATTTTTAACTCTGATGACCTTGTATCTTGGAGTGACAGTTTATACTATCTTTGTTATATTATATATTGTCGTTTTCGCTACAAGATTCTATTTCCTCTATTGTTCATTTTATTTTACCCTAATAATCTACCTTTTCGAGGGTTGGATATTCGACATTTGAACACCATGGTTGCATTAAGTGCCGACTTTCAATGGCCGAAAAGGCAAGTCGTTAAACTAAGTATAAGAGTTGAAGGTTAAGCAAGTACCTTGACTTTGGTAGGGTATGGCTCATTAGAAATAAGGTAAGTGGCTCCCTAAAATCAGTTTAATGGTATTATATATACGAGAATTTATTTGCTATTACTATTAAGATGTGTTGTATTAATTGGTTTATTGAGTTGCTAATGAATTCTGATCTAGACGTGGGATGCCACTGTGTCGATAGGGATTTCTAAACACTCAAACAAGGCAAACAAACATGATACTGACTTCTGAAAATTGGTAAATGATATTTTACCTAGATTAAATATTTTATATATATAAAGGAACACTTCTCAAATTGATATAGTTATTTATGTTGTTTTTTTTTTGTTTGAAAATGATAATATTTATTTATTACGATTATTATTTGATTTTTTACGCTCAAATATTGTTGGAGCGTTGACTATTCTTTATTGATTGTTAATTTATGCTTGACTAGTTTATGGGCATTTTTCATTTTGATAACTGTGAGTACATTAAAATGAACCCCTTACAAATAGAGTTCCACAATTTGACAATAAAGCATTCTGACAAAATGTTAAGTTAAATTCCATCTTTTAATAATGTTGAGTTAAAGGTAAAACTTTGAATAAAAGTTATTTAATATAATCTAAATGGAAAGATTGGACATTTGGAGGATAAATCATTTTGAAAAGTTTATTATAATAAAGGAAAAGTTATTAAATATAAGATGATTTTAAAGGTACATTTTATACGAGTATGGTATATAAAATGATTTATATGATTTATAAAAGATGTTTTAAAGGTAAAAAGAGATTTTAAGAATTTAAATCCCAGTATTGCTTGAAATATTTCAAAAAGGTTTTTTAAGACAAGTAATAGTTGTATTACTTGAAATTTTTTTATAAGTATAAATATTTTAAAGAGAATTTTTAATAAAGATACATTTTCTTTGGGTAGTTCGGAGAAAACATCTTGATTAGTTTTATAGTAATTGAATAATATTCTAAGTGACAATCGAATGTTTGCTTAGGTGAACTTTGTAGTGCACTTAGTAAATTATTATCTTCGTTACTAAGCAATTGGAAAAGTTCGAATCTGAACGAACCCAAAGCAAGAGTTAGTGAATAAATTTTTGATATTATTTTATATACAGAAATATATGTAGTATGATTTTCGAAAGAGTTTTGAAAAAAACCGAGTATTTAGTTATTAAGTTTCCTCGGATGAAATTGATTTAAAATAAAAGGTATTTTGATAAATATTTTGATAAACGGAGAATTTTAAACCCTTGGATAAAGATGAGATAATTTAACTCAAGTTTTAAATGGTATAAATTGGATAGAAAGGTTTAATAAGCATTATTTTATTAAAACTATATCTTAGTTTAAATATCTAAGTCATACAAACTACTTGACATTATTAGGCTAACCCATAAGCATCTTTCCTTAGAACGCTCTAAGGTAAAGATGTTCAAAGGTTAACTCAGTTCTAAGACCTATATTATTTTTGGATCTCCATTTGAATTTTGATAAATAAATTAAAATTGACATTTTGTGTGTATTATTAGGATATAGAAGAGTATTATACAAGTAAATAAATTGGAGTAAGTTTTTATTTGATGTTCTATAAATAAATATGTTTATAAAAATATTTATAAACTTAAGTTGGAATTTATGAAGTAATTGATAAATTATGTTAGTATTGAATGAAATATTATAAATGAAAAATTGAAAGTAATTTAGAAAGAGATGGTGTAATTAAGAAACCAATCGGTTAAGTACCTAATTTATACATAGATTATTTTATTCATAGCATTCTTGATTTAGGATTCAAGTAAATAAATTTAGGGTGGTTCACACCAATCCAAAACAGGATTTTTAACTTGATTCTTATCGACGAACACTTAATTTATATTCTCGATATGATATTGAAGTTTTCTGTCATAGTATATGGTTATGTAAGGAGAACCGAGGTTTCTAATCAATATTTCTGATTGGAGTCTACACTAGGGAGGTCGGGTATGCGATAGTAGTTTCAAAATAAAGCCTATGTATCCTAACAAGTGGTCAGGTTGGAATTACGTACAAATTATTTATGTGAATCATATAGGCTTAAGCGTATTTGTATAACTTGTTGTATGGCTTATGATGTTTGGGGAGTGACTTTCAATTTTATTCGAGGGAGCTTAAATAATCTTCTAAGTAATAACTAGAGGGTGAGGAGCATAATGACATGCTTAGAAAATTATCTATATCCTTGGACGATTGAAAATGTTGTGAACCTAAGCAAAACTATAAATATTGTTTTTAGCCATTTGACATTTTAAATAATGTTAAGTGTTCATTTATTCCTTAATGAAATTTGATTTGATTGATGATGTAACTTCATAGATTACAATTTATAAAGTTGTTTATTAGGACCAAAATCCTAGTGCTTTTGAAAAAAAGAGCAATTTCTGAAAATTTTGTGAAAGAAATAATATATTATTGTTTTGAAAACTTTGATGAAGTGTAATTCTTCCAGGATGTCTGAAAAGAGTTACCGTGAAGTGATTTTTCAAATATTTTTTGTTATGAATAAATTTGGGAAATTGGGAGTTTTCCAATTCGAAAGACTCGCCAGGTATAGTTGTTTTCTCTAGTTGTTGTTTTAGGAGGAACAAGAATACCTATGTCGTTTTGATTCTAGAGTTATATCATGTTTCAAAGGGAGCCCCTTCTTATCACTATTGATTTTGGTTTCTATTTATTTCCCTTTGAAGGAATTTGAAAAAATATATTTTAGATATAAAATCCCGGCATTTAGTTCTAATTTTTTTTGAAAAAACTGGATGCTTAGTATTTTATTACAGAGTATTCTCTATTTTAAATTGTTTATATCGTGATAGAAATAGCTTGTGTATTTCTCTTTTGTCAGTTGGTTCTTCTTTGGATTATGTTGGGTGTGTTTTCACCCATATGTTTCCACCCTTCTCCGAACCAAGTCCATTGATTAGACCAACCTACTGCCGAATCAAGTCCTCACCTCCAACAACTACTGGTCCAGATCATGGCCGAACCAGACACACCGGACCAACCTACCACATCTCACCACCGGGCCAACCTTCTCCTCTACCACCGAACCAGCCACACCGGACCAAGTCGTCTCCAACTATTTTCGGACAAAGTGGATGCCGAACCAACTCTGCCAGGTCCGATTGCTTCAGCCCAGGCCCACCAGCAGCTATATACAACCAGGACCCCTGCCCCCAACCTCACTCTATAAATAGAGGGGCAGGGGTACAACAATGAAGGACAAGTTTGAGGGCTCAAGCACGGATAGAACTTTCAAACAACTTTCAGTTACTTGTAATCAAAGCTTTGAACTTGTAATCTGAATAGAAAAGGAGAATAACATATAAAGTGGACGTAGGCACGTCTGGCTGAACCACTATAAATCTGTATGTCTTTTACAGTTTAGTCCCTGCTTTTTATATATTTGCATAAATCACCTAAATCACTAAGAACAACTTAAAAACGGCTAAACCATACGACTTGGAGGTGTTTGCCCATTTTTTGTGCAAACATTTTTGGTGCTTTCACTGAGAACAAGAGCTCGGAGCTTCAGCTTCTCCCACTTAACCCTTTTCTTATCAGCATCGTTCATTGCTTGGAAGACATGCCTCCCGGACGGAAGAAAGATGCTAACAAAGGAAAGAACATCGCAACTGGCAGTATCCCAGACCCAGTGATCAGAGACCAAGGCAATCGTCCGGTTCCAATAGAAAATGTAAATCAGGCGAATCCGACAGCCCCTGCTACGGAACA
Source organism: Allium cepa (assembly GCA_030765085.1). NCBI lineage: Eukaryota > Viridiplantae > Streptophyta > Magnoliopsida > Asparagales > Amaryllidaceae > Allium > Allium cepa. The sequence goes on from CM060931.1 coordinate 978,887,180, forward strand.
ACCAATCGCAAGGGCGGATCTGGATAGGGTTGTAGCTGAAGTAACTAACCGCTTCGCATCTCAACAAGAAGCCTTGGTGGATCAACCATGTCACGCTTAAGGGATGTTGAAGAAACCAACCGCAACACTGAATCATGGGGTGAGTCCCGGTCTGGAGGATCTGGGAGACGACAGAGGTCTTTCTTCTTCGAAGAGGCTAACAACCGAAATAGCTATGGTAGGAATCGAGCCCGGACTCAGCCCGAATTCCGACCCGAGGAAACACTTGGAACCGAACCCAACAGGGGAGGTACCAGGCAGGGATCGGATGTAGCTGAGCCCGTCATGCTACATAACCACGGAAACACCAATGGACGGGGCCGAGCTGGAGTCCCGCCCAAAGTTGGACCCGAGGAAGTGCTGAGAACAGAACCCAGCAGGGGAAAATCAAGGCAAGGGCCAACTGCGGCAGCCATTGGAGAATGTTAGGAGTGATAGACGATACCATCCCTACAGGTCATCTGGACGGAATCAATCCCGCCGGGAAGAACCAAACTCATTTCTATCCGCTCCAAGTTCTGATGAAAGGATGGCATGATTGTTCAGAGAGTGCGTCCAACGGGAACAATGGGATCGGGGGATAGGCGCTAGGGTGACCAGCCCCTTCACCCGCAATATCGAAACAGCCATCACCCCCCGGGAATGGAAAATGCCAACAATGGAACCTTACAAGGGAACTTCTGACCCCGTCGAACATTTACAAAGATACACACAGCATATGCTCATGAGCGGAGCAACAGAGCGAGTGTTGTGTAAGTGCTTCCCACTATTCTTGGCAGATCTAGCTACCTCCTGGTTCCGCCATCTACCCCAACGGTCCATCATCTCATGGGAAATGTTGAAAGAAAAGTTCATCAGCCGATTCCGCATTCATGTGGAACAACCCAAGGACGCTTATTCCCTATCTAATATCAAACAGAAGCCCGGGGAGACAGTGCAATAATATCTAACCTGATTCAACGCCGCGTAAGCTTATCCTAATGGCCCTCTGCAGTGGTGTACACCCGGATACTAAATTCGCCAGGAGACTAACGAAAGAGAAGCCAACTACCTTGCCTGATTTCTTCCACGAAGCCGGAAAATATATGAGGCTTGAAGACGCTGCCATTGAAAGGCAGACAGGGCAACAAACCAAGGCAGCTCATGGCAACACATCCGCAGTAGCAAAGGACGTTCGAAGAAATGACTCCAGAGATAGTGCTAGGGGCAAGAAGGGATAAAAGCGCTTATATAGGTCAGGACCGAGATTTGACTCTTACACTCCTCTAAATGAAACAATCGAAAACATCTTCTTGGCCACCCAAGACGAAGTTAGATACAAGCGCCCCCCGCACAAGAAGGAATCGGATAACGCAATTAAGTTTGGAAAGTTCTGCCGCTTCCACGAATCTCATGGGCATGACATCAATGAATGCCATCACCTCCGGGACTTGATTGAAGAACACATCAGAAGGAAGAGACTGGAGCGCTATGTGAAAGGTCAGAACAGGACTTCAACTCCTGCCAACGAGAACCCAGGGCTACCCCTCCCGGAAGTTGGCGGAGGAAATCGCAACACTAGCGGCTCCAGTCAAGAGAAGATAGTGGTCCTTACCATATCAGAAGGACCACATATTGCCGTCGGAAGCTGGGCAGAGATGGAGAAATACGGTAAGTCATTTAGAAACAATGAAGGCTACGTTAATTCTGTTACAGAAGAACGCCACCCGAAACGAAAAGAGAATGATGATATCACATTCAGTCAGCGTGATCTAGAGGGAAGGCAGTACCCTCACATGGATCCTATGGTCATCTCTGCCTGGTTCGGTCCATCCAAGGTTTTCCGAATCCTAGTAGACAATGGAAGCTCAGTAAATATCTTATTCAAGCACGCTTTCGAAAAAATGAGGCTGTCAATGAAGGATGTGTCTCCCTGCAGCAAACCGCTACATGGTTTCACCGGGGATGCGAAAATGCCCCTCGGGCAACTGGACCTCTTTGTCGAAATAAGAAGTCATCCCCGCTCCGTTGTGCGAAAACAAACATTTGTGCTGATAGAGAGCCACTCAGCCTACAACGCCTTTTTGGGAAGACCAGCATTATCTGACTTCCAAATTGTCCTAGCCCCGTGGTGCCTGAAGATGAAATTTCCAACGGATAACGGAATAGGAGAAATAGAGGGAGATCAAGACGCCGCTAGAGATTGCTATGTAACTGAACTTCGCAATAACTGCAGGAAGGAAAAAGGGAAGGAGGCAGAGACTTCTCTCTGCAAGAAAAGCTTGGAAGCATAGCAATTAAAGAAATCCTCTCCTCTTCGATACACCAGTGATCCTTTCAACGAATTAGACCCCAGGGACAAGGAGGAGGAGGCCACCACCGAGCCTGCAGAGGCTATGGAATTTGTATCTGTAGACAAACACGACCCAAGTAGACTGCTAAGAGTCGGGTCTCAGTTAAGAGCGGAATTGAAGGATCAACTTGTCGATTTTCTTCGCCACAACATGGATGTATTTGCATGGACGCACGCCGACATGACAGGAATCTCCCCAGACATAGCATGCCACGTAATTAACATCGATCCCACCAAGGTGCCAGTGAAGCAGAAAAAGAGGAGCATGGGGGAAGAACGATTAGCAGACCTCTAGGAAGAAGTAAAGAACTTACTTGCCAATGACTTCATACGAGAAGCCATCTACCCAGAATGGATTGCCAACCCGGTACTGGTAAAGAAGGCTAACAGGAAGTGGCGAACATGTATCGACTTCTCCAACTTAAATGACGCTTGCCCGAAGGACTGCTTCCCACTCCTCCGAATCGATCAGCTCGTGGACAGCACAACCGGACACGAACTCTTATCCTTTATGGACGCATACTCATGATATAACCAGATCCCTATGCACGCCCCCGATCAAGACCACACTAGTTTCATCACTGACCGAGGATTGTACTACTACAAAGTAATGCCTTTTGGACTTAAAAACGCCGGAGCTACTTATCAGCGCCTCGTCAACAAGATGTTTGCAGAATTAATAGGACGAACTATGGAAGTCTATGTGGATGACATGCTGGTAAAATCAAGGAAAGCCAACGATCATATAAACCACCTGGACGAGATGTTTCAAGTACTTCGTCAATATGGAATGAAGCTGAATCCTCTAAAGTGCTCCTTCGGAGTATCGTCGGGAAAGTTCTTGGGATTCATCGTCCATGCCAGGGGGATTGAAGCAAACCCCGAACAAGTCCGGGCTTTTCAAGACATCAAGATACCATCCACTCGAAGAGAGATGCAAAGCCTAAACGGAAAGTGGCCGCCCTAAGCAGGTTCATCTCTAAAGCAACCGACAAATGCATCCCTTTCTTCGAAGCTCTAAAGAAAGACAAAGGAAAGTTCGAGTGGACTGACGAATGCTCGACAGCCTTCCTTAACCTAACCAAACACCTTCAGAGAGCACCAGTACTCTCAACTCCAAATGAAGGCGAAGAACTATACCTATACCTTGCTGTTTCGTCCCATGCTTTAAGCGCCGCTTTGGTGAGAGAAGACAACCGCGCGCAGCGGCCCGTATACTTTGTAAGCAAGAGATTTACAGGGGCAGAAGCCAGATACCCTAAACCTGAGAAGCTAGCATACTGTTTGCTAATCACGTCACGGAAGCTACGACACTATTTTCAATCTCATTCCATCAGAGTTTTAACCGATCAACCGCTAAGGCAAGTACTCCATCGCCCCGACACTTCTGGGCGACTACTTAAGTGGCGCATTGAACTAAGTCAATATGATATCACCTACCATCCTTGCACCGCCATCAAAGGACAAGTCATGGCCGATTTCATTGCCGAATTCACTACCAACGGAGGTAAGGATCAATCTGAAATAGCAAAAGATATCAAATGGAATCTCTTTGTAGATGGAGCATCGAACGAACAGGGCTCGAGGGCAGGTATTGTGATAATCACCCCCAGGGGAAGGAAGCTGCACTATGCCCCAAGGTTGGAATTCGCTGCCACCAACAACGATGCAGAATATGAAGCGGTAATAGCAGAACTGGAACTTGCCTTAGAAATTGGAGTCAGTTCTTTATGTCTCCATAGCGATTCTCAACTTATTGTAAATCAAATACTGGGGGAATTCCAGACTCGAGGAGAACGACTCACAGCATATCTAAAAAAGACCAAGCTGCTGTTCACTCAATTGGATCACTATTTAATCAAACACATTCCTCGAGAGGAGAACCGAGAGGCTGACGAACTGGCAAAGCAAGCTAGCATGAAGAACAACACCATTTCTGGAACAGTAGCCATCTCAAAACAACTAGCCCCAAGTTTCGAACAAGAGGATCTGATAGCTGCAATCGAAGAAGAAACTTGGATGACTCCTATCCGGAAATACTTTCAAGATGGCACACTACTCAACAAGTGTAACGAAGTCAAGAAAATCTTGAGGAGTGCTTCTCGCTACACAATACAAGAAGGCATCCTCTATCGGCGCGGCTTTTCTAACCCCTTATTAAGATGTGTCGCTGGAAGGGGAGCCAAGGAAATCTTATCCAACATCCATCAAGGAAGTTACGGAGACCACACTGGAGGGCAGATTCTGGCAAAGAAGATACTCCGATATGGATATTTCTGGCCCACCTTAAACAAAGACGCCTTGGACTTCGTCAAAAAATGCGACAGATGTCAGAAATTTGCTAAAATCCCTCGACTACCAACCAATGAGATTACTCAGATGACCAGTCCTTGTCCCTTTGCAGTATGGGGAGTTGACCTGATTGGCGAACTACCGATGGGCCGAGGCGGAGCCAAATATGCTACAGTGGCAGTCGACTATTTCACCAAATGGGTGGAAGTGGAACCTTTAAATAAAATATCTTCGGCAAAAGTTATTAACTTCTTGATCAAAAATGTTTTATGCAGGTACGGGGTTCCACTCAAAATAATATCAGACAATGGACTTCAATTTGAAAGCGAGGAATTCACCGACTGGTGCCGAGAGCATGGAATTCACAAAAGCTTCTCATCTGTAGCTTATCCCCAGGCAAACGGACAAGTCGAAGCTGTCAACAAAATTCTCAAAACTCTAATCAAGAAGAAACTTGAAAAGTCAAAAGGCGCTTGGGTGGATGAACTTCCTACGGCACTTTGGGTCTACCGCACATCTTACAGAACATCAACAGGACATACTCCTTTCTCTTTGGCATACGGGTTGGAGGCCATGCTCCCAGTTGAAACTGTAGTGCCCTCCCATCGTAGGATCCACTACAACCCAGAAGAGAACGAAGAACTCCTCCACATGTCTTTGGATCTAATTGAAGAGAGAAGAAACGATGCGGCGCTCAAAGCGGCAGCTCAAAAGCAAAAAGTGGCAGCACAATACAACTCCAAAGTCAAACACCGCAGCTTACAAGAAGGAGATCTTGTCCTCAAACGGATCTTTCCGCGCCCCGGAGCGCTAGATCCAATCTGGGACGGACCCTATGTAATTCATAAAGATCTCCACAACGGAGCTTATATTTTGTCAACAGTGGACGGAGAGGTGTTCCAGAGGGCATGGAACATCCAACACCTTCGTCGATACTTTTCTTAACTTGTACTGCCCATATGAAGTGAATTAATAAAGAGAATCAGTGGACGTAGGCATTTTCGTGCCAAACCACTCTAAAAATCTTGCCCCTTTTTTAACTTGTTCCTTTATATCTTGGCTGCTTGTTAAGCTTTATCCTTTTCTGTTGAACAAAATCTTGTATAACGGCATTTCCATTCTGGACACTTCACAGCACAACCTCACCTGGACAAGACCTAATGGGTACTATATGAATCTATGCCCTCGTCAATGAGACACTTTTGCTCCAGCATCCCTCGCTACGGGTTAACTCATTGCTCGCGACGGCCCTCAGAGCCAACTGTAATGAGCCAATCATAAGCCACCGAGAAGGCCGACTATAGCCGAGGCAGCTCATTACGGCGTTCGGCTCGCTGACGACTGTGAACCGATTATAAGCCCCAACATAAGGTGTGGCCAGCCAGGGGCAGTTCACAGTTGACGATCGGCACCCACGCTAGCCAGCCACGGTAAATCGAATAATACCCACGATTACGGGCCATAATGGCCCGGGTAGTTACTGTGCGCGATCTCGGCTCCGATGTGTCTTAAGTACGGCTGTGGTAAAAAAGAAAACTCCCCGCGGAGGCGTAAGTTGGGTGACGAATGTCTCCAAGACCCACAGCTAGGGAAAGTGACTACAAAACCCGTTTGCCACGAACTTAAGCACATCGAAGGCCTTCCGTGATTGGAAGTTTTACTATTTCTTATATTTCCATTTTATTTATAAAAACTTTCCTCCTATCCTCTATAACGATCAATAAAGTACAGGACACAAGATGGGAGACACTCGCTAGTGGAAACAAGAGCTCACAACTGGATAACAGGTCACTCAGCTGCATTCCATCCTCAGTCACGCAAGACATTCAAAGCTACCGTCTATAACTAAAACATGAAGGGTGATACTTCCTTTTCTTGTACATAAACATGTAGCTATATCCTATTCACATATCACACTAACATTGCGAGACGTGAAATTATACTTTGAGCGAGAGCTTAATATCAAACATAATTAAAGCACATGCATATGCACAGCTATATTTCTTATACAACACGTCAAAATAACGACAGCATTCAAATATGACAGAATCAGCTTATGTTATCACATTACATAATGAAATCATTCGCTACAATGACATAATTACATAATTACAACCTGAAAGCGCATTAATGTTTTGGACTAGTATATTCAGGAATTGCCAAGTAAACCAAAAAAAAATAGTCAGCTGCAGCAGGGCTCCGCCTCTATCCTGCTAGCCCTCTGGGATCTACTTGACCGCTGGATCAGAACTCCCAGCATGCTGGCCAGAGGTCCCACCTGTCCGATTCAGGAGAGGAATCCATCAGATAAATGATACGCAATCGAGTTAAGAAAAGATTGAGAGGGAAAACTTACCAGCATCTACTCCCTGATCATCATCCCCCAACTGCACTCCCACTTCCTCGGCGGTAAGCAGCCGCATGCCCTCCTTCACTGGCACTTTCTCCTCCTCAGTAAACTGGGCCATGACCACATCCATCCTGAAAGTTACACCACGTTCCTTATCCGCCTCAGCCTTGGCCTCCTCCAAAGCCCGAAGATATATCCTAGCCATGACCCGAGGATAGTCGTCCATCCAGGAGAGGTTGCCTTGCTTCCAAGTACGGAAGTACATGTCCTGGAGCATCTCATCCATCATCCCCTCGTTCTCCTCAAACTCCCTCATCCTGGCCTTGGAAGCCGAAAGCCTTGCGACGGCAACATCTCTCTCCAATCGGTATCTCGAGCAGTCAGCCTGAAGGGATTTTCGCATCGCCTCCATCTCCTCCTTCAGCTTGGCTTGAGCAAGCCCTGCGGCCTCAAGCCTCCCAGATAACTCCTCTATCTACTCAAGATCCGCTCTCCGAACCTCATCCACCGTGGCAATGGCCATATCGATTCGTTCCTTGCAGGAGACCTCCATCTTTCGCAGCTCGGCCCTGCCAGCCTCCTCCATAGTTTTCTTTAACCGTCTTGAGGCCGCCTCATGCTGGGAGATCTGAATGGCCTGGTCGGCAAGCTGTTTGGCCTGATCGAAAACCATTAGCCGCAGGCGAATGTTAGCACTTCCGATTTCGTCTCCAGCCTTGACCAGTCGGGCGTGATGCTCCATCAACTTCTTGGTCTCTTCAGCCACCCGATCGATGTTTGCCTTGGCCTCGTCCCCCATTGTCACAATCCGAGTGGTCATCAAGTCGAGATCTAAAGACTTAGCCTTGTCAAGCACCCTTACCATAGGATTGCGGGGCAGGAGGTGCTCACCGGTAACCTCATCGAAGGAAATATCATGAGAACTCAGGTCCAAATCTGGATGAACGACAAATGGGTTACGAGCCAAGCCGCGCCGATCAATATGAGTAACGGAAGGATTCTCTAATGGATGCGGAGATGGTATGGACTCAGTATCTTCCTCCGTGATGTCATGAATAGGATGGGACGGGGGCTGAGGTCCAAGTGAAGGTTCGAACATGGAACGCCTCCTCTTTCTCTTTTGGATATCCTCTTTAATAACTCCGAGAAGAGGATGGTAGCCGACTACGCCCCCAGAGCGGTCAGTCGAAGGCTTCGGTTTAGCAGAAGCTTTGAAGAGTTTGAATTGCACGAGGCGGTGCCGAATGTCTGATGTCTTGGCCGCCCTACTCGTTCCTGAAATAAAAACCAAGTGTTACAAGCATGCATGAGACTATAATTCAAGAAACATATGAAGTTAAAAAAGGAGTTAAGAATTCACCTTGAACCGCCGGAGTTGCCTTAGCTGAAATACTCTCAGAAGATAGACTGGCACCAGTCCCGGCCTTATCAGACTTCTTCGGTTTCTCCACCAAGGCCGGCCCTTCCTCCAACCCCTCAAAGGCTTGACGGAAAGCATCATCCGTCCACTCTTGAATCTCACCCGCTTGCCCAGAAGTCAAGGCACCAACGCCATTACCACTCTGCCCTTCACCACCGTTACCACCGTCACCCTCTCCATTACTTCCGCTCTCCTCCTCGCCTCTTTCCTCCTCGCCTCTTTCCTCCTCTCCACTTTCCTCCTCCGGAACATCTGGACACGTGCTGGGAGAGGGTCCATCGGATTTCTTAAGCTTCTTCCCCCCGACGACTGGAGGTATCGAGAAGGGCCTCCTCTTTCTACTCTTTGTCGTGGCCCCTCCTTTGGCTTTGGCAGATCTTTCCTCAGCCGTATCCCTCTGCTTGACCACAGACTGATGTGGTAGGATTAAGCTGTGTTCCAGGAGAGTGGCATTCCTAATTAAGTAAGAGGATGACCTATCCCTTCCTGAGATGGCCTCTATCTCCTCAGCCATCTGTACCAGGCGATCATTCTCCACGACCGCAAAGCCACCTGTCGCTAGCAAGAAACAGAAGCATATAAGAAGAAGCATTACAGTCGGGACAGAGAAATTACAAATGAAATTCAACTTACAGCCAGAAGTGAAAAGGCAAAAAGAAACAGAGTCGTCCTTGACGAAGAGCCATTCCTTCTTAAACATGGTGAACTTCGAGTATAAGTCCAAGATCAGCTTGAAGGACACGGCCGATTCCAAACTGATGTATGGGGACCCCTTCTTGTAACCTCTCAAATTATATAGGTACCAAATCTCCCAGTTGGAAGGGGGGCGCCCGTACTTCCTCTGGAAAATGATGAACAAACACACCAGGATAGCATAGGAGTTGGGCTGAAGCTGGAATGGAGCCACCTTCAAGTAAGTAAGGAAGCTGACTATCCAGGCATTGATAGGAGGAATGGCCCCGCACATGCAATGGTATCGGCTATAGGTGAAATATCCTTCAGGAGGATCGTATGGCATCACAACATCTCCCGGCAACAGCATACTCGCTTTGTCAATCCCAAAGGAACGAGCGATGACATCAAGTTGTCCCTCTTTAAGGGAGCTCGAAAAGCAATCGGGAGGAGAGTTTAGAAGCTCTTGAGGGCCATATCCGTCCACTAATGACCTCGGGGCAGGTCCATGTCGCACTGGTTCCGGCTGGACTGGGGGCACGGCGGGAGACTCTCTCCTGTCCATAGATTTCCTCTTATCTGATCGGGTTTCCACTTTGTGAGACATTTATCTGCAACACAGGAAAAGTATATCGTTAAAACATACAAACAATGTAGTCTGGAATTTCACTCATAAAACAAAAGGTCATTCGGCATTTAAACACTCCCGAATTCATTCGAAAAAAGAGAGGCAGTATATCATTCGGCCTTATACTCTCAGGTTCATTCGGTATTGAAAGTTTTCAAGTTCATTCGGTATCGATGGTCTTTGAGTTCATTCGGTGTTGAAGGTTTTCAAGTTCATTCGGTATTGAAAGTTTTCGAATTCATTCGAAGGAAGTTTACCTGATCCGGCAGTTAAAGATCGGTCCGATACAATAGCTGATTCGGCAATCCAATTAATTCGGCAGTTCAGAATTTGATTCGGCTGTTTCGATCGGTAAGGAATAACGAAGGACTGGGGCTCCTACTTATAGAGGAAAGTTGGATAGCCGGACCAACCGGTTCGGTTCTCGGGCCGGATATGGTTGTCCAAATAAACAAAGCACGGCATATACGAGCATATGCCCCACTTTGGGGGGTAAATGTTGGGTGTGTTTTCACCCATATGTTTCCACCCTTCTCCGAACCAAGTCCATTGATTAGACCAACCTACTGCCGAATCAAGTCCTCACCTCCAACAACTACTGGTCCAGATCATGGCCGAACCAGACACACCGGACCAACCTACCACATCTCACCACCGGACCAACCTTCTCCTCTACCACCGAACCAGCCACACCGGACCAAGTCGTCTCCAACTATTTTCGGACAAAGTGGATGCCGAACCAACTCTGCCAGGTCCGATTGCTTCAGCCCAGGCCCACCAGCAGCTATATACAACCAGGACCCCTGCCCCCAACCTCACTCTATAAATAGAGGGGCAGGGGTACAACAATGAAGGACAAGTTTGAGGGCTCAAGCACGGATAGAACTTTCAAACAACTTTCAGTTACTTGTAATCAAAGCTTTGAACTTGTAATCTGAATAGAAAAGGAGAATAACATATAAAGTGGACGTAGGCACGTCTGGCTGAACCACTATAAATCTGTATGTCTTTTACAGTTTAGTCCCTGCTTTTTATATATTTGCATAAATCACCTAAATCACTAAGAACAACTTAAAAACGACTAAAAATCACTATAAATCTGCTTTTTATAACATACGACTTGGAGGTGTTTGCCCATTTTTTGTGCAAACAGATTATGTAAGTAAAAGATAGGTACATGGATACAAGAGATTACTATTTGATTTCTTACGCTCCTACATTCGCATTGAGATTGTGAGTTGCTGGTAGAAAAAATCAAATGCAAAATTGGTATGTATTAGATTTAGAAATTGGCAATTGATTGATGATTTTATGCCCCGGATATGGAAGGCCACTTAGCCTTTTGTTTTCTTTATTGATTTGGGCTAGTTGTGGCGAGTTGTAGATTTTCCAGATCAGCCGTGGAAAGGAGGTGCTGCCGATAATTTTAGTAATATATGGGATTTAACTAGTAATTTAGTAACTCTTTAATTAATTTTTTTAAAAGCCTAAGGATTTGGAGACAATTTTCTTTCTTCGGAATTTCGAGGACAAAATTCTTTTAAGTGAGAAGAATATAACATCCTGGACTTTTATTTTTTTGATTTTCAAATATTTAATTAATTTTAAATATTTAAATATTTGATTTTTTAAGTATAAATAACTTATATTCAAATGTAGGGATTATTTAAATATATGAATTGTGAATTAAATTTTAATTAAATTGATTCAATAGCCTTATTTAACTCCTCTTAACTAATGATAATAATGGTAACTCATTTTGTAGATTTTTTACAATAATAAATAGTTCGAATAAATAACAAGAAAATCAATTGTTACTAAAATGACTTGATTTTTATTGTAGTATTTTTAACTGAATTTATAGGATTTTTACATAATTTTTAATCTGAAAATATTCGAATTTTCATTTGACGTTTATTAAAGCAAATATTGGTATATTTGAAATTTCACAGAATAAAATAATTTGTGTATTTTATTGTTGATTTGTGATCGTGGTTCATTTTTGTACATGATCATATTTTATTTCTATCATTCACGACTTGTATGCGAATGGAATATTGTAGAATACCGCAAATTCTTTTTAAATCAAACCAAATTCAAAATTTTGAACTTTCATTAATGATGATTTGATGTGTTGCTGGAACTTTTGGCTAGCTCGAAAATTTTGGTATACTTGAGATAGAAGTTAAGTAAATTGGTTTTGCTTATAACATTAAAATAAGTCCAACACTTAACCAATTTTTTTCCATTTCATTTTCAACTTTTCCCTTTCATTTTCAAATATTCCCTTTCCTTCTTATTTCCTATTTCATTTCCAGTAAAATAAAGAAATGGCCGTTCCATTCAAAAATTAAAACCAAGAGATTTAGGCCACTTAAAATCATGAAAATTTTCCATTTAGTTTGTATGCTCGCGATCTTCAATCCATGCCAATATGTAGTGTTCGGTGATAATTAGAGGTGATGGACATGAATGAGCGAAAACTAAGGTTCAGTTTTGGTCAAGCTTTGGAGGGCGAGAGGACAAGCAGAGATTACCAATGAGTTGCTCGTGTCATAGGGCATCATTGTCCAAATTTGGTGATGTACAGTCATATATGGCGAATCACGTCTTTTTGGGGGTTACGTGCATAGTGTTGCAGGTTACGACTTTAATGGCTCGATCAAGCTTCAAACTGAGTTAGGGGATGCAAAGCTCATGAGTAGTGAAGTTCATCGACGTTGTTGGTTCTTCGATCCATGAAGTATGGAGAGAGGAATCGATTGATTTGTGTTCGACGTGTTCGGGATTGAACGTGTACATATCTGTGCATGATTTTGTAATTTAGCGGAAACGAGGAAAGAAGGATTAAGGAATTAATTAGTTAATAAATTTGATTATTTAAATCCAAAATCTTATAAATTCAATAACTATTGCATATGCGGTCGGATTTCGACATGGTCTTTTGCATTGGATTCATATCGATGTTATCTACGCATTGAATTAATTGAATTTGGAGCTAATGAAATTTTGAACAAATATCAAATGTTGTTCGATTTAGATCAAACCGGAACACGAAAGTATAAACTGGAATTCTAGTGAGTTTACTCACCTTTAAATAGACTATACGATATATGTGTTACTATAGATTATTATTGAATGCTTGGATGATAGTTTATTGTTGGTTGTTTCAATTGTTTGGGTTCCCGCTTTGAAAAGAAGATGACACATTGTATTATTTACAAGGAACCCATTTGACCATATATTTTGTTTGATCCTGATTGATAGCGAGTGGCATAAATAACCATTTTATTTCAGGGGATACAAGAGAAGAAGTCGGAGTGTTTTCATAGTGAATAGGTCGCTACGGGACACGACGAAGTGCATATATGTATATGTATATGTATATGTATGAAATTTATAGGGGACTTTTGCAGAGATACCTTAAGGGATTTCTGCCAATATTGATTTATTTATATTGCTTATATATATGTTTGGTTGAAATATTTATGACATGTTTGAATCATGTAAGTGTCATTATAGTGATTTTCACTAACCATCACTTATGAAATATCATCTCCTTAAACCCTTGTGTGCATTGAACTTGTGCTTTTGTTTTTACTAAATAAATGTTTGGTTGCGTTTTTGCACTTTGAAAAGTTTTTTGAACTATATTTTCCAACATTTTGAGAATTTGAAAATGAAGGTTAGGTATTGATTGAAATTTGTAAAAGAGGTTATAAATTTGATTAAATATCTTTAGTGATAATTAATGTTGTTTTAAATTTATAAATGATTATTAATTTGGTTAATTATCTTTCAAGATAATTAATGTTGTCATCAATTTATAAAAGATTATAAATTTGATTTATTATTTTTGGCATAATTAATGTTGTTTTAAATATATAAAAAGATTATGATTTAAGTTATTGTCCCTTGGGATGATTAATGTGTTTTAAAATTATATTAATGTCTTTCAGGATGATTAACATTGTTTCAAAATTTATAAACGTATTTAAATTGATTTATTATCATCTGGGATAATAAACGATGTTTTAAATTTATGAATGGTAGTTTATAAATATGGAAATCTTTAAAAAGGAATGTTAAGAAATTAAGCATGGTATAAATTATTATGGGTTTATAGTAAATAATGTTTCAATGGCATTTGTTTTTTTACCCTTCTTTTTAATACACTTTGAAATATAATTAGCTCTTTAAATTGACATTTTTAAAGGATTTTAAAAGTGTTTTGCAAATATTTGTGATGTAAAAATCAAGCATGAGTAAGAATTAAATGTTTTACAAGCTTGATTCATTTATTGGTGACAAATGTGTGCGATCTAATTTCCATATACGATCATTTTTGTTCTTCCTGATAGTTGATTTATTGATATCTATTTTTCTATTTTCTTTGTGTTTCGTCGATATAAGATGATTTTGTTGCTCGTTTGGGGCATTTAAACTCTTACTATCCTTAAAGTTAAGAATGTTGTCATGGCAAGATAGATAGCAACACTGCCCCAGCTTATCCGGATTAATTGTTTTTCCTAGGGTAGTATTAGTTTTTTCAAGTAGTTGATTTATCAACTATCAATTCTAATACCCTTCTTTGTGCTTCGTCAATCTAAGATGATTTTTGCTCAATTCAAACCTTGGATTTGATTCTTTCTTAATTTCATCAAGAAGTGCCTTGTGTCATATTCTGTGTCTAATTATTTTTTTCCATTCTTTAAGTCTAGACTTTGTACATTCTTTAAATATGGGATTTGTCCTAACTTGTTTCCATCCTTTATGTTTGGATTTGTTTATGTTGTTTGTCCGTTCTCTTATGTATGGACGTTGCTCTTGTAAGGTGAAACCCCGTTCTGTGTTTTGCAGCATGGTCCTACCAACTATTTTATATTTACCATATCCTTTGAGTTTTCTCACGCTGGTTTTCCAGACTAACACGAATGTTGTTTTATTATAATGCTCGGGTCAGGCCGCGGTGTTATAGAGCTGTGGAGAAGAGTAGGATGTTTGCCTACCATAGTGTTTTATTTTCTACCGTATTACATTACATACCTGTTAGCAATTGTAAGGTCAAGAAATTATAACCGTCCAATTGACAAGGTTTGTTTTTTTAACTCTGATGTACCTTGTATCTTAGAGTGACAGTTTATACCATTTTTGTTATATTATATGTTGTCGTTTTCGCTTTGATATTCTATTTCCCCTGTTTTTCATATTATTTTACCCTAACAGCTTATCTTTCTAGAGATTGGATGTTCGGTATTTGAAAACCATGGTTGTATTGAGTGTCGGCTTTCATTAGTTGAAAAGGCAGGTCGTTACATAGTGGGTTACGTATTGATAGTTATTGGATGACTATGAAATGACTCATTCGATAGTTTTCTACTGGTTAATATAAATAAGGTCGAATAGAAAATATCGATTTAACTAATTTACACGGTTTCCTCGACTTGATAATATTATCAATCTTTAATATGAAAGCTCTACTTTGATTATAGTCAAATCATGACTTTGCGTCCATTGTAAATGGATCAAGTGGAAGTGAAGCACTATTCAAGAGAGGATTCAAGTCCTCATTTATATGACGTTAGTATCATGGTCAACTCAAGTCAATTCAAAGTAAAGTCTCTAGCTAGAGCATTTTGATTAATAATAACTGTTATTATTGAACCAATGACTTTGTGTTGGATTATAGAGTTAAATATGGACAATACTGGAATTTGAACCGTTACCAAATTCCATAAGTGATATAGTTTTAAAGAACAGGATTGGTGTAAATAAAAATCACGACCGGCTAATGCTCGATAAAGTAAAATTGGATTTTACCGAAACCAAGTAAGTGATAAATTTGGCCAAAATGTCGTGCTGTCTATTAAATGACATGTAGACATTAATATGCAAATAGTTAGATATTGATCGCTGACCAAATTTATACTTGATGAGCCACACAACAGAAAATGATAGTTCTCCTTTGACCAAATGTTTAATTAATTTACAATTATTATAAATTAATTAAATTAAATAATATTTATGGAATAATATTTTAAATTTGATAAATGAAAATTAATTGTATTTATAAAAGTTATAAACACATTGATTGATATACAATATCAATAAGTGTTTTAAGTTGGAGTTAAAATGCAAAATATTCATTTGGGCTCAAATGGGTTTAACACCCATCGTGTGGGCTGATAGGATTGGCTATAGTGTGGGGGTATATGCAGCTCAACTATGAGTTAGAGGCTTGAAAATGGATGACCAAGATTAATCGAGATAGAGCAAAAGATGAGATCCCAAATTCTCTCATTTCCATCCCCTATTTAAGCATTTCTTTCTCCATTTGACTAAGAAATTTTAGAGCCTTCACTTCTAGTCATTGCTGGTCGAAAATCTCCTGTTGTCTCTCCATTTTTATCAAGCGCAAGTCAAGTAAATTCAATTGCCTTTCGATAGCCGACGATCGACGGTTCAAGAAATAGCACTCTTTTAGATCGAAAATAGTTTTTAAGAGCTTATATCATCGTTTCAAAGTGTGCTTAAAGGCTTTGGTTGTATGATATGTTTTTAATTGACCATAAGTATTAATTTATATTTATAACGCTTATTATATATATACATGACGATTCCAATATATGGATTTATTGTCACAATTTAGGTTGGTAATATGTACATGTGTATATATGTTTATAAAAAAATGATAATTCAACCTTATACAGTGCGTCTCAGAATTAAAAAAAACATTTTATTATTGTTTAAATGATTAGTACGTAATATACAAATATGACTATATAGTATCTAATTTAAGTATCATATTATAAGTATGTAAAATATGAAAATAAAATTTTATATATGATGTTTAATAAGTATATTATTCTTGGAAAAAATATTTATTTTTATTTTTATTCAAATTTTAAATAATATTTAAATTAAATTAATATACAAATAATTATATATATTCGTACATAGATTACAATCTATATTTTAAATTTTATAAACTCATATTAATACATATTGAACTCACTATAGAGAAAACAGTTTTTTTATATTTATAAATATTTTAATCAAAATCTAAAAATCTTAAATTACATTTTTTTAATTGTTTTAAATTATAAAAATTATTTATTTAATTTTAAAATTTCAAACTTCGTCCAAAATTTGTTGGAAGTATAAAATGAAAATCTGGTTTCAAATAAAATATTTTTCCTTATTTTTACATAATTATTTTTTTATTAATATTTATATTCAAAATTTCAAAAAAAATTGTAATTTACACGTAAGATTAAATCAACAAATATATTTAACTAAAATACTAATTTATAGTTTTATTCATATTATATATTTTTTTATTATACATATGTATAAGTATTTAACTTATTCATTTATATATATATGAAAAAAAATTGTATAGATACCATATTCCAATTTAGAAAAAAATATTATATCATCAATTTCAAATGATATAAACATATTTATATTGTAATTAATGTATATATACATGCACATGTTTTTTCAAAATTATATTTATATTCATATATTAATATTTATATGTTTATACAAAATTATATATAAACTAAATTTAAATATATTTGTAAATAAATATTTTATTCTAAAAGTAAAAGTATATATACATACATACACTTGGATAATATATTTACATATTGGATGAGCTAATGTGTTTGTTATGATGTTAATCTCAACATCTATAGAGGACATGTTATATCTTGCATGGATTGATATGCTACCAATGCACACACTTATATGTGCGCTTGTTTAACATAACATAAAATTAAACAATACAATATCATTTTATAAATTTAAATAAAAAATTTAGAAATGTTCTAGATAAATAAGACTTCATATGCCCAATAAAAGATTTTTTTGAAATTCATCCATAACTTCCGCTGCGGGCTTGCCCAGTTTCAACGGTTTTAATATGAATATTATGAACTGGCCATAAAATAAATCTACTTTTGGCATTTTGACAATGGTATTTGTTTCTAGGGCAATAGTGATGTGTTAGCTATAGAAAATACAGAAGCATCTAAAATATCTACAAATTAATTTTCAATTTATGGACAAAGCCGTATTTTGAGAAATTATTATTTAATCATATGATAGTGAATTATATGGTACTTGTGAATTGTATCTCAAATGACTATGGAAAAACGCTCATTCAATTGGGGGTGATAAGAGACTAAAGAGCAGTCCAAGGTATAATAAAGCCAAAAAAGAATCCACTTACTTCCTTAAATTCACCGATAAATCTTCTCAGATATGAACTGATGCATTTATTATACAAGTTGGATATGCATGATGAATTCATATAATATAAAACAAAAGTACAAATTAGTAATATGCAAAGGAAATAAAAGTATTCGATTTGGTTGAATAGGTTATTGTTACTCAATTATTTTGTAAGAAGGCAAAATAATCAAGGTATCCCAACCTCGCCCCATGCAGTCCAAGTCGATTGGGTCCGAGTTAGCTCGTAAGCTAGCTACAGCTAGAAGCCGGTCGAATCGGTGTTTTTAAGTGTGATGGTAGCATGAATTTGGCTTAGGCCTGCAACGACATCTGCGTTCAACTGCACGTTAAGCCTTCTACTGGCGAAGCCTCCCAACACAGTAATCCCAGTAGCTAACTCGTCCATGATGCAAGGTGCAAGCCTAGTTCGACCTTTCTCCCCAGCTAACCCGCTTGCTCAGGCATCTTTCGCTCAACGGTCCCTGGATCGGCATGGTTTGAGACTATCTCAAGGGTGGCCTGTAATCGATCTAGCTTCAATACCGCTACATGTGACCTACGCTCTATCTTGTCTCACCCAATTTAGAATTCCTTTGGCACTTGTTGGTTCCCCATTCTCGTTATGGTCTCAGCAGACTAGCATGGCCCGTCTTACCACCTAGGCATGCAGCAGCAAAGCGTTAAGAGGTATACTCAGATGTACCTAATTATGACAAGAAGCATGTTCCATTTCCTACATGCGTACTGCAAGCACAAACTCTTTTAATGAAAAGCATGATAAAACATGCCCTTAGTACAGTCCTGTAGCCTTTTTCTTAGCCACACGTTCATTTCTTTCGCAAGCTGTCCTTCATTAAATCTATTTGATCAGATTAATTGGCGGGCGCGCTTAATGCATGTTTTGCAACATAATCTTAGCCATCCAAGCATCATTTCAGTTGCTATAAGAATCTATACATGGCCACTTCCAAGAAGTTGGTTGGGCCCACGGTGAAGGAGACCCTAGTTGGTTGGGCATTTGGTGAAGGGGACCCCAGGGTGGAACTCATGATCCACCACCCAAGCTCCTTGAGATTAGCAGCTTAATTAGTCTTAGGCGTATCATCATTTCTTATTATTTTTTTAGTTCCTTGTAATTATAAGAGAGACATCTAGTAAGATAACTTCATGATGGACGTATGCAGCTTGGTCGAACCACTTTACACCTTGTATCATTTACCTTTGAATGCTCTTTCCCTTCATGTTTCCATCATTAAGCCTATTGGTAGCAAGTAAAAAAAATTCTTCATAACGAATTATCATCACTTTGAGGTTGACGGAAAATATTTTCCACATTTTGGAGCTAGAAGGAAGGCCAACCTCCAATCTTGTGGTCAGCAGTTTTTGTGCAAGCATTTTCCTTACTTGTACCTCGCATCGAACATCATAATGGCAAGAGTGTACGATGCTCCACTACCTCCTCCAGTCACTGAGACGATTCCTCAACTGTCTTAGTTTAGCTTTGTGTCGTCCGTAGTCATATGCATGTCCACTCATCTCCTTACATCGCCGCTACTATCAATAAAGTTGTGGCAGCCATGCGTGCTCCTATTTTAAGGGCCATGTATGATTACCCGGATTTTTAGACATCTAGTAATTGAATAATTAATTGATTTTTTTTACTATTGAAAATACTGATGTATAAGCTGAACCAATAAAATTCTAAAAACTAATAATACCTAGATATAAATGTTAATCTGATAATCACTTAACATAACTATTTAAATTGGCAAAATTTATCTTTCCAAAAATAAATAAAAAATTGTGTTTGTTTATGTATAAATATAGAAAGATTGTAAATAGAATTTGGATTTGAAATTCAAAAATAAATATTTACAAATCAATTGGATTTAAAAATTCTATAGATAAACATTTATTAATATTAGATATAATAGTTTTAGTTGAAAAAGATTTAATAAAAGTTTAAATACTTTCTTTTAAATTTATACATGATATAAATTTAGTTAATATAAGTAGAAAATGAATTAATTGAAAATATAATACAAAAATTATATAAAACATATTAAATAAATTCAATAACATGAAATAAGACATGTGTAACGTTAATTACACATGTATTTAATAAGTGTAAACCATATAATAAGGAATTAAACAAGTGTAGCCTAATTGTGACATGAAAAATACAAGTGTCCATTTTTAGTTTCTTTATTTTTTTAAAATAAAAATGAGAACAAGGCTATATATATCTATACTTCAACTCTTCTTATTTTCTTAGTTGATCCAAAACTAAAACCTAGCAAACCAAAACTCAAACCAGGAACAAAAGAAAATTTTATACAAACTAAATCACATAACTACTTCAACCTGAAGCTTAAATCAAAATCAAAACTGATGAAATCAAAAGCAAACAATAATCTCAAAACCTGAAGCAGTAGATTCAAGTTCAGTTGCAAAATCAAAAGCGCATGCAAGTTCAATTCGATTTTAGCAAATCTCGGTTTTCAAATTCAAGTAGTAGTTTAAAGATCAAAAGCATTTCCAGGTTTCTCAAAAGCCCTGGCTTCTCTGTTTTCTTAAAATAGGTGAGTAAGCTACTTTTATAAAAGTTTAAATCTGCTTTTAACCTGATAAATTATATATGTAATGATGTGAAATGCTTTCCATGATTGTCTAAGTATGATTTTAGGTATATAAGTATGACGTTATATGTGCATTTCTGTGTATATGCAAGTATATATTTCTTTGTTGAAATACAGGTCAAAATCCACTAAATAATTCCATTTCTCTTCATACCGTCAATGTTAGGCTTTGACCTCAAAATGAAAATTGATTTTAAGACTATAACATCATTTTAAAAAATGATTTCAAGAATATATATTATGCAATTATTTTGAAACTAAGGAATTACAGTGAAAAATAAATTAAGGTCAGAA
This sequence comes from Allium cepa, assembly GCA_030765085.1. Taxonomy (NCBI): domain Eukaryota; kingdom Viridiplantae; phylum Streptophyta; class Magnoliopsida; order Asparagales; family Amaryllidaceae; genus Allium; species Allium cepa. The sequence continues at coordinate 978,908,084 of CM060931.1, forward strand.
ATCAATCATCTTAATTCCATGCTTTGATTATCTAAAAAATTTGTATTAGTAAATGGTGATGTTAAAAGTAAAATCATGATTTTTAGTATTGCAAGTGATGGGATTTCTCGAGTTGTACTGAAATCAAATTTCCGTCGATTCACGGCGATCGACGATGAGTTGGGTGTCGGGTTTGATCATGGTGGTAGCTGGTGTGAGGGAGAGCATCACAAAAATGGTGGGTGGAGTTCTAGTCCACCATGGCAGCTGGACGACGGGGAAATAGTGTTTAGCAACCTATTTTGGTCAATGATATAATAGAGAGGATTTCATCGACGCTAGTGCATCGGGATCGATCGGACCAGGGGGATTAGAAGTGTAGGTCAACGACGCGGCTCTGGATGTGATAGAGAGGTCTCAGGTGATCGATAGCGGCGGCGTATGGTGTTTTTGTCATTGGCTTGGGTTCTAGGAGGTTGCTCGATCACTTGGTTATAATTTCCATTCGAATTTGTCGGAGCTGGGTGTTCATTTGGTTTGAGATGATCTTCGGGGACTTGTGGATGATCTCGACGAGGATCGGAAGTAGTTGGATTACCGATGCATCTGCACGAGTTTACGTTGGTATCAGGTGTTGGCTGTATTGTTTGAGTGTCCGGGATAACGGGTTTTGTCTCGGGGACGTACTCGAGTGTAATCGAGAAGGGAGTGACAAGGGAGGAGACTCAGGCTTGGCTTGAGAAATTGTGAGCTTTGGCTCGGGTTTGCTGATTTTAGAAAGTATATGTTGGTTTGAAGCAGAGATATGTTAACAAAGGTTTAAATGTAAAAGTAATTAATTTTCGTAATAAAAAGTTCTCAAAGTAAATGTTAACCAAGGTTTAAAAAAAGAATTAAATTGTTAAACAAGTTTTTAAAAGCAAGGAAAAAATGGAATCAAAATTTAGTTAACATAGTTTTTAAGCAAATTATTGAACAAACTTTTCAAGCAAGTTCAAAGATTAAAAGATAAATTTTTTAGTATTGAATAATTAAATATTAGTTTAATTATTCAATTAAATCTCTAAGTGTTTTTTTTTCAAAATTTAAAGGATGTGATTAGTAATTGATCAAGATAAATGAATTATCTTAAAATTTATTAGGTTATATGTAATTAAAGGATAACTACATAAATGTAATTAATTAAAGGATAATTAATTAATGTAAGTAATTAAAGGATCATTAATTAATATAAGTGACTAAAGATTAATCATTTATGTGAATGATTAAAGAATAATTAATTAATTTCAATAATTAATTAAATGGTTTAATTGGTGTTAATTAAGCAAGATTTAAAGGTAAATAATTTATCTTATGAATTGGATGATAAATAAATCTTGCTTACGGATGATTAAATTGTATTGAATGTTTGGATTAATGTCCCTAGTTTGATAATTTTTGATGTTCTGTGATATGATTTGTTTGGTTGAATTGGAGTAATGTGGATTATTTATTGGTGATGTATTGCTGTGTATTGACATCATGTATTTAAAATTGAATCGTATGCACTTTAACAACTTGGATTAAAGATGATATTGGATTCGAAGAGACCGGGGTCGGGTATCAACAATACCCGGAACCACTTCGATCTGTAACTATAATAAATTCTTATAGATTTGATTATGGAATCAAAATGGGCTGGAATGGAACAAATTAAGTATCGTGGTCATTTAAATTAAGTAACGGTACTTAGATATTGTTTTGTAAAATAAGTGTTTGACTATAAAAGATAGAACTCGTAGTAAGGTACAAGTTACCCTAGTTTTCAAAGAAATTTTATAACTTAGTATTTCCAATTATATGGGTTTACTCGCGCTGGTTCCAGCCTAACTCGGGTGTTACTTTAATGTAATGCTCGGGTCAGACCGAGTATTACAGATTTTCAGGTTAGGACGTTCTAGAGCTCAAGAGGCGAGTTGGATGACAGGAACGTGCGGAGTATATTCCGCTATGTATTTGAGATTATATTGATAGTAGTCTGAGACAAGTTGTTACATTTGTCCAGTTTATTTGTGAATGATTGTACTCTGATGTATTGATTGTAAATTGACATTTACATCTTTCTTTGTATAAATGCTATTATTTAATATTATATTTTTACCCGCTGCGAATGCGAGATTCTGTATTTTGTTTTCCACTTCTTCTTCTATCTCTTTTCTTCTTTACCTAACAATCTGGGATTTTCGGCATTCGATTTCTCAGCATTTCTATAGTAAACGTATTAATGTTGAATTTTCGAGGTCGAAAATTTCGGGTCGTTACAGTTGGTATCAGAGCTGAAGGTTAAGCGAGAACCTTGGCTCTAGTGGGTTTACTCATTAAGGATCGGGTCAGTAGTACCCTAGAATGAGTTGAGTGTGTGTGTGTGTGTATGAAAGCGTACTTGTTATTTTCTTATATAATGGTTTTAAACTGGTTTTAAAAATGATTTTTATATAAGCTTATATTTTGATATATATATATAAAGCAATAATTTTTCTAATTACAGTATATTAAGATAATTGGCTGTTGGTTATAGAAATTGAATTAGATCATAAGAATTTAAGTGGAAATATATTTATTGAAATTAGATAATATGAACTAAATTAATAAGATAAGCTTGGAATAGATTCAAACCAAAAAATAAATCTTGAAATTTGTAGAAGTGTTTTCAGAATTCTGAATTAAGTTACCTTATTTTAATTTTTCTAACAAATTAAGAGATAATATATAGTGAATTGGTTTCCGGATACGATAATCTTGGTTACTATCATAAAATGGATACGGTATCTAATATTAGGATGTTTGTTTTCTAATGGTAATTAATGATAAAGAAAAGTGAAATGTTTTATGGAAGTAAACACTTAAATAAGTATGACTTGTAAATTGAAAAGGATTTAAATTGTGAAGTTTTAAAATCTAAGTCTAGAAATTTAAATTGTTTTAAAGTGTTAAAAGATATAACAAATAATATATTTGAATGTAGGAATCTTATCTCAAAACAAGAATTGTTTCAAATTTTAAGGAAATATGTTTTGAACTAAAAACCAAGAATGGTTTATAATTTAAAATATGTCTTGAGGTGCAAAAGAAATGAATATATATATATATATATCTGTGTGTGTGTGTGTGGGATATACATAATAACAAGTTTATTTGAAGTAAACATTAGGTGTTGAGTTTTGAATTTTCCTGAAATGTGATAAGGTTTTGAGCTTATAAGTGAGTAGGGATATTAATAAGAAGTTTAAAATTTGAAATGGAGAATTAAAATTTAGTAGGGTTGACTGGATTAAATGAATTGATATTTAACTCAGGGAAGTTAAATCAGGAGTTATGTGTGATCTCAAAATGGGTTTGAATTCTAGGAATGTGTGATGAATGCTCTTGATGGATGTTCCGGATAACTTGGATGTTTATTTACTTTGACATATCCTGCTATCATCCTGTTGTTATTAATACTCTATGAAACTATGAATTGGATTGTTTTAGAATAAATTAAGAAGTGGATTGAAATGATATACATCTATTATATATACAAACTGGAAATAAAACTTTAATTTAAAATAACTTAAGTAATTTTGATTTTTAAAGATAAAAATTGAACTTATGAAAATGAAATCACTTTGAACATTAAAATTTGAATATTTAAAATGAATTTGCAAACTGACATTGTTTAAGAATCGGTTTCAAAATTTGAAGTTAAAAGTGGGTAATAAATTGGATTCTGAAAGATTAAATTATTTAAAAGTTTTGAACTCTCACTTGAACCTTGAAATAAGTTAGGGTAATTTAAATGAATATTCAAATTTTGGACTCAGAATTTAATTGTTTAAAAACCTAGGTTGTTAAATTAAAAATAAAGGTTAATTTTATTTAAGAGATCATATAAACATTGGAAAATTTAACTCGAATTTATATAATTCAAGATGGTTTAAAGGTTGAGATTGGAATTGAAATTAGTTCAAACTAAAATTTAAATTGAATTAATTGGAAGTGAGCTTGAAGTTGAATAAGTTTAATTTCAAATAGAAATTGATTTGAATTTGGGAAAGGAATTGAAGTTAATTTAACCTGAAATGGGAATTGAATCAATTTAAATGAAGGTGGAAATTGGAGATTGATTGGAAATAGAGATTGGAAGATTGAAAAGTTTGGATCTGAACTATTTTCAAAAAAAATTGTTTGATATAAAAAATATTAAATCTATTTTCCTAGCTATTTATACAAACTTTCTTTTTAAAACCCAAACTATCTTTTTTACAACTATAAAACTATTCTACAACTATTTTATAACTACTTTACAACTATTTTACAACTAATAACTATTTTACAACAACTTATCTATTTTAAAACTTTCAAACTATTTTATAAAGTCAAGATGGTCTGAGTACAAATGGTTTAGAATTGAAGTGATAACCTAAATGAAAATTGAAGCAATTGTGAATATGTGAATAGAAATCAAAACGAATGTGAGGCAAAAAGAAAATTGATTTAGCTGATAATTAATGAAGGTGAATACGTAGGATGTACGTATATTATTCTATTCGCATAATGATTTGATCCAGATTCGAGCATAGAATTTCGAGATACTATATCGATCCGAGTTGGGATTTTTCACTCGATTTTCGACGGCGAGTGGATTTTTGATTGATTCTGGACAATTCTCTATCATAGTTATGGCTATGCTTCCGATCAAGAAACCAGATCTGAATCCGCACTAGAAAGTTGGGTGGATGATACTAGTTCGGAAGTGATATTATGTGATCGAGTAAGCGATCAGATTTGATATTGCGTACGAATGGTATATGTACATCGTACGTGCTTAAATGTAATAAATATTGAAATTTGGAAAGAAATAAAAAATGATTTTTGAAAAGAAAGTGTATTTTGAGAAATATATATGAATAAATGTGGAAGTTGGATATCTTTATAATTGAAATTCACTTTATGTAAAGAAAGCGATATGGTAAATAACTTTATAAAGGAAATCAAACTTGAATATTTAATTTGGCATAACTAAAGTTATATATATTTGTTACATATGATAAACTCCCCCTTGTTGAACCTAAAACCAAAAGAAAAGATTGTTGAAAATAATTAAAGTATAAAAGGGAATTTATATAAGTATGGGTGGTCCAAGATTTTTTCAAGATTTTATATATATATATATATATAAATGATTTTATGAGAACGATTTTTGGAAAAAGGTTTTTGGAACTCACTGATTTTGAAAGGCTTTTGATTTTTGGGAAAAATCAATTTTGCGAATTTGGAAAGCCAAGTTTAGAACTATCGATTTGAGATATCGATTTTGTGTAAAGTAGATTTTTACGTGAATCATAAAGAGTGTGATTTGAAAGATACTATATATATAGTATAAAATGTTTTGAGATTGGCTCTGGGAAAAAAGGCGCTCCCATGAAATGAACTTCATAGGAGATCCATGGGGTGGTTCTGCCTTGAGCCCTAAGGGGGGGTTCTAAATTCGATCCTGGGAGGAAGTCCGAACAAATTAAAGTTCCTGAGGGTTGTGTGCGGGTAGCGAAAGTCGAGGGCGCTGATGCCTACAGAGACATTTAGGTTATGCTGTGACGACGGTGTAACTCAATGTCACTACGATCTACTACAGACCATCATGGAAGTCGTGTGGTAGTGAGTGCCAACAGTCTACGTTTGATTTCACCAGGAGGGCGACGTAACATTGGTAGATTGTGATCTATGAAGACATAGCGAAAGTCGTGTGGCAGTGAGCGCCTACAGGCTACATTGGGACTCGACTGATGTAGTCTGCGATCTATGTAGGAGTAGTGAAGTTTCATTTTGCAGCGAAATTCGAGGCCGCTAATGCCTACAGTTACATGGGTTTTTGCCATGATGAGGACGTAAAATCTGGGTGTAGCTACGATCTATGGAGGGTTCTATGGTGTAATCGAGGGGCGCGAAGCGCCTATAGTTTTCTATGGATTTTGTCGGGATTGCAATGTAACCATCGGGTTAAATGCAACCATGGAGGGGGTGATGATTTCCAGAGAGTTCTCACCCAAAAATGATTTCTACATTTTCTAAAATGTTTTCTATATTTTCACCAAAAAAATTTCCAAGTACTTTCACTAGGTGTTGAAAACGGGTTTGCTACGTACTTATAAATTTTCAATCCTATGCGTGATCAACATATGACCGAATTTCTTTGAGAACAAGGATGGATTTGTTGAGGCATCGAGTTATAAATGTATTTTTATAAAGCTATTTTGGCAATATTATGTAGATTTTAAAATGTTTTAAAATTTTACATAAAAGGAGTTTATAGATAAAACTATTCAAAGAGTAATTTAACTAATAATAAGCATTTTAATAAATTCTTGCTTCGTTCCTTTTCAAGGACGAAAACATTTAAAGGGGGAGGAATGTGATAACCCGGAATTTTGGACATCTGGTAATTGAATAATTAATTGAGTTTTTTTTACTATTGAAAATATTGATGTATAAGTTGAACCAATAAAATTCTGATAATTAATAATATCTGGATATAAATGTTAATTTGATAATCTCCAGATATAATTATTTAAACTGGAAAAAATTATCTTTTCAAAAACAAATAAAAAATTGTGTTTGTTTATGTATATATATAAAAAGATTGTAAATAGAATTTGGATTTGAAATTCAAAAATAAATATTTGAAAATCAACGGGATTTAAAAACTTTATATATAAATATTTATTAATATTACGTATAATAGTTTTAGTTGAAAAAGATTTAATAAAAAGTTTAAATACTTCCTTTTAAATTTATACATGATATAAATTTAGTTAATATAAATAGAAATTGAATAAATTGAAAATATAATACAAAAATTATATAAAACATATTAAATAAATTTAATAACATGAAATAAGACATGTGTATTACTAACACATGTATTTGACAAGTGTAAACCATATAATAAGGAATTAAACAAGTGTAGCCTAATTGTGACATGAAAAATACAAGTGTCTATATTTAGTTTTTTCATTTTCTAAAAATAAAAATGAGAGCAAGGCTATATATATATATATCCATACTTCTCCTCTTCTCATTTTCTTAGTTGATTTAAAACTAAAACCTAGCAAACTAAAATTCAAACCAGAAATAAAAGAAAATTTTATACAAACTAAATCACACAAATACTTCAACCTGAAGCTTAAATCAAAATCAAAACTGATGAAATCAAAAGCAAACAATAAGCTCAAACCCTGAAGCAGCAGATTCAAGTTCAGTTGCAAAATCAAAAGCATGCAAGTTCAATTCAGTTTTATCTAGTCTCAGTTTTCAAATTCAAGTAGTAGTTTAAAGATCAAAAGCACTTCCAGGTTTCTCAAAAGCCCTGGCTTCTCTATTTTCGTAAAACAGGTGAGTAAACTACTTTTATAAAAGTTTAAATCTGTTTTTAACCTGATAAATTGCATATGTAATGATGTGAAATGCTTTCTATGATTGTTTAAGTGGGTAGCTACGGTATAGAGATCTCCATATGTGATGGGGAGTCCGATCGAGATTGTGAATACCCTAATTGCAAGGGCGTCTTTGGAAGTGCCTTCGGTTCTATTCAAACCTGGAACAGACTTTTATGGATGTGTGCCTGACGTTACACTTTGAGATGTAAAGCTGGTTTCTATCAAATACATTTCTGTTTGGTGGCGGAGATTTATTCTCTTAGCTTAACACCCTTCTTTGAGACGTGCGAGCTCAAAAATTAAGTAGTTGATGGTTACTAGTGATACATTCCCAATTTGGTAATGTGGCATACGAAGTGCTGCTGATCATTTGTTGATCGAAGCATGGCTTTGTGAAAAAGCGTAGCTTTGTGGACGAGACTGCCTCAGGACCTCTCACCCCGGAAATGGTCGAAACAGGTGGTTGTAGGGGTCGCGCCCCTAGGGTATGCCCATTTCTTCTGGAAAAGGGTGGTATCATGGTATGGATCCCAGATACTTAACTCATATAGACACTGTAAATTTATTACTGTGTGATGTTGCTTTGTGGTTGAGGTACATCGGATAAAGGTCGCGAACGACCGGGGATGGCATATCTTAGGTGTTACTCCCGAGAAGGGAGTAAACCGGCCTTGTGTTGGCAGAGATCCGGGTAGGTACTTGGGACATCCCTCCAGAGGCGTTCCCATGTGACAATAGGAATTTCCTTAGCCTGACCATTTGTTGGAATTCAATCAAACAATACGAGCCCTTTACTATTACAATTGTATAACCTGCCACCTCAGGTGGTAGCTATAGCTGGCATAATATAATGGTAACTATGCTGGTTAAGATTAATATTATACTTTTGAAATGTTTTCCACAATGCACTAATAATAATATCAAATGGTTTTGTGTAGTAAGCATGTTTGACTATCATAAGGAGAAATCTCCCCCAAGTGTGCGATTGCATGGCGTGTGTGCCGGGAGACCCTATGGTAGTTTCATTTTCCAAAAGCATTGCGGATTTCAATCCTAAATTCTTTTTTTTTATTTAAAAACTTTTTTTTTGCTCACACTAGTCCCATGACTGATTCAGAGTTTATTGTTCCCTTCCTAAACTCTGGGTGCCCATAATTTTCCACACGAGCAGTCTAGAGTTGGGTTTTTCAGAGAACCTCCTTGTAGATGTAGATTCAATAGTCTTTGGAGTTTTTGGTAATCTTCTTCAGTCTTTGGATGACAGGCCTTACTTAGTACAAATTGATTGGGAGTTCGAGCTATTTCTGGATTGATGCTTTAGAGATGGAGATTTCTGATATTAGAATTCCTTTTTTGAAGTTCAAGTTTATGTTATTATTCCGATGTGATCTGTTGTATCATATCTTGGATATTTGTTGGGTGGTTGTATCATTGTTGTATATCATTGGATATTGTATTCATTGGAATTATATGATATACTCTTTTCTTCCGCTGTGTTATTATACTTAATGTGTTATAAGCTCCGGCACGAATCGGATTTCAATGATTGAATCTACAGCATTCGAGTACAAGTGAAGTGCAGATGTCGATTGTCGAACGCTGAAAATTCGGTCGTGACATCTTGGTATCAGAGCTGAAGGCTGAACTTTTGCTCAGAAATATAACACATTAGGTAGCTCATTAGAGATAGGGTGAAGTATACCCTAGAATTAGTATCCCTATGATATCCTTCTGTAGGCCTTAGTAAATTCTCTTAATATCCACTGATAGTGAGTTTGGGTGCATGAAGAGGACGAGATAGAGGACAAGGAAATACGACTACAAATGGTCGATACCCTGTAACAATAAGGAAAAAAAATCTTTCTCTATAACCTCTTTTGTTCATCATCAAGTTTCAATTCTTTGATAGTTCCTTGCAGCTCTAGGGAGAAGCATTGAAGAGAGATCATTATTTAGGCTGCGTCAAAAGAATGAGTTGGCATGGGACATAAACTCCAGATAGGTCAGAATTGTTTGTGTTGGATACTATGGTTGATACTTTGTTAACACTGAAGTTTTGGGATTGTCCCCTACTTACAAATTTCGAGGACGAAATTTTCTTAAATGACGAAATTTTCTTAAAGGGGGAATCTGTAACGGCCCCGTTTTTGAGTTAAATTTGAATTGGTGATTTATTTAAATTTTTGAGGATAAATTTGAATTAAATTAGTAATTAATATAATATTTGTATTGAATTGTGAATTTATTTGATTTTTTTCAAATAAAATAAGATATTGGTTTATTTATTTTATATGTATATAAATTGATTTTGGATTTAAAATTCAAATATAAATGTGTTGAAAAAATATATTGGATTTAATACTGCATTTTAAAATTAATAAGAATATGTTTTCTAATTTTAATATACATATAATTTAAAGTTATATTTTGAATTAAACACAAATGATTTGCAAAACAATTATTTAAAGTTAAATCCTATAATATGCGTATGTGTGTTGATTATAATGTATATTTAAGTTGACGTTAAATTGGACTTTCAAATTTAATTTGAATTTGAATTTAAATTTAAATTTCAAAGGATAGATATTTTAAAATGTTTTATATTTAAAATATATGAATAAGATTTTATTTGTATATAATTTGTTTTATGATATTTTCTTTAAAGAAATTTATATATATATATATATATATATATATATAAATTTAGATAAGTATTTATAAAATAATAAATAAGTAGAAAACTATATATTAACATTTAAATTAAAAGAAATTACTTAAAGGACAAGTGTAAAACTGTGGAAGCTTGTTTAAACAAGTGTTAAGTTAGAAACAAAAATAATGACAATTGTTAAGATATTAGACAAGTGCCATATATTATTTTTGATTTTTCTTTCATTTTTAAAATAAATCATTTTAACTAAATAAAACGAACGCTTCACACCCTAATTACCTTTTCTACCTTCCTAATTCAAAAGCCAAGAAAACTTAACCATTTCTCAAACAAAATCTGAAAATCGGCACCACCTGAAATTCAAAAGCAAGATCATCTCAACTACTAATCAAAACTAGATCTAAAGCAAACTTAACAGCAACTTACAAGTCTTCAACAACCTAATATCAAACAAGCAAGGTTCTAATCAACAAAACAATTCCAGAAAGAAAAAATAGAAGAACTTGTAGCTCTGTTATCTATTTTCAATTCTCAGGTGAGTAACAATCTTTTTTAAAAAGTTAAGTAGGAATCTGGTGGCATGATTAATATCTGAAATAAGTATGTCTATGTGTATGTATATTAGTGAATTTCTGAGTATTTTTGGATGTATGATGTATGCATGCTTGTTAATGCCTATAAATATCTCTGCTACCAATTTTCAAGCTCAAGATTTATTCAAAAATCATTATGTCTTGATCCAATCTATGTTTGGATTTAAGTTTTAAACAAAACTTGTTTGTTTGATCATAGAGTACGTTTAAAAAATTTATTTAAGTTTAAAAAATTTAAATTTGTTCTGGAAATACCAAAAGAGCGGTAATGTTTGAGTTTTGTCAAATTTCAAACACCTTAATTCATCGATTCAGGCATCTAATCTGGATCCTTAACTAAAAAACTTGATTTTTAAAAGTGGAATCACAAATTCTAGTAATGAGTTAAGGTCGCAGTTCGAGTTTGATCAAATTTTTTGTTTGGGTTGTCTCGGCGATCTAAGCAATCAAAATTGTCGTGGTCACTTCTAGTGGTAGTGGAGTGATCAGGGGGTTTGGGAAAATTGTCAGGATGGCAATCAAGGGACCGTGGTGGCGACGGCGATCGTATTAAGTTTGTAACCCTAGTTTTGACTAGGTCAGGTTTTTTGATCGGCACGACTCCTCTGGATGATCGAATTCAACAAAATTCAGGGAGATGGAAGCTTGGAGGTGGTCGAAGGCGTGGATGGAATCTATGACATTCCGGTAGTCAGAGGGACAAGCATGAAGGAGTTCCAGGTTGTGGTCTGTTGTTCCAGTTTTGAGCAATGTTCCTCGATTTCGATTTTGGGAGAGGTATGATTTCCTGATGGTCGGAATATGGTGTGGGGATGATCACCGGCTTGCTAAAGGCTATGGTGATAATTGGAGCTGGTCGGAGCCACCGTGTATGTGCACGGTGCATTTTGGTTCCTGGTGAAGTTTGGACTTGAATAGAAGGAGGTACTCAAGTTCTTCTCGAGTCACGTTGTGTGAGTGACTCGACGGCTTGTAAGTTTTGGCTCGAGCATTTGTGTGGGTGGTTCGGGACAATTGTTTAGTTACATGTTTTCAATTTGTCAGTTTTTCAAAATTTAAAATAAATTTTAAAATTTGAAGCAAGATTTAAACCAAATTTCAAATCAATTTTAAGTATGGATTCAAATTAACTTTTGTATCCTAGTTTTCGAAACAAATAAATTTTATAAAATCAAATGTTTAAAACAAGATTAAGGTTTAAAGTATATTTAAAAGTGAAATTGTTTTCCAATAAATGTTTAAAACTTTATTTATATAACATTCTTTTTTAAAAAGTTTTCCTTAATATTTGAATGGAAAGTTAAATAAATTTGTTTAACTTAAGTTTGCAAGTTAAATAATTAATTTATTTTAAAAGCTTGATTTTTAAAATATAATTAATTAATTTAGTTTAAACTTTTTCTTATATAAGTTTTTTTAAGTGATAAATGTTTCTTTACATTTGTTTGAGAAGTTTGTAAATTGTTTTAAATTTTGATAAGTTAAATCATTTTTAAATCTTACTTAAAAATGGGATTTAAAAAGTAAATTTTAAAGTGAAATGTTTAAATGTATATGTTAATGATAATTAAGTCATTAACAAAGAAAATGATTTATCTTAAAGATAATTAAGGTTTTAATGATTAATTAAGTTAATAAGGTAATTAAAGAATAATTAATTAATTTAATTAATTAATTAATATTTTAGGTTAATTTTAATTAGAGATTAATTAACGGATAACGAGAGATTTATTAATTTGTAATTAATAATGGTTAATTAAAGAATAATTACTTAAGGAAGAGTAATTAAAGAACTGTTAATAGTTAATGAAAATCATTAACTAGGGATTGTTACATAATTAATTAATGTCATTAATTTTTAATAATTAATTATATTAATTAATTAAAAAAATAATTTGTGGAATCATTTAAGTATAATTACTTAATGAAAGTAATTAAACGGATTAATTACTCATTGTAATTGATTAAATTAATGTAATTAGTTTAAGTTAATTAATTAGTTTAATTGATTTAAAATAATCATTGGATAATGGGTTAAGTATAATTAATTAATGTAATTTATAAAGAATGCTTACTTAGTGAAGTAATTAGTGGGTAATTACTGGATGTAATTAATTAAAGGATAATTAATTAATAAAAATACTTTTGGGTTTAATTACTTTGTGTAATTAATAAGAAAGGTAATTACTTAGTGAAAGTGATTAAGAATTAATTGATAAAATTTATTTAGAAGTTAATTAAGTAATGTAATTAATTAAGGGTAATTAATTACTGAATGTGATTAATCAAAGATTAATGCATGTGATTAATTAAAGAATAATTAATTGAATAAATAACTAAGGGAAAATTACTTAAATGTAATTAAAGAATGATTAATCAAGGAAGATCTGTTAACGTAGATAATTAGAGATAATTATTGAATTAATTTGTAATGTTAAGTAAGCAGGATTAAGGTAATCCAAGTAATTTAATTAGAGATTAATTAAATTAATTAAGAATTTGTCAACCATACTTATGAATGTCTGTATGGTATGAGATGCCTTAACTTGATTGTCCTAGATGATTTGTGATATTTTGTCTATGAATTGAGCTGTATATAATTTATTTGTTTATCTGTGATATATTTGTATATTATCTGTGAATCTGTGAATGAAGATAAGCGTTATAGGAATATACCGCTTATCAATGTTGATATGCTTGAATCTGTGATGATTGGTGATGTTGCACTATTGTGTATAAACCTTCTGGACTACACTATACACACACAAATATGGATTGCACGAGGAAATTGGTTAAGTCATGGATTTTTGAAATGGTTTTTAAAAATTGAATTTTGAATCCAAAAGGTTTTGGAAATGGAATTGGGTTAAAAGCGAAAAGCCTTGAAAAGAAGTTTTGAAGATAACAGTTATTTAGAATAACTTGATAATGTTTTGAAATTTAAATAATTTGATTTGAATTTGAATTCAAAATTTGAAATTGAATTTTATGTTTGAAAACTATGGTTTAAAAAGGATATACAAGTTATATAATATGGGTTTTAAACCATTTTTATGGTAATGTTTCGAGAATTTGAATTTAACCCAAGGGCTTTAACTTGTATAAATAAATCTGATTTTTCTGAAACGTAAGTTATTTGTTTTCAAATAATAAAAGCTTTCATATAAGGAATGAATTTCCAATTTGTGTTAAAAGGATTTCAAGTTTGAAATGAAAATGGTTTTCTAAGTTATGAATGAATATTTGGAAATGATTTTGAAAGCTATGAATTAAATCTTTGATTTAAAGATTGGATGAGTTAATCCGATTTAAAGTGGAATTTTTTTTGAAATGTGTGAATGAATCTTTGTGAAAATGGGTGAACTTTGTGAAGTGAATCTCTTTAAAATATTTGGAAATGGTAATTTGCTTAAACCATTTGAAAAGAAAGGTTTTGGGTTTAAAGTTTTGACTTAACTGAAATCCTATTATCCATATGTTTTTAAATATTGCGCTCATTATTCGGTTTAGCCGGGGGAGGACCTTGTGTCATATAACCCATTTCGAATAATGATACGACAATATGGATTGCATCTGAAGATCGATGGTGAAGAACGGGTATTTTCGAGACCGAAAGGATAACCCGTCGAATGACTCTGCAGTGGATAGCTACGGTATAGAGATCTCCATATGTGATGGGGAGTCCGATTGGGATTGTGAATACCCGGATAGTAAGGGCTTCTTTGAAAGTGCCTTCGGTTCTGTTTGAACCTAGAACATACTTGTATGGATGTATGTCTGAGGTTACATTTTGAGATGTAAAGCTGATTTCTATCAAATACATTTCTGTTTAGTGGCGGAGATTTATTCTCTCAGCTTAACACCCTTCTCTTAGATGTACGAGCTCAGAGGTTATGTAGTTGATGGTTACTAGTGATACATTCCCAATTTGGTAATGTGGCATACGAAGTGCTGCTGATCATTTGTTGATCGAAGCATGGCTTTGTGGACGAGATTGCATCAGGACCTCTCACCACGAAAATGGTCGAAACAGGAAAGATGTAGCAAGGTTGCAGGGGTCGTGCCCCTAGGGTATGTCCATTTCTTCTGGAAAAGGATGGTATCATGGTATGGAGCCCAAATACTTAACTCATATGGACACTGTAAATTTATTACTGTGTGATGTTGCTTTGTGGTTGAGGTACCTCGGATAAAGGTCGCAAATGACCGGGGATGGCATATCTTAGGTGTTACTCCCGGGAAGGGAGTAAACCGGCCTTGTGTTGGCAGAAATCCGGGTAGGTTCTCGGGGCATCTCTCCAGAGGCGTTCCAATGTGGCAATAGGAAGTTCCTTAGCCTGATCATTTGTTGGAAATCCAATCAAACAATATGAGCCCTTTACGATTGCAACTGTATAACCTGCCACCTCAGGTGGTAGCTATAGCTGGCATAATATAGTGGTACCTATGCTGGTTAAGATTAATATTATACTTTTGAAATGTTTTCCACTTTGCACTAATAATAATATCAAATGGTTTTGCGTAGTAAGCATGTTTGACTATCATAAGGAGAAATCTCCCCCAAGTGTGCGGTTGCATGTTGCGTGTGTCGGGTAGCCTTATGGTAGTTCCATTTTCCAAAAAGCATTGTGGATTTCAATATTAAATTCTTTTATTGTTTGTTTTTGTTTAAAAACTGCTTTTGTTGCTCATACTAGTCGCATGACTGACCCAAAGTTTATTGTTCCCTTCCAAAACTCTGGGTGCCCATAATTTTCCACACGGCAGTCTAGAGTTGGTTTTTTCAAATAACCAGCTTGTAGATGTAGATTCGATAGTCTTTGGAGTTTTTGGTAATCTTCTTCAGCCTTTGGATGACTATCCTTGCTTAGTACAGCTTGATTGGGAGTTTGAGCTATTTCTAGATTGATGCTTTGGAGATAGAGATTTCTAATATTGGAATTCCATCTTTGGAGTTCAAGTTTATGTTATTATTCCAATGTGATCTGTTGTATCATATATCAGTTATTTTTTGGGTGGTTGTATCATTGTTGTATATCATTGGATATTGTATTCATTGGAATTATATGATATACTCTTTTCTTATGTTGTGTTGTTATACTTAATGTGTTATAAGCTCCGGCACGAATCAGATTTCAATGGTTGAATCAGCGACATTCGAGTACAAGTAAAGTATGGATGTCGATTTTCGAATGCTGAAAATTCGGGTCGTGACATCTTGGTATCATAGCTGAAGGTTGAATTTTTTCTTAGGAGTAGAACACATTAGGTAGCTCATTAGAGATATGGTGAAGTATACCCTAGAATGAGTATCCCTAAGATATCCGTCTGTTGGCCTCAATAAATTCTCTACATCCACTGATAGTGAGTATGGGTGCAAGAAGAGGACGAGATAGGGGACAGGGAAATACACTACAAATGGTCGATACCCTATAACAACAAGGAAAAAAAATCTTTCTCTATCAACCACTTCGGTTCATCATCAAGTTTCAATTCTTTGATAGTTCCTAGCAGCTCCAGGGAGAAGCATTGAAGAGAGATCATTATTTAGGCTGAGTCAAAAGAATGAGTTGGCATGGGAAATAAACTCCAGATAGGTCAGATTGTTTGCTTTGGATACTATGGTTGATAATTTGTTAAAATTGAAGTTTTGGGATTGTCCCCTACTTACATATTTCGAGGACGAAATTTTCTTAAGCAGGAGAATCTATAACAACCCTGGTTTTTGAGTTAAATTTGAATTGGTGATTTATTTAAATTTTTGGGGATAAATTTGAATTAAATTAGTAATTAATATAATTTTTGGATCAAATTGTGAATTTATTTGATTTTTTTCCAAATAAAACTAGATATTTGTTTATTTATTTTATATGTATATAAATTGATTTTGGATTTGAATTCAAATGTAAATGTGCTGAAATAATATAGTGGATTTGATACTATATTTTAAAATTAATAAGAATTTGTTTTCTAATTGTAATATACATATAATTTAAAGTTATATTTTGAATTAAATACAAATGATTTGCAAAACAATTATTTAAAGTTAAATCCAATAATATACATATGTGTGATCATTATATATGTATATTTAAGTTGACTTTAAATTGGACTTTAAAATTTGATTTGAATTTGAATTTGAATTAAAATTTCAAAGGATAGATGTTTTAAAATGTTTCAGATTTAAAATATATGAATAAGATTTTATTTGTATATATTTGGTTTTATAATATTTTCTTTAAAGATATATATATATATATAAATTTAGATAAGTATTTATAAAATAATAAATAAGTATAAAACTTTATATTAACATTTAAAGTAAAAAGAAATTACTTAAGGGACAAGTGTAAAACTATGAAAGCTTGTTTAAACAAGTATTAAGTTACAAACAAAATAATGACAATTGTTAAGATATTAGACAAGTGTCATATATTATTTTTTATTTTTCTTTCATTTTTAAAATAAATCATTTTAACTAATTAAAACAAATGCTTCACACCCTCATTACCTTTTCTACCTTCCTAATTCAAAAGCCAAGAAAACTCAAACCATTTCTCAAACAAAATCTGAAAATCAGCACCACCTCAAACCAGAAATCAAATGCTTTAACCTGTTATTCATTTTCAAAATCAGTAAACTAAAATTCATTTGCAAGTTGAAAACCAAAAGCCTGTAATTTTTCTTCAACAAGAAATTCAAAAGCAAGATCATCTCAACTACTAATCGAAACCAGATCTAAAGCAAACTCAATAGCAACTTACAAGTCTTCAACAACCTAAGATCGAACAAGTAAGGTTCTAATCAACAAAAAAATTCCAAAATGAAAAAATAGAAGAATCTATAGCTCTGTTATCTGTTTTCAATTCTCAGGTGAGTAACAATCTTTTTTAAAAAGTAAATAGGAATCTGGTGGCATGATTAATATCTGAAATAAGTATGTCTGTGTGTATGTATATTAGTGAATTCCTGAGTATTTTTGGATGTATGATGTATGCATGTTTGTTAATGCCTGTAAATATCTCTGTTACCAGTTTTCAAGCTTAAGATTTATTCAAAAATCATTATCTCTTGATCCAATCTATGTTTGAATTTGAGTTTTAAACAAAACTTGTTTGTTTGATCATAGAGTAGGTTTAAAAAATTTATTTAAGTTAAACAAATTTAAATTTGTTCTGGAAAAACCAAAAGAGCAGTAATGTTTGAGTTTTTTCAAATTTCAAACACCTTAATTTATCAATTCAGGCATCTAATCTGGATCCTGAACTAAAAAAACTTTATTTTAAAAAGTGGAATCACAAATTCTAGTAATGAATTAAGGTAGCAGTTCGAGTTTTATCAAATTTTGTGTTTAGAGTTGTCTCTGGCGATCTAAGCGATCAGAATTGCCGTGATCACTTCTGGTGGTAGCGGAGTGATCAGGGAGTTTGGGAAAATTGTCAAGATGGCTATCAAGGGCCCGAGGTGGCGGCGGCGATCGTATTAAGTTTGTAACCCTAGTTTCGGCTGGTTCGGGTTTTTTGGTCGGCACGGCTCCTCAGGATGATCGAATTCAACAAAATTCAAGGAGATGGAAGCTTGGAGGTGGTCGAAGGCGTGGCTGGAATCTCTGACATTCCGGTGGTCGGAGGGACGAGCACGAAGGAGTTCCAAGTTGTGGTCTGTTTTTCCAATTTTGGGCAATGTTCCTCGATTTCGATTTTGAGGGAGGTATGATTTCCTGATGATCAGAATATGGTATGGGGATGATCACCGATTTGCTAAAGGCTATGGTGATGGCCAGAGTTAGTCGGAGCCACCGTGCATGTGCACGGTGCATTTTGGTTCCTGGTGAAGTTTGGATTTGAATGGAAGGAGGTACTCGAGTTCTTCTCGAGTCAGATTGCGTGAGTGACTCAAAGGCTTGTAAGTTTTGGCTCGAGCACTTGTATGGGTGGTTCGGGCCAATTGTTTAGTTACAGGTTTTCAATCTGTCAGTTTTTCAAAATTTAAAATAAATTTTAAAATTTGAAGCAAGATTTAAACCTAGTTTTTAAATCAAGTTTAAGTATGGATTCAAATTAACTTTTGTATCCTAGTTTTGAAATAAATAAATTTTATAAAATCAAATGTTTAAAACAAGATTAAGGTTTAAAGCATATTTAAAAATGAAATTGTTTTCCAGTAAATGTTTAAACCTTTATTTATATAAAATTCTTTTTTAAAAAGTTTTCCTTAACATTAGAATGGAAAGTTATATAAATTTGTTTAACTTAAGTTTGCAAGTTAAATAATTTATTTATTTTAAAAGCTTGATTTTTAAAATATAATTAATTAATTTAGTTTAAACTTTTTCTTATATAAGTTTTTTTAAGCGATGAATGTTTCTTTACATTTGTTTAAGAAGTTTGTAAATTGTTTTAAATTTTGATAAGTTAAATCATTTTTAAATCTTAATTAAAAATGCAATTTAAAAAGTAAATTTTAAATGTTTAAATGTATATGTTAATGATAATTAAGTCATTAACAAAGAAAATGATTTATCTTAAAGATTAATTAAAGTTTTAATGATTTATTAAGTTAATAAGGTAATTAAAGAGTAATTAATTAATTTAATTAATTAATTAATAATTAAGGTTAATTTATAATTAGAGATTAATTAATTGATAATAAAAGATTAATTAATTTGTAATTAATAATGGTTAATTAACGAATAATTACTTAAGGAAAAGTAATTAAAGAATTGTTAATAGTTAATGAAAATCGTTAACTAGGAGTTGTTAAATAATTAATTAATGTGATTAATTTTTAATAATTAATTATATTAATTAATTAAAAAATAATCATTTGTGGAATTATTTAAGTATAATTACTTAAAGAAAGTAATTAAAGGGATTAATTACTCAGTGTAATTAATTAAATTAATTTGAATAGTTTAAGTTAATTAATTAGTTTAATTGATTTAAAATAATCATTGAATAATGGGTTAAGTATAATTACTTAGTGTAATTTATAAAGAATAATTACTTAGTGAAGTAATTAATGGGTAATTACTGGATGTAATTAATTAAAGGATAATTAATTAATAAAAGTAGTTTTGCGTTTAATTACTTTGTGTAATTAATAAGAAAGATAATTACTTAGTGGAAGTGATTAAGAATTAATCACTTAGTGTAATTAATTTAATAATTAATTGATAAAATTTATTTAGAAGTTAATTAAGTAATGTAATTAGTTAAGGGTAATTAATTACTGAATGTGATTAATCAAAGTTTAATGAATGTGATTAATTAAAGAATAAATAATTGAATAAATAATTAAGGGATAATTACTTATATGTAATTAAAGAATGATTAATCAAGGAAGATTTGTTAAGGTAGATAATTAGATATAATTATTGAACTAATTTGTAATGTTAAGTAAGCAGGATTAAGGTAATCCAAGTAATTTAATTAGAGATTAATTAAATTAATTAATAATTTATCAACCATACTTATGAATGTCTGCGTATGAGATGCCTTAAATTGATTGTCCTAGTTGATTTGTGATATTTTGTCTGTGAATTGAGTTGTATATAATTTATTTGTTTAGCTGTGATATATTTGTATATTATCTTTGAATCTATGAATGAAGATAAGCGCTATAGGAATATACCGCTTATCGATGTTGATATGCTTGAATCTGTGGTGATTGATGATGTTGCACTATTGTGTAAAACCCCTTAGACTACACTATACACACACAAATATGGATTGCATGAGGAAATTGGTTAACTCATAGATTTTTGAAATGGTTTTTAAAAATTGAATTTTGAATCCAAAAGGTTTTGGAAATGGAATTGGGTTAAAAGTGAAAAGCTTTTGAAAAGAAGTTTTATAGATAAAAGTGATTTGGAATAACTTGATAAATTTTTGAAATTTAAATAATTTGAATTCAAAATTTGAAATTTGAAATTGAGTTCTATGTTTGAAAACTATGGTTTAAAAGGATATTCAAGTTATATAATATGGGTTTTAGACCATTTTAAGGTATTGTTTTGAGAATTTGAATTTAACCCAAGGGCTTTAACTTGTATAAATGAAATCTGATTTTTCCGAGACGAAAGTCATTTGTTTTCAAATAATAAAAGCTTTCATATAAGGAATGAATTACCAATTTGTGTTAAAAGGATTTCAAGTTTTAAATGAAAATGGTTTTCCAAGTTATGAATGAACCTTTGGAAATGATTTTGAAAGCTATGAATTAAATCTTTGATTTCAAGATTGGATGAGTTAATCCGAATTGAAGTAGAAATTGTTTTGAAATCTGTGAATGAATCTTTGTGAAAAATGGGTGAACTTTGTGAAGTGAATCACTTTAAAATATTTTGAAATGGTAATTTGTTTAAACCATTTGAAAAGAAAGGTTGTGGGTTTTAAAGTTGTGACTTTACTGAAATCCCAATATCCATATGTTTTTAAATATTGCGCTCAATATTCGGTTTAACCGGGAGAAGAATTTGTGTCATATGATCCATTTCGAGTAATGATATGACGATATGGATAGCATTTGAAGACCGATGGTGAAGACCGGGTATTTTCAAGAATGAATGGACAACCCATCGAATGACTCTGCACTGAGTAGCTACGGTATAGAGATCTCCATATGTGATGGGGAGTCCGATCGAGATTGTGAATATCCGAATTGCAAGGGCTTCTTTAGAAGTGCCTTCGGTTCTATTCGAACCTAGAACAGACTTGTATGGATGTGTGTCTGACGTTACACTTTGAGATGCAATGCTGGTTTCTATCAAATACATTTCTGTTTGGTGGCGGAGATTTATTCTCTTAGCTTAACGCCCTTCTCTGAGACGTACGAGCTTAGAGGTTATGTAGTTGATGGTTACTAGTGATACATTCCCAATTTGGTAATGTGGCATACGAAGTGCTGCTGACCATTTGTTGATTGAAGCATGACTTTGTGAAAAAGCGTAGCTTTGTGGACGAGACTGCATCAGGACCTCTCTCCCCGAAAATGGTCGAAACAGGAAAGATGCAGCAAGGTTGCAGGGGTTGCGCCCGTAGGATATGTTCATTTCTTCTGGAAATGGGTGGCATCATGGGATGGAGCCCAGATACTTAACTCATGTGGATATTGTAAATTTATTACTGTGTGATGTTGCTTTGTGGTTGAGGTACCTCGGATAAAGGTTGCAAACGACTGGGGATGGCATATCTTAGGTGTTACTCCTGGAAAAGGAGTAAACCGACCTTGTGTTGGCTGAGATCCGGGTAGGTTCTCGGGGCTTCCCTCCAGAGGCATTCCCATGTGGCAATGGAAAGTTGCTTAGCCTGACCATTTGTTGGAAATCCAATCAAACAATACGAGCCCTTTACGATTGCAATTGTATTACCTACCACCTCAGGTGGTAGCTATAGCTGGCATAATATAATGGTACCTATGCTGGTTAAGATTAATATTAAACTTCCAAAATGTTTTCCACTATGCACTAATAATAATATCAAATGGTTTTTGCGTAATAAGCATGTTTGACTATCATAAGGTGAAATCTCACCCAAGTGTGCGATTGCGTGGTGTGTGTGCCAGTAGGCCTTATGGTAGTTTCATTTTCCAAAAAGCATTGGGGATTTCAGTCTTAAATTCTTTTATTGTTTGTTTTTATTTAAAAACTGTTTTTGTTGCTCACACCAGTCCCATGACTGACCCGGAATTTATTGTTCCCTTCCTAAACTCTGGATGCCCACAATTTTCCACACGGATAGTCTAGAGTTGGATTTTTCTAATAACCAGCTTGTAGATGTAGATTCGATAGTCTTTGGAGTTTTTGATAATCTTCTTCAGTCTTTGGATTACTGGCCTTGCTTAGTACAACTTGATTGGGAGTTCGAGCTATTTATGCTTTGGAGATGGAGATTTATGATATTGGAATTCCTTCTTTGGAGTTCAAGTTTATGTTATTATTCCGTTGTGATCTGTTGTATCATATCTCGGATATTTGTTGGGTGGTTGTATCATTATTGTATATCATTGGATATTGCAGTCATTGGAATTATATGATATACTCTTTTCTTCCGCTGTTTTGTTATACTTAATGTGTTATAAGCTCCGGCACGAATCGGATTTCAATGGTTGAATCTGCGGCGTTCGAGTACAAGTGAAGTACGAATGTCGATTTTCGAACGCTGAAAATTCAGGTCGTGACACTATCAGTCATAGATAAACAATTATAGACAACTACTTTCATAGGTAATAAGTTCGACAAAAGATTTATGTTTACTTAGTTCAAAAGAATACGAGAGCTCAATGCCCGGCCCACTAGGCTTATAAAGATTTTCAATTGCTAATTATTTAAAAAGAAGAAACAGAGAAAGGGAAGAAGAAGCACGTCAATAGCGCTTTTCAGAGGTCAGCCGACCCACCGCTTTTATCACTATCGAGAACATGCCTGGCTGCATTAGTGATACTCCCCAGACTTCAAGTGATCAAGAACTTGTTGAAGAAAATTGAAGGTGCTACCATTTTCCAAACCTTCTAAATTGAATCCTACGAGAGACCCTGAAAGGCTTCCATACAACCTCTCCAACAAGAAAACTAAGACTTCGACCATGGTAGAAGCAGCAGAGGCAATAATTATTACTATTTCTAGTATGGCGTTGAAGCATCCAAACTAACCTAAGGTCTGGAATGTCAGAGTATCAAAGCAAGGAAGCCCTCCATTTTCACCTAGATTATTAGTTCGACAACGATGAGAAACTGCCATTGGAGAGATGGCCAAAAAGTGGAAGCATATGTCCAAGCCAAAGGTGAGGTCCATCTCAAGAAGTAGAAGTCCAAGTAAGCGGTCCAAACTGCAATTGACAAACACAATCGACCCCCAAAAAATTCCTTCTTCCTTTTGATCCCAACCAAATTCAACAAAAACTCAAGCGCTCAAGATCAATGGGTGAGGAAGAGGAATGCAATGTCCTTTTTTTATTAATAGAAAACATGCAAAATTTGAGTTTGCTAGAGAGATTGCACACTAATAGCTCCATGGATTCAAATGGGAAGAAGAGAGAGGTATTTATACACTTCTCCTTCCAATCACAGTCATTATGATAATAAAATGCAGAAAGGATCTTAGCCATTCAAAATTGATAAGTGTTGCGTCACTCCACATGAATGGGTGAAGCGATACATCCCTACCATGTCTTGAGAAGCACAACCGATGCAGCCAACGATGCAATGCCACATGGGTGGTGCATTAATTTCATAGCAGAACCATCAACCAGTGGAGTCATCTAGATTTTACAAGCCTGCGCCCACTCAGTGGAATGGGCTTAGAGGGAAAATGCTACTTAATTTTTTTCATAAGTAAAAAGGCAAACTAATCAAGATATCTTAGCCTAGCTTGGTCTAGTCTAAGCCGGTTGTGTCTAAATCAGCTCATAAGCTAGCCATTACTGGAAGCGGGTTGACCGATGTTCTCGTATGAGATGATAGCCCGAATCCAGCCTAAGCCAATGTCGGCACCCTGCTCAATTGCGCATCAAGCCTTCTACTGGCGAAGCCTTCCATCGCATCAACCTCAGTAACCAGCTCGTCTGTCAATGCAAGGCCTAAGTCTGGCTTGGTCCATCGCCCATTGGCCGAGTGACTCTCTCTCATTAGCTGACCTGCTTGCTCAGGCATCTCTCCCTCACTTGCCTCCCGATCAACATGGTTTGAGACTGTCTCAGGGGTGGCCATCATCGATCTAGCTTTGATACCACCACCTATGAACTATACTCTGTCTCGTCTCACCAAGCTCATAATGCCCAAGGATCTCGCTAGTCTATCATTTTCCATATGGTCTCAGTAGAGAAACTCGGCTCATCTTACCACCTATGCATGCGTGAGTAAAGCGATAAGAAGTACAACCATATGTGTCTATTTCTAATAAAAAGCATATCCCTCAACAAGCATATTGCAAGTACAAGCGTATTTAATGTAAAGCATGGTAGAGTATGCTCCTGGTACAGTCCTATCGACCTTCATCTCAGCCACGTATTCCTTTCTTTTGATAGTTGTCCTTCGTCAAATCCATCCAATGAGGTTAATAGCCGGGAGCACTTCACGTCTGTTTTACGGTATGATGTTAGTTGTTCGAACATCAATTCAACTATTATAATAACCTATGTATTGCCACTTCCAAGGAGTTGGTTGGGCCCACGATGAAGGGGACCCCAGGTTGGTTGGTCCTCCAATAGTGGGGACCCCAGGTTGGAACCCATGATGCACCACTCAAGCTCTCTAAGGTTAGCAACTTCATGCGATTAGCAACTCAGTAGTCTTAAGTATATCATCTTTTCTTACTATCGTTTTGTAGTTTCTTATAATTGTAAGAGAGGCATATAGTAAGAGAACTTCGTAGTGGACTTAGGCAGCTTGGCTGAACCACTTTACATTTTGTGTCAGTTACCTTCGAATGCTCTTTTCCGCTAAATTTTTCCATCATTAAGCCAAATGATTAACAAGTAACATTTTCTCTTTAAAATGCATTATTTTAACCCTGAGGTTGATGAAAAATATTGTCAACGGTAAGTATCTTAGACAAGAGTTCCAATAGTACCTAAAAAGGAATAGATTCGCTCTCAGAATCACCCCTCCATATGCTACATATTGAGGTATCAATAAGGATTGATCAGACTCTATTAGAAAAAACACGACTGGTAATGAATAAATTCGAGTTACTTTTTCCCATAAGGGTATGTACTTTAGGGTTAACACATATGTTGAATTTGATTTCATCCAAAATATGTTTAAGAATTCATGTAAGATATTAATTGGAAAGGAACCCTATCTTAAATAGTCTAAGATATGTGGATGTTTAATTTACATTATGAACATAGATTTCATAACTCAAAACTAAAACGATTTTGTGATGTCCCGGAAATTTAGGCAATAATTATTTAATAATTTCATTAATAATTATTTTAAAATATGAAATATTGATTTAATAATTTAATTCAAACAGAAATTCTCTTTTGAAAATTATAATTATTTTGTTTGTTAAATGATATTGTTTTCAAAGGTTAAAAATATTTAAGTAATAAATTTATCTTTCTAACTGATTTAAAAATATTTTATTTATAATGTATAAATGTTTATACATTGTAAATAGAGGATTTGGTTTTAATTTTAATTTATATTAAATAAAGGATATTTTCTAATTATTATATATTAATGTAAATGTGTAAATTGATTTAAATTAATTTAAATTAGTATTGTATACTTTTCAAAAGTTTGTTTTAAAAATATTTCTTATATTTTCATAGAAATGTAAGTAAGTATTTATTTTGGTTTATAAAAATAAATATAGTTTAAATTTAGTTTTATAATAAAAGTTTATTTTATTTTGTTTATTTTAAAAATTATTTTCTTGAATAAGATAAACTCAACATCTTTCTTCTTTTAAAAATCTTTTCTTTTGAAATTTTGTTTTATAAAGAATATTATTTTGAAAAATAATTAAACAAACATTTAAAATGTATAGTTTTATTAAGAAGTTCATAGTGTATATGTATTTATTTAAAGGCTAGTGTCAATAAACATTTGTAACTTGCTCAAAATAAATTAGATATGTTTTAAGATAATTCAAATACATTTATAAGTTAGAAATTGCTTTTAATAATTGAATTGCATATGTGTTAGCTTTTTAAAACATAAGAGACACTTGTAAAACATTTAACATAATAAGTACAAGTGGCATTTGTTTTAAATCTCATTGTTTAAATTATTGATAAGAGAAATATAACATAAGCATTTGGATTAAAACACTTTCTCTTCAAATTTGAAAGATATGAAAATCAGATTTGAGCAAAATCAAAAACCCCTCAAAGCAAATGCATGTTGGAATCTGCAAATCAATTTCTTCAAAAAAGCAAACTTCAATTCAAAATTTGGAAGGTCTGCATGCATCATCATCAACAGAAAGCAACAAGCAATTCCAGTAAGCAAATGAAGCCAAGATCAACATGCATTTCAATATGCATTTCTGGAAAATGAATCTGCATCACTGGAATTACTTTCTGCATCTTCAATTTAAATGTGAGTAAACTTTTAATTTTAAAAACAGTTTTCTTTTAAAATAAATGCACATGCAAGTATTAGAACTCAAGTTCAAAGCAAAACTGTCATTAAAAATATATATATAAACTGCTATGGATGAAACTACAGTGATTCATTTTGTTTGAGGAAAATAACTTCACAAATGGAAAGCTTAATAATCTGTTGCATGTGTATTGATAGTAATAAGCAAGCTTGTATGATTGAATTGTGATGAATGTTCTATGTATACATATATAACTATGAATCTATATGATGCTATGGCCAGGAATTTGCATACCTGTTTGTTTCTAAAACTAAGATTTTAAATATAAAAAAAACCTTTACCTCTGAATTTAATTCTCTGTTTGGATTGATATGTAAACAAAATATGTTTGTTTGTATAGATTTAAGTTATAATTAAAATTAAGTTAAACTAAAAATTTGTTATAGATAAAATTACTCTGTTTTCTGTTTTAAGAGAAAAACGAAATGAGTAACATAATCATGTAAAAACCTATGATATCTGTGCATATGAATCAGTAGAAAGAATATGATGCGATGATTTTATGTTGATAACTGTTCTGTGTAAACATATTTGAATGTGTTTATATGTTGCCTATAGCTACATACCTTTGTGAATTAAGATTTTCTTTTACAGAAATTCTTTATCACTTGAATTGATTCCAGTTAGTAGTTTTTGTGTAAATAAGATATGTTTGTTTGGTATAATTTATATTTATAAATCTTATGTTAGTTTAATAAATCTGTAGCCTCTGTAAACTAAAATCAGTCATCATTAGAAATAAACAAATATCAAACATCATAAATTATTAGAACAAGTGTATAAATTAGAATACATGTTAGAAATTAGGAATTTTTTTTAAAAAAACTAATATTATAGTTTTTAAATAAATTGTTAAGGGAAAGGCAGTTCTGTTCTAAAACAGAAATAGAAAATTTGAAAATAACCTGTTAAGCTAGAGGATTTAGGGTGTTAGGATGCTTCATGTTAGTGAAGTATGGATGTATGAATGGACTAAATTTGGTGTTAAATGATCAGAGAAAGAGAGGAGTTGGGAATTAAGTTTTTCCCAGGTTTCAAAACCTTGTTTTAAGTGTGCAGTTCATAGCATTTGCACATGCTCTATGTTGCATCGAGTAGAGTAGGGATTTGAGGAGTTGTAGAAGGTGTGTAGAGGTAGCTATGGCCAGGGTCGCGTCGATGAAGATGGTCAGAAGCGAGCAAATTGGCTGTTGACAGGTTTGCAGTGGTTTCTCAAGGTCTGGTGAACTTTTGGGGGTGCAGGTTTTTGACTCGAGGCATTACTCGGGTATTCTGGTTTTTGACTCGGAGCAGGCAGCCTTTGAACTCGAAGTATAGGATGGGGTTACTCGGGTATTTGGTTGCAGGTTTTAAAATCTGTAATTTTACAGTTTTTAAAATTTTGAATGAAACTCATATTTTAAAGATTGCAAATTGATTCAAATGTAAGATTAAACTGAATTCAAATACAGTTTGAAATTAAAAGTTTTAAAATGGGAATCTTAAATTTAAACAAGGTTTAAATTCAAATTCAGTTTTAAATCAAAATTAAGACAGTTTCAGGTTTTTAAACCAGAGAGTTTTGCAGTTTTTAGATTCTTGAATGAAATTCATATTTTTAAGTTGCAACTTAATTCAAGTGGAAGTTGGATCTGAATTCAAATAAAATTTGAAATTCAAAGTTTTTAAAAATGAAAATCTTAAATTTAAACAAGATTTAAACTGAGTATTGAATCAAGTTAAAAACAGTTTCAGGGTTATCTTTAAAACCTGATTTTCAATTCAAAACAGTTTTTGTAAGATTTTAAATTATGAACAAAATTTAAATGTTTAAGCAAGATTTAAATTTGTTTTGAAATCAAGTTAAAAATAGTTTTCAAATTTACTTTGAAAACCAGTTTGATTTCAAAATAGTTTGTAATATTTACTTATTTAAATATTTAAAGGAATTTGATTTCAAGTAAGTTTTAAAACTTGAAAGAATTTATTTCTTTAATATTGAAATTAAGATATAAAGTGTTAATTTTAAGTTTGAAAGTTGAAATAATCAATTTATCTTTCAAAGCTTAATTTATTTTAATCAAGTAAATTTATTTTAAATCATTCCTTATATTTAAGTAATGAATGTTATTTAAACATTCATTTTATTTTACTTATTTAAAATTTGGATAAATGTTTAAATAATTAAACATTTGAATCTTTAATTTTTAAATGAATTGGAATTTTGAATTTAATTTAGAAATGTATTGTTTTAATACATTTTGAACTTAAATGAGTCATTGATAAGTAAAATGAATTATCTTGAAAAATAATTAAGATAATTAAGTATTTACTTAATTATTGGATTTTAAATAATGATTTAGGTTAATATTAATTAGAAATGATTTATTAATAATTAATCTAATTCAAATTTTATTAACTATGTAATTATTGAAATATTATTAATTAATAATTAGTGATAATTATCTAAGGATAATTTAGTAATTAATTAATGTAATTTTGGTAATTAATTGAATATAATTAATTGTTAAAGTAATTAAGGATTTAATTACTTATTGTAATTAATTTTAATATTGTGATTTAATTAAGTTAATTAATTTAGTTTAATTAATTTAAATAAATCATTTGATGATTTAAGTGTAATTACTTAATGTAACTAATGGAGCAGGATTACTTAGTGAAGTAATAATGATAATTACTAGAATGTAATTAGTAATTTGTATAATCACTTTTGTAATTAATTAAGGAATTAATTAATGATTAATTATTGGATAATTAATTTGTTAATAAGTAATTAAAGATAGTTAATTAGTTAATTTAATATTAATCAAGGTGATTAATAATTAGGTTAATTTCTAAATGTAAATAAATTTTAATTCATTTAAATATTAGAGATCATTAATTATTATAATTAATGATGTAAATAAGGATTGTTTAATTAAGTAATAATTAATTAATTAAGTGATTAATTAATTGTAATTAATTAAGAATAAATATAATTAATTATAATTAATTAATAAATGTGTAATTAAATGTTAATTACTTATGATTAAGGTTAATTAATTTATGAAATTAATTAAATACTAATTACTCATTGTAATTAGTGAATGATTAATCAAGGTTGTTTAATCAAGTTAAATACTTAGGAAGTAATTAATTAACTGGGTTAATTAATTAAAGGATATTAAGCAGGATTTAAATGAGTAATTAATTTAATTTATTTTAAATTAATTAGAGATGGTTGTAATTAATTTAATTCATTTTAAATTAATTATAGTTGATGGTTAATAAATCATTGCATGTGGATGTTATTGATTGATTGTTGTGATCTCAATAATGAGATGAGCCGTATCTGTATGATATGAATGCTTGGTTTAGGTATGATGGTTTGTGATGGATTATTTGGTTGAGATGATTATCTATTTATGGATGATACAGATTATCTGCTATGTTATGAATGTGATTATCTATTGTGATATGTAGTTTATCTATCTGTGTGAATTAGATAACAATAAAATAAGTTAATTGTTTAAAAACCCTTAAGTACAACTTGGACATTAAGATGGCATTTGGTTTCGGTGAGACCGGGATCGGGTTTCCATATCTGGATATCTGAAAACCACATCGATTCCAATTAAACGTTAGGTCGTTAATCCAAGTGGAGCAAGTAAAGACTCGAGGTGTAAGGGCTATACGTCAGTATAACTCTGTGGGTGATTCCGTAATGAGTTTGACGGAATAGTACTTATAGGTTCGAGATGGTGATTCAGAGTGCAAGGGTTATCGTCGTTAACTCTGAGGGTGATTCCAATACGAGTGTAACGAGATAATGCCTTCGGTTTCGTTCGAACCCGAAACGAACTTGTATGGATTGAATGCTTTCAGAACATCGTCAGGTGGACGATGAGCATTCTAAGATTTGATATGTCCTATAAAGGTAATCGTAACCTCAAGCCTCATCAACCGGGAATGGCTAAAACAGGGGAGGTGCAGCAAGGCTTCGTGGGTAGCACCCACTTGAGAGCAAGATTTTCCCCTGTCTAGAGGTCCCTTTTTATTCGGCTTAGTGGGCAGTTGTTAGCGCGCGCCAACTGCAGGGTTGTCTTGTTCGGAACTATTCAGTACGGAATGGGTCCGGCCTTGTGTTGTAGGGGAGTGGGAGTACTCCTCGGTACGTTGATCTAGGTGACGTACTGTGCCGGGCGGTACCCCAGTGGTCCTGCCATTGATGGAATCCATAATCCAATAAGTGCCTGTACGGTTTTGTTTGTGCCCAACTATGTTGGAACGTGAGCTGTAAGCATTCCAGCTATTTCTGTATTTTATTTTGAAAACCCTAGACACTATTATAATATCACTGGATTTCCTATCAAATGTTTTAGTTAACGTAAGGTAAAAAATTTTCCATGTTTATGTGTGGGAAGTCTTACGTGATACCTTTTGTTTTTAAAAGGATTTTCTAAAGTTAAGCAACCTTTATCCCCGTTTACTCACACCAGACCCCTGTCTGACCTGAGTGTTTATTTTCTGTTTTATTAAACTCTTGGGTACTCATATTACGTATGAGTAGTCAAGTGTTTCAGGATTGCTTTGACGAGTTCTGGAGGAGATAATGGAGCAGGAGGCTTCAGCGTGTAGATATATTTAGTGGTTCTGCTGTGTTTGAGTTGAGTCTGTTTCTCTGATGTACTTGAATTGTAATTGCTAGACAGATGTTTATAACTGTCTAGTTTGTGTTGTATTAGCTGTATTACACTGATGTATATGATACTATGTAATGTTTTATGTGATATATTATAATTTATTCGATTCCGCTGTGAGATTCTGATGTTGTCTGTTCTTTCTTCTCTTTCTTTTTCTTCTTCTATCCCTTTCTTTCTTCTTAGCGATGTGACTTCCTGGAGTTTGGAAGTTGGGTCATCACAGTTGGTATCAGAGCTCTAGGTTGAGCGAATATCTAGACTCTGGAGTGGTGTCCTTCTTGAGAGAGCGTATTTGTAATTTTGAATATATATATATATATATAATTTATTTATTTCTACCTATTAGATTGGGTTACCTGTTTAGGTTTTCCAGTATAAGTAATAAAGATAGAGAGGGTAGTGGTGTGTGTAACACAACTACCAATGGTTAGAGTTCGAGTGTTTGAGGTTGGAAGTGGACTGCTAGGGCAGTATTGGGTATCTTGAGTAGTTTTGCAGTTTGGTGAGAAAGATTTCACTAATCTCTGAAGGAAATCTTTTTAAGATTCAGAGTTTATTTTGGATTGTAAGCTTGGTTGCACTCGTGTGAGTGGTTTTTCTTGAGTTTGGATCAGTTGGGAGTTCTGAAGCCTGCATTGGTATTTTGGTAACCTTAGGAAGGAATTCTGTCTATATTTGAGTTTGAGACTCAGTTTGGCAGAGTGTTTTGACTTGGTTTGGGAGCGAGTTTCCTGAGAGATATTTGTCTATTTGGAAGGCTCTATTGTGAAGAGGCTGGTGTAGCTTTGAGGTTCGATGAGCTTTTGGATAAGAAAGTTTTTGGTAGCAGCTGTGGGTGGCCTGTTCTTCGATGGTTCAGGAATCTCTGTGATTCTTCTGTCAGAAGTTCGGGCAGATGGTGGAGCTTGTCCATTTCTTCCGGAAGCTAAGTTGGGTGTGATGTTAGTGGTTAAGAGATGGACCACTAGTTTCTTCTTTTGAAGGCTTTAGCTGTTCTGATTGCTGAAGTAAGAACGATTTCTTGGAATCTGAACTGAGTGGAATCGCAAAAGTGACTTGCAAGTTCTCTGAGTGATCTTCGCTTGGATTGAAGCATCTTTAGAGGATGTTTGAGTTATCGAAGTGGTATTTTCTGGATATCTTCGAAGGAGTTGAGATTTGCATCCGTATCAAGAGATTGAGTCCTATATCGACTTGATTCTTGGGACTTTACCGGTGATTCAGCATTGTAGGAGATCTTTGAGTGTGACCTGTTTAAGTTGGAAGGATTTATCGGATCTGTTTTCTGGTTGAATTTTTGCTGTGTGTTGTGACCGAATCGGATAGGTCACTGAGATTTATGGAATTTGATGAACAATATTCCGGGATAAGTTGATCAAGTTTATACTTGTGTTCATCAACAGCATTCTTAAATCAGACTTGCGCAGTGGAAGCATGGTGGCAGCTATTCCAGAATAGAAGCACCCGATTCTTTGGGGAATTTGAGTTTTGTTTTGGATCAGAGGATTTCTATAGGAAATTCATTTTGGATCTGGAGACTTGATTGTTTTGTATCTGTTGTTTTCCGGATAGAGCAGTTTGTTTGAAGTCTTCTGATATTTGTAGTAGAGTTTGTGTGGTGGATTTTGATTGACCTAGAAGTTGAGGCAGCCCAGGATCGATATGAGTATTGGATCTTTCTATTTTCTCTTGAGAGTTAAGTGTTTGGTCTACAAGATTGAAATTTCTAGTTCGGATGGATGGAATTTGTTTTTTTTTCACGTATCTATGAGGAAGTACGTGTATGGTTTATCCCTGGTTTTAGAATTAGTAATTCTGAGAGATTTGGGAGTTGATCAGGACTTGTCTGTAGTCCTGTATTCTGCTTAGATTTGTAGATCCAGATGTATAGGAGCTCTAGATCTGAGTGGTGTAGCTAGTTTAGATTCTGTAGGGCGAGTGTCCCGGTGTTTGTACTTGGGAAACTCTAGGAAATTCTATCGAGAATTTTGTCTGGATAATTAGAATTGTTTGTTTGAATTGATTGTTATGGTTGCTAGTATTTGTTAGCTCTTTTAAATTTAAAATCTGTATCAGATTATTAAATTACCTTTGCTTTTAAATTTCGGGGACGAAATTCTTTTAAGGGGGGAGGAATGTGATGTCCCGGAAATTTAGGCAATAATTATTTAATAATTTCTTTAATAATTATTTTAAAATATGAAATATTGATTTAATAATTTAATTCAAACAGAAATTCTCTTTTGAAAATTATAATTATTTTGTTTGTTAAATGATATTGTTTTCAAAGGTTAAAAATATTTAAGTAATAAATTTATCTTTCTAACTGATTTAAAAATATTTTATTTATAATATATAAATGTTTATACATTGTAAATAGAGGATTTGGTTTTAATTTTAATTTATATTAAATAAAGGATATTTTCCAATTATTATATATTAATGTAAATGTGTAAATTGATTTAAATTAATTTAAATTAGTATTGTATACTTTTCAAAAGTTTGTTTTAAAAATCTTTCTTATATTTTCATAGAAATGTAAGCAAGTATTTATTTTGGTTTATAAAAATAAATATAGTTTGAATTTTGTTTTATAATAAAAGTTTATTTTATTTTGTTTATTTTAAAAATTGTTTTCTTGAATAAGATAAACTCAACATCTTTCTTCTTTTAAAAATCTTTTCTTTTGAAATTTTGTTTTATAAAGAATATTATTTTGAAAAATAATTAAACAAACATTTAAAATGTATAGTTTTATTAAGAAGTTCATAGTGTATATGTATTTATTTAAAGGCTAGTGTTAATAAACATTTGTAACTTGCTCAAAATAAATTAGATATGTTTTAAGATAATTCAAATACATTTATAAGTTAGAAATTGCTTTTAGTGATTGAATTGCATATGTGTTAGCTTTTTAAAACATAAGAGACACTTGTAAAACATTTAACATAATAAGTACAAGTGGCATTTGTTTTAAATCTCATTGTTTAAATTATTGATAAGAGAAATATAACATAAGCATTTGGATTAAAACACTTTCTCTTCAAATTTGAAAGATCTGAAAATCAGATTTGAGCAAAATCAAAAACCCCTCAAAACAAATGCATGTTGGAATCTGCAAATCAATTTCTTCAAAAAAGCAAACTTCAATTCAAAATTTGGAAGGTCTGCATGCATCATCATCAACAGAAAGCAACAAGCAATTCCGGTAAGCAAATGAAGCCAGGATCAACATGCATTTCAATATGCATTTCTGGAAAATGAATCTGCATCTCTGGAATTACTTTCTTCATCTTCAATTTAAACGTGAGTAAACTTTTAATTTTAAAAACAGTTTTCTTTTAAAATAAATGCACATGCAAGTATTAGAACTCAAGTTCAAAGCAAAACTGTCATTAAAAATATATATATATATATATATATAAACTGCTATGGATGAAACTGCAGTGATTCATTTTGTTTGAGGAAAATAACTTCATAAATGGAAAGCTTAATAATCTGTTGCATGTGTATTGATAGTAATAAGCAAGCTTGTATGATTGAATTGTGATGAATGTTCTGTGTATACATATATAACTATGAATCTATATGATGCTATGGCCAGGAATCTGCATACCTGTTTGTTTCTAAAACTAAGATTTTAAATATAAAAAAACCTTTACCTCTGAATTTAATTCTCTGTTTGGATTGATATGTAAACAAAATATGTTTGTTTGTATAGATTTAAGTTATAATTATAATTAAGTTAAACTAAAAATCTGTTATAGATAAAATTACTCTTTTTACTGTTTTAAGAGAAAAATGAAATGAGTAACATAATCATGTAAAAACCTATGATATCTGTGCATATGAATCAGTAGAAAGAATATGATGTGATGATTTTATGTTGATAACTGTTCTGTGTAAACATATTTGAATGTGTTTATATGTTTCCTGTAGCTACATACCTTTGTGAATTAAGATTTTCTTTTACATAAATTCTTTATCACTTGAATTGATTCTGGTTAGTAGTTTTTGTGTAAATAAGATATGTTTGTTTGGTATAATTTAGATTTATAAATCTTATGTTAGTTTAATGAATCTGTAGCCTCTGTAAACTAAAATCAGTCATCATTAGAAATAAACAAATATCAAACATCATAAATTATTAGAATAAGTGTATAAATTAGAATACATGTTAGAAATTAGGAATTTTAATAAAAAACTAATATTATAGTTTTCAAATAAACTGTTAAGGGAAAGGCAATTCTGTTCTAAAACAGAAATAGGAAATTTGAAAATAACCTGTTGAGCTAGAGGATTTCGGATGTTAGGATGCTTCATGTTAGTTAAGTATGGATGTATGAATGGAGTAAATTTGGTGTTAAATGATCAGAGAAAGAGAGGAGTTGGGAATTGAGTTTTTCCCAGGTTTCAAAACCTTGTTTTAAGTGTGCAGTTCATAGCATTTGCACATGCTCTATGTTGCATCAAGTGGAGTAGGGATTTGAGGAGTTGTAGAAGGTGTGTAGAGGTAGCTATGGCCAGGGTCGCGTCGATGAAGATGGTCGGAAGCGAGCAAATTGGCTGTTGACAGGTTTGCAGTGGTTTCTCAAGGTCTGGTGAACTTCTGAGGGTGCAGGTTTTTGACTCGAGGCATTACTCGGGTATTCTGGTTTTTGACTCGGAGCAGGCAGCCTTTGAACTCGAAGTATAGGATGGGGTTACTCGGGTATTTGGTTGCAGGTTTTAAAATCTGTAATTTTACAGTTTTTAAAATTTTGAATGAAACTCATATTTTAAAGATTGCAAATTGATTCAAATGTAAGATTAAACTGAATTCAAATACAGTTTGAAATTAAAAGTTTTAAAATGGGAATCTTAAATTTAAACAAGGTTTAAATTCAGTTTTAAATCAAAATTAAGACAGTTTCAGGTTTTTAAACCAGAGAGTTTTGCAGTTTTTAGATTCTTGAATGAAATTCATATTTTTAGGTTGCAACTTGATTCAAGTGGAAGTTGGATCTGAATTCAAATAAAATTTGAAATTCAAAGTTTTTAAAAATGAAAATCTTAAATTTAAACAAGATTTAAACTGAGTATTGAATCAAGTTAAAAACAGTTTCAGGGTTACCTTTAAAACCTGATTTTCAATTCAAAACAGTTTTTGTAAGATTTTAAATTATGAACAAAATTTAAATTATTAAGCAAGATTTAAATTTGTTTTGAAATCAAGTTAAAAATAGTTTTCAAATTTACTTTGAAAACCAGTTTGATTTCAAAACAGTTTGTAATATTTACTTATTTAAATATTTAAAGGAATTTGATTTCAAGTAAGTTTTAAAACTTGAAAGAATTTATTTCTTTAATATTGAAATTAAGATATAAAGTGTTAATTTTAAGTTTGAAAGTTGAAATAATCAATTTATTTTTCAAAGCTTAATTTATTTTAATCAAGTAAATTTATTTTAAATCTTTCTTTATATTTAAGTAATGAATGTTCTTTAAACATTCATTTTATTTTACTTATTTAAAATTTGGATAAATGTTTAAATAATTAAACATTTGAATCTTTAATTTTTAAATGAATTGGAATTTTGAATTTAATTTAGAAATGTATTGTTTTAATACATTTTGAACTTAAATGAGTCATTGATAAGTAAAATAAATTATTTTGAAAAATAATCAAGATAATTAAGGATTTACTTAATTATTGGATTTTAAATAATGGTTTAGGTTAATATTAATTAGAAATGATTTATTAATAATTAATCTAATTCAAATTTTCTTAAGTATGTAATTATTGAAATATTGTTAATTAATAATTAGTGATAATTATCTAAGGATAATTTAGTAATTAATTAATGTGATTTTGGTAATTAACTAGATTAATTAATTGAATATAATTAATTGTTAAAGTAATTAAGGATTTAATTACTTATTGTAATTAATTTTAATATTGTGATTTAATTAAGTTAATTAATTTAGTTTAATTAATTTAAATAAATCATTTGATGATTTAAGTGTAATTACTTAATGTAATTAATGAAGCAGGATTACTTAGTGAAGTAATAATGATAATTACTGGAATGTAATTAGTAATTTGGATAATTACTTTTGTAATAATTAAGGAATTAATTAATGATTAATTATTGGATAATTAATTTGTTAATAAGTAATTAAAGATAGTTAATTACTTAATTTAATATTAATCATGGTGATTAATAATTAGGTTAATTTCTAAATGTAAACCAATTTTAATTCATTTAAATATTAGAGATCATTAATTATTATAATTAATGATGTAAATAAGGATTATTTAATTAAGTAATAATTAACTAATTAAGTGATTAATTAATTGTAATTAATTAAGAATAAATATAATTAATTATAATTAATTAATAAATGAGTAATTAAATGTTAATTACTTATGATTAAGGTTAATTAATTTATGAAATTAATTAAATACTAATTACTCATTGTAATTAGTGAATGATTAATCAAGGTTGTTTAATCAAGTTAAATACTTAGGAAGTAATAAATTAACTGGGTTAATTAATTAAAGGATATTAAGCAGGATTTAAATGAGTAATTAATTTAATTTATTTTAAATTAATTAGAGATGGTTGTAATTAATTTAATTCATTTTAAATTAATTATAGTTGATGGTTAATAAATCATTGCATGTGGATGTTATTGATTGAATGTTGTGATCTCAGTAATGAGATGAGCCGTATCTGTATGGTATGAATGCTTGGTTTAGGTATGATGGTTTGTGATGGATTATTTGGTTGAGATGATTATCTGTTTATGGATGATACAGATTATCTGCTATGTTATGAATGTGATTATCTATTGTGATATGTAGTTTATCTATCTGTGTGAATTAGATAACAATAAAATAAGTTAATTGTTTAAAAACCCTTAAGTACAACTTGGACATTAAGATGGCGTTTGGTTTCGGTGAGACCGGGATCGGGTTTCCATATTTGGATATCCGAAAACCACATCGATTCCAATTAAACGTTAGGTCGTTAATCCAAGTGGAGCAAGTGAAGACTCGAGGTGTAAGGGCTATACGTCAGTATAACTCTGTGGGTGATTCCGTAATGAGTTTGACGGAATAGTACTTATAGGTTCGAGATGGTGATTCAGAGTGCAAGGGTTATCGTCGTTAACTCTGAGGGTGATTCCAATACGAGTGTAACGAGATAATGCCTTCGGTTTCGTTCGAACCCGAAACGAACTTGTATGGATTGAATGCCTTCAGAACATCGTCAGGTGGACGATGAGCATTCTAAGATTTGATATGTCCTATAAAGGTAATCGTAACCTCAAGCCTCATCAACCGGGAATGGCTAAAACAGGGGAGGTGCAGCAAGGCTTCGTGTGTAGCACCCACTTGAGAGCAAGATTTTCCCCTGTCTAGAGGTCCCTTTTTATTCGGCTTAGTGGGCAGTTGTTAGCGCGCGCCAACTGCGGGGTTGTCTTGTTCGGAACTATTCAGTGAGGAATGGGTCCGGCCTTGTGTTGCAGGGGAGTGGGAGTACTCCTCGGTACGTTGATCTAGGCCACGTACTGTGACGGGCGGTACCACAGTAGCCCTGCCATTGATGGAATCCATAATCCAATAAGTGCCTGTACGGTTTTGTTTGTGCCCAACTATGTTGGAACGTGAGATGTAAGCATTCCAGCTATTTCTGTATTTTATTTTGAAAACCCTAGACACTATTATAATATTACTGGATTTCCTATCAAATGTTTTGGTTAGCGTAAGGTAAAAACTTTTCCATGTTTATGTGTGGGAAGTCTTATGTGATACCTTTTGTTTTTAAAAGGATTTTCTAAAGTTAAGCAACTTTTATCCCCGTTTACTCACACCAGACCCCTGTCTGACCTGAGTGTTTATTTTCTGTTTTATTAAACTCTTGGGTACTCATATTACGTATGAGTAGTCAAGTGTTTCAGGATTGCTTTGACGAGTTCTGGAAGAGATAATGAAGCAGGAGGCTTCAGCGTGTAGATATATTTAGTGGTTCCGCTGTGTTTGAGTTGAGTCTATTTCTCTGATGTACTTGAATTGTAATTGCTAGACAGGTGTTTATAACTGTCTAGTTTGTGTTGTATTAGCCGTATTACTCTGATGTATATGATACTATGTAATGTTTTATGTGATATATTATAATTTATTCGATTCCGCTGTGAGATTCTGATGTTGTCTGTTCTTTCTTCTCTTTCTTTTTCTTCTTCTATCCCTTTCTTTCTTCTTAGCGATGTGACTTCCTGGAGTTTGGAAGTTGGGTCGTCACAGATTTTATTTAAGTTTATAGGCAGTTCATAAAATATTTTGAATGCATATTCCACCACATTCAGAAAAAATTGTTGCATAACACCTTCTTGCCAAAGGAATTTCTTTTAAAGAAATTAGTGGTAGTGCGATGGACTTGAATACGATCTAAGATTCTAATATAGTAACTGATTAGATAGATGAAGTAAATTTATTGAAGTTCAAAATGGACGCAATTCATTATAATGTGTAATAAGAATACTCGCACATTGAAGAGAACCTACAAGTTTCTTATCAATGTCGAGAAAATGGACTGTTAGTAATAATAATCTCCTCGGTCGTCGATGGACCATACAGAGGATAGACCTTCCATATGGCATGATGCTTTAAGTCCGAAATGGATCCAAAGTAAATTAGAAAAATATGATTTGGTAACAATACCCAAAAGGATATGATTCATTTCCTGTAAGTAAGACTTCCGAAACATGATCAATGTAGTTGGAATTGTGTAAAATAGTGTTAAGGAAATGACTTCATAGATTTCAAATGTTGACATGGAGAAATTTCGCTAGTCAACATGCTTAAATCCATTCAAATTTTACTCCCGATTATTGCACATTTTAGATTGGAATTTAGATGCATTGATGTTAAAACCAAACTTCTAAATGATAATTTTGAAGAGGTAGTTTGGCCAAGTATCTTTAAGTCAGTGGAAGCGATAACAAGGCTTGTGGGTTTTTGGATCTGGTCAAAGAGCAACAATAATGTCCAATAAATAATCAAAGGTTGAGCATGTATTTCGATGGAGAAATCATTAGGTTGATTTCATTAAAAATGCAGAGGAAGTGTATGTCTGTAAGAAAGCTAATCAAAGGTACTAAATTATTTCTAATACTACAAGTAAACAACATCTAAGTGATCGTTAATGATGTATCAACAATAAAATCAGTTGAAGTTTGATTCTTTAATTCTCAATGAAGGATTTGAAAATGGAACTTTTATACTTGATGTAAGAGATGTTGGCATTGACCCAATCGATACACATATACAACATATTAAAATGCTTAATATGGATCATATGAGGCAGTTCCCATTTGTATGGACAACAGGAACCATCATATATGCTAAGTTATGTTGTGTATAAGATCTCACCTGTACACTTGGTGTATTAAGCGAGTATCAAATCTGAGGTAAAATCATTGAACGGTATTTGAGAGTATTCTCGAATATTTATAAAATACTAAAGAATTTTTTATTGAAATAACAAACTCTTTATGAAGAATTGTTCAGACCCGAACTTCACAAGTGACGTCAAATATTGTAAGCTAACTTTAAATTCATGTTCTTCCTAGATTGAGGAGCTTTTAATTGGAAATATTCCAAATAGAAGGTTATGAAAAATTCAATTATAAAGGCTAAGTACATCGCCTTGAGTAATGTCATCATGAAAGCAGTGTGTGTGCACAAATTATAAGAGAGCTAGGGGTGGTTCTTACTACTGAAAACCCATTAGCGTATTGTGATAACAATAATGCAATATAAATTGCAATGGGAACCGATAGCTTGTTATGAAGTCAAGACATGTTCTCTGGAATTAACACATGATATTTTCTAAAGGTTAGTATAACTATGTACGAATAAAAATATTTTATGCAGTCTTTATACCATAGAGTACAATTAATCTTCAGTAGCCAGATTGTACTTCGATTATGGTCATGTATATGGCATAGCAACCATGAAATGACCTTAGTTGGGTACATGTTGAACTACTTGAAGTGAAATACTACTTAAGAAAGAAATCATCTCATTTGCTGTAGAAAGTTAGTATCATCGTAATTGGTAGTCAACTTAAAGTCAAAATCTCTAACCAGAATAAATTAGTTAATCGGTAATATTATCAGATTGGACGAAGAATTTTAACGTATTCTACGCAATTAACTACATATATCAATAGATTTTTGATCTTAGATCAAACTCTAGACGTCTTAGTGATATAGTGATGATGAGAAGAAAACATGCAAAAATATCACAACTATGTAAAGATTAATAAAGATTAGAAATTTTATTCTACCTAAATGATCTATAAGCAATTGCACTTAGGTCCGATACTATATTTTAGCAAAGTTCATACATGATTCAATTGAAATTGTTTAAATATAGGCCAAGGACTGAGGTCACACTAGAAATTCAACACAACCATGATGTTAGTTAATTTCCAAGTTTGAGCAATTTAAAATTAATTCGTAAATGTATGTATTAACGTAAATGTTTTACTAAATTATTATGGCATTTTAGTTATTTACTTCAGGTTTGAACCAAAAATGGCACAAACACCCAATATATTTTAGAAAAGAAGAAAATTAAAGGAAAGTAAATGACAAGTAAAAACAATGCCTACAAGTTTAATTGCGGTTCGGCAGATTGAGGCCTACATCCACTTAATGTTTCTTTTGATTATATTGTTATTTTACAAGTATAGTTCTTATAGATTGGTACCACTCCATGGATGATTACAAAGAAATTTGAAAAAGTTGCAAGGAAGCAAAAAGATCCCTAAAAATGAGCCTCTACCCCTCTATTTATAGCTATAAACCACCAGGATATCTCTTTCGTGACCTCCATCACTTCTCCCAGGTTCCAACAGCATCTCTCCACTAACAAACGTGGCCATATCATCAGTTGTTATGGATCGATACTGATCCATAAAATTGTCTTATAGATTGTTTTAAACTCTTTATGATGAAGCGACTTGGTGTTTTCTTCGTGTTTCTCATCTTGTTTGCAGTGCTTGGAGCATGTTTCTTGGTCAAAGTGATGGATCGATGGTGGAATGAAGTTGCTAGTTTTATTTATTGAGGAGATCGATGGTTTGAAGCTTGAAGAGGGTTATTGGCATTATGGTTGATGAGCATGGAAATTTTGAGGTGAATTAGGCACCAGTTTATGGATCGGTACTGATTCATAGGGATGAATTGGTACCAATCCATCACTTACGCCTTTTTGACTTCGGAAATTCTGAGGTAGCTTTTTCTCCATCTTTTTATTCTAGTTGTGCTTGGGTTTTAGGCGCTTTAATAATCTCCTTGACTTCCTACCTTGATAACTTTCGAGCTTGATCCATCAAGTCCATCTAGATACTTCATGGTCAAAAGAATGGATAACACTTGCCCTTTAGATCACGCATTGCGAATGAAAGGGGGGCTTTGTACAAGAACAAGTATCCAAGTTGATGGAATATTAGTAGTTGAATTTTATGGTATCAGCTGATCGAGCTGTTGTAGGCCATCCTATTCCCTTGGATTCACATGTAAATCTGAGGTTGTTATAGATCATGATAGCTAAGGACTCGAGTCCTTGCTTGAGTATCATTCATAAATAATCATTCTGTATTCTTTCAAAAATCAGCGGTCACAAATTGAA
Source organism: Allium cepa (assembly GCA_030765085.1). Classification (NCBI taxonomy): domain Eukaryota; kingdom Viridiplantae; phylum Streptophyta; class Magnoliopsida; order Asparagales; family Amaryllidaceae; genus Allium; species Allium cepa. The sequence continues at coordinate 978,951,257 of CM060931.1, forward strand.
ATCAATTTCTCGATTCGATAATCGCTAAGGAACTGTTTCAAGGTCTAGTAGTGTCCAAAACCAAAGTCTAGATTTTGATATCTTTGGGTCATGCATTCGATGACCCACTCAGTTCTTGATCACTACGGATCATTAGTTGAAAGCTCCATCTCTTCGGATCTTTTGTGGAGATCTCTATCTCTTTGGATCGTTAGTGGAATATGTGGCTATTTTAAGACGACGGTTAAGTTCATGATCTCTCCAAATCGTTAATTAAATCCATGACCATTTCTGGCCGATAATCCAATCCGTAGTCTCTCTGGACCATTAATCGAATCCCTGGCTGTTCATGGTCGAAAATCAAATCCATGGTCTTTTTGGACCGTTAATCGAACTCATGGCCATTCGGGACCAATAATCAAATCCATGGTCTCTCTGGACTATTAATCGAATCCATGGTCGTTCGGGACTGTTAATCAAATCCATGATCCCTCCGAACTGCAAATCGAATCCATGGTTGTTCGGGGCCGATAATCAAATCCATGTCTCTCCAGAACCTTGCTAAGCCTGATCCATGCACACTTCGATGAGGGAACTCAGTGACAAGCAAGCTCGTTCGCTCACTCTCTGGTCAGGGGACTTACTTCATGCACTCCAGTCCCGACTCTCCAGTTGGGAATTGACACATTCAATATCATACAAGTCCATCCACTTGCTCTCCAACAAAGGAATTTTCACCTTGCACTTCAATTGACTCTTCGGTCGAGAACTAATGCAATCAATATTGTACATGTCCATCCACTTGCTCTTCAAAAAGGGAACTTGGACCTTGTGTCATCGTCTCATCTCTCCAATCGGGACTACCGCGATCAATATTAGCAATCATTTTCAACTGGATTTCAATAAGAAGGGATCCATTTACTAGATCTGAATTCAAATATTAACAAATACAGGGTCAAACGTTATACTAATTGCCTCTCCAGGCATCATAGCCTAGCATACAACTAAGAGCGTGCCTAGGAACCGATCGAGATCCCATACACGAGTACGTGGCTCAACTATAGCACTACATTGTTTATTGAAAGCGAAGATAGAGTGTGAGAAGCGAACCTGATTCCATGCCATCCCAATCAAGAGATGACTATCCTCGATCTCGATCTAAGGTCGTTTCCATTGGTTGCGGATGATGTCTGCTCTTGTTCCACCATCGCAGCTCAACTATTTACATACTACTGTAATTGGTTGTTTCTAACCTATTCCTTGATCGGATCATGCAAGTATCTGCAGTCGTTTGCATTATGCCCATCTAGCTCATATAACAAGCAACATTTCGGTCGTCCTTTCATAGTCCATGGGCTCTCTCCTTGTTGGTTTCCACTAAAGGATCTGTCCCTTAGTGTCAAGGTAAATCTACTCCGGGGTCTCATTTAAACCCACGTAAGAAGAGAATTTTGGTTCCCTTCTCCACCGCTTTGATCCTTCAAAGCCATCATCCATCTTTCGTTTTCCTTTATCCTTATCGAATCTTACTTCGGACGGTCCTTCGCCATCTACAGCATTAATTTCTTCCCACTCAGCTTCAGTGTCCTCTTGACGAAAGTATCTTTCAGCTTCATGGTAAAATTCTTCGAGATCCAATGGTGGATCAAGTTCCATAGCAACCTTGAAATCTATTTTGCTAGCCATTCACGAAACCGCCACCATCAGAGCCACCGATGGATCCAACCTATCTACCACGGAGGCCACTATATTAAATGTTGTCAAAAAACTCCTGAGGGACTCACCGGCCCTCTGCTTCACACTTGATAATGTCATAACATTCTTGGGTTGTGAAATGTGGACTCGGAATTGTTTCACGAACCTGTTCACTAACTCGTCCCATCTACCAACGGAACTGCTCTCCAGCTTCCTAAACGATAATGCCACCAAATCTGTCAAATATAAAGGGAAACACCATCCTATGACCTTTTCAGAAGCACCCAGCACCACCATATGATGGATGTACCTCATAAAATGAATTGTTGATCCGTCTTCTCATCATATGTCTCCAAGGTTGATAACTTGAAATTAGATGGATTCCTAGCTTAACGAATTTCGAAGTGCATGGAGTCGTATTCACATCCTTCACGCTCCGGTTGAGCAATCCACTCCTCATAGCATGTCTCACTATCTCAGCAGGTTAGTCATCGTCATTTAAGAAAATTCTCAAGTTAGCATTCTTTACTTTCCCCCCATTTCCATGAGAGAATTCTAGCACATACTTCTTCGCTTGTGTCTCGACATTCCCATTCGCATTCAAATGCTCGGCATTATCTCCATGACATATATCATTTCCAGTTAAGACAAGGTTACCCATGCCATCGAGTTCTTGTACTTCGATACTGATGCATGCATAGGGATCAGTATCGATCTGTATGGTTGATTGGGGGTTCGCTCTAACTTGTTCCACTCTTTTTCCAGGTGCCTGTGCTCTAGCTTTAGGTCTTCGATTCTGGTTTGTAGCTACTCAAGTTGTTCCCATATGCCTATTTTCTTAAAGAAATTCTACATCATCTCTTTCTGATGAGAAATCATATTTTCCTGCATGTCATTCATCATGGTCTCCATCTCACCCCTGGTCATGTAGATAAATGGGGGTTTAGAACCTAAGGATGCCTTCTGGCTGCCTCCTTATCGATTTCCTCCAGCAGTAGTTTTTCTAGCAAATTGTCTTGCCATTTTGAATCTTTCCAAGTCCCAAAGAAGTGAATTCAAATGTTTCTTAGTGAAAGCACCTAAATGTTTGAACCAAAAATGGCATAAACACCCAATAGATTTTAGAAGAGAAAAATTAAAGAAAAGTAAATGAAAATGAGTAAAACAACACACACAAGTTTTATAATGGTTCGGTCGATCGATGTCTATGTCCACTTAATGTTTCTTTTGATTACATTGTTGTTTTACAAGTACGGTTCTTATGGATCGGTAACACTCCACGGGTGATTAAAACGAAATATAGAAAAGTTGCATGGATGCAAAATGGTCCCCAAAATGAGCCTCTATCATATATTTATACCTATAGACCACTGGGATATACTCTTCCATAGTCTCCATCACTTCTCCCATGTTTCAACAGCAACTCCCCACTAATGAAAGTGGCCACATCATCCCTTGTTATGGGTTGGTACTAATCCATAGGCATGGTTCGATACCGATCCATAAAATATGCTTATGAATTATTTTGAACTCTTTATAATGAAGTAATTTTTTGTTTGCTTCTGTTTCTTATCTTGTTTGTAGTGCTTAGAGCTTTTCTCTTGGTCAAAATAATGGATCAATGGTGGAATGAAGTTGCTGGTTTTAGGTATCGAGGAAATTAATAGCAAATTGCATGGGATCGATGGTCTGAAGCTTGAAGAGGGTTATTGGCATCATGGTTGATGAGAATGGGAAGTTTGAGGCGAATTGGGCACCAATTTATGGATCGGTACTGATCCATCATTTAGTGATTTTTGACACTGGAATTTCTGAGATTGCTTTTTCTCCACCTAGTTATTCTAGTTGTGCTTGGTTTTTAGGCTCTTTAGTTATTTCTTTGGGCTTCCTGTCTTGATAACTTTCAAGCTTGGTCCATCAAGTTCACCTGGGTACTGCTTGGTCAAAAGGCTGGTAACACTTGAAGTCTAAAATTTAACTAAAATGATGTATAAATGTTATATATTGAATTAATTAAAGAACGAGCTTAAATAGTTAATCGAACAATTGATTTAATTGTAAATCAATTAGGGCCGAAGTTTTGAACCCTAAACATCAAGGTGGTCGACCATAGCATTGGAGAGGAGGGAGAGACTAATCTTTAGATCGGAAGAGAATGAAGCAAGGTACTTGTAATCAGTTGGCTATAAATAGTCATCTCATTCATTCTTTCTTTAAACTAAAAGAAACCATATCCCTAGCCTCCATTATTGAATATTGGTAATGCCTTAAAGACAGAGTTGCATCCCATTATGAAGAAGAAAGAATTATGGAACTCGGAGAAGGAAACGACTAGCAATTAAGTTATTGGCAATCGATTGGATCTCGGTAAATAAAATTCCATTTTAAAATATAATTCATAATTATATGTACACATAAACTCCCTCATATTATATTCAGCTATATAAACTAAAAAAAGTAAAATATTTTAAACAACTATATATATATATATATATATATATATATATATACGTATGTAAGTAGGTATGTATGTGTGTGTGTATGTATATAATACACAAAAACATATATATATATATATATATATATATATATCTGTGTGTATGTATGTATGTATAATTCGGGTTTGAAAAAACTTATTACGCATAATCTGGAATATGTATGTATGTACTAAATCAAAATAAATTATTTTAGCTTAAAATAAAAACTATTTTTTTTTCTTGCTATTAAAAAATATTCAGGCTATATATATATACATAAATTTGAATTATTAAATTACCACATATATATATATAGCACATATGTACATTTAAAAAGGTGAGTTAAATTTATTATGTTTTCAGTTTTGTTTATTGATATAAAAAATATTTCGATTAAGTCAAATATGTATTAAATATTTAATTAGCTAAATTGAATTATTCTGACTACGTAAAAAAACATATTTTGTTTGCTTGGTTTTTAAAAATTGTTCAGCTATATATATTTATGTATATATATATATATATTCGAATTATTAAATTACAAATATATGTTTATGTATATTGTATATGTAAGTTTGGAAAAATTATTGCTGTTGTTTTTATTTATTAAAATAAAAAACTATTTGGATTAGTAATATATAGTAAATATTTAGTTAGTCAAATTGTATTTTAAATATTTTGATTAAGTCAAACTGTACGGCAATGTAGATAAAATTATTTGCTCACGACATTCAAATGAAAAAACAATTTTATATTTTGAAAAAATCTAATTGATTTAAAATTAACAAATATAAGTATAAGTAAATAATAATTATATAAATGGATTACTTTGAATTTAATTTATACAAATATATAGGGCCAACAACTGCTGGATCTTCTTGTCCTTATATGAAAGGTGGAGATTAGGAGGAGATCTGATCGTTAAGATCTCTTATACCACCATTTGTGTCAACATGTTGTGTCCAAATAGAATTTCCCTATATGTTTGTGTATGTGTGTGTGTTAAGATACACACATAGGTACACACACGGATATATATACACACATACATACATACATACATATTCAAGAGAATTATATATGTGTATGAGTTATGGCACATGTTTCGCGCATACTACTATACGCACTTCGCGCGTGAATTGTTTTCAACAAATTATGTATATTTAACATATTCAAGAGAAAATTATTTGCATAAATATTTCACTATGTTTTTGCATTAAAATTATAGGTAGTTAGTTTGAGTTTTTTTATCTAAGTTGCAACATCTAAGTTTTTTGTAGTTTGAATTTTTAATTGTATTATTAACTAATCAAAGACTAATTTGTAAAGAAAGTCTATTTGTTAGATCATATTTTTAAGTTATATTAAGATTGGTAATATATGTAGATGGACGTTTTGAATTTGCAAAAGAAATTTAGTTGTTAGATCATATTCAAGTGATATTAAGATTTGTTAATATCCGTGGAAGAGTGTTTTTGATAGTTCACGTTGTAATAATAATAAGTGTGACACCAAAAATATTACAACTATTATTAAAAATTAATAAATTAAATTTAGTGATCGAAAAAATAAATATTATGTTTTATTTTATTAAATTAATGTAGATGTGTATGTGTATACACACATGAATGTGACATCATTTTTAACCTATGGCGTTAAACCTATTCATTAATCAAAAATCACAATGGTCAATTATGTGTATATCATCATCATGTTTACGTATTTAATGTAGTTATAATTTCTGCATTATGAATACAAACATATTATGAAAATAAAATATTAATTAAACTAAAATTAAATTGAAATAAAATACTAATTAAATTAAAATTAAACTGAAATAAAATATTGTGATTAAATTATAATAAACTAACATATAAGATTTAATACATAATCAATTAAAACTCAAACACTTTTATTAATTGGTACTTTAAATGATTTAGTATAAAATAATTATTCACGTAAATGCAAAGTACAATCGTGTGCAAATTAATAAAAAAGGTTATTTTTTGAAATTTCTTTTTCATCCCCACTGCCAATGCATTTGATCCAACAAATCACACACTCGCAACTCATAGTTTTTGACCAAAAATGATTGAAATAATTTATAAAAGTTACAAAATATTATTATTGAGAAATTAATATAATGATTATATTAATTAATTTACTATTATTGTTAATTATTATTTGAAGGCCTAAAATCAAATAATAAAATATATAATTATTATATATTCATATAGTTATTTTTGCACCACTATAATAAAATTTAAATATGTGTATGTGTTTATGTGTATGTATTATTTTGCTAACCAAACTTTTTTAAGTTGTTTTTAAATTAGGGAGAGTCAAATGATTGTCAGTATAAATTAATTAAATGAGTTTATTTAAAAAATGAGATAAGATCTCACTTATAATGGATCGTACATTGAATAGTGAATCTAAGATATCTTACATAGCACATTAGTGCTATAACTATACCAAGATGCCTCATTAAGAACACATATAAGTTTATTCACTCTCTCTCTAAAATAAATTACTTCTTCATGGTGGACTTTGCAACTCAACCATTAACGTTAGAGAAATATTCTTTCTAAGATGAAGCTGATGGTTCAAGATATATCACTAGACAAGATTATCAAAGAATTTATAAAATTATTTTACATAAAATAATTAAAACTACGATTCTAAAAGATTTTTTCTTTCATTTCCCCTTGTACATGTATAGGATGTACACACCTATCATCACCGTTTATGCTTCTGCTCCATAACTAAAAGATGACGAAGATGGTCATGAACTCGGCTTCAATTGGAGCTCAATCGGTAAAAAAAGCATGTTGATTGAGAAAAACTACGGCATCATCGATTGTGAATTCCATAATTAGGGTTTCCATAAAGGGAAACTAGACATGTCAATAAGGACACCATCGTACTCCTCTTGACTAGAGGAGCTCACCGGCAACGATGGTGTTGACTCTAGTGATTTCCAGCCGGAGATTTGTTCCATGGAAGATGCAGGTGGTGACGACTGTGGTTGATACGGTGGAGTAGGTAAACTTATTTCAAAGCCCCCATAAATTTTTAAATTGCACTTTGGACCCTGAATATTCAAACACTTATAACTTTCACATATGAACTTTGTTTTATGCACAACTTGTGTCACTAAGTAAATATTAAAATTCTATGCATATTGGAATAATTTGACATTAAATATTTAATATGAACCTTGTAACAACTTGAAATTTTTGATAATTAAAATAATTAATTAATAAGGTTTTGTGATTTAATGTTGGATGAAATAAAATTTATGATTTAATAAAAAGAATATAACTTGAATGAAAGGTAATAGTATTAACTTAAGGTAGTTGATAACTGTTTTGAATTTAATTCCAATTAATCGAGATGATTAAAAGTTATAATTAATTATAGATTGTAAGTTTATTGTAATAATGTGTGTATTAATTGATAATTGGAATAAAAGAGTAATTGATAATTTAAATGTTGATTAATTAATGAATAATGTGTAATATATTGCAATTGGATAGAATTAGTATAGTGTAAGTTGTTATAGCATTTATTTGTAAATAATAAACTTACGAATGTGATTAAATGTAGAAAAGGTGACAATTGTTATTTGTACCAATTTATTTAATCAATTATAATTAAATGAAATTAAATGTTACGTTAATATGAGTTAAGATGATAACTGTAAAATGTGATAATAAAATGTACAAACATTTCAATTATATTCATAAGGCGATAATTTATTTAATAAAAAGAGTGAAACTAACATAATGAACTTATTGGGACTTTAAATTATAATTAATGTGAAAATCGACAAAAAGTCAATACAAATGGAGGTTGCAATTAATATGTTAAAAGATGATAATTGTTGAATATTAATGCAATAAGATGTAAATAAATGTTAACTATGTCTATAGAGTAATGTTTGATCGAATAAAAAGATTGAAATCTAATTAAATTAATTTATTGGAATTAGATATAATTAATTGGAATTAAATGTAAATTAATATTATGGTTAATGTAAGAAAAGGCGTCTAGAAACCTATGTTATTAATTTCATAAGGTATTGGTTGATTTAATAGCAGCAGCGTAAATCAAAATAAAAGAACAAAAATGAACAAGTTTAGTAAAGGAGTAAACATACGTTTATTTATTTGAAACGTTTGGTAGCTAAAAGATTGATTGTAGAGATGAGAAACTATTATTTAGTAAGAAATGTATAATTGTTGTTTGTAGCCAATAGTTTATAAATATGTTTAAATTACTATTAGATAGGAAATAATTGTTCGACTTCTCACTACATTCATTTAGTCCATTTTGAAAATTAATCAACTAAAATTAATGTAATTGTGTTATAATATATGTATATTATGAAGTGAATATGCTTGTACATTGTTTTGTTTAGTCCCACATCGTGGGATAAGTTCAGTCCTTACCTCTGAAGCCCTTATATAAAGTAGGCCATGTAATGTAAATAGATATCTATTCTCTGAATGAATAAAATTGTTCTCTCTCTCCAATGGCTTCTATTTTCTTTATTCTATAACACGTTATCAGCACGATGTTTTATTCTTAAGATTTTCTTTATGCATTTGAGATCTATTTCTTTTCTCTTGGGATCTAATTTTATTTCATAGATCAAATTTCGTTTTGTAAACATTTGTTTTGATCTCATTTCTTTTTCCTGGATCTCATTTTGTATATCTTATAATGTTGATCTAATTATGTGAATCTAATATTATTTATTTGTATAGATCTAACTTTGTAGACTTCATTTTTCAGATCTCATTTGTAGAATTATTAAATTGATTTTATTTTTAGATGTTATTATGTTGATCTCAATATGATTTAATTTTTCTGATCTAATTCTATTATAGATCTAATTTTATAGATCTATAACATTTTATATTTTATATATTGTTGCTTTTCTTTTCGATCCACAGCCCTAATATGGTATAATGATTGATTTTAGATCTCATTGATCTTTCATTATTTTTAATTGATATTCTTTGTAATGAAGGATTTTATATTAAAAAAAAAAATCTACCAAATTAATGCTGATTATCAAATATCTACATGAAATGGTTTTGATATTTGTAGCGTGTATAATTATATGTATTATTGCTGATTTAATAATACAAAGAGGTTTGAGTTGCAGAAGAAGCAAGCAGATTAATTTCCAATGACTCCAGTAATGGATATCGAATCGATGGTACTTATATTTTTGACTTGTTCCATTTTTCATTCGTCGATGTATAAAACACGTTTCCCTTTAATGGAAACACGCACTTTTGCTCTTGCTATGAGATTTCCGGTTTCATTTACGCATTGAGTAAAACAAAGTTCCGTGATGTTCATATTTTCATTTAGAAATAATTTAGAATTTATATGATTATATCTGTTTTTTTTTTGAATTAACCATATTCAGATTGTCTAGTGATTTAACATGAAAAAGAACATCTTTACCTATGGAACTCCCTGAAGGAGCGTTATGACCACCAAAATATGGTCACACTTTTAAACACTAGACATGAGTGGTTGAACTTGAAGTTTTAAGTCTTTAAATCTACTAGGAAATACAATTCCTCTATATTAAAATTACTTCTAAACTAAAATTATGTGAAAGGATTGTCTAGTGATGCTAACCTGAAGTTAGATCATTTCTTCGACGATGAAGGAAACTTCATTAATGATGAAAATCTAAGTACGGTAATAAATGATATGGTCGAATTGATCAATAATAGCAGCCTGAAGTCTGCTATGTGGATTTTATTTTATTTTAGTTCGGTAAATCAGTTTAAAGTTGGTAAAACCCAAGTTTTGGTAATCTTTGGGTGTGTTTGCCAAACTATATATTTGAAGAAGTACATTTTAATATTCTCCAGAAGAGATAATCCATATGACATACTCTTGAAGAGCTGTATTATGATTTTTATATTTCAAAATCCAAACATCCTAGAAGAGATGTTGTAGAATTATGTCAATTATGTAGAAAAAGATATTGATTATTGATGACATCCAAAAAAAAAAACAATGCATATAAAGTATCTTTAGAAGTGATATGTACCACTCTAGAAGCGTTGTTTATGAAATATCCCCAGAAGTGATATTATATCATCGTATAGCACTATAAAAGAATTGCCTATAAAATATTGTCAAATGTGATAATAAATTATCCAAAATTCAATCGTCTATTGTCATGGACCCGTAGCTCCATTAGACAAATAGTGATATGTAACCTTTTACTTTTCAGAACTTACGATGAATCAAATATTATATGCATAACTATTCTTGAAGAAATATCTTTAGATATGCTCCTGAAGAGATAATCTATATGTCATATCATAATTTTCACTAAAGCTATATAAATACGGTCTTGAACAAATCGGTATGTGCAACCATTATAATTTCTTATTTTTATAACACTTCAAAGGTCCAGAAGATACTCTTATTTATGTTGTAAATGTATCTATTTTACTGAACTCTCTAGAGGAGATGTTTATATATAATTATAATTATATATATATATATATATATATATATCTAGAAGAGAAAGTTCACTCCAGAAGTGGTGATACTAATATATCTCTAGAAGAGATTTATAAATTTGAAAATGATAACATATCTCTAGAAGAGGTTTATTCATATATTTGGTAATTTTATTAAACCAAATAAGTGTGCATAAATTTGATTATAATGGATCCTAATTTAGCTTAGATTATATCCTAAAATTTTGAGAGCTAAGAGGAAATCTGTATCTGTAACATTCCAAGTATCCAGAAGATACTATTATTATTTTTGCTGTAATTTTTTTTTTTACAGAACTCTCAATAAAGATGTGTAGAAATGTCTATACGCAATTAAAATTATTCCTTGATAAGTAATCATAATTAGGTTCAAAACTGATATTTAAGATATAATTGAGGAATAAACTTAACAATTTGAAGTCGTGTGTATATTTTATTCGAACCAGAAGTTCGATATGGTTTCAAACCAAATGTTTTGAAAATTATCATGCTGTTTTGACAGGTTTACATTGACATTGATTTATAAATAGAAATTAATAGTTTGGATCCTTGTAATAGTTTGTTCTAAAAATCACTAATTCAAATGAGGAAGAATATGAAAATTTTATAATATATGTGTGATACGTGGACGCACGTATACATCCATATATGTAAATATTTAGCTAACAACCTGAAGTTTGTTATAAGCTCATCTTATAGATTATGCATAGACATTATTTAGTGATTTAAAATTCAATCAACATAAATGTTGAATGACCTGAAGTCATGTATGTATTCAAATGATCTACACAATAAGTAAATTCCTCCAATTGCTTAGATCAATGAACGAGAACAAACTCTAATAATAAATATCAATTGAATGCATCTTATAAAAGAATTATCCTCCTATTATTAATATGTATGATGTATTTGCTAGTAGCAATATCATAATGGATCAAAATGAGAGTCCAAAAATGATTATTATTTAATGTGACAATGTTTGTCAACATTGAGGGGGAGGATAAAGGGATACAAGTTCATTTTGATCATCAGGGTTAAATATTTATTAAAATATACAACGATGCAAAATATTATCAATATTATCCCTAGTAAACTTTCTCCAATATAGGTTTGAATCCCTGAAGGATCAAAATTTGTAAACCACATCTGAAATATGGTTCAAAAGTCAGTTCAAAATATTTTTGGAGTTAGTAATAAAGATGCCAAATAAATGAGGTGGGTGTTCTTGAAGAAACACTTAAGGATGCTCTGAAAGAGATCCATGACATGATTCTCAAATAACCCTAGAAGTGGGTTAGGTACCTAAAACATAATTAAAGAGATCTCAATAAATCATGTCTAGAACTGACAAGAAATAATCATCGATGATAAATTTGCAAATAATAAAGCGCTTATATTTATAAATAGATTAAGAATCTTGAATTAGGGGAAAACATGACTGGCCATCATGAATCCTTTAATAGTAGAGAAACATGGACATGTAGTCCGCAAAGTACCGAATGTACTTGAAATGCTTAATATACCCTGAAGGTATGAATATGGTTTAAATCATATTAAATAATGAAAGTATATAAATTCCTGAAGAATATAAATAACTTTCATTGTTATCAAGCATGCAAAGAACAAGGAGAGTAGATTTCAACCTACTTTTAAGTATTGTTGTAATGAAAATCTTGATATAATTCATGATGAGTAGATTACTTCCTATTTTTAAGTATCGTTGTAATGAAACTCTTAATATCCATTGAAGTGATAGTTGCGATATGCAAATACTTATTAAAGTATACAAATTTCCGAAGAATATATATAACTTTTGTAGCATGAAGTATAGATTACAAATTTCTTCTAAGTATTGTTGTAATGAAAATCTTGATACATCAAGATGAGTAGATTACTTCCTGCTTTCTAGTAATGTTGTAATGAAATTTGTAATATTCATGAAAGATGTATAGTTGCAATGCGCAAAACTAATTTGAAGCATAAAAATGAAAGCACATGAAGTGTTTTTCATAAAAGTAGCATACAAATGCATAAAATGCAAACCATATTTGGAAGAAACAATCTTAGAAAATTTGATTGTATCAAAGAAAACTATTAATAAATTGTATTATGAATGAGATACATATTTATGGATCCAGAAGTATCTATAACCAATTTAAGTTTTCGAAAGACGAATATGAATTCAGAGGAAAAAATTAAAATCAGGGGGAGAATTCATAAGTATTTTATAATGCACTCTTTTTCCTTAACTAAGATTTTTCCCACTGGGTTTTTATTAGTAAGGTTTTAACGAGGCATTATCTTGATCCATAAGTATCAACTCCCTGTAACATTTGAGATAAGCTATAATGTACTCTTTTTCCTTATTTAAGATTTTTCCCACTGGGTTTTTCTTATTAAGGTTTTAATGAGGCATTATCTTGATCTAGAAGAATCAAACGTCTTTTCAAGAAATAACATCTCAAATATGTTATTTAAGTTAAATTATATTTTTATCCTTGACTAAGGTTTTTCCCATCAGGTTTTCCTTTGTAAGGTTTTTACTGACGTATTAAATTGATCTAGAAGTATCAAACTCTATCTGATGCAATAAATTATTGAAATATGACATACTATATTGTACTCTTTTTCCTTCATTAAGATTTTTCCCATAGGGTTTTACTTAGTAAGGTTTTAATGAGGCATTAGTTTGATCCAGAAGTATCAAGCTTTATTTAAAGAAATAAGAAAATAAAATATGTCATTGTACTCTTTTTCCTTCACTAAGATTTTTCCCATTGGGTTTTTCTTAGTAAGATTTTAATGAGGCATTATTTTGATCCTGAAGTATCAAACTTTTATAACGGATATCATATTTTTAGTATGATATTTATGATTTCACAAGTTGCACTCTTTTCCTCGTTCAAGATTTTTTCCCACTGGGTTTTTCTAATAGAGGTTTTTAATAAGGCAACAGACAATATCTATATCGAGTGAATCGATAAATGCAAGCAAGATAATAATGAGGGGGAGCAATCATCATACACGTTTTGAAACGGAAATTTTCAAATTATCCGAGCATTCAAGATTTTGAAGACGCATATTCAAGGGGGAGTGTTATAATATATGTATATTATGAAGTGAATATGCTTGTACATTGTTTTGTTTAGTCCCACATCGTGGGATAAGTTCAGTCCTTACCTCTGAAGCCCTTATATAAAGTAGGCCATGTAATGTAAATAGATATCTATTCTCTGAATGAATAAAATTGTTCTCTCTCTCCAATGGCTTCTATTTTCTTTATTCTATAACAAATTGAAAATTTTCAATTTATAGGAGAGAGAATACTAAATTGTAAATTAATAGTTGTAGCTAAAAATAGCTTATGCTTTGTGAAAATATAAGGAAAGTTTGATTTAATGAAAAGAACATTTACATCAAATAAAATGAAGGTTTCATTTGAGTTTTAGCTTATAGATTGATTACAAGAATAGGAAAATAATCTATTTCAGTAAGTTATTTATTACTCTTGTGTATAAACAACAAATTTATAAACGTGTTTAAATAAACAACTGTTCTATTTTTTATCCATTTTAGTTGTCTGTTCTAAAATTTAACGTTGTAAGTAATTGCAATTAATGTAATTCAAATATTTAAATTAAAAGGAAAGAAAACGCTGATTGCAATTAATAGATTTAATAAAAGAAACACACATTTTGTGTTAAACAAAAGGGTGTTTTAATGGAAATAAAAGATCATTTTGGGAAAACCAAAATGAACGTTCAATTTTAAGGTAAGTATAAAAAATTTGTTATATGTAGATAAAAACCTAAACATGTACAAATTTGGATATTATTTGAGTTAATGCAATTAATTTGGTTACATTTCAAAAAAATTGAATTTTAAATGGTTGTGCGATGTACATGGTCTGTTCATTTCTTTTGTTATTAATTGTTGCATTAACGTTTTAAAATAGCTACCTTATTATTAATACTTGATCCATTCATTTCTCCTTCTATTTAATACCTGAGCCTAGACTATTAGGTTGTATTTGATTCCTGTCGCCTCATTTTCATGTATACAAAATTTGACTTTCCTTGGGTTTGCAAACTTTTCCATTCCTACGTATATTTCTTTTGCATTATTAATTCTTGAAGCTTTCAAAATAAAAAGTGACATTTGTTTTTATCCCTCTACCTTCCTTTCCTAATTATAAACAACCTGCAGATTATTTCTCCATTTGCGTTTTGTTTCTCCTAACACCACAAATTCAAAAGCTCTTATTCTTGCAAATCCAAAAGCTTTCTTTTATGAAACATGATTTTTTTCAATTTTTGTACACATCCAGTCATCATCTTAGTTGTTTTTTAATGTTTTCCATAAGGCTCATCTTGAGAAAAATGTAAGTATTAAATTTTTTTTATTTATTATTATTATTTATGCGTGCTAATTTTTATTTTAATGATATTTCTTATATCATGAATATCTTTTGCATATAAACTTTGATTCACACGTGATTTCTTCTTTTGGATTCATATTTAAATTCTGGACAACATGAAATTGATTTAGTTGAATTTGGAGACCGTTGAGTTTCTGTGCCTCTATTTAGATTTTTAGGGGCTAAAATCAAAGGTGAGTGTTTTAATTAGCTCACCACTACTAAATTATCTTATATTAGTTAATTTAAATTTATGACGTGATTAAAAATTAATTGATTGATGTTTGGTATGTTTAAATTGTCATTCTAGTTAAACTTGACTTTTATTGCATTTAATCGTCATTTAATATATTATGAATTTAACTGTCAATTGAATACCTGCTAATGATAATCAGTTATCTA
The DNA here is from genome assembly GCA_030765085.1 of Allium cepa. Lineage (NCBI taxonomy): Eukaryota > Viridiplantae > Streptophyta > Magnoliopsida > Asparagales > Amaryllidaceae > Allium > Allium cepa. The sequence continues at coordinate 978,966,772 of CM060931.1, forward strand.
TTAATTTTTATTGGTTGATTTGGATGGTGATTGTGATGTATGTTTGATTTGTTGATATTGGATGACTAGATGTTATATTTTATATTGTTATAACACTGCAAGTTCCCTATGGGTTGAAATGATACATACCCGAATGATCTATAGATTAGGAAAAAATCGTTACGGGTTGAAATGATAGAACCAAGCGATTTTACGGATTTATTTAATTTGGGATTACGGTTTGAAATGATATATAACCATAAAATATTAAATTGCGGATCGAAATGATAAATACCCATATTACATGATCATAGCCTAGAAAATTATATACAGACACCGGATTTGTTAAATTAAAAGATTTTAAATCTTTAACCTTGAACCAAGTTAAATGGTGTTTGAAATAGAATTTGATTTATATAAACTGAATTGTTTTAAGTAATTCTTTAAAGGATTTACATTGAAATTCTAAAGTTGATTTCGAAGTATAAATGAAATTATCAAAATTTATGTATTGAAACATACTTTTGAATCTATTGGAATTGGAATAGCTAAAATTGCTATTTCAAGACGTAAAACTGAGTTTGATTGAAATTTTGGATATGGTCCAGATTGGTTGAAATGGAAGAATTGGTTAAATTTGATGTTAATTTCTAATTTATTTCTTAATATAATCTGCAAATGTTCTTTAGAATTCTAAATTATTAAGGTTTTCAACTTTTAAACTAAATTTATCTATTCAAATTATTTTAAACCATTTTAAATCTATTTAAAGTAATTTAATTTATTTTAATCTATTTTATATCTATTTAAAGTATTTTAATCCATATAATAACTACTTAAAGTATTATAATTTATTTTAATCTGTTTTAAATCTATTTAAAGTATTTTAATCTATTTTAAATCTATTTTAACCAATTTTAATCTATTTTTAAAGTATTTTAACCTATTTTAATCTATTTAATATATTTTAAAACTATTTAATCTATTTTAAATCTATTAAAGCTATTTTAACATATTTAAACAATATTAATCCATTTTAACCTATTTTAAACTATATTAATCAGTTTAAATCTATTTTAAACTATCTTTAACTATTTTTAAAACTAATTTAAACTATCTAAACAACTTTCTGAATTTCAGGATTGCAAAGTAGAAGTTTATATTTTAAATCCTTGATTTTTAAGTAGAATACGACTAAATGATGTAATAACCTAAGTTAGGATTTAATAACATATTTTAAGTAAATACCATGATTTGAAATGAGGGTTTAACCTATTTTGAAACTATGATTTCGAAAGTGAAAATGATTTTAAAAGCGATATGGTTTTGAGAATATGACATTTTGATATTGATTGTGAATTGACTTTTGAAATGTAAAAGAACCATCCGCTGTGAAATAAGTGTTTGGTTGTTAAAGAGACCGGGATTGGATATTGTCATACTCTTTGCCAATATCGAAATCACTTTAACAACTGTGTACGTAGTGGAGATTCCAGAAATGAAGTAGGATGGTTTGGCGAACGATTTTGTATGAGGTATTTACGTGACCTTGAATCCATAAGTCAGCTTATATGTGACTAAAAAAGGAGCTACGCCGGGCCAAGTGAGGTCGCACCTCCGATCGGACACATTTTTTAGATACCATATTATGACTTTGTGATGATTTGGTGGCCACCCCTTGATTTTGATTATGGGAGTGTGTTTCAGGTGGGCAGTAGTAGCTGTTGTGCGTTATCCCTAGTCCGGATCCGCAATTGGTATAACTACTCTAGCATTGCCTCGACTGCCGTGTTCACATGCTCTATCATGCCTCCTATGAGTTTGGTTTGTACCATACCTATGGAGTGCCTTTTGATAGCCCTCTAGTTTACGGAGGAATTATGGTACTTTATAGACTATGGGAATATATAAAAATGTGTTAAAGGGGATATGGGTAATGCCTTAATGCTATTTTAATACTTTACTTTACTGTAGACACTATTATAGCGTATTGTACTACATAGTAGATAGTTTAACGGACCCTTAGGAGGTGGTAATCCCGAATATCTCTTAAGTTATTGCACTCACGTTAGACACTGGATAGGACATGTCAAACCCCGTAAATATCTCTGACATCTCTACACCCATATTTACTTATTATTGATTAAACTTACGTAAAATCTTTCAGTTTTGACTCGAGTGATTTATCTTTTTAATTCATTGTTTTTAGTTTATCGAAGACTGTTTTCTAGAAGATGAAGGCAAAGATTTATACTATTATTATTTATTATATTTATTCCACTACATCATGTTGTTCCGCTGCATTTATTTATCATTTATTCTTTTTTATGTAACTCCAATTTGTATATAAAAGGAATAATCAAAGTTATTTGTAAACAGCTTCATAAACTTTTTATTTGATTATATATTTTCTTATTCCGCTGCGAGATTCTATATTTGTTTCTTTTTTCCTCTTCTTTTTCTTATTTACCTCATAACAATCTGTCCTTTTGGTGGTTTGAGTCTGATAGGTGTGGTTTATCGTCGATTTAAACCGCCCAAAAAGGCAGGTCGTTACAAACCTTACATGAAAAGTTAGACATTAGAATATTAATTTGTTATATAAATGTTTATATATTGACCTTTTTTATATATTGATATACTAGAATATAATTTGCTTCATTTGACTATTCAACTTTTGAATCCAAATGAACTATCATTTATCCACATGTTAAAACCTTTTATACATGTATGCACTTATAAGTATATGTATACGCACATACATACACACATACTTAAATAATGATATGGATTTATATATAAACACTTATATATATTTGCATTTTTCATATATGTTGACACATACACTCTCCTTTATGTTAGACACTATTATAATATACGTAAATGCACATCCCTTGTTAGTCGTTGAATATTGGATACTCATGATATGTTAATATTAGTTAAATTAACATTATTGTTATAATCAAATTAAGTTAAATTGAATAAAACGAATTTTAGTTAAAGTGAAACTGAAACTCTCTTTTTTGAACTTAAAATATTAAATACGATTTAATGTCAACCAGTGTTATTCATAATAATACTGCAAATGATCTAGTGCATAATAACTTAAAAGAGAATTCTTTGAAATTTGCCCCTTTTTACCCCCAATGCACCTGATCCAATAACATACACATGCCTAACTACTGCCGTTTGTTTAACAAAAGGACCTAGGATAAGTAACTTGAGGCCAAACACATTTTGCTGCAAAGTAGCACAAGGTCTATCATCTTTGCTACTTAGATAGAACGTCTTCTATCTCCGAGTCAGTGCCAACTAGCACGCACAATTGAGATAACAACGCCCCATTCGACAAATGGTCTATGAATATCAATTCCTAAAGTTGTAGCTAAGGGATACAAGCTTATTTTGTATATGCATTATGGTACGGAATCGTATATGGCAATACCCTGGGCGCCACATCTCAATACTGTGATATCCCGAAAATTGGGCAATATAAATTTAATAATCTGTGTTATAAATTTAATTGGATTTGATAATTTTAATAACAAATTTGGAATTTGATTTAATAATCGTGTTTTAATAAATATTTAAATTGAAAGATTTTATCTTTTTAAATAAATAAAGTGTTTTCTGTTTATAATATATATATTTGTATATATTGTAAATTGATAAACTTTGATTTTGAATTTAGTAAATGAAATAATTTTCTAGCTCTAATTTATATTTGATAAATTGGAAATTTGATTTAAATTTGACATTTAACTTTTCAACACAATTCAATAAATAATGTTATGGTTTATACTATGATAAATCTTATTTGTTTTGAAATTTTATTTAACTTAAAAAAATATGAATTTAAAATAGATAAATATGGAAGCTAAGTTTTATTTTATATTACTTGAAATTTATATATAAGAATTTACAATACAAATTACAAATGATCTTAATTTGTTTATAATCTCTTTTATAAATTATTTAATATTGTTTAATTTGTTATTTTTAAATAAAAATTATAATACTTAAATTCTTTTGAACATAAATAGATTTGTAGTAATAGGATTTGTTACTTTTAATTTTTACAAGAGTTATATATGCATTTATACATATATAACTTGATTATTAAAATTTGATTTGATAAATTAATTTAAAATTTGGATTTAATGTTTTGAAATTAATAGCATAAATACTTCAATATTTTTGAATATGCAATATTTTTAATTAGTTTTTTTTATTTCTTTTTAATTTAAAAAGAGATAAATTCATTTATATATTACTTAAGAAATAAAATAGATTTAAAAGCTTATAAACAATTTAAAATTTAAATTTAAATACTTAATTACATATGTAAGTTTATTACCATCTTAAAGGACATGTGTTAGTCATAGAATAAACTAAGGTGACAAATGTTAAAATTTGAACAAGTGTCTTATTTAATTTTTTCTTTTTCCTTTATTTTAATTAAATCAAAAATTTTGTTTATATAAACATTTCTTCTTAACCTCATTCTCTTTTTCCTATTCTTCTCCAAAAAGTTTAAGTAATCTTCAACCATGAAATCTGCAAATTTCCTCTTCAAAACAGAAAACTCTGTTCAAGCAAAATCTGCAAATTTCCCTCTCAAACAAATCTGAAAACCCATGTTTCCTCTAATCAAAATAAACCAAAAACTATCTGAATCATATTCATAAATCTAAAATCAAAACAGGATCCTGTTCAAACAAATTCTACAAAATTTGTAATTCCCCTCAGAAATCAACTCTGCAATTTAAAACCTGTAGCCCTTCAAATACGTTAACCTGAAAAGCAAAAATTGCAACGTCATCCGAAAGACCTGCAGTCCCCCTCCTTTTCTGGTTTGAAACATCATCAACCTGAAATCAATTTGCAATATTCAAAAGAATGCAAAGCTCACTTCCAAGACCTACATGCAATAGCAGTTACATCCAAAATCCTGCATTTTTATTCTGGGAAGCATGCAAATGAAACCTGGAAACAAACATGCAACTGTAAATCTGGAAAACAAAGTACTACCATCATTTCAAGTTTGAAAAGCAATCTGAAGTTCAAGTCATAAGAAAAAAAATTGAAAGTAAAATCTGAAGCTGTCAAACATGTGCTCTGCTCCTATACCAAGTGAGTAACATTTTATTCTAAAGTTAATTTAAGAAAATATAATTGTTGATTGTTTTTTTTCTAGGTTAAACATGATTTGTGAAATTTTAAGTATGACTAAATCTCTTGTATAAATATGGTTGAATACATGTTTACTATTGCCTGTTCTAGCCTACCAAGCTTAAAACACTGGTCAAAATCATAATCTTATATTCAAATCTCTGTTATAGCTTAAGATTTAAACAGGTATTGTATGAGCATAAGTTAAAGATTAAATTTTTATTAAACATAAAAATAAACGAAACTGTATTGTCATTGAAAAACACTAAGCAACAGAGCAATCTGTTGAAAATAAGAATCTAATCATTTAAACTCTTTGATTTAAGATTATAAATAGGTTACATGATCAAAAACTTGAATTTTAAAATTAAAATTAGAATTGTTAGTTTGTTTTTGATTAAGTAATTCTGGTTTAACCAAAAACCATGATTTGGGTTGAGTCTGTCAATCAGAAAGATTGGATGGCCAGTATCTTTTCTAGTGATGGTTTATGGATCGAAGTTGCTGAGAAAAATACTGAATGATGGATTAAAGCATGGGGGTAGTGGAAATTTGGGATTGAATTGATAAGCCCTAGTTTTCAATATTGATCAATGAATTGATCACTGCGACATGAATGAGTGATCGAGTCCTTCCTAATTCGAACTGGAGAGAGATGGGATGTGGAAGTAGATGTGGCCGGAGGTGTTGACTCTCTGATGATCAGAATTTGGAGATTGAGGCGTGGCAGTTCGACCCATTTTATTCCAGATTCGAGCACGATGCTCGGATTTTGATGTGAGGTTTCTACAGTTGGATTGAAGGTGGATTTGAAGTGTGGTGATGATCGATGACTTGCTCGTGGGGCCGCGAGAGGCCGGAGGTGGCGAGGGGTTGGTGCAGGTGCACGAATTTATGGTGTGCATACTGTGTTGTGGGGGAAGAAGGCATTCGAGTCGTGTTCGAGTGGAACTGGGTTTTTGCTCGAAGAAATGGGGATTGGGACTCGAAGTAATTGAGATGAGGTTTCGGGTATTTAATTTTGTTACAGGGTTTGGGTAAACCTGTCAGCACAGGTTTTGTATAAACCTGATTTTTTTTATTTGGGTTTTAATTGATTTTAAGATGGATGTGTTACTCGAGTTATTTTAGTTTTAGCTCGGGTTGGTTTGTTAAAGTTTGAAAACTTGTCTTGTTTTCAAAATTTAAAACTAAATTTAAAAGTGGAAGCAAGAATTAAAGTAAGTTTTAAATCTAACTTAAATTATGGATTCAAGTTAAATTGAATCACAAGTTGGAAATGATCAAGTATTTAAATTCAAAATTTGCTTTAAAATAACTTTAAAGGAGTTTATTGTTTTAAAATATTTTTAAAGAATTTGAATTTAATTTTGAAATTTGAAATATGAAGAAATGTTTAAACAAAGTTTAAATTTGATTCATATTTGGATTTGAATCTTTGTTTAAAAATAAATTTAAGTTTTATAAATTTAAGTGTTTAAACCAAATTTGAATGATAACGTAAAAATTTAAATGGTTTTAATTTAAAAAGAAATGTGTTTTAACTTTTGTAAAATTTCTTTTATAATAAAAGTGTTATTTAGAAAATTAAAGGTTTTAGATTGAATTTAAACTTGTTAAGTTAAATAATAATTTAATGTTTTGTATTTCATTTAATTTTTAGGATAATTAAATGAAAAATTAATTTATTTAAGAAAATAAATAAAATAATAATTAAGGGTTTAATCATAAAGGTTTAAGATTAATTAATTTTAGAGTAATTAACTTGTAATTAAGAATAATTAATTAAATAAGATTAGTTTTTAGTTAATAACTAATTTATCAGGTAATAATAGATTAATTAAGTTTTAATCAACACTTAATTATTTAATTAATTTGGGATTAATTAATTAATGGATTAATTAATGATTAATTAATTTGTAATGATTAGAATTAGTTAATTATTTTGAAAAATATTAATGAATTATTTAATAGTTAATGAAGGTCATTAACTAAGAATTATTTAATAATTAATTAATGTGATTAATTTTAATTATTAATTAGATTAATTAATTTAAAGATAATTAATTTGTGTAAGTTGTTAAGTATAATTACTTATGGAAGTAAGTAAGGAATTAATTACTTATTGTAATTAATTGAGTTAATTTGATTAGTTTAAGTTAATTAATTCAGTTTAATTAATTTAAAATTAATCATTTGATGATTTGTGAAGGATAATTACTTAATGTAATTTAATGAAGAGGAATTACTTTGAGAAGCAATTAATGGGTAATTACTATATGTAATTAATTGGAAGTGATTTGATAATGAAGTTATTTGATTATAATTACTTTGTGAATTAATCAAAGGATTAATTAGAGATAATTAATTAATGAGTAATTAATTTATTTGGTAAAGTAATTAAGGGTAGTTGATTACTGAATGGAGTTAATCAAGGGTGATTAACAGTTATGATTTAAGTAAAGATTAATTACTTGATGTAATTAATTTAATTTGAAAATGTAATTAGAAGATCATTAATTATTATAATTAATGATGTAATTAAGAATGGATTTAATTGGAAATAATTAATAAATGTAAGGGATTAATTAATGTAATTAATTAAGAATTAGGTAATTAATTAAGGATTAATGTAATTACTTATAGTTAATTAATTAATGAAGTAATTAAAGGTTAATTACTGTATTTGGTTGAGTATTAATGGATAATTACTTGAATTTGATTAAAGGTTAATTAATCAGGAATGATTAATTAAAATAAAAATTGGTGGATGATTAATTAATTGGTAATTAATTAATAATGATGTAAGTAAGTTGGGTGATGATAAAGTAACTAATTTAATTTACTTTAACTTAATAGAATGATGTAATTAATTTAATTCATTTTAAATTAATTATAATAGGTGTGGTTAATCATTGCTTATGTAGATGGATGATGTTGTTTACTTTGGATGGTTCGATCTCAGATATGAGATAGATAATGTTGAGTGATTTGAATGCATAGGTTGCATTGTGATGTTGATATAGATTATCTTTTTGGATAATGATAATATGGTTTTATCTGGTATGATGATAATGTTGATTATATGTTGTGAATCTGTGATTTATCTATTTGTATATATAGATAATTGAATTGTTTTAAACTTTTAAAACAACTTGGCCTTAAAAGACACGCTTTGGATTTCGATGAGACCGGGATCGGGTTTCCATATTTGGATATCCGAAAACCACATCGATCCAAATTAACGTTAGGTCGTGAATCCGAGTGGAGCAAGTGAAGACTTGAGGTGTAGGAACTATACGTCAGTATAACTCTGTGGGTGATTCCGTAATGAGTTTGACGAAATAGTACTTATAGATTCGAGATGGTGATTTAGAGTGCAAGGGTTATCGTCGTTAACTCTGAGGGTGATTCCAAAATGAGTGTAACGAGATAATGCCTTCGGTTTCGTTCGAACCCGGAACGAACTTGTATGGATCGAATGCTTTCAGAACATCGTCAGGTGGACGATGAGCATTCTAAGAGATGTGTTCTCTAAAGGTCATCGTAGCCTCAAGCCTCATAAACCGGGAATGGCTAAAACAGGGGAGGTGCAGCAAGGCTTCGTGGGTAGCTCCCACTTGTGAGCAAGATTTACCCCTGTCTAGAGGTCCCTTTTTATTTCGGCTGTGTGGGCAGTTGGATGTACACCAACTGCGGGGTTGTCTTGTTCGGAACTATTCAGTAAGGAATGGGTCCGGCTTTGTGTTGCAGGGGAGCGGGCGTACTCCTCAGTACGTTGATCTAGGCTACGTACTGTGACGGGTGGTACCCCAGTAGCCCTGCCATTGTATGGAATCCATAATCTAATAAGTGCCAACGGTTTTGATTGTATTACCCACTTTTGTGGCTAGTAGCTGGAATTTAATCATGTAACAATTTCGGCTATTTCTTATTTACTTGAAAATCCTAGACCCTATTATAATATCACTGGATTTCCTATCAAATGTTTTGGTTAGCGTAAGGTAAAAACTTTTCCATGTTTATGTGTGGGAAGTCTTACGTGATACCTTTCTTTTCAAAATTAAGAAACTTTAACCTGTTACTCACACCAGACCCATGTCTGACCCAGAGTTTATCTTCTGTTTTCTTAAACTCTTGGGTACTCAAATTTTTACGAGTAGCCAAGGGATTCAGGTTAGCTTTGACGAATATTGGAGGAGCAATGGAGCAGGAGGCTTCTGCGTTGTAGATATATAAAGTTCCGCTGTGTATTCTCTGTATTGTTATCTCTTGTTTTGCTGAGTTGTATTGAGTTGTATAACTAGACAGGTGTTTATAACTGCCTAGTATGTGATGAAATTTCTGTATAACTCTGATAGTGTTGAATACTATGTACTATTTATGTTATTAATATAATTTATTCGTTCCGCTGTTGAGATTCTGATGTTATGTTCTTCTTTCTTCTCTTTCTTCTCTATTCTCTATCCCTTTCTTTCTTCTTGATGATACGACTTTTCTGTGGAGAAAAAGTCGGGTCGTCACAGTTGGTATCAGAGCATTAGGTTGAGTGAATACCTAGGCTCTGGAGTGGTGTCTATCTTGAGAGAGCGTATTTGTAGTTTTATTATATATATTTATATAATTACTTCTACCTAATTGTAGGGTTACCTGTTCGGGTTTTCCAATATAGGCTATAAAGATAGATAAAGTAGTGGGTGTGTAACACAACTACTACTTTTGGTTAGAGTTTGAGTGTTGAAGTTGAAAGTGTATCTGTCGAGACTGTAGATCGAATACCGTCTCAAGTGAGTTTTGCTTGGAGTAAGGATTTCATGAATCTCTGAAGACAACCTGTAAAGGTTCGGAGTCTATCTTTGTGTTGGATGAGTAGAGTTTGGATCTGTCGGTTGGGCAGAAGGAAATAATGGTATCTTGATATCTCAGGGAGTAGTAGCTGCGTGATGAGACGCAGTGACTATGGATGTTCCCGAAGATGATTTCTTTGAAACAAGTTAAGGAGGTAAGTCTGCTTCAGTGTTGTGGCTGTATTCAGCAGGATGTTTCTGTCCGGTTTGAGGCCCGAGTTTCTCGAAGAGTTTTGGATTAGGAAGTCTTTGGCGTCGGTGTCAGCAATGCAGCTCGAAGTATTCTGTGTGCTAGCAGGAAGATTTTCTGGTTAGCAGTTTCTGAAGATAGAATTCATAAGTAGCAGAGTGGATTCCATTTCTTCGATGGATTGGCTAGATGTTCTGATTGGTAAGGAGAGAGCAGTTTTCTTTGGATATTAGGCTGGGTTGATCGCAAAAGTGACTTGCGATAGTTTGAAGTGCTTTCTTGAGTTATGAGAAGATTGTCCCTACCTGGAGGCTGAGTTTTCTTATCAACTGGATTCAGGAGTGCTACTGGTGGTTTGGATTAGTAGAAGGATCGGGTGGGACATCTGAGTTTTCTTTTATGGATCTGCTGAACCATATTTCTGTGATGTGTTATCCAGTTTGTGCTCGAGTTTTTCTTCTGTTTCAGATCAGAGTTATGCAGCGGAAGCAATTTGGGAATGCTTGTGTTTTATCTTTTCCGGATAAGAGAAGAAAGTTAGTCTTCTGATATTTGTGGAGTAGAGTTGGTGTTCTTGGTTTGGATTTGATCTTGAGGAGATCATTTTGTTGGATTGTTTTGGTCCAGTTTGTTTCTAGAGACATCAGCGAAGGGTGAGCTGATCAGGAGAGTTGAAGGTAGCCCAAGATCGTCAGGAGTTTTTTGTGGATAATAGACGAAGGAATTTGGATTTCGGAGTCGGAGATTTGATCTTGAATAAGTTTTCTCCGATCTAAAGACCTATAAGATTGAGTAAGACTGGGTAAGTCAGCTCCGAGATGTTTTGGATCTTTTCTATGTTTCGAGGATTGATGTTTGATTTTCGATGTTGAACTGCCAGGTTGGATAACTGGGTTTCGATGTGTTTCACGTATCTCTGAGAGAGTACGTGTATGGTTTATCCCTGGTTGTGGAACCAGCAGTTCAAGAGGATGTGATTGTTGATTCAGACTCGTCTGTAGTCTGATATCCTGTTTAGTTTTATAGATCTAGTTGGATAGGAGCTCTATAGCTTAATAGAATTGATTGTTTAGATTCTATAGGGCGAGTATCCCGATATTTACCGGGGAAACTCGTGGAAATTTTCTCCAGAATTTTTCTGGATAATTAAATTTGTTTTGATTAGATGAAGTGGTTGCTATGGTTGTTAGCATATGTTTGATATATGATTGTGAATTAAAATAAAATCTTAAGATAGATTATTAAATTACCTTTGTTTTAAATTTCGGGGACGAAATTCTTTTAAGGGGGAAGGAATGTGATATCTCGGAAATTGGGCAAAATAAATTTAATAATCTGTGTTATAAATTTAATTGGATTTGATAATTTTAATAACAAATTTGGAATTTGATTTAATAATCATGTTTTAATAAATATTTAAATTGAAAGATTTTATCTTTTTAAATAAATAAATTGTTTTCTGTTTATAATATATATATTTGCATATATTGTAAGTTGATAAACTCTGACTTTGAATTTAGTAAATGAATTGATTTTCTAGCTCTAATTTATATTTGATAAATTGGAAATTTGATTTAAATTTGACATTTAACTTTTCAACACAATTCAATAAACAATGTTATGGTTTATACTATGATAAATCTTATTTGTTTTGAAATTTTATTTAACTTAAAAAATATGAATTTAAAATAGATAAATATAGAAGCTAAGTTTTATTTTATATTACTTGAAATTTATATATAAGAATTTACAATACAAATTACAAATGATCTTAATTTGTTTACAATCTCTTTTATAAATTATTTAATATTGTTTAATTTGTTATTTTTAAATAAAAATTATAATACTTAAATTCTTTTGAACATAAATAGATTTGTGGTAATAGGATTTGTTATTAATTTTTACAAGACTTATATATGCATTTATACATATATAACTTGATTATTAAAATTTGATTTGATAAATTAATTTAAAATTTGGATTTAATGTTTTGAAATTAATAGCATAGATACTTCAATATTTTTGAATATGAAATATTTTTAATTAGTTGTTTTTATTTCTTTTTAATTTAAAAAGAGATAAATTCATTTATATATTACTTAAGAAATAAAATAGATTTAAAAGCTTATAAACAATTTTAAATTAAAATTTAAATATTTAATTACATATGTAAGTTTATTACCATCTTAAAGGGCATGTGTTAGTCATAGAATAAACTAAGGTGACAAATGTTAAAATTTGAACAAGTGTCTTATTTAATTTTTTCTTTTTCCTTTATTTTAATTAAATCAAAAATTTTGTTTACATAAACATTTCTTCTTAACCTCATTCTTTTTTTCCTATTCTTCTCCGAAAAGTTTAAGTAATCTTCAACCATGAAATCTGCAAATTTCCTCTTCAAAATAGAAAACTCTGTTCAAGCAAAATCTGCAAATTTCCCTCTCAAACAAATCTGAAAACCCATGTTTCCTCTAATCAAAATAAACCAAAAACTATCTGAATCATATTCATAAATCTAAAATCAAAACAGGATCCTGTTCAAACAAATTCTACAAAATTTATAATTCCCCTCAGAAATCAATTCTGCAATTTAAAACCTGTAGCCCTTCAAATACATTAACCTGAAAAGCAAAAATTGCAACATCATCCAAAAGACCTGCAGTCCCCCTCCTTTTCTGGTTTGAAACATCATCAACCTGAAATCAATTTGCAATATTCAAAAGAATGCAAAGCTTACTTCCAAGACCTGCATGCAATAGCAGTTACATCCAAAATCCTACATTTTTATTCTGGGAAGCATGCAAATGAAACCTGGAAACAAACATGCAACTGTAAATCTAGAAAACAAAGTATTACCATCATTTCAAGTTTAAAAAGCAATCTGAAGTTCAAGTCATAAGAAAAAAAAAATTGAAAGTAAAATCTGAAGCTGTCAAGCATGTGCTCTGCTCCTATACCAAGTGAGTAACATTTTATTCTAAAGTTAATTTAAGAAAATATAATTGTTGATTGTTTTTTTTCTGGGTTAAACATGATTTGTGAAATTTTAAGTATGATTAAATCTCTTGTGTATATATATGGTTGAATACATGTTTACTATTTCCTTTTCTAGCCTACCAAGCTTAAAACACTGGTCAAAATCATAATCTTATATTCAAATCTCTGTTATAGCTTAAGATTTAAACAGGTATTGTATGAGCATAAGTTAAAGATTAAATTTTTATTAAACATAAAAATAAGTGAGACTGTATTGTCATTGAAAAACACTAAGCAACAGAGCAATCTGTTGAAAATAAGAATCTAATCATTTAAATTCTTTGATTTATGATTATAAATAGGTTACATGATCAAAAACTTGAATTTTAAAATTAAAATTAGAATTGTTAGTTTGTTTTTGATTAAGTAATTATGGTTTAACCAAAAACCATGATTTGGGTTGAGTCTGTCAATTCAGAAAGATTGGATGGCCAGTATCTTTTCTAGTGATGGTTTATGAAGTTGCTGAGAAAAATACTGAACGATGGATTAAAGCATGGGGGCAGTGGAAATTTGGGATTGAATTGATAAGTCCTAGTTTTCAATATTGATCAATGAATTGATCACTGCGACCTGAATGAGTGACCGAGTCCTTCCTAATTCGAACTGGAGAGAGATGGGATGTGGAAGTAGATGTGGCCGGAGGTGTTGACTCTCTGATGATCAGAATTTGGAGATTGAGGCGTGGCAGTTCGACCCATTTTATTCCAGATTCGAGCACGATGCTCGGATTTTGATGTGAGGTTTCTGCAGTTGGATTGAAGGTGGATTTGAAGTGTGGTGATGATCGGTGACTTGCTCGTGGGGCCGCGAGAGGCCGGAGGTGGCGAGGGGGTTGGTGCAGGTGCACGAATTTATGGTGTGCATACTGTGTTGTGGGGGAAGAAGGCATTCGACTCATGTTTGAGTGGAACTGGGTTTTTGCTCGAAGAAATGGGGATTGGGACTCGAAGTAATTAAGATGAGGTCTCGGGTATTTAATTTTGTTACAGGGTTTGGGTAAACCTGTCAGCACAGGTTTTGTATAAACCTGATTTTTTTTATTTGGGTTTTAATTGATTTTAAGGTGGATGTCTTACTCGAGTTATTTTAGTTTTAGCTCGGGTTGGTTTGTTAAAGTTTGAAAACTTGTCTTGTTTTCAAAATTTAAAACTAAATTTAAAACTTAATTTAAAAGTGGAAGCAAGAGTTTAAAGTAAGTTTTAAATCTAACTTAAATTATGGATTCAAGTTAAATTGAATCACAAGTTGGAAATGATCAAGTATTTAAATTCAAAATTTGCTTTAAAATAACTTTAAAGGAGTTTATTGTTTTAAAATATTTTTAAAGAATTTGAATTTAATTTTGAAATTTGAAATATGAAGACATGTTTAAACAAAGTTTAAATTTGATTCATATTTGGATTTGAATCTTTGTTTAAAAATAAATTTAAGTGTTTAAACCAAATTTGAATGATAATGTAAAAATTTAAATGGTTTTAATTTAAAAAGAAACGTGTTTTAACTTTTGTAAAATTTCTTTTATAATAAAAGTATTATTTAGTAAATTAAAGGTTTTAGATTGAATTTAAACTTGTTAAGTTAAATAATAATTTAATGTTTTGTATTTCATCTAATTTTTAGGATAATTAAATGATAAATTTATTTATTTAAGAAAATAAATAAAATAGTAATTAAGGGTTTAATCATAAAGGTTTAAGATTAATTAATTTTAGAGTAATTAACTAGTAATTAAGAATAATTAATTAAATAAGATTAGTTTTTAGTTAATAACTAATTTATCAGGTAATAATAGATTAATTAAGTTTTAATCAACACATAATTATGTAATTAATTTGGGATTAATTAATTAATGGATTAATTGATGATTAATTCATTTGTAATGACTAGAATAAGTTAATTATTTTGGGAAAATATTAATGAACTATTTAATAGTTAATGAAGGTCATTAACTAAAAATTATTTAATAATTAATTAATGTGATTAATTTTAATTATTAGTTAGATTAATTAATTTAAAGATAATTAATTTGTGTAAGTTGTTAAGTATAATTACTTATGGAAGTAACTAAGGAATTAATTACTTATTGTAATTAATTGAGTTAATTTGATTAGTTTAAGTTAATTAATTCAGTTTAATTAATTTAAAATTAATCATTTGATGATTTGTGAAGGATAATTACTTAATTTAATTTAATGAAGAGGAATTACTTTGAGAAGCAATTAATGGGTAATTACTATATGTAATTAATTGGAAGTGATTTGATAATGAAGTTATTTGAATATAATTACTTTGTGAATTAATCAAAGGATTAATTAGAGATAATTAATTAATGATAATTAATTTGTTTGGTAAAGTAATTAAGGGTAGTTGATTACTGAATGGAGTTAATCAAGGGTGATTAACAGTTATGATTTAAGTAAAGATTAATTACTTAATGTAATTACTTTAATTTGAAAATGTAATTAGAAGATCATTAATTATTATAATTAATGATGTAATTAAGAATGGATTTAATTGGAAATAATTAATAAATGTAAGGGATTAATTAATGTAATTAATTAAGAATTAGGTAATTAATTAAGGATTAATGTAATTAATTATAGTTAATTAATAATGAAGTAATTAAAGGTTAATTACTGTATTTGGTTGAGTATTAATGGATAATTACTTGAATTTGATTAAAGGTTAATTAATCAGGAATAATTAATTAAAATAAAAGTTGGTGGATGATTAATTAATTGGTAATTAATTAATAATGATGTAAGTATGTTGGGTGATGATAAAGTAGCTAATTTAATTTACTTTAACTTAATAGAATGATGTAATTAATTTAATTCATTTTAAATTAATTATAATGGGTGTGGTTAATCATTGCTTATATAGATGGATGATGTTGTTTACTTTGGATGGTTTGATCTCAGATATGAGATTGATAATGTTGAGTGATTTGAATGCATAGGTTGCTTTGTGATGTTGATATAGATTATCTTTTGGATAATTATAATATGGTTTTATCTGGTATGATGATAATGTTGATTATCTGTTGTGAATCTGTGATTTATCTATTTGTATATATAGATAATTGAATTGTTTTAAACCTTTAAAACAACTCGGCCTTAAAAGACACGCTTTGGATTTCGATGAGACCGGGATCGGGTTTCCATATTTGGATATCCGAAAACCACATCGATCCAAATTAACGTTAGGTCGTGAATCCGAGTGGAGCAAGTGAAGACTCGAGGTGTAGGAACTATACGTCAGTATAACTCTGTGGGTGATTCCGTAATGAGTTTGACGGAATAGTACTTATAGATTCGAGATGGTGATTTAGAGTGCAAGGGTTATCGACGTTAACTCTGAGGGTGATTCCAAAATGAGTGTAATGAGATAATGCCTTCGGTTTCGTTCGAACCCGGAACGAACTTGTATGGATCGAATGCTTTCAGAACATCGTCAGGTGGACGATGAGCATTCTAAGAGATGTGTTCTCTAAAGGTAATCATAGCCTCAAGCCTCATCAACCGGGAATGGCTAAAGCAGGGGAGGTGCAGCAAGGCTTTGTGGGTAGCTCCCACTGGAGAGCAAGATTTAGCCCTGTCTAGAGGTCCCTTTTTATTTCGGCTATGTGGGCAGTTGGATGTACACCAACTGCGGGGTTGTCCTGTTCGGAACTGTTCAGTAAGGAATGGGTCCGGCTTTGTGTTGCAGGGGAGCGGGCGTACTCCTCGGTACGTTGATCTAGGCCACGTACTGTGACGGGCGGTACCCCAGTAGCCCTGCCATTGTATGGAATCCATAATCCAATAAGTGCCAACGGTTTTGATTGTATTACCCACTTTTGTGGCTAGTAGCTGGAATTTAATCATGTAACAATTTCGGCTATTTCTTATTTACTTGAAAACCCTTGATCATATTATAATATCACTGGATTTCCTATCAAATGTTTTGGTTAGTGTAAGGTAAAAACTTTTCCATGTTTATGTGTGGGAAGTCTTACGTGATACCTTTCTTTTTAAAAGGATTTTCAAAATTAAGCAACTTTAACCTGTTACTCACACCAGACCCATGTCTGACCCATAGTTTATCTTCTGTTTTCTTAAACTCTTGGGTACTCATATTTTTATGAGTAGCTAAGGGATCCAGGTTAGCTTTGACGAATATTGGAGGAGCAATGGAGCAGGAGGCTTCTGCGTTGTAGATATATATAGTTCCGCTATGTGTTCTCTGTATTGTTATCTCTTGTTTTGCTGAGTTGTATTGAGTTGTATAACTAGACAGGTGTTTATAACTGTCTAGTATGTGATGAAATTTCTGTATAACTCTGATAGTGTTGTATACTATGTAATATTTATGTTATTAATATAATTTATTTGTTCCATTGTTGAGATTCTGATGTTGTGTTCTTCTTTCTTCTCTTTCTTTTCTATTCTCTATCCCTTTCTTTCTTCTTGATGATACGACTTTTCTGTGGAGAAAAAGTCGGGTCGTCACAAATACCATCGGACGACTTTATAAAACCACCATGCGAATCGAATTGCGTTTAGAACCATCATCGTAGCTTCTACCTCGTTTGACATCAACCACACGTTTTTTGAGAGAAGGCTTGCAATTAGAAAACCCATCATATTTCTCTACGGTCACTACATATCTTACGAGCATCACATGGGTCATCGAAATGAATGCAAATCTCCGAAATATCAAATTTCAAAGCATAAAGCCAACTTTCTAACTACAATACTTATGATGTTTGACTTGAGGATTTAGATGTCTGATATTGATTTTAAACATCCGATCTCCAAATGCACACGTATAAAAACTCTAGAGTTACATTAGAATAATACAGGATAAAATCCCTGAATTTCAAACGTCTAAATTTTCATTTCATACATCTGAATTATTGTTTTAATTGAATCTAAACTTAGGTGGGAGAATTTTCCTTAATGGAAATTCTTCCCATATTTTCTCATTCGTCCTTGTTTCTCCCATCATCAATGATTGACTCTGTGTCCCCAAGACGTTTCACAGTAACATCATTCAATACGGACTCGCGCCCTTGTTATAAGTCGCTTATCATCTCAACTAGTCGCTTATCATCTCAACTAGTCGATTATCATCTCAATTCTAAATTCATTCGAAAATGTCATGCACCAATTCCGTGAACCAACCCCTAATCATTATATCAATTCCAAATCAATTACAATCCCACAATCCAAACCAAACGCAACGACATTTAATATAAAGTTATTTAACACACTCATTCTATAATTAACTCATTTAGACATTCATTAAAACAAGATTCACATCTATAAAAACCCAGTTCAAGTTCATTAACCAAGCCCGAACCAAAATTGGATATTTCACATGATTTCTTGTATATTTAGTGATGTATGTTACAAAGAATAAATCTCACCCATTCAATACTAAGAAATCTAAACTTCAATTGAACCCAGTTGGAAGCTCTTTTTAATTTTGAAGTCCAACTCCAATCTTCTTCAAAAATCAAACTTGAAGAGATAGATTTGTAGAAAATCTCTAAAATGTTGTAATATATTTAAATAAGATGGGTGAATATGCTAATGGTCAGGGACACTATTTTAATTTCCAATAGATTTGGAGTCAATAAATATAGAACACATTTGTATTATAAATGGATCTGGTAGTGAATAAAATGCCATCTCTCTCTAATAACTTTTGTTCTTATTTTACTTTATAACACGTTATCAGCACGAGATGCTCTTATGTTATCAAGTTCGATTATTATTCCTTTTACCAATTTTGTTTTATGTGAAATGTTTTTATCATTTACGTATGAAATTCATTCATTTACTTAACATACAGAACTTTATTCTTGTTGCCAAAGCTCTGCAAATTTTTGTTTTTGTTTTTCAAACTTTGTTCACGTTTAGATATTTACCTTCAACGGGTACACGGTTAATTTATTTTACCTGGTCAAACGGCCAGCTATTATCACTAGCTAATAATTAGTTATTACCTATTCTCTAGCCATAACTTAGCAATCAACCTATTCTCTAGCCATAACTCAGCAATCAGTTCTACTATATATCCATTGAAAACCAACTTACCTTCAACAGAAAAACAAAAAAAGCTACTCGCCTTATTTTCTTTCACAGCAGACAAGGTACTCGTATATATTTGTTCACTAGTGCTCCCAAATTACAAAATATTTTGCTTGTTTCATTTTATATACAACTCATATATAGCAAGAACGCCTTCATAGGTTTAAAAAACTCTTTTTGTATGCATTGAAAGCTTTTGATTCGTGGAATGCGTATCTCATTCATTGCTTTTATCAGGTACTAAAACTATTTTTATATGTAAGCTAGTATGACTATATCATGCACTTAACTTTATTATTCATTAATATTATTAAATAATGTACGTATCTTTTGTTGTTATCAACAAATAGTGCGCCCACATTATTTTATTAGACTATGCAATATTACTTTATATAATGGTTTCGTTTTATTTATTCTTTTGTTGTTTCATTTTTTTTTGAAACAAGAGTAGAGAATTGGACCTAAGAGAACCATACTTTCATAATTACTTTATTGTAATATCTTTGGTCGATGTGATGCTCTAACATCAAGCACGTGGTAGTAACTTCATTTTATTAAATATATGCCAATTCAAATTTTCACTGACATATTTTTTTCTTTCACAATTGGTTTGCACATATTCTTGATTTGTTGTTTATACATCAAAATCCATGTACAAATCAATGGCTTTTCGGGTATAAAATAGCTATATCGTATTGCATTTTGGTCTTATTGATATTGCTCCTAAAGTAAAGTCTTCGTATGATTACTCAAGCGAAGGAGCATTATTACATACATTTTTTTATTCCTTTTTGATTACTAGTACTGATGCTCATTACTAGCCATTTTTGATCATCAATGGCTTACTGTGAATTTTTTTAGCATTTTTTTAGCATTATATTGAATAATGACTTAGTAAAATAACGAATCAAGTATTACAAAATGATCTGGGTATTATAGTAATGCTGATGCTGAATGTGAAGGTAATACTACTGGTTGAAGAGCAAAAAGATGGCTAATATAAGAAACTAAAAGTGTGTTGCAACTTACAAATGTTGGAACATTATATGAAGTTACTGTTGAATATAGTATTGTTGAGCCTGTTGACAAAAGTATGTTTCTTTATTTATTTATTTGTTTGTTTATTTACTCATATTGCTTCCAAACAATGTTTAATGCTTATTATATCTACTGTAATAATTTTTCCCCTCTTCTTTCTCATTAACAGTTCATAGCATGGAAAACATAGCTAAGCTTGAATTCAAAGCATTGGGTATATCTGGAGACAACTATTTGTCATGGATACTGGATGCAGAGATCCACTTGCAATCTCACTGCTTAGAAAATGCCATTAAAAATGGTAATAATATGTCCCAGCAGGACAAAGCAAAGGCTCTGATATTTTAAGACGTCACATCCACGATGATCTAAAAACAGAATATTTGACGGAAAAGGATCCTCTCCACTTGTGAAACTCCTTGAAGGAGTGTTATGACCACCAGAAGACAGTCATACTTCCAAATACTAGGCAAGAATGGTCGAACCTAAGGTTTCAAGACTTTAAATCTGTAAGAGAATATAATTATGCTATGTTTAGAATTACTTCTAATCTGAAATTATGTGGAGAAAAAGTAGATGATGCACAAATGCATGAAAAGACATTTTCAATGTTTCATGCCTCGAACATACTCCTGCAGCAGCAATATCGAGAGCATCATTTTACAAAATATTCTGAACTCATATAATTTTTTTGTGACGACCGCCCATGACTCCTGCACGGGAACAAGAGAATGGTGCGCTGAAGGTGTGCCAGGCAGCCATGGGTGACCGTCAAGGTAGAATAAACATCGCAGAATCTATCGAACAACTCACAGCGCATGGATAAATACAATAGAGAAATATAATATAGTGAAGCTCTATAGAACAGGACATCATCATATAAGCATCATAATAGTTTTATACAAACATATGAATCATCCATACATCAAAGCCTCACTACATAACACTCAAACAAATACAACAGTGGAACACCCAGTACATATAATATGAAATAATATGCAAAAGCCTCCTGCTCGTCTTTGTCATCATCGGCGTAGATCTCCAAGAACAGCACCTATCACCTGCTACCTAGTCTGCCCATCCCAACATGGATGAACAGCCCAAAGTAATAAGAGGAGACATAAAACCTTGAGTCAGACAACAGTCTTAGTGAGCAGTAAATCAACTATCAAACATACCAAAAGAGTATAAGGGATAAAAGGAATAGGAGCCAAACCATCCCACTCCACCTCTTTCTACAGTGATAGCCCCCAGACACACATTAAGGAGAAGCAAGCATAACATAGCAAGCAATTAAAGTAAAGCAATAATCACTCGAGTCAAGGTCGATGTTTTCCAAATACAAACCCCCAAGGCCTAAACCAAGATCAGATAAGCACCCAGAAAACACCGCTCTTGAGACCGAATGATGATACAATCAAACGTCCAAACATCCATGACTCTGGCTATCACTGTTATCATTGCCTTGATTTCACCGTTAGTTGAACGACCATCTGTCAAGGGCTAATGGTAACCACGGTTCTAGACATAACTCCACACGTCGTCGCAGCCCGTGCCTAGGAATTTTCGCAACTACCCAGAGTACTAGCACGTCGTCGCAGCCCGTGCTTGGAACGTCGTCGCAGCCCTTTCCAACGTACTCTTGCTTTGAGCATGCTAGAACCTTCAACAACGATTAGATCTCAGCCTCCTAGTCATCCTCCTTGACGACTATTTTCATACTAGCTCAAGCGCCTCTCAAGCTAACCATTATCAACCAACTCGCATCGCATCATCGAGTTATCAACATGCTTGGGATGATCCCGTCTGGATTAAACCAAGGCTATCTCACATCATGCTTCGCTTTATCGCATCATAGCGAAGTCTCATCTCAACATCATGGCTTGCCTCATCGCATCATGGCAAAGTCCCATCTCAACATCATCTAATCCATACATATGAGCTTCAACATCCGCTTCATATGCCACAAGCAGCTTTCGCCATTCAAGAGCCTTTCCACTTAGCTTTTGAATCATCTTCGACCATCTTATCTAGATCTAACTATCAATCACCTAACATACATAGCAATCAATCAAATCAATCATTAGCTTAAGCAATCAAGCATTCAAACAAGATCTAATCAAGCAATATCAACTATAATGGCAATTTCGTAAATAAATGAGCATAGGTCTAACATATATGAATCATGGATTTTAGCATAGATCTATCAAATATAAAACATGGGATTTGTCTCTATAACTTGGTAAATGAACTTGCATAAGTAAACATCTTCATAAGTAATGGATCTACACTTGGATCTAAGGAAAAATGCATAAAATCACTATCTACAACACTCCAACAAACCACCAATCCAATATACTCCTTTGGGTCCGCGTAAGAGATAACCACCACTCACCAAATCACCCAAACACTTCAAAAACTATCAACTTCAGATCCGGACAGCGAAGCTTCAAGCTTGATTCGTCGAAATCCCGCTTGAAACGATGAAATCTAGCTTGGTTGGATGAAGATCTTCAACTTTAGCTCTTGGATCTTCAATCTCGATCTTCGATCTTGTATAGACGTTAGAACTAGATTGGAGTGGAGAAAAGAAGATAAAGAAATGTTGTAGTCGAGCTCTCAAAATGGCAGCACTTCGTCGCTTCAAAAATCCGGTGCCAAAAAGTGAAGATAGGCGCCTCTATTTATAGGCTGAAACCTTAGGTCGTCCGCCCCCTTAGGTCGCCCACGACCTAACTATTGCCATCCTAAAGACCTCCGACCTAAAACACATACACGCGACCTAACAGATACGCGCGGCCTAGCTGCCCAACGACCTAAGCCTTACACCAATGCTCGACCTAATATCACCATACTCACGCGACCTAACGTCATGGCCGACCTAACACTCCTGTGATCTAGCGACTTATTAACATCGTGACTCAACGACTCACGACTCATCAGGTGCCCGACCTAACACTCAAGCCTTCGTACGACTTATCACTCATACGACCTAAAGACTTACCCAAGATACGACTCATCAGCTTACGACCTAACAACTTCACGAGTTAACAATGCCGCAACCTAACTACTCATAGCGGCCTACCTTAGGTCGTCTAACGACCTAACTAACCTACCGACCTAACAATCCAACGACCTAAAACAAACACAGGACTCAACGACCTAACTTAGATCGTCCAACCCCTTAGGTCGCTCACCACTACTAGGTCGCTTACTACCTCTAGGTCGCTTACTATCACTAGGTCGCTTATATCAATAGGTCGCTCCACTCGACCTAAACTCCCTCACGACTTAAACTGCACTAAGCCTTAACTCACCAACTCTTAGGTCGTTAACTCCACTAACTTGCTCACGACCTAACTCCTCAAGGTCGCTGCAACACTTTAGGTCGTAACCCAATAACTCGTAACTCATGCACCCTCCCTAAGTCGTCTACGACTTAACTATAGGTCGGTCACCACCTTAACTCGGTCACACAACCCAAGCTTCCCACGACTTAGGCTCACTCGCATACGACCTAAACTTCGAACAATCAAGAACAACACTAACGACCAAATAATTCTACGATTATCAATACGAAAAAAATACGGGTCGTTACATTCTCTCCCCCTTAGGAATTTCGCCCCCGAAATTCCAAACAAACAACAGCAATCAAAGCTATTCTGCATGCCTACCATCCATAGCAATCAACAAACCATGCATCCAATTTCTAGCCTAGCATGCAGAATTCTAAGATAGAACAAGTTACAAATTCATGAGATGTCACGACACCTTAGGGCCATACCTCGAAGAGTTCAGGATGAGCTGCCTTCATCCTCTCTTCCTCCTCCCACGTACAGTCGTTAACATCATCACTCCATTGTATCTTGAGCAACATAATCGTCTTCCTCCTAAGCTGTTTCGTGTCGGTTTCAACAACACGAAGCGGCTTACGAGGTCTCAAAATAACTGGATCAACTTCTAAATCTTCACAGCTATCAGCAGAAACCACCGTATTCGAGTCATGCACATACTTCCGTAGATAAGATACATGAAACACATTGTGCACACCCGCCATCTTTTCCGGTAACTCCAATCTATAAGCGAGCTTTCCAATTCGCTCGATAATCGGGAATGGTCCAACAAATCTCGGAGTTAACTTTCCTTTCTTTCCAAATCGAATAACATTCTTCAGAGGAGAAATCTTCACAAAAACCATATCACCTACGTCGAATTCCAAATCCTTACGACGATTATCGGCATAACTTTTCTGACGATCTTGGGCTGCCTTCATTCGTTGCCGAATGATCCCTATACAATCCGAAGTCTGTCGAATCATCTCTGGCCCAAGTATCAGTTTTTCTCCAGTTTCCAACCAACATGTCGGAGAGTTACACGGTCTTCCATACAATGCCTCAAATGGTGCCATACCAATACTCGACTGATAACTGTTGTTATACGCAAATTCCACCAAATGAAGATGATCCTCCCATGATCCTCCGAAATCCAAAACGCATGCCCTCAAGAGATCTTCCAAAACTCGGTTGACTCTCTCAGTCTGACCATCTGTTTGGGGGCGATAAGCTGTACTCAAACACAACTCGGTTCCCAAAACCTCCTGGAAGCTCTTCCAAAATCCACTAGTGAACAAAGGGTCTCGATCGCTCACTATACTCTTCGGAATACCATGGAATCGAACTATCCACTTAACATACAACTCAGCCAACTTCGATGCAGTCCTAGTCGATCGAACAGGAATGAATCTTGCACTCTTGGTCAAACGATCTATAATGACCCAAATCCCTTCATTTCCCGCTCTTGTCCTAGGTAGACCATCGATAAAATCCATCGATATTTGCTCCCACTTCCATGTAGGAACTTCTAACGGCTGAAGCAATCCACTGGGCTTCTTCTGTTCAGCTTTTACCAACTGGCAGTTCATGCACTTGGAAATAAAATTTCCAACATCCTTCTTCATACCTTCCCAGTAATAGGTTCTCTTCATGTCCCGATACATCTTATTTCCTCCTGGATGAATTGTCAACTTCGAGTGATGACTTTCCTTCAAAACTTCATCTCTCAACTCATCGATATCGGGAACAACCAGTCGTCCTTGCTTACGAAGCCAACCCTCTCGATCGACTTCGAACCTTTTATCCTTCTCTGGGTCCAATCCAGATTCCAAATCACGGATAATCTTGACATGCTTATCGTCTCGCTTTTGGCTCTCGCCAATTCTTTCCACAAGAGTAGGCCTTATCGATAAGTTTGCCAACATTTCAGGTTCCAATTCACATCTGGGCCTGAAGTCAAATCTAGCTAAAAACTCGAGACTCTTCCATTCCGAAAACATGGCTCCCAATCCTGCATGTCTTCGACTTAACGCATCAGCTACTGCGTTACCTTTTCCCGGAGTATAGGCTATACCAAAATCATATGATGCTAAAAACTCTAGCCATCGTTGCTGTCGAAGATTCAAATCCTTTTGGGAGAAAAGATACTTCAACGACTTATGATCCGTAAACAACTCGAATCGAACTCCCAATAGATAATATCTCCACATCTTCAGAGCAAACACAATCGCCGCCAACTCCAAATCATGAGTCGGGTAATTCCTTTCATGCGGCTTTAGTTGTCGACTTGCATACGCAACAACTCTATCCTTTTGCATTAGCACTGCTCCAAGTCCAGTACCACATGCATCGGTGTAAACCACCATCTCATCATTCCCACTTGGAATAGTCAAAACAGGAGCACTCGTCAGTCGCCCTTTTAGGATTACGAAAGCTTGCTCACACTTATCATCCCATCTGAACACTTGGTTCTTCTTCGTCAATCCTATCAATGGTGCAGCTATCTTGGAAAAGTCTTTGATAAACCATCGATAATATCCTGCTAGTCCAAGAAAACTTCTCACATCTGATGCATTCTTAGGTCTGACCCAATCCTGGATCGCTGCCACCTTAGCGGGATCAACCGCTATTCCATTTCCAGAAATAACATGGCCTAAGAATCTCACTTCACTCTTCCAGAAGTGACACTTCGAAAACTTAGCCTTCAGCTGATGTTTCCGTAAGATTTCCAAAACAATACGCAAGTGCGTCTCGTGTTCTTCTTCAGTTCTGGAATAAATCAGAATATCATCCACGAACACAAGTACGAACTTGTTCAACTGATCTCTGAATACTCTATTCATAAGATCCACAAAATATGCTGGTGCGTTAGTCAATCCAAACGGCATTACCAGCCACTCATAAAAACCCGATGGTGTCCTGAAAGCAGTCTTCGGCACACTATCCTTAGCCACTCTCAACTGGTGAAATCCCGTTGCCAAATCCATCTGAGAGAACACCTTAGCCTTGTGAAGCTGATCAAACAAGTCATCTATCCTCGGCAATGGATACTTGTTCTTCTTAGTCACCTTATTCAGCTCACGATAATCCACACACAACCTCAACGATCCATCCGCTTTGGTTGCGAACACAACTGGTGCACCCCATTCGGACACACTACGCCGAATGAATCCTTTCTGTAAAAGGTCATCAACTTGCACCTTCAACTCTTGCTGCTCCCTAGGCGCCATCCGCCTAAGAGGCATCACAACGGGTCTGGCTCCCTCAACTAGATCAATACGAAACTCGATCTCTCTATGCGGCGGTAACCCTTTGACCTCGTCAAAGACATCCCCGAATCCATTCACGATTGGCACCGATGGCAGCCCATCCCGTGGAACAACCAGCGAATACATGAAGCTCATGAAGACGCCTTCTTCATGCTTACATCGTATCACAACCTTTCGCCCTTCCACATTCCCGACTGTCACCTCCAGCCTCTCACAATCAATCCTTGCCGCATACTTCCTAAGCCAGTCCATACCCAAAATAATTCCGAACCCCGCAAAGTTCAGAACAAAGCAATCACAAACAAACGAGCAATCATGACTCGACACAACTAGACCATGGCATATCATACACAAACATGACGAACCCCCAACTGGATTTGTCACAACCAATGGCCTATCAACAATATCCGGTTTCAAACCTAACCGGCCTACCAAATCATCACAAACAAAAGAATGAGACGCTCCAGTATCAAACAACACTCTAACTGGAACACCACAAATGGAAAGAGTACCTTGAACCACCACACTCTTCCCCTTCTCTTCAGCAGTGAGAGCTTTTGAAAACGATGGCACAGCTCCCAAAGCATATGCTTGCACAATCTGCATGTCCTTCCTCGGTTCTGGACAATCTTTCCTGAAATGCCCTGGCTTGTCACAGTTGTGGCATTTCGCCGGCGCCTTTGGATTCCTACAATCCTTGGAGAGATGGCCCTTTTGCTGGCAATTATAGCAAGTCATTTCGCCCCTCGGCTTCTTCTGGCCATCCTTACCCTTCTGTTGTTGTTGCTTCCTCTTCTTGTTTCCACCCTTCTGTGGCTTAAACCCTTCCTTGGTTACAGCAACAACAGAACTCTCCCTAGGAAACAAATTCTCATGCCTGAGAGCTTTCTCCACAAGCTTCTCAAACGGATCGTCCAGATGATCCACCAACTGCCTCCTAAGATAAGCGTCCAAACCGGTCACAAACTTCTCATTCTTCTGATAGGGAGAATCAATATACGATCGAGCATACTTGGACAAAGCTTCAAACTCAGAAACATACTCAAGAACGGGTCTTCCACCTTGCTTAAGCTCCACAAACTTCTTAAACAGAACAGATTTCTGAGCCGTAGAGATGAACTTAGCTTCAAATCTAACTTGGAATTGCTCCCAAGTAATCTCCTCCTCCGGAGTATCAATGGTGATAGAATTCCACCAATCCGAAGCTCTCCCTTGAAGTTGCCTTGATGCGAGCTTCCTCTTAGTTGCATCCTCAATTCCCAAGTCACCAAAAATCCTTCTACAAGCATCTATCCATCTCTGCACTTCAATGGTCGATTCCGTTCCCAAGAAAACCTTTCCTCCAAGAGAAGTATAGTCCTTGCAAAGCTTAGCAAAATCCACTGGTCTTGGAGCTTGAACTTGAACTCCCACATCCACTGATGATCCTGAAGCTGGTATTCTCCTCATGATCGAAGTCATCATGGCCTCAAACATAGGAGTATAATCAACAGCTTCCCTAGCAGCACGGCTTTCCCTAGCAGCTGGTCTCCCCCTTCGACTCATCCTTAATATCTACAAAAAAAAGAATGACTTAGAACACCTTGAGGAACAACTGCATAAGGAGTTCAAATCCTTCTAAACTACTATATTATATACAGTAATCATTCATCAAAATACAATTACGTCTCTCATACGTAGTTACGTCAGCGAGCGTTGGCTAAAATCGATTAACCAAAGCTCTGATACCAAATGTGACGACCGCCCATGACTCCTGCACGGGAACAAGAGAATGGTGCGCTGAAGGTGTGCCAGGCAGCCATGGGTGACCATCAAGGTAGAATAAACATCGCAGAATCTATCGAACAACTCACAGCGCATGGATAAATACAATAGAGAAATATAATATAGTGAAGCTCTATAGAACAGGACATCATCATATAAGCATCATAATAGTTTTATACAAACATATGAATCATCCATACATCAAAGCCTCACTACATAACACTCAAACAAATACAGCAGTGGAACACCCAGTACATATAATATGAAATAATATGCAAAAGCCTCCTGCTCGTCTTTGTCATCATCAGCGTAGATCTCCAAGAACAGCACCTGTCACCTACTACCTAGTCTGCCCATCCCAACATGGATGAACAGCCCAAAGTAATAAGAGGAGACATAAAACCTTGAGTCAGACAACAGTCTTAGTGAGCAGTAAATCAACTATCAAACATACCAAAAGAGTATAAGGGATAAAAGGAATAGGAGCCAAACCATCCCACTCCACCTCTTTCTACAGTGATAGCCCCCAGACACACATTAAGGAGAAGCAAGCATAACATAGCAAGCAATTAAAGTAAAGCAATAATCACTCGAGTCAAGGTCGATGTTTTCCAAATACAAACCCCCAAGGCCTAAACCAAGATCAGATAAGCACCCAGAAAACACCGCTCTTGAGACCGAATGATGATACAATCAAACGTCCAAACATCCATGACTCTGGCTATCACTGTTATCATTGCCTTGATTTCACCGTTAGTTGAACGACCATCTGTCAAGGGCTAATGGTAACCCCGGTTCTAGACATAACTCCACACGTCGTCGCAGCCCGTGCCTAGGAATTTTCGCAACTACCCAGAGTACTAGCACGTCGTCGCAGCCCGTGCTTGGAACGTCGTCGCAGCCCGTTCCAACGTACTCTTGCTTTGAGCATGCTAGAACCTTCAACAACGATTAGATCTCAGCCTCCTAGTCATCCTCCTTGACGACTATTTTCATACTAGCTCAAGCGCCTCTCAAGCTAACCATTATCAACCAACTCGCATCGCATCATCGAGTTATCAACATGCTTGGGATGATCCCGTCTGGATTAAACCAAGGCTATCTCACATCATGCTTCGCTTTATCGCATCATAGCGAAGTCTCATCTCAACATCATGGCTTGCCTCATCGCATCATGGCAAAGTCCCATCTCAACATCATCTAATCCATACATATGAGCTTCAACATCCGCTTCATATGCCACAAGCAGCTTTCGCCATTCAAGAGCCTTTCCACTTAGCTTTTGAATCATCTTCGACCATCTTATCTAGATCTAACTATCAATCACCTAACATACATAGCAATCAATCAAATCAATCATTAGCTTAAGCAATCAAGCATTCAAACAAGATCTAATCAAGCAATATCAACTATAATGGCAATTTCGTAAATAAATGAGCATAGGTCTAACATATATGAATCATGGATTTTAGCATAGATCTATCAAATATAAAACATGGGATTTGTCTCTATAACTTGGTAAATGAACTTGCATAAGTAAACATCTTCATAAGTAATGGATCTACACTTGGATCTAAGGAAAAATGCATAAAATCACTATCTACAACACTCCAACAAACCACCAATCCAATATACTCCTTTGGGTCCGCGTGAGAGATAACCACCACTCACCAAATCACCCAAACACTTCAAAAACTATCAACTTCAGATCCGGACAGCGAAGCTTCAAGCTTGATTCGTCGAAATCCCGCTTGAAACGATGAAATCTAGCTTGGTTGGATGAAGATCTTCAACTTTAGCTCTTGGATCTTCAATCTCGATCTTCGATCTTGTATAGACGTTAGAACTAGATTGGAGTGGAGAAAAGAAGATAAAGAAATGTTGTAGTCGAGCTCTCAAAATGGCAGCACTTCGTCGCTTCAAAAATCCGGTGCCAAAAAGTGAAGATAGGCGCCTCTATTTATAGGCTGAAACCTTAGGTCGTCCGCCCCCTTAGGTCGCCCACGACCTAACTATTGCCGTCCTAAAGACCTCCGACCTAAAACACATACACGCGACCTAACAGATACGCGCGGCCTAGCTGCCCAACGACCTAAGCCTTACACCAATGCTCGACCTAATATCACCATACTCACGCGACCTAACGTCATGGCCGACCTAACACTCCTGTGACCTAGCGACTTATTAACATCGTGACTCAACGACTCACGACTCATCAGGTGCCCGACCTAACACTCAAGCCTTCGTACGACTTATCACTCATACGACCTAAAGACTTACCCAAGATACGACTCATCAGCTTACGACCTAACAACTTCACGAGTTAACAATGCCGCAACCTAACTACTCATAGCGGCCTACCTTAGGTCGTCTAACGACCTAACTAACCTACCGACCTAACAATCCAACGACCTAAAACAAACACAGGACTCAACGACCTAACTTAGATCGTCCAACCCCTTAGGTCGCTCACCACTACTAGGTCTCTTACTACCTCTAGGTCGCTTACTATCACTAGGTCGCTTATATCAATAGGTCGCTCCACTCGACCTAAACTCCCTCACGACTTAAACTGCACTAAGCCTTAACTCACCAACTCTTAGGTCGTTAACTCCACTAACTCGCTCACGACCTAACTCCTCAAGGTCGCTGCAACACTTTAGGTCGTAACCCAATAACTCGTAACTCATGCACCCTCCCTAAGTCGTCTACGACTTAACTATAGGTCGGTCACCACCTTAACTCGGTCACACAACCCAAGCTTCCCACGACTTAGGCTAACTCCCATACGACCTAAACTTCGAACAATCAAGAACAACACTAACGACCAAATAATTCTACGATTATCAATACGAAAAAATACGGGTCGTTACATTTTTATTAATTGTCGTGCAAAACAATGAATTTCTTATTAATAATCACTCCTCAAGACCAACTGGTTCGGCTGCGTTACCAGAAGTTAATACTAATTTTGCCTGCTCTATTAGCGGCAGAGGTCGAGGTGGAGGACGTGGTCGTGGTCTTGGACGTAGATATAACTCCAGCAGAGGTGGTTATGGTGGTTTTAAAGGCAACAAAACTACCAACATTAAAAAGCAACAAAAGAAAAACGAGCCTGAAAAAACTAATGATTTTACTTGTAACAACCATGTATTTTTTTATTATTGTAATTATATATTTTAATTATTTTATTTTAAATTAATAATGTAAATACTTTATTTGATTTATTAAAATGAATATATTTTGTTATTTGAAATATAAATGTTGATTTTGATGTGGATTAGAATTTCAAACATGCATATATTGAATATTTTCCAAAAATGTGAATTTTGGTCAATATAGTCAAACTTTGACTTTTAAATTTAAATTTTAAATATTTTAAAATTTTAATTTTATATTTTATTATTAAATTAAATAAAATTTCAAGAATACTGCTTTTCGTTTCGTTGAAATTGGAATTATATTGTGAAAGATATGCTTTTTACAATATTGGGTGTAAACTGTTTTATTTAACAATATTGTTTATTTTAAATTATATAAATAATCTTTTTAATTGTCATATCTTATTCTAAATTGTATTATATGTTATGTTACATTTTTTTTTACCTTTTAAATATTTTTAAAGTGATTTTTGAATTTTTCCAAAGCTCGTTGAATTTATTTTCTATTTTTAAAGGTTAGTTTCCATTTTTCTGTTATTTTCTTCATTTAAACTATATTTAATTAAAATTTATTTATTCATATTTACATATGCATTTTTATTTTTATGTTTTTATCTTTATTTATAAATATTTTTCATGTACATGCAATTTTTTCAAAGTTCATTTCATTTATTTTCAAATTTTCAAGCCTAGTTTACATTTTCTTTGCTATTTTCTTAATTTAATTATATTTAATTAATATTTATTTATTTATTTTTGTTTATTTACTATATTTTCGTGTTCTTATCTGTATTTATACATATTTTACATGTATTTAAAATTTAAAAAGAAATGGTGGAAATTTGAAAGGTTTGTGACTCTTTATTTGCGTAAGCCTTTTTGTATTCTGTCTTTTCATTTTCTTGCCTTTTCACTTCATTGCTTTAGCCGTTCACATCTTTTGCTTCAGCCATGACTTTCTCATTCACTTTCACGTGATAAATATATCTCCTCATCCTCAAAACTCATGGCTACAATTTTCTAAAAAAAATAAAATGCTCATGGCTTTTCTCTTCTCACTTTTCTCCTTGTTTTCCTTGTTTTCGCCTACGCTTCTTCAAGTTTGCTTGGGATAGCCTCTACTCCATCACCACCACCTCCACCATACTTGGCAGCTCCTCCTCCTACTCCACTGACCATTACAGGCCATGGCCTTCCCAAGGCTGCAAATTCCTCAAATTAATACAAGCATCACATGAAAACCAGCCTAGCCAAACCCTTAAGGCTATAGCCTTCATTTTTCACCTAAACCACCTTCATGGCCGCCACCACCAGTCCCTCCACCACCTCCGTCCGCCACTCCAGCCACCTAACCATCCCCTTCCATGACCAAGCCCAAGCCATGGCAGGCCGAACCTATAGTTGCACCAAAAATCCACTTGATTGCCTTGACTTTTGTATTTCTCATGTCACAACTTCCACTACTTCATATCCAAGTTAGGCCGAGCCATATGAAACCATATTGACCCAAACCTGAGCCATGTTGGCATCTAGGCCGAGCCTAGTGTGATGAGAACAAGCCCATTTGATCATGTGACAAGCCTTGTTGTCGTGGTCAGGCACTTTCGTGTTAAAGCTAGGTAATGTTCTTTGTTGATTTAAAATTTCCATTTCGTTTCAATTCATATTTGTATTGTATGCATATGTTTATATGGTCTTGTTTATTTGTTGTATACAAGATCATTATCAAGGCTCTCCATTCATTCAATTAAAATCGTGCTTGTCGTGCCTTCTGGAATCGTTTTGTGTGTCGTAGTGGTCTTCAGCTTGAAAAGGTGAGTCTTTCTCACTCTGACATTTGTACTTATGAAATAGTGAATTGATGACAAGTGTTTAGTAATATAAAATGTTTATGCAAGTTAATGATGATCATATGATATGTTATGCCATGTTATTACTATGTTAAAACTGTTAATTATCACCTGACATCTAATATATGACATTATATTATGACATTGACATTGTTTATATTGTTTATGCATATATTCACACTGCAAGTTTCCTGTTAGAATAGAATCACTATGGGTTGAAATGATACGTACCCGAACGGACTTTATAATAGGAAAAAATCGTTGTGGGCTGAAATGATAGGCCTAAGCGATTTTTATTGTATTTGATTTGACTTGGGATTGCGGGTTTGAAATGATAGTACTCGGGTTTTCTTTGTAAACTGCGGATTGAAATGATATATATCTGTATCACTTGACCTAGGTTAGAAAATTATATACAGACCCCGTGGTATATTTTTAAATGATTTTTATTAAAATATGTATTTTTAAAAGTATGATATTTTGATTTAAAAATATATATTTTCTGGTTTTAAGAAAATTAAATATTAAGTCTTGAAATTGTGAATTTAAGTACGTAAATTTGAAGAAATTGTGATTTTTTACTTTAAACTTTATTTTAAAATGTAAATAAATAATGGAAATTAAATTTAAAGTTTTGAAATGATATTTGAAGTAAAATGTTAAGTTTTATTAAATTTATAAGTTAATAAACAGTGAATTTCGACTTAATAAATGAATGGAGTTTTTAAATTGAATATTTGATCTTAAAATTTTATTGTGTTAAATCATATGTTAAAATGATTTTAAATGTGAAATTTTGAAGTCTAGAAATATGATTTTCAAGTTATAATAATAAAATTTGGATTTTTATTATTACTTTTGAAAAGCTAAAATGAAATCTGGAATTTTATAGCATTTTCAAAATGCTGTCGTCTTTTGACAGCATTTTTAAATGCTGTTGTTTTGAATCTAACAATGTTTGAAATAACTACATATCTATTACGGAATTTTATAAATGTTTTTATTCTTGAACTAAACCATTTTGGAAACTATAAGCTACGATAGCACTTTATAAATGCTTTCGTTGCTATAATTTGACAATGTTTGAAATATTATAGATTTTAACACTGTTTGAGTTATATTTAAAGTGTTAAATGATTTAACTTTTGGAAATTGATTAATTGTGAAATTCAAGAAGTTTTGAATATATTTTAATATTTAAATTTGAATTTTTAAGGAATTTAAATTTGAATTTGAATTTAAATAGGGTTTACTTGGTTATGTGTTAAATGGAATGAATTGTAATGAGATAAATGAATTTTTGAATGGAATTTTTGATGTATTTTGTAATGATACTTGAAATAATAAATGAATGACTTATTTGATTTAAAAATGATATTTAAATTTGAGTATTTGAATTTGAATTCAAATAATGATTTAATAATGAGGTTTTGAAAGGATATGATATTTTAATGATTTTGAAATGGTTTGGAAATGATTTGATCTTTATTTTAATAAAGAATATGAATGTGGAATAATATTTGATTTTTATTTATTTGATAAAGTAATATTTGAAGTTTATATTTGTATGAAAAGATATTTAGTTTAATTGTAATTTAAGTTTATTTAAATAATGTTGGATTTATGAAATGAATATTTCAAAACTAAATAATAATGAAATTAGATTTGAGATATGAATATATGGAATTATAAAGTTTAGTTTTGAAATGTGGGATATTAAAGTTTGGAAATATATTAAAATTGGATTGTTTATTTTGTAGATCAAATCTATATTTGAAATTTATATGATTTGAAATGTTTTGTTAGAAAACTAAATTGAATTGAAACTGATGGTTTGAATTGAATTAAATTGGAAATTTGAAATTTTGGTTTAATGAAATAAATTTGTAAAGTGTAAAGAATTAAAGGATGATTTCAAATGTAAGATTTTGGAATGTTATGATTTTCAAAGTGTAATGATTTCAAGTATTTTGGTTTCGAAAAAGTTATACTTTGAAAGTATTATGAATTTTTTAAAGGTGAATATATGTTTGAAATGGACATGATAAACTATTTTGATTTGAATATAGTTTTGAAATAAAAATGGTTTTGGTTTCGAAGTATAAACTATTTTGATTGAATAAATAGTTTTGAAATAAAATGGTTTTGGTTTCGAAGTATAACTATTTTGAAAGGGATATAATTTTGAAATGAAATGATTTGATTTTTGAAGTATAAAGTATTTTGAAATGACCACGGCATTATAATAACGATTAGTTGTTAAAGAGACCAGGATCGGAAGTTGTCATACTCTTTGCCAACTCCGAAAACCACTTTAACAACTGTGTACGCAGTGGAGATTCCAGAATGAAGTAGGATGGTGGCGACGTTCTTGAGGTATATTACGTGGACCCAACTCCCGTGAGTTGGCATAAGGTGGCAAAAACATGAGCGATCTCGAGCCAAAAGGGGTAGCTCCTCTGGTCGGACACGTTCCTTTGATACTATACTCTTACTGGCAATTGATTAGATGGCCTCCTCCGATTTTGATTGGGAGTGTGTTCCGAGGTGGGCGTATGTGGTTGCTGCATTACCACCAGCCCGTGTGCGTAATTGGTATGTCTACCCTGGCATTGCCTTGTGTGCCGTGTCACCTACCATACCGAGCCTTTACTACGAGTTTGTTTTTCTTCCGTAGCCCGTGTGGTATCCTTTGATAGTCTCCCGATCTGGAGTTATCATGATATGGGATGGACTACTGGAACTATTATATGTGAAGGGTGATATGGGTAGCCCAGAACGCTATTTAAAAGTATGTTTATTTTACTGTAGACATTATTATAATAGCGCAATATTACTACATAGTAAATAGTTTAACGGATCCTTAAAGGATGGGCGATCCCAAACATCCTTTAAGTTACTGATCATTTTTGTTACTGTTCACTTGAGTTGATTTATAGTTCATAAATATTTATGTCCTGACTCGAGTGTTTTGTGTTTTGTTTTACGCTCGAGTCAGATTGAGTGAGTTAGCATTCAAGGTTCACCTTTGGAGTTGGAGTTTTCCTTGAAGATCCAGCCATCTATTTTGCTTTCTGTATCCAGTGATTTCAGTGATGTATTCTGATTTGTACCTGATGTATCTTGTTACTCTTTTGTTGTATCTTGTTTGACTCTGATGTATCTTATTTTTATATAGTTGCTTCATGAACTACTATCTCTTTTATTTCCGCTGCATTATTATTTACTCTATGTCTGTGATCTGTGATTATGTATTTACTGTATATTCTGAAATTTGCCAAATTTTATTTACAACGCGGTATTTTGAGCAATTCAAGTCCGACATGTGCGGATGCGAATGGTTGAAAATATCGGGTTGTTACAGTTGGTATCAGAGCTTTGGTAGCTCTAGGGAAAACTCAACATGTATGGTAAATGTATTTACAGAATCACTTTCATTCGAGTTTAAATCTCTTCCTTTTAACTCAATTCCTTTGAATTTTAGATCGTTCCCCGCGGTTTCAAATTTCCATTCAGGTACCTCACTATTCGTCTTCTTTTGATTCTGGAGTATCCCATAACTCCACTTCGAATGATCTTTATAGTGAGACGGCGGTCACGCCAATCTCAAAGTGATAAGTAAAGGGGTGAAACTCCTTTACAACAGCGTCGATTGACCAAAAGATTTTATATCCTTGATTTAGATGCTAGTATCTCGTATTATCCTAAAACTCTATCTCTTGAGATCGAATGTTGATTTACCCCAAAAATCCACATCGATCTTATTCTTTAAGTTACGGTTGACCGGTTAAGGTTGTCCGCGATTTATATAAGCTTATCCATCTTCTTATTTTGTTATTTAATCATATCATATTTGTTTCGAACTTATCCTCAAATCATTATTGAAGTGTATTTGTAAACTAATATTTAAATGTTTTATATATTGTGTTATTTGAGTTGTTGATGTTGATTTGGTTTTCTGATCAATTCGTCTAATCAACGCTATCGATAAGATTTCCAAAACACTTTAACGGAGCAAACTAACACAGTATGTCTTTCAAATTTAGTAATGAAATAAATTTTGTAACTATATTATAAATTTTTCCGGATTTTATTGAATTGGTTGTTAAGAAATAATATTTGATTTTATATATTATTAGTTCTTGTTTCATATATAAATAATTGAACTATAAAACATGGTTATAAATTTATTTGGAAATTTAAAATGAATTTAAACAAGAATTTGAGAATTTAATTTTCGATGGATTTCAAACCTCGTATTTAAAGTTTTAAAGGACATATTATTTAAAGTATTTTTGAATATAAATTTGTTTCCAAAGAATTTTTAAAGTTTAAAATTAGTGCTCTTCTCTTTGTCGTTGGAAAATAATTTCGATAATGACTGTAGCATCATCGACATTCATTTTCGCGTTTCGAAGTGAAGAGACCATTCTGTAGTCTTGCTGCAGTTTTGTTTTGGGAAATTTAATTGATTTTAATTTCTAAAATAAGACTGGATTTATAACATATGCTGATATATGATTTAAATTTGAATGGATATATATATAGTATATGAGCATTTATTTATCTCTAAATAGTTTGGAATTTATCGGAAATTTAATTCCTAACTTTTATCTTGAAGGATAATTTTCAAGTATAATTTCAAGATTTGGATAAATTTTCAAGCTCGAAATGATTGAATTGGAAAGTTTTATTTGTATAATACACAATTTCATTCCAATATAACTTACCTTAATTTTCAAAAGTTGAATGTGTAATTGGATAATATACAATATAGAAAAAAGATTTTATAAATAAAATTTGAGTGGTTATAATAAATGTTATACACTTGAATTTTAGTTATAAAATGATTAACAAATGTAAATAAAGAAAAAGGGTAATGGAATAATTTACAATATAAAATGATGTTAAAAGAAATAAGAATAAGATAAAACAGTTATAATAATTATAAATATATTTAACATAGGTGATAAAATATATTAAAAGGAGTAAATTCAATTTTAATTAGGAATAATAAAGAATTAAATTTATTAAATATATTTTGAGTATAATAAATGATTTCTTTTCAAATCCATGATTTTAGGGATTTTTTAATTTAAGATAATTAGATGATAAGATAATGAAAGTAGAGATGGTTTAGATTTATTTAACTTATGTAAGATTAATTATAAATTTAAGTTGAAATTTCAGGTTTTCAAATTTATTATCTTATTTGTTTACAAACTATCTTTTGGTTGTCCTTATTTCCCTTATCTTGCTATGGAATGGGAAAGCCATGCTTATACCAATCTGGTTAGAAACCTTTCTATAATCTTTGATAATATTTGGTACTCATCTTTGAATCTGAGCACTGCTTGCCATCCACAGACCGTCGGTCAAGCAAGAAGGGTGAATCAGATTCTAAAAGATTTTTTTTGTGCTCGTGTTCTTGATTCTAGAAGATCTTGGAAAGATCATCTCCACATTTTTAAACTTACCTATAGCAACAGTTATCAGGTATACTTTTAATCTTCTTGTCATCTTGTCTTAATACTATTTCATTCTTTCTTTTTCTGTGCTTTCCCGTACCTCATTCCTTTTCGGGGACGAAAAGTCTTGAGTGAGGGAGAGTGTAACAACCTTGTATTTTTTTATTATTGTAATTGTAAATTTTAATTATTTTAATTAAATTAATATTTAAATACTTTATTTTATTTATTAAAATGAATATATTTTGTTATTTGAAATATAAATGTTGATTTTGATGTGGATTAGAATTTCAAACATGCATGTATTGAGTATTTTCCAAAAATGTGAATTTTGGTCAATACAGTCAAACTTTGACTTTTAAATTTAAATTTTAATATTTGAAAATTTTAATTTTATCTTTTATTATGAAATTAAATAAAATTTCAAGAATGCTGCTTTTCGTTTCGTTGAAATTGGAATTATATTGTGAAAGATATGCTTTTTACAAAATTGGGTGTAAACTGTTTTATTTAACAATATTGTTTATTTTAAATTAAATAAATAATCTTTTTAATTGTCATATATTATTCTAAATTGTATTATATGTTATGTTACATATTTTTTTTACCTTTTAAATATTTTTAAAGTGATTTTTGAATTTTTCCAAAGCTCATTGAATTTATTTTCTATTTTTAAAGGTTAGTTTCCATTTTCTGTTATTTTCTTCATTTAAATTATATTTAATTAAATTTATTCATTCATTTTTACGAATGCATTTTTATTTTTATGTTTTTATCTTTATTTATAAATATTTTTCATGTACATACACTTTTTCCAAAGTTCATTTCATTTATTTTCAAGCCTAGTTTACATTTTCTTTGCTATTTTCTTAATTCAATTATATTTAATTAATATTTATTTATTTATTCATTTGTTTTTGTTTATTTACTATATTTTCGTGTTCTTATCTGTATTTATACATATTTTACATGTATTTAAAATTTAAAAAGAAATGGTGAAAATTTGAAAGGTTTGTGACTCTTTATTTGCTTAAGCCTTTTTGTATTCTGTATTTTCATTTTCTTGCCTTTTCACTTCATTGCTTTAACCGTTCACATCTCTTGCTTCCGCCGTGATTTTCTCATTCATTTTCACGTGAGAAATATATCTCCTCATCCTCAAAAATCATGGCTACCATTTTCTAAAAAAATAAAATGCTAATGGCTTTTCTCTTCTCACTTTTCTCCTTGTTTTCCTTGTTTTTGCCTTTGCTTCTTCAAGTTTGCTTGGGCTAGCCTCTACTCCATCACCACATCACCACCACCTCAACCATACTTAGAAGCTCCTCCTCCTACTCCACTGACCATTACAGGCCATGGCCTTCCCAAGGTTGGAAATTCCTCAAATTAATACAAGCATCACTTGAAAACTAGCCTAGCCAAACCCTTAAGGCCATAGACTTCATTTTTCACCTAAACCGCCTCCATGGCCGCCACCACCAGTCCTTCCACCACCTCTGGCCGCCACTCCAGCCACCACCTAACCATTCCCTTGCATGACCAAACCCAAGCCATGGCAGGCCGAACCTATAGTTGCACAAAAAATCCACTTGATTGCCTTGACTTTTGTATTTCTCATGTCACAACTTCCACCCCTTCATATCCAAGTTAGGCCGAGCCATATGAACCCATATTGACCCAAACCTGAGCCATGTTGGCATCTAGGACGAGCCTAGTGTGATGAGAACAAGCCCATTTGATCATGTGACAAGCCTTGTTGTCGTGGTCAGGCACTTTCGTGTTAAAGCTAGGTAATGTTCTTTGTTGATTTAAAATTTCCATTTCGTTTCAATTCATATTTGTATTCTATG
Organism: Allium cepa; assembly: GCA_030765085.1. Taxonomy (NCBI): domain Eukaryota; kingdom Viridiplantae; phylum Streptophyta; class Magnoliopsida; order Asparagales; family Amaryllidaceae; genus Allium; species Allium cepa. Next base: position 979,007,808 of record CM060931.1, read on the forward strand.
CATATGTTTATATGGTCTTGTTTATTTGTTGTATACAAGATCATTATCAAGGAACTCCATTCATTCAATTCAAATCGTGCTTGTCGTGCCTTCTAGAATCGTTTTGTGTGTCGTAGTGGTCTTCAGCTTGAAAAGGTGAGTCTTTCTCACTCTGACATTTGTACTTATGAAATAGTGAATTGATGACAAGTGTTTAGTAATATAAAATATTTATGCAAGTTAATGATGATCATATGATATGTTATGCCATGTTATTACTATGTTAAAACTGTTAATTATCACCTGTCATCTGATATATGACATTATATTGTGACATTGACATTGTTTATATTGTTTATGCATATATTCATACTGCAAGTTCACTATTAGCATAGAATCACTATGGGTTGAAATAATACATACCCGAACGGACTTTAGAATAGGAAAAAAATCGATATGGGATGAAATGATAGGCCTGAGCGATTTTTATTGTATTTTATTTGACTTGGGATTGCGGGTTTGAAATGATAGAACCCGGGTTTTCTTTGTAAACTACGGATTGAAATGATATATATCCGTATCACTTGACCTAGGTTAGAAAATTATATACAGACCCCATGGTATATTTTTAAATAATTTTTATTAAAATATGTATTTTTCAAAGTATGAAATTTTGATTTAAAAATATATATTTTATGGTTTTAAGAAAATTAAATATTAAGTCTTGAAATTGTGAATTTAAGTACGTAAATTTGAAGAAATTGTGATTTTTGACTTTAAATTTTATTTTAAAATGTAAATAAATAATGGAAATTAAATTTAAAGTTTTGAAATGATATTTGAAGTAAAATGTTAAGTTTTATTAAATTTATAAGTTAATAAACAGTGAATTTCGACTTAATAAATGAATGGAGTTTTTAAATTGAATATTTGATCTTAAAATTTTGTTGTGTTAAATCATATGTTAAAATGATTTTAAATGTGAAATTTTGAAGTCTAGAAATATAATTTTCAAGTTATAATAATAAAATTTGGAGTTTTATTATTACTTTTGAAAAGCTAAAATGAAATCTGGAATTTTATAGCATTTTCAAAATGCTGTCGTCTTTTGACAGCATTTTTAAATGCTGTTATTTTGAATCTAACAAGGTTTGAAATAACTAAATATCTATTACGGCATTTTATAAATGTTGTTATTCTTGAACTAAACCATTTTGGAAACTATAAGCTACGATAGCACTTTATAAATGTTGTGGTTGCTATAATTTGGCAATGTTTGAAATGTTATAGATTTTAACACAGTTTGAGTTATATTTAAAGTGTTAAATTATTTAACTTTTGGAACTTGATTAATTGTGCAACTTAAGAATTTTTGAATATATTTTAATATTTAAATTTGAATTTTTAAGGAATTTAAATTTGAATTTGAATTTAAATAGGGTTTACTTGGTTATGTGTTAAATGAAATGAAATGTAATGAGATAAATGAATTTTTGAATGGAATTTTTAATGTATTTTGTAATGATACTTGAAATAATAAATGAATGACTTATTTGATTTAAAAATGATATTTAAATTTGAGTATTTGAATTAGAATTCAAATAATGATTTAATAATGAAGTTTTGAAAGGATATGATATATTAATGATTTTGAAATGGTTTGGAAATGATTTGATCTTTATTTTAGTAAAGAATATGAATGTGGAATAATATTTGATTTTGATTTATTTCATAAAGGAATATTTGAAGTTCATATTTGTATGAAAAGATATTTGGTTTAATTGTAATTTAAGTTTATTTAAATAATGTTGGATTTATGAAATGAATATTTCAAAACTAAATAATAATGAAATTAGATTTGAGATATGAATATATGGAATTATAAAGTTTAGTTTTGAAATGTGGGATATTAAAGTTTGGAAATATATTAAAATTGGATTGTTTATGTAACGACCCGGAAATTTCGATCCCGAAATTTCCAGATAGTTAGTGAAAAGAGGAAAGAGGAAGAAAGAGATAGAAGAAGAACAGAAAAGAAACACACAATCTCACATTCGCAGCGGATAAAACATAATAGCAAATAAATCACAGTTTACAAAGCAGAACTATATCAGTACATTTACATTTTACATCAGAGTTACAATAATCTCACAACACTGGACAGTTTAAAATAACTTGTCCCATATAAATATCAATATATATCACAGCGGATAGACACCTCATACGTTCCTGCCATCCAGCTCGCCTCCTGAGCTCCAGAACGTCCTTACCTGGAAATCTGTAATACTCGGTCTGACCCGAGCATTACATCAAAGTAACACCCGGGTCAGGCTGGAAACCAGCGTGAGTAAACTCATCTAATACGGAATACAAAAGCATACAATATAAATAAACCCGGGGTAACTTATATCAATTTACAACTCCACAAATTGTTATAGGCATCGCTTATCACACATCAATTTCTAAGTGTTCAAACTTAGAATAAATGGTCAATTACACTTAAATCATCTCATTTCATTCTATTGATTCCATACATCAAATTATAAAGAATCGAAGTGGTTTCGAATATTTACTAATACCCGACTCCGGTCTCTTCGAAACCAATATCATCTTACTTAAATTATTCAAGTGAAATACAATTCAACTTTAAATATCGGATGTCATAATAACGCATCATCAATAGATAACCATAACATCATAGTCTAAATCAAACATGTCATATCACATAGCAACACGAACTACTTATTAGAGATATTAATTAATCAAAGGGCTTCCAATATCATTCTATTATCCCTTGATAATTTCTTAAGTTAATTTACCCTTATCCAAATACAGCAATTAACCTTTAATTACTTCTTTAATTAATTATTAACCATAATTATTAATCACCCTTGATTAATAACATCCCGAATTTAACTACCCTTAATTACTTCATTGAATAAATTAATCCCTAATTTATTCTCTAATTAATCCTTGGATTAATCCCATTCAGTAATTAACTACCCTTACTTACTTATTTCAAAAAATAATTATCCTTAATTAATTATCTCAATTAATCCCTTGATTAATTACATAGGAATTTAATCCCAATTACTTTCATCATCAACATCTTTAATTACATCCAGTAATTACCATTAATTACTTCCTTAAGTAATTACACTTCCTTTAATTACATTAAGAAATTATTCATCAATCATTAAGTGTTTAAATTAATTAACTCAATTAAGTAATTAATTCTTAATTACTTTCATTAAATAATTAAACTTAAACAGTTTCTCCATTGATTATTATCAATTAATTAATCTAATTAATTATTTAAATTAATCATATTAATTAATTGTTAAATAATCTTAAGTTAATGACCATCATTAACCATTAACCATTCTTTAATTACTTCTCTTAAGTAATTAACTTCATTAATCAATACTAATTTCAAATTAATTAATCTTGAATATCTACTTAATCGACCTTTAATTAATTAATTAAGTGTTAACTATAACTTAATTAATTCCAAATTACTTGATTTATCAATCCTTAATTATTAATTAAAATCTAATTAATAATCCTTAATTACAAATTTAATTATTCCTAATTAATTAATCTTAGTCATTAATTAATTAGTTTTAAACCTTTAATTACCTATTAAACATTCAAATAGTTTAAATCATTTTAAGTTTTAAAACTTCCCTATATTTCAAAATGAAAATACATATTTAAATTTGAATTCAGATAAATCTTCTGATTTTAAACCTCTACTTATATTTTAAAAAAAATTCAACTACTTAATCATTTCAAAGTATTTAACCATTCAAGTTTAAAGTCTTAATTTATTTTTAATCTAAGATTTAAACTTAAATTGAATTTTAGAATTTTAAACTTGGATTTAAAATTTAGTTTAAACCTTTGCCTTCAACTTAAACTTCAGTTTGGAATTTTTAAACAAACATTTAAATTTTACTTTTAACATAAAGTTGTTTTAAATAATTTAAATCTATAAAACTTCCTAAATTCCAAACTAGATACAAAAGTTACTTGGATCCATTTCCAAAATCTGTTTTAAACTTATTTTTATTTTTATTATTTTTTTAAAAAAAACTGTTTTAAAATCTGTTCTAACAATAACAGACAGGTTTCTAAAAAAAACTGTAACCACTGCCTTTACCTGAGTCAACTCGAATCCTGCTTCGAGTCCTCCATCCATAAACTTCGAGCAACCCATCAATTTCCTTCGAGTCAATCACAATTGCTCGAATACGAGACAGTACCACTACCTCACCACGACACTGTGCTCTGTGCACATGCACCAGCACGGCGACTAACTTCGACCCTCAACGTTGATCCACCCAGATCGGCAATCATCCTCCTAGCCAAATCCAAACACTAAAACAAATTGCGCCATCACGACAACGAATTTGAGTATTTGACTCAAACCTGGAATAACAGAAGTCCTCCCATCCCAACCTGTCAACGACGCTCGTTCACACGCCTCCGGCCAGCGTTACCCCTCAAATGTAACGATCCTGAATTTTGAACAATTTAATTTGTAAATATTTAATTAATTTTAAATATTTGAATGATGGTTAGGTTTGAATTCCCAATATAACTATGAATTTGGAGATTAAATTTTAGAATTTAATCTGTTGGAAGTTGAATAAAAAAAATTAAATCTTCAATTTTGAGCTAATTAAAAGAAAAAATATAATTTTTGACTGTAACGATTCCGAATTTTAATTTATTTTAAATTGATAACTGATTTAATTCTTGATTTAAAATTGTGAGATTCATTGGTTAATCGATTTGAGTTTTTCCAAATTCAAATAAATTATGTTGTTTATTTATAAAGAGATAGTCTCTTTTATAAATTGTTTTGAGTTAATATCTAGATAATGAAGGAATGACAATTATAAACTGTGCCTAATTGCTGTTGGAATTTTAAACGGTTGAATTCCTCTAAAATTGAGTTATAATTCTTTAATAATTTGATTAAGGAATTAGGTGGGCTTTACAATTTTCTTAGCCCATGGTTTTGCTTAGTGCTGTAATATTATCTAAGGCTATACTCGATGCCCTCTCTATTTTCATTCGTAACCCTAAATCTTAAACACACGAAAGAGAAAAGAAAAAAAATGGCGGCCACGATCGTTCGTTCCTCTTCGCTTCCAAATTAGGGCTTTCGTCTCTGCTTCGATTTCTTCGCTCGCGTGCTCCTCGGTTGGTCGAGTTCGTTGTTGCTTGGCTCGCTCGTTCTCTGATGATTGATTTGCGTTGACTTCGAGATTTGCGAATCGTTCTCCACTGCTCCAATTCGCTTCTACAGAGGTGAGTTTTTCTCACGATTAATCTTATTCAAGTTTTTTTATTATTATTATTATTTGTTTGAATTGGGTGCTTGGTTACATGCTATGATTTGTGTTGCTATGGTCTGTTGTTTTGTAAGTGATTCACATACATATCTGACGAGAACAGACACTGCATGTATGGTTGTTGGGTGTTATTTGCTATCATTTGCTCTGTTAATTTGATTTAAACTGATAAGAACAGATAAGAACAGATAAGACACTGCATGTATGGTTGTTGGGTGTTATTTGCTATCATTTGCTCTGTTAATTTGATTTAAACTGATAAGAACAGATAAGACACTGCATGTATAGTTGTTGGGTGTTGTTTGCTTCCATTTGCTCTGTAAATAAATTTAAACTGATGAGAACAGATGTTATCAAAACTTTGCTTGTTTTGTTTTGCTGCATGTGATGGATTTTTGAATATGGTTGTGGAAAACTTTGTTTACATGTGTTTGTTTGAACTTCAGTTCATATGTGATGTATATATGTGTCTGTAAACCTCCCCTATTCTCGTTCTCAGTTGCAAGCTAATTCAAAACCCCAAATGATTTCCTCTTTTACCTGTCAGTCTTAAGTTGTCTTAAGGAAAATGTAGTAAGAAAAATAAATACTTTAGTTCTGAATTTACTTGTGAGCAAACCTTTTCAACCTTTGATTTATTTCTATGATGCTTGTGAGTAAAACCCTGTTTATTCAATCATTTGCTGCTGTTTGAAATGCTTGAATGACTGTTTGAAAGACACTTGCATGTGAATAAATGGTTGTGCTTGTGTTTTCTTTTGCCTGGGGATGTATCGCCTTCCCTGTTTCTCTGAGTCATGATTTACAGTGTTCGTATACCAAACTCAAACCCCCTCTCTATTTGTTATTGGATTTGAAAAAATAAATAAACATGATTGAGTTGTTCAAATATGTACTGTGTTTTCCAGTAATAAAATCTAGGCAAGTTTTGAAATTTTCTTTTACTGGAAACTTTAGAGAACGCAGTTATCTATAAATCTTGGTTTACAGTGTAAACCATGTCAAAAACCAGATTTCTTTGCTTCTTTGACCAGTGAGCAAACTTGACCTATTACATTTTGATGTTGTGGTTGGCACTTGATAATGGGTGATGAAATGTTATTTGTCTTGCCTGCATGTCTGAATACATAAGTTGATATGTAGGTCTGTATGTTTATGTATATCCGGTTATAAGTACAGGTTCTCAAACATAATTTGAAAATCTAAATCATACAACAGAATGATTTTTAGGCTACCACCTCTTAATGAAAAAAAAATGTTTGTATGTATGTGACATCATTTCTTTTTTAAAATTAAATTCAAGCATTTGAAGTTTAGTAATTCACTTTAAAGATAGTTAATTGCAGAGATGATTTTTATTAAGTAAGAGAGAGGGAAAAAAAATGGAACAAGTTTCTGGTATTTGAAACTTATCTGCAAAATTATTATTTTTTAAAACCAGGGTTCTTTGTTTCTTTACCTGTGAGTAACCTTATTTTTAAGAGTTTAAGTATGAAAAGTTAGGTGCATGCTAATAAAATTTAAAATGAATGTGTATTGCATGACATCTGCTGTGTATATATTCATGTATGGTACTCTCTGTTGCACTATTCAGTTTGCGAGTACTAATTTAAAATTCAAAACCTTTTTGATTAGTTTAAGGTTAAGATTCAAATAAAACTTGTTGCGTAATCACAAACTTTAGTTTAGAAATTTCACTTATGTTAGGGTATCTTGTATTATCACTGGAAACCAGTTTTACTGATCAAGTTTTAACATAAGTAAAAATTTAAACATCTCAATCCATTGTTTCAGGGTTAGGATCTGAAACATTATGTTAAAACATGAATTTTAAAACAAACAAAAAAAGCAATAACCTTCCTTCTTTCTGAACAATGTGAGCAAACTATCCCAAATTTAGTTAGATTTGTGTTATACTTTGTTATGTGTGTTAGTTGGTTCCCTTGCTCCTTTTGCTTGCCAGTTCTATTTTGTGCCAATATTTGTGATTTCTTTTTAAGGTTGTATATCAACCCAGTTGCCTTTGTTAACCATGCTGCTGCCTATATTTGCATACTCTGTTAGTTTAAATTTTTGGTCATATTCATTCACTCGGCCTATTCTGTGGTTGCTGCCTTGTCCTTATGTTTCAGTTGCCTTGTTCTTCTCCTATTCACTTGTGTTGAATTTACATATGTACAAAACCCTATTCGTTCATACTGTTATTCACACATATGTGTATGTGTTTGTTTGTGTGTGTAGCATCCATGCACACCCACTGGTGTATGTCCCTTGCTATGCATATGAGCTACCCTGGCCTGCGCCATCATGACCTGCTCCTTTGCTTTAATTGCTGGCCTTGTTTGCCTCATTTCCTTATTGTCATGACTTTTGTAAATTATATGGTTGTATGAAATTGTGTTCACTCGAGTTGCTCATGTGTTTTGCTGCCTCACACTTATGTTCTCAAACTGTCTTGGGCACATTTGTTTCACTTGATTTGGGTTAAGTTGCTATCCATTGCCATGCTAGCCTATGAGTTGCTGCCCAGATTTGTGCTCACTGGGTTGATATATTTGTACTCCTGTACACTTCATATGCTCATTTGTGGGTATTTATATTATTTACTTGGTTATCTCTGCTGCCTGTATTGCACTATTAACCCTGTTGGGCTATTACCATTATATTTCAGTTCATTGCAAATTTTATTTACTTGAATTAAGATTAATCATGACTCGAGCGTTTTTGTGTTTTGCATAAAACGCTCGGGTCAGACCGAGTATTTTTACAGCTTGAAGATTTTCAGGCAGTGAAGTTAGAGAGAGGGGGATTACCGCATCACTAAAGTTTTTCAGGAAAAATTTTCTTGTACTAAATGATAAATAAATTGTTCCGCTGTATTAAAGTGTAATGCATTGTATAAACTCTGATATTTGTATAAAAGAAAGAAATTCATTTATGTGAAATGTTATTATTATTCTGTGATTCTGTGGCTGATTCTGTTTAAATTCTATAAACTAAATAAAAATCCATCATTTTGAACGTTTATAGTTGGTTTAATTACCGGCTGGAGGCGGTCAGAACGGCGGGTCGTTACAAAGTGGTATCAGAGCTTTGGTTTACACAAAGCTTAGTTTATGGCGTTTAATATGAATAGTTGCTAGAATCACTGTAAAGAAAACGTTTTCCAAAACTAAAGAATGTATAAAATTGTTTTCTTTGAAAAATAAAAGGTATTTTGAAAATTCAAATCTTTTTCGGACAGTCCCCCTCTCTTTTGTGGCTCTCTAAATTTAGGTTTGCAATAGTTTCTTTTCGGTAAGGTCTCCTTAGATTTGAGTTCCGATCATTCAAAAACCCATTATCGAATTGCTGAGATTTATGAAAAACAAAAAATAAATAAAGTAAAATAATCCCAAGTAATTTTTCAAAATATTTTTGAAAATAATAAAATAAAATAATTTTTTTTTGTGTTTCAAGTAAGGTTTGATACGTAAGTATATATATATATATACATATGTGTATATTTCAACTATTTGAAATGAAAAATCCGGAGTTGAATCTCAAGTTTGGTTGAATAATAATCCTATATATCAGAATAATGTAAATTTGTAAATTGTCTTTGGGAAATGATTGAAAATCCAACTTCTGCTAATAAGAATTTCAAATTTTGATCGGAAACTTCGAAACATCTTGTTAATTATAATGGCGAAAACTGAAGCACAAAAAGCCGCACGCCGTGAACAAAGAGCAATTGCTCGTAGAGAAGCAGAAGTAGCATGTGCGGAAATTGAAAGGAAAATCAATGAAAGGCAAGGACCTGGTCCCTATGATGATGTAATCTGTTATCGATGTCATAAAAAGGGACATTATGCCGTTACGGGCAGAGAGAAGAGAAAGAAAAGAAATGTGAATGACCGGTTCGCTCGTCCTGAGATTGTGTGTTTTAAGTGTCAAGGGAAAGGGCATTTTCTTAGTCATTGCCCTGAATTGAAAAAGAAGAAGCGCACACTCGGTTTACCAATCGACAGATCGACAATCTGCTATCATTGTCGCCAGACTGGGCATATAGCTAGAAACTACACTGAAAGGCAGCATGGAAAGCAAGCTATAGCCCGATCAGCTAGAGCGAAAAGTGTAAGGATGATAGATAAGGATGGGAACATCTCATATTTTTGCGGAAACTGTAAGAATTGGGGACATGTTGACTTTGAATGTGTTAATCCTCCTTTAATACAACCTGAAGTAGTGCAAACCAAAGAGGGAAGTTTGGCAAAGATGCGTAATACCAGACCGGAAATCGATAGTCCTTAATAATTCTGAATCTTAAACCAATCAATGTATTTGAAGAAATCAGTGTATTTTGTAATACTATCTTTTGTAATCCAAAAATCTTCTATGTACGTATTATAAAAGTATTAAACTATGAATGGTTTTGTACGGAAAGAAGTATTTTAGTGAAATAGCGTTTTGGGAAGGAAATCTATTTGTCGACTCAACTGTATGAATCAAACTAGTTTTGATGTAAAGCTTCCATTTTAAGTTTAGACTAATGCCTAAAATAGTTAATGTGAAGAACGATTGAGTAAATAAATAGATTATAAGCATTTAACTTATAATATGGACTTTTGGTATATAATTGAGTTATATAAATAGAATTAAATTAATAAAGGAGATTTATAAATCGAAGCTTTATAAATAGAAATGGAATTTGTAAAGAATGTTTATAAATTCCGCAACCGACTTATTTTGATAAGAAAATTGTTATAACTTATTAAAGGAGTTTGTAACAACCCGATATTTTTAGTCATTCGCAGCCGCACATGTCGGACTTGAATTGCTCAAAATACCGCATTGTAAATAAATTTGGAGCAAATGAAATACAAATCACAGAATCCCAGACACAGAACAAACAGAATACCTCACAGCGGAATATAAAATACATAGTAGTTCATGAAGCTACTACGGCAGAGTCTCAAACCAAAAACATAATACAGTCTGAAAAAAACAAAATAGAAATCCCAAATACATAGAAGTTCACTAATACATGAGATAAACTAGAATAGCTGAAACAGAAAGTAGACATAAATGTAGATAAGCAGAAACTTCAGCAAAGACCAGCTCCAGAAAGAGAATCCAAAGCTGTGAATACTCAGGCTGACCCGAGCGTAAAGTAAAACACAAAACACTCGAGTCAGGACAATATATACTTATACAATGTAAATCAACTCAAGTGAACTGTAGTAGAAATGCACCATAACTTAAAGGATGCTTGGGATCGCCCATCCTTTAAGGATCGGTTAAACCATAAATTAAATACATCCCGTGGTTAAAATTTCAAAATAGTATTTATACTTCGAAATCAAATATCATTTAAAAATTCAATATCATTCAAAATCCATTTCAAAATATCAAAATATCATATCTTCCAAACCACATTCATTTTTATTAAATTTAAATACCATTTCAAAACACATTTCAAAATAGTTTATATTTTGAAACAAATTGCTTCATTTAAACCATTAAAATGAAGATATTATATTTAATAATTAAATTATTAAATTTCCAAAATTTTAATCTTTCAAAGTTCATTCATTCACTTAAATTTATTAAAACAATGAAAATTCAACTTTCGCAGCATTTAGAAAATGCTACGGAAAGTCACACTTAAAACAGTTCAATTTAACAAAACACAACATTTAAAATGCTGTAATAGGGTTCCATTAGTTTCAAATAAACTTAGTTAAATTTAACCATTATAATATCCAAGCCTTTAATTAAATTGAGCCATTTGGTTCATTATTATCAACTACAACATTTACAAATGATGTGTTATCCTTTACATTAGAATTAATAGCATTTTAGAAATGCAGTAAATTAACTTCAAATATTCAGTGTAATTTCACAAACAATTATATTTTTATTTAAACCATTTTTAACTTATAAAATCACATGATTTAACTTTTAAAACAATCATTCAAATACCCTTATATTCATGATTTTATAAAGTTAAATCTCTATTCAAAAATCAAAATTTAATAGTAATTCACTTATTAAATTCCAATATTAAATTTTAAATTCATTAAATTAAATTTAACTTAACACTTAAGTTTAAATTTTAAAATATAAGTTAATTTCATTTTTATTTACTTAACTTAAAATTCACTTTTAAGCCAAATTCACAAATTTCCAATTTTAGTTATATTTCAAAATTTCAACTTAAATATTCATTCATTTCACATTTTAACTTAATCCAAAAAATCGTTAATATATTATAAAATTATTTTAAATTCATTTAATTCAAAATATCATAAATTTATCATATTTTCATATTTAGTTTAAATTCCATTTATCACAAAATTATAATTTCCAAAAAACTTACATTTCAGATTTTCTAACTTTACCATTAATTTATTTCACTTATAAATTTTCAGAGAGTAATAATGCTTTACAAAAATCATTTTTAATCAAATTTTAAATAAAAATATTATAATATTTACATTTCTAAAATATTTTAAATTTTTAAGAAAAACATATTTTAACAACGGGTCTGTATTTCATTTTCTAGCCTAGGTAAAGTGATACGGGTAATATATCATTTCAACCCGTAATTTACAAAGAAAACCCGGGTTTGATCATTTCAAACCCGCAATCCCAAGTAAATGAAAATAATTGAAAATCATTCAGGCCTATCATTTCAGCCCATAACGATTTTCTCCTATTCTAAAGTCCGTTCGGGTATGTATCATTTCAACCTATAGTGATTCTAATCTAAAGGGAACTTGCAGTGTGATAAATTGATATAAATAAAAGAACAACATAATAAAACAGTAATATATGATATAACATGTGTTTAAGCATAGGTGAACATCATATAATCATAGCATAGCAGATATAATATGGTTATGCATTTTATAGATTCAAAAGTGGTCAATTTACTAGTTATATAACTATACGATGTCTGGTGAGAATAACTCACTAGTTTAGCTGGAGATGACAACAACGAATACACAAAAGAGATCCACATAAGCACGATAGCATGACAAGATACGAGTGAGAGAGCCAAAGTATCAATTCCCTTGGAAACAAATCAAACAAAAACAATACAATACACATAAGCTTTCAACTCAAAACGATTAAACTATGCTAGAAATAAGTGCATAAAACAAAGCTGAAATGCTTTGCACTTGCTTCCAACTTTCATTCGGTTCAGCCACAAGTGAAATAAAAGGCTAAAGAAAGGGTTTGGATCAGGTTTTGGTTTCCTAAGGGTCGGCCAAACATGGATGGAGATGGTGCAAAGGTGAGCATGCATGAAACAGCACTAAACAACAACATGCATGGTTTTCAATGCAAAGCAAGGCTCGAATAGGTCACGACCAAGGCCATATGGGCACGGCCTTCTCTGGTGGTGTCATGGGGATGATGTGTCAGAGGGTTTAGGTGAGGTTGGAGGTGGTGGAGGTGGAGTAGGTGGCGGCCAAGGGGGAGTTGAAGGTGGTGGAAGCAACGTGTGTTCGGCTATGGACATATATGTGGAGTTTGCTCTTTTTGTGTGGATCTACTTCATCATGGTGCACGGCTATGGCAAAGGGATGGGCTGGAGGTGGTATTGACCAGATGTGGTGGTGGTGGAGGCGGCCTAGGTGATGGAGGAGGGCTGGAGCTGAGCATAGAAGGTTGAAGAAAGCTAGAGCAAAACAATGAAACAAGAAGAAAACAATGAAAAGAGAATTGAATTTTTACCAAACATTTTGCTCAGGTTGATGGCCGATTTTTTTGAGTTGAGAAACTATTTTGTGCGTGAAAATGAAGTGGGATGCATCTGAAGAATGATAGTGGACAGCCAAAAGAATTGAATGCAAGAAGGTTAGGAAAAAATGAAGAGACGGGAAAACAAGGGGTCTCAAGCAACTAAAGAGTCACAAAACTCTTCGAATTTTCCCTATTTATTTTTTGTAATTTATAAATACATATAAAAACTGATAAATAAAGATAAAAACTCATAAATGACAATAAATATATAAAATAAATAATTAAATTTTAATTAAATAGAATTTAAATTAAGAAAATGGCTTAAATTGCAAACTAGGCTTAAGAATTAGAAATAACAGAATAAATTTTAGAAAAATTCATATGAGCTTGCAAAATATTTTTAGACATAAATAATAACATAAAATAAAAATACATTCACAAAATAAATATATAAAATTTGATTTAAATATAATTTTAATGAAGAAAATAGCAGAAAATAAGAAAACAGCCTATAAAAATAGGAAATCAACACAGTAAACTATGGGAAAATTATAACATCACTTTAAAAATATTTTAAAATAAAATATATATCTAATATGTCATATAACACATATTAGAACATGATTTGACAAATAAAATATTGTTTATATAAATTAAATTAGATGATTTTATCAAATAAATCAATTTACATATAACATGGTAAAAAGCATAACTTTCACAATATAAATCGGATTTCAACAAAACGAAAAGCATATTCTTGAAATTAAATTTATTTTCATATTAAAAGATAAAATTCAAAATTAAAATATTTAAATTTTAAATTTAAAAGTAAAAGTTTGACCAAACCAAAAATCCACTTTTCGGGAAAATATTCAATTTATACCAGTTTGAAATTATAATTCACATAATAATCAACACTTATATTTAAAAATGAAATGTTTGAAATAAAATAAGTTTAAAATAATTTCAAAATAAAATAAGGTCAAATATTAAAATATATGAAAAATCTAGGGTTGTTACACTCTCCCCCACTCAAATCTTTTCGTCCTCGAAAAGGAAGGAAGCGGAGAAACAACAAGAAAGACCAATAGGTTGGAAGACATCCCGAAAGAAGGTAGGGAAAAAGTAGCTATGAGGGAAAGCAGGTTGAAAGACATGGATGAACCATTATTTTAATATATTTTTTATATTTGACATGTTAAACATTTAATATGATAATTAATTATTTGATTCAAATTTGATAGTTCGAAGTAAACAATATTTAAGACATTTTAAATCATGATTAGAATATCCTTTATACAATACTTTACCAAAATACTTTTATAACTCGATGTCTTAACAAGTTTACTTTCGTTCCTGCAGACTCTGACTATGCGTTGATCAGGCGCAAAGCTAGAATTCTCCAAGTACTTAGTAGACCTGTTTCAACACCCAGTGAAAATACTAAAAAAAATAGGTATGAGAAGTTCCGCTCAAAATCCAATGTCAAATGATGATAATACGATAGCAGTGGCCCGCTGCTGATCCAGTATTTACGAAATAGACACAACACTTTCCAGAAGATCCTTCTACCCTCCGGATTCCAGAAAAATATCGTAGCCAGTTCGTAAACAAGGGACCATCGACCCCTGCTGCAGTGGTACGCTGCTGATTCAATGATTTACGCAATGGATGCACTTCCTTCCCGGAAGATCTATAAACAACAGATCCCAAGATCGAAAGCGCCTCCATTGGGTAAACTAAAGAACCATCTACCCTGAAAAAAAATCGAGGAACTCATGAGTTTAAGTCCGGACAACCATATCAGTTCGAATCCATTTCTGAATTCACCCAAGTCCATTAGGGTTTATCAGTCGAATCCATTCCTGGATTCCCCAAGTCCATCTGGGTCGAAGCATATCACTATACTTCTTCTGGAGGGTACTTCCCATACCTCTTACATCAAAATATAATATACCATGTATAGTAGCCCTTCAAAATCATAGCTTCAAATATCGCACTTATATAAATTCCATTATATATAAGATTTCATTTTCAAATCGAATACTTTCCAAAATCAATAGTATATCAAATCATACTTATATAAACTTCAATTATATAAGATTTTAATTTACAAATTGAGTACCTTTTCAATTTAACATTTTCAAATCAACTTCATACTTATACAAATCCATTTTATATAAGTTCGATAACTCCCAAATCAAGTATTTAGTAAAACAAGGTTCTCAATTTTAATTTGTTTCAATAACATTTCAGTTTCAAAATCATATATGATTTCGCCAAATCATTTCTTACAAATTACATATACTCAGTTTCAAAGTTTCTTAAAACAATAGATTTAGAAAATAATCCAAATTTCCAAATTAACAAAAATTTAGGTCAAACAAATTAATTTCCATTTCAAACGTATATTCACTTTCAAAAATCATAATACTTTCAAAGTTATAAATCTTTCGAAACCAAAATACTTGAAATCATTACACTTTGAAAATCATAACTTTTCTAAATCATACATTTGAAATCATAAAACATCCTTTTAATTCTTTACATTTCACAAATTTATTCAATTTAAACCCAAGTCTACAGGTTCCAGCTTTAATTCAATTCAAACCATCAGTTTCAATTCAATTTAGTTTTCCAACAAAACTATTTCAAATATTATCAAATTTCAAATAAAGATTTGATCCACAAAATAAACTATTCAATCTTTAATATATTTCAAAGCTTAAATATACCATATTCCAAAACTAAATTTTATAATTTCATATATCTCAAATTTTACTTCATTATTACTTAGTTTTGACATATTCATTTCATAAATCCATCATTTTTAATTAAACTCAAATTACAAGTAAACCAAATATCCTTTCATACAAATATAAACTTTAAATTTCATTTATCAAAATCAGTTATCATTCCTGATTCACATTCTTTATCAAATAAAGATTATATCATTCAAAGCTTCATTATCAAATCATTATTTGAAGTCAATTTCAAATATTTAAATTTAAATATCATTTAAAAAACTCAAATATGTCATTCAATTATTATTTCAAATATCATTACAAAATACATTTCAAAATTCCATTCAAAAAATCATTTATCTCATTACATTTCATTCCATTTAACACATAACCAAGTAAACCTTATTTAAATTCAAATTCAATTTAAATTATATTCAAAACTCCTTAAATTTCACAAATAATCAATTTCAAAAATTAAATCATTTAACCTTTTTAAAACATAACTCAACAGTGTTAAAATCTATAACATTACGAAACATTGTCAAATTATAACAATGACAGCATTTAAAAGTGCTATCGTAACTTATAGTTTCCAAAATAGTTTAGTTCAAGAATAACAGCATTTATAATATGCCATAACAGATATTTAGTAAATTCAAACAAAGTTAGATTCAAAAACAACAGCATTTTAAAGTGTTGCCATAAAACTATAGCATTTTAGAAATGCCATTAATAAAATTCCAGATTTTATTATAACTTGAAAAAACAATACAAGATCAATTTTAGCAAATTTTAAACTTATAAATCATATTTCTAGACTTCAAAATTTCACATTTAAATAATTTTTAACATATGATTTATCACAACAAAATTTTAAATCAAATATTCAATTTAAAACTCACTTTCATTTGTTAAGTCAAAATTCACTGTTTTTCTTAACTTATAAATATAACAAAAACTCAACATTTTACTTCAAATATCTTTTCAAAACTATATTTCATACCAGTATAATTCAAAATAGTCTTATTTATTTCACTCCACGACAGTTTCAAACTTATATAAATCATATTACGTTATACATTAATCATACCAAACTAAACTTATACTTTATCAAATACCTTATACCATTCAAAATTTCTTAGCTTTGAAAAGTTAACCTTGATTTGGAAGTGCTCGATCCTTCAAAATAGTCGAAGAAATCATATTTTCAATCCAAGAGTTGGAAATCACTAACAAATTAGTAAATCGATTCCAATAGGTAAGGTTATACCAAAACAAATCTGAATCTTGAGGATTGAACACCGGCTTATTTTAAATCATTTCAACTATATATATACACACATCTTTCGAATATCAAACCATACTTCGAAATCGAAAATCAAAATTTGGTTTCATAAAATCACTCGCATAGCAAAGCTACTAGAGTGGCCTCTTCCCTACTCAGAAACTCAAAAATCAATGTCGATGATGCATGTATTCATCACCGAAATTATTTTTCAGCGACATAAGTGGGTTTTGGACTTTTATTTCTTGAAACTTCTTTGAAATCTCTTTGACATCATTGGAATTCATTCGAATACATTTGAAACATTTATTATTTGGAAAAATATCTTTAAATCATATTATTATTATATATTTTCCAAAATCTTAAAAACCCATTTCAAAACACCGGAGTTCGATTCCTCGAAATTCAAATTCCAAACCCTACATTTATAAATCATTTTTATATAAATCACATTTTCTTATAAATTTCCAAAATTTCAAATCCTTTAAAAGCTTCAAATTTTCATTTTCCAAAGGTAAAAATCCTTATTGCATTTCACTTTTATATACAAAATAGGGTCATCCTTGTCAAAATAATAATTTCGATGTATGCACAAATTCAAAATTCAATCGAACACAAATTTCCAAAGAATGATTCAAGGTTAGATTTCAAGCAATACAGAGATTCTAATTTAGAGGAACTCTAATCAAATAGAATTCTGTTTCGAAGATAAGCTCGAATGAAGATAAGATAATTTTTTTACCAAATAGAAGATGATAAGCCTATATAAATCGCGGGCGACCTTAACCGGTCAACCGTGACTTCAGTAATATAATCAATTCGAAAATCTAAGGCAAATCGACATTCGATCGCTAGAGATAGAATCTGGGTAGATCAGGAGATAGATAGGATCGAAAACCGAGGATACAAGAATCTCCGGTGAATCAATGCCAATTATAAAGGATTTTCACCCCTTTACAAATAATTCAAAGATTTGCGGAATCACCGATCTTTATAGAGGTCATTCCAAAGTGGAGTTATGAAATGCTCCAAAATCAAAATGGATAGAATAGGGAAGACAAGACTGGATTTCAGAACAAGTGGGAGCGTTCCAAAGCTTAAGGAATCCTAATCGATAAGAATCCTAACAAGGAGATTTCTATAAAGATGGATACTGAAGGGATGAAGTTTTGAAAATCTTGGTTTCAAAATAAGAAAAAAATTTATACCAAAATAATCTTTGAAAATCCTTTAAAAATCATTTGGAAATTATTTTATACTTCGAAAATACATTCTCTCACAAGAAAGGATTCTGAGATTGATTTCACTCATTCTAGGGTATTTCTACCCTATCTCTAATGAGTTTTTGATCCACGGGCTATGGTTTGCCCAAAACCAAAGCTCTGATACCAAATGTAACAACCCGATATTTTTAGTCATTCGCAGCCGCACATGTCGGACTTGAATTGCTCAAAATACCGCATTGTAAATAAATTTGGAGCAAATGAAATACAAATCACAGAATCCCAGACACAGAACAAACAGAATACCTCGCAGCAGAATATAAAATACATAGTAGTTCATGAAGCTACTACGGCAGAGTCTCAAACCAAAAACATAATACAGTCTGAAAAAAACAAAATAGAAATCCCAAATACATAGAAGTTCACTAATACATGAGATAAAGTAGAATAGTTGAAACAGAAAGTAGACATAAATGTAGATAAGCAGAAACTTCAGCAAAGACCAGCTCCAGAAAGAGAATCCAAAGCTGTGAATACTTAGGCTGACCCGAGCGTAAAGAAAAACATATTTTAACAACGGGTCTGTATTTCATTTTCTAGCCTAGGTAAAGTGATACGGGTAATATATCATTTCAACCCGTAATTTACAAAGAAAACCCGGGTTTGATCATTTCAAACCCGCAATCCCAAGTAAATGAAAATAATTGAAAATCATTCAGGCCTATCATTTCAGCCCATAACGATTTTCTCCTATTCTAAAGTCCGTTCGGGTATGTATCATTTCAACCCATAGTGATTCTAATCTAAAGGGAACTTGCAGTGTGATAAATTGATATAAATAAAAGAACAACATAATAAAACAGTAATATATGATATAACATGTGTTTAAGCATAGGTGAACATCATATAATCATAGCATAGCAGATATAATATGGTTATGCATTTTACAGATTCAAAAGTGGTCAATTTACTAGTTATATAACTATACGATGTCTGGTGAGAATAACTCACTGGTTTAGCTGGAGATGACAACAATGAATACACAAAAGAGATCCACACAAGCACGATAGCACGACAAGATACGAGTGAGAAAGCCAAAGTATCAATTCCCTTGGAAACAAATCAAACAAAAACAATACAATACACATAAGCTTTCAACTCAAAACGATTAAACTATGCTAGAAATAAGTGCATAAAACAAAGCTGAAATGCTTTGCACTTGCTTCCAACTTTCATTCGGTTCAGCCACAAGTGAAATAAAAGGCTAAAGAAAGGGTATGGATCAGGTTTTGGTTTCCTAAGGGTCGGCCAAACATGGATGGAGATGGTGCAAAGGTGAGCATGCATGAAACAACACTAAACAACAACATGCATGGTTTTCAATGCAAAGCAAGGCTCGAATAGGTCACGACCAAGGCCATATGGGCACGGCCTTCTCTGGTGGGGTCAAGGGGATGACGTGGCAGAGGGTTTAGGTGAGGTTGGAGGTGGTGGAGGTGGAGTAGGTGGCGGCCAAGGGGGAGTTGAAGGTGGTGGAAGCAAGGTGTGTTCGGCTATGGACATATATGTGGAGTTTGCTCTTTTTGTGTGGATCTACTTCATCATGGTGCACGGCTATGGCAAGGGGATGGGCTGGAGGTGGTACTGACCAGATGTGGTGGTGGTGGAGGCGGCCTAGGTGATGGAGGAGGGCTGGAGCTGAGCATAGAAGGTTGAAGAAAGCTAGAGAAAAACAATGAAACAAGAAGAAAACAATGAAAAGAGAATTGAATTTTTACCAAACATTTTGCTCAGGTTGATGGCCGATTTTTTTGAGTTGAGAAACTATTTTGTGCGTGAAAATGAAGTGGGATGCAGCTGAAGAATGATAGGGGACAGCCAAAAAGAATTGAATGCAAGAAGGTTAGGAAAAAATGAAGAGACGGGAAAACAAGGGGTCTCAAGCAACTAAAGAGTCACAAAACTCTTCGAATTTCCCCTATTTATTTTTTGTAATTTATAAATACATATAAAAACTGATAAATAAAGATAACAACTCAGAAATGACAATAAATATATAAAATAAATAATTAAATTTTAATTAAATAGAATTTAAATTAAGAAAATGGCTTAAATTGCAAACTAGGCTTAAGAATTAGAAATAACAGAATAAATTTTAGAAAAATTCATATGAGCTTGCAAAATATTTTTAGACATAAATAATAACATAAAATAAAAATACATTCACAAAATAAATATATAAAATTTGATTTAAATATAATTTTAATGAAGAAAATAGCAGAAAATAAGAAAACAGCCTATAAAAATAGGAAATCAACACAGTAAACTATGGAAAAATTATAACATCACTTTAAAAATATTTTAAAATAAAATATATATCTAATATGTCATATAACACATATTAGAACATGATTTGACAAATAAAATATTGTTTATATAAATTAAAATAGATGATTTTATCAAATAAATCAATTTACATACAATATGGTAAAAAGCATAACTTTCACAATATAAATCGGATTTCAACGAAACGAAAAGCAGTATTCTTGAAATTAAATTTATTTTCATAATAAAAGATAAAATTCAAAATTAAAATATTTAAATTTTAAATTTAAAAGTAAAAGTTTGACCAAACCAAAAATCCACTTTTCGGGAAAATATTCAATTTATACCAGTTTGAAATTATAATTCACATAATAATCAACACTTATATTTAAAAATGAAATGTTTGAAATAAAATAAGTTTAAAATAATTTCAAAATAAAATAAGGTCAAATATTAAAATATATGAAAAATCTAGGGTAGTTACAGAGTTATATCTACTATTTTGGACAGTGAATAAGATATAAAAGGAATGTTTTTGCGAGAGCAATATTATGAGAATGAAGTTAATCGTTTTAAAGATGTTTAAAATGCGCTAAGTATCGAATCATAGATTTCAACATTCATTGTTGAAATAGACGTTTTCGAGAGAAATAAAAGGAAATGTTTTGTATAGTATTGGGATTTATATATCTATCTTAAATTCGAATCCCTATACTAGTGATTTTGGGTTGTCGTAACAATGTTTTACGCAACATTCGTTTTGACTCAAATGAATGTGTTTAAAAGAATGATTTCCTTTAAGAATGAAATATATACTTGATTATGATTTAAGTATATTGAATATTTTCAAAGTGTTGAAAATGAATGGATTTGTGAATTACTTGTTATTAAATAAGTATGGAAATGTTTTTCCAATATGAAGTGAATGTTTTGAAATTTTATCTTTTAAAGATAAATTGATAATGAATATTAGAAATCGATTTGAAAATCGTATATTCATAGATATTTTGGAAATGTAAATTCACTATGGAATTTATAAAAGAAAAGGGAAGTGTTTCCGTTTAAGGAAATTGCTTTGAAATTTGTTTTCAAAGATTGAAAGGTGAAAAATGATTTGAAATTTGTTTTCAAATGGTTAAGTGTGGAAAATTATATATATCTTGTAATGATATTTTTGGGAAATTTGAACAATTAGTTCAACTTGAAATTTGGATGGTCGGTTTAGATTGTATGTTTAACATTGTGAATTGACGACATAGCAATTGATCTCTATTAAATATATATCTGTTTGGTGGCGAAGAATTTATTCTCTTAGCTTAACACCCTTCTCTGAGACATACGAGCTCAGAGGTTATATATCGGTAGACATCAATTATGTGTTGAGAATTTACGATGTCACGTGAAATCCAAATCGAGTGTGAAGTCGATAATAAATTGAATTTTGAATGTGAATTAGGTTTGAGATAACCTTAAAATTCTAAATCGACTTAGAGGAAAATTTTAAATCGGTAATGAGATGGAAAACTCATGAATCCTCTATTTGTTATGGGTATGAGATATTGAAGTTTTCGGAACTTATATATGAGAATGTAGTAAATTCGAAAACCGTCAGTTTGGAAAGAAATTGTTATGGAAAACTTGTGTAAGTTTACATAGGTAGGATATGTACGAAATGTGAAATGAAGTACTATCTATGTATGATATTATGTTTTCTAAACTGAGGATATGGAAAAGTACCTTCCATTTAAAATTTGTGAAGGTTGTTGGAACTCGAGATGAGTGTCCATTTGAAAATCGTAGCTACGTAGAATTCCATCAGTTGGATTGATTGACCATTTGAATTCCATTAGTTGGATTGGCCATTTGATTTCCATTAGTTGGAATGGCCATTTGTTTTCCATTAGTTGGAGTGGCTAGCGTAATTTGAGGGGCGAGATGCCTACAGTTACAAGCGCTTCCACAGGGATAGTGGCGCAACCGCCGAGTAAACTGCAATCTAGAAGCCAAAGCGAAATTCGAGGGGCGAGATGCCTACGGTCACAAGTGATTCTACTGGGATAGTAGCGTAACCGTCGTGTGGACCACGATCTATGGCAACAACCATGGCGAAATTCAAGAGAGATGAGAAATCTACGGTTACAAGCGATTCTACTGGGATAGTAGCGTAACCGTCGGGTAACTGTGATCCATGGGGGAACGTGCTTTCCATATCCATTTTTAAAAGAATTTTTAAGTATTTTCACTGGGAATTGAAGCAAGTATATTTAGTACTTGGAGATTTTTAGTCTTGCGCCTGGCCAGCGTATGCCTAATGTCTTTAAGAACGACAATAGACTTGTTAAATTTCGAGTTAGCAAGTATTTTCAAACTTTAAATAGAAAATCAATAATCTGAAATTAAAGTAACATAAATTCCAACCTAATGAACTAAGGAAGAGGATTTTTGAAATGTTTTGAAAGTTCACAGCTTTGGAAAGGTTATACTATGTAAATTTCTTAAATGAAGAATTGCAAATTTAAAGTTTGGGTTTTGTAAGTTGAAAACTTTAGTAAAAGACTTTTGCGTCTTGATTGTAGAAAATGATGAGCAAATGAGTTAATTAACAAAGCTAATGAGACAAAATAAATAGAATGAATCCTATACTTATTTTATTTTTAATAAGTTTCAAACTTGATAAAATTGAGTAGGGTATAAATATTAGTGAAATTTTAACAATCATTTTTCCTTACTTGTAATTTCGAGACGAAATTCTTTTAAGGAGGGGAGATTGTAACGATCCTGAATTTTGAACAATTTAATTTGTAAATATTTAATTAATTTTAAATATTTGAATGATGGTTTGGTTTGAATTCCCAATATAACTATGAATTTGGCGATTAAATTTTAGAATTTAATATATTGGAAGTTGAATAAAAAAAATTGAATCTTCAATTTTAAGCTAATTAAAAGAAAAAAAATAATTTTCGACTGTAACGATTCCGAATTTTAATTTATTTTAAATTGATAACTGATTTAATTCTTGATTTAAAATTGTGAGATTCATTGGTTAATCGATTTGAGTTTTTCCAAATTCAAATAAATTATGTTGTTTATTTATAAAGAGATAGTCTCTTTTATTAATTGTTTTGAGTTAATATCTAGATAATGAAGGAATGACAATTATAAATTGTGCCTAATTGTTGTTGGAATTTTAAATGGTTGAATTCCTCTAAAATTGAGTTATAATTCTTTAATAATTTGATTAAGGAATTAGGTGGGCTTTACAATTTTCTTAGCACATGGTTTTGCTTAGTGCTGTAATATTATCTAAGGCTATACTCGATCCCCTCTCTATTTTCATTCGTAACCCTAAATCTTAAACACACGAAAGAGAGAAAAAAAATGGTGGCCACGATCGTTCGTTCCTCTTCGCTTCCAAATTAGGGCTTTCGTCTCTGCTTCGATTTCTTCGCTCGCGTGCTCCTCGGTTGGTCGAGTTCGTTGTTGCTTGGTTCGCTCGTTCTCTGATGATTGATTTGCGTTGACTTCGAGATTTGCGAATCGTTCTCCACTGCTCCAATTCGCTTCGACAGAGGTGAGTTTTTCTCACGATTAATCTTATTCAAGTTTTTTTTTATTATTATTATTTGTTTGAATTGGGTGCTTGGTTACATGCTATGATTTGTGTTGCTATGGTCTGTTGTTTTGTAAGTGATTCACATACATAACTGACGAGAACAGACACTGCATGTATGGTTGTTGGGTGTTATTTGCTATCATTTGCTCTATTAATTTGATTTAAACTGATAAGAACAGATAAGAACAGATAAGACACTGCATGTATGGTTGTTGGGTGTTATTTGCTATCATTTACTCTGTTAATTTGATTTAAACTGATAAGAACAGATAAGACACTGCATGTATAGTTGTTGGGTGTTGTTTGCTTCCACTTGCTCTGTAAATAAATTTAAACTGATGAGAACAGATGCTATCAAAACTTTGCTTGTTTTGTTTTGCTGCATGTGATGGATTTTTGAATATGGTTGTGGAAAACTTTGTTTACATGTGTTTGTTTGAACTTCAGTTCATATGTGATGTATATATGTGTCTGTAAACCTCCCCTATTCTCGTTCTCAGTTGCAAGCTAATTCAAAACCCCAAATCATTTCCTCTTTTACCTGTCAGTCTTAAGTTGTCTTAAGGAAAATGTAGTAAGAAAAATAAATACTTTAGTTCTGAAATTACTTGTGAGCAAACCTTTTCAACCTTTGATTTATTTCTATGATGCTTGTGAGTAAACCCCTGCTTATTCAATCATTTGCTGCTGTTTGAAATGCTTGAATGACTGTTTGAAAGGCACTTGCATGTGAATAAATGGTTGTGCTTGTGTTTTCTTTTGCCTGGGGATGTATCGCCTTCCCTGTTTCTCTGAGTCATGATTTACAGTGTTCGTATACCAAACTCAAACCCCCTCTCTATTTGTTATTGGATTTGAAAAAAAAATAAACATGATTGAGTTGTTCAAATTTGAATTGTGTTTTCCAGTAATAAAATCAAGGCAAGTTTTGAAATTTTCTTTTACTGGAAACATTAGAGAACACAGTTATCTATAAATCTTGGTTTACAGTGTAAACCATGTCAAAAACCAGATTTCTTCGCTTCTTTGACCAGTGAGCAAACTTGACCTATTACATTTTGATGTTGTGGTTGGCACTTGATAATGGGTGATGAAATGTTATTTGTCTTGCCTGCATGTCTGAATACATAAGTTGATGTATAGGTCTGTATGTTTATGTATATCCGGTTATAAGTACAGGTTCTCAAACATAATTTGAAAATCTAAATCATACAACAGAATGATTTTTAGGCTACCACCTCTTAATGAAAAACAAATGTTTCTATGTATGTGACATCATTTTTTTTTAATTAAATTCAAGCATTTGAAGTTAAGTAATTCACTTTAAAGATAGTTAATTGCAGAGATGATTTTTATTAAGTAAGAGAGAGGAAAAAAAATAAAAAAAAATGGAACAAGTTTCTGGTATTTGAAACTTATCTGCAAAAAAAAAAAAAAAATTAAAACCAGGGTTCTTTGTTTCTTTACCTGTGAGTAACCTCATTTTTAAGAGTTTAAGTATGAAAAGTTGGTTGCATGCAAATAAAATTTAAAATGAATGTGTGTTGCATGACATCTGCTGTGTATATATTCATGTATGGTACTCTCTGTTGCACTATTCAGTTTGCGAGTACTAATTTAAAATTCAAAACCTTTTTGATTAGTTTAAGGTTAAGATTCAAATAAAACTTGTTGCGTAATCACAAACTTTAGTTTAGAAATTTCACTTATGTTAGGGTATCTTGTATTATCACTGGAAACCAGTTTTACTGATCAAGTTTTAACATAAGTAAAAATTTAAACATCTCAATCCATTGTTTCAGGGTTAGGATCTGAAACATTATGTTAAAACATGAATTTTAAAACAAACAAAAAAAGCAATAACCTTCCTTCTTTCTGAACAATGTGAGCAAACTATCCCAAATTTAGTTAGATTTGTGTTATACTTTGTTATGTGTGTTAGTTGGTTCCCTTGCTCCTTTTGCTTGCCAGTTCTATTTTGTGCCAATATTTGTGATTTCTTTTTAAGGTTGTATATCAACCCAGTTGCCTTTGTTAACCATGCTGCTGCCTATATTTGCATACTCTGCTAGTTTAAATTTTTGGTCATATTCATTCACTCGGCCTATTCTGTGGTTGTTGCCTTGTCCTTATGTTTCAGTTGCCTTGTTCTTCTCCTATTCACTTGTGTTGAATTTACATATGTACAAAACCCTATTCGTTCATACTGTTATTCACACATATGTGTATGTGTTTGTTTGTGTGTGTAGCATCCATGCACACCCACTGGTGTATGTCCCTTGCTATGCATATGAGCTACCCTGGCCTGCGCCATCATGACCTGCTCCTTTGCTTTAATTGCTGACCTTGTTTGCCTCATTTACTTATTGTCATGACTTTTGTAAATTATATGGTTGTATGAAATTGTGTTCACTCGAGTTGCTCATGTGTTTTGCTGCCTCACACTTATGTTCTCAAACTGTCTTGGGCACATTTGTTTCACTTGATTTGGGTTAAGTTGCTATCTGTAATGACCCAAAAATTTCCGTCAGTTAAATTTCGTCATTTTTAATAAGATTAGATAATTTAACTTTAGAAAGAAGTAAAGATTTATAATTTATAATGAAGCATATGTTGAAAAGGAAATGAAACCATAGGAATTTAAGCTAAGTATTATCGGTTGATATAAAATGACGAATAAATTGAAATGATGTAAATGGTTATACTAGGCTAAGAAGAGAATATAGGAAAAACAAAGGGTAAGTTGTGAATTTATTTAATGGATTAATAATATTAGATAGTAAATTGAATTAGATCAATGTCCTGTATGGTTTAGTAAAGAAAGCTTTTAAAGGAAAACCTTTAATTTATAAATGAAAATCAATGCATTAAATTAGGTGTAACTGAATGTATGCAAATAATTTTGTAAGAATAAGTTAATAAACAATTTATTTGCACATATCCGATTTAAATTGGAATAACAGAAAGGACAAGAACTTGATTTGCCTAGGCATTTATATATTTATAAACTATAACTAAATAGAAAGTTTGGTAGTAAATAGGATATAAGAAGACAAAGGCAACTAGTAAATTAATAAATGAATTCATAATAATAAGTAGTAATTAATGCATATATATTTGGCATTAGTGATAATTACAAAACTTTACCCATTTATCTAATTTATTTAATTAAATCTAAATCTATGGCAACATTGTTGTAATGATGGTTGTAAGTGAATTTGAATGTAAAAGGGTAACAATTATTTAGGTTAACCATTTTGAGTATGTTAAGTTAAGAATGGCAATCGATTGAAATAAATCTAAATTAATTATTTTTTGGTTAATGTGTTCTAGTTAATAAAGGGGAGTTTATAAGAAATGAAGCATGCACTAATGAAATGTATTATAATTCAAATGTTATTTATACCCATAGAATGTCTATTTACTGAATAGAAAGATTTTAAATCAATAAGCGAATTTAT
Source organism: Allium cepa (assembly GCA_030765085.1). Lineage (NCBI taxonomy): Eukaryota > Viridiplantae > Streptophyta > Magnoliopsida > Asparagales > Amaryllidaceae > Allium > Allium cepa. The sequence continues at coordinate 979,035,538 of CM060931.1, forward strand.
TGAGGTTCCAATTTATAATTTATAACATTTAATGTAGACTCAATTACAATTAATTGACTTAAATCGTGCAATTAGCGTAGATTTGTTTTGTAATTGGAGCAGTTAATTCTATAAGATGAAGTTAATGCTAATTCTATTTATAATTGGACCATTTGTTGATATAGATTATAGAAAGCAAGATGTATAAATTTAATTAAAGTATCAACATTCAACAATTGTAATTATTGAAAATTAAAATGGAATTTGAGGATAATAAGGTGAAACCATGAACAAATGTTAATGCATCCTTATTACTGGTAAAAGATGAGTATATAAAAGTTTGAAAATCAAAAATAGGTTTTGAAAACTTAATTTATAATTTCTAAATATAAGAAAGTGGAGAAATTAACACTGCAATGGATAGACTTATCAGCTTTTAATTTACATCTAAATTTGTTTAGATCAATTTGGAAATTAATAAAATTGTGGACATATTTTGAAACGTAAACGAAACGTCTAGATTTACATTTGTAAATACGTTTAAAATAAAATGTAAATGATAAGGAATTTATTTATTTCCTAAATCCGTAACGTGTGTAATTAATATTCACTACACCACAAAAGGCTTTTAACAGCGTTTGATAAACGCTGTAATATGATACAACAGCGTTATTTCAAACGCTGTATAACGACATGTTGTCGTATATACATAACTTACAACAGCTTTTCTATAAACGCTGTTGAAACATCTCTGTGACAGCGTTTATTACGAGCTGTCAATAATGTTTTTACAGCGTTTTCAGACGTGCTGTATTATGTTTCAACAGCGTTTATAATTTAGTTGTCGAAGATGTTCAAATTCTACTTTAACTGTTTACAACAGCTTTTTCTAAACGCTGTTATTGAATCATCAACAATTTCGACAGCATGTTAAAAACGCTGTTATTGAAGCATCAACTATTTCGACAGCATGTAGAAAACGCTGTTATTGACAATTTCAAGATAATTACAGCACGAATTAAACGCTGTTGTTTCTTCATTGACAGCATTAATCAAACGTTGTCTTCTATTTATATAACAGCTTTAATATTCCACTCTATTTTTGAATATTCCAAAACTATATTTTAAGCATATTCAAGCAACTAGTATATATAACAGGTTCTAATAACTATTAATTGGTTACATAAACTAGTTAAGACAATATTAATAAACAAAAGACATCCATAAACCAAGTTTCAATAATATCCATAAACAAAAATAACTTAAAAGATTAGTTATAGTCAGCAAAAGGTACGACGTTAGAAAGGAAGTAATTCAAGCAATTAGAAAGGAATGTAAAATGTAATAAGAAAGCAAATTTAAACTAATAGCAACAAAAAAAGAATTATTATGCAACAAGAAGGGTGCAGATTAAAATTTGAGAAAATTAATTTAACTTTTAGTGAAGGAAACATGGAGGGAGATTTTACTTAGGATCTGAATTATTGAAGTTGGGAACGAGATTAGGATCCAAAAGTATAGAGATATCTGGTGCACTATCATTTACACAAAAAGTTACATAAACTGATTCACAGTATGCAGAATTATTCAAATGAAACTAATGTAGCAATAGTTTTCCGTGTCAGAAAAATCTGTTCACTGTAACTCACTCAAGCAACATTTTTTTAGTACATAATATTCTACCTGCAATGCAATGATAGTGGAGGATAAGGCCAGACCATTACCAATGACAATAATTGATGCAGGGCCTGTAAGACCTGCAACCACATGAGCAACCAACCAGCAACTACCGCAGTCACCAACACCTGAAAAGTTATAAAAACAAAAATGATGAAGAAAATAATTCAATTCTCAAAGTAATTTTCTCAAAACACTAGCATAAGATTAGAAGAATATTGATGTTAGTGTTACCTGAGCAGAACCTAGTCCAAAAACATGCTTCTTCATTGAGCTTAGCCTTTCCACAGATAGCTGCAAGTACAACAACGCATCATACAATTTGATATAAAAATATATATAAACCGAGTATGATAAGTTATACGTTAAGTCTGATGTTAAACGGAAAAAATACAACTCCAAATTCAGCGACAGCTTTAGTCCCATGGAGATGGCGTATAATAGAGAGCCCATAAGGCCCAATAAGAATACCAACAGCAAGATATCCAAGTACAGGGCTCCTTGATTCATATAACAGTTTACTATTATGATGTGTACCTAATAGAGTTCTGGACACAATGGAACAGGTTTCGGAAGCTAATTCGATCACTTGTGTGAGATACGAAAATAAACGATCGATTTTAAATTAAACCGATTTAAACGATTTCTAGGCGTTTCAGCTTGCACCGGACAAACGATAAATCCGATTGACTTGAAATTTGAAATTTTACAATAATATCACATTACGGATCTGATGAAACTAGTTTTGTCGAATTCCGAGACTGTTTGAAAAATGGCTATTTTAACTCGCCAAATTAATATTAAAACAATTTCGATGCGTTTCGAGCTGTCACGGTCAAACGACAACTCCGATTGCTACGAAAATTGAAATCCGATAATAACTAACTATTACGGATCCAATGGAACTAGTTTCGTCCAATTCTGAGACTGTTCAAAAATTGGCTATTTTTCAGTCGATAATTAAATATTAAAATATTCGATTTTCACAAATTAACTCTAAATTCAGTTTTAAAAGTTATATAACATTTCTATAACTCCTATATGATAAAATAAAATTTTACAAATCAATTTTAATCATATTAAACTCGATTTTCAATTATTTCTGAAATTTAAATTATCAAAAATTCTGGGTCGTTACACATATACTCCAAGATATTAACATACAAAAGTATGTACATGCATAAGTAGGCATGTGCAATCAAATACTGAAATGCTGGGCAGGCCAAGAAAGACAGAAAATACTATAAACTTGAGGAAGCAAAGCGACAGAAAGTAACATTTTAAAACTATATGGTTTTATCCCCCTATACTAATATTGGGCTCATGTACATACTATTATACAACAGCATATGTAAGCTATTAACTAGCATATACAACAACAAAGGAGGGAGAGGTTCAAATAATTGCTGACAAGATTTACGAGAGAAGAGTAAATGTGATATTACCCTGGAAAAATTATCTATGTTAGAAACTCGTAAAACAGTATGAGTTGATTGATTATAGCTGTCGTTGCTTGTGGATGTTTGATTACAACAAACAATGATTCTGTATAACTTTTGCAGTGTGAAGAAGGAAATGTTGTCGGCTGTAAAAAAAATGTATTCAGGTATTAAAAAAAGCTTGAAGTTGTAAAAGAAAAGGAAAAAAGCTTTTTTATTAATTGCACTTACCACTCCAACATGCCATTCTTGAGATGCCCAACTTTTATAATCCGTAGCATTCATTCGCTGCATTACATTAGCTTAGTTGTTAATTATACAGAAAATATAAAACTTAAAAATGTGGAAATTTTAAAATTTCACTCGTAGTAAAGAGTACCATTCTATAAATAGGGGGCACTTTGTTTTCTTATTTTTTCCTAGTAGGAAATACAGAGAAACTTTATGACGATTCTTTGGTTCTAAATGTCCATCTGAAAGAAAGAAGCAATGAGCATTCATCTTAAATTAACTGGAACGATGGTTTGTGCAGATCATTTTACTTGTTATTTTGCCTTTTCTAACTTACCTAATGTACAGAAATGTGCAGAATTATGCACTTTCTCTGAACAATAACCCAAAGCAATAACCTTCTGGTCTTTCCTACACGTTCATATAGACCTGACAATTCCTCTATTAGAAATTAATTATTTGTTGGCAATTAATCTATTGCAAAATTTTACAGCACGCACCAAAAATTCGACCAAGGCTATAGCTTGCATTGCAACTTGGAAGTACCTAAGGTTTCTTGGATGGTGACAATTCTAGGCTTGTCAGATAATCGAGATACCTAAGAATTAACCTAGACTTATTATTTATTTTCTCAGCTTCCCCTTATGTAGATTTATAGGGATGTAGATTTATAGGGTTGATAGAACCAAGGCATGTTTCATATATCATATTTGAAATCTGTTTTCAGAAAATTACCTTAAAATCAGTTTTCTACCCAGCAAACCGTTTTTTTTGTTTTTTCCTCCTTTTTCACAGATGGTACTTGAAGGTACCTTAAAATAAGTGGAACTAGCAGTACAGTTGAATGATCTAATTAATCATGTACTTATTTCAATTATTTGGGAACATACAAGGTTAGAGCACCAGGATAGCTGAATGAAATCGGTAATGTGAGAAACAACAAGAGCATTATTATTCACATCTTCAATTGGAAATGCATAGCATGTCTGTTCTTTAGTTCAATTGGCAATGCATTGCATTTCTGATTCCAAGTAAAAAAAGATACAAAGAATGTTTGTTGTTCATTACAATGGGTATTCTATTGTCGATTATAATGAAGAACATACATGTTTTTAACCGTTTTTTATGGTGTGAATACTAATGCTCAACAATACCAATAGTTTGAAGGAAATAGATTTCACAATAAAATTGGTTTGGATATAAAACGAAACAGACATGTTTTTAACCATTGTTTTTTTATGGTGTGAATACTTATGCTCAACAATAACAATAGTTTGAAGGGAAATAGATTTCATAATAAATTTGGTTTGGATATAAAACAATCCATATTTGTTTGCGTTTGAATTCAATGACAAACTGTAAACTCTCCCTTGATCACTGCAATTTCAACTTGCATACCGAATGGTATATAGAAATATCAAAGCTTTATGTAGAGGAAGTTATGTTGTGCTCAATATTCAAAAGTAACTATATTACTTTCAAAAGTTTTAATTATAAATTGCAAGTAGATAAAAATAACTACTGCTTATGAGAGAGAAAATTCACCTCAATCAAAGATGACTGTCCAGGATCTTTACCCAGAACCTGAGCCTAGTTAAAGTACATGGATCAGTTTACATCTCCTTGTCCTTGCTAAAAAAACCACAAAGCAAATAAAAGTGAAAAACAAAAATTGAAAATAAATAGTAGTTGAAGAATAAAATTATTAGTGCAGTTCCAGCAAGAGCCACTAATGTTGACAAAAAGTTAACAAATTCACCAATCTGAAGAAGTCGCTACTTAGTTACGGAGTTTTATCGAAATGTATAGGGATTTCATGATTTGCTACTTTTTAGTCAAGAGGGTAACAAACATGTTGGTATAAGCAAACAGTTATTGTTTACTTACGGAATCATAGAATAATAGTCTTTTTCCTCTTATAGTTTGTAGATCAGTAGATGTATTCAACTTCTATAAACAAATAATTTTGGACAAGTACCTTCTCTTATGAATAGGTCATGAAAAAGCTTCTTCATATAAGTATAATTGGGTTTGTCATCAAACCGCATTGATCGGCACTAATGAAAATATGATATAAATTCTGTTGGATATGATTTACAGAGAGCCTGATCATGCTGCATGCATGTTTTATTAAATTTAACAGAATATATTGAGCGAACTATTGTAATTCGACGGTGAAAATGATTTGATACCTCCACAGAAGTGAGCATTTTCTTTTCACTAATTTTATCATATTTTGCTTTTTGGTTCCAGCTCTCAAGCCCTGCCATGGTAGGCTGATCCAAAGTAAAGATAGCGTAGTAAATAAAACACTTAGACAAAAAAGAGTCCATAAAAATAATAACAATCTTTTTCATGAAGTATAACTTCCTCTTAGGAAATACAAGAATACATAACAAAGAGATTTCAAATCATCCCTCCTGCTTTGCTCTTTGTTAAATTAAAAGGATCCACTAATTTCAAGATGAGTATTGATAGGAGTAGCTAAATTAATTGAAGAAAGCATTGGATGTAATACACACCAATTCCAAGATGGGTATTGACACTTGCATATCGTGTTGTTCCTGTGAGATTCTTATTCTCCCTGTTAATGAGAGTGAGCTTAAATACTTCAGAAAATAACAAATATTGCATGAACCTAAACTTCTCTTTAGGAGAGAGTATATTTGGTTTAAAAATATGCTGATGTTATATTAGAAGCACATGCTTGTTGCACCTGGACAAGAACATTAAATCCAGCTCCTATATTTTTCTTTACAGTTATGCATCATAAGTCCAAGTTTTATTTGTTTCTCGTGTCAAACAGCGACGTGAATATAAAGGTCAAAAAATAGTATGGCCCAATATGAAAAAATATTTAGGTCAAAATGATTCTTTTAATTTGAATGGTATAAGGCAACAAAATTTACTGGAATTTTTATATACTTAGAAATAGGATAAAAAGCTTGGATTCACCTGTATGGTATGTGCTTATGAATTTGTATATCCCTGTATTTCTTTGCAAGTCCATAATCAATTATATAAACATGTCAAGTGGAACAAAGTGCATAACATCCAAAAGATTATTCTAAAATAACTCAGTTTAAATACCATATCACATTTTACTTCTATTTGAGCAATCTCTGATTAGGGAATAGGAACAAGACAGGGGATCATTGATCAGTCGGCATCTCAAAATTCTCATATATGTACACACACACACAAAATAAAGGGAAGTGTTTAAGAAAATTGCAAAAACTATGGAGCATGTTAACTAAAAGCATTTTTATACTAATTTTGATCTTCTTAAGTGCTTTGTTTCCAAAATTAAGAAAGAAGTGCTTAGAAGAAATGAAAAATAGTAAGGAAATTTATTTTAAATACTGGTTTCAAGGGCTTCCTATCACTGTTCTTTAAGTAAAAGACTTATTTTGAAATTAAGGGCCAAAATACAAACATCGTGTTTCTAACTAAATATAAGCTTAATCAAAAAAAGAAAACAGAAAAAAAGACTAGCATTTAAGGAAAGAATATGTTCCATACTAAATCCTTGTGTAACATCCTCCTCGATTAATGATATATATGATGCTTACAGCAAAGGAAAGATATTGCGCATATGACAAACTAGATAAAATCTGCTGATAATGCATGTAGGATCAACATTTCTCAAAAACTTGCATGATAATTTTCCAAAACAAATTAGAACAACGATAACTTTCCAAACAGTTTCATTTTTACTTCCAGGAAATAATACCCTTGACCTCTTTAAACACTTGGAATTTCCATGATGTGGCAAGTATTATTAGTTAAAAAAACTTAAATAAGAAACTACAATATCATTTACTTATTGTAATGGCAATTCATTTCAATATGCATCACTACTTCTTCAAATATATGCATTTTGCATGTATAACAATATAGTTTCCTACTTTGCGCAGTGTACTCAAAATGCAATTCATAATCGAAAGTATCCTTGTTACTAATCCATACTGGCATGCAGTAACAAAAACATATGTTTACATTTTCATGTAGCTCTCCACATACATGTACCGCACTGAGAACTGCTTTTAAGAAACCCGGGCTTGCTGAATAGGTCTCTTGAATCTCATCGACCCTAATAACTGTGTATTTCATGTTGCTTTTACAGTATACACTTCCATTTGCAGGTGGGTAAAAAATATACGGCCATTCTATATGTCATATACCTTCTTAATGTTAGTTTAGAAAAATTTCAATACAGATGGTTGTATTGATATTTTAATACCGATCTAAAAATTCCCATGTGTACTACATGATAAATGCGAAAATGCAGTGGATGGAATTATAATAAACATTATATTTAAATTTTGTAATTTTACATAACAAATATAATACAACCATTTATGTCATAAGTGTTTCTTGTCTTCCCGGTGTCCATATTTGCATACAGTATCTACAAGAAAACTACAAAATGAGTTTAGTGTTTTTATTCTACATTCTTGACTACAGAGATTGAAAGCGTTTCATTTGTTAGAAGTTAAAAAACGATGAAACGGTGTACCATTACCTTGCTAATCAGTGGGTCTGTCACGTTGTCATTGTCTTAGTCAGGCTTTTGTTTTATAATCTACGTCAAAGAAGTTGCAATTCTTCTAAACAAATGTGTCTTACAAGAGATAGATGGAGTCACTTATGTCTCAAGTCGATTACTAGAAGTCGATGCTTGATTTCAAATAGCAGTGTCAAGTAACTAATCAAAGTCTACCCATCACTTCAACTTCGATAGAAACTTCTCATATTCCATATCGCCTCCATCACTTGCCTTCCGTTCTCCATTTTCCAAAGCTTGAACAGGTTGAGGTGGCTGCTGATGATGAGTCTGACTTGGTGCTCATGGCACATTTCCAGCTTCTGGTTCCACATCACCGTTAAGAAGTAGAATTTTATCCAGGTTAAAACTAGGATGAAACAACTCTCCAAAACCATGTCCACAATATGATTTCACCTGAATTTCACATATTTTACAGTAAGATTACTCCTTTAAAAATTTCAAAACTATTTTTTACCAAAGAACATTAACAATTATCACCAACTTATGTGTGATGTCTAAGAACAATGCTAGTCAGGATTAAAAAATAAAATAAAAGAACTCACAAGTAGGCTCTGGCGGGCATTTATCAACACTATCAAAAGTATCCCTCCTTGAAAATATCATAGACAACAGCAGCACCCATTTCTCCTTGGTTATACGCCGCCTTTACTGGCCAGCACCTCTTTTGACTAGATGTTTCCAAGATCCATGCCTAAATCTTCTTTCCGTCAATCATCATGCTTTGCATCGTAGGCTAAACTGCGATCATTATTATTTAACTGGCATGCAATTGACCGTGGAAAGAAAACTTCCATACAATTTACTGAATAGTGGCTACCATTTAACTCGCAAAAATTAGGGATTTTGCTGATAACTAGTTACCCGCGACTATAGAATAATGATGGTCTACTTCTGCCTCCTCTCTCTTACACGATATCTAAAACCATCATTTGGGTAATTGAATATTGAGGCGAAGATTATTGAAGGAAATAAGAGGACCAATTCGAATGATCTTTTAATTTGAGAGGATTATTGAAAGGGGATAAAGCTGGAATTGATTAAAAGATTGTGTGAAAACTGAGAAATAAAAAGAAATGAAGTGAAATGCAAGGCGGCAACGGGAATGCAAAATCCCGCCTAATATTTTGTTCAATAAACAGCGTTTTCATTTTCATTTTTACATTTAATACCGTAAATAACAACAATTTTGTTTAACACGCTGTTATGTTTTGCCGTTGAAACTACCTTTTCTTGTAGTGATTATTTATCTTTTGGGACCACTTCCGTTTGCACGTTAAAATTCGTGCACACCTATTCTTTTGCGATCTATCTATAAATAGACGATCAAAAACCCTAGCCTCCATCTTCTATCATTTGTCTGTACGTTCTTTTCTTCAACTCGTTCTCCTCCTCAAATGGATGCAAATCTAGATCTATTTCTATTCAAATTTCAAATGAAAATTCATACATCTCAGAAAAATTCCAAAAAAAATATATGTTGTAGATTTCATCCATACGAATCTACCCGCAGTCTCTGTTTTCGAAATCGATACTCGAGTCAGCGGCAAATCGCGGTCAAAATCAGGAAATTCGAAACCTAAGTCAATTTGGGCGTTTTGATTTGGAGCGACTATTTGCAAATTGGTTTCTGGGTATTGGAGAGATCGGCTAGGGAAGTCGTAATGGTGGAGGCGCGTCACCATCTGGTGGCCTGGGGCGGTCTAAGGCACGGTCAAAGATGGGGAGGGCGTGCGTTGAAATGGGTTCACTCCCTGGACGAGCATACTAGAGTTGAGAAGAAGCTTTATGACGTGGCAAGCTTTAATTAGGTTGTTGTTTAATTTTGTTTTATTTAATTTTTGTTTCAACTCATTAAAATTGAACAACTTTTTCATACGTTACCCGTTTCGCGCGAAATTTCTTTTGTTAGGATCGTAATTAAATTCTGGATCTGATGACGCTGATTTGGACAGATTTGGAGACCGTTGGAATTTTGGGTTTAAATTGGATTTAAATTCGATTTAAATTCAAAAGGTGAGTGTTTTAACCCACTCACAATTTCTAAAATTTCTTGTGTTTGTTAAATTAATTTTAGATATGAGTAGAAATTTATTTATGATTGTTTGGCATGTTTTATTCATTATCTCTGTTAAATTGCATTTATTTAATTTAACTGTTAATTTATTTTATTTATTGCATAAATTTGACAGTTAGAATTTATTTATTTGCATATTAACTGTCAGTCATAGTTATGTTAAATTTTTATTTCATATCAACTGACAGTTAAATTTGAATTTATTTTTGCATATAAACTCCTAATAACAGTTATTAAATTAATTATCGAATATAAACTGTTAGTTAATACCTGTTATTTACTACCTGTATAATTTATATGCTCTATATCGATGATTGTTTAAATTGGATGATGATTGCAAATAATGGTTGATGATTGATATTTTGATGAATGGATGCTATATTTTATATTGTATAAACTGCAAGTTATCATGCATTTCATTCATTCGGGATTGCAGTTTGAAATGATATACAACCGCATTTTTATTTTAAATTGCGGACTGAAATGATAAACATCCGTATCACTTGACCATAGGGTAGAAAATTTTATACAGGCACTGCGGTATATATATATATATAAATATTTTGAAATGTTTTTCTATGATTTTGTAAAGTTATATATATATGGTTTATGGGATATTGATTTGGTTATTGATAAAGGTTATTATATATATAGTAAATTTTCGGTTTTTATGCTTTGTATAAATTTAATTTGAAGTTTAAAATTAAGTTTGATTTTAAGATCAAATACGATTAAGCATTTATTTAAAATTTAATTTCTGGAGTTTCATTGACTTAAAAGAGAATAAGGTTGGAAGATGAATATTAAGTTAAACTGGAATTAAATAAAAAGTTAGAATTTTTAAAGGATATGATTTTATAACTTGATTTTGTGTAGAGTGATCTAAATGAATATCAGGTTGATTTAAATGAATATATAATAAATGGAAAGATTTTCCAGTTATGTGAAGTTAAAGGTTTTTCTTAAATTATATTGAATTCATTAAGTAAATATTTCAAGTCTAAATAATAAGTAATTGAATTAAATATATATGGGATTGTCAAATGAGTTTGTTTTGAAATGGTGGAATATTTAAAGCTTTGAAACATAAGAATTGAAATGGTATTTGGAAGTTTAAATCAATACTTGAAAATTTATTTGTAAAATCTAAAGAAGCTATTGTGTTTTATAAAGTAATTTAATATTTAACCATTTAAGAGATGGAAATTTTGTTTCGAAGTTATCATTTTCAAGGTAGTATGATTTGAGAATACTGTATTCAAGAGTTTTGATTTCTAAATATTTTACTTTGAAAACCCTATGATTTTGGAAAGGAATATATATTGGAAAATAAAAATGACATTATATGATTTGGGTCTAAATGATATCGTATTGATTTGGGGTTTTAAAAATATAAATGATATCGTATTTATATGGGTTTTAAATGGATATTTTATTATGGTTTTAAAAGTATATATTTTTTTAAAATAACCGCGGTGTTATAATAACGATTGGTTGGCAAAGAGACTGGGATCGGATATGGACATACTCTCTGTCGATACCGAAAACCACTTTGACTAACCGTGTACGCGGTGGAGATTCCAGAATGAAGTAGGTTGGGGGCGGCGTTTCCTATAAGGTAAGTACGTGGACCCAACTCACGTGAGTTGGCATAAGGTGGCTAAAACAGGAGCGATCGACGGGTTAATAAGGTAGCACCTTTGATCGGACACATCCCTTCGATATTATACTTTGACTCTTGGATTGATTCGGTGGCCACTTTTGATTTTTATTTGGGGGTGTGGCTCGAGGTGGGCGTTAGCTGCGGCTATGCGTTACCACCAACCCGGAAGCGTAATTGGTATATCTACCCTGGCATTGCCTAGTTGTGTCGTGTCACCTACCCTAGCGCGCCTTATACGATTTTGGTTTTGTACCATACCTATGGAGTGCCCTCTGACGACGCCCAGTACGGGGGAGATTACGGTACTGTATAGACTATGGGAATATATAACTGTGTTAAGGTGGAAAATGTAAAACCTTAACGCTATTTAAAAGTAAGTTTATTTTACAAATAGACACTATTATAATAGCGCAATATACTACATAGTAAATAGTTTAACGGATCCTTAGGAGATGTAAATCCCGAGCATCTCTTGAGTTACTGCACTCATATTTATTTCTGTTAATTTAACTCACATAAGATCTTTTAGTTCTGACTCGAGTGTTTTGTCTTTTCAATTCGCTCGGGTCAGTCCGAGCGTTTCAGGATTTGAAGTTTAGCTCTGGAGGACGAAGACGAAGATTTGTAGTATTACTATTATTATTTATCTAGTGCACTACACACTTTTCCGCTGCATTGTTATTGGTATGTGTAACTCTGATATGTATTATATAAATGTTTGTAAACAGTTTTATAAAATGTATATTTTATTATTATATTTTATCCTGCCGCTGTGAGATTCTATTTTGTTTATTTCTTCTCTGTTTTTCTTATTTACCCCATAGCAATCCGCCCTTCCGTATGGTTTGAATCGGCGTGTGTGTCGATTTGAAGCGTGCGAAAAGGCGGGACGTTACAGCTGGTATCAGAGCTTTGGTTTAGCGATAAACCTTAGCTTTGTGGGGTTTGACTCTTTATTAATAGGGTAGTAATACCCTATGGGAGTCACTGAGTGTATATATGAGAGAGCGTATTTGTTAGTGCTATAAAAAGGTTTTAATATTGTGTTAGTTTGTTCCGTTTTGTATTTAAAAATTCTGGTTGGTGCATGGGACGTTGTGACATCAATAGGGATTTCTAAACACTTAATAGGGCAGACCGACATAATATTTGTTTTTAATATAGGTGAATGAAATAACTTCGCCTATTATATTTTCTATATATAAAATATTTTATTAAGGTATTATATATATATATATTGTTGGTTGCAATAGATTGGTTGTTAGGAATAAAATTTTAAATAATAGGTAAAATGAGATTGAAATTAAAATCAATGAAATTTGAAAATTTTAGAACTTAAGTCTGGGGTTTTGGTAATTTGCTTTCAAAGGATTTATGAATTATAATAATTTTGTTTATAAGTATTTTCTTATATAAATATTTAGTATAATTTGGAAGAATTGTTTTAAAGAAGATTTTGGAGAAAATAAGTTATGTACTTTCCTCTCTGTCGCTGGAAAATAATTTCGGTGATGGCGGCCGCATCATCGACTTCTTTTTTCGAGTTTCGAAGGGGAAGGCCACTATAGTAATTCTACTGCAGCTTTATTTTGAAAATATCTAAATTTTTAATTGTTTTAAATAAAACTAGAGGTATATAAGTTATAAGAATATATTTATCTATTAAAATTTAAACCGGTATTTAATTCTTAATTTCCATTAATTAATTGTTTCAATTATGGTAGTGAAACAGAATTTAATTAATAATTGAAACCCTAAATAAAATAAGAGACTTAAGTGTTAAGTTATAAAGGAAGTTAAAATTTTAACTTATAAGAAAATGGTAATGATCTATTGAACAATGAATGAATTAAAGAATTGACATAACTTGTATAAGTTCAATTGCATTTTCTTTAACATATATAACTTACCAAATATGAAAACTTGAAATGTTAAATAAGAAGATTGGAATAGAATATTATACAAGTAGAAATTTTGAAAATAATGAAGTATTCAATGAATTGCTATTATAAATAAGAATTTAATGGTATAAACTTAAGTTATAATTGAAATTTTACTAAAAATAAAGGTAAGTATTATAAATAGGTGATTTTAAACTTAAGTAAATAAAATGAAATTCTTTAATAAATAAGGATTGATGTGTATGGTTATAAACTCAAGTATGATTTAAATGCTACTAGCCGAGTATAATGGAAAGTAGGTAAAATACATAAATGACTGCAAACCATAGTTAATGAATAAATAAAATCCTTTACTTATAAGAATGAATGTTATAAGGTTAAGAATTTAAGTGTAATTAAAAAAAAGGGTTACTGTAATTAAACATAATAGAATGTAAGCATTTAATAAATGATTGAATTTGAGAAGTGAATTAAATGTAATACAAATAAAAGAGACTTACATAACCTAAATAAAATAAAAATGAATAATGGTAAGTAATAAGTAGAAATGAGGAAACAACCATTGAATGAGAAATAAAATTTGAAGTTTGTTAGAAATAAATGTAAATTATAAAAAAAAGGAAAATTTATGTGGTTTGAATAAAAGAAAGGAAATCAAATAATTAAAGTATGTAATGAATTTATATAAGTTGAATTGATTTATTGGTTTAAATCGATATTGTTTGCTTTGTAGTTGGCTGGGTAAGGAAATTTGAAGTTGTTGGATGAATAAATAATCTATTTCTATCCCATCTAAGACTGTTGAGTAAATGATGCACTGGATAGTTATTTTTCATTCCGTACCATTCCAAGTTTTGAACCCGAACAACTATTTGTTTGTTTGATTTAATGATTGTTTGTTTTGTTTGAATTGATGGTTGTTGTATTGATTTGTTGTTAGCGATTTAAACCACTTAAATATTTCACTATACATAAATAGTTAATCTTTTGGATTTTTATAAGAGAAATGCAGGTTATGGAAGCAACTGCTACTGCTTTTGGTTCCATAATAATAAGCGTAAATTGCCCGACAAATGGGTACGTTTCGGATTTCGGTTTATAGCGCTATTTTGTATATTTTTCCCGTGTTAGGATATACTATTTTGAATATTCTATATGATATTTTGTGATATTTTAATATTATATTTTCTTCCGAACCACTCCGTACAAAGGAGACTCTGCCAAAATTTTCCGTAATTTTTGGACTTAGAATTATGTTAAAAATGTTTTCCAAACTTTAATTATTTAAGTTTAAAAGGATATAATGATTATAAAACGGGTATATTTATTTAAGGTAATAAATTTAGTAAATTATTGTTTATCAGTTAATATTTAAAATAAGATGTACTGTTTATTAAATTCTTCCTTCCTTTTTCTATTTCCTTTTCGGGGACGAAAAGTTTTGAGTGGGGGAGAGTGTAACGACCCGAAAATTTCCGTCAGTTAAATTTCGTCATTTTTAATAAGATTAGATAATTTAACTTTAGAAAGAAGTAAAGATTTATAATTTATAATGAAGCATATGTTGAAAAGGAAATGAAACCATAGGAATTTAAGCTAAGTATTATCGGTTGATATAAAATGACGAATAAATTAAAATGATGTAAATGGTTATACTAGGCTAAGAAGAGAATATAGGAAAAACAAAGGGTAAGTTGTGAATTTATTTAATGGATTAATAATATTAGATAGTAAATTGAATTAGATCAATGTCCTGTATGGTTTAGTAAAGAAAGCTTTTAAAGGAAAACCTTTAATTTATAAATGAAAATCAATGCATTAAATTAGGTGTAACTGAATGTATGCAAATAATTTTGTAAGAATAAGTTAATAAACAATTTATTTGCACATATCCGATTTAAATTGGAATAACAGAAAGGACAAGAACTTGATTTGCCTAGGCATTTATATATTTATAAACTATAACTAAATAGAAAGTTTGGTAGTAAATAGGATATAAGAAGACAAAGGCAACTAGTAAATTAATAAATGAATTCATAATAATAAGTAGTAATTAATGCATATATATTTGGCATTAGTGATAATTACAAAACTTTACCCATTTATCTAATTTATTTAATTAAATCTAAATCTATGGCAACATTGTTGTAATGATGGTTGTAAGTGAATTTGAATGTAAAAGGGTAACAATTATTTAGGTTAACCATTTTGAGTATGTTAAGTTAAGAATGGCAATCGATTGAAATAAATCTAAATTAATTATTTTTTGGTTAATGTGTTCTAGTTAATAAAGGGGAGTTTATAAGAAATGAAGCATGCACTAATGAAATGTATTATAATTCAAATGTTATTTATACCCATAAAATGTCTATTTACTGAATAGAAAGATTTTAAATCAATAAGCGAATTTATTGAGGTTCCAATTTATAATTTATAACATTTAATGTAGATTCAATTACAATTAATTGACTTAAATCGTGCAGTTAGCGTAGATTTGTTTTGTAATTGGAGCAGTTAATTCTATAAGATGAAGCTAATGCTAATTCTATTTATAATTGGACCATTTGTTGATATAGATTATAGAAAGCAAGATGTATAAATTTAATTAAAGTATCAACATTCAACAATTGTAATTATTGAAAATTAAAATGGAATTTGAGGATAATAAGGTGAAACCATGAACAAATGTTAATGCATCCTTATTACTGGTAAAAGATGAGTATATAAAAGTTTGAAAATCAAAAATAGGTTTTGAAAACTTAATTTATAATTTCTAAATATAAGGAAGTGGAGAAACTAACACTGCAATGGATAGACTTATCAGCTTTTAATTTACATCTAAATTTGTTTAGATCAATTTGGAAATTAATAAAATGTGGACATATTTTGAAACGTAAACGAAACGTCTAGATTTACATTTGTAAATACGTTTAAAATAAAATGTAAATGATAAGGAATTTATTTATTTCCTAAATCCGTAACGTGTGTAATTAATATTCACTACACCACAAAAGGCTTTTAACAGCGTTTGATAAACGCTGTAATATGATACAACAGCGTTATTTCAAACGATGTATAACGACATGCTGTCGTATATACATAACTTACAACAGCTTTTCTATAAACGCTGTTGAAACATCTCTGTGACAGCGTTTATTACGAGCTGTCAATAATGTTTTTACAGCGTTTTCAGACGTGTTGTATTATGTTTCAACAGCGTTTATAATTTAGTTGTCGAAGATGTTCAAATTCTACTTTAACTGTTTACAACAGCTTTTTCTAAACGCTGTTATTGAATCATCAACAATTTCGACAGCATGTTAAAAACGCTGTTATTGAAGCATCAACTATTTCGACAGCATGTAGAAAACGCTGTTATTGACAATTTCAAGATAATTACAGCACGAATTAAACGCTGTTGTTTCTTCATTGACAGCATTAATCAAACGTTGTCTTCTATTTATATAACAGCTTTAATATTCCACTCTATTTTTGAATATTCCAAAACTATATTTTAATCATATTCAAGCAACTAGTATATATAACAGGTTCTAATAACTATTAATTGGTTACATAAACTAGTTAAGACAATATTAATAAACAAAAGACATCCATAAACCAAGTTTCAATAATATCCATAAACAAAAATAACTTAAAAGATTAGTTATAGTCAGCAAAAGGTACGACGTTAGAAAGGAAGTAATTCAAGCAATTAGAAAGGAATGTAAAATGTAATAAGAAAGCAAATTTAAACTAATAGCAACAAAAAAAGAATTATTATGCAACAAGAAGGGTGCAGATTAAAATTTGAGAAAATTAATTTAACTTTTAGTGAAGGAAACATGGAGGGAGATTTTACTTAGGATCTGAATTATTGAAGTTGGGAACGAGATTAGGATCCAAAAGTATAGAGATATCTGGTGCACTATCATTTACACAAAAAGTTACATAAACTGATTCACAGTATGCAGAATTATTCAAATGAAACTAATGTAGCAATAGTTTTCCGTGTCGGAAAAATCTGTTCACTGTAACTCACTCAAGCAACATTTTTTTAGTACATAATATTCTACCTGCAATGCAATGATAGTGGAGGATAAGGCCAGACCATTACCAATGACAATAATTGATGCAGGGCCTGTAAGACCTGCAACCACATGAGCAACCAACCAGCAACTACCGCAGTCACCAACACCTGAAAAGTTATAAAAACAAAAATGATGAAGAAAATAATTCAATTCTCAAAGTAATTTTCTCAAAACACTAGCATAAGATTAGAAGAATATTGATGTTAGTGTTACCTGAGCAGAACCTAGTCCAAAAACATGCTTCTTCATTGAGCTTAGCCTTTCCACAGATAGCTGCAAGTACAACAACGCATCATACAATTTGATATAAAAATATATATAAACCGAGTATGATAAGTTATACGTTAAGTCTGATGTTAAACGGCAAAAATACAACTCCAAATTCAGCGACAGCTTTAGTCCCATGGAGATGGCGTATAATAGAGATCCCATAAGGCCCAATAAGAATACCAACAGCAAGATATCCAAGTACAGGGCTCCTTGATTCATATAACAGTTTACTATTATGATGTGTACCTAATAGAGTTCTGGACACAATGGAACAGGTTTCGGAAGCTAATTCGATCACTTGTGTAAGATACGAAAATAAACGATCGATTTTAAATTAAACCGATTTAAACGATTTCTAGGCGTTTCAGCTTGCACCGGACAAACGATAAATCCGATTGACTTGAAATTTGAAATTTTACAATAATATCACATTACGGATCTGATGAAACTAGTTTTGTCGAATTCAGAGACTGTTTGAAAAATGGCTATTTTAACTCGCCAAATTAATATTAAAACAATTTCGATGCGTTTCGAGCTGTCACGGTCAAACGACAACTCCGATTGCTACGAAAATTGAAATCCGACAATAACTAACTATTACGGATCCAATGGAACTAGTTTCGTCCAATTCTGAGACTGTTCAAAAATTGGCTATTTTTCAGTCGATAATTAAATATTAAAATATTCGATTTTCACAAATTAACTCTAAATTCAGTTTTAAAAGTTCTATAACATTTCTATAACTCCTATATGATAAAATAAAATTCTACAAATCAATTTTAATCATATTAAACTCGATTTTCAATTATTTCTGAAATTTAAATTATCAAAAATTATGGGTCATTACACATATACTCCAAGATATTAACATACAAAAGTATGTACATGCATAAGTAGGCATGTGCAATCAAATACTGAAATGCCGGGCAGGCCAAGAAAGACAGAAAATACTATAAACTTGAGGAAGCAAAGCGACAGAAAGTAACATTTTAACACTATATGGTTTTATACCCTATACTAATATTGGGCTCCTGTACATACTATTATACAACAGCATATGTAAGCTATTAACTAGCATATACAACAACAAAGGAGGGAGAGGTTCAAATAATTGCTGACAAGATTTACGAGAGAAGAGTAAATGTGATATTACCCTGGAAAAATTATCTATGTTAGAAACTCGTAAAACAGTATGAGTTAATTGATTATAGCTGTCGTTGCTTGTGGATGTTTGATTACAACAAACAATGATTCTGTATAACTTTTGCAGTGTGAAGAAGGAAATGTTGTCGGCTGTAAAAAAAATGTATTCAGGTATTAAAAAAAGCTTGAAGTTGTAAAAGAAAAGGAAAAAAGCTTTTTTATTAATTGCACTTACCACTCCAACATGCCATTCTTGAGATGCCCAACTTTTATAATCCGTAGCATTCATTCGCTGCATTACATTAGCTTAGTTGTTAATTATACAGAAAATATAAAACTTAAAAATGTGGAAATTTTAAATTTTCACTCGTAGTAAAGAGTGCCATTCTATAAATAGGGGGCACTTTGTTTTCTTATTTTTTCCTAGTAGGAAATACAGAGAAACTTTATGACGATTCTTTGGTTCTAAATGTCCATCTGAAAGAAAGAAGCAATGAGCATTCATCTTAAATTAACTGGAACGATGGTTTGTGCAGATCATTTTACTTGTTATTTTGCCTTTTCTAACTTACCTAATGTACAGAAATGTGCAGAATTATGCACTTTCTCTGAACAATAACCCAAAGCAATAACCTTCTGGTCTTTCCTACACGTTCATATAGACCTGACAATTCCTCTGTTAGAAATTAATTATTTGTTGGCAATTAATCTATTGCAAAATTTTACAGCACGCACCAAAAATTCGACCAAGGCTATAGCTTGCATTGCAACTTGGAAGTACCTAAGGTTTCTTGGATGGTGACGATTCTAGGCTTGCCAGATAATCGAGATACCTGAGAATTAACCTAGACTTATTATTTAACGATATCTGTAACGACCCGAAAATTTCCGTCAGTTAAATTTCGTGATTAGATAATTTAACTTTAGAAAGAAGTAAAGATTTATAATTTATAATGAAGCATATGTTGAAAAGGAAATGAAACCATAGGAATTTAAGCTAAGTATTATCGGTTGATATAAAATGACGAATAAATTGAAATGATGTAAATGGTTATACTAGGCTAAGAAGAGAATATAGGAAAAACAAAGGGTAAGTTGTGAATTTATTTAATGGATTAATAATATTAGATAGTAAATTGAATTAGATCAATGTCCTGTATGGTTTAGTAAAGAAAGCTTTTAAAGGAAAACCTTTAATTTATAAATGAAAATCAATGCATTAAATTAGGTGTAACTGAATGTATGCAAATAATTTTGTAAGAATAAGTTAATAAACAATTTATTTGCACATATCCGATTTAAATTGGAATAACAGAAAGGACAAGAACTTGATTTGCCTAGGCATTTATATATTTATAAACTATAACTAAATAGAAAGTTTGGTAGTAAATAGGATATAAGAAGACAAAGGCAACTAGTAAATTAATAAATGAATTCATAATAATAAGTAGTAATTAATGCATATATATTTGGCATTAGTGATAATTACAAAACTTTACCCATTTATCTAATTTATTTAATTAAATCTAAATCTATGGTAACATTGTTGTAATGATGGTTGTAAGTGAATTTGAATGTAAAAGGGTAACAATTATTTAGGTTAACCATTTTGAGTATGTTAAGTTAAGAATGGCAATCGATTGAAATAAATCTAAATTAATTATTTTTTGGTTAATGTGTTCTAGTTAATAAAGGGGAGTTTATAAGAAATGAAGCATGCACTAATGAAATGTATTATAATTCAAATGTTATTTATACCCATAAAATGTCTATTTACTGAATAGAAAGATTTTAAATCAATAAGCGAATTTATTGAGGTTCCAATTTATAATTTATAACATTTAATGTAGACTCAATTACAATTAATTGACTTAAATCGTGCAGTTAGCGTAGATTTGTTTTGTAATTGGAGCAGTTAATTCTATAAGATGAAGTTAATGCTAATTCTATTTATAATTGGACCATTTGTTGATATAGATTATAGAAAGCAAGATGTATAAATTTAATTAAAGTATCAACATTCAACAATTGTAATTATTGAAAATTAAAATGGAATTTGAGGATAATAAGGTGAAACCATGAACAAATGTTAATGCATCCTTATTACTGGTAAAAGATGAGTATATAAAAGTTTGAAAATCAAAAATAGGTTTTGAAAACTTAATTTATAATTTCTAAATATAAGGAAGTGGAGAAATTAACACTGCAATGGATAGACTTATCAGCTTTTAATTTACATCTAAATTTGTTTAGATCAATTTGGAAATTAATAAAATTGTGGATATATTTTGAAACGTAAACGAAACGTCTAGATTTACATTTGTAAATACGTTTAAAATAAAATGTAAATGATAAGGAATTTATTTATTTCCTAAATCCGTAACGTGTGTAATTAATATTACTTATCTTTGGGACCATTTCCGTTTGCACGTTAAAATTCGTGCACGCCTATTCTTTTGTGATCTATCTATAAATAGACGATCAAAAACCCTAGCCTCCATCTTTTATCATTTGTCTGTACGTTCTTTTCTTCAACTCCTTCTCCTCCTCAAATGGATGCAAACCTAGATCTATTTCTATTCAAATTTCAAATGAAAATTCAAACATCTCAGAAAAATTCCAAAAAAAATATATGTTGTAGATTTCATCCATACGAATCTACGCGCAGTCTCTGTTTTTGAAATCGATACTCGAGTCAGCGGCAAATCGCGGTCAAAATCAGGAAATTCGAAACCTAAGTCAATTTGGGCGTTTTGATTTGGAGCGACTATTTGCAAATTGGTTTCTGGGTATTGGAGAGCTTGGCTAGGGAAGTCGTAATGGTGGAGGCGCGTCACCATCTGGTGGCCTGGGGCGGTCTAAGGCACGGTCAAAGATGGGGAGGGCGTGCATTGAAATGGGTTCATTCCCTGGATGAGCATACGTGAGTTGAGAAGAAGCTTTATGACGTGGCAAGCTTTAATTAGGTTGTTGTTTAATTTTGTTTTATTTAATTTTTGTTTCAACTCATTAAAATTGAACAACTTTTTCATACGTTACCCGTTTCGCGCGAAATTTCTTTTGTTAGGATCGTAATTAAATTTCGAATCTGATGACGCTGGTTTGGACAGATTTGGAGACCGTTGGAATTTTGGGTTTAAATCGGATTCAAATTCGATTTAAATTCAAAAGGTGAGTGTTTTAACCCACTCACAATTTCTAAAATTTCTTGTGTTTGTTAAATTAATTTTAGATATGAGTAGAAATTTATTTATGACTGTTTGGCATGTTTTATTCATTATCTCTGTTAAATTGCATTTATTTAATTTAACTGTTAATTTATTTTATTTATTGCATAAATTTGACAGTTAGAATTTATTTATTTGCATATTAACTGCCAGTCATAGTTATGTTAAATTTTTATTTCATATCAACTGACAGTTAAATTTGAATTTATTTTTGCATATAAACTGCTAGTAATAGTTATTAAATTTATTATTGAATAGAAACTGTTAGCTAATACCTGTTATTTATTACCTGTATAATTTATATGCTCTATATCGATGATTGTTTAAATTGGATGATGATTGCAAATAATGGTTGATGATTGATATTTTGATGAGTGGATGCTATATTTTATATTGTATAAACTGCAAGTTATAATGCATTTCATTCATTCGGGATTGCGGTTTGAAATGATATACAACCGCATTTTTATTTTAAATTGCGGATTGAAATGATAAACATCCGTATCACTTGACCATAGGGCAGAAAATTTTATACAGGCACCGCGGTATATATATATATATATATATATATATATATATATATATATATTTTGAAATGTTTTTCTATGATTTTGTAAAGTTATATATATATGGTTTATGGGATATTGATTTGGTTATTGATAAAGGTTATTATATATATAGTAAATTTCCGGTTTTTATGCTTTGTATAAATTTGATTTGAAGTTTAAAATTAAGTTTGATTTTAAGATCAAATACGATTAAGCATTTATTTAAAATTTAATTTCTGGAGTTTCATTGACTTAAAAGAGAATAAGGTTGGAAGATGAATATTAAGTTAAACTGGAATTAAATAAAAAGTTGGAATTTTTAAAGGATATGATTTTATAACTTGATTTTGTGTAGAGTGATCTAAATGAATATCAGGTTGATTTAAATGAATATATAATAAATGGAAAGATTTTCCAGTTATGTGAAGTTAAAGGTTTTTCTTAAATTATATTGAATTCATTAAGTAAATATTTCAAGTCTAAATAATAAGTAATTGAATTTAATATATATGGGATTGTCAAATGAGTTTGTTTTGAAATGGTGGAATATTTAAAGCTTTGAAACATAAGAATTGAAATGGTATTTGGAAGTTTAAATCGATACTTGAAAATTTATTTGTAAAATCTAAAGAAGCTATTGTGTTTTATAAAGTAATTTATTATTTAACCATCTAAGAGATGGAAATTTTGTTTCGAAGTTATCATTTTCAAGGTAGTATGATTTGAGAATACTATATTCAAGAGTTTTGATTTCTAAATATTTTACTTTGAAAACCCTATGATTTTGGAAAGGAATATATATTGGAAAATAAAAATGACATTATATGATTTGGGTCTAAATGATATCGTATTGATTTGGGGTTTTAAAAATATAAATGATATCGTATTTATATGGGTTTAAATGGATATTTTATTATGGTTTTAAAAGTATAATTTTTTTTAAAATAACCGCGGTGTTATAATAACGATTGGTTGGCAAAGAGATCGGGATCGGATATGGACATACTCTCTGTCGATACCGAAAACCACTTTGACTAACCGTGTACGCGGTGGAGATTCCAGAATGAAGTAGGTTGGGGCCGGCGTTTCCTGTAAGGTAAGTACGTGGACCCAACTCCCGTGAGTTGGCATAAGGTGGCTAAAACAGGAGCGATCGACGGGTTAACAAGGTAGCACCTTTGATCGGACACATCCCTTCGATATTATACTTTGACTCTTGGATTGATTCGGTGGCCACTTTTGATTTTTATTTGGGGGTGTGGCTAGAGGTGGGCGGTAGCTACGGCTATGCGTTACCACCGACCCGGAAGCGTAATTGGTATATCTACCCTGGCATTGCCTAGTTGTGCCGTGTCACCTACCCTAGCGCGCCTTATACGATTTTGGTTTAGTACCATATCTATGGAGTGCCCTCTGACGACGCCCAGTACGGGAAAGATTACGGTACTGTATAGACTATGGGAATATATAACTGTGTTAAGGTGGAAAATGTAAAGCCTTAACGCTATTTAAAAGTAAGTTTATTTTACAAATAGACACTATTATAATAGCGCAATATACTACATAGTAAATAGTTTAGCGGATCCTTAGGAGATGTAAATCCCGAGCATCTCTTGAGTTACTGCACTCATATTTATTTCTGTTAATTTAACTCACATAAGATCTTTTAGTTCTGACTCGAGTGTTTTGTCTTTTCAATTCGCTCGGGTCAGTCCGAGCGTTTCAGGATTTGAAGTTTAGCTCTGAAGGACGAAGACGAAGATTTGTAGTATTACTATTATTATTTATCTAGTGCACTACACACTGTTCCGCTGCATTGTTATTGGTATGTGTAACTCTGATATGTATTATATAAATGTTTGTAAACAGTTTTATAAACTGTATATTTTATTATTATATTTTATCCTTCCGCTGTGAGATTCTATTTTGTTTATTTCTTTTCTGTTTTTCTTATTTACCCCATAACAATCCGCCCTTCCGTATGGTTTGAATCGGCGTGTGTGTCGGTTTGAAGCGTGCGAAAAGGCGGGACGTTACATTATCCATTGCCATGCTAGCCTATGAGTTGCTGCCAGATTTGTGCTCACTGGGTTGATATATTTGTACTCCTGTACACTTCATATGCTCATTTGTGGGCATTTATATTATTTACTTGGTTATCTCTGCTGCCTGTATTGCACTATTAACCCTGTTGGGCTGTTACCATTATATTTCAGTTCGTTGCAAATTTATTTACTTGAATTAAGATTAATCCTGACTCGAGTGTTTTTGTGTTTTGCATAAAACGCTCGGGTCAGACCGAGTATTTCTACAGCTTGAAGATTTTCAGGCAGTGAAGTTAGAGAGAGGGGGATTACCGCGTCACTAAAGTTTTTCAGGAAAATTTTTCTTTTACTAAATGATAAATAAATTGTTTCGCTGTATTAAAGTGTAATGCATTGTATAAACTCTGATATTTATATAAAAGAAAGAAATTCATTTATGTGAAATGTTATTATTATTCTGTGATTCTGTGGCTGATTCTGTTTAAATTCAATAAACTAAATAACAATCCGTCATTTTGAACATTTCTAGTTGGTTTAATTACCGGCTGGAGGCGGTCAGAACGGCGGGTCGTTACATCAAACTTCGGCGAAGACCTCATCAACCCACTAACTTTCAATTCCCAAGGTATTGTTGAACTCGATCAACAGAGGAAGTCAAACCAATGCAAAAACCCAAACCCGTAAAAGTTAGGGTTCAAACTTCAAATCAAAATCACAACCTCCAAGTTGAAATGCAACCCCATCTAATAATTTTCCCCCATTCTCCTATTGATCCTCCACCTCCAGGAAGTCCCACAGCACCCCAATATCACTAGGCAATTAGAAAAACCCAAAAACCCCAGTTTGGTTCAACCCAGAAATGCACATTCAACAGTTAACTAAAAATTGTAATTTTTGTTTGAAAAATCATGATTTCCTACATGCATTTAGGTTATAAACTTGTTTTAGTAATTTAAGAAGTTTGTCATTCTTGCTAATTGAAAACTTTGACTGTTGTATTGGTTTCAGAGGCAACAGACTTTTTAGTATAACTTAATTTTGATTTGTAAACATAAACTCTTACTAAGCAAACATCTTTGTTTACACATAAATTTCTAACTGAAATCAATCCAAGTGAGGAAGGAATTCCATTAAAGAAAATCTTAGTTTGAAAACAAAAATAGGTACGCAGATACCAGGCAACAGCAACATATATACATATTTATATATATACACACAGAACATTCATCAATATTGAATCATCACAACATACTTATTCCTATATATTCACATGCAACTGATAACTTAAAACTCCTTTTTTTTCAATTGTGAGGTTACTTACTTAAAAAAAATGTGGCACTGCAGTTTTAACTATAATCAGTTTTGATTTTTAACTATATAAAAAAAACAGTTTGAATTAGAAGCTTTAGTGCTAATACTTGTTTAAGTATTGATTTTAAAGGAAAGAACTGTTTTTAAAAATAGAAGTTTACTCACAATATTGCAGAGCAGAGAACATTGTTCTTCCTATAACAGTTTTTGAATCTGCATGATGAATTGAAGTTTTGAATCTGCTTGCTG
Organism: Allium cepa; assembly: GCA_030765085.1. Lineage (NCBI taxonomy): Eukaryota > Viridiplantae > Streptophyta > Magnoliopsida > Asparagales > Amaryllidaceae > Allium > Allium cepa. The sequence goes on from CM060931.1 coordinate 979,061,953, forward strand.
TTGAATCTGGTGAATTTACTTCTAATATTGATTACTGAAGTTGAATTATTTGCTGTAGTTGATTTAAATTTGCAGCTGAACTCTAATTTCTTTTGCTTGAGTTGTAGTTGAACTTGCAAATTGATGTTGAAGTTAAGCCTTTACAGATTGCAGATTTGAGAATTGAATTTGCAGATTTATAAACATGCATTGTTTGGGTTTTGCAGATATGAAGTTGAACTTGAAATTTGATGTGGAAGTGGCAGATTGAATTGGAGTTGTATATTTGGGTTTTGAAAATTTTCTTCTCATAAATCTAATTTTCAGTTTTCAATTGAAGAAATATGTTTTGAACAATAATGCATTGTTAAATTTTCTTATCTAAAAGAATAGATTTCAAAAATAAGCAAACGTTGCCACTTGTTGCATAAAGTTATAGATTAAGTACAAGTGTCTTCTCTAGTGTTAAGATCTTAACACATGCATTTTAATATATAAAAATGAATTTCTTTATTTATGAATGTATTTAAATTCATCAAAGCCATTTCTAATTCAAGATGTTTCAAATGTTTTATTACAATATTTAGCCTTACACGATTACATATAAATTACTTTTATAAAGTTACACATTTTAATGTTTATTTGAATATTTTAAAATAATATTTTAAAACTAATTTCAAAAGAGAAAATTTTACCATTTAAATATTTTTAACTTTGAAAACAATAAGATTCTCAAATTAAAATTATCATTATTATAAATTTTGAAAAGAATATCATTTAACAAACTAAATAATTATTAATTTTCAAAAGATAAATTCTGTTTAAATTAGATTATTAAATCAATATTTCACATTTTAGAATAATTATTAATGGAAATTATAAAATAGATATTTCCCATATTTCCGGAATATTACATTCCTTCCCCCTTTGAATCTTTTCGTCCTCGAAAAGGAACGAAGCCAGAATTATTAAAATGCTTAAAATCAGATAAATTTTCTTTGAACATTTTTAATCTAGTTTAAAAATCTTAATATTTCTAAAATAGTTTTTATAAAAATATTTTTATAACTCGATGTCTCAATAAGTCCATCATCGTTCTCATAGAAATTCGGTCATACGTTGATCAGGCGTAAGACTGAAAATCTATAAGTACTTAGCAGACTCGTTTTCAACACCCAGAGAAAATACTTGGAAAATAATTTTATTGAAAATATTGAAAACAGTTTTTGAAATAGAGGATATATCTTTGGTGAGAATGCTCTGGAAATCATCACCCCCATCCATGGTCACAGTTACACCCAGAGTTACGTTGCCGTCGCAGCAAAAGTCCATGTAACTGCAGGCTCTCAGCGGCCTCTCGATTACGCCATGGATCCCCACATAACAGATCACAGTTACACCCACGGTTACGTTGCCGTCGCAGCAAAAGTCCATGTAACTGTAAGCTCTCAGCGGCCCTCTGATTTTCGCTGTCGAAATGAAACCTCTCCACTCCTACATAGGTCACGGTCTGCCGATATAAAATCAAACGCAGACTGTTGGCTCTCAGTGGCACACATGACTTTCGCTATGTTATACCATAGATCGCGGTCTACCGATATAAAATCAAACGTAGACCTTGGCTCTCAGCGACACACACGACTTTCGCTATGGTATACTCTACTCATAATCCCCAGGAACTAGTTTAGTCCGGACTCCTCACAGGATCAACTTTAGAAACCCCCCCTTGGGGCTCAAGGCAGCACCACCCAATGGTACTCCTGAGAAGTTCATTCCAAGGGAGCGCCTTTTTCCCCAGAGCAATCATCAAAACATTTTATACTATACATATAGTATCTTCAAATCATACACCTAGTATGATATCATACAAAGCTCCTTTACACAAAATCGATTAACCCAAAATCGATAATTCTCAAACTAGGCTTTCCAAATTCAATATTGATTTTACCTAAAAAAATCAAAAGCCTTTCCAAATCCATAGGTTCCCAAAACCTTTTTCCAAAATCCCCATATGATCCTTTATATATATATATATATATATATATATATATATATATATATATATATATATATATTCAGATATATAAAATCTTTAAAACTTTGGATCATTTCAAACTTGCATAAAACTCCTTTTATACCTCAAAACATCTTCAAAATCCTTTTCTTCTGGCCAAAAGATTCATCAAGGGAAGTTTATCTTATATAACAAAGATATATAACTTTGTTTATTCAAAATCAAATATTCAAATTTGATTACACTTTACAAAACCACTTACCATATCACTTACTTCCACAAACAAAATTTCAACCATAGAAATATCCAATTTCCACTTTACTTCATCATATATTTCACAAAATATATTTTTCATTTCAAAAACCATTTCACATTTCTTATCCACATATTCCCAGTATCAATTTTATTCAAATCCGTATGATGTACACATATCATCCGTACGCTATACCAATCTGATCGCCCACTCGATCACACAATTTCATTTCCGAACTAGTATTGTCCACCCGACTTTCTAGTGCGGACACAGATCTGGTTTCTTGATCAGAAACCGTCATTCTCCTTGCATAGTCATAACTATGATAGAGAATATCCAGAACCAATCAACAATCCATATCCAGGTTCGCCGTCGAAAATCGAGTGAAAAATCCTACTCGGATCGATATAACTATCTCGAAATTCTGTGCTCGTATCTGGATCAAATCACTATGCGAATAGAATAACATACGTACACCTTACGTATTTATCTTTATTGGTTATTAACCAAATTAATTCTCTTTCTATTCACATTTACCTTAATTTTCATTCACTTATTCACAACCGCTTCAATCCCATTTAGGTTATCACCTTTATTCTTATCTCGATTGGGTATCCATCCAATAACAGTTTGAACTCCATCCAGTTTATTTAGAAAATAGCTTGAAATTTTTTTAAATAGATAGGTAGTTGAAAAATAATTGCTAGCTTGTAAAATGGCTGTAAAATAGTTAGAAAATAGTTAAAAATAATTATAGAAATTGTAGATACTTGCAAAATAATAGTAAGATAGTAATTAGTTTTGTAAAATAGTTGAAATATAGTAATTAGTTTATAAAACAGTTGAAAAATTGTTAAATGGTTTCAAAAATAATTGTAAAACAAATATAAGATAGTTTGGCTTTTTAAAAAAAATGTTGTACATATAATTAATAGCTTGGAAAATAGGTTTACATTAAAACAATTTATATTAAAAATAGTCCAGAGTCAAAACTGTTCTCTTCCCAATCTCCATTCTCATCAATTCAATTTAAATTTCCTCTATCATTTAAATTGACCCAATTCCAATTTTAAATAAATCCAATTTCCGTTGGACTTGATTTATTCCCAATTCAAGCTGAATTAATTCTCAATTCCTTTTCAAATTTAAATCAAATTCCATTTGATTTTAAACATATTCAGCTTTAATTACAATCCCAAGTTATTCCAATCACTTTGGACTAATATCCATTCAATTGAACCCGCTTCAATTCCAATCTATTTCAACTCTAGTTTGAATTAACCCCAATTTCAAACTCTATTTCCAAATCAAGTTGAATTATTTTGGATTTCTTTCCAAATTCAATTCAAATTCCATTTGAATTTAAACCTGTTCAATTTTAATTACAATTCCAAATTATTCAAATCAATTTGGACTAATTCAAATTGAACCTACTTCAATTTCAAATCGCTTCCAATTAATCTAATTCAAATTTTCCATTTGAATCTTATACCCACACATCTTCAATCACAATTTCAATTGATTCAAATCAAATTCAATTTGAACTGATTCAAATTTCAAATTTAAACCATCTCGAATTATATAAATTCGAGTTAATACTTCAAATGTTGATTTAATTCCTTTAAATCAATTTTCCTTTTATCTCAACAATGGATTGCCATACTCCATCTCTCATTCATTTAAACAAATTCAATTCAAAATTTGAAGATTATTAATAGCAATAGGATGATATTATCCAATTTATTTTAAAACATCCATTTATTTCAAATTTCCAGATCTCAAACCCATTTTGAGATCACACAAACTCCCAGTTCAAATCAACCATTTAACTTCCCAAGTTAAATTCAATTTACTTAATCCAGTTAACCTTACCCAGTTTGAACTTCAAATTTCAAATTTAAAATTCTCATAAATAATCTTTCACTTATTAAGTTCAAAACTTATCATTATGGGTATCATATCTTATTCCAAACTCAAAACTCAACATTTAGAGTTTATTTCCAACCACCTTTGATATTATGTATATCAACATGTATACATATTAATTTCTTTTACATTCCAAGTTGTACTTTAAAATTTTAAACCACCTTTGGTTTTAATTCAAAACAAATTTCTTTTTAAATTTTCAAACAACTCTTGTTTGAAATAGGACCATTTCATTCATATGCGTTAAATAATATTATTTATTATTTCTTTAAATTAATTACATCATTAATTAATCACATTCGGTAATTAACTTATTTCTTAATTACCTTTATTAAGTAATTGTCCCTTAAATTACTTATCTCCAGTTATTTCATTAAGTAACTCCCTCTTTATTCATCATTTCCAATTATAATTATCTTATTCTAAAACTCTTCTCCAATTCAAGATTTCAATTTTAGTTCGAATCCATTCAAACTTGTCTTTAATTTCAATTTGGTTGTAATTTTATTACCATTAATTCTTATTATTACTTTTAATTTAATTAAAACTACAACCAATTTCCTTAATATAATAGATAATCTATTTCTTATATAAGATTCATTTACTTTTGAAATCATTTAAAAACCTTTATATAAGAAAATAACAAGTACGCTCTCCCATATTTATACACTCAACTCATTCTAGGGTGCCACTTACCCTATCCTTAATGAGTAATCCCACCAGAGCCAAGGTTCTCACTTAACCTCGCTCTGATACCAAATGTAACGACCCGGAAATTTCGATCCCGAAATTTCCAGATAGTTAGTGAAAAGAGGAAAGAGAAAGAAGAAAGAGATAGAAGAAGAACAGAATATAATAGCAAATAAATAACAGTTTACAAAGCAGAACTATATCAGTACATTTACATTTTACATCAGAGTTACAATAATCTCACAACACTGGACAGTTTAAAATAACTTGTCCCATATAAATATCAATATATATCACAGCGGATAGACACCTCATACGTTCCTGCCATCTAGCTCGCCTCCTGAGCTCCAGAACGTCCTTACTTGGAAATCTGTAATACTCGGTCTGACCCGAGCATTACATCAAAGTAACACCCGGGTCAGGCTGGAAACCAGCGTGTGTAAACTCATCTAATACGGAATACAAAAGCATACAATATAAATAAACCCGGGGTAACTTATATCAATTTACAACTCCACAAATTGTTATAGGCATCGCTTATCACACATCAATTTCTAAGTGTTCAAACTTAGATTAAATGGTCAATTACACTTAAATCATCTCATTTCATTCTATTGATTCCGTACATCAAATTATAAAGAATCGAAGTGGTTTCGGATATTTACTAATACCCGACTCCGGTCTCTTCGAAACCAATATCATCTTACTTAAATTATTCAAGTGAAATACAATTCAACTTTAAATATCGGATGTCATAATAACGCATCATCAATAGATAACCATAACATCATAGTCTAAATCAAACATGTCATATCACATAGCAACACGAACTACTTATTAGAGATATTAATTAATCAAAGGGCTTCCAATATCATTCTATTATCCCTTGATAATTTCTCAAGTTAATTTACCCTTATCCAAATACAGTAATTAACCTTTAATTACTTCGTTAATTAATTATTAACCATAATTATTAATCACCCTTGATTAATAACATCCCGAATTTAACTACCCTTAATTACTTCATTGAATAAATTAATCCATAATTTATTCTCTAATTAATCCTTGGATTAATCCCATTCTGTAATCAACTACCCTTACTTACATATTTCAAAAATTAATTATCCTTAATTAATTATCTCAATTAATCCCTTGATTAATTACATAGGAATTTAATCCCAATTACTTTCATCATCAACATCTTTAATTACATCCAGTAATTACCATTAATTACTTCCTTAAGTAATTACACTTCCTTTAATTACATTAAAAAATTATTCATCAATCATCAAGTGTTTAAATTAATTAACTCAATTAAGTAATTAATTCTTAATTACTTTCATTAAATAATTAAACTTAAACAGTTTCTCCATTGATTATTATCAATTAATTAATCTAATTAATTATTTAAATTAATCATATTAATTAATTGTTAAATAATCTTAAGTTAATGATCGTCATTAACCATTAACCATTCTTTAATTACTTCTCTTAAGTAATTAACTTCATTAATCAATACTAATTTCAAATTAATTAATCTTGAATATCTAATTAGTCGACCTTTAATTAATTAATTAATTAAGTGTTAACTATAACTTAATTAATTCCAAATTACTTGATTTATCAATCCTTAATTATTAATTAAAATCTAATTAATAATCCTTAATTACAAATTTAATTATTCCTAATTAATTAATCTTAGTTATTAATTAATTAGTTTTAAACCTTTAATTACCTATTAAACATTCAAATATTTTAAATCATTTTAAGTTTTAAAACTTCCCTATATTTCAAAATGAAAATACATATTTAAATTTGAATTCAGATAAATCTTCTGATTTTAAACCTCTACCTATATTTTAAAAAAAATTCAACTACTTAATCATTTCAAAGTATTTAACCATTCAAGTTTAAAGTCTTAATTTATTTTTAATCTAAGATTTAAACTTAAATTGAATTCTAGAATTTTAAACTTGGATTTAAAATTTAGTTTAAACCTTTGCCTTCAACTTAAACTTCAGTTTGGAATTTTTAAACAAACATTTAAATTTTACTTTTAACATAAAGTTGTTTTAAATAATCTAAATCTATAAAACTTCCTAAATTCCAAACTAGATACAAAAGTTACTTGGATCCATTTCCAAAATCTGTTTTAAACTTATTTTTATTTTTATTATTTTTAAAAAAAACTGTTTTAAAATCTGTTCTAACAATAACAGACAGGTTTCTAAAAAAAACTGTAACCACTGCCTTTACCCGAGTCAACTCGAATCCTGCTTCGAGTCCTCCATCCATAAACTTCGAGCAACCCATCAATTTCCTTCGAGTCAATCACAATTGCTCGAATACGAGACAGTACCACTACCTCACCACGACACTGTGCTCTGTGCACATGCACCAGCACGGCGACTAACTTCGACCATCAACGTTGATCCACCCAGATCGGCAATCATCCTCCTAGCCAAATCCAAACACTAAAACAAATTGCGCCATCACGACAACGAATTTGAATATTTGACTCAAACCTGGAATAACAGAAGTCCTCCTATCCCAACCTGTCAATGACGCTCGTTCACGCGCCTCCGGCCAGCGTTGCCCCTCAAACTTCGGCGAAGACCTCATCAACCCACTAACTTTCAATTCCCAAGGTATTGTTGAAATCAATCAACAGAGGAAGTCAAACCAATGCAAAAACCCAAACACGTAAAAGCTAGGGTTCAAAACTTCAAATCAAAATCACAACCTCCAAGTTGAAATGCAACCCCATCTAATAATTTTCCCCCATTCTCCTATTGATCCTCCATCTCCAGGAAGTCCCACAACACCCCAATATCTCTAGGCAATTAGAAAAACCCAAAAACCCCAATTTGGTTCAACCCAGAAATGCACATTCAACAGTTAACTAAAAATTGTAATTTTTGTTTGAAAAATCATGATTTCCTACATGCATTTAGGTTATAAACTTGTTTTAGTAATTTAAGAAGTTTGTCATTCTTGCTAATTGAAAACTTTGACTGTTGTATTGGTTTCAGAGGCAACAGACATTTTAGTATAACTTAATTTTGATTTGTAAACATAAACTCTTACTAAGCAAACATCTTTGTTTACACATAAATTTCTAACTGAAATCAATCCAAGTGAGGAAGGATTTCCATTAAAGAAAATCTTAGTTTGAAAACAAAATTAGGTATGCAGATACCAGGCAACAGCAACATATATACATATTTATATATATACACACAGAACATTCATCAATATTGAATCATCACAACATACTTATTCCTATATATTCACATGCAACTGATAACTTAAAACTCCTCCTTTTTTTCAATTGTGAGGTTACATACTTAAAAAAAATGTGGCACTGCAGTTTTAACTATAATCAGTTTTGAATTTTATAAAAAAAAACAGTTTGAATTAGAAGCTTTAGTGCTAATACTTGTTTAAGTATTGATTTTAAAGGAAAGAACTGTTTTTAAAAATAGAAGTTTAGTCACAATATTGCAGAGCAGAGAACATTGTTCTTCCTATAATAGTTTTTGAATCTGCATGATGAATTGAAGTTTTGAATCTGCTTGCTGTTGAATCTGGTGAATTTACTTCTAATATTGATTACTGAAGTTGAATTATTTGCTGTAGTTGATTTAAATTTGCAGCTGAACTCTAATTTCTTTTGCTTGAGTTGTAGTTGAACTTGCAAATTGATGTTGAAGTTAAGCCTTTACAGATTGCAGATTTGAGAATTGAATTTGCAGATTTATAAACATGCATTGTTTGGGTTTTGCGGATATGAAGTTGAACTTGAAATTTGATGTGGAAGTGGCAGATTGAATTGGAGTTGTATATTTGGGTTTTGAAAATTTTCTTCTCATAAATCTGATTTTCAGTTTTCAATTGAAGAAATATGTTTTGAACAATAATGCATTGTTAAATTTTCTTATCTAAAAGAATAGATTTCAAAAATAAGCAAACGTTGCCACTTGTTGCATAAAGTTATAGATTAAGTACAAATGTCTTCTCTAGTGTTAAGATCTTAACACATATGCATTTTAATATATAAAAATGAATTTCTTTATTTATGAATGTATTTAAATTCATCAAAGCCATTTCTAATTCAAGATGTTTCAAATGTTTTATTACAATATTTAGCCTTACATGATTACATATAAATTACTTTTATAAAGTTACACATTTTAATGTTTATTTGAATATTTTAAAATAATATTTTAAAACTAATTTTCGAAAGAGAAAATTTTACCATTTAAATATTTTTAACTTTGAAAACAATAAGATTCTCAAATTAAAATTATCATTATTATAAATTTTGAAAAGAATATCATTTAACAAACTAAATAATTATTAATTTTCAAAAGATAAATTCTGTTTAAATTAGATTATTAAATCAATATTTCACATTTTAGAATAATTATTAATGGAAATTATAAAATAGATATTGCCCATATTTCCGGAATATTACAGTTTATTTTGTAGATCAAATCTATATGTGAAATTTATAAGATTTGAAATGTTTTGTTAGAAAACTAAAATGAATTGAAACTAATGGTTTGAATTGAATTAAACTGAAAATTTGAAATTTTGGTTTAATGGAATAAATTTGTAAAGTGTAAAGAATTAAAGGATGATTTCAAATGTATGATTTCGGAAAGTTATGATTTTCAAATTGTAATGATTTTAAGTATTTTGGTTTCGAAAAAGTTATACTTTGAAAGTATTATGAATTTTTTAAAGGTGAATATATGTTTGAAATGGACATGATAAACTATTTTGATTTGAATATAGTTTTGAAATAAAAATGGTTTTGGTTAAACTATTTTGATTGAATAAATAGTTTTGAAATAAAATGGTTTTGGTTTCGAAGTATAACTATTTTGCAAGGGATATAATTTTGAAATGAAATGATTTGATTTTTGAAGTATAAACTATTTTGAAATGACCACGGCGTTATAATAACGATTAGTTGTTAAAGAGACCGGGATCAAAAGTTGTCATACTCTCTGCCAACTCCGAAAATCACTCTAACAACTGTGTACGCGGTGGAGATTCCCGAATGAAGTAGGATGGTGGCGACGTTCTTGAGGTAAATTACGTAGACCCAACTCCCGTGAGTTGGCATAAGGTGGCTAAAACAGGAGCGATCTCGGGCCAAAAGGGGCGGACACATTCCTTTGATACTATACTCTTACTGGCGATTGATTAGATGGCCATCCTCCGATTTTGATTGGGAGTGTGTTCCGAGGTGGGCGTATGTGGCTGCTGCATTACCACCAGCCCATGTGCGTAATTGGTATATCTACCATGGCATTGCCTTGTGTGCCGTGTCACCTACCATACCGAGCCTTTACTACGAGTTTGTTTTTCTTCCGTAGCCCGTGTGGTATCCTTTGATAGTCTCCCGATCTGGAGTTATCATGATATGGGATGGACTACTGGAACTATTATATGTGAAGGGTGATATGGGTAGCCCAGAACGCTATTTAAAAGTATGTTTATTTTACTGTAGACATTATTATAATAGCGCAATATTACTACATAGTAAATAGTTTAACGGATCCTTAAAGGATGGGCGATCCCAAACATCCTTTAAGTTACTGATCATTTTTGTTACTGTTCACTTGAGTTGATTTATAGTTCATAAATATTTATGTCCTGACTCGAGTGTTTTGTGTTTTGTTTTACGCTCGAGTCAGATTGAGTGAGTTAGCATTCAAGGTTCACCTTCGGAGTTGGAGCTTTCCTTGAAGATTCAGCCATCTATTTTGCTTTCTATATCCAGTGCTCTCAGTGATGTACTCTGATTTGTACCTGATGTATCTTGTTACTCTTCTGTTGTATCTTGTTTGACTCTGATGTATCTTATTTTTATATAGTAGCTTCATGAACTACTATCTCTTTTATTTCCGCTGCATTATTATTTACTCTGTGTCTGTGATCTGTGATTATGTATTTACTGTGTATTCTGAGAGTTGCCAAATTTTATTTACAACGCGGTATTTTAAGCAATTCAAGTCCGACATGTGCGGATGCGAATGGTTGAAAATATCAGATTGTTACATTACTTCGAAAAATAAAAAGCATTATGAGGAAGTCTGTTACAGATGTGGACACTCTGGTCGTTGGTCGCGTATATGTTGGTTATCAAAGAAAACAGTTGAAGAATACCAATGTTCGAAGAATATTGAAATAAATAACACTGAAGGATTGTATGATAACACTAACTTGAAGTTAGATGATTTCCTCGAAGATGATGATGGAAATTTCATAAATGATGAAAATCTCAATGCGATAATTAATGATATGACCGATCTGATCAACTAGAAGTAACCTAAAGTTTGTTGTTTGGTTTTTCCATTTTTTTAGTTTGTTTGGATTTTATTTTTGTTTGTTTTATTTTTCTAGAACTAGTTGAAATAATATGCACCGGTGGATATTGATTTGATTGATAGCTTGCTTTGTTTATTTATTTAAGTTCGGAATTATTTCAATAATTGACTAACTGTATTGTCTCTAATTCTTAAGGTATGGACCATCAACGCTTGAATGAAGATATATGCCTACTAGACAGTGCAACTACTCATATGATTTTGAAAAACCAGAAGTTTTCTCTGAATTATCTGAAAAGATTTCGGTTAAAGTTTCCAACATAGCTGGATCTGCCAATATAATTGAAGGGTCCGGAAGAGCCCATATAGTATTACCAAATGTTACACATATCTTCATTCAAAATCCATTATACTTAAGCAATTCTAAAATAAATCTGCTAAGATTCAAGGATATAAGAATGAACGGTTATCATATTGACACTATAAATGAAAATAATAAAGAATATCTTTGTATTATTTCTAAAACTGAAAGCCAGAAGCTTATTTTAGAAAAATTTGGAGCAATTTCGACTGGATTATATTTCACAAAAATTGGCATAGTTGAATCTCATTCTATAAATATGAGCGAAAAGCTCACAAATACAAAGACATTGATTCTTTGCCATGATCGTTTGGGTCATCCTAGGTCAACCATGATGCGTAAAATCGCTAAAAATTCAAATGGGCATGATTTATCAAACCAATTGAATTTAACAAGTGATTACTTATGTACTCCATGTGCACAAGGAAAGTTAGTCACACGACCTTCATATGGTAAAATCACCTCTGAATCTCCAACATTTTTACAAAGAATTCAAGGTGATATATGTGGCCCAATCCATCCAGAATGTGGACCATTTAAATATTTTATAGTATTAATTAATACATTTTTTCTACAAGAAACAAGGAATTTGCCAAATTACTTGCTCAAATAATCAAATTAAGAGGGCGCTTCCCTGAGTATCATATTAAATCAATTCGACTAGATAATGCAGAAGAGTTTACTTCTCAAGTATTTGATGATTACTGTCTATCATAAGGAATTGAAGTTGAACATCTAGTATCTCATGTTCATACTCAAAATGGTCTAGCAGAATCATTAATTAAGCATTTACAATTTATTTCAAGACCGTTGCTTATGCAATCAAAGCTACCTGTTTCAGTTTGGGGACATGCAGTTCTACATGCCTCAAAATTGATCAAAATTAGACCAACGGCTTATCATTAATTTTCACCATTACAACTTTTAACCGGATCCCAACCAAATATTTCACATTTATGAAAATTTGGTTGCGTTGTGCATGTGCCAATTAGTCCCCCACTTCGTACTAAAATGGGTCCTCAACATAGGTTGGGAATTTATGTGGGATTTGATTCACCATTGATAATTCATTATCTCTAACCTCTCACGAGTACTGTCTTCACTGTAAGATTTTCAGACCGTAAATTTGATGAGGCAATCTTCTCACCGTTAGGGGGAGGAAAGACCGTTCCAGTAGAACGGCATGACATATCATGGAATAATCCACCCATGTCTCATTTAGATCCATGTACCAAACAATGCCAATATAAGGTACAAAGAATTTTGCATCTTTAGAATATCGTAAATCATATGCCTGATGCATTCGGTGATGTTGCAAAAATAACTAAATATCACATTCCAGCAGCAAATGCACCAGCTAGAATTGAAATCCCAGATGAACCTAAAGCAGAAAATGAATCTAAAGCAAGGCAAAAACGTGGAAGACTAATTGGTTCAAAAGACTTGGCGCCTAGAAAAAGAAAGTCTAACGAAAAATCATCAATTGATAAACCTTCAGGAGAGGTTATAAATGATCTAAAAGATGACATAAATGAAAATCTTAATTCTCCTAAGAAAGCTGAAGAAACTATTATCCCAGAAGAAATAATAGAAGCTTCCAAAAATAAAATGGTACCTAGTAATAATGAGATCTCAATATTTTATACAAGCCATGGGGAAATGTGGGATCGAAATAAAATAATAATTGATAATGTATTCTCATTTACAGTACCTACTGAAATAAATGAAAGTCATGACTATAATGAGAATAATGATAATGAACCAACTAGCATAAATGAATGTCCAAGAAGACATGATTGGCCAAAATGGAAAGATGTTATCCAAGTTGAGCTAGATTCACTTCAAAAATATGGTGTGTTTGGATCAATAGAGAAAACACCAGAAAATGTTAAACCAATAGGTTATAAATGGGTATTCGTTAGAAAACGAAATGATAAAAATGAAGTTGTGAGATACAAGGCATGATTTATCGCACAAGGTTTTCTACAGAGACCGAGTTTTGATTTTAAAGAAACATATTCTCCTGTTATGGATGTCATAACATTTCGATACTTGATAAGCCTTGTAGTTTTTGAAAAAATAGATATAAGATTAACTAATGTTGTGACGGCTTATCTTTACGGTGAATTAGATACAAGTATTTACATGAAGATCCCGGATGGATATAGGTTGCCTAAAGAAAAATCAAAGTCAATGTACTCGTTAAAACTGAGATGATCACTGTATGGTTTGAAACAATCTAGAAGAATGTGGTACAATCGTCTTAGTGAATATTTGGTAAAAGCCGGATATAAAAACAATCTCACTTGTCCTTGTGTCTTTATAAAGAAATCGGTAATGGGATTTGCTATTTAGCAGTTTATGTTGATGATATAAATTTGATTGGAACTTCAGAAGAGATTGGTGAAACAATAAATTACTTAAAGAAAAAATTTGAAATAAAAGATCTTGGCAAAACTAAATATTGTCTCGTCCTACAAATCGAGCATAATGCTAATGGCATACTAGTTCACCGGTCAAATTATGTTGAGAAAATTGAAGCGTTTTCAAATGGATAAAGCATATCCACTTAGTACGCCTATGGTTGTCAGACCCTTACCGTCCAAAAGAAGATGATGAAAATGTGCTCGGTCCAGAAGTACCATATTTTAGTGCCATTGGTGCATTATTATATTTAGCCCAATGCACGAGACTAGATATTGCATTCTTAGTAAATCTTCTAGCAAGATACAGTTCAGCGCCAACAAAAAGACACTGGAATGATATAAAACATATCATGAGATATCTTCGTGGAACAACAAATTTAGGCTTATTTTATTCTGGCATAGGTAATAACCCGAATCTAGTTGGCTATGCCGATGCAGGTTGTTCGATCCACATAAAGCAAGATCGCAAACTGGATATGTGTTTAGTAACAGTAATGCAGCTATTTCATGGCGATCTACAAAGCAAACGTTGGTAGCAACATCATCCAATCACTCTAAAATACTAGCACTACATGAAGCAAGTCGAGAATGTATTTGGTTAAGATCATTAATTGAGCATATTTGAAAAATGTGTCAGCTCCCTTCAACTACAGAAGGATCAACTATTATTTATGAAGACAATGCAGCTTGCATAGCTCAAATTCGAGCAGGTTACATAGTAACTGTCTTTCTTTTCTCTGTTGTTGCAGCAACCGACTGAGTTTCTTTTGCAGCAGCATCGATTTTCAGCTTTCGTTCTCTCCTTCGTCATCGGTAAGCGCATCTATATAATTTTATAAATTATATATGAACGTTCATTCTATTAATATCGTCTCTCTTTTGTTGATAACTACAGTGTCTGTTTGTTCGTATTGTACCGACTCCATTCGTGCTTCTTCGTGCTTCGCTGTCAAATTTCTTTAACCACGAAAGGTGAATTAATTTTCACGACTTATATTCTTATACAAGTTTGGTTTATAAATGATTGCTATGTGATGTTGAATTGGATGTTAATTGTCAATGTTAAAGTGATAACTAATATGCAATTGAATTTGATATAGGATAGTTAACAATTTAAATTGGATTTATCTGTTGAATATTGATTAGTTAAATTTGACCCCTTTTAAATGTTAAATAAATCGACACGTAGAAATAGTGTTAACTAAACCTTGAACCATTGAATGTATGATTGATGTGGTATAATTTGAATAATGAATGACAAGTGAAGAGCCGTAAAAATATTAGTGTAATAATCTTTAATCTACATGAAATGATAGTGTAGATTCTAGAAATAATTATACTAATTTGCATAAACAACAAATGTAAATTAATACGATTATTTCGGGATTATTTAGATAAACTATTGGATTGTTGTTGATGGTTGCTATTGCTTGTTTATTTACTTTGACACTACCCCAGTTATCACACTGCAAGTTCCCTTTGCTATGCTTTGATTTTTGAATTGAAATGGAATCGGGTTGAAATGATAAATACCCAAATAAACCTTGACTTAGGATAGGAAATTAAATAAAATATGATTGGTCAATAATTTTATTTAAAATAAAATAAAGATTTTATTTGAATAATAAGGTTTGAAATAAAATTGGAATTTAAATTTTGATGAAAGAAAAATGTTAATATTTGAAATCTGAAACAAAATATTAACATAGTAATTGACGACACGTTGTTTAAAATTTAATTATTTAACAATTAAATTTGGAATTATAAAAAAATTAAGTTTTGGAATTATTAATAATTAAGTTTTGAAATTAGTAACGATTAAGATTTGAAATTATTTGATAATTTAATGAGATTGAATTATTTGATAATTAAATTAAATTGACTTCTTTATTAAGTGAATTTGAACCTCTCGAATAAGTGAAACTAAGTTTCCTTATTAATTGAGTTTTGAAATTTGTAATTGAGCAAATAAATAAATGAAATTGAATTTCTTTAATAAGAAATAAAATGCGTTTTATTGAAATGAATGTAAGATTGTAATTTAAAGAATTTGATTTGACGAATTTAGCTTAATTCAATTTGGAAGCTTTGGTATAATGAGGTTGAGCGTAAGTAACTGATTTAAATGAGTTGGAATTTAAATAGGAATTGTTTTAAATGATAAATTAGTTTAACGAATATTGAATGAAATCGATAGATGATTTTAAATTGATTTGTACGTTAAATTAAGTTTATTTTAAATAATTTCGGAATGAAACTCATATACGAACTTAAATATATATTTGAATTGTTTTAAAATAAATTTTGAAATTGAATTATAGAATTTTGAAATGGAAATTTGGAATTTATGAAACGTAAATTTTGGAAATTGTTTTAGAAAGACAAATAAAATGATGGTTTATAAATTCTAATTGAATTTGAATTTGATTTGGTTTTGAAATATATTAACCAACCAATCGGTGTAATAATTATGAAAGTTATTAAGGAGACCGGAATCGGTTAGGGACATACTCACTGTCTAAACCGAAAACCACTTTAATAATTATACGCGGAGTGTGATCCAGAATGAAGTGGTTGGAATGATGTACGTGATGACTGAAGAAAGAGAACAATAATGGATAGCCTTGACACTTGTGTCAAATTGGAAATGACTAAAACAGGAGCCATACCGGGCCAAATGGGGTTAGCTACCTCGAGCGAACACACTTCTTCGTAAACTACTCATTACTTGTTATTGATTGGTGCGCACCCTTGAATTTGGAGTGTTGTTTCGTGGTGTTGCGATCGTTGCGGCGATGCGTTCTCACCAGTCCGGATCAGGCAAACGGTAGTTTCACTACCTTGGGTATTGCCTCATGTGCCTTGTCATACTTGTACCCCTATATACGTGACCACTACGAATTTGTTTTGTATTATACCTATGGAGTACTCGCTGATATCCCACTAGTTTACGGTGGAGTTTACAGTGCTGTATAGTCTATAATGCTATATAAAATGTGTTAAGGGGAATAATGGTAACGCCTTAACACTATCTTGATATTTTATTTTACTGTTAGACATTATCTATTTATCGTACATTACTATGTATAGATTTTTTAATAACGGATCCTGAAAGATGTTATTCCATTCATCTTTGAGTTATTGTTATTCCAAATTTGAACCATATTATCTGCATAAGAATATATGTCCTAATTCGAGTATTTGTTTGTGCATATGCTCGGGTTAGTCCGAGGATTTCTGTTGTTGTTCTACTTGGAGCTGAAGACCCGATGACTATCATTATCTTTACCTTATCAGTATTGCTTTTTTTATTTGGACTATTAGACTTCTATGTTGTTCTATTTCATTTTATTTGAGACATTGTTGTACTTATGGGTAGCTTCATGAACTACTCTTATGACTATGTTGTAATTCCGCTGCACTATTCTGTGAGGTTATATTTCTGTGATTTTGTGATGACTCTCATTTTTATACACACACACACACACACTCCATTAATAATTGGTGTTTTGTATTATTTAAGTTGGCATGTGTCGAATATTGTCAATTTAAATGGTATAAATATACGGGTTGTTATAGTTGGTATCAGAGCTTTGGTTTCTGAATACCTTAGCCGGTGGAGTTTTAAGCTCATTAGAGATAGGGTAACCATACCCTAGAATGAGGAGAATCATTTCAAAATCCATATCCTTTGATTTCATCTTTCATATTGAATTTATCCGATTTGAATTTCTTTAAGATTCTATAAATCTCTATCTTTGATTTTAAATCACTTTTGGTATTCCAGGATGAGTACCAGAAGGAATGCTAGAGGCAGGGGTAGAGGAAATGCTCCCGAACCACATGCCCCAGCTCCCGCAGTCAAGTTCTCCACTCTTAGCAAGGAATACACTCAACTTGGCGGAGTCAAATTCACTGGCTCCGATAGTATCATTGAAGCACAACAATGGCTGAAGAGTCTGGAGAGGATCTTTACTGGCCTGGAGATCACTGACGCTCAGAAGCGTAAATTGGCCGCTTGGCAACTTCAGGATGCGGCACAGGATTGGGTGGGAGTCAGTCACTTCTCGTACTGACGAGGAAACCATCACTTGGGCCCAGTTTAGGTAGAAATCTACCTAAATTACATCCAAATAAAATTCCTTTTATCTCGTCAAATTTTGACTCATCTTCTTATCACTTGTAAATAGGGATTCCTTTATGGCTCAGTGGATGCCAGCTGCCGGAAAGGCCCAGCTTTATCGATCATTTATGGACCTCAAGCAGGGTAATATGACTTTCTCTGAGTATGAAAGGTAGTTTAACGAACTGTCCAAGTTCGTACCTGGCTTGATTGACACACCACTGTTGAAGAATGAGAAATTCATACATGGCGCATGCCCAGAGTATTACGAACTCCTCACAACTCATGTCCATGGAACCTTCACTGAGTTGATGGATTTTGCTCTTAGATATGAGGGAAAGCCAAAGGGAACGTCAGTCACCAAGGCTCCAGTTACTCATCCATCCTCTAGTCAGACTGGGAAGAGGAAGCCAAATTTTGAGCAACAGAAGAAGAACTGGCAGAAGAAATCCGAGCTTGGCTATTCTCAGAAGAAGCCCATTGACGTCTCCTCTATCACCTGCTTCAACTTCAATTAGAAAGGTCATTATGCCAGTAGTTGACCATCCTCAAAGGGTGCAGCTATTCCACCACCGGCTCAGATGGCCAAGAGAGATGTTTGTCACATTTGCTTACAGCCCCACTTTAAGAAGGACTGCCCTACCCAGAAGAGGGGCACTCCATCTGGAGTTTTTTCTATTTCCACACCTGCCTCGGAAGTTCCAGATGACCAAGGTACTTTACAGTGTACTTTTATGTTGCATACCTTACCTGTTAGAGTTCTATTTGACACCGGAGCAACACATAGTTTCATATCTATTGATTTATGTAACAAACTTGGATTGGAACCTATTCTTGCATCTATATTCTTATGTGTATCAAACCCTATTGGAGGGCCCGCTAACCTCAAAAGGGTATGCAAATATGTCACGCTTATATATGGCATGCATCGTTTTACTTGGGATTACTTTGTACTTGGATTCGAGGCATTCAATATCCTATTAGGTATTGATTGGCTACGAAAGTTCAAAGCCGTTATCTCATGCAAAGCTCGGACCGTCTCTCTTATTGACGATAAGAGTATACCTTTAGTTTTAAAGGCAAATCGCCTCAAGAATGTGCTGGGAGTTTTATATTCTCTCTTGACTCTCATCCAAATGAACTAAGCTCTACTCCAGTTGTTCAATTTTATTCTAATGTGTTTGGAGAAGTCAATTCTCTACCACCTCCACGAGAAATCGAATTCCTCATTGATCTTATCCCTGGTGCATGACAGTAGTTCTCCTTCCCAGGAGAATGGCTCCTAAAGAAAAGGCAGAATTAAATGTTCAAATTGAAGATTTATTTGCTAAAGGCTTGATTCGGCGAAGTCATTCAGAATGGGGTGCTGTAGTTGTATTTGTCACAAAGTCTGATGGTTCTCTCAAATGTGTGTGGACTATAGAGAGCTAAACAAGCTCACACACAAGAACAGATATCCAATGCCCTGCATTAAAGATCTATTCGACTAGCTCCATGGAGCTAAAGTTTTCTCCCAACTTGATTTGGCTACCGGCTTTCACCAACTTAGAATCGTTGAGGATAGTATTCCTAAAACATCATTCCGCACTGAAAATGGTTTGTTTGAATGGATAGTTATGCCGTTCGGTCTTCCTAATGCTCCAGCTTATTTCGTCGACTTGATGAATAGAGTTTTCCGAGATGTTCTTAACAAGTTCGTTCTTGTTTTCATCGATGATACTCTCGTCTTTTCTAAAGATGAGAAAGAGCATAGGTCACATTTGGCCTTTGTTCTTGAAACTCTTCGCAGCCATCAGCTTAAAGCCAAGTTTTCGAAATGCCACTTTTGGAGAGATGAAGTTCGTTTTCTTGGCCATATTGTCTCGTAGAATGGGATTTTGATCGATCCAGCTAAGATCGCCGTAATCAATGTAAGTTTTATCCTTACTTGTAAATTCTATCTAAACAACTTATCACTATCTAAAATTCGAATCCTTTGAATTTGCAGGATTGGGAGACTCCCAAAACTCCTACAGATATCCGCAGTTTCTTAGGCTTGGCCGGCTATTATCGCAGATTTATTGAAAAATTTGCTCGTATTGCTGCCCCACTTACCGCACTGACCAGAAAGAATGTGAAATTTATTTGGAGTGAAAAGTGCGAAGCAGCTTTCAATGAGATGAAGCGAAGATTGACATCTTCCGCAGTTCTTACGGTTATTGACGGTAGCGAAGGATTGACCGTCTATACTGATGCATGCCGTGATGGATTAGGAGCAGTTTTAATGCAGAAAGGAAAGGTTATTGCCTATGCAGGTCGTCAGCTAAAGACCCATGAAGAAAATTACGCAACTCACGATTTAGAGCTTCTTGTGGTTGTATTTGCTCTTAAGCTATGGAGGCACTGTCTAGGAACCAAATTCGAGTTATTCACTGACCATAATTCATTGAGATATATTTTCTCACAAAAGGATTTGAATCAGAGACAAGTCCGATGGCTCGAATTTCTAGCTGTATATGATCTTGATATTAATTACACCCCAGGAAAAGCAAACGTCGTAGCCAATGCTTTGAGCAGAAACCAAGCTATGGCATGTTGTAATCTGGTTGAAGGAATGTTATTCCAGCTCATCGTCTCCCCAGCTCTTATGGATCGCATTATAGCCAAGCAATACGAGGACACTTTTCTTTATCGCATCAAAGAAATAGTTCTCAGAAAAGTCGGAAATGCTAACAGTAAGATGGGTGCACAAGTTGATAGTAATGGAGTCTTGAGAATTGACAATCGTATTTGTGTTCCCAATGTTGATGGTCTAAGACAGGAAGTGCTGAGAAAAAACCATCAATCTTCGCTTTCATTTCATCCCGGTGTCACTAAAATGTACCAAAATATGAAGAAGTTATATTGGTGGAGTGGGATGAAGCGTGATATTTCTACCTATGTTAGTAGATGCACAACTTGTCAACAAGTTAAGGCTGATCACAGAAAGGCGGCAGGATTACTTCAACCTCTAGAGATTCCAGGTTGGAAGTGGGAGCATATTTCTATGGACTTTATTGATGGGCTACCAAGGACTAGAAAGGGTAACGAAAGCATTTGGGTGATTGTCGATAGACTGACCAAATCCGCTCACTTTATTCCAATCAAGACCACTCGTACTGCTTCGAGTTTGGCCGAGATATACATGAGAGAAGTTGTTAAACTTCATGGTGTACCATCTAGTATTGTATGCGATAAAGATCCTATTTTCACTAGTAAATTCTGGAAAGCATTTCAGGATACTTTGGGCACCAAACTGAATCTGAGCACAGCTTATCATCCTCAGACAGATGGCCAAACTGAGAGGGTGAGTCAGATTTTGGAAGACCTTCTCCGAGCTTGTATTATAGACTTTGGTGGATCCTGGGAAGATATTTGGTTGAATTCACCTAAAATAATAGTTACCATGTAAAGAAATTGAATTTCAAATTTGAATAAGTATATTTGAATTTCAATTAATCATCTTTAATAAATGAGGCAAGCATTGGTATGGCACCATTCGAAGCCTTATATGGACGGCTGTGCAAATCGCCAGCTTGTTGGATCGAGTCTGGAGATCGACTAGTGCTTGGTCCAGAAATAATTATGGAAGCTTCTGAAAAGGTCGAAGAAATCAGGAAGAAGATTAAGACGGCACAGGATAGACAGAAGAGCTACGTTGACAGAAGAAGAAGAGATCTCGAATTCAGTGTAGGAGATTAAGTATTTCTGAAAGTGTCGCCTTTGAAGAATGTCATCCGATTTGGAAGAACGGGGAAGCTTGCTCCCAGATTTGTTGGTCCGTTTGAGATTACGGAAAGAGTTGGAACATTGGCCTATAGAGTTGCATTACTAGATAAGTTCGTCGGTGTGCATAATGTGTTCCACGTCTTACATCTTCGCAAAGTTGTACACGATCCATCTATGACCATTCCCACTGCTCAGTTGGAAGAGATAGTTATTGAGCCTGACTTGACTATTGAGCGGAAGCCACTTCGGATAGTCGATCGTGAGACAAAGCAACTTAGAAGGAAGTCAGTCAATCTCGTCAAAGTCCAGTGCAGTGCAGATGAGCGAGATTGCACATGGAAAACTGAGGATAGTATTCGGGATTCAAACCCCGAATTACTAATTTCAGGTAAATTCAATTTTATTAAAACTATCTTGACTTTCTGCTTACTTCTTTCCTACTTCTCCCGTCTCGTTCCTTTTCGAGGACGAAAAGTTTTGAGTGGGGGAGATTGTAACGATCCTGAATTTCCGACCCAATTTAAAATTTTAAATCCATCGTTTTAATATAAAAATTTTGAAATTTTTATACGATCTCAATTAACGTCCAAACTTTATTTATAAGATGCCTCCAGTTGGTTATGAATATAGAAAAAATTTCATCGCAAAATATTGCAGTAAATTTCGTTCGCGTTTTACTGTATATCGGTTTATTTTAAGCTGCGTAAAATTTATCTTTTGAATCCAAATATTTTTACACAATAATGTTGTAAAAATTTATCTGATTAAGACGTCGTAATTCGTTTCGTCAAATACCGTCATCGCCTGTTCCATTTAAATTGTTTTGTAAATCGAACAATTTAAGTGGCGTAAATTCGAGTTTTTATAAAACTGTCGTATCGCAATTATCTGTGTACCGTTGTAAGCGCATCGTCGCACTGATCAAAACGGTATATTTATTCGTGCAAATTGGCGTCCGACGGAAATCGTCGCGTTAATTGAATCGTTCCGGACGGACCGGTTAAACAATTTCAGTCCAAATTCTTTAACCCATATCCACTTGAATTTGAGAAAAATTATAGTCTTAGCTGATAATAAATAGGTTAGTTGGCAGCCAGGGGTTAGCATTGGGAAAGGAAGTGACGTATCGGGTTACAAAGCAACATTAATTTTACTTTAAATTTAAAAAGTAAATATGAAACGTACTGTTCATTTTCTTGCAATTCCAACTCTCCAGGTACTTCACCCTCTTCCTTCTTCTTTCTTATTTTTTTCTGAAAGTTAAAATGGCTGAAACTAAAAGTGCACCGCATCTCCTCCTTCATTCCACCCAGATGCCCCTCCTTCGGCCAAGCCTACCCCGCAGGCCTCAACCACCAGCCCGCCCCCTTCCTTTCAGATCCGGCCTTCCCAGAACACTCGTCGAACCTCTCTATCTCTCCATTCGCCTCTGCTCACCTGAATCACCAACCGTACAACTGAAGCTTCCAGTTGCAACCCGCCACCGTGTCTTGCCTGCTCACCGTCCTCCTCTGCGCCCATCACCTACAGCCCCTTGCCTAGCCTGAGACTGTGGTGGCTGTGCATGCCGTGTACATGCGGTGTGTGCATGATGGGTACATGCGTGAACAATGGAATGCAAGCCTGCATTTTTTTGGAAGTCTCGGTTTGTTTAATAATATATAAAAAGAGATGCGTGCGTGCATATGTAGGTCGTGTGCATGTATTGGGTGTGTGTGCCGTGTGTGTTGCGTGCGTGAGCTGGGGGTTGCAGCATGCAGAAGGAGGGAAGGGAGAAAGATGAGACTGTGATGGTGAAGAGGAGTTGAGTTGAAGGGGATGCATATACATGAATTATGTATATGTGTGGATATGTAGGTTGCTTTGAAAGTGACAGTTTGTTTTTTTCTTAAAAGGGAAAATGAAATTGAACGGTATCGATTTGTTGAGAAGTGGTGAAGCATTGTCGCTTCCAAATAGTGCCGAGAAATATATATGCATTATATATATATTTTGTTGACTGAGTAAATAGTGACCGTCTTTCTTTTCTCTGTTGTTGCAGCAACCGACTGAGTTTCTTTGCAGCAGTATCGATTTTCAGCTTTCGTTCTTTCCTTCGTCATCGGTAAGCGCATCTATATAATTTTATAAATTATATATGAACGTTCATTCTATTAATATCGTCTCTCTTTTGTCGATAATTACAGTGTCCGTTTGTTCGTATTGTACCGACTCCATTCGTGCTTCGCTGTCAAATTTCTTTAACCACGAAAGGTGAATTAATTTTCACGACTTATATTCTTATACAAGTTTGGTTGATAAATGATTGCTATGTGATGTTGAAATTGGATGTTAATTGTCAATGTTAAATTGATAACTAATATGCAATTGAATTTGATATAGGATAGTTAACAATTTAAATTGGATTTATCTGTTGAATTTTGATTAGTTAAATTTGACCCCTTTTAAATGTTAGATAAATCGACACGTAGAAATAGTGTTAACTACACCTTGAACCATTGAATGTATGATTGATGTGGTATAATTTGAATAATGAATGACAAGTGAAGAACTGTATAAATATTAGTGTAATAATCTTCAATCTACATGAAATGATAGTGCAGATTCTAGAAATAATTATACTAATTTGCATAAACAACAAATGTAAGTTAATACGATTATTTCGAGATTATTTAGATAATTATTGGATTGTTATCGATGGTTGCTATTGCTTGTTTATTTACTTTGACACCATTCCAATTATCACACTGTAAGTTTCCTTTGCTATGCTTTGATTTTTGAATTGAAATGGAATCGGATTGAAATGATAAATACCCAAATAAACCTTGACTTAGGATAGAAAATTAAATAAAACCCGATTGATCAATAATTTGATTTAAAATAAAATAAAGATTTTATTTGAATAATAATAAGGTTTGAAATAAAATTGGAATTTAAATTTGATGAAAGAAAAATGTTAATATTTGAAATCTGAAACAAAATATTAACGTAGTAATTGACGAAAGAACGTTGTTTAAAATTTAATTATTTAATAATTAAATTTGGAATTACAAAAAAATTAAGTTTTGTAATTATTACTAATTAAGTTTTGAAATTAGTAATAATTAAGATTTGAAATTATTTGATAATTTAATGAGATTGAATTATTTGATAATTAAATTAAATTGAATTATTTATTAAGTGAAATTGAACCTCTCGAATAAGTGAAACTAAGTTTCTTTATTAATTGAGTTTTGAAATTTTTAACTGAGTAAATAAATAAATAAATGAAATTGAATTTCTTTAACAAGAAATAAAATGCGTTTTTATTGAAATGGATGTAAGATTGTAATTTAAAGAATTTGATTTGACGAATTTAACTTAATTCAATTTGGAAGCTTTGGTATAATGAGGTTGAACGTAAGTAATTGATTTAAATGAGTTGGAATTTAAATAGGAATTGTTTTAAATAATAAATTAATTTAACGAATATTGAATGAAATCGATAGATGAGTTTAAATTGATTTGAACGTTAAATTAAGTTTATTTTAAATAATTTCGGAATGAAACTCATATACGAACTTAAATGTATATTTGAATTGTTTTAAATTAAATTTTGAATTTGAATTATAGAATTTTGAAATGGAAATTTGGAAGTTATGAAACGTAAATTTCGGAAATTGTTTTAGAAAGACAAATGAAATGATGGTTTATAAATTCTAATTGAAATTGAATTTGAATTTTATTTGGTTTTGAAATACATTAAACGACCAATCGGTGTAATAATTATTAAAGTTAGTAAGAAGACCGGAATCGGTTATGGACATACTCACTATCTAAACCGAAAACCATTTTAATAACTATACGCGGAGTGTGATGCAGAATGAAGTGGTTGGAATGATGCACGTGATGACTGAAGAAAGAGAACGATAATGGATAGCCTTGACACTTGTGTCAAATTGGAAATGACTAAAACAGGAGTCGTGTCGAGCCAAATGGGGTTAGCTACCTCGAGCGAGCACACTTCTTCGTAAATTACTCATTACTTGTTATTGATTGGTGCGCACCCTTGAATTTGGAGTGTTTTTTCGCGGTGTTGCGATCGTTGCGGCAATGCGTTCTCACCAGTCTGGATCAGGCAAACGGTGGTTTCACTACCTTGGGTATTGCCTCATGTGTCTTGTCATACTTGTATCCCTATATACGCGACCACTACGAATTTGTTTTGTATTATACCTATGGAGTACTTCCTGATATTCCACTAGTTTACGGTGAAGTTTACAGTGTTGTATAGTCTATAATGCTATATAAAATATGTTAAGGGGAACAATGGTAACGCCTTAACACTATCTTGATATTTTATTTTACTGTTAGACATTATCTATTTATCGTACATACAATGTATAGATATTTTAACGGGTCCTGAAAGATGTTATTCCATTCATCTTTGAGTTATTGTTATTCCAAATTTGAACAATATTATCTGTACAAGAATATATGTCCCGATTCGAGTATTTGTTTGTCCATATGCTCAGGTCAGTCTGAGGATTTCTATTGTTGTTCTACTTGGAGCTGAAGACCCGAAGACTATCATTATCTTTACCTTATTAGTATTGCTCTTTCTATTTGGACTATTGGACTTCTATGTTGTTCTATTTCATTTTATTTGAGACATTGTTGTATTTATGGGTAGCTTCATGAACTACTCTTATGACTATGTTGTAATTCCGCTGCACTATTCTATGATGTTATATTTCTGTGATTCTGTGATGATTCTCATTTATACACACTCACTCACTCACTCTCCATTAATAATTCGTGTATTGTATTATTTAAGTTGACATGTGTGGAATATTGTCAATTTAAATGGTATAAATATACGGGTTGTTACAGGTGATAGGACGAAACATATTTCTCTTAAAAAAATTTCACACATAAACTACAAAAGGACAACAAAATAGAGGTGAAACAAATCCAGTCTTAAGAAAATCCGGCTAATTTATTCACAAAAGCAATTCCAAAATCAACGTTTCGGAAGATGGTGTATAAAACTGGTATGCGTCGGATGCGTTCACAAACTGAATAATGCGTTATAGATCAGGAGGAGCATTCAAATGTATGTTATAATGTACTCTTTTTCCTTCACTAATATTTTTCTCACTGGGTTTTTGCTAGTAAGATTTTAATGAGACATTATATTGATCAAGAAGTATCAAACGTCATAATGTCATAAGTTTTTAATGAGACTATTATTATTATCAAACGCATATTTAATGGGGAATGTTATAATATATTTAAGTAAGATAGGTGAATATGCTAATGGTCGGGAATACTATTGTAATTTCCAATAGATTTGAAGTCCATAAATATAGAACTCATTTGTATTATAAATGGATCTGATAGTGAATAAAATGTCCTCTCTCTAATAACTTTTGTTCTTATTTCACTTTATAACATTAACTTGAATTTATATGTTTATTTAAATTAAAAAAAATTAGTGAAGAGATGAAAGAGTTATGTTGACTTTACTTTTGATAACCTTGTTCCCTTTCTTTGAGAATTACGTGATTATCTTGTTTACATCAACGGTGATGATTTTTCAAACATATTATAGTGCTTACATAATTATCTTGTTTACTGCAAAAGCACATTTTATTTCTTTGATTGTCATGTAGTTACAGCCGATCCCATTACCGTTAGCTTGTAATGTAATTGAAATTATAAACTATACAGTTAGAAAATATTTATAACAAATTTAAACATAATTAATAAAGTTAATATAAATTTATTTAAACTGAATCAGAATTAAATAAACTAAACTGCACAATCATTCATAATAACTTAGGCAATTTACCTCAAATCAGCCTGAAACCCTAACCCGTTTTGAATCCTAACCCAAGTAAAACATAATTATACAGATTAGGAAATTATAACTGTTAGTGCACGAGTCCATGACAGAAAATTGCAATATATATCGATTTTCACACCAAAAATCTCCCAGCCCTTGAGATTGTGTTCCCTCGCCACTTCAATTAAACTAAAAATTATAGCCACTTCAGTTAAAATGAAAATTATAGCCTAAGCAGTAAATCTCTAATCTAACTGGTGCAGGGCCGGCCTTAGCAGATATTGGGCTTTTGGCAAAAACTAGAATTGGATGTTTTGCACACACACTGTAACATCAATATGCTTTATCAATAAGAAAAACATTTCAAAAGTAAAATTATTTACAAGCAACTCATTTTCTTATTGAGTTTAAGGTTACAGTGCATAAAAAAAGGTCCAATTATTTGCAAGTACTAGTTAATTTTTAGTTTAATATTAAGTTTATTTTCTCCCAAAAAAGGGGAGTAAATAAGACCCTGATAACGAATATCTGACGTTCCCCACGACCAAAATATTTTTGAGTTTTCTTTTCAGTACGCAAACATTACTTAACACTGCACAGAATATAACTCACATATATGATTCATTTGAACTATGAAGTTGTATACATAACAAGAAATGATTTGCACAGAACAGAGTATAGTCGAACACATAAAGAAATTCAAAAACACTGCTGAAAGTCGGGCATCAAACAAAGCTCATCATTCCACAGCGCTAAATAAGATCAATATTTTTTTGGGAACATATACAAAAGTTGATACTGACCTCTGAACGTAAAGCTGATACTTACAGCGATTGCAGCCAACAAAAACATGGAAACAGATGATGTATTTACACACCAATCCCAAGCTTCATCTACTTGAAATATGTATTGAACTGCATAATTAGTTTCATAGGTACAACGTGGATGATGTCGGCAAAAGAGGCTATATAATGAGACGTCATATTTTGGTGTGGAATCAAGCAACAAAAAAGAGAAAAATCATAAGAAAAACAACGAGTACAAAGAATATCTTAATCATCAGCCATCTATTAGAGGATATGCCGTTAAGGTACTTGAGTAGCTGCCCTTGTGCTCCCTCTACATTTGCAAGTGTATCGTCCATATTCTCATCAATCCTGTGATATTTCATACAACTCAAATGAGTATGCACCCACCCAACACGAACAATATTCATGTAGTTAAATATGTTGCATACACACGCGCACGCGTGCCTGTGTTTTTTAACGGTTAATATTGACTTATTATTTTGACAAGGTTAAAAATTTCAAAACGGTCTCAAATTTTGTAGAGATGGTATTCGTAATGTAGATTAAACATCTACAAAATTTCATAGCATCTAAAACCGTGTAACTCAAAATATGATAGGGATGCTTATGGGTGCCATTGAACCTTTTATATATGTACATGTATGGTCTCTCTGTATATGAGAGAGAGTTTGTTTTTTTTTTTGGGGGGGTTGGGGGGGGGGGGGGGGGTGGAGAGAGGGTTGGGTGTGTGTGTGTTGGGGGCGGCGGGTGCGGGGACAGAGGGAGGGATCTATTATAACACTAAACGGTGACACGATTGATGACATAATGGATCTCAATCATCGGATTTCAATTGAGTAAATATATGTATATATGTTTGTATTCATGTATATGTATGTAGATGACTAGAAGAACAACGATCAAGTATTATGATTGTAAAAGCAAGTATAATAAGCTTGGAAAAGAACAGGACCTTATTGCAAGCTCTCCTTGCTGAGAAACCATGGTAGCAAGTTGAGTAAATATATTGCCCAGTTCATGAATAGTTGATTCAACATTTTGAAGAGCCTCTGCTCTACTCTGCATGTATGTATCTTGTAATGGAATCATTTGTTGTTGCTGCTGCTGTTGATGATGTTGCTGCTGTAGTAACGGTTGTGTTTCCCCATTTGTCTTCCTCCTGCAATGCACAAAATTTCAATACACTACCATATGACTACAACATAAATATCCAAAGATGGTTAAATTATGAAGAACTCATGAATGAGGATACCAAACGTCCGTAATAATGGTACTTTTCAGGATATAGAAACAGATTCTGTTCAGAACTTTTTTATATAGTTGTATTTGAGTAGCAAAGCTAAAATCTTTCTGGTGCCTAGATAATTTCACTAAAGTGATTGTCAATTTGGAAAGGGAACTTTTGTCAAACCCCTGCTTTAAGTTTCAAAATACACAACCGTCCCTTTTCAAAAACAAGTTTCGAAAAACGTCTCTATTTTTAATTTCAGCCAGACTACAACATTTAAAGTAAAAACTGCAAATATCTCCACCTTTCAAAAAAAAGAGGTCATATGAACCTGTGATTAGATGCAAATTTGATTTTAGGAAAAAAAGAAAAATTATCAAAAATAATTTTAGGGCGTAGTTTAACCCACCCCCCCCCCCCCCCCCACAACTCTTTTTTTAAAAAAAAAAAAACATGCTTCCCTTCTAGACTTCCTTATAGCATGTTGTTTCGACTGTGCTATTTTATATTATGTATGAACAATGGTTTAAAATTTTGAACCTTGAACGAAATGACTGAGAAGAAGCCGAGTCGATTGCCCAGGAAGGTAGTTGTGAAGCAGAGTCAGGAGAAGCTCTTGAAGCCCAAGGGGGTTGTCTAGTGAAAGGATTGGTTGTTTCTTTTGATGCTTTAGAAGAAAACAACTGCTTTCTGTCCCCATAAACCTTCATTTTCTGTTGAAATGATATCATTAGCATAATCCAATAATAATGAACATCAGATAGCAAACTGAATTTCAAATCCACTGCCCTGTGATCATACCTCTGTTCGCAAAGTTAAGACATCTTTGAATTCTTTTGTCGCACTCATCAACCT
The DNA here is from genome assembly GCA_030765085.1 of Allium cepa. Taxonomy (NCBI): domain Eukaryota; kingdom Viridiplantae; phylum Streptophyta; class Magnoliopsida; order Asparagales; family Amaryllidaceae; genus Allium; species Allium cepa. The sequence goes on from CM060931.1 coordinate 979,092,532, forward strand.
ATTCTTTAAATTGTCAACCACAGTGGTTGAATGACTGGTTGTGTCTTTTGATGTATTACCACTTTCATTCTGAGTATTGCATAGAAGTTGTAGATCTACCACAGCAGAATTTAAAGCAGTGATATCCTGCTTTATTACAGCGGTAAGTTCTTGAATTTCAAAAGTGGGATCATCAAAAGTTGATGTTCGCTTTGCCACTGCAAAAAAGAGAAAAAAATCAATATAAGGTTCTAATCTCATTTCACAACTGAGGACAAGAGACGCCGTTGTACCATGATAAAACAGCATGATATCTGTAAGGTAATACTGTCTCGTAGAAAGAATATCGTAAACAGCAGAATTTATTTCTATAAAATGTGATGTTTATTTGATGATTTAACATAAAATTAAGCCAAACTTCATAACTGCTCATTAAAATTCTTCACACGCTTACAATTGCAAAAATTTACTACGCTATGGAATGTTTTGAAGTCAAATCAACAAAATCAAATGAAATTTTACTTGGAAGAAAATGGGAGGAAAGAGCCATCATCAGCAACACTTGCATGGATGCATATTCCAGCTGCCATCTTTTTATCAAATTCAGATGACATCTTATAGAACTTTATGACATGATACAGCAAAACACCCAATATTATAAAGATTCATAGTTATATTTAATGGAATTTAAATGAAATTTTATAACAGATCTAATAGTAGTTAGATGATGATGAACAAAAATGAATTCAAACAACGATTAAATGAAAATGCATCCCATAAACATAGAAAAAAGCAAACAGAAAACAAAAGAAGACAAAAAAATTATAGTGGCTCCACATATTTCTAACCTACGTCCACTATTATCTTCCTTATTTGTTTGCACTATAACTTCTTGATACATAGTAGTTGAAGATACAAGAGATTTGTAATGGTGGAGTTGAATATATATTTCATTGGCTGATGAGAATAAATGCCAGAGCTTCGATGTAGCTTTTGTATAGAATCTTCTCTTCATCTGGTTCATATTCTTGTACAAATATTCCTGTATTGAAGGAGACAGAAATATTTATAAAGCTTTTCTGGACTTCAATGACTGCTTCAAGCATACAGAGGGTAGAGAAGGCCATTTTTCCTTCGAAGTCTGGAATATTTACAAACAACTAAAGCATGTTGTAAATTGAAAATATTGATTAATGTCCATATTTAGTATCGGAGGGCTCAAACTAAGCGCCATAGTACAAAGGGGTCTTATTTGAGCGTTGCAGGAGTGTAGGGGTCGAGTTTGAACATTGTGGAGGCGAGGGGATCGAATTTGAGCAAAAATGGGGCGATCTGGTGTTGCTTCGGGTTGGTTCGAGCGGATCTGAGTCCTGCTCGAGCACTGCCTCGGGCCGCGCTTGAAGTTTTGCTTTGGGTTAGGCTTCGTTTGAGGGCTCCAGGTTGAGCTTGGTGCTACTCGAGCGCTGCTCTGAAGTTCTTAGAGCAACGTTTTGGATCTAGTGGGGCTTCGAGTGGGATTTGGTCTTTCTTGTATTTTTGGACTTTATTTGAACAGAAAGCTTCTAGGTGATGTTATTGAATGCTAAGAAGTGTTTTATGGCGGTCTTACTTCATGAGGCTCGAATGGAAAAGGTTCGAAGTTGACCTCGGATTAACTTTGGATTTTTGAATCGATCGCTTCTTCAAAGTGTGCTTTGGGTCAATCATTTGGCTGATCCGGGTGTTTCGGGTCTCGGTCTAAATTTGGTACAATTTTTATTTTCGCCGTTTTCAAACGTTTTCAAGTGTCATCTTCAAACAAACTTCGAGAGTAGTATTCCTAATCACTATATAAGCATTTGAACAAATTTTTTGGTGATTTTCACTTTAATTTTCGAGCAGTATTTTGATTTATCTTTGGTCGAACTTCCAGTTATTGTATCCATAAATTATATAGTCTTCGATCCTGTTTGAATATAGAGAACTATATTCTGGTAAATATAAGTCCTCTAAAAGTCGCCAAAACATGGGTGTAACACTTGCCCCCATTTTATTTATACTGTTAAGCGGAAGTAAACTTCAAGAAGTACAAAGCCATTACATCTTCCATTTAGTAGTAAATACTCCTTGGTTGTTGATTCAATGGATAATACTTGATTCGTTGCATAATACTACCATGCCTCTTCAGTTTCACCTGGTTGCGTTTCCCTATAATTTTACAGCTGTTGAAATCTTTACCTTGAAATTTTTCTATGATCGAGTCATATATAATCAAGTGGCTAACCCGATCAAATGCACTTTCCTTTCTTCCTTTTTCTGAATGACATTCCATATTTTGGTCAACCTTTGTTCTGGAAGGTGTTTGAGAACTTATACCTCTTCTGCCAATTTCGGGTGCTCCTTATCCTCACATTAAATATTTCAAAGGATGGTTGCAAAACTTGATAGATGGTGATCTTTAAACTCATATATCCGTTGATCCTTTACATATTCTGAACACTTGCATTCTTTGAATCATTAAATTTTTTGCTCGGGATAAAATTTTTAGTGTTAAAAGCATGCCAAAACTTATTTGGTTGAATTTTGTCACTCTAGCGCCCCTTTCAAATGATTACACATAAGAATTCAAGCAAGAATCCAACTTCCTGACATGTTGTGCGCCTTCGGCCCTTGAGCTTTGTAGTCACCTTGTTGTGATCTTATCAAATAGTATAAGGCAACTGGTTGGACATACAAGTGTGTACTTTGGAAATTTCTAAAATATTTTCAGGTTGTATTTTAGACATTTTAAGTCATTTTTCTGATTTTTTGAATGTTTGTTACCGATGGAGAATAAATTCATCATGTGAGGTTTTTAGGTTTGTGTTTGAGTTTTAGGTCGTGGCTAGACAGTTTCAATCGCATTTTGGGATTGATCTTCAAAAACCCCTTGCTTTAAAGATTTCTGTGAGATTTTTGCCTTGGTATCCACAACTTTTCGTGCTTTCTTTGGCATGTTGTTCGTTTGTGCATGATACTTTCCATGTTCTTTTCTTTTTTTTCCTTTCCGTTCTCTCTATTTTTTTATAATTTATCTTTGAAGAAGTGGGTTCATTGCCCCTAGCTAAGAGGAGGTTGATGGCATTGAGCATCTAGGGCTGGCTTGATTCCGCTTGTAGCTGATTTTCATGTCGGGTTTGTGAAATTTGTGGACTACAGGTTCGATTGGTTCTGGATTGGTTGTCGGTTCAGTTAATGGTTTGGATTTGGTTGCTCAAACGCCTATGTGGCTGATCATGCCGCTGTAGTCGATGCCAATTTCACCTTTCAAATTTGAAAATTGAAAAGACTGAAACTCTCGAAGGGTTGACCCTAAGAACAAGAAGTGTTGCCCTTCTTCTAAGAATTCAAGATAATAGTCATCTTCCTTTATTTACCCGATGATTTTCAGTATTGTCTAACTTGGCTTTTTATGGATCCTATATACTTATCTTTTGTGCTTGTCATTGTGCAATGGTTACATTGTTCTACCTTCATACACCCACTTTTAGTTTGGACGAATCTTAAATAATTAGTGCAATCACGTTTAAAAAGCTTACCATGGATATTATTCGTATATGGATATTAAGTAATAATTTAATAATTAAACGGGAAATAAAAGGTTTCGTTAACATGTTTTGTATACGGTCTCTCGATTTGCACCATATTACAAGCGTTTTGAGGGGTGTGTGCATGTTTTACTAACATGATTGGATTTTGAAAACACCTTCTTTTTGTACTTCGATTGCTGGTTCTCGAGTGCTTGAGATAGTCTTTGCTTGTTTACACACTATTTTTAAAGGGTATGTGGAGAACAGAAAAATTATTTAAAGGACAAACTTAAGGGATTTTTGGCCACTAGGATGGTCCATTTATTTATGGAACACGATAGGAAGACGTGGTGGTGTCAACAAAAAAATTAGGACTTCAACCCATATCGTCGGCTGATAGGTAGAACGTCGTTGCAAGTTCGAAGATTAATGGCGGCTGCTATGGTGGCGACGATAGATTAGAAGATGTCAACGGGGGTTTTAAAGTTGGACGATGATGACGGTTTTGGGATTGGAGTGCACTGGTGGTGGCCATGACAATAAAGAGATCGACTATTGTCTTTAAGATGATGTGGTAATGGTGGTCATCGAGGAGTAGCTTCAAATTGAAAAAAAGGGATAAAGGCAAAAAAGATACAGCCTAGTATCAGTTTTATACATCTTTTTTTTTCTTAAATAGTTATGTAAATTTCTACTCATACTTCGCAGTAGCATTATGTCAATTGTGGCATCATTTTATATTTTAGCTCATAGTGGTATTTTATATTAAACATTCTATGAATTGTGGTGGCAGTTTATGAATTGTAGTAGCATTTTTAGATGTAGTGTGTATTTTAACTCATAATGCTATTTTATAGCAGCATTTAAGAGCTGCAATAGCAGTTTATGAACTATGTTAAAAAAAATTAGTAGTATTCTATGAACTGTAACATCATTTTGTAAATGAAGTGTGTAATCTGATATTAAAATAATATTTTGTGGTAGCACTTTATAAATTGCGAGTTTTGACATGTATGGAGTGGTGATCGGAGGTAGTGTTTTACGTATTGTCGTGGCTTTTGTAGATAAAGTATGTATATTTTAATTGTTAATGGTATTTTTATAGTAGCTTTTATGAGTTGTCGTAGAATTTTAGGAATTATTGTAGCGTTTTTAAATGAAGTGTATCATTGTTTTTAAATTTAGTACATTTTATGAATTGTAGTAGTGTTTTTAAATTGAACTATATTTTTGTGACGTTGCCATATGACATTATTTTTGTAGCCGGTATCTTTGAAAAAACATATAATGATACTACATAGTGCCATTTTCTTACCTACTACCGTACGGTATCATTTTGTAGTGGATACATTTATATTTAAAAAAATGATATTGTATAGTATCATTTTTCTTACCAGTCACCGTACAGTATCATTTTTTGTAGTTGATACACTTTTTCAAAAAACATATAATGATACAATATAATATTATATTCTTATCTAATACAGTACGGTATCATTTTTGCAGCGAAAATATATAATGATATTATATAGCATCATTTTCTTACTTGCTACTGTTTTTGTTGTCAACGATAATTGGTTAAAAATTATGGCAAAAGAAACAAGAAAATGGCGTCGGTTAGAACTAGAAAGTCAAAGTGGCGTAGCGATTGGAGGCGCAACATGCATTGAGATAACTAGGGTTTCTTATAGTGCAGCGTTAGTCGATGTTATAAAGAAAACTAGGATTTCTAGTTGGTGAGGGCGACGGCTAGAGTGGTAGTAGTTGGTGGGCAAAGGTTTATAGCGGTGCATACGATAGCAACGTGGGGAGGGCCAACACGGGGTGGCCGACGAGGAGTGAGTGCAGGATGGGGCAACGTTTGAAAGCAATAAGGAGAGGTGGTGCGACGATGAAGTTGGATGAATAACACAATCTGGAATAGGAACGTGTCCTTGTGACCAAAATTTGAAGTAGTTGTCCTACATGTTAAAATGGATAGAAGTTTATCCTTTAAAAAATCACATTTTGGATAATTACCCAAGTACACTTTATATTTAAAGAGTAATAGGCTGTTTACCTGATGTCCTACTTTAAAAGGGTACTCGGTAGTTGTTTCCCCGACGCCATACTTTAAAGGAAACTGTAACATCTCTACATGAAGTTAAAATAAAATAAGTCCATTAAATTATATTTTGGAATGTTATTTGAATAAAGAATTTCGGAAAATGTCTTGAATTGGATTTCTTTATGGTTGTGAAATGTTAATTTAAAGACGGTTCGGTTTAACGGTAGTTGGGGGTATTGTTTTTAAAATAAAAGGAAAAACAAATGAAATAAAGGCTTATCTTCGTTTAAGACTATCCTATCATTATCATCATATTTTAGTTTTACTCTATTTTAATATTTTCTTATTTTAACTCATACTTAGAAACTTATCCAAGTTAATGGTTATCCTAAGAACAATCATTTATTTTAACATATGTCCTATCATCATTCTATTTTAACACATGTCCTATGTTTATCCTAAGTGTCATCATTCTATTTTAACGTATATCTAAGACTTATCATAGCTTACATCCTAAGCTAAGCAATCAAGCCTATAAAAACATCACTATCCTTAGCATTTTACTTCATTCACAAACTAAAGCTAGAAACCAAACATCATCTTCAAATCAAAAGATTTCAAGCTTAGGAAGCGAGTATAAGTTATCCTACTTCTAAACTATTTTTTCCAAGTTTTAGTTCTAGTTTAATGCATATTTGTTTTCTTGATGCCAGATGATAATAATACTAAGCTAAGGCTTGATGATTACGAGGTGTTTCATTGATTTCCAATATAAGTATATGAATGTTTGAATTATTCACCTATGTTTTGAATAAATTATCTCATTTATTACTATGAAATGGAAGTTTGAACTTGTATTTATATTTGTCAAGTTATGAAGCAAATCTATGAAGTGAAATGAGTTGCATAAAATGAGATTTAACGTCATTTAGGAATAATTGACGTGAGAAAAATCAAATGGTTTGAAAATAATAAAATTTAACATTTGATGAGAACGACACGAGGTTATGACTACTAGATGTCAGTACCCATTCTAGCGGACTAACTCGAGGGTCGCAACCCGAATCGTGATGAACTTGCCCAGCATCGGCATGTCCAAACAATATGTTGCATGGACATAATAAAATTGAAGATTTTTGGAGGCGTAGTACAAACGATTTAACACTTTGACGTGCTAATAATGTTTTGATACAAATTGACGCAAGTTTCTTCCTCACGAAATGATTTCATGTCAAGTAAAACAAGATAAATGCCCAAATCCGTTGATTTCTCGAGATACCGGATTCTAGCTATCTTCAACACGTTGATCGCACATGATTCCGCGTTAGAAGATCTACGATTCTTCGACGTTGATCTCGCACACGAGATTCCGTGAATCGACTTCAAGTTCGTTGATTCGAGCGCACTCGAATATCCGAAGATGGAAGAAGAAGATCACACTCAACTTCAACAAAAGTGGCAAAAAGTACACAAACAAATTTTATTCAAAATCAACTTCCTTTGTACAATGACACCACGTCCCTATTTATAGGAATTATACATGCGACTTATCAAGCGACTCACGGCCTACGACTTAACAACAAGCGAGTTACACGTTACACGACTTAATTGTACACAATACACGCGACATACGTCTCATTGACATAAGAGTTACAACATCATGCGACATAACAATACAACGACATAACGGATAACGACCTAACAAAATACGCGACTTAGCAATATAATACAAGTTACAACATAACGACATAAGATGACCAGCGACATAAGCACAGAGCGACTTAACAAATCTGTCTAACATCCTCAGCGACTTATCTTCAGCGACATAACAAGATGCGGCTTAACTGAGCGACCTAGCGACATAAGCTTCAGGACGACTCCAGCGACTTAAGGAATCAGTATAAGCTTCAAGGACGACATAAGGAAGTAGCGGCATAACAGATACGACGACTTAAGAATAATGCGGCCTTGTAAACGATTTGAGAGATACGGCTTTGTTTCCTTGATCCCTTAGGTCGTTCAGCGACTTAAGCTCCTTAACTCGCTTATCTTGATGCGTTGATGGCTGGGGCGGTGTTAGGTCGCTCACGCGACTCAAGGCGGGTGTTAGGTCGCTTATGCGACTCAAAGCATAAGTTAGGTCGCTCACGCGACTTAAGGCCTTGTGCGCTGCATTTTCCTCCACTACATCTTCTATCTCGTTAGGTCGTGTGCGACTTAAGGCGACCGAACGACCTAAAACACACGAGTTATCATGGTACGCTGCATCATCCTCCCCTGATTGAAAAGAATTCGACCCCGAATTCGCATTTTCCTCTTCTTCGACAGGCTTATTCCCATGATATGGAATTTAGTATCTGACGTTGAAAACGTCAGCAGTGTGGATATGATCCGGCAATCTCAACTGATAAGCATTCTTATTTATCTTCTTTACGATCTCCAAAGGACCAACCTTTCTAGCAGCTAGCTTGTTGTAAGCACCAATAAGAAATCGATCTTTAATCAACACTGCATATACAAAATCTCCTTCTTTGAATTCAACATGTCGCCGTTTGATATCTGCGGATTGCTTATATTTCTCATTCGTCTTAAGCAATCGCTCTTGCACAACCTTGTGGCATTCTTGCAATTCATTAACAAAATCACTAGCTCGCTTGATCACTCCTTCCTGCGGTGGAACTGTAGATAAATCCAATGGTCCCTTAGGAATTGTCGAGTAAACAACCTGAAATAGACTGAACCCAGTGCTACGATTAGTTGCATGGTTATGTGCGAACTCAGCTTGACACAGCTTGGAATCCCAACTCTTCAAATTGTCATTCACGAGGCATCTCAATAGATTACCTAGCGATCTATTCACAGCTTCCGTCTGTCCATCCGTCTGTGGATGATAAGCACTACTAAATTTCAGCTTTGTCCCGACCATCTTCCATAAACTCATCCAAAAATGACTCAGAAAACGAGTGTCTCTATCTGATACAATTGACTCAGGCAACCCATGAAGAAGATAGATCTCTCTAAAGTATAACTGCGTAACATTGACTGCATCTGCCCTATTCTTGCATGCGATAAAATGTACCCATTTTGAAAAACGATCGATCACCACATAGATAGAATCATTGTCACGTTGCGTCCTCGGCAAACCCAATACAAAGTCCATGCTAACATCCACCCATGGCTTAGTAGGTATAGGCAACGGCAAATATAAACATGCATTTGTCACGGTTCCCTTTGAAACTTGACAAATATGGCACCTCTGAACGAACCTTTCAACTTCTTTTCTCATTGATGGCCAAAAATAAGACATCGAGATCAACTGCATAGTACGGTCACGGCCCATGTGTCCTTCTTCATGCAATTCTTTGATGATCTTCATTCGTAAACTGCAATCTGGAATATACAATTGATTTCCTTTAAATAGAAAACCATCAACCAACACATATCCATCCATGCTTCTTTGCTTGACTTTGTCTAGGATCCTGGAAAAATATGAATCTGATGTAAGCAAATCTGGAAGTAAGTCAAAACTCATCACCTCTACTTGCATAGTTGTTAGCAAACTACTCCTTCTACTCAATGCATCGGCAACGCGATTAGTTACTCCAGACTTATGCTTAACGACGAATGTAAATTGCTGCAAATAACTATCCATGATGCATGCCTAGCTGCAATTTTATCCTGCCCTTGCAAATGTTTCAACGCTTCATGGTCCGTATACAAAACAAATTCTTTATGGAATAAATAATGTCTCCAATGCTTCACAGCTTGCACAATTGCATAAAACTCCACATCGTAAGTATTGTATCTCATCTTTGCTCCAGAAAGTTTTTCACTGAAATAGGCAATTGGACGACCCTTCTGACTCAACACTCCTCCAATTCCATCTTTCGATGCATCCGTATGCAACTCAAGTAGTAACTGAAAATCTGGCAACACTAGAATCGGTGTTGAGGTCAAAAGTTCCTTGATTCGCTCAAAAGCAAATCCTGCTCTTCCGTCCATGAAAACTTCTTTCCCTTCATACAATCAGTAACAGGAGTCATCACACTACTAAAGTGCGCTATAAATCTTCGATAAAATGAAGCTAACCCATGAAAACTTCTGACTTCTGTGATAGTTTTGGGTTGTGGCCAGTTTTTTATTGCGGCTACTTTACTCTGATCCACCTGTATTCCCTCCTTAGACATAATATAACCCAGAAATAAAACACTTGGCGTCATGAACACGCACTTCTTCATCGCTGCATAGAATTGTTCTTGACGAAGAATAGTTAACACTTTTCGCAAGTGTTGAATATGCTCCTATGTGCCTGCACTGTAGATCAAGATATCATCAAAATAAACAACAACAAACTTCCCAATGTAACGTCTTAAAATTTGATTCATCACCCTCATAAATGTACTTGGTGCATTAGATAGACCAAACGGCATTACCAGCCATTCATATAATCCTTCCCGTGTCTTGAATGTTGTCTTCCATTCATCACCTGGTCTAATGTGAATCTGATGATAACCACTCTTAAGATCAATCTTTGAAAAGATTACAGACCCACTAGGTTGATCCAATAGATCATCAAGTGTTGGCATAGGAAATCTGTATCTGACAGTTATTTTGTTGAGTGCCCTGCTATCTGTACACATTCTCCATGAACCATCTTTCTTCGGCACTAACAAAGCTGGTACAGCACAAGGACTGAGACTTTCTCGAACACGCCCTTGCTCAAGCAACTCCTCAACCTGTCTCCTCAATTCTTCATGCTCTTTCGGACTCATACAATAATGTGGCCTATGCGGTAAAACAGCCCCTGGCACTAGATCAATCTGATGTTGTATGTCCCTCAATGGAGGTAACTCCTTAGGCAATTCCGCAGGAAAGACATCGTCAAATTCATTCAACACTGGTCTAACCTCCTCAGGAATTTCAACATCTCCGCTTGCTTCATACCCAATTAACATAAACATTTCAGGGCTATCCTTCACTTCTTCAACAAATTCTTTCGAAGATAATAGGCTAATTGATTCCACCTTCTTCTCTGCTTTGCTTTCACTTTGCTCACGCTTCTTAGAAACCAAAGTAATTTGTGTACCTTCAAACATGAAACTGTAGCTGTTGGTGCGACCATTATGTTGTACAGCTCTATCATATTGTCATGGTCTTCTCAAAAGTAAATGACAAACATCCACATCCACAACATCACACCAAATATCGTCTTTGTACTTCTTCCCAATAGAAAATGTAACAAAAGCTCGTCTTCCCACTGTAACTTCTCCACCTTTCTTTAACCATGCCAACTTATAAGATCTAGGATATTTTTCAGTCTTCAACCCTAACTTCGTGACGGCTTCTTCAGAAATAATGTTATCACAACTTTCCGCATCAATAACAAATCGACAAACCTTTCCCAAGATAGTACATGTAGACTGAAAGATATTGTTTCTTAGCCAACTAGAATCATTCTCATGCTTTGGCACTAAACAAGACCTTCTTATCATCGAATAACATCCTTCATCTTCTGACACAACTTCATCTTCATCAAACTTTGATGGTTGAGAATAGTCGACTTCGGTTTCCACATCCTCATACTCACATTTCTCTACAACCAATGCTCTCTTCTTTGGTTTCGTACATTCATTACTTTTGTGGCCAAACTCCTGACAATTATAGCACTTGATACTATTGTTGACCTTTGCTTTGGCGGTTTCATTGACAACTGGTTTACTGACTGCCTTGGAAACATTAACACTGTTACTAGCACCCTTATTCTGATTGTTAGAACTTGTAAACACACCACCTCCTCGTCTCCCTTGCTTCTCCCAAGCTAGAGCTTTCTGATGTGCTTCAGCAACAGACATTGGATTAAACATATTCACCATGTCTTGAATTTGCATTCGTAGCCCTCCAATATATCTGGCTGTTAGTTGTTCCTATGTTTCCATAATATCATTCCTTACAATCAACTGATAAAATTCATCTACATAATCATTCACTGTACTCATCCCTTGTCTCAAATTCTGCAATCGTTGATACATAAGAGATTGATAATTGTACGGCAAGAAAGTTGCTTTCATCATCTTTCTCATCTTCTTGCAAGTGACAACTTTCGATTTTCTCATTCTCTCCCGGGTTAGTTTAGTTTGTTGCCACCAAGCCATAGCCCTTCCCCTTAGTCTCGTAGCAACTAACTGAACTCTGCGATTCTCCGGCACTTCTTTGAATTCCAAAATTTCCTCAACATTAGACAACCAATCAAGAAATTCTTCTGCTTGCATACCACCCTTAAATTCTGGAATTTCCATCCGTATACCTGATTCCCATTTACGATCATTCTCTGAATCAAGATATCGATTTCGCACTTGGCCTCGATCTCGATCATGAATACTTCCTCTATCACCATATTCCTCAAAATCATATGTACTTCGATATCGATCCCGTCCATCTATGTCTCTACGATCACGCATGTCCCTTATATCATGTCTTTCAGCTTCACGGTATGGATCATCTTCAAATCCTCGATAAGTTCTTCTTTCTTCATTTCGATACTCATGGTGTTCTCTTCTCATTGAAACTGAAGATTCTCTCCTATCTCGATAAGATTGTGGTGACATTCTCCTTTCTCCCGACACCGATGGTGAAACCTTGTTTTCACTATGGTTTGAAACTGGTGAAGTTCTCCTTTGACTTTGATTCATGTCTTTCATCAATTTCTCTAACTTTTCAATACTTTCATCGAACTTTTCGTTGATACGTTGTTCCATCTGTTCAGCTTCTTGTCTTCTATATACATCTTCAACATTATGATAACGATTAGCACGTCTCAGAGGCATGATCTTCAAACAATCTCTTTTTCGATCTAACTTCCTTAACTCGGCTCGGCTTAACTCGGCTTCGAACTAGCTTAGCTCGGCTCAAACCTCCCTTGATCTTACTTAGCTCTGATACCAATTAAGTGACGCAGCGGATTTAACACTTTGACGTGCTAATAATGTTTTGATACAAATTGACGCAAGTTTCTTCCTCACGAAATGATTTCGTGTCAAGTAAAACAAGATAAATGCCCAAATCCGTTGATCCCTCGAGATACCGGATTCTAGCTATCTTCAACACGTTGATCGCGCACGATTCCGCGTTAGAAGATCTACGATTCTTCGACGTTGATCTCGCGCACGAGATTCCGTGAATCGGCTTCAAGTTCGTTGATTCGAGCGCACTCGAATATCCGAAGATGGAAGAAGAAGATCATACTCAACTTCAACAAAAGTGGCAAAAAGTACACAAACAAATTTTATTCAAAATCAACTTCCTTTGTACAATGACACCACGTCCCTATTTATAGGAATTACAACACATAGACATGCGACTTATCACAGCGACTCACGGCCTACGACTTAACAACAAGCGAGTTACACGTTACACGACTTAACTGTACACAATACACGCGACATACGTCTCAACGACATAAGAGTTACAACACCATGCGACATAACAATACAACGACATAACGGATAACGACCTAACAAAATACACGACTTAGCAATATAATACAAGTTACAACATAACGGCATAAGATGACCAGCGACATAAGCACAGAGCGGCTTAACAAATCTGTCTAACATCCTCAGCGACTTATCTTCAGCGACATAACAAGATGCGGCCTAACTGAGCGACCTAGCGACATAAGCTTCAGGACGACTCCAGCGACTTAAGGAATCAGTATAAGCTTCAAGGACGACATAAGGAAGTAGCGACATAACAGATGCGACGACTTAAGAATAATGCGGCCTTGTAAACGACTTAAGAGATACGGCTTTGTTTCCTTGATCCGTTAGATCGTTCAGTGACTTAAGCTCCTTAACTCGCTTATCTTGATGCGTTGATGGCTGGGGCGGTGTTAGGTCGCTCACGCGACTCAATGCGGGTGTTAGGTCGCTCACGCGACTCAAAGCATAAGTTAGGTCGCTCACGCGACTTAAGGCCTTGTGCGCTGCATTTTCCTCCACTACATCTTCTATCTCGTTAGGTCGCGTGCGACTTAAGGCGACCGAACGACCTAAAGCACACGAGTTATCATGGTGCGCTGCATCAGTTTCAGTCTATGAAACTCCAACCAGTAACCATATACATCTCATTAATGAGTGTTAGTACAATAACCATATTTAATATTGGTCGATTTTGGTACAGTGATCCATACACGACCCATCAATGTTAAGCTGAAGATTTTTTTGTTCCACAACAGTAACCTCGCAAAATTCTCGCTCTCAACCCGAGGTTGTTGCCTTTGAGAGGTGAAAATGTTTTAGTCGTCAGATTTTTTTTGTTGTATTCATTGTGATCTTGGCTATGGACCTTAAATTAGCATGATAGCATATGCTCGAGCCGTTGCTCAAGCAATGCATTTTTTGCTTTTTGCTTCTTGAGGTGCATGTAATTGTTAACATAGATAAGTCCGACACATATGGTTGTGTTTTCACTCCATATTGAGATAGTCTGCTTAAGCATTCTTGGTCCTCGCTTTGAAGATTTTCTTATGCATTGTTGATTTTGATTTATTATTTTTTTGGTAGTTTGTAGATATTAAGGAATCCCGTTAAACATTTTCTCTTTACAGAGGAAGTTCGCTTGTATATTCTTAGCTCTCATATTATGTGGGACATCATGTTCAAACTCAAAGTTCAGTTTTAACTGGACTGTTGGAGTAGAATTAGAAGAGCGAAATAAAGTTTTTTTCCCTCAGTTTCAAGTTTTAGTGGATCGGATTTGAGACTTTATTGGTCCTTTACGGTTAAGAATCTTTTTTAATAATGGGATTGGAGTGACAATGGATATCACGCTTTTTCCATCAGAAGTTCGTGGAAATCCTTTAGTTGGTAGTTTATCTTTGTTTCTTTAGGCATTGTTTACGTGTGTTAAGAGGCTTACATGCCAAAAGTAATTGATTGGTGACTTTTCATCTTTGCATTTATCGCATTCAAGCGAGTTAAGTATAATGCATTTTCCTTTGCTTGGCGCCTTTGACCAGCGTTGCACATATTGTACAAGTTGATTGAATCCCACATAAAATTATGCTGCAAAATCAAGTTTTTATGCGCTACGTAAGTTTCAATGCTAGCAGTTAGATGAATTGAGAGGAAATGAAAATAACATTCAATGCTAGAAAAATAGATAAAATAAAATTGTCCTATAAGGCTTTAATATAGGAGTATGTCTGGTGCGGACACAGTTATAGCCCGACTGTCTTGACTCCTAAGCTACGTGCTATTGTATATTGGCGTTGATGCTTGGGATTCAAGCTCGAAATATAATATTTCCCTCCACAATAGCCAATTTGTATACTCTCTTTCTGATGTTTTTCTTTGATTGCATAAGAGTCGTTCCTATTGGGTTTTGAGGCATGATATAAAAGAACGTTTTAAGTTGTGAACCCTTCATTCTTGACTTGGATATTAAATTGTCAAAACACTCGTTGTTGATGAGCAGTAACTCTTAAATTTGTTTTTTCATTTGTCATTTTCGGACGTTTGATGCGTTCACTGATTGAGGGCTCTCGGCTTTATCATGTTATGATGCATATGGTTTGAAATATTAAAAGTGATAGGTGAACCGTCTGTAGTTATCTTAGACTTACACAAAATCGAAGAGCCAACTCACGTAAGATTTCAAAATCTTGATTCGCGGAGGATTCTAAACAGTCGGTGTTGGTTTTTCCTTAGAAATCTTTTCCTTGCAGCTGAAATCGTTCTGGTTTAATAATATTTGTTTGGTGGCCGATACATTCAAATGACTATTTGTACAGCAACATTTCACCTTTTCTTTTCTGGTTTGCATGCTTTACTATAGAGGTTTTCCCATGACCATCCATCGTTTGCTAGTTGGGACTATCAAGGAGTATTATACTGATTCATCTTTTATCAATTATTTGGATGACCTGCTTGATGTTTTAGGGCGTCGTAGATTGATCTCACTATTTGGTTTGTCATTTGTGTGTTCATGAAAGCATAGGCTAAGCTCTCAAGCTGCGATAAGTAAGTTGTGGAAAAGTTCTCCAACCATCAATTTGAGCAGATTGAGTGTAGCGGTCTAATTTGAGCAGATCGAAAGCAAGGGGAACGAGTTTGAACAAAAATGGGGTGATTTGGTGTTGTTTCAGTCGAACTTCGAGCATACCAAAGTCTACCCAAGCTTTACCTCTGGTCATGCCCGAAGTTCTGCTTTGAATCAAGCTTCGTTCAAGCACTTCGGTCGAGCTCGGTGCTACTCGAACGTAGCTCTGGAGTTCTACGAACGACGCTTAGTGCCAAGAATGGCTTTGAACGAGATTTGGTTTTTCTTGTATTTTTGAAAATGTATACGAGCGGGAAGATTATAGGGATGTTTTTGAACATTAGAAAGTGTTTTTAAGCAATTTTACTTCATGGGACTCGAGTTGAGCCCAAGCAAAAAGAAATTCGTAGTTGAACCTGAGTTGACTTCGAATTTTTGAGTTGATCGATTTGGATCTTTACTTCAGAGCATACTTCACCAATCGTTTGGCTGACCCGAGGCTTACTTTGAGTCTCAACCTAAAATTGGTAAAACCTGTATTTTTCATCTTTTCCGGGTGCCATCTTCAAACAAATTTCAGAAGTAGTATTTACGATTATTGTGTAAGTCTTCAAACCGGTTTTTGATGGAGTTTCACTTGATTTTCGAGCAAGTTTTCAATCTGTTTTTTGTTAATTTTCTAGTTAAATTCATAGTCATATCCATGATCATATTGTTTTCGATTTCCATATCTTTTAATATGGAAACTACATTTTGTCATAGACAAGTCTTTTTGGTGTTGCCAAGATATGGATATAACATTACATAAAATATATATATAAACACAAGAATGCATAACTACACTGTCCTAAGAATAAATAAACTAAATTCTCTTAGGGAGGAAAAATCTTTGTTATTGTATGTGTTGCTCGGGTATCACAGGGCATCAATGAGGTCGTGGTAGGGGTCTGCCTTCTAATATGATTGCCGAATTACAATTACTTTTCAAGATATTGTTCATATGCTAATGAACGCTAATTGTGCTAATGAAGATGGATGCTTTTAAGCTATTAGTATGTTCGGATATTTTTTTACAATTTCCATTTACTGAAAATATATAATTGTATTTTGGTAGAACCTGGATTTTGATGTTGACAATGAAATATACATTGTTCGCTAAAAGTTGCATGTTATTATGATAAATTTACATGTATAGTGCAGCTGACGAGGAACAAACTTTCAATCTCATTGGTGAAAGCCGGCTACCTTAATTTGGATTAAGATACTAATCCACGTTTCTCTATGTTGTTTGGGATTGAGAAAAATGTTAGATACCAAGGATGTTCGTAGAAACCAAATGAAGCTTCTTACTCGTGCACTATAAAAAAAATTCAAATGGTTGTTTAACTCATGCATACAAAATTGTATTGATCAAAGTATTTTAGAGTTGAATGCTTTGAGATCAGAAAGAAGTTTTATAGAGATATTAATGCAAAGAAGTAAGCAAAAGGTGATTTTTTTTCTGCAAACATTTGCAACCTTTTATAGTGGTAAAAGGATGTGAAAAAGAATTACAATTGTTGGCTAAAGTGGTAGGGGCATTATTGAAAAGTTGCAACCATCGAAGAGAAGAAACATTTCAAAATCTAAACGTTATAGCAAAAAGAGCGACGGTCTATGTCGACCGCTCAAAGCATCAACGATCGACCTGTCTCTTCAACAGTAGATCGCTGATGTTTCAAGCGGTCGTCGGTCAACTCAGCCTATATTTTATTTTTTCTTTTTTCTAAACTCCCTTTTTTAAATCTTTAAAAAAACTAAAAAAGTATTAGAAAAAAATTTGAAGGGAGTATGTATTCGGTGTTTGTCTGATCTGTGTTGTGTTCTCTACTTACTACGTAATTTCTTTGGTACTTGTCTCCTTTTGTTGATGACAAATAGGAAGAAGTGTCATAATCAAAAAATCGATATAGGAGTCTTATATTTAGAGGGAGTCATATATTTAGGGGACATTATATATATAATATCATATGCTATTGGTAGTTGTCATCGTCAAAAAAAGTGAGAATGTTAAAACCTGGGTTTTAATGTTGACAATGAAATATGTATTGTTTCCTAAAAATTGCAGGTTATTATGATATATCAACTTATATTCAAATGAGCATACGAAGAAGCAGACAAGGTGATATAGCATTCAAGAGATTGTGATTTAATTATTGAGTTGGATTAGAGTTTTAATCGACATTCAAAGAGTAATTTTTCTATTTATCAGCAGTCGAGTCTTAGACTTAAAGTTGTTAAAACCACATAAATAATCTCCAACCCACTACGTTACATTCTTGAAGTCGTTCAAAAAATTTTTTTAATAATTTCATTTTTTAAAGATTTGGATAACCCAAGGAGTTTTGGGTTTTTTCTACAAATTTGGGTTTTCCCTTCCCCACCTCCATGGGGATGGTCTACAGGTTCATAACTACTCTTCTTATGACATGACACTTACCTATTCAACACTTCGATCCGCCTTTACCCAAACTTTGTTGATTCACCTCAACGTTACCCACTTGTCTGACTGTTGCTAAGCAATTTTTGGATATCAAACGGACCTTCCTGGATGGTAATCTTAATGTGGCTGATTTACCCTCTTTTGTGATCAATTTCGCTTCAGCTCCCGCCGCTCTAGCTAATTATCCACGCTTTCCAAGCGAGATTTGTATATTATGTATGGCTGTGTCTAAGGGCATACCGTTTGAAGTAGATTCATATAAGATAAAGATCCATATGTCTATATATCATCATATACATCTAGACTGCTCGAAACATCAGCGGTCGACCGCTGAAGAGCTGAAGAGCTAAAGAGCACATGTTGATCGCTGATGCTTTGAGCGGTCAGCATAAACAATCACTCCTTTTGCTGTAACGTTCAAATTTTGAAACGCTTCTTCTCTCGGATGGTCGCAACTTTTTAGTGATGCCCCTACCCCTTTAGCCAACAATTGCAACTCTTTTTCACATCTTTTACCTTTTAGTTGGAAACGTTTTACATACAAAATCACTTTTTGCTTACTATTTTGGAATTTCTATATCTCTATAAACCATCTTTCTGATCTAAAAGTATTCAGCTCTAAAATACTTTAATCAACTCAATATTGTCCTAAAACATTTCACTCATTTGTGAAGATTATTAGTGGTTACAGAACTATTGTACTGCAAATCGACAAATCGGTATTCAAAGATACAAACGATTGTCGGACTTATTATTCAAGTAGTTAAGAGTAGTCCTGTTCGGAAAAGTTCAAGCAATGGAAAATCCTGTAGAGTGAGTTTTTAGGCAGTATTGTTGTAAACATGTTCCTTCGGGTGAGAAGAGAATTTTTTTAGTGAGATACCGAATGGAGCTTCAAGATTGACATAGAATGGAAGGTCCGAAGCAGTATAAAAGTATGAGGTAGTTGCTTTACTTTTTTTGATAGAATGTGGTTGCTTTACTTTATTACTTAGCTCAATTATATTCTACTAGTTCATTGTTTAGCCATATTATTATATCCATATATACACGTGCACTTTCATATTCAACACCCATCTATTTTACTTTAGTTTCTTGATCTTCTAAATTTTGTTGAATACGTTAACTAATCGGTTATTGTTGGATAGCATGGTTGCATATTGGAATTTGAATTTCAATTGTTACCATATAAGAGTCAAAATTTTATTAGTTGAAGTATACACGGTCTGTAATTGTTGTTCGTTTCACACAAACTCCCGTTTAAAACTTTTTTTTATAGTGCACGGGTAAGGAGCTTCATTTGGACTCTACGAACATTCTTGGCACCTAACATTTACTCAATCCCAAACAACCTAGAGAACCGTAGATTAGTATCCTAATCAAAATATAGGTAGCCAACTTTCACTAGTGAGATTGAGGGTTCGACCCATGCCAACTACATTATACATGTAAATGTACCCCGAATATGGGTTGAGGCCACGGTTTATTCTCCCTTAGAGTGTACAAGCAATATCCGGATCTTCAAAAAAAAATCTTAATCAAAATTTAACAATCTTTGAAACTAACAAATAAAAATCACCACCACTGTCATCATATGTGCTTGGTCACGTAAATTTTCATCCTCCATGGTTTTCTATTCTCGCTAACAGATAAAAACCCCTCTGCTATAATCGTTAACACTAATTAACAAACAACTGCTATGCAGAGACTATGATGTTACGAAAGAAAAAGAGAAAAACAAGCTCACCTGGTGAATTATAAAATAAAATAAAATAAAATAAAATAAATCTTGATGATTCCTTCAGCTAATATTTTTGCACCATTCTTCTGCCATTTGGTCAAGGAAAATTTCACAAACTTGTCGTCCATCTTATCAATTTTGATCTTTTTTTTATAAGTAAATCGGTAAATATATTGTTTTATACCGAAAATGTACAGTAAGCGTATTAAATGGAACTTACATCCCGCCAATTTGGAAAGTTTTTGCGAAGTCTGATGAATCCCAAGCCCAATCTTAGACGCTCTTTTATTGAACTCGGACTGCATTGAAACATCTGATCTTGCTCCCTCGAATTTGGGAGTGGAACTTACGATCTGTTGCGAATCCAAAAACGATTTCTTTAATCTCTCCGTCACCTGCAGAAACTCATGGGTCCGTTCCCGACACGAAGATTTTAAAGGTCTCGGATGCATTTTTTAACAGCGAATAGTATGTATTGGATCTGAAAAATTAGGGGATTTGTTTTAGGGTTTTGATAAACCAGAGAATTTGGAGGAAATGATTGAGCGGTTGCATTACCTTAGTTTTGTGCGACGTCGCGGCAACGTAGTGTCACTGACTGGGGCGAGGAGGGCGACGAACTTTTTATCCAGATTAGGAATGCAGAAAGAGAAGAAAGGATACGCGGTTTGGTTGTTTACGTAGTTCATGGTCTGGGTTTTAATTTTTGTTGGATTCGAATTGATAAGCTAATCTCCATATTAATCGCTCATTTTACACTGCGGCAGGTAACTTCAAAAATCTTTACAAGCACAAATGTACAGTATTACACCCGTAATCAAGATTTACCTTTTGTTGGTTGATTATAGAATCCGTATCGCTTCTTCAAAATCCTAGTTTCTAAAGCAGTTTTTCACTATTAGCGGATATATTTTGAAGAGAAGAATGAATTGTTAACGCAATCACAGCAGATAATTCAAAAAAAAAAAAAACAAATTTGAAAAGTTTTTAATTTTTTCCAAATACAATCGTAGGCTGTCGATTATGAGGATTGGTGATAATTCACGTATAGGTATAATAGGTTTTTAGTTTAATCGTGCAAATAATTGCGTAAATTTTTACACATCCATGCAGAAAACCTAAGGTATTGACACGAATCACGGAGTCACTTTGCATGGTAGTTCAATTTGTTTTTTTGTGATGGAAAATGAAGTTCTAGAAATTGTAGGGGGCTGCTAAGTTATTTTTTGAATTTGCTTTTTTTTTTAATTTTTGGAATGCTGCTGAGCAATTACTCGGGTTGAAATAGAATTTATCATAAAACAATAAACTGAAGGTTCGTTGAATACGAACGATTTATGCACGTTCAATAGACATCCAAACGCATGTTCAAAAGAAAAGTAACCTAGTACAATCGCACAATAGTGGAAAACCGACCGTTCATGTCTGTAATTTTCAAAAGAAAATCATTTGTTGCATACTTCATCAATTTCAAATGATGCTATGTTGAACATAAACAAAAATTAACTTCCACCATCGGGAAAAAAAATCTAAAGAAAATATTATAGAGAATAATTAGCAATTGAATAACGCGCGTGTGTGTCTACATACACTTATTTGAAAAAGATGATAGTTCACTAGATCATAGACGATAACTTTTATTTAGTTATAAGTCCCTTGATATTAGAAAACAATATTACACCATGTTATATTATTAATATTTGTTCGCAACTAAAATTGGTCACAAACATCCAAGAATAGTTTTTGTAGTATGTGAAGAAAAACAAAATTAAACTGAGTAAATGAATTAGTAAGCAACAGAGAATAAGCTATAACTAGAGATGCGAAAATTTATAATGGTTCGGCGTTGTATGTCTACGCCCACTTTTAAGATTATCCTTTATTTATCACTTATAAATCTGATTACAGCAGTTGAAAATAGCAAGTACTTGATTACAATGGAGTCTAGAGGAACAAGCAACTTAAAGATCCCAGAATGACACATCAGGCTTGTATTTATAGATGAAGACGGCCAAGTATCTCTCTGAAATCTCGGTTGACGGACCTTCTAAACCATATGGACCCACTAGAGGATCGCTAGGCCCAATTCCCAAATAGAATGGATTGGTACCGATCCCTTATTTGGTCGAATTTCGGGGAGCTATCCCGATGGTGCTTCCTTATGCTAAAACATGCTTAGCCTCCAATTTTCACATCATTTGATCATTGGACCTCGAGTTGTTGTTTGATCCTTGATTCAACATGACTTGAATGCTACCTTCTTCCGATCCCTCCCGAGGGATGTATACCGATTCCTCTAATTTCGTCCTTTTGATGTGCGATCCCTAAGGTAGGTTCCATAGGGTCCTTATATCATGCTCCTCAAATTTTATATTCTTTGGACTTGCAAACCTCGAGATATTGTTTTCTACAAGAATGCTCTTGTACTTTGATGTATGGCTGCCCCTCTTATTGGAGCCAAATTATGCCGATCTCTCATATGCATTGAATCATACTTTGAACAGTCTACATTACGCATCTATCAATTCCATTCAATCCTGAATTCATATTACCATCTGCTCATGACTTCTGGTCTCCACAATCATCGCTCTGGAATAGTCGACCCTAACGACCGTCGAATCTAATACGTGCAATCAATTCAATATAGCCAGGATAGAATGTCGGGTAACACTTGCCCATCAAAGTATGTCTTGTAATAAACATTACGTGCTTTGAATCATCGAAAAGAGATCCACATAGCTTCCCGAAAGGTTGCAATTCCCTTGTCACATTGTTTTTTAAGGTGCCGAATTAATCATTAATCATTATGACACTTGTTCGATTTCCTTTAGTATAAATCCAAGACTATATTCCATCAATTATATATAAATCCGGTTCCATGACAATAATAAGATTTTGCTATCCGGTTTAGCCTCGAACTTAGAGGTTTCAGGTTTGATTTCAATTCCTGTCGATTTTAAAATTTGAACTTTTAGGTCATACACGTATATGCATATGCACACGTTTTTACAACTGACTCCCGGACGCGCTCGTACACTCACAGGTTGTCGCCAATTTTCATGGCATTTTGTACATACATGCTTTCTATAATTTCTATGCCTATATTTATTTGTGTACATATTTGTAGTCGATCCTTATCATTCATTCCTTTTTTTCCTTTTTCTTTTTTTGAAGTGTGTGCATGGATTGGCATATGTTGACCAGATCCCACCTTTCCATTTTTTATATCCACAAGGATCGGCATACCTCTAGCTGATTCCTCTCTATCTTTATATGCCAATGCATCTGCTCGTGAGGATCGGCATATGCGTAGCCAACCCCTCCTCTTAATGCCTTGTGCTCCCATGGATCGGTATATTGATAGGCGATCCCTTTTTTCTTGCTTACAGCTGTGGGCCGAACTCCTCCTTCTTTGCACCATGCCGACCCCTCCTTTCTTTATATAGCCATCACTCTACATTTCTTACTTCACTTGTCTAATTTTTCTAACTTCTAACTTTGCACTGAACCCTCTTCTTCCATTCACAAAACCGGACCCTCCAATCCTCAGCTCGAAATCCACCTGCAATCTAGCCTATCCCATGAACTTGTCCTTCATCCCCTTTCAATTCGTATATCTTCATACACTCACCTACACTCTAACTCAAATATGTTAGAACCTCTATTCTATGATTTCGATGATAAATACTATACAATCATACATTTACAATATATTCCATCTATTTGTAGGTAAAAGCTTTCAGAATTCACAATACCGCAACTTGAATACAAGTAGCTGAGGAGAAGAAACATTCGTATTAGAAAAGATATTATAGTGTGTTATAGTCATAGATATATAGCTTGTAAAATCTCCTTTAGTAGCTTTTTAACACAAACATTGCACGATAAAATTTTTATAACTCTTCATTATCTCAAATAGGCTAATTGCAGAAAATAACATATATCATACGTCTGTCAGTATATATCAGACGGCTGACCATGGTTTCTATTAAAATAAATTAATATGTATCAGACATCTGTCAATTCATATCAAACGTCTGACTCTGGCCGCTGTTTAAAAAAAATACGAACAAACGTCGGAATATTATGGACAGATGTCTATGCTGGGTAACGGGCAAAATTCATGAACAGTCACTTTCTTCAATCTAATGGTTGCATCCATATCTCTTCGACCCACCTCTTCCTCCTCAATGATTGCAGCCTTTAGACTGAAATAGAACGCACTAACGGATGCTACTCTTCAAGAAAACTCTTCAATGTCTATAAATATATAAGGATTCTAAGAAACAAATTGCTTGAATTTTCTAAATCGCATATCTATATTCTTTGCATACTCTGATTTCTAAAAGCAAACAATATATCAGTTTTATCACTTCATAAAAGCAAAGCTTCACGTACACATACTACTCAAAGGAGATTATAGGAAGATTTGTACTGTGCAGTCAAAATTAGTGTTTCTCAGAACACATACTTGTCTAAGAAAGATTTCTGTATCAAATCTATTCCTTCGAGAAAAGCGAGGGTTTTTTACTAGTTAAAGGCCGAAGAGGAGCTTCGGAACTGGACGTTGGATGAGAGGTTTGAACCAATGTAAAAACTCTGGTGTGATTGTTTCATTACTTTTATTTACTTTACTCTGCTAGATAAAAGTTACCTTTTTATTACACTTGCATAATAGATATAAATACATGATCCATATACACTTTCATTTGGGATCAGAGCACGGTTATCTCAATTCACAGTAACACGTAATTGAAACATTTTTAAAACGGCAAGTACATTTCAAGAAGGACGGTCTACTGTACATCCTCCACTATTCACTAGATCTAATTATGCTTAATGGTCTGCAGGTATGCTTATTTTTATAAAAGCAAATGGTTTAGAAATATGGCAAGCAACACAAGTTAGATATGTAGAACTATAAATAGATATAAGCATTTGGACAGATGCTCTAAAGAACACGACAACAAACAATGCTAAAGCCAAGGATGTTTTATTTTATTCACTTGAAAAAAATGAAAATATGTAATGTTGTGCACTACTACATATGATATATAGTGTACGCTGCAAATCACTCATGAAGGCACTAACAAAGTTAAACAAACAAAGATTTCCATTTTAAAAAGTCAGTTTTCTTTATTTAAAATGAAAGCAAATGAATCTATTGGTGATATGTATGCTAGATTTCAAATTATCCAACACGATCTCATGGTACTTGGAGTCAAATTTATAGATTTTGATTTAGTTACATGAATTTTAAATTCCTTAACTAATGAATGGGAACGAAAAGTGTTGGCCATCAAAGAGGCGAATAACTTATCTCAACTAAAAGTTGAACAATTGATAGGAAATTTGATGTCGCACGAAGCAAATTTGCAGGCAAGAAAGAACTAAACAAGATTCCAAGATGGAGGAAATTCAAATTCAGCCAACCAAACTTAGATCAAAAGCTTTGGGTGTGACAAGTTCGGACACATGAAAAAACAATGCCCATAACTCAATAATGACAAAAATAAAAGCAAGTTTGAGAAACTTAAGAAAAGAAAATGAATTTTTCAAGTAACTTGGGATGACTCAGATTCATCTCAATCGTCAAACAGTGATAATAGTAGTGATTCTGAGCAAGCAAATGTGTGCTTCATGGCAAACATTGTGAAGGTATGTCCTTGCCTTACTTATAATGAAATTTTAAAACTCGGCATGGAATTAGATGACAGATATAGAGAAACTAAAAAGTTAAATAAAAAACATGTTGCTAAAATTAATCGAATGGAAGTTGAAGTAGGATTATTAAAAGATGAGAAAAACATTTTAGAAGAAGAATTAGAAACTACATAAGAAAAATATAAGAATCTATCTATTCAAAATGATTCATTATTAATGAAATAAGAAATGTTAAACTAGAAAATAATGATATTAGAAAAGAAAACGTCGTATTAAAGAATGATCTAGAAGCAACAAAGTCCGAAATTTCTTGTCTTAATGATAAGTTAGACAAGATTACTAGCAATGTTTCAAAATTCAGTAAAGGAAAGAAGAACTTGGATAACTTAATCCAAGTTTCTAAATATTCTGAAAATCATAATGGATTAGGATTTAAGAAAACTTCAAAACATAAAAACTATGTTTCGCTATATAGTAGGTTCAAGAAGTCAAATACTAAAGAAAAGGTTTCTAGCCCTAAAATAATTAAAATATGGATTCCAAAATCCAATAACAAATTAATTAGATTGTTAGGGATGCGGATTAAGGATCTTAAGGCAGAAATAACACTAGAGGGAGGTGAATAGTGTTTTAAAGAATATATGAACTATATGACTAAATTAAAACTTTCAACACAAATCTAAACAGAATTCTAACACAGAATGATCACGGAGCATATAACAAATGCAAATAGTAAAGTAAAGCAAGTAAAAGGAAAGAACACACCGGATTTTATACTGGTTCGGAATCCTCCTACATCCAGTCCTGCATCAAGGCAATATCCTTGTACAGATTTTTATAAGCCAATATCCAAATTACAACCCTCAATTTCCAAGGCCTTGAGGAACCCTCCTATCTCCGAGTCTGGGGTAAACTCTCTTGATTTACGGGACACAAGATCACCATAATACTTCTTAATAACAATCCTCTTGAATGGATAGACCCTATGGACTTTTTGAATACAAATTAATCCTATAACTCTGAATAGCACTTTGATCTTTAGTAGAATGATGGAGAATCAAATAGAGAGAGTATCCAAATGATTTCCTATTGAGAATTTGGCAGAATGATGACACGATCTTGAAAATATGAAGTTTTATGGATATGGAATGGTGGAGAAGAAAGAGTGAAGAAAATAAAAAAGTAGTTGTTAAAAAAATTCGTTTTGGAAGCCTTTATATAGATGCACAACAATCATAACCATTGGCGAAAGGTTTTCGAACGAATGGACACTTCTTTTGAAAATTGAATTTTGAATCCAACTGTCACCATGTCGACATGGGGTATCCCCTTATGTCGACATCCCTTAGTTCAAAATTATAGAGATGTTGTTTTGTAAAGACAATTGAATTTAAAACAAGTTGAAACTTCTCTGAAGCAAAGTAAAGTGTTTAAACAATATTTTGAGATAGAGAATGAATATAAAACATTATTTTAAATATATATATATATATATAATTGATATAGACCGTTAATTATATAAGTAATATTTAAAATCAGAATAAGTTTTGATGTTTTAAAAATAGAAGTTTTTAAAATCAGAATAGAGGAATATTTCAAGGCTAAAATAAAGTTTGAAAATATTTTTGAAAACATGATTTTGAAAGCTAAAACATTTTGAAAACAGATTTAAAAACATTTTGAAAAGTCTATTCAAACTGAAATTGCAAGAACCTTCCTACAGAGCTCCTCCATAGGACTCGAGAACTTGTACAAAGTAGTTTAAATGATTTTGATTTTCGTGGGTTTGTAAGCCACTTGTCGTAGGTTTGTAAGCTACTTGTCGTGCGTTTGTAAGCCACTGGTTTCGATAGAAATTGGGTTCCATCCCAAAAGAAAATTGAAAGAAAGATGAGAGTGCTATTATGATGTTTTAACAGAATACTAGACACTTATCTTAAGATCTTGAAATCTTGATTCTCTAGAGTCTTGAATCTTGAATCTCTAATCTTCATCTTGATGCTTGAGTCTTTATACTGATCAGTCTTCGATGATACCTGCATATACTTCCTATATACATATATATATATATATATATATATGGAAATGTTAGTATATATTTTATAAAGTAAAGTATAATAACTATATAAGGTTGTTGTCATCAAAACATCATCAACTCAGTTCCTAACAATCTCCCCCTTTTTGACGATGACAACCTTTATTTATAAAATATTCTTACCATACCATAACTCCCCCTTACTCCGTGATTTCTTCTAAAAACTACAACTCCCCCTTACTCCATGACTCCCTCTTACACCAAGCACATATATTTTTATAACTTTCTCCTCCTTTGTCATCAACAAAAACTATTAACTACTTAAGAATTCAAGAATGATTAGTATGAACAAATAATATGTATAGAACAAGCATGAAACAATGAGTATAAGTGAACACATTTTAGTTATTACAACATATATAAGAACATACATAAACACGAACAAACAAAACAATTTAAAACAAAGAATAAAATGAAAGTACGCTTTAATGGCGATCCTTAACTATAGGAGACTCATGAATCGAACAATTAGGGTAGTGGAGACAAAAGTTTCCACGTTGTTTAATTATGTTTCCATTAGTATCAAGAAGGATCTCACCAATGCAAATAACGCTCTCGTCCGTATTCATAGAGACTTCGGGTTGAGGTAAAGGTTGATCTTTCTCTTAGTCTTCTTGTGGTTCTTCCATAGGTTCTTCTTCCTCGGATTCCATGGCTTGTGAAGAGTCTTCAATATTGATAGGATTTGTACAATTATCCATAAGGAATTTTTGTACATTCCTAATAATATTCCCTTGCCTTTGTTGTTCTCTAGCCATCCTAAGTTGACTTACTTGAATTTCAGTCATCAATTGAAGGATATCTTTCATCTTCTCTTGCAATTTGATCACTCGAGCGTGCGTAGTTCGTTGAAATGGACTAGAATGAGGAGATGTGGGTGAAGTGGGTTCATTAGTAGAAGAGGAGGCCATTATTTTATTGTTTCAGAAGTTATTTACAGAGAATATAGTGAAGAAAGAGGAGAGAAAACGAAATAAATAGATAAATAACCAAATAACTAACTTTGGAGGGAAATTCAATTTTCAAATTTTTGTTGGGTATGTCGACATCATGAGATGGGGCATGTCGACATGTTCTTCAAAAAAAGTGTAATTTTTATTTTGAATTTTTATTGATTATTATATTATATTATTTTATATTTCAGATTTTGAACAAATACCTAATTCTCTTCTAAATTTAGTAAAATTCTGTTCGGTTAATGGTTTAGTTAATATATCAGCAATTTGTTTTTCAGTATTTATATAATCTAGAGTTATTATTTCTTTAGTTATATTATCTCTAAGAAAATGATGTCTTATATCAGTATGTTTAGTTCTAGCATGATGAGTTGGATTTTTAGATAGATTTACTGCACTAGTATTATCACAATATATTGGTGATTTACTTATGTTAATTCCAAAATCTTTTAAAGTTTGTTGCATATATATGACTTGTGAACAGGCCAGAGCAGCAGATATATACTCTACTTCAGTTGTTGACAAGGAAACAGTATTTTGTTTCTTGCTGAACCAGGAAACCAGTGAATGTCCTAGAAACTGACAAGTTCCACTTGTACTCTTTCGGTCTGATTTACAACCAGCATAATCAGCATCACAATATGATATTAAATCAAAAGTATTATTTTTAGAATAAAATAAACCATAATCTAAAGTGTATTTTACATATCTTAAAATTCTTTTAACAGCTTTTAAGTGAGTTTCTTTAGGTTGTGATTGGTATCTTGCACAGAGACAAACACTATGCATAATATCAGGATGACTCGCTGTTATATAGAGTAGCGAACCAATCATTCCCCTATATAAAGTTTGATCAATATCTTTTGATTTATCTTCTTTAGTTAAACCTACATTTGTTGACATTGGAGTTGGTTTCCCACTAGAGGTGCTTAAACCAAATTTATTGATTAAGTCTTTAGCATATTTTTCTTGACTTATGAAGATTCCATTTTCTAGTTGCTTAATTTGAAGCCCTAAGAAGAAACTTAATTCTCCCATGTGACTCATTTCAAATTCTTTAGTCATTATATCTAAAAATTCTTTATCCATTATGTTATTAGTTGATCCAAAGATTATATCATCTACATATATTTGAACCAGTTGAATATCTTGATTATTTCTTTTAATAAAAAGTGTTATGTCTACTTTACCAATTTCAAAACCAGATTGAAGTAAATAAGATCTTAGTCTTTCATACCAGGCTCTAGGAGCTTGCTTTAGACCATATAGAGCTTTCTTTAACTTGTATACATGGTTTGGAAATTTATTATCTTCAAAAAGTGGAGGTTGTTCAACATAAACATCTTCTTTTACAAAACCATTTAGAAAAGTACTTTTAACATCCATTTGATATAATTTGAAATTATTATAATTAGCGAAAGCAAGTAGAATTTTTATAGCTTCTAATCTTGCTACGGGGGCAAAGGTTTCATCATAGTCAATTCCTTCTTCTTGACAATAACCTTGCGCGACTAAACGAGCTTTATTTCTTACGACCTCACTGAGTTCATTCATTTTATTTTTATAAACCCATTTAGTTCCAATTATACTTTTATCCTCAGGTTTAGGAACAAGTTCCCGTACATCATTTCTGGTAAATTGATTCAATTCTTCTTGCATAGCAAGAATCCATGAATCATCAGACGATGCTTCCTTTGGATTTTTAGGTTCAATTGTTGATATAAAGGCTACATTACTCATACTACTTAATTGATTTCTAATTCTTACTACAGATTCAATATTTCCTAAAACATTTTCTATAGGATGATCTTTTGATATTTTAAATCTCTTATTAGGTTGATTTATTTCACTAATAGTTTCATTAGATTGATTTAAATTTATAAAATCTTCTTCATCATCTATTTGTACAATATCTTTAAGATTTTTATCAAAAGATACATGCATAGTTTCTTCAATAGTATTAGTTTTTAAATTAAAAACTCTAAATGCTTTGCTTCTATTAGAATAACCAATAAAGAATCCTTTATCAGCTTTTGGTTCAAATTTATCTAAATTATCTTTTGTATTAAGTATAAAACATTTACTCCCAAAGACTTTAAAATAAGCAACTATAGGTTTCTTATTATAAAGTAATTCATATGGAGTTTTATTTGTTAATGGTCTAATTAAAATTCTATTTAATATATAACAAGCTGTAGCAACTGCTTCAGCCCAAAAATGTTTAGGTAAATTACTATCAGAAAGCATTGTACGAGCACACTCTTGAATCGTTCTATTCTTACGTTCTACTACTCCGTTTTGTTGTGGAGTTCTTGGAAATGAAAAGTTGTGAGTAATTCCCTTTTGAGTACAGAAATTCTCAAAATTTTCATTTTCAAATTCACCACCGTGATCCCTTCGAATAGTTTTAATTTTGAAAGAATGTTGTTTTTGAATTCTTTTAGAATTTTTTTTAAATATTTCAAAAGCATCACTTTTATGTTTTAAAAAGATTGTCCAAGTATATCTTGAATAATCATCTACTATAACAAAAATATATTTACTATGGTTAATTGATTGAACTTGAGATGGACCAAATAAATCTAAATGAAGTAATTCTAGAGGACTAGAGGTAGAAATAGCATCTTTTAATTTAGATGAACTTTTCTTAAGTTTTCCTAATTGACAAGCATCACAAATACTATCTACTTTAAAGTTTAACTTGGGTAGACCTCTAACTAAGTCAAGTTTTGATATCCTAGATAATAATTTGAAATTCAAATGGCCAAATCTTTTATGCCAAATCCAAGGGTCACTTGTATTAGCCAAAAAGACATAGATTATCATTTGAAATTTTCATACTAAGGATATAAATATTTTTCTTCCTAATACCTTCAAAAATTATATTAGACTTATCATCTTCAATGTGACATTTATCTTTTCCAAATTTAATTTTAAAATCTTTATCGCAAAGTTGACTTATACTAAGAAGATTATGTTTTAAGTTCCTAACTAATAAAACATCGGAAATAAATAAAGTTTTAGAGTTACCGACATTGCCGACACCAACCACATATCCTTTAGAGTTGTCACCAAAATTGACTAATCCACCATCTTGATAAGTAATGTCCTTGAGTATCTCGGGATTTCCATTCATGTGCCTCAAACAGCCACTATCAAGTATCCATTTATCTTTCTCAATTTGCACAGTTTGTCCATTGGGTGTTGATTCGTCAAAAGCCATATAACATGTCTGTCCCTGCATAACACACCAATTCGGTAGATAACTTGATTTTTCAAAATAACTATATGCAGACTTATGATACTTTGATGAAATGCATAGATTCAAAACAGTTTTAACACAATTTTCCAAAAATGCCATTTTTATATTTTTCAAGTTTCAGATTATGAAAACAATGAAAACCAATACTCTGATACCAATTGTTAGGGATGTGGTTTAAGGATCTTAAGGCAAAAATAACACTAGAGGGGGGTGAATAGTGTTTTAAAGAATATATGAACTATATGACTAAATTAAAACTTTCAACACAAATCTAAACAGAATTCTAACACAGAATGATCACAGAACATATAACAAATGCAAATAGTAAAGTAAAGCAAGTAAAAGGAAAGAGCACACCGGATTTTATACTGGTTCGGAATCCTCCTACATCCAGTCCTGCACCAAGGCAATATCCTTGTACAGATTTTTATAAGCCAATATCCAAATTACAACCCTCAATTTCTAAGGCCTTGAGGAACCCTCCTATCTCCGAGTCTGGGGTAAACTCTCTTGATTTACGGGACACAAGATCACCCTAATACTTCTTAATAACAGTCCTTTTGAATGGATAGACTCTATGGACTTTTTGAATACAAATTAATCCTATAACTCTGAATAGCACTTTGATCTTTAGTAGAATGATGGAGAATCAAATAGAGGGAGTATCTAAATGATTTCCTATTGAGAATTTGGCAGAATGATGGCACGATCTTGAAAATATGAAGTTTTATGGATATGGAATGGTGGAGAAGAAAGAGTGAAGAAAATAAAAAAAGTAGTTGTTAAAAAAAATCGTTTTGGAAGCCTTCATATAGATGCACAACAATCATAACCATTGGCGGAAGGTTTTCGAACGAATGGACACTTCTTTTGAAAATTGAATTTTGAATCCAACTGTCACCATGTTGACATGGGGTATCCCCTTATGTCGACATCCCTTAGTTCAAAATTATAGAGATGTTGTTTTGTAAAGACAATTGAATTTAAGTTGAAACTTCTCTGAAGCAAAGTAAAGTGTTTAAACAATATTTTGAGATAGAGAATGAATATAAAACATTATTTTAAATATAAATATATAATTGGTATAGACCGTCAATTATATAAGTAATATTTAAAATCAGAATAAGTTTTGATGTTTTAAAAATAGAAGTTTTTAAAATCATAATAGAGGAATATTTCTAGGCTAAAATAAAGTTTGAAAACATTTTTGAAAACATGATTTTGAAAGCTAAAACATTTTGAAAACAGATTTAAAAACATTTTGAAAAATCTATTCAAACTGAAATTGCAAGAACCTTCCTACAGAGCTCCTCCATAGGACTCGAGAACTTGTACAAATTAGTTTAAATGATTTTGATTTTCGTGGGTTTGTAAGCCACTTGTCGTAGGTTTGTAAGCTACTTGTCGTGGGTTTGTAAGCCACTGGTTTCGATAGAAATTGGGTTCCATCCCAAAAGAAAATTGGAAGAAAGATGAGAGTGCTATTATGAAGTTTTAACAAAATGCTAGACACTTATCTTGAGATCTTGAAATCTTGATTCTCTAGAGTCTTGAATCTTAAATCTCTAATCTTCATCTTGATGCTTGAGTCTTTATACTGATCAGTCTTCGATGATACCTGCATATACTTCCTATATACATACATATATATATATATATATGGAAATGTTAGTATATATTTTATAAAGTAAAGTATAATAACTATATAAGGTTGTTGTCATCAAAACATCATCAACTCAGTTCCTAACATAGACAAGAATACATAGATAACTGTTTGAAAAATGTTGTTCATAATAAAAATTACCTTTTCAAAGGTCTCAAACCCTCTTGGGTATGGCAGTCTTCTCTTTCTAACACTTAGGACCATAACAAAGGAAGTGGGTATGAATTACACTGTTTTTATCTTGTAGGTATCCAAGGTAAATCTAATAACAAGGAGAAATAGATACTCGATAGCGGATGCTCTAAACATATGACTGGAAATGCATAAATGTTATTAAATATAACTTATAAAGATGGTGATGCTGTAACTTTCGGAGATAATTCAAAAGAATTTGTATTGGAATTGGAGATGTCTTCAATGTTGGTATGTCCACTTTTTTCACCGTTCTCTTTCTCCAAAACCTCATAAACCCTAATTTCCAAATTCAATTTCCTTTTTAAATTTCCCAAATCAATGGCTCCTAAGGCTAAAACTTCAGTTACCAAACGTCGAAAAGCTGCTGCAGGCCAAAGTTCACAACCTCCTTCTCAACAATTCGTCACCGACCATCACATAGAGGAGAGGATTGTGGAAAAGGAAAATAGCAAACAAAAATTATAGGAATTGGAGAAGAAGCCTTTCCACTCCGGTCCATTCTATCCTATTCGCCATTTCACTCACTACTATGCAATGGATCTACTTGAAGATGCTCAGATCTACCACCTAGTTAACTACGATGACAATGCTGGGAAGATAGATCAACTAGCGATATTTCTCTTTTTAATTAATCTTTGTTCCTTAAACCATTGGAATCCTTCAGATGAGGATAACTGAATTTGGACCAGTATCTGTGGACATATGATAAATTTAATGTTGAAATGCTTGGGCAAACCCTTAACTGTTCTTATACGGGAATTCTATTACAAGAAGTTCTCGATATACGCTATACCTCCAAAGATGCTTTTACTCAGCTTATTTAGGAAAATGATATGCAGAAATTAAAAACGTCTAGTTTTCGTCCACGAGCTCCACTTCTTAACCTTATGCTTATAAATGCAGTCATCCTTTGGTTAGGCAGTCATGAACAAGTATAAGAAGACGATCATAAAGCTTTATATGCTATTTTTAGTCATATTGAAGTCAATCGGGAACAATATATTTTCGGCCAAATTAAAAGCTTTTAGACACCTACCTGTCGTAGCATTGTTTACGCTCCATACATAATGAAAAATCTATGGTCATTAGAAATTACTTCGTATCTCTTCCAACACGAACATTTCTTTTAATGATAGTGGCATTAGATTTCTCTCTCTGATGCATCTCCCAGAAACACCGTCAAGCATATTCCTTTTTCCTAGTACCAACAACCTCAATAACAACAACAAGTACCTCCAACTCGACCTTCCCAACCTGCCAGAGCTTCAGCACCTATGGAGTATTACTTTGATTCCGAAATAAAAGAAGCTAGAATTGCAGCGGGACCAAGAGAGAACTATCAAGATGTTGCATTTCAAAATCAACATCTCCTCTCCTTAAACCAGCAAGTGTTAGATAAAAAGTTGTCTCACTTGGAATGTTCTTTTTCTACTCACATGACCAAAGTAGAGAAGACATTAGATAAAAATCGTTTCCACTTTAGGAAAAGTCCTCAAAAAGGTTCAGGGTCGTTCCTCCTCTCAATCTTTATATTCTTCGTCCCCAACACCACCACCACCACCATTGTTTCAGTTAGGACCATCTTCAGGCACATGGCCTTCACAAGAACCACCACAACATTCTCGTCATGGCAATGCGCCAATTTGTCTTGATACCGAAGAGAGTGAAGGTATATCATTTCCTTCACAGGATCCTCAGGCTCCACAAGACCTCCAAGACTATAGTTACTATACGTCATTCCAAGGTCTCTCTATTTAAGAGGATGATGAGTACAATGACCAGTCTCAATGGAAACATGGTGCATATGATGAAGACTCGTATAAATTCTGGGTTACTACCACTATCAATGAGCTTTTCTTTTATTATTAGTCCGGTACGACTTATGTATCAATATTTTTTTTTCTTCCAGACAATGTGCCTGTATGACCGTTAAAACTTATCCGCGATTGTATGTGAACTTATATTCTTTATATTTTCCATATTTCATTCTTTCTGTATTTCCTTTTGATAATTCCAAAGGGGGAGAAATATCATGCTGCATGTAAATAGGGAAAGGTATCACATTCTGAGGGAGTTATATGTTTGTTCGATAAAGTGAATATATAGTTGTCACCATAAAAAATGGGGAGAATGTTAGAACCTCTATTCTATGATTTTGAGGACAACAACTATACAATCATACACATACAGTATATTCCATCTATTTTCAGGTAAAAGCTTTCAGAATTCAACTTGAAGATGACCAGCAGAGGAGAATAATCATCGGTATCAGAAAAGCTATTATAATGTTTTATTGTCGTAGATAAATAGCTTGTAAAATCTCCTTTAGTGGCTTTCAACACAAACATTGCATGACAAAAAAATTTAAGTGTTTATTACCTCAGAAAGGCTAACTATAGAAAATAACATATATCAGACGTCTATCAGTATATACCAGACGTTTGACTATGATCTTTGTTTTAAATAACTAGTACGTATCAAACGCTTGTCAATACATCTTTAACATCTGTGCCGGGTAACGAGCAAAAACAATGAATAGTCACCTACTTCATTCTAATGGTTTCTTCCATATCTCTTCAATGCATCTCTTCCTCCTTAATGATTGCAACCTTTAGACTGAAATAGAAGACACTAACGGATGCTACTCTTCAAGAAAACTCTTCAACATTTATAAATGTGGAAATTAGCCACAAGGGCCTCTTTAGCAAGTGGAATTAGTTTCTAGGACACACAATAGAAATAATTACTTTTAAGGACAAAATACAAAATAATTAGTTTCTAAGGCCTAATAACCTATGAAATTATGTCCTTGAAAGTAATTGGACTGCTGACTTTGTCCTTAAAAGTAATTATTCCGTTGACTTTGGCCTTGAAATTAATTTCTGTAGATGTGTGTCCTAGAAACTAATTGGAATGCAAAGTTTGTCCTTCTAGTGAAATGCCCCTTTATAAATATGTAAAGATTCTAATAAACAAATTACTTGAATTTTCTAAATCTCATATCTATACTCTTTGCATACACTGATTTCTAAAAACAAACAATATATCAGTTTTATCACTTCTTAAAAGCAAAGCTTCACGTACACATACTACGCAAAGGAGATTATAGGAAGATTTTTACTGTGCAGTCAAAATCAGTGTTTCTTAGAACACATACTTATCTAACAAAGATTTTTGTACCAAGCCTATTCCTCCGGACAAAGCGAGGGTTGTTTAGTAGTTAAAGCCGATGAGGAGCTTGGGGACTGGACGTAGGATGGGGGGTCCGAACCAGTATAAAAACTCTGGCGTGATCGTTTCTTTACTTTTATTTATTTTACTCTTCTAGTTATAAGTTAGCTTTTTATTGCACTTGCATATTAGATATAAATACATGATCCATATACATTCTTTAAAATACTTATATAGGCAAGCTTTTAAATTATATTCCTTGATTTCATGACGTGATAAAGGATTCCATACTATGGTTGACTTTAATGGTACTTGACGCCGTGATGGTCGGAGCAGCTTGGAGGACATGATTCGTAGGATGTGAAAGAATTTGGTGGGTTAAATATGGAAGAAGGAGGAATACGCGGATCCATCGTTTAATGATGTGGGAAAGGTATCGGCAGGGAATCTTTTTAAGAGGATGACATAAAGTGTTGTTGGAGGGATCAGCGAAGTGAATTCTTGAGGGAGGACTAAGGTTGGAGGTTCAGTGGAAGGTGGTGTAGTAGAGGGATCAGTAGGTTTAGGGATCGGCGAGCTTCGTTGAAGTAAAAGGATCGGTAGTATTTTCTATGAGAGAGGGATCGATGGGATTTGTAGAAGGGAAGGGATCGATACCATTAGGTTAAGGAGAGGGATTGGTTGAAATACTTTGGGATAGGGATCAGTACAAAGGGTTCGAAATATAAGGATCGGCACACATGCTCTCTGAATTTGAAAACTTAATCTATACTGACTTGTTTGAAAAATTTCTACCAATTCACCTCAACGAACGTAAATAGATAATGATAATGAACAATATAATTTGCATATTCACTATCGAACGTGAGATTCAAATAATCAAATCCCTGGAACTTTCAACATGAATTTAAACTTAGCATATGGACTTGAATGACAAATGTTGCACTTTGATATGCCGATAGTCAATCCCAAAGCTTTCACAACCAATCGGTCCCCTTGCCAGTTGAGACGGTCAGCTATGACGGTCACTGGTTGGAATTCAAAGTATCTTTATTTAACTTCATTCCCTTACTTAAAGTTATTTACCTCTATTATACACTACACCGCACTAGTTCACACTTATCATGGGGGCAACAAATAATTTTTTCTAATCTCGACTGTCCACTGAGTATAGTTAATATGGAACTTAGACGTTCAGAACGTTTATCTGTAATGTCTTCTGAACTGGCCCTGCAACATAGCGATCCTGAAGCAAAATCGAGCTCTACGACTATGTCTGGCAAACATTCTCTTAGTCATCAAGCCAAAAAACAAAGGTTTCTGGCCCGTCAGTCAATCTTTTTTCAGATGTTCCGGTCCTCTCGATGGAGGATGTAAGTCCTGCCCCAGACGTAGTAGAAGATGCCATTCTCTTAGATAATCCGATAGATTCTCAAGCCTCTCGGATTGGTGAGACTGGCTTTGGCAGGCTATGTTCCATACATGGAATTCCATTCGTAGATGTCCTGGTTCCTTTGATAAATGACAGGTCCCACTTGCCTCTGGAGGGGTACACAACGTGCAACGAATTCATGTGCTGGACAGGATGCATGCCGCCCTTCAATTCGTTTGTTTATGAAATGTTAGGGTATCTTGAAATAGCTCCCACTCAAGTTCATCCGAATAACTATGCCTTCCTCCATGGAACTTTTCTACTATTCATGAGTGGTTTATTTCGCCCACCAACTCCCGAGGACATAAGGTTCATTTATAACTTTAAACGACGATCAAGAAGTCCTTCTTACGTTTTCCTTGAGCCTTCATCTAACTGCCAAGTCTTAATGTGTGCTTGGAATAAACTCTCTTTTTAAACACGAGTGGTTCTATATTCGGTGTCCGTCGGGCTTTGCAAGATGATGATTGGAAGGACGTAAGTGTTATCTTCACTTCATTATTAAGTCCGTTAATCCAAGTCATATTTTTTGAATCCACTAACACCTTGAATTTATAAAGGTGTTCGCCAACGTCCTGAAGGCGTTAATTTTTCAAGAGCGATCTCTGTTATTCGCGCTACCCCTGTCAAAAACAGGGACATCAAACTTCTCGCAACTGATGAGTTATTATCACTATTCGGGCTACTGGAAGAGGATCACAACATTGTGCTTTTTGGAAGTGCGGCACTACCAAGAAATGTCATAGTGCAAGAAAGGGATATCAACAATCATGCCATGTCCTCGGTCGAGGGGACTCAAGGAGGACATTGAAGAATGTGAGATTAGGGATGTCTAGACCAATGAGCCTGAAGGCGCTAACGCAGGCCTAGGTAAGGTGCCTGTTGTCGAACTATCACAAGGCGCGCAATCCCAAAAGCCAACCAACAGAAGGAAGAAGCTGGCATATATACTTCGTAGAAGAAAAGATGATTAGATCCGGAATTCGTTATCGCTTCTGTCGACGAAGAATCATCTTCCCAACACTTAGAGAGTTCACTAAAAAGATTTTCAAATCTCCAGATTCCTGATGACATTATGACCTATAACTTCCCAAACATCAATAGCGAGGGGCTAATTTTCCTACTGGGTGTGGTGAAGGCATTCTTGCTACTGATAGAGGAGAGAAAACTCCTATAAGCAAGGCTACAGCTACTTGTCTGTCGGGGGTAACACTAGGACACTCACAATCACGTGCACTTCACCACACGCTCTTCATCAATCCTTTGCATAATGGTTACTTACATGTTCTCATTTGGTCTTTGCAAGTGCAATGACTTAGTCTCAGGCTTTTGATCGCCTATGGAGCTCTTTGACATATTGTAACGACCCGGTATTTTCAACCATTCGCATTCGCACATGTCGGACTTGAATTGCTCAAAATATCACGTTGTAAATAAAATTTGGAAAATCTCAGAATATACAGTAAATAAATAATCACAAATCAAAGATACAGAGTAGATAATATTACAGCGGAAGTAAAAGAGATAGTAGTTCATGAAACTACTATATATATAAGATACATCAGAATTAAACAAGATACAACAGAAGAGTAACAAGATACATTAGGTACAAATTAGAATACATTACTGAAATCACTGGATACTGAAAACAAAATAGATGGCTGGATCTTCAAGCAAAGCTCCAACTCCGAAGGTGAGTCTTGAATGTTGAATCACTCAGTCTGACCCGAGCGTAAAGGAAAACACAAAACACTCGAGTCAGCACATAAATACTTATGAACTGTAAATCAACTCAAGTGAACAGTAACAAAAATGCATCGGTAACTTAAAGGATGCTTGGGATCGCCCATTCTTTAAGGATCCGTTAAACTATTTACTATGTAGTAATATTGCGCTATTATAATAATGTCTACAGTAAAATATACTTACTTTTAAATAGCGTTAAAGGGTTACCCATATAGCCCTCAACACAAAATAGTCCCAGTAGTCCATCTAGTATCAGCGTACTTCCAGATCGGGAGGCTATCCTAAATACTCCATGGGCTACGGGAGAAAA
This sequence comes from Allium cepa, assembly GCA_030765085.1. Lineage (NCBI taxonomy): Eukaryota > Viridiplantae > Streptophyta > Magnoliopsida > Asparagales > Amaryllidaceae > Allium > Allium cepa. The sequence continues at coordinate 979,132,861 of CM060931.1, forward strand.
ACAAACTCGTAGTAAGGCTCGCTATGGTAGGTGACACGACGCACAAGGCCATGCCAGGGTAGATATACCAATTACGCACATGGGCTGGCAGTAACGTAGCAGCCACTACGTCCAACTCAGAACACACTCCCAATCAAAATTGGAGGATGGCCATCAAATCAACCACAAGTAAGAGTATAGTATCAAGAAGTATGTCCGACCAGAGGAGCTACCACTTTTGGCCCGAGATCGCTCCTGTTTTAACCACCTTAAGCCAACTCACGGGAGTCGGGTCCACGTAATATACCTCAAGAACGTCGCCACCATCCTACTTCATTCTGGAATCTCCACCGCGTACACAGTTGTTAAAGTGGTTTTCGAAGTTGGCAGAGAGTATGACAACTTCCAATCCCGGTCTCTTTAACAACCAATCATTATTATAACGCTGTGGTCATTTCAAAATAGTTTATACTTCAAAAAATCAAATCATTTCAGTTCAAAACTATATTCCTTTCAAAATAGTTTATACTTCGAAACCAAAACCATTTTTATTGCAAAACTATATTCAAATCAATACGATATCATTTCCATTTCAAACATATATTCATCTTTCAAAAATCATAATACTTTCAAAGTTATAACTCTTTCGAAGCCAAATTACTTGAAATCATTACACTTTGAAAATCATAACATTTCGAAATCATATATTTGAAATCATGAACATTCCTTTAATTCTTTACATTGTACTAATTTATTCAATTAAACCCAAATTTGAAATTTCCAATTTAATTCAATTTATACCATCAGTTTTAATTCAATTCAGTTTCCCAACAAACCATTTCAAATCTTATCAATTTCAAAATAGATTGTATCCACAAAACAAACTATTCAAATTTTAATATATTTCAAAGCTTTAATATCCCACATTTCAAAACTAAATTTTATAATTTCATATATCTCAAATTTAACTTCATTATTACCTAGTTTTGAAATATTCAATTCATAAATCCAGTATCATTTAAATAAACTCAAATTACAAGTAAACCAAATACCCTTTCATACTAACATAAACTTCAAATATCCATTTATCAAATAGATAAAAATCAAATATCATTCCAAATTTACATTCTTTATCAAAATAAAGATCATGTCATTCAAAACCATTTCAATCATTAAAATATCATATCCTTTCAAAACCTCATTATCAAATAATTATTTGAATTCAAATTCAAATATTCAAATTTAAATACCTTTTTAAAAATCAATTATGTCATTCATTTATTATTTCGAATATCATTACAAAACACATTTCAAATTTCCATTCAAAAATTCATTTAAATTCAAATTCAATTTAAATTCCTTAAAATTCAAATTTAAATATTAAAATATATTTAAAACTCCTAAAATTTCACAAATAATCAATTCCAAAAGTTAAATCATTTAACACTTTAAAATATAACTCAAATAGTGTTAAAATCTACAATATTTCAAAACATTTTGTCAAATTTCAGCAACGACAGCATTTATAAAGTGCTATCGTAGCTTATAGTTTCCAAAATACTATAGTTCAGGAACAACGACATTTATAAAATGCCGTAATAGATATTTAGTTATTTCAAATATAGTTAAATTCAAAAACAACAGCACTTAAAAATGCTGTCATTAGACCATAGCATTTTTGGAAATGCTACTAATAAAATTCCAGATTTTATTATAACTTCAAAAACATTAACACTTCGATTTTTTTTTAAACTTATAAATCATATTTCTAGACTTCAAAATTTCACATTTAAAAAATTTTAACATGTGATTTATCACAATAAAATTTTATAATCAAATATCCAATTTAAATTTCAATTCATTTGCTAAGTGAAAATTCACTGTTTTCTTAGCTTGTAAATTTAACAAAACTTAACATTTTACTTCAAATGTCATTTCAGAGCTTTAAATTTAATTTCCATTATTTACTTACATTTTTAAAATAAAATTTAAAGGCAAAAATCACATTTACTTCAAATTTACATACTTAAAATTCACAAATCAATCTTAATATTTAGCCTTCTTAAAATCATAAAATATATATTTTAAATCAAAATTTCATACTTTAAAAACACATATCTTAAGAAAAATAATTTAAAAATATACCACGGGGTCTGTATATAATTTTCTAACCTAGGTCAAGTGATACGGATATGTATCATTTCAAACCGCAATTTAAAAAGAAAACTCTGGTTCTATCATTTTAAACCCGCAATCCCAAGTCAAATAAAATACAATAAAAATCACTTGAGCCTATCATTTCAGCTCATAATGATTTTTCCCTATTCTAATTTCCGTTCGGGTATGTATCATTTTAACCCATAGTGATTCTATTCTAATAGGGACTTGTAGTGTGAACATATGCATAAACAATATAAACCATTATACTAACATGTTAATGTCATAATATACTGCCATTTATCATATGTCAGGTGATAATTAACAAAGTTAACATGGCAATAACATGAATTAATATATCATATAATAATCATTAACTTGCATAACATTTTAATTACTAATCACTTTTCATCTATTTGCAATTACATAAGTAAAAATGTCAGAGTGAGAAGGACTCACCTTTGTCAAAGCTAGAGACCACTATGACACACAAGAACGATTCCAAAGGCACAACAAGCACGATACAACACGACTTTTGATTTGAATGAATGGAGAGCCTTGTAAACAACACAAAATATAACATACATAAGTCCATATATTTAATTTTTCATACAAATAAAATCAACAAACTTTTTAGTTTGTAAAACAATTGTAAAGCAAGAAATAGAAAAACTTAAAAACATAAAATCTTGAACATGACAACATGCCTTGTCACATGATCAAATGGGCTTGATCTCACCACACTAGGCTCGGCCTAGGTGTCAATATGGCTCGGCCATGACCTAGATGCACGGCTAAGGGCATGAAAGTGGAAGGCAAAGGCAAAATAAGAGGGAGGTAAAGGAGGCAAGGGGTTTTGGATGAAAGCATGGACCTATGGGCTCGGCCTGTGGTCATATGGCTTGGATTTGGGTCAAATAGGCACGGCTACAAGGAGATGAAGCGGTAGGAGAGTTACAACATAGGGTAGGTCAAAGGACAAGGCAAAAAGGAAGGTTTTGGTGCACCACTTGGCTCGGCTATGACAACAATTGGGCTCGGCCTTGTCAAGTACAGGTCAGACCAGGCCTAAAGTTGCGGCCAGAGGTGGTGTACTTGCTGGTGGTTGTGGCTATGGTGGTGGCCGAGGCAAACTATGAAGGGTATGGTGGAAACTATGGTCGGCTAGGCATGTTATCAAGGAGTTCTTTGCAAATTTGAGGTGCTTGCTTCATCAAGTGGTCACGGCCTGATCTGGATAAAGGGAAAGGCGGTGGTTGCTACCGTGGATGGTAGTGGTGATGGTCGGTGGAGAAGAGGTGGTAGAGGCCTAGCACAGCACAAGAGAGAGTAAGGCAAAAATCAATGAAAATAAAGAGAAAGAAAGCCATTAGCTTAATATTTTTTTTCAGAAATGAATTTGGCTGTGAGCGGAAGAGATGAGAAAGTTTTCTCACGTGAAAAGCAAAGAAAATACACGACTATGCATAAGAATGTACGGCCAAAGAAAAAAAAGGCAAGCACATGAAAATGCAAAGACAATGAAAGGTCACAAGTAAATGAAAAGGTTTTGACTCTTTGAATTTCTACTTCTTTTATTCAAAATAAACAAAATAAAATTCAATAAATAAAAATAAAGTGAAAAAGAAAATAAACAATTATTCTTAGTAAAAATAAAAAGTAAATAAAGAAAATAGTTTATTATATTGAAACTAGCATTAAAAGTTGTAAACAAAATACAATAAACATTTGAAAATTATAACTACACTTTTAAAATGTTTTAAAAATAAAATATATGCATAACATGTCATGTTGCACATATATACACAAATTAGAACATGATATGACAAAACAAAATTTAATTTATATAAATTAAAATAAACAATTTTGTTAAGTAAAACAATTTACATACAATGGTTTAAAAAGCATTACTTTCATAATATTATCAGATTTCAATGAAACAAAAAGTAGTATACTTAAAATTTTATTTACTTTCATAAAAGAAAAATAAATTTCAAAATTTCAAAATTTTAAATTTTAAATTAAAAGTCAAAGTTTGACCATATTGGCCAAAATTCACATTTCTGGAAAATACTCTATTTAGCCGTGTTTGGAATTCTAATTTACATCAAAATAAAAATTTATATTTAAAATAACAAAAATTATTCATTTTAATAAATAAACTAAAGTTTTTAAATCATGAATTTCAATTTAAAATAATTACAAAATACAGGGTTGTTACACGTATTATGGATCTAGCCGCGGCTCAGAATCTGGCAGGGATAGGGAAAAAGATAACGGATGGAAAAAGAGCTATCGTTTAAGGGAATCTTATTCTTCAAAGCAAAAGTCCCATTCTCAGTCATCTCACTATGGAGGCCAGCCCAATCTTCCTGTTTATAGCGGGGACCAGACTTCCTTCCACGGCCTTCAAACATCCATATCATACGAGCAATACTTTGGTTCTTCTAACTTTAAGAAATCTCACGATCGCAGATCGAACGAGCATCTAATTGCCACTTTTGATCCATTTTTGCCGACGTCGCTCCTGATACTTCTACGGCGGAGAAAATAGTCTCGAAAATCTGCTTCGATGGGCTTAAATTCCTTCCTACAATTCATATGATCCCAGGCACACTAAAGAAATCCCTCTTGCATGTACTAATGACGTTTTTGTGCGACATGAGTCGTTTCAGCACTTAGCAAAAAAATCTCTGAAGTGTTAATCAGGCGACAATATGAAATAAATCATCTCAAGCTAGAGGCGATCCACGATAAAGACATAATCAAGCACCAAAATAATGATCTATCGAAGTTGACAATAAAACTTATTGTGCAGAAAAGAGTACCAAGGAAACATCAAAGGCAATGAGTGGTTTGTAAGCTTTCCATAAGAAAGAACTCAATGCCGCCCTCAATCGCAGTGTCGCATTTGATCTGGAAAAGGATTCCTTGCGAAAGAAGAAAGATATCTTGGCCCACCACATCAAGGAGCTTCAAGATCTTCTTAAGAAAGAAAGGGAAGAGAAGATTGAGGCTCGGAAAGAATCACAAAGGTACTGCGAAGAGGCAGTTGAAGCTAGGAGCCTGAAAATCAAAATTGATGAGCAAGTTGCCAAAATAGAAGCACTTAAAGAAGAGGCACGAATGGAAGGCCCAAGGAGATGATGTAACAAATTGATCCCGAATGGAAGATGCTAAAGTGTCCGGTTGGAATGAAATTAAGGACATGTTTGATCCATTGATCATCGAATGCAACGCTAAAGTTCTCGTCCATCGTGACTTAAGTTTTCTTGGTGAAGGTTATCTTGAGTCACTTGCTAAATCCTGTGAGTACATCATCGAGATGAAAAAGGGGAAGCTTGGCAAGGTTGAGTTAGATGAAGAGAAATTGGTGCTGGAGATTCTCCACAGAAATAAACCCCTAGACCATTTTGCCACGAGACTCCGATATTTTGATATTTTAGCGCCTTTTGGTAAAAGAAAAAATATTGTTGAATCCTTGAAAGCCAATCCTAAGGCCCTCTTCTTTCCAAGCGGTTGGAGCATCGGTTTCTTTTGGCCCGGGGCAAGACTTGAGCTATAATCCAGATAAACTTGATTACCAATCCAAAGTGTTGACCCCTATTCCCAAAGGGGCACCTCCAGCGACAACCGATAGGCGGCCGGATGCAGGTATTTCACTTTACTCTCCACTTTATGAAAGGTTTTTTTTTTCTTTGTGGTTGATGGCTTTGGGCTTATCTCCCCATTTCGACAAATCTACAGGTCTTTCGGTTCCCAACTAAACTCCTAAAGTGATGCTGTCGTGGAGAAATAAGAGAAATTAACAGAGATTCCAATTGCCATCGATATACCAAGGCCCGATGCTCAAGTCATTGGAGCACTCGATGATGGTAAGGTTGAAGATCTGCCGCCAGTGAACGAATCTGTTGATGTTGTGATTATCGACATCTCCGAATGCACTGATGAGATCAGCTTGAACGTGCGTGTTGAGAAGGAGGAGTTGCTAAAGAAAAATGCCAAAGTTAAGCCCACCGAGGTGGACATTGACGACCAACACCTTATCCCACTACAAGTCAATCTGCTCAGTGTGTCGATTCCTAAAGAACTCAATCTAAGCTTCGGACGCTCTCCCACCGAAGGTGGTAAGGGATCAAGGAAGAGAACAAGCGAAAGTTCAGATAGCGTCACTCCTGAAAAATCCAAGAAGGAGAGAAGTTCGAAGAAATAGCCGTCGTTTTGGCTCAGCGTATACATAGTTCATAGCTGTTTGTTCGTCGTTTTCTTTTATTGGTCGTGGTTGTATGGGTACGACCCCTAGTTTTTTAAATAACTTGTATCACAATTTTGAAACTTATCATGTGAATAATTTTTTTATGTTGAGCTCTCGCGTGAACTACTATTTCTGTATTTGAACTATTATTTTCCATTCAATGTACTTGTAATTCGTTGTTTATTAATTCAGATAACAATCCACTAACTCTATCCCAAGGCCGCCTTGTGATCATGGCCTTGAGTCGCATCAAACGCTAGGCTCGAGCCTTAGTGTTACGCTATCGAATCGGCGGTTTGAGTAATTATACCCTTGCCCCTGTCTTAGGTTAGCGGGGTTAGATGTTGGATGGTCGAACTCCATTCTTAGCAGGTTTATACTCCTCCTATCAGTTTTAGACCTGAGTTCAGGGAATAATGAATGGTCGAAATGCACTCATCTATCTGTTTATACTCATATATGCACTCTAGGGATAAGAGTTAGTTAATGGGCGGTCGACTCACATCCAATTTATGTTTATACTCTTGTCTTTATTTTGGGGATTTAGATTTATTTCGCAGGTGGACGATTCACACCCGATTTATGTTTATACTCTAATCGACACTTTGAGGACTTAGAGTTATTTCGAAGAGCAGTCTGATCGTACTTTCCTTAATTGATTGATTTTCCCATCAAGGTTCGGGGTTTGATTTAGCGAGCGATCAGCCATGTCACGATCAATCTTATTTTATTTTAGTCCCATCGTTTGGTAGGATTTGTACGATTATCAGATGGTCAAGTCACATCCATTCCTCATTATGTATCTCGTCCATTGGGTTATGGACGAAAGTTATCAAATGAATGATCGAACCACGCTAATCTTATTTACTTCCATTAGGAGCAAGCATGAATGATTTATTTCATACTCTGGGAACCTATTTGGACATATCAACATCAAACATAAATGTAAAGGAAACTAAAAAATTTATATGCTAAATGGGAAGGAATGACATAATCTATCTTATTACATATCTAGATGCCAAAGCCAATTCTGAAAGCAAATACAACTAAATGAAAAAGGAAATAAACTAAGTGAAATAGCATCGTAAATGCTTGCTATTCCACACCCTTAGGAGTGTGATGCCACCAACAGTCGCTAGCTTGAATGTTCCCTCTCCAAGCCTCTATTCAATGACATACGGTCCATCCCAGATTGGATTCATGTGCGACGGGGCAGGAAAAACCCATTTCAAGACATGATCATCGATTTCAAAGGTTCTTGGTCGGACTTTGATGTTGTAGTATTGGGTAACTCAGTACCGATGTGTAGCTGCCTTCAAATCAGCTTCTTCGCGCTGCTCATGTGATAACCCAGATTTTCAAAGATCAGATAATTGGATAGTTATCTGATTCAACTTCTGAAAATATTGATTTATAAGTTGAACAAATAAATGTGATAATCTCCTGTATAATTATTTAAAATTGATTAAATTAATTGTTTTCAAAACAATAATAATAATGTGTTATTTATATATATATAAATAGATTTTAAGTAAAATTATTATTTACAAATTGAATTTGTGTTTCTTTAAATATATATTTTTTTGAGTTGAATTTAAACTGAATTTGAATTTGGATTAGAATATTGAAATTCTAAAGATAGACATGTGAATTTTGAATAGGATTTGAATTTAAATTTGAAATTCAAAAGATAAATATCTTGAAATGAAATTGGATTTAAATATATAGATGAGAATGTGATTATTTATTTATGTATAAATTAGTTTCAAACTTTATTTTCTCAAAGGATATATAAATGCAAATAAAAGAGAAGTATAATATAAATTTATACATATATATATTAAAAATATAAATAAATAAATATAATATAAGTAATACAAAGGGTATATACATTATAATAAAAATTCTCATGCTAAAAACAAGTGTTAAGTTTTAACACACAAAAGTAACAAATGTAAATCATTTAACTTAAAGAATAAACAAGGTTAACCGTATAGACAAGTGGCATTATTTCTTTTAATTTGGATAAATAGAAAAGAAAAAAAAGAATTTTTCTCCGTTTTAGACATTCAAGCCTGAAAATACAAACCAGTAAAAAAAAAACCTGTAAAACTTTACAAACCAAAAATTAAAGCCTGTAAATATTTATCTTCAAACATTCTCAAGCAAATCAACAAAGAAAGAAAACATGAAGCAAATCGAATATTCAAACAAGTTAATCAAGAAACAACCAAGCTTCAGATCGTCAGTTTAAAACCAATCAAAGTCGGATCATCTAGCAAGAAATTCAGTTCAAAGCAGATTAAGTTCAAAAGCTCTGTCCATCTTTTCAAAACTGGTGAGTAAACAATCTGACTCTTGTCCTAAAATATTGTTTGAAGATGGATATATTTAATAAGTGCTGTGGCAATTGTTTGCATGAATGGAATTTTGGTTTGCATGTTTTAAATATGCAAATATAAATGGTGCATATCTGGATATGTTTGATTCTTTCTGTTCTAGGTTACAGGAATTTAAATAAACTCAAATTCTTTTCAATAGATCTCTGATAACATTTGGGTCTCAAACAAAATATGTTTGATTGAACATTAATTAAGATCTAAAATAGTATTTAAGTAAAACAAGATTTTATATCACTGTAAATCAAGAGATTACAGTAGAAAATTTAAAACCTGTAAAAAAACAAGTGACATAATTCCATGTTTCATTGATATAATCTTGCTCGTCATCAAGATTCATGAATTTTAAGAGTTGTATCATAATTTTTAGATTTGAATTGGGTTAGTAATTTGGGTTTGACCAGAGAAGTGAGTTTGAGATATTTCCGGTGATTACAGTGCACGGGGTGGTCAGGGACTTCATGGGAGGTAGTATAGAGTACGACGGGTTCGGCAAAAATGTCAGCTGTGAGGATGAGCCACCGCGGCAACGGCGGTGGATCGGAATGGGTTTTAAACCCTCTTTTTGGTTGAGGTCGAAAATGAGATGACTGTGTCATCTCATGCGCATCGAGTGGCTTCGTACCAAGAGTGTTGGGGGTGTGGAGGTCTGGCGAGGCTAGGGTTAGAATTCTACTACCTCTGGTGGTCGGTGATAAGAGTTCGAGGCGAATTCAGGCGAGGTTGAGGTTCTTGGAAGTGTTTGGTTTGCCTCGATTTTGATATTGAGCGTGTAGGATGTTTGGTTGGTGTCAGCAGTGAGCAACGTCGACGCGACCACTTGTGCAGTGCACCAGTGATCAAGTGTCAGGGTGGTTGGGATGAGTTGTGGTCTCGAAGATACACTCGAGTATTTGGGGAGAAGTCTCGAGTTAGAACCCGGGACGTGTTCATGATGTTTAGTTGTTTTCAGTTTTAATTTTTAAACCAATTTTTTAAAAAAATAATGGAAAAAGAAGAAGGGACCGAGTTGGCACTCGGGTCAGGAACGGGTTAAACCCAAAGTTAATGTGAAATGTTTAAAAAGCTTTTGAAAGCTAGTTTTAAATTTAAATTAAAAATTGGTTTAAACTATTTGATGATAAATGTTATTTTTAAAAACTATTTTGATTTAAAAGTTTTATGCTTAAATTTGAGAAAGGTTATTAATTAATGATTAGAAATTAATTAATCAAGTGATTAAAGATTAATCAAATTACAATTAAGTATTTATTAATTAAGTAATTAGCGATAGATTAATTAGTTATTAAAAACTAATTAATTTGTAATCAAAAGATGATTAATTTAAGTTTAATTACTTAGGGAGGTAATTAAAGTATTATTAATAGTTAATGAAGATCATTAACTAGGTATTATTAAATAATTAATTAATGTGATTAATTTTAATAATTAATTATATTAATTAATTAAAAATAATCATTTGTGAAATTGTTTAAGTATAATTACTTAATGAAGTAATTAAAAGGAATTAATTATTTAGTGCGATTAATTAAGTTAATGTGGTTAATTTTAGTTAATTAATTAAGTTTAATTAATTAAAGAAAATTACTTGATGATGGGATAAGTATAATTACTTAATGTAATTAATGAAGTGTAATTACTTAGTGAAGTAATTAATAGATAATTACTGGATGTAGTTAAAAGGAAATTACTTGATGGAAGTAATTAAAGAATAATTACTTAGTGGAAGTGATTAAGGATTAATTACCCAGTGTAATTTATTAAAGGGTTTATTAATTATTAAAGGTTAGTTAATTAACGAGTGTGATTAATTAAGGGTTAATTAATCAATATAAGTGATTATAAGATACTTAAATCAATGTAATTAATATGGATGGGTGAAGGTTGATTAATTTGTGTAATTAGTTGAGAGTTAATTGCTTATTAAAGGATAATTAGTCAAAGGTGATTAATTAAGATAGATAATTAATTTTGGAAGTGATCGATCTTGCTTACAGATAATTGAATTATATTAAATGTCTTGGATACTTGAATAATATTAAATGTCTTGGATTATTTGTATCTCAAGAATGTATTTGTGATGTTATGTGATATGAAGTGTTTTGTAATGTGAGATGTTGGTTTGAATAGTAATAATGTGATTAACTATGATGAATTGTTGTGTGAAAGTGACATCATATAATTAAGATTGAATTGTATCCCTTGGAATAAAGTAGTTAAGATGGTATGGAATTTGAAGAGACCGGAGTTGAGTATTAGTAAATACCCGAAACCACTTCGATTCTTTATAAATTTGATATGTGAAATCATTAGGAGGAGATAGAATAAAATAGACCTTTGAAACTAAGTAAGAATGTTTAGAATTTAATTTGTGAAAATAATTTTGATTATTACAAGTTATGAACTCGTGGTAAGGAACGAGTTACCCCGGTTTTAAATGAGTCATATGCACTAGCATTCCTTGTTAGATGGATTTACTCACGCTGGTTTCCAGCCTGACCCGGGTGTTACTTTGATGTAATTCTCGGGTCATACCGAGTATTACAGATTTTCAAGTAAGGTCACTCTGGAGCTCAGGAGGCGAGCTGGATGGCAGGAACGTAAGGAGAGTATTTCGCTGTGTATATATGGTAGATTGTCTAGGACTTGTGATATTAACTGTCCAGTGTTTGTGTAAATGTTGAAAACTCTGATATATTAAAATGTAAATTTACCGATACAGCTTTCTTTGTATACATGGTATTAATTGGTATTATATTTTGATCCGCTACGAATGTGAGAATTTGTGTTATGTTTCTGTCTCTTCCTCTATCTCTTTTCTTCTTTTCCTAACCATCTGGAATTTTCAAGATTAAAATTTCCGGGTCGTTACAATTTGGCGTCAGAGCTGAGGGTTAAGCGAGAACCTTGGCTATGGTGGGATTACTCATCAAGGGTAGGGTCAGTGGTTCCCTAGAATGAGTAGAGTGTATATATATATGAGAGCGTACTTGTTATTTTCTTATATAAAATTTTAAATGATTTTATATAAGTATATATTTTGATATATAAAGCAATATTTCTTTCTGATAAACATTAAGGTAATTGGTTATTAAATTGGAATTAAATTAAGTGGTAATAGAAATACAACCAAATTGAAATTAAATAAAGATAAGTTTGAAATGGATTCAAACTAAAATTAAAATCTTGAATTTGGGAAACAATTTCACAATAAGATAATAATGAAATGTGTGTTAATGAGTAAGCAAAATGAAATGTTTTAAAAAAGTAAAACATTTGGGTAAGTATGACTTATAAATTAGAACTAAAGATAATCCGAGTTGTGAAGTTTTAAATCTAGGTGGAGAATTTGAAAATTAGTTTCATAGTGATAAAGAAATAATAGATAATGTTATTTAATGCATTTAAATGAAAGGATCCTATTTCAAACAAGAGTTGTCTGAAATTTTAAGGAAAATTGTTTTGAATTAAAAACCAAAGGTGGTTTAAAATTTAAGGATAACTTGATGTGTAAAGGAAATAAATATGTAAATGAGGGATATACATAATATCAAAGGTGATTTGAAATATAATCTAAGGTTGAGTTTTGAATTTTACTTGGACTGTGATGTGAAAACCCAAAGTGATAAGTTTTTGAATTTATAAGTGGAAAGATTATTAATGCGACGTTTAAAATTTGAAATGGGAATTCAAATTTGATAAGGTTGGCTGGATTAAGTAAATTGAATTTAACTTTGGGAAAGTTAAATAAGTTAACAAGCAACCTGAATTGGAAATTTCAAGATGAAAATGGGATTTAACTTGGGAAGTTAAATGGTCGATTTAAAATAGGAATTATGAGTGATCTCAAAATGGGTTTGAGATTTGGAAATTGAAAATGGATACTGTTAATTGTTGTTTGGATAAATTTGGATGTTTATTTATCCTGATATCATTCCATTGTTATAAATAATTTATGAAACTATGAATTGATTTGTTTAAATAAATAAAGAAATGGATTGTGGTAATATATCCATTATAGAGATAAATAAAATTTAACTTAAATTTGAAATTAAGGATATGGAATTCCTTTGAACTTAAGATTTGAATGTTAAGAATTGAATTTGTAAATTAAAATTGTTTTGAATTCTTACTTGAACCTTGTAATGAGTTAAGTAAAGATAATTTAAAATGGTATTTTGAAATATGGACTCGAAATTAAATTGTTTAGAGACTTTAAATAAAGGTTAATTTGGTTTAAGAGGTTAAACCGACATTTGAAATTTAACTCAAATTTGTATAGTTCAAGATGATTTAAAGTGAGACTAAATTTGAAATTATTTCAAATTGAAATTTGATTTGAAATAATTTGGATTTGAGATTAAAGTTGAATAGTTTTAAATTCAAAGGGAATTTGATTTGAATTTGGAAAGGATCAAGGATAATTCAACTTGAATTGGGATTAAATTCAAACTGGAGTTGAAATGAATTGAAAATTGAAATTGACTCAATTTGAAATTTATTTGAATTAATTGGAATTATGATGGAAGATGGATAAGTTTAGAAATTCAAATGGAAATTTGAATTGGATAATTTGAAATGAAATTGAAGTTGAATGAGTTCAAATTCAAATAGGAAGTTGATTTGAATTTGGGATGAGAATGGAAATTTAAATTGAGTTGAAATTGAGCCAATTCAAGACGAAGTGGAAATTTAAATGGAATTGATGGGAAATGGAGATTGGAAAGTTGAATAGTTTGACTCTGGACTATTTTTAAAATAAATTGTTTTCATACAAATCTATTTTTCCAAGCAATTTACTATATACAATCTTTCTTTTAAAAACCCAAACTATTTTATACTTACATTACAATTGTTTTGGAACTATTTAACTATTTTACAACTGTTTTACAAACCAATTACTATCTTTCAACTATTTTATAACTAATTACTATTTTACAACTATTTTGAAATTTTTTAAAATTTTCTATAACTATTTGACTATTTTCCTACTATTTTACAATTACTTAATTGTTTTGTAGCTATTTACAAATTAATTATTGTTTTTCAACTAATTATCTATTTTAAAAAATTTCAAGCTATTTTCTAAATTTAAACTGGACAGAGCTCGAACTGTTTATAATTTAAACATCCATTTGAGATAAGAATTGAAGTGATAATCCAAATGAGGATTTAAGAATTATGAGAAAGTGAATGAAAATTTAAGTGAATGTGAATAGAAAAGGAAATTGATTTGGCCAATAATCAATAAAGATAAATACGTAGGATGTACGTATATTATTCTATTTGCATAGTGATTTGATCCAGATGCGAGCATAAAATTTCGAGATAGTTTATCGATCCGAGTGGGGATTTTGAAAGAGGCTATGCAGTAGGATCGTGTAATATGGATTAACGGAATAGTCTAGGTAGATAAAGTAAGTAAAAGCGAGGAGACACCAGGATTTTATACTAGTTCGGACCTCTAGTCCTACGTCCAGTCCCTAAGCTTCACTTAAGAATTTCACTAACTAACACCCTCACTTAACCCGGAGGAATAGGTTTACAACTTACCCGAACAACCGAACGGGATTTCTTGCCTCAAACACCGAAGAGGACTTCAACTCAATTACAAAAAGAATATGACTTGTTGTGTTCTTATCAACACTAATGAGTCTAATGTAGTACAATATTCCTATAATCTTATCCTCGAGAGTATGCAATGTGTTTGTGAAGATTTAGGAAATGTGAATTGTATGGATCAAAAGAATGTTGAAAACAAAGCAGTGATTCAAGCAATAGATTTGTGAGTGCTTTTAGAATTTCTAGATAATATGTTCAAGAAGATAGTAAGATTAAAGCAAGAGAATTCGGTGAATTGAAGATGTTAAAATTATGTATTTATACTTGTAGAAGAGGTGCATCTATTGGCTAAGGTTGTAGACAAGAGATGCTTCCATTTCCGTTGGTGAATGGTTGCAACTCTTGGGAGGAAGAAGGTGTCCATTCATAGAAAATTCGCAGGTTCAAATTTAGTCGACTGAACAGAGAATTCAGTCAACTGAAAATATGAAGGAAAATTTTTAGGAACAAATTCAGTCGACCGAGCCGGGTGTTTCAGTCGACTGAAACTGTACATGTTTGTATATGTGTAATAGGTTCAGTCGACTGGTCATCCCTGTTCAGTCGACTAAACTATTAAGCTGTGCACAGTGAATGTGTATTAAGAAATGAAATTTATAACATGTGTTCTAGTGTGTGTGCAAGCATCTTGAGGATAGATTTTAACAATAAATCTAAACTAAGACCTATATAAAAATCATACTTATGTTTATCCTTGGTCTTCATCGTTCTTTCTTTAGCTTTGCACATATCTCTTCCTTTTTGTTGAAGAACATTGTCATTGATCAAAATCTTTGCGTACCAACATTCTCCCCCTTTTTGATTGATGACAATACTCATGTGTATAGAGATTATTTCCTCCCCCTGAATATATGCACTATATTTACTACAAAACAAGGTTAGTAACATAGATTTCTCCCCCTTTGTCATCGACAAAAAGGAAGTAATAATCACAGAAATATATTATCAAAGCAATCACTGATATGCATGTCTATCGTTTTAGAATGTAGCATAGAATATAGCATAAAAATGTAGCATGAGAAATAGAATGTTGCATGAATGAATAAAACATAAAATGTAGCATAAAAGATTATTTATACAAGCCTTGTGATAATAAGAAACCACAAAAGAGTTTATTCATCTTTGTCCCAATCATATGAGGCTTCTCTCCTTCCCCTTGGTTCGCGGATAACGGATCCACCTGTGGGAGGTCTATAACTTCCTTCTTGACCACCACTAGTACCACTCGTGTTGCTGCTTGTATGTTCTTCGGACGATGTCCATGTGAAGGTAGGTGCAGGACGTTTACCGCGTGATGTTGAAGCGGTAGTGGAAGTTGAGCATGAGATGGCATCCCATACTTTATTAAAGAATCCTTTAATTTTATCAAGTTTGTGATCTACCTTCTTGAGGTGATTATCAAGAATTTGTTGATTTCTTGATAAAATTCCTAACGATTGATTGGTAGTAAAACTTGGCTCAATGATACGAATTTCATCTTCTTGGTCGAAGGGTTCTTCATGTCGAGCTTGTGGAGGTTGTTGTTGTTCTTGATACCTAGCTTCCCATTCGGCAAGAGATATGATCCGAGGAGGTCTATCCGGGAGTTGCATAAGGCTTATTGTCCGTTGGTTAATTTGATGGACCATTGTATTTTCGGACTCGGGTAATGGCATATCAACATTGAGGAGAAGTCTCATGATATATTCTCCAAAATATATAGTTCGCATTTTGCCATTGTTAAATGTGAGAAACTCATCAAGGATTAGTTGGACCCAATTGACTTGAATATTGCCGAAAATAGCATATAGAGCTCGATAATTTATTGGGTAGACAAGTTCGTATGAACCCGTTCGTGGAGTAATTGTTCTCATAAGAGCTTTGTGAAGGATTCTAGCTCTAGGTCGTAGGGAAGTGGACTTAATATCTCGAATGTTAACATTATCATCCAGAAATTGATGATTTATGTTATCTCGAATTTGTGGATTGAATTCTACCTCATCAAGCTTTCTCCCTACGTTAGGTGATCCTAAGATGTGTGCCATTCGATCTAAGGAGAACCAAACTTTCTTCCCACACACCATACTCTAAACACTATCATTTGGGTTTCTTGGAGTTTGGTGTCCAAGATTAAGATTTGCATAAAAT
Source organism: Allium cepa (assembly GCA_030765085.1). Lineage (NCBI taxonomy): Eukaryota > Viridiplantae > Streptophyta > Magnoliopsida > Asparagales > Amaryllidaceae > Allium > Allium cepa. Next base: position 979,149,400 of record CM060931.1, read on the forward strand.
AGTTTGACCATGATATGGTTTATTGCATGGTCATTTCTTTTCAAATCCAAAAGAGAAGTTAAACCTGCCCGATCCATTAATGCTTGAATGTTATATGTCTGAAGGCTTTGAAAATCAACGAAGGAGTGCTCGAAAATATGAGAATTCTTCATTTTATTCCACCTTGTTATAGCTACGTCATCATAGAGCCATTGTGCTATTTGAGTATCAAGTGGCTCAGAGGATGAAGAAGAAGAAGCTCTTGATCTTTTTGGGGTCATATTTTCATGAAATTTGTGAATTGGGAGCTAGGGTTTTGGAAAACAATGGGGAAGAGTGTAACAGCCCGCAAATCCGTACCCCTTGAGTCAACACTATTCCATAACATTCAACTCAAGTTGCACAGAAGTACGAACCATTTGGGTTAAAGAAGAAGAGGTAGAAGAAGAAAATAGAACACAACATCAGAATCTAACCATCGCAGTGGAATAAAATATAATAGATAATAATGATCTTTACTCAAAAATCAAATATATATATGTTTATACATTACATCATCAGAGTACATCAATCACAGCTCAACATCAATATCATACAAATGGATACACAACTCAACACAGCGGAAAATATATGTATATAAACAAGTATGAAATACGCATCATCATCTAGCTCGGCTCCTGAGCTCCACAGCATCAAATCCTGTATCCTATAATACTCGGTCTGACCCGAGCATTACAGTTAAATAACACCCGAGTCAGTCTGGAATACCAGAGTGAGAAAATCACACTCAATTGATTATTAAAGTTTCAAAAATCCTTTGAAAACAAAAGCATCTCGTAAGACCATGCCACAAATAAAACATGTCGGGTTTTTACCTTACGATAGCTAAAACATTTTTATAGAAATCCTCTGATACTATAATAGGGTCTATATACAAATACTTATAAAATAGCCAAAATTGTTACATTCATTAAATTCCAGGTACTAGCCATAGAGTGGGTAATACAAACAAAACTCGTACAAGGCTCGTAGGGAGAATGGATTTCCAACTAATGACTAGGCACTGGGGTACCACCTGTCACAGTACGGGGCCTAGATCACCGTACCGAGGAGTACGCCCGCTCCTCTGCAACACAAGACCGGGACTACCCCTTACTGGATAATCCCGAGTGAGATCGCCCCGCGGTCGGGATCAGCAACCGTCCACTAAGCCGAAATAAAAAGGGACATCTAGACAGGAATGACCTCACCCTGCTTGGGTGCTACACACCTAGCCTTGCTGCATAACCCCTGATTTTCAGTCATTCCCATTTTATGAGGCTTGAGGCCAAGCATTACCTTTTTAAGAACATATCCCTTAGATTGCCCATCGTCCACCTGACGATGTTCCGAAAGCATTCATCCATACAAGTCCGTCCCGAGTCCGAATGGAACCGAAGGCACTATTCCTACTACATTCATTTTGGAAATATCCTCAGGATTAGAAGCGACTAGCCCTTGCATTTCACTGCTCCATCTTCGCATCCAAACTCGTTTTCCCAGGAAAACGTACAAACTGGATCGAAGTGGTTTTCGAGAAATAAATCCCGATCCCGGTCTCTTCGAAACGATCAACGCATTTGGCCAATATTGATAGTCAGTGATTTAACTATCAATTAATGTTCACAACATCCATCACACAATAAATAATTTTCAAATTATTTATTTACCTCAAAAATATCTTCACAGATATATCTCTATTCTCAAAACTCTTTGAAAACAGTTTCAAAACTATTTTCCCTTCTAAGAGTAAATTCCAAGTATTTCTATTCCCACTGGAATCACCAAGCACAAAACTTTAGATTTTTAAAATAATTTAAAACACGTTATTGTAAAATATATTTAACATTCAATATAGAAAAATTACTTTAGTACTTAATTTAAAATAATACTCTAGAAACAACTAAAATAAGGTTACCTTATAAATATACATTAGATTTCTTCTTTAAACAAAATACCAAATCATTCTTTAAATAGCTATTACGATAATAGATTAATAAATTACTTACTTTAGAATTTGCTTTAAAATATTTCAATTAAAACTACTTCAATAATTGATTAAAAATATATATACTATATGTATATTTGAAAATAAGGTTACTTTATAAATATAAACTAGGTTTTCACCTTTAAAATAGAATTACTAAGTCACTCTTTATAGATATTACTACGGTAATAGATTTAAATAAATATTTACTCTAGAATTTAAACATTTAGAAATAATAAATTTCCAAGAACATACTTTGTAAAGCAACATTAAAACCTTTATTTTATTTCTAGAAACTTACTTTGAAAACGTACTTGGCTATCCAGAGAAATATACTTCTCTTCACAACCTTTTAAAAATAAATCACTATTTATTTTTAAACAATTTTTCTCATTCCTTTAATAAATTTCCACCTTGAATTTATTCTTTCAAATATCCAATTTCAAATACTTAAATCAATTTCCAAATTGATTTCCAATTTACTTCATTTCTTCGAAAATCTTTTAATTTCAGATTTTATTCCTTAATTATGATTTAAAATACTTTTAATTGAAATACCAAATTTAGATTTCTCAATTTACCTCTTATTCCTTTAAATAAATTTAAAACTTTAAATTTTAAAATAATTCTTTATTCATTTAAATTCATATCACATAATTTGTAATTCATTAATTACTGTTTATTCAAACCCTTTTCTTTCCATATTCGAAGTTATTTATTAGTATTTAACATACTTCCATTTCTTTCTCATTTCATTCTTAATTTATTAAATTCTCTAAGATTATTTCGTTTACAAATTTACTTCCTTTATTTTCTTCCCAAAATCCAATTTATATATTTTTGGTAATTCATTATACCCAATATATATCCAATCAAATCATCTCATTCAATATTTCAATATATTCAACATTGAACATCAAGTAATCACAACAGAGAATATTAAATAATAAATGTTGAGGGGTCCAGTTGGATCCCTCCAACCTGTTTTCCCTTAGATGTTAGCACAATATAATATGCCAATTCCAAAATTACCATACTATAGCACATCAATCAATCTCAACCATTCACACAATTATTTGAATTTATTAAATTAAATTCAGCCGAGTGAGATTAACTCACATTTGCCCCTTTAAATTTGCAACTTAATCCAATCCATGTTGCCTTGGGTTTCCCGATTTGACCTTGAATAAGCAATTTTTATATGATTTTATTAACATTTAAACCAATTGAAAAAAAATAACTACCATTCAGTAAATTTAATTTACTAATTATTTTGTTTAAACTAAATTCCCTTTTTAAGATCTGTTAGTAACTAAAAATATTTTAAATAAGTTAATTGAACAAAATAAACCACCTAAATAAATTATTTTAGAATAATCTAGTTAATTTGAATATGTTTTGGGTATATTTATTTTATTCCCTTAACAAGTTCTTTTTAGCAACTCAAAATTTAAATAAGTTAATTAAACCAGATAGACAAATTATTAAATTTTAAACTAATCTCTCCTTTATCAATATTTTTAGTGACTAAAAATTTAAACAAGTTTATTAGATACTCTAATCTTCATAAAGCATATTTATTATATATATATATATCTATTTTATTTACCATTTTCAGGCTGTTTAACTCTTACTGTAAATTTCAATCACTGGTTATATGTATATAATATTTTATCAAAACAAGCTAAATCAAGAAAACGAATACTTACTGCTTGGTTCGAACAGTGCTACCCAAACTCCAGATATCGAGTTCGCGACCATCGACGAACACGCGCGAGCCTCCCCCACCAGTTTGCGGCCACCCAGACTTCGATTCCCACAACCGCAATCCTGGAAATGGGCCAATGTCGAATCCCTTTGCCGTACTTCTCCCTATCGCGATGTCATCACCAACTCGGCGCTGTTCGAAACCCGCGAATCCATCGAAAATCCTATCACCAGCTTGAGCTCGACCCCACCGCAGTTCCTACCACAGCGAAACCCATAACGATGCGATCTTCTTCGATGTCGCGTAACCCTAATCGAATCGAACACGATTCGATTATCGTGCCAGCCGCCCCTTTTTCTTCTCCGATCTGAGAATATAGAATTCGATTCCACTCTCGTTCGCCGATAGAAGGAAGAGGCATTCGAATTTATTTGAAAAGAGGTGGAAAATTTCTCGCAATTTTGTGAATTTCTGAGAGAGTGGGATGGATAAACGAGTTCGAACTGAAGAACGAAGAGGTCGACTCGATTTTGTTTTCGTGAAATAATTTGAAAAGAGTTCTGCCGGGAATACGTGACTTAACTTATGGTAGGGCAACGTGCTTCAGGAGTAGGGTGGCTGGAAAAGATAGAAAGATGGCTGATGAGATGTATTTGACTATTGGAATATTATATTTAAATTTCAAATCGGCTATTATCAATTAGATTTTCAATGCGTTCACCTACCGTACGATCACATTGCAATGCCAAACACTACTAAATTTGAAATTTGATAATTATACACTATTGCGGATCCAATGGAACTGGTTTCGTCGAATTCCGAGACCGTGCCTCGGACGACTATTTTTAAATTCAATTTAAACAATATGACTTTAAAATTGAACAAATTACTTGAAATTCCATTTTAAAAGTTCTATCACCTTCCGTATTATTAATATAAATTTTCCAAGCCTTCAAATTATTTTTAACAGGCTTAAAATTCCAGATTCAATAATTTACCCAATTCCGATAATTAAATTCAATATTTAATTATCAATACATATTGATATTTGAAATTCAAGTTAAAAATTAACCTCTGAATATTTAAAATTAATTAAATATTCCAATTTCAAATATACAAAAATTCCGGGTCGTCACATTCCTCCCCCCTTGAAAGAATTTCGTCCTCGAAATTACTAGTTAGGAAGAATGGTCCAATACCCGTTTACCTTTCCTAAAACCAAACAGTTCAACATCCTATCCACTATCTTTTTATAAAAGACCCATTATTATTCTTACTAACTTTCTAGACTTCTTTCATTTGGTTCTCACCAATATCATAAACCCAACCCTTCAAATTTCAATTAAAAACCCAATTGTGAATTACCAAAATTTTCTCAAAAATTTTCTAACTTCCTAAATTTTTGAAAAATTTCATTAGCGTCTCCTTTGCACGGCTAGCTCGGTACAACTACAAAATGGCTCTACGGCCTCCCAAATTCAAAAAAAAAAAAAAAGCCAAGTGCTCGATCCAAAACCCAATCCAATTTCATACAGAATTTAAACACATACCTTTTTGTCGGACTATTCAAATTTATCTTCTTGAATCAAAACCAATTTTCCTTTTCCTTTATAATACCTGTGAATCCTATTTAACAATAACATCCAATCACAACACTCAAAATCATTTATTGACTTCTTTACTTACATCATTTTGATTGTCATACACTTATGCACAATTTTCCCTTATTACTACTTCCAGTTTTAAATCTTTATTCAATTATCCACTTAGAATAATTTTCTCAATACTAAATTTACTTAAGAACCTCACCATTCACTTCTTAAGTTCCATATAAATATTTGATATATATTCCTCATATCCATTTTACTTCACTACTGAAGTTTATACTCAAATTGAATTCCAATCCCATAAAAATTTCAATTTGCTTTACTTTATTAATTATTTTCAAACTTCATTACTGTTATTCCCATCTTTTATCCAATTTCCATTTTCAATTTTACTTGAATTTAATTTGGGTTCCACTTACTATTGAATTAGTTTCACTTATTAATTAATTCAAATCTCAAATAAAAGTTTATTTGCAAATTTTTCTGTCTTTAACTTCTTTGAACAATATCTTCAGTTCATCTTACTTTACATATACAATTTAAATTAGATTTCAACATTCAGTTATAATTCTATTTGCTTAACAAATTTAAATCATTTGTCGTTAGTGAAAATTTTCAAAAGATTCAAAAAATTTCCAGCTCCCAAAATTTTTGAAATTTTTTGACAGAATCTCCTTTGTACGGAGGAGCTTTTGCAATTAGACAAGAGATATAAATATATATACATCGACCCATACGGTCGGAAAACAGAAAAACGGTTCATATTTCCTATTTGTATTTCGTAGGCGTACCTTATTTAGCAATTTTAAGCAAGCAGCTATTTATTTAAGCAATTAGCGCAGTTAAAACCAGCCCAACGGCTTCCAAAAACCTGTACTTACTCAATTTAAACATGTAAGTGACAAATATACAAAGTTTATTAAAATTTCACTTTATTATAAATAACTAAAACATGGATTCTATAAACAGTGCATATTATATACTTCCATAAGCACATATGAAATATTTCAACACTTATTTTGAATGCTTCCAAACAATATTCAAACCATCATATTCAATTTAAATGATTTCACAACTCTCTTACTTAACTTAAATTCATTTTAAGTCCAAGCAAACTCATTTAAATTGAATTAATTTCCAAAAGCAATCTAACTCCCATTTTTTATTCAAAGTCAAGTTCTCATTAATATAACTTAAGTTAATTAACTCAATTACTAATTTCATTCACCAAACAAGTTTTATTTAAAACCATTTCATAAAACTTGACACAACTATTTCACAATTTTTACTTAAATCAAGCTTTTATTCAAATATTACTTAAGTTATTTTATCTTCCTTCAACATATTTCAACTTCAAAACTCAAGTTATATTTTGTTTTTATAAACACTTCCCAATTTAAATCCTTAATTTGATTTTCAATCATCAACCAATTTCATCTACTAACTAATTTAAATTAGTTTATTCAATCAACCATTTTGAATTTCATATTTTCAATTATATTCAATTCATCATCAATCCAAGCCGAACTCATTTACACTCCATTGTTTACATTCAATTTATTTTTCAACCAAACAAACCCATATTTATTACAATTGAATCAAAAACCAACTTCATTGGCAATACGCTCAAACCCATAGAATTTACATAATCTCGTTTGCGTCAAACGACAATTATTTTTTTGCAAATTCAGTGATATTTACTTAAAAGAATATTCATTCCAGTTTATAACTATTTTAAATTAATACCAATTCAATCTATACTTAATTTGATTTCATTTTAACTGATTCCGTTCAATTTATTTTGCATTCTATATTTATTTGCAATCATTTAAAATTTATTTTTATTCACTTGAATTTTATTTACCACTCAAACTATCACTATTTCAACTCTATTTTGTTTAATTTGAGTCCATTGCCAGCTCCATTCGTTTAAATTAAATTAGTATATCTTATTGAATCAATATGAATTCTAATTCACATTCAATAATTTATTTCTGAATTCCTCTCATTTTATAACGAGACCATTTCCAATTTATCTCTACTTAGATTTTTATTTGCAATATAAATCATTTTATGTTAATTCAATTCCATTCAACTTCAACTCAAATTCAATTCACTTACAATTTCAAGTTGAATTTCTATTAATAACTCAAGCTTCACTTTCAAATTCTATCATTTATTCACAACTCAAATTTTTATTAACCAATTCGAGTTCCATTTCCATATTCCATTAATCAATCAAGTAGTCTATTTAAAATTTTACCCAATATTTGATTTTTTTCCAAAAAATCACTCTAACCGTTTTACTTGAGTTCAATTTATTTTATTTTATTTTAAAATTTTGGATTATATTCATTATCATTACAAACAAATTTTATTTGGCCTATTCATTTTACTTCCAAACTTTATAAGTCACAACTTATTTATATTCATATTTCTTCTATTTACAATCAGTCTCATTCACATTTTACTTTTTAACTCGGAATTATATGTAGGATCGATTTCACCCTAGAGGGGGGGGGGGTGAATAGGGTGATGGTATAAATTATAAAAATAATCGCGGAAGCTTATCAATTAATTTCAATTCAGATCACAGAATAGCACCACAGATATCGCAGAATATAAATAACAGAATAAAACAGAACAACACAGAATTTACCCAGCTTCGGCAAAACCCTGCCTACGTGCTGCCCCCAAGGTTTCTACTAGAAATTAGATAGTCCCTCGCTTGCACACGTAAACTTGCTATACCCGCTATTGACTAATCTAACTCTACGCTCAAAACCCTGCCACAACTCAACTACCGAGTTGCGAATTCTCAAGCTACGCCACGTAGCTTGTCCCCTAGTCACACGACTAGAAAAATAAATGGTTTAAAAAGAAAATACAAATTTAAAAACAATGTAAATAAAATAGCCCTAATTCAAAAATAAAAACCCTTATTATAAAATAAAACACTCTTTAGAAGCCGGCCCCCTTTGTAACTCAACCCGTCTCTTTTATTTTTTCGTTCGTGAAAAAAATGGCCGCTCCTCTTGCAGATTTAGGGCTTCGTCCCTTTGATCCAATTTAGGGCTTTCGAAGCGCCGATAATATATTGATTGATTCGATGATTATTTGCGTGTACTGTTGATCGATTGTTGCTCACTTCGGCTGCTTCGTTGTTGTTGATGGAGTTCGACTTCGATTCGGTATGTGATTTTCGTTTATGCTATACTGTTATGCTTGATTGAACTCCATGATCGATTGCCTGTGATGATTAGGGTTTATATAGGGGTTAATTTCCTAAAAACTCGTTCGTCTGATTTCTTCAATTTTATGCTATCGGCCCTCTGATATTTGTTGAACGATGATGATTTATTTGACTTTGTCAATTGCGTATTATCGTTGCTTGATGGTCACGTTGTTGATTCGTGACTTAGTCAATTTTATTGGCTATCACGGTGTAATATACTCGGCTTGAATATTTCTCTGACTTGATAAATTTCGTACAACTTGATTTTTGATAATCAACGTTTTGACACGTGACTTGGTCATTATGTCTTTGATGTTTATTATTCTTCTTTGACTTCGATATTTTGTAAATTGGCTTCGGCCACTGTCTGCATTCCTGTAGCTTTGTTCAAGTTATCTTGGGCATTGTTGTATCCATTGCAGTCTTGTAATCTTCACTCTGACCATACTGCATTGTTTCGATGTCATTGATTTGTTTAGCCTCGGCATTGACTGGTTTCATGCTTGTTGTCATTTGCAACTGGTCTCTGTGCATTTCTCTGCTTGACTTCGACTTGGTTTTTGACTTGTTCAACATTGATTTCACTGTCACTTCGACCTTGACACTGAGTGTTTTCTTCGCGGCCATGAATTTGTTGCTGATACTTGTATACTGCTGTGTCCTTTACTTGGTGTTGTAGCAGTCTGTATTTGCTGTATCATGTAGTTGCACTTGGTCTTTGCTTGTGACATCCAAGTGCACCTGATATATGTTGTTCACTGTGTTCATGCACTTTGGTCTTTGTTGCCTCTTTGTGTTGCTGTACTTCATGTTGTATTCATGCAGCTTGTTTTCAATATACAATTGAATGTTGCAGTCCATGTTCTTCACTGTTTATTGTTTGCATTGTTGCAGTTGGTCATTTTTGTTCATCCGTATATTGCTGCAATCTTCATTTCCTTGTATTGTCATCACTGTGTACTGGTGGCATTTCTTTGATTTCGAACTTGGACTTATAGTTGAATCTGGACATGTTATGGGCTGGACATTTGATGATGTGGTCTGTACTTGTGTACTTCTGGTATGCTGCAGCTTGCATCTTTGTTGCATTTGAACTGGCTGTTGTCTTTGTTGTTGGGTTGCTGCACATATGAACTTGCATTCACTCGAGTTCAGTTTGCAATTGTTCATCATGTAGCTTGTTGTCTTCATGTATAGTTGCTGTCTACATTCATGTTTGGTTGCTACTGAATTTTGATGTTTTTGCCATTCACTTGTGCTGTGCAGTTTTGTGCTTTGAGTTAGTTTCATTGTTGCTTCTGAACTTGGTTCACATCATGTTGATTTTTGAAATTTCACTTGAGTTGAATCCAGTTTCAAAACTCGGGTTTGACCTAGTGCTCGTGTCGTGATTTTCAATGTTATTGCACGTGAGTTGAACCCGGTTTTTCATTTGGGTTTGACCTGTGCTCGCCTGTCCCTGTAAATCAATCAAGTGTATATATCGGCGTGCACGGCCTTGTGACATATACAGTAATACACTGTGTATGTCACAAGTTGTTCGTGTATGATGAATTCAAATTTAAATTATGACGAACAACCCAAATAACTGAGGCAAATCATATTTTCAAAAATCATATTTCATTTTATATTGCAAAAATATTTCTTTTTCAATTTTACTGCGTTAGTGAATATTTTTGCAGATTGCTCAGATGCTGGATTCAAACTGGAATGCAGTTGAAGATAAATACGAGTGTGAGTGATATGTAGTGAGGTGCTGATGTAAAATAGTGATGTAATTGAATTTGTATCAAAGTTGTATAGTGAATAGTGAGAGCTTGAAATTGTACTATTCAAAGATGTAATAAATATTTGTTTGAATAAAATATTCGTTTGAATTCAAATTCAGTGTTATTTATTTTATTCAGCAAATATTTAATTAATCTGTGAAAAATAAAATAGTATGTTATCAAATACATTTAAACGAATGTACATATGTTTATTATCATCAAACAAAAATCATATAAGCGCATATTCAACAATCTCCCCCTTTTGATGATAGCAAACATATATTTAAGATTTTGAATATGTTAAATGTATTTGATCATTGATATGCTCTAATTGCTCCCCCTATTTAAATGCTCCCTCTCTACACAATACTCCCCCTACATATATGCATACAAATAGAAATATGCAAATGAGTCTAGATGCAAATAGAAAATTATTTGACCTTTGCTTGAATTTATTTGACAAAATCTTAACATTTCTCTTCCCCTTTTGTTATCAGCAAAAGAATAATAGTGTTAGAGAAAATAGAGATAAAGTAATCGATATCAATCCAACATTAAAACTCAATTGAATATAAATATTAAATTTCGATAAAAAGTCAAACAAAAATCATAAATGTTTTGTTAGGAGCATATTCCACTTTTAGAATGATGGAAATGATGTCATCATATAAAACCATACAGTTGTGTCTATTTGTGGTATATTTATATCAGGAATTTGAATATCTACTAACCATGCATAACCGTTAGGACTTTTAAATGAGATTAGTAGTATTCCAATTTTATTTAAAAAAAAATGAATTCAAGTATCTTCTAACCACGCATAACCGTGAGGACTTTTAAATGGGATTAGAATCAACTTGTTTATTTTACAAATCAACTTTTGATATGCGTTCCATACATGCATAACCGCGAGGACTTTTAAATGAGCATGGAAGCACATAACAAATTCCAAGTAATTCACCCATGCATAACCGTGAGGACTTTTAAATGAGAGTGAATACTTTGGTATTTATTTATATATAATTATTAATAATTTTTTTTAAAAAAAAATGTGAAAATGAAAAACGAACGATTCCTGTTTAAAGTACCACATATCGACAAACTATATAGAATTTTGATGAGTGATGGTTGTTAGAAATATGATAGATATAGAGATGGTCATGGAATTTTTTACCAACAAAAAGTTTTATAACTCTTGTTTAAATTTCTAAAGAAATTTATTAATTATACCGTCTCAAGTCATAATATTTGATCAATATTAACACTCATCACTTTTTCAATCACTATTTTTCTTTTTGATAAACATTAGGGAGTCAGATTAGTCAAAATGGTCATTTAAAATCAAATTCAAAAATAATTATGAAATTAATTTTTCAAAAAATGACTAATTTGAAATTATGGTCAAACATGATTTTCTCCAGGGGGTTTTAAAAGAAAATTTCCTGCTATTTGAAAATTATTTGAAATGAAGAATATGCAGATATTTTCTTTGAAAAACGATGCAGTTACTAAATGTCTCAAAAATTACGTTTCACTAGTAATTTTTCTATCAACTAGATTACCAGTGTAATCTGCATCTGAATTTCTCTTTCACTCAAAAATTATCATCAATTGAATTTGATTGACCAAAACATGAAGTGTGCACCCAAAAATTTCAAATTCAATTTTAACAACAATTTAAATGACATTCTTTTGAATTTGAATTGAAGCCGTGTAAATAATCGAAAACCGTGAATAAGGAGTTAGCCGTATTATAACCAAATGTATTATCCAACAAAACACTATTTTTAATTCAAAATGATATATATGGAGTAATTCAAAGAATCTAGAGATTTTTATAGTGTTTTTGGCATAAGAAATATAATTGGCCAACTATGTTGAATAAGTCAAAATCATCATCTTTTCATCATCTCAATATTGGCTGATTTTAATTCAGAATATGGTGCAGATTATCACATTTAATATATCGTTTAAAACATACCATTACCTGTTTTACCTTTACGATATTTTCCGTTATTGTCCGTTGTGATTCTATCACCTTTATACTAGGCTAAGGAACTTTGCTTCGTCGTCCGTTGTGTTTCTGGAACAGCCAAAAATCCATAGTACACTGTTGTTGTTCCTTAGCCTGCCGCCACACCTACACGATGAAAGATTTATTTGACCTATTTGTTTTTATAGGTCCATGGTTGTTAGTGGCAGAAAATTTTGAAAAATAATTTTGTGTAGACCCAAAACTGTTTATAATTATTCCCTTCGGCACCCAAATTTGTTTAACTTTGAGAGATTTTATATTTGTGCCTTTTGGAACCCAAATTGGTATAGTTTTCACATGTTTGGGTCTATACCAACAATTATTGTGATCGTGTCCAAATTTTCTACAAATTGTGCACAAAGAATTAACTTGATTAATATTGCTTTCAATAATTTTCGAATTATTATATCCAAGTCCTTGTCTAACCGTATTAACAGTTTGCTTTCCTAATAGCATATTCAACGATTTTTCACTTTTTGAAAATTTATCTAAAGTCGTTGACAATTGTTGGACTTGTGTTTTGAGAGATTCATTTTCGTTTAACAACTGTGTGCACTTTTTAATAGAATTCTCTCTCCTAGTATTTTCATTCTCCTTTAAAATCAGAATTTCATTTTCAAGTGATTTTATATTGATTTCCGATTTTTTAATTTCTTCTTCGAATGTTGGACACTTATCACACTTAGGGATCCTACTTTGATAGGTTTTAACTAGTTGATCAAGTTGTTTATTGCATTCTATCAAAGTATCCTTTTGAGATTCAAGTTTGGCGTATTTTTCCCTAAGTCGTTCATAATAGCCATTTATTTCATGAAAATATATAAGCAATTCAGAGTGAGTAAGTTTTGATACCTCGCTTGGCTAGTCATCGTCGCTATCAGTTATATTCCCTTGAGGGCACATATCTGCTTTCTCACTCTCACTGCTAGAATTTTGATTATCTTCATCACTTGTATTCCATGTGGCTGCAAAACTTTTCTTTTTCTGTTTCTTTTCAAAGTCGCGTCGATTTTGAGGACAATTGGGCTTGATGTGTCCGGGTTGGTTGCACTTGTGACAGATGATCTTCTGTTCTTCAGAGTAGTCTAGTGCTTTGGCTATTCTGCTTTTCGCTTTTTGAATTCGAGCTGAATTTCCATATTTGTAATTCCACTTTTTGAATTTCTTTATTAGTAGCGCCAGCTCTGCTGCTCCATCATCATCATCACTTTCGATTGTTCCTTTGAGCGCTATTGATTTCTTTCGATTATCTCCTCCTTCAAGCTCTTCCTTGAATTTCATTTCTAGCTCATAAGTGGTGAGATTTCCGATGAGTTCTTCGACTTTCATTTGTTTCAAATCTTTTGATTCTTGAATGGCAGTCACTTTTGCTTCAAATTTTCGTGGAAGGACTCTAAGGATTTTTCGGACTATCTCCAACTCTGTGTATGATTTTCCAAGAGCTTTTGATTTGTAAACGATATTGGAAAGTCGTCCATGCATCTCTTTGACATTTTCTTCCTTCGCCATTGTGAAGTTCCCGTATTCGCTGCTTAGCATGGCAAGGCGAGATTCTTTGACTTGAGACGTTCCTTCGTGAGTCACTTCTAGTGTGTGCCATATTTCTTGTGCAGTTAGACAATGTGAGACACGATTAAATTCAAATTGATCCAATGAACAGATAATAGAATTCATAGCTCTAGCATTAACATTTTGTAATCTATTTTCTAGATCTGTCCATTGATCTTTTGGTTTCTCTATTTCCTGATTATCTACTGTTATAGTTGGTATACTATAACCTGTCTCAACAATATTCCAAGCGTCATTGGTTTTCAGAAAAATTTGCATTCTATTTTTCCAGTAAGCATATTCACCATTGAACATTGGTGGTCTAACTATGGATTGACCTTTTGCAAAAGCATTATTAAAAGAAGCCATTTTTTAAAAATTCAAATTTTTAAAACAAAAATTGATTTTTTCAAAAAAATCGAATTTTTAAAACAAATGTTGATTTTTGTAAAATCAAATTTTTAAAAAACAAAAAACGGCTTTTGTTCCTAGCTCTGATACCACTTGTAGGATCGATTTCACCCTAGAGGGAGGGTGAATAGGGTGATGGTATAAATTATAAAAATTAATCGCGGAAGCTTATCAATTAATTTCAATTCAGATCACAGAATAGCAGCACAGATATCGCAGAATATAAATAACAGAATAAAACAGAACAACACAGAATTTACCCAGCTTCGGCAAAACCCTGCCTACGTGCTGCCCCCAAGGTTTCTACTAGAAATTAGATAGTCCCTCGCTTACACACGTAAACTCGCTATACCCGCTATTGACTAATCTAACTCTACGCTCAAAACCCTGCCACAACTCAACTACCGAGTTGCGAATTCTCAAGCTACGCCACGTAGCTTGTCCCCTAGTCACACGACTAGAAAAATAAACGGTTTAAAAAGAAAATACAAATTTAAAAACAATGTAAATAAAATAGCCCTAATTCAAAAATAAAAACCCTTATTATAAAATAAAACACTCTTTAGAAGCCGGCCCCCTTTGTAACTCAACCCGTCTCTTTTATTTTTTCGTTCGTGAAAAAAATGGCCGCTCCTCTTGCAGATTTAGGGCTTCATCCCTTTGATCCAATTTAGGGCTTTCGAAGCGCCGATAATATATTGATTGATTCGATGATTATTTGCGTGTACTGTTGATCGATTATTGCTCACTTCGGCTGCTTCGTTGTTGTTGATGGAGTTCGACTTCGATTCGGTATGTGATTTTCGTTTATGCTATACTGTTATGCTTGATTGAACTCCATGATCGATTGCCTGTGATGATTAGGGTTTATATAGGAGTTAATTTCCTAAAAACTCGTTCGTCTGATTTCTTCAATTTTATGCTATCGGCCCTCTGATATTTGTTGAACGATGATGATTTATTTGACTTTGTCAATTGCGTATTATCGTTGCTTGATGGTCACGTTGTTGATTCGTGACTTAGTCAATTTTATTGGCTATCACGGTGTAATATACTCGGCTTGAATATTTCTCTGACTTGATAAATTTCGTACAACTTGATTTTTGATAATCAACGTTTTGACACGTGACTTGGTCATTATGTCTTTGATGTTTATTATTCTTCTTTGACTTCGATATTTTGTAAATTGGCTTCGGCCACTGTCTGCATTCCTGTAGCTTTGTTCAAGTTATCTTGGGCATTGTTGTATCCATTGCAGTCTTGTAATCTTCACTCTGACCATACTGCATTGTTTCGATGTCATTGATTTGTTTAGCCTCGGCATTGACTGGTTTCATGCTTGTTGTCATTTGCAACTGGTCTCTGTGCATTTCTCTGCTTGACTTCGACTTGGTTTTTGACTTGTTCAACATTGATTTCACTGTCACTTCGACCTTGACACTAAGTGTTTTCTTCGCGGCCATGAATTTGTTGCTGATACTTGTATACTGCTGTGTCCTTTACTTGGTGTTGTAGCAGTCTGTATTTGCTGTATCATGTAGTTGCACTTGGTCTTTGCTTGTGACATCCAAGTGCACCTGATATATGTTGTTCACTGTGTTCATGCACTTTGGTCTTTGTTGCCTCTTTGTGTTGCTGTACTTCATGTTGTATTCATGCAGCTTGTTTTCAATATACAATTGAATGTTGCAGTCCATGTTCTTCACTGTTTATTGTTTGCATTGTTGCAGTTGGTCATTTTTGTTCATCCGTATATTGCTGCAATCTTCATTTCCTTGTATTGTCATCACTGTGTACTGGTGGCATTTCTTTGATTTCGAACTTGGACTTATAGTTGAATCTGGACATGTTATGGGCTGGACATTTGATGATGTGGTCTGTACTTGTGTACTTCTGGTATGCTGCAGCTTGCATCTTTGTTGCATTTGAACTGGCTGTTGTCTTTGTTGTTGGGTTGCTGCACATATGAACTTGCATTCACTCGAGTTCAGTTTGCAATTGTTCATCATGTAGCTTGTTGTCTTCATGTATAGTTGCTGTCTACATTCATGTTTGGTTGCTACTGAATTTTGATGTTTTTGCCATTCACTTGTGCTGTGCAGTTTTGTGCTTTGAGTTAGTTTCATTGTTGCTTCTGAACTTGGTTCACATCATGTTGATTTTTGAAATTTCACTTGAGTTGAATCCAGTTTCAAAACTCGGGTTTGACCTTGTGCTCGTGTCGTGATTTTCAATGTTATTGCACGTGAGTTGAACCCGGTTTTTCATTTGGGTTTGACCTGTGCTCGCCTGTCCCTGTAAATCAATCAAGTGTATATATCGGTGTGCACGGCCTTGTGACATATACAGTAATACACTGTGTATGTCACAAGTTGTTCGTGTATGATGAATTCAAATTTAAATTATGACGAACAACCCAAATAACTGAGGCAAATCATATTTTCAAAAATCATATTTCATTTTATATTGCAAAAATATTTCTTTTTCAATTTTACTGCGTTAGTGAATATTTTTGCAGATTGCTCAGATGCTGGATTCAAACTGGAATGCAGTTGAAGATAAATACGAGTGTGAGTGATATGTAGTGAGGTGCTGATGTAAAATAGTGATGTAATTGAATTTGTATCAAAGTTGTATAGTGAATAGTGAGAGCTTGAAATTGTACTATTCAAAGATGTAATAAATATTTGTTTGAATAAAATATTCGTTTGAATTCAAATTCCGTGTTATTTATTTTATTCAGCAAATATTTAATTAATCTGTGAAAAATAAAATAGTTTGTTATCAAATACATTTAAACGAATGTATATATGTTTATTATCATCAAACAAAAATCATATAAGCGCATATTCAACAATCTCCCCCTTTTGATGATAACAAACATATATTTAAGATTTTGAATATGTTAAATGTATTTGATCATTGATATGCTCTAATTGCTCCCCTTATTTAAATGCTCCCTCTCTACACAATACTCCCCCTACATATATGCATACAAATAGAAATATGCAAATGAGTCTAGATGCAAATAGAAAATTATTTGACCTTTGCTTGAATTTATTTGACAAAATCTTAACTTTTCTCTCCCCCTTTTGTTATCAGCAAAAGAATAATAGTGTTAGAGGAAATAGAGATAAAGTAATCGATATCAATCCAACATTAAAACTCAATTGAATATAAATATTAAATTTCGATAAAAAGTCAAACAAAAATCATAAATGTTTTGTTAGGCGCAATTTCCACTTTTAGAATGATGGAAATGATGTCATCATATAAAACCATACAGTTGTGTCTATTTGTGGTATATTTATATCAGGAATTTGAATATCTACTAACCATGCATAACCATTAGGACTTTTAAATGAGATTAGTAGTATTCCAATTTTATTTAAAAAAAAAATGAATTCAAGTATCTTCTAACCACGCATAACCGTGAGGACTTTTAAATGGGATTAGAATCAACTTGTTTATTTTACAAATCAACTTTTGATATGCGTTCCATACATGCATAACCGCGAGGACTTTTAAATGAGCATGGAAGCACATAACAAATTCCAAGTAATTCACCCATGCATAACCGTGAGGTCTTTTAAATGAGAGTGAATACTTTGGTATTTATTTATATATAATTATTAATA
This sequence comes from Allium cepa, assembly GCA_030765085.1. Lineage (NCBI taxonomy): Eukaryota > Viridiplantae > Streptophyta > Magnoliopsida > Asparagales > Amaryllidaceae > Allium > Allium cepa. The sequence goes on from CM060931.1 coordinate 979,167,356, forward strand.
TTTTTTTTTAAAAAAATGTGAAAATGAAAAACGAACGATTCCTGTTTAAAGTACCACATATCGACAAACTATATAGAATTTTGATGAGTGATGGTTGTTAGAAATATGATAGATATAGAGATGGTCATGGAATTTTTTACCAACAAAAAGTTTTATAACTCTTGTTTAAATTTCTAAAGAAATTTATTAATTATACCGTCTAAAGTCATAATATTTGATCAATATTAACACTCATCACTTTTTCAATCACTATTTTTCTTTTTGATAAACATTAGGGAGTCAGATTAGTCAAAATGGTCATTTAAAATCAAATTCAAAAATAATTATGAAATTAATTTTTCAAAAAATGACTAATTTGAAATTATGGTCAAACATGATTTTCTCCAGGGGGTTTTAAAAGAAAATTTCCTGCTATTTGAAAATTATTTGAAATGAAGAATATGCAGATATTTTCTTTGAAAAACGATGCAGTTACTAAATGTCTCAAAAATTACGTTTCACTAGTAATTTTTCTATCAACTAGATTACCAGTGTAATCTGCATCTGAATTTCTCTTTCACTCAAAAATTATCAACAATTGAATTTGATTGACCAAAACATGAAGTGTGCACCCAAAAATTTCAAATTCAATCTTAACAACAATTTAAATGACATTCTTTTGAATTTGAATTGAAGCCGTGTAAATAATCGAAAACCGTGAATAAGGAGTTAGCCGTATTATAACCAAATGTATTATCCAACAAAACACTATTTTTAATTCAAAATGATATATATGGAGTAATTCAAAGAATCTAGAGATTTTTATAGTGTTTTTGGCATAAGAAATATAATTGGCCAACTATGTTGAATAAGTCAAAATCATCATCTTTTCATCATCTCAATATTGGCTGATTTTAATTCAGAATATGGTGCAGATTATCACATTTAATATATCGTTTAAAACATACCATTACCTGTTTTACCTTTACGATATTTTCCGTTGTTGTCCATTGTGATTCTGTCACCTTTATACTAGGCTAAGGAACTTTGCTTCGTCGTCCGTTGTGTTTCTGGAACAGCCAAAAATCCATAGTACACTGTTGTTGTTCCTTAGCCTGTCGCCACACCTACACGATGAAAGATTTATGTGACCTATTTGTTTTTATAGGTCCATGGTTGTTAGTGGCAGAAAATTTTGAAAAATAATTTTGTGTAGACCCAAAACTGTTTATAATTATTCCCTTCGGCACCCAAATTTATTTAACTTTGAGAGATTTTATATTTGTGCCTTTTGGAACCCAAATTGGTATAGTTTTCACATGTTTGGGTCTATACCAACAATTATTGTGATCGTGTCCAAATTTTCTACAAATTGTGCACAAAGAATTAACTTGATTAATATTGCTTTCAATAATTTTCGAATTATTATATCCAAGTCCTTGTCTAGCCGTATTAACAGTTTGCTTTCCTAATAGCATATTCAATGATTTTTCACTTTTTGAAAATTTATCTAAAGTCGTTGACAATTGTTGGACTTGTGTTTTGAGAGATTCATTTTCGTTTAACAACTGTGTGCACTTTTTAATAGAATTCTCTCTCCTAGTATTTTCATTCTCCTTTAAAATCAGAATTTCATTTTCAAGTGATTTTATATTGATTTCCGATTTTTTAATTTCTTCTTCGAATGTTGGACACTTATCACACTTAGGGATCCTACTTTGATAGGTTTTAACTAGTTGATCAAGTTGTTTATTGCATTCTATCAAAGTATCCTTTTGAGATTCAAGTTTGGCGTATTTTTCCCTAAGTCGTTCATAATAGCCATTTATTTCATGAAAATATATAAGCAATTCAGAGTGAGTAAGTTTTGATACCTCGCTTGGCTCGTCATCGTCGCTATCAGTTATATTCCCTTGAAGGCACATATCTGCTTTCTCACTCTCACTGCTAGAATTTTGATTATCTTCATCACTTGTATTCCATGTGGCTGCAAAACTTTTCTTTTTCTGTTTCTTTTCAAAGTCGCGTCGATTTTGAGGACAATTGGGCTTGATGTGTCCGGGTTGGTTGCACTTGTGACAGATGATCTTCTGTTCTTCAGAGTAGTCTAGTGCTTTGGCTATTCTGCTTTTCGCTTTTTGAATTCGAGCTGAATTTCCATATTTGTAATTCCACTTTTTGAATTTCTTTATTAGTAGCGCCAGCTCTGCTGCTCCATCATCATCATCACTTTCGATTGTTCCTTTGAGCGCTATTGATTTCTTTCGATTATCTCCTCCTTCACGCTCTTCCTTGAATTTCATTTCTAGCTCATAAGTGGTGAGATTTCCGATGAGTTCTTCGACTTTCATTTGTTTCAAATCTTTTGATTCTTGAATGGCAGTCACTTTTGCTTCAAATTTTCGTGGAAGGACTCTAAGGATTTTTGGACTATCTCCAACTCTGTGTATGATTTTCCAAGAGCTTTTGATTTGTAAATGATATTGGAAAGTCGTCCATGCATCTCTTTGACATTTTCTTCCTTCGCCATTGTGAAGTTCTCGTATTCGCTGCTTAGCATTGCAAGGCGAGATTATTTGACTTGAGACGTTCCTTCGTGAGTCACTTCTAGTGTGTGCCATATTTCCTGTGCAGTTAGACAATGTGAGACACGATTAAATTCAAATTGATCCAATGAACAGATAATAGAATTCATAGCTCTAGCATTAGCATTTTGTAATCTATTTTCTAGATCTGTCCATTGATCTTTTGGTTTCTCTATTTCCTGATTATCTACAGTTATAGTTGGTATACTATAACCTGTCTCAACAATATTCCAAGCGTCATTGGTTTTCAGAAAAATTTGCATTCTATTTTTCCAGTAAGCATATTCACCATTGAACATTGGTGGTCTAACTATGGATTGACCTTCTGCAAAAGCATTATTAAAAGAAGCCATTTTTTAAAAATTCAAATTTTTAAAACAAAAATTGATTTTTTCAAAAAAATCGAATTTTTAAAACAAATGTTGATTTTTGTAAAATCAAATTTTTAAAAGACAAAAAACGGCTTTTGTTCCTAGCTCTGATACCACTTGTAGGATCGATTTCACCCTAGAGGGAGGGTGAATAGGGTGATGGTATAAATTATAAAAATTAATCGCGGAAGCTTATCAATTAATTTCAATTCAGATCACAGAATAGCACCACAGATATCGCAGAATATAAATAACAGAATAAAACAGAACAACATAGAATTTACCCAGCTTCGGCAAAACCCTGCCTACGTGCTGCCCCCAAGGTTTCTACTAGAAATTAGATAGTCCCTCGCTTACACACGTAAACTCGCTATACCCGCTATTGACTAATCTAACTCTACGCTCAAAACCCTGCCACAACTCAACTACCGAGTTGCGAATTCTCAAGCTACGCCACGTAGCTTGTCCCCTAGTCACACGACTAGAAAAATAAACGGTTTAAAAAGAAAATACAAATTTAAAAACAATGTAAATAAAATAGCCCTAATTCAAAAATAAAAACCCTTATTATAAAATAAAACACTCTTTAGAAGCCGGCCCCCTTTGTAACTCAACCCGTCTCTTTTATTTTTTCGTTCGTGAAAAACATGGCCGCTCCTCTTGCAGATTTAGGGCTTCGTCCCTTTGATCCAATTTAGGGCTTTCGAAGCGCCGATAATATATTGATTGATTCGATGATTATTTGCGTGTACTGTTGATCGATTGTTGCTCACTTCGGCTGCTTCGTTGTTGTTGATGGAGTTCGACTTCGATTCGGTATGTGATTTTCGTTTATGCTATACTGTTATGCTTGATTGAACTCCATGATCGATTGCCTGTGATGATTAGGGTTTATATAGGAGTTAATTTCCTAAAAACTCGTTCGTCCGATTTCTTCAATTTTATGCTATCGGCCCTCTGATATTTGTTGAACGATGATGATTTATTTGACTTTGTCAATTGCGTATTATCGTTGCTTGATGGTCACGTTGTTGATTCGTGACTTAGTCAATTTGCTTGGCTATCACGGTGTAATATACTCGGCTTGAATATTTCTCTGACTTGATAAATTTCGTACAACTTGATTTTTGATAATCAACGTTTTGACACGTGACTTGGTCATTATGTCTTTGATGTTTATTATTCTTCTTTGACTTCGATATTTTGTAAATTGGCTTCGGCCACTGTCTGCATTCCTGTAGCTTTGTTCAAGTTATCTTGGGCATTGTTGTATCCATTGCAGTCTTGTAATCTTCACTCTGACCATATTGCATTGTTTCGATGTCATTGATTTGTTTAGCCTCGGCATTGACTGGTTTCATGCTTGTTGTCATTTGCAACTGGTCTCCGTGCATTTCTCTGCTTGACTTCGACTTGGTTTTTGACTTGTTCAACATTGATTTCACTGTCACTTCGACCTTGACACTGAGTGTTTTCTTCGCGGCCATGAATTTGTTGCTGATACTTGTATACTGCTGTGTCCTTTACTTGGTGTTGTAGCAGTCTGTATTTGCTGTATCATGTAGTTGCACTTGGTCTTTGCTTGTGACATCCAAGTGCACCTGATATATGTTGTTCACTGTGTTCATGCACTTTGGTCTTTGTTGCCTCTTTGTGTTGCTGTACTTCATGTTGTAATCATGCAGCTTGTTTTCAATATACACTTGAATGTTGCAGTCCATGTTCTTCACTGTTTATTGTTTGCATTGTTGCAGTTGGTCATTTTTGTTCATCTGTATATTGCTGCAATCTTCATTTCCTTGTATTGTCATCACTGTGTACTGGTGGCATTTCTTTGATTTCGAACTTGGACTTATAGTTGAATCTGGACATGTTATGGGCTGGACATTTGATGATGTGGTCTGTACTTGTGTACTTCTGGTATGCTGCAGCTTGCATCTTTCTTACATTTGAGCTGGCTGTTGTCTTTGTTGTTGGGTTGCTGCACATATGAACTTGCATTCATTCGAGTTCAGTTTGCACTTGTTCATCATGTAGCTTGTTGTCTTCATGTATAGTTGCTGTCTACATTCATGTTTGATTGCTACTGAATTTTGATGTTTTTGCCATTCACTTGTGCTGTGCAGTTTTGTGCTTTGAGTTAGTTTCATTGTTGCTTCTGAACTTGGTTCACATCATGTTGATTTTTGAAATTTCACTTGAGTTGAATCCAGTTTCAAAACTCGGGTTTGACCTTGTGCTCGTGTCGTGATTTTCAATGTTATTGCATGTGAGTTGAACCCGGTTTTTCATTTGGGTTTGACCTGTGCTCGCCTGTCCCTGTAAATCAATCAAGTGTATATATCGGCGTGCAAGGCCTTGTGACATATACAGTAATACACTGTGTATGTCACAAGTTGTTCGTGTATGATGAATTCAAATTTAAATTATGACGAACAACCTAAATAACTGAGGCAAATCATATTTTCAAAAATCATATTTCATTTTATATTGCAAAAATATTTCTTTTTCAATTTTACTGCGTTAGTGAATATTTTTGCAGATTGCTCAGATGCTGGATTCAAACTGGAATGCAGTTGAAGATAAATACGAGTGTGAGTGATATGTAGTGAGGTGCTGATGTAAAATAGTGATGTAATTGAATTTGTATCAAAGTTGTATAGTGAATAGTGAGAGCTTGAAATTGTACTATTCAAAGATGTAATAAATATTTGTTTGAATAAAATATTCGTTTGAATTCAAATTCCGTGTTATTTATTTTATTCAGCAAATATTTAATTAATCTGTGAAAAATAAAATAGTATGTTATCAAATACATTTAAACGAATGTATATATGTTTATTATCATCAAACAAAAATCATATAAGCGCATATTCAACATTATACCTTTTGTTTAACCAATATATTTTATTATTCCATAAACATTTTAAACAAAATTCTAGTGTTAAACAATTTTCCAAAATTTCAATATCACCTTAGAATTCAACTATATCCAAAATTCTTTGGCAAATTCATCTATTCCTTAATTTCAAAACCAAACCCAGTTCGCAAACAATTCCAATTTAAAACAACTTGGTAGCAATTTCTCTTCTAGAAACTCGAAAATGAACTTCGATGATGCTGAGTCATCACCGAAATTATTTTCCAGCGATCGAAGGAGAACTAAATGCTTTTATCTCTTTAAAATCCCTTTCAAATATTTTTAAATTCCAATTCTCTCCATATTCAATTCCAATTCAAAAATATTTCCGAAATAATACCACTATTATTTCTCCAAAACTTTTGAAAACCATTTCCAAATCCAAAGGAATTTAAACCCTTTTCCAGAATTCCAAATTTTAAATCCATCCAATTTATATTCCAACATTACTCTGGGATTTTATTTCCAATGTTAAATCACATTCATAGATTATATTTACAAATTTCTCTAGAGGTTTATTTCAATTTATAAATTACATTTATAATCTATATTTCAAATTCCATTTTGTTATATAAATTTATTCTTCAACTTTGGTTATAAGATTTCAATTTCTTATTCAATTTCTACACAATGGTGTTAATAATTTAATATTATCATCCCTTAACAATCAAGCATCCAAATACAAATACTTTACAAAATTTATATCTTTAATATACAAAAATAATTTGGGTAAAATTATTTCATTTACCCCACTTTAAAACAATACTGTGTCGAATTGTTCTATTCAAGTGTTTAGAGATCCCTATCAATAACGTTAATTACTCGTATTGACCAGAATCCATAAACTACTCAATAAACCAATCATCACAATATAAAATCATTTTATATTCACTAACAAATACGCGCTCATGTCAATTAATACGCTCAAACTCATTCTAGAGTACCATAGACTCTATTTTAAATGAGTAATTTCCTACCAGAGCCAAGGTTATCACCAACCTGGCTCTAATACCTAGTGTAACAGCCCGCAAATCCGTACCTCTTGAGTCAACACTATTCCACAACATTCAACTCAAGTTGCACAGAAGTACGAACCATTTGGGTTAAAGAAGAAGAGGTAGAAGAAGAAAATAGAACACAACATCAGAATCTAACCATCGCAGCGGATGTAACGACCCAGAATTTTTGTTAATTAAAATTTGAATATTTAATTGATTTTAAATATTAACAAGTGAAATTAAATAGTCGAATAATTTTTATTTCTAATATCTGGATTTAATTGGATAATTAAATCGATAATTTAATAATTGAAATTCCAAAAATAATTGAAAATTGGGTTTAATATGATTGAAAATGATTTGGAAAAATTTATTTTATCATATCGAAGTTAGAATGATGTTATAGAACTTTTAAAATCGAATTAAAAGTTAATTTGTGAAAATTGAATATTTTAATATTTAATTATCGACTGAAAAATAGCCATTCTTCAAACAGTCTCGGACTTTGACGAAACCAATTTCATCGGATCCGTAATGTTATATTATTGTAAGATTTCAAATTTCAAGTCAATCGGATTTACCCTTTGTCCGGGGCAAGCCAAAACGCATAGAAAATTCGTTTAATCGGTTTAATTTAAAATCGATCGTTTATTGTCGTAACTCGCACAGATGATCGAATTGGCCTCCGAAACACATTCCATTGTGTTCGGAACGCAGGGTAAACCCTAGAAACGCCGGTCACTGCGCTTGATTTGGAGTTCGAAAAATCCGGGATAATAGTGTTCGTTGAATTTTCTATAAAAGCCCATTTACTTTCATTTTTGCAAATTAAAACAGCCCTAGGGTTTAAGCTTCAGGAGCCGCCACTTCAAAGATAAATGGCCGAAAATCTCTATCGTTACACTCTCAATCTCTTTCAATCCCTTCATCATTTCGAAAATCCTCCAACACGAAGATTATAGAGCGGAGTGAGATCTTGTGATCCATACGGTGATGATGTTAAACGGAGCTATGGATTAACCGCAATCGAAGTTTGAATGGCCACGTTCGAGCACGATTCTCGAGCAACAGGGGGAGCCGAGCTTCTTACTGCTCTGGCCGTGGGTAGGGCTTGGATAGGCGAGTCGAACTGAGGTGCCTGATCGTCTTCAGATGCATCAAATTGGTCGCGATAATTAGTGGATGGGGGCGGCCAAAGTGGGTTTCTTGCGTTCAAAATCTGGAACGAGGAAGATGAAAGATGTTGCGGCCGAGATTTGCAGATGTAAACGAACGGCCTGATGGAAGGGGTTTGAAATCTCACGGCCAGATTCATTTAGGTTGAAATTATAAAAAGAAAATTGTAAATAATTTTATATTAAATTCGTATAATTTTAAAATGATGTAACTTTTTGATACGAGGTCGGAGTTTCACGAAACGAATTACGCTGGCTTCGTTTTGACGAACACTACGCTATGGAGCTGGATTGGAGCCGTTTGGAGCTAGTTTGAATTTCGGGTAAAATTAAACGCACGTTTAATTTTATTCGAAATAAAACGCGGAAACTGAATTGAAAGCGATGTGAGAATTTCTCACTCAATCGAATTGTTTCGATTTAAAATTTAAATAGTTAGATTTAAAATTGCTTGATCGTATGTTTGAATGTTGATTGTTATCTATTGATTGTTAAAATGGACATTATGCGCCGTTAGTAAGCGGAGGTTATTTATTAAAAACATATACCGCGATAATTCTAACTTGTATGGAATTGGTATTATATATGTACCTGGAGTTGATTTTCCCGCATTATATAGTGGATGAGACCCTATTGCACCGCATAATAGCGGATAATATTTTATAAATCCCATACACCGCGATATTCCATATTGGAACGGAATTGGTATTGTGCTAACATCTTTGGATGCAGGAAAACAGGTTGGAGGGATACAACTGGATTCCTCAACTGTATTGATTTATTTACAGATATTGTGATATTTGTTGATTATCATATACTGATATATGATGTCTTTGTTGTCGTGATTAACTATTTGGTTCTGTTGCATCATCGGATCCATTTTTGAAGTTTCAAAATAACGATTTTGATTTTAAAAAAGATTTTTAAAATGATTTTTCAAAGTATACGTTTTATTAAAATTTTGAATTGATTCATTTTAAATAATTAAAACGTTATAAATTTTTATGTTATAAAAATTAAGATTTTTGTGAAATATAACCAAAAGGTGATTTTTAAAATAAATAGATTTATAAAATAGTTTAAATTTGGATTTTTGAATTATTATAAAGGATGTATATAAAAGATTTTTAACAATGATATTTAATAAAAAAAAAATATGTATATATTGTATATATAAAATATTGGAATTATAAAACGAGTTTATTAAGTGTTAAAATGAAGTATAAAATGGATTTCATTAAAAATTATAGATTTATAAATTGTGAAGATTATAAAATGAATAGAATTGTAAAATATAGGATTTATAAGTAATTAACTTATAAACTGGATTTTGGGCATTTAAATGGGATATTAATAGAAATTGTTAATAAAGGAGATTTTATAAGTTGAAGTTGTTATAAAATATAAATGAATCTTATAGGTAATAGAAGTTTTAAAAAAGAACGATTTTGTAAATAAATGAATTATATGTATTTAACTTATAAAATGGACTTTTGGTATATATTTGAGATATATAAATTGAATTCGATTAATAAAGGAGATTTATAAATCGAAGTTTTATAAATAGAAATGGAATTAGAGACATTGTTTATAAATTCAAAATCAATGGAATTTGATAAATTGAATATAGAAATTTACTAAAAGAAGTATATTTGCGATTTTGGATAGCGAACTATTCTTTATATAAAATGTGTAGAAATATTAAAATTTGGTTAGTGAAGTATATTCACGATTTTGGACAGTGAATATATTATTAAATAAAATGGTTATGTTTTATATAGTATTGGGATTTATATATCTATTTTAATTTCGAATCCATATACTAGTGATTTTGGGTCGTCGTAACGATGTTTTACGTAACATTCGTTTTGGCACAAATAAATGTGTTTAAGAGAATGCTTTCCTTAAAGAATGAAATATATGCTTAATTTCGATTTAAGTATATTGAATATTTTCCAAGAGTTGAAAATAAATGGTTTTGTGAATTACTTATTATTAAATAAGTATGGAAATGTTTTCCAATATGAAGTGAAATGTTTGAGATTTTATCTTTTAAAGATAAATTGAAAATGAATATTAGAAATCGATTTGGAAATCGTACATTCATAGATATTTTGGAATTGTAAATTCACTAGGGAATTTATAAAAGAAAGGGAAATTTGTTTAAAAATAAACGTTGATTTATTTTTGAAGTGTGGGAATAAATTTACGGATTTGAATCGTAAATATAAAGTAAATCGGTAAGGATTTATTTAATTGGTTTAAATGAACCATGTCGAAATGGAAGCATTTCCGCGTAAGGAAAATGTTTGAAATTTATTTTCAAAAGTGGTAAAGATTAAAAGCGATTTGAAAATTGTTTTCAAATGGTTGAAGTGTGGAAATTGTATATCTAGTAAAGATATTTTTGGAAAATAAATAATTTGGGAAATTATTTGGAATCTGGTGATGTTGAGCATGCCTATTGATAGTTAAATAACCGACTATCAATATTTACCTTTAAATAGGTATTTGTTGTGATTACTTGAATTTGAATGCTATACTTATTTTTGAATAAGCGCTCACTATTCGGGTTAGCCGGGAAAGGACCTTGGGGTCGTATAACCCATTCCGAATATGTGATACGTCGTAATGGATTGCATTTGATGACCGGTGTTGAAGACCGGATATTTGTGAAAAAGGAAGGATTACCGTTGAATGTTTCTGCATCGGCTGATCTCCGATATAGAAATTTATTACCCTTTGTGATGGGAAGTCCGGTCGTGATTAGTGAATATTCGGATTGCAAGGACTTCTTTGGAAGTGCCTTCTGTTCCGTTCGATCCTGGAACGGACTTGTATGGATGTGTGTCTGACATTACAATTTGAGATGTAAAGCTGGTTTCTATCAAATATATTTCCGTTGGTGGCGGAAAATTTATTCTCTTAGCTTAACACCCTAGAGGTTATGTCGTTGATGGTTACTAGTGATACATTCCCAAATTGGTAATGTGGCATACGAAGTGCTGTTGAGCATTGTGATCAAAGCACAGCTTTTGTATAAAGCGTGGCTTTGTGGATGAGACTTCGTCGGACCTCACACCCCGGAAATGGTCAAAACAGGAAGGATGCAGCAAGGTTATCAGGAGTAGCACCCCTTTAGTATATGTCATTCCTTCTGGATAGAGGTGGTATCATGGTATGGAGCCCAGATACTTAACCTATGTTGTTGCTGCAAATTTATTGCTTTGTGGTTGTTGGAAATCGAGGATCCTCGGATATAGATCAGTTACAATCGGGGAATGACATATTCGTGTCAGTAGTTACCCAGTTAGGGGTAACCCGGCCTTGTGTTGGCAGAGATCCGGTTAGGTTCTCGGGTCGTCTTTCTAGAGGCGTACCCATGTGACAATGGGAAATTCCTTGGCCTGACCATTTGTTGGAAATCCAAAGAAACAATAAGAACCTTGTACGGTTTTAGTTGTATAACCTGCCATGGAATGTGGCGGTAACCTGCTATTAAACATGGTAGCTATAGTAGGCCTACGATAATGGTCGTATGTTGGCTAAGATTTATATCTTTACTTTCGAAATGATTTTTCCTACACTATGCACTAGTAATAATATCAAATGTTCTTTTTAATGCGTATCAAGCATCTTTGACTATCACAAGGAGAAATCTCCTCCGATTCTGCGTTTGCATTGTGTATGTGTGCGGGAGGCCTTATGGTAGTCTCATTTTCTAAAAAGCGTTGCGAATCTATTTTAAAACTATCCTCTTCTTTATTTTAAAGATAAACTGTTTTAAGTTCTCACACCAGTCCCATGACTGACTCGGAGTTTATTGTTTTTCTTCCTAAACTCTGGGTGCCCACCAATTTCCACACGGGCAGTCTAGAGTTAGGTTATCAGGATATTCTGGAATTCAGGAGTTGTTGGAGGCAAGCTGGATGGCATGGCGTATTACTAGTATATATTATTTCTTTTCCGCTGTTTGTTGTTTGTTGTTGTACACTCTGATGTTGTAATGTAATATAATATGATGTAATGTAATAACTGATATAGTTCTTTGTTTAAAGATTATTCATTTATCTATTATATGTTGTTCCGCTGCGATTGTGAGATTCTGATATTGTTCTGTTGTTTTCTTTTTCTTTCTCTCTTCTTCTCCCTTTTCTTCTTCTTTAACCATAACGGTATGGTTTTCCGGCATTCGATTGCTCGACAGTTGATACAGTGGACGTATTGATGTCGGTTTTCGAGTGTCGAAAAATCGCGTCGTTACATTTGGTATCAGAGCATATGGTTAAGCGACAACCATGGCTCTGTTGGGTTTTACTCATTAGAGATAGAGTCAGTGCTACTCTAGAATGAGTTTGAGTGTAATAATAGCTATAAGCGCGTATTTGTTAGTGAATATAAAAATGTTTTATATTGTGTTTGCTTATCCGTTGAGCTGTTTGTGAATTCTGGTCGGTAGATGGGACGCCATATTATCGATAGGGATTTCTAAACTCTTAAACGAGGCAAGTCGACATAGTATCATTTAAATAGGGTAAATGAAATAATTTTACCTTGATTATATTTTATATATAAAGGAATAATTTTTCAGAATTATTAAAGTGTATATGAATTGATTGTTTGGTTGTTGAACAAGTTAAATAAAAACAACAGCTGTAAAAGAATGAATTGTATAAGAAAATGAATTATAAGTATGAAGTTATAATTAAAATGATTTACACTTGTGAAATAATCTTATATATAATAAGTGAAATTTTATAAGTAAAAGATTTATAAATGCGATTTATAATCTAAAAACAAAATTCCAGAGAAGTGTTTTGAAAGGGTTTGATAGTTTGGAAAATTGTTTTGGAGAAATTAAAGCTCTAAACTCTTTTTGGTCGCTGGAAAATAATTCCGATGATGATTGCAACATCATTGGTGTTCATTTTCGGGTTTCCAAAAGAGGGATTGCTGCCAGATTATTTGAAATGAAAGTTGTTTGGAAAATTTGGATTTGGTTTTGGAAATTCAAAGGGTAATTGAATTGATTTCAAAAATGATTTGAAAGATTGAAAAGACTCTGGAATGTTATATAAGATGATTGGAATACAATTATTAAGTTGGAAAATAAATTGTGAATGAATAAAAATTGCAAGTGCAAGAAAATGAAATTAAAATCCAAGTTGAAATAAATTTGAGTTGTCATCAAAGACATGTGATTTGAAATATAACTTAAGTGAAGTTGAATGAAGTTGATTTTTGTATCGAAGTAAATTAATGAAATGAAGTGATGAATATGAACTTGAGTTATATAAAAGAAATTTAACCTTATTTGTTAAATAGATTAGCAATTGAATTAATAAATGGATTGAATGTTAATCAATTGAATGTAAAATAAATTGATATGGAATAAAGAATGTAAGTGTTAATTCATTTAAAAGCTAATGTTATTGGAAGTTGAATAACTGAATGAGAATCAATTTAATACCAACCAATTGGAATTAAAAGTGTTGAACCAAATCGAATGTAAATTGAATAAATTTGGTTATGTTGAATAAACATTGGTCGTTATTTGCTTGTTAGTTGATTGTGTAAAATTCATTAAGTGTTAAATGAAAATGAGTTAGTGAAATGGAAAGCTATAAATCATTAAATTCAAATTGGAAGAAAATAAATTTGAATAGAATTGAATTTGATTTGGAAGTGAACTAAATTAAATGTAAATTAGTGAATGCAAACTAATTGAAATTGAATATGAATGAATGTTAGTAAATCCAATGTTAATGAGTCAAATGTGATTTAAATTGGAAAACCAATTCATTGAATATTAATGAGAATATGAATGAATATTTATTGGTTAGTTGGATGATAGTTGCTTGATGGTTGCATTTGTTGATTTAATGCATTGCTATGTTGGCACATGTAGTTGTTATGTTGCTATATGATGTATATTGATATTATTTTCATATATGCATGCTTCTCATGGTTTGTTGAGTGTTTAGTAGGTGCGGATTGCGCTTGCTTCGCATTTGGAGCTCGCTTTCGCGCTATATTAGCCGTATACGCTCGCTAATAATAAATAAGGTACATATCTCGGATTAAATATCGTACTTTTACAGTTTTTTCCCTACGGGATGCCTCATCACTTAATGAGATGTATATTTGTGATATATATATATATACTGTCATTTTTTTTCGGATCGAGCCGCGCAAAGGAGACTCTGGCAAATTTTTTCGAAAATTTAAGGCATTAGAATATTTTTAAGAAAATTGGGAAATTTTTGAAAACTAAGTTTGGATTTGGAAACTTAGTAAAGATTTTGTAAGAAGTATAACTATGAATTTTGGAAAAGTTAAACACTTAAGAGATTTGAAAAATCCAATTTGAATGGTTTGTTTTGGAAAGTTAATGGATTCTATAACTTTTTCTTACTTGGTAATTTCGAGAACGATCTTTTAAGGCGGGAAGTTTGTAACGACCCAGAATTTTTGTTAATTAAAATTTGAATACTTAACTGATTTTAAATATTAACAAGTGAAACTAAATAGTCGAATAATTTTTATTTCTAATATCTGGATTTAATTGGATAATTAAATCGATAATTTAATAATTGAAGTTCCATAAATAATTGAAAATTGGGTTTAATATGATTGAAAATGATTTGGAAAATTTTATTTTATCATATCGAAGTTAGAATGATGTTATAAAACTTTTAAAATTGAATTAAAAGTTAATTTGTGAAAATTGAATATTTTAATATTTAATTATCGACTGAAAAATAGCCATTTTTCAAACGGTCTCGGATTTCGACGAAACCAGTTTCGTCGGATCCATAATGTTATATTATTGTAAGATTTCAAATTTCAAGTCAATCGGATTTACCGTTTGTCCGGGGCAAGCCAAAACGCATAGAAAATTTGTTTAATCGGTTTAATTTAAAATCGATCGTTTATTGCCGTAACTCGCACAGATGATCGAATTGGCCTCCGAAACACATTCCATTGTGTTCGGAACATGGGGTAAACCCTAGAAATGCCGATCACTGCACTTTATTTGGAGTTCGGAAAATCCGGGATGAATAGTGTTCGTTGAATTTTCTATAAAAGCCCATTTACTTTCATTTTTGCAAATTAAAACAGCCCTAGGGTTTAAGCTTCAGGAGCCGCCACTTCAAAGATAAATGGCCGAAAATCTCTATCGTTTCCCTCTCAATCTCTCTCAATCCCTTCATCATTTCGAAAATCCTCCAACACGGAGATTATAGAGCGGAGTGAGATCTTGTGATCCATACGGTGATGATGTTAAACTGAGCTACGGATTAGCTGCAATCGAAGTTTGAACGGCCACGTTCGAGCACGATTCTGGAGCAACAGGGGGGGACGATCTTCTTACTGCTCTGGCCGTGGGTAGGGCTTGGATAGGCGAGTCGAACTGAGGTGCCTGATCGTCTTCAGATGCATCAAATTGGTCGCGATAATTAGTGGATGGGGGCGGCCAAAGTGGGTTTCTTACGTTCAAAATCTGGAACGAGGAAGATGAAAGATGTAGCGGCCGAGATTTGTAGATGTAAACGAACGGCCTGATGGAAGGGGTTTGAAATCTCACGGCCAGGTTCATTTAGGTTGAAATTATAAAAAGAAAATTGTAAATTATTTTATATTAAATTCGTATAATTTTAAAATGATGTAACTTTTTGATACGAGGTCGGAATTTCACGAAACGAATTGCGTTGGCTTCATTTTGACGAACACTACGCTATGGAGCTGGATCGGAGCCATTTGGAGCTAGTTTGAATTTCGGGTAAAATTAAACGCACGTTTAATTTTATTCGAAATAAAACGCGGAAACTGAATTGAAAGCGAGGTGAGAATTTCTCACTCAATCGAATTGTTTCGATTTAAAATTTAAATAGTTAGATTTAAAATTGCTTGATCGTATGTTTGAATGTTGATTGTTATCTATTGATTGTTAAAATGGACATTATGCGCCGTTAGTAAGCGGAGGTTATTTATTAAAAACATATACCGCGATAATTCTAACTTGTATGGAATTGGTATTATATATGTATCTGGAGTTGATTTTCCCGCATTATATAGTGGATGAGACACTATTGCGCCGCATAATAGCGGATAATATTTTATAAATCCCATATACCGCGATATTCCATATTGGAACGGAATTGGTATTGTGCTAACATCTTTGGATGTAGGAAAACAGGTTGGAGGGATACAACTGGATTCCTCAACTGTATTGATTTATTTACAGATATTATGATATTTGTTGATTATTATATACTGATATATGATGTCTTTGTTGTCGTGATTAACTATTTGGTTCTGTTGCATCATCGGATCCATTTTTGAAGTTTTAAAATAATGATTTTGATTTTAAAAAAGATTTTTAAAATGATTTTTCAAAGTATACGTTTTATTAAATTTTTGAATTGATTCATTTTAAATAATTAAAGCGTTATAAATTTTTATGTTATAAAAATTAAGATTTTTGTGAAATATAACCAAAAGGTGATTTTTAAAATAAATAGATTAATAAAATAGTTTAAATTTGGATTTTTGAATTATTATAAAGGATGTATATAAAAGATTTTTAACATTGATATTTATAATAAATATATATATATATATGTATGTATGTATATATATATATATTATATATATAAAATACTGGAATTATAAAATGAGTTTATTAAGTGTTAAAATGAAGTATAAAATGGATTTCGTTAAAAATTATAGATTTATAAATTGTGAAGATTATAAAATGAATAGAATTGTAAAATAAAATATTTGTAAGTAATTAACTTATAAACTGGATTTTGGGCATTTAAATGGGATATTAATAGAAATTGTTAATAAAGGAGATTTTATAAGTTGAAGTTGTTATAAAATATAAATGAATCTTATAGGTAGTAGAAGTTTTAAAAAAGAACGATTTTGTAAACAAATGAATTATAAGTATTTAACTTATAATATGGACTTTTGGTATATATTTGAGATATATAAATTGAATTGGATTAATAAAGGAGATTTATAAATCGAAGTTTTATAAATAGAAATGGAATTTATAGACATTGTTTATAAATTCGAAATCAATGGAATTTGATAAATTGAATATAGAAATTTATTAAAAGAAGTATATTCGCGATTTTGGATAGCGAACTATTCTTTATATAAAATGTGTAGAAATATTGAAATTTGGTTAGTGAAGTATATTCATGATTTTGGACAGTGAATATATTATTAAATAAAATGGTTATGTTTTGGGAAAAGCGATATTATAAAATGAATTTAATTATTTTAAAAAGATGTTTTAAAATGTATTATGAATCGAATACATAGATGTCAACATTCATTGTTGAAATAGACGTTTTCGAGAAATAAGGAAATAGTGGACTATAACACTGTTGTTATAGTAAATGATTTCCGAAAGGAAATGTTTTATATAGTATTGGGATTTATATATCTATTTTAATTTCGAATCCCTATACTAGTGATTTTGGGTCGTCGTAACGATGTTTTACGTAACATTCGTTTTGGCCCAAATAAATGTGTTTAAGAGAATGCTTTCCTTAAAGAATGAAATATATACTTAATTTCGATTTAAGTATATTGAATATTTTCCAAGAGTTGAAAATAAATGGTTTTGTGAATTACTTATTATTAAATAAGTATGGAAATGTTTTCCAATATGAAGTGAAATGTTTGAGATTTTATCTTTTAAAGATAAATTGAAAATGAATATTAGAAATCGATTTGGAAATCGTACATTCATAGATATTTTGGAATTGTAAATTCACTAGGGAATTTATAAAAGAAAGGGAAATTTGTTTAAAAATAAACGTTGATTTATTTTTGAAGTGTGGGAATAAATTTACGGCTTTGAATCGTAAATATAAAGTAAATCGGTAAGGATTTATTTAATTGGTTTAAATGAACCATGTCGAAATGAAAGCATTTCCGCGTAAGGAAAATGTTTGAAATTTATTTTCAAAAGTGGTAAAGATGAAAAGCGATT
Organism: Allium cepa; assembly: GCA_030765085.1. NCBI lineage: Eukaryota > Viridiplantae > Streptophyta > Magnoliopsida > Asparagales > Amaryllidaceae > Allium > Allium cepa. The sequence goes on from CM060931.1 coordinate 979,185,396, forward strand.
CGAAAATTGTTTTCAAATGGTTGAAGTGTGGAAATTGTATATCTTGTAAAGATATTTTTGGAAAATAAATAATTTGGGAAATTATTTGGAATCTGGTGATGTTGAGCATGCCTATTGATAGTTAAATAACCGACTATCAATATTTACCTTTAAATAGGTATTTGTTGTGATTGCTTGAATTTGAATGCTACACTTATTTTTGAATAAGCACTCACTATTCGGGTTAGCCGGGAATGGACCTTGGGGTCTTATAACCCATTTCGAATATGTGATACGTTGTTATGGATTGCATTTGATGACCGGTGTTGAAGACCAGATATTTGTGAAAACGGAAGGATTACCGTAAAATGTTTCTACATCGGCTGATCTCCGATATAGAAATTTATTACCCTTTGTGATGGGAAGTCCGGTCGTGATTAGTGAATATCCGGATTGCAAGGACTTCTTTGGAAGTGCCTTCGGTTCCGTTCGATCCTGGAACGGACTTGTATGGATGTGTGTCCGACATGACAATTTGAGATGTAAAGCCGGTTTCTATCAAATATATTTCCGTTGGTGGCGGAGAATTTATTCTCTTAGCTTAACACCCTAGAGGTTATGTCGTTGATGGTTACTAGTGATACATTCCCAAATTGGTAATGTGGCATACGAAGTGCTGTTGAGCATTGTGATCAAAGCACAGCTTTTGCATAAAGCGTGGCTTTGTGGACGTGACTTCGTGGGACCTCACACCCCGGAAATGGTCAAAACAGGAAGGATGCAGCAAGGTTATTGTGGGGTAGCGCCCCTTTAGTGTATGTCATTCCTTCTAGATAGAGGTGGTATCATGGTATGGAGCGCAGATACTTAACCTATGTTGTTGCTGCAAATTTATTGCTTTGTGGTTGTTGGAAATCGAGGATCCTCGGATATAGATCGGTTACGATCGAGGAACGACATATTCGTGTCAGTAGTTACCTAGTTTGGGGTAACCCGGCCTTGTGTTGGCAGAGACCTGGTTAGATTCTCGGGTCGTCTTTCTAGAGGCGTACCCATGTGGCAATGGGAAGTTCTTTGGCCTGACCATTTGTTGGAAATCAAAAGGAACAATACGAACCTTGTACGGTTTTAGTTGTATAACCTGCCATGGAATGTGGCAGTAACCTGCTATTGAACATGGTAGCTATAGTAGGCATACGATAATGGTCGTATGTTGGCTAAGATTTATATCTTTACTTTCGAAATGATTTTTCCTACACTATGCACTAGTAATAATATCAAATGTTCTCTTTAATGCGTATCAAGCATCTTTGACTATCATAAGGAGAAATCTCCTCCGATTCTGCGTTTGCATTGTGTGTGAGTGCGGGAGGCCTTATGGTAGTCTCATTTTCTAAAAAGCATTGCGAATCTACTTTAAAACTATCCTATTCTTTGTTTTAAAGATAAACTGTTTTAAGTTCTCACACCAGTCCCATGACTGACTCAGAGTTTATTGTTTTCCTTCCTAAACTCTGGGCGCCTACCAATTTCCACACGGGCAGTCTAGAGTTAAGTTATCAGGATATTCCGGAATTCAGGAGTTGCTGGAGGCAAGCTGGATGGCATGGCGTATTACTAGTATATAGTATTTCTTTTTCGCTGTTTGTTGTTTGTTGTTGTACACTCTGATGATGTAATGTAATATAATGTGATGTAATGTAATAACTGATATAGTTCTTTGTTTAAAGATTATTCATTTATCTATTATATGTTGTTCCGTTGCGATTGTGAGATTCTGATATTGTTCTGTTGTTTTCTTTTTCTTTCTCTCTTCTTCTGCCTTTTCTTCTTCTTTAACCATAACGGTACGGTTTTCCGGCATTCGATTGCTCGACAGTTGATACAGTGGACGTATTGATGTCGGTTTTCGAGCGTCGAAAAGTCGCGTCGTTACATTGGTATAAAATATAATAGATAATAATGATCTTTACTCAAAAATCAAATATATATTTTTATACATTACATCATCAGAGTACATCAATCACAACACAACATCAATATCATACAAATGGATACACAACTCAACACAGCGGAAAACATATGTATATAAACAAGTACGAAATACGCATCGTCATCCCGCTCGGCTCCTGAGCTCCACAGCATCAAATCCTGTATCCTATAATACTCGGTCTGACCCGAGCATTACAGTTAAATAACACCCGAGTCAGTCTGGAATACCAGAGTGAGAAAATCACACTCAATTGATTATTAAAGTTTGAAAAATCCTGTGAAAACAAAAGCATCTCGTAAGACCACGCCACAAATAAAACATGTCGGGTTTTTACCTTACGATAGCTAAAACATTTTTATAGAAATCCTCTGATATTATAATAGGGTCTATATGCAAATACTTATAAAATAGACGAAATTATTACATTCATTAAATTCCAGGTACTAGCCACAGAGTGGGTAATACAAACAAAACACGTACAAGGCTCGTAGGGAGAATGGATTTCCAACTAATGACTAGGCACTGGGGTACCACCTGTCACAGTACGGGGCCTAGATCACCGTACCGAGGAGTACGCCCGCTCTCCTGCAACACAAGACCGGGACTACCCCTTACTGCATAATCCCGAGTGAGATCACCCCACTTGTAAAGAAACATTTAGAAATAATAAATTTCCAAGAACATACTTTGTAAAGCAACATTAAAACCTTTATTTTATTTTTAGAAACTTACTTTGAAAACGTACTTGGCTATCCAGAGAAATATACTTCTCTTCACAACCTTTTAAAAATAAATCACTATTTATTTTTAAACATTTTTTCCCATTCCTTTAATAAATTTCCACCTTGAATTTATTCTTCCAAATATTCAATTTCAAATACTTAAATCAATTTCTAAATTGATTTCCAATTTACTTCATTTATTCGAAAATCTTTTAATTTCAGATTTTATTCCTTAATTATGATTTAAAATACTTTTAATTGAAATACCAAATTTAGATTTCTCAATTTACTTCTTACTCCTTTAAATAAATTTAAAACTTTAAATTTTAAAATAATTCTTTATTCATTTAAATTCATATCACATAATTTGTAATTCATTAATTACTGTTTATTCAAACCCTTTTCTTTCCATATTCGAAGTTATTTATTAGTATTTAACATACTTCCATTTCTTTCTCATTTCATTCTTAATTTATTAAATTCTCTAAGATTATTTCGTTTACAAATTTACTTCCTTTATTTTCTTCCCAAAATCCAATTTATATATTTTTGGTAATTCATTATACCCAATATATATCCAATCAAATCATCTCATTCAATATTCCAATATATTCAACATTGAACATCAAGTAATCACAACAGAGAATATTAAATAATAAATATTGAGGGGTCCAGTTGGATCCCTCCAACCTGTTTTCCCTTGCATCCACAGATGTTAGCACAATATAATATGCCAATTCCAAAATTACCATACTATAGCACATCAATCAATCTCAACCATTCAAACAATTATTTGAATTTATTAAATTAAATTCAGCCGAGTGAGCTTAACTCACCCGTGCCCCATTAAATTTGCAACTCAATCCAATCCATGTTGCCTTGGGTTTCCCGATTTGACCTTGAATAAGCAATTTTTATATGATTTCATTAACATTTAAACCAATTGAAAAAAATCAACTACCATTCAGTAAATTTAATTTACTAATTATTTTGTTTAAACTAAATTCCCTTATTAAGATCTGTTAGTAACTAAAAATGTTTTAAATAAGTTAATTGAACAAAATAAACCACCTAAATAAATTATTTTAGAATAATCTAGTTAATTGAAATATGTTTTGGGTATATTTATTTTGTTCCCTTAACAAATTCTTTTTAGCAACTCAAAATTTAAATAAGTTAATTAAACCAGATAGACAAATTATTAAATTTTAAACTAATCTCTCCTTTATCAATATTTTTAGTGACTAAAAATTTAAACAAGTTTATTAGATACTCTAATCTTCATAAAGCATATTTATTATATATATATATATATATATATTTTATTTACCATTTTCAGGCTGTTTAATCTCTTACTGTAAATTTCAATCACTGGTTTATATATATACTATATATATATATATATAATATTTTATCAAAACAAGCTAAATCGGGAAAACGAATACTTACTGCTTGGTTCGAACAGTGCTACCCAAACTCCAGATATCGAGTTTGCGATCATCGACGAACACGTGCGAGCCTCCTCCAGCAGTTTGTGGCCACCCATACTTCGATTCCCACCATCGCAATCCTGGAAATGGGCCAATGTCGAATCCCTTTGCCGTACTTCTCCCTATCGCGATGCCATCACCAACTCGGCGCTGTTCGAAACCCGCGAATCCATCGAAAATCCTATCACCAGCTCGAGCTCGACCCCGCCGCAGTTCCTACCACAGCGAAACCCATAACGATGCGATCTTCTTTGATGTCGCATAACCCTAATCGAATCGAACACGATTCGATTATCGTGCCAGCCGCCCCTTTTTCTTCTCCGATCTGAGAATATAGGATTCGATTCCACTCTCGTTCGCCGATAGAAGGAAGAGGCATTCGAATTTATGTGAAAAGAGGTGGAAAATTTCTCGCGATTTTGTGAATTTCTGAGAGAGTGGGATGGATAAACGAGTTCGAACTGAAGAACGAAGAGGTCGACTCGATTTTGTTTTCGTGAAATAATTTGAAAAGAGTTCTGCTGAGAATACGTGACTTAACTTATGGTAGGGCAACGTGCTTTAGGAGTAGGGTGACTGGAAAAGATAGAAAGGTGGTTGATGAGATGTATTTGACTATTGGAATATTATATTTAAATTTCAAATAGGTTATTATCAATTAGATTTTCAATGCGTTCACCTACCGTACGATCACACTACAACTTCAAACACTACTAAATTTGAAATTCGATAATAATACACTATTGCGGATCCAATGGAACTGGTTTCGTCGAATTCCGAGACCGTGCCTCGGACGACTATTTTTAAATTCAATTTAAACAATATGACTTTAAAACTGAAGAAATTACTTGAAATTCCATTTTAAAAGTTCTATCACCTTCCGTATTATTAATATAAATTTTCCAAGCCTTCAAATTATTTTTAACAGGCTTAAATTCCAGATTAAATAATTTACCCAATTCCGATAATTAAATTCAATATTTAATTATCAATACATATTGATATTTGAAATTCAAGTTAAAAATTAACCTCTGAATATTTAAAATTAATTAAATATTCCAATTTCAAATATACAAAAATTCCGGGTCGTCACAAAGAGAGAGCTTTTGGAAGGTAAAAAGTGAAGGTGAAAGGGTAAAAACTGGTTGATAAAAGGGGAAAAGTTGCTTGGGAATTGGCTTTCAGTCGACTGAAAAAGTCTGTTCAGTCGACTGAATTTTTGGCCGAAATTTTTTGTGTTAAATTCAGTCGACTGAACAGAAGTTTTAGTCGACTGAACTATTGTATATTTGTTTTCTGCCTAGTGTTCAGTCGACTGAGCTGGAAGGTTTAGTCGACTGAACCTTGAGTTTTTGGAATTCTAAATTTTTAAAATACATTTCAATAAATGATTACAATAGTATAGATATAATATGATATAATAACATGATTTGGCCACCGAAATAATCAATTCTTTAGAGATGGACTCTTTTTCTTTTTGCGTCCTTCATTCTCCATATAGTTTATATCCCATGAATTTGGACTATACTGAGGAGTCTTTGGAGACATCCAAGGATTCACGGGATCGGCTGGTGTACGATAAGACGAAGACGGATCATATGAACTAACTGGCCGAGGTAGAGGCTCAGTCACTTCGTTTTTCTTTGAGCCACAAAAACGTAAACATATTTGCTCTAGGAAGCTCAATCGTCTCGCTGTTACTTTTTGTTCGAAATATAATTCTCGTTGAAGATCAATTTGTTGTTGTTTAAAGTGATGAATCTCATCAATCTTTCTTTTCGTATCTGGTGAGATAAAAAGACCACATTTATCCTTCTTCGATTCCGGTGTGTAGCCAGTTCGATAGTTGTTCCACTTATAGACTGGCTCATGCTTTGGTGTTGGAGTAGGAAGTTTTGGTGACGTTGGTGATTTATCGATCGAAAAGGTGATGTTGATTGGGGAATATGAGTTGTTTGAGGACATTTTTATATCAACTTTTCAATCTTTTGCAAGTGAAAATGAGTTGTGAAAATGAAAATAATTTAAACGTGTATTTATAGGATGAACATTCTAAAAATATTGTGGTGATAATTTATCAAAGTTTTTAACCAAACAAATATTTAATGGTTAAAATAATTCAGTTAGAAATGTATGGCTTAGAGATAACCCTTATATTACTATTTATAATGTATCATTATTTTGAAAATATAAAGTGAAAGTCATAGTTTTCTTTGTTCAGTCGATTGAGCATATAGATTTAGTCGACTGAATTGTGAAAAAAAAATTTGATAACTTTATAAAATATCTTTAAAAGAGATTATTCCTAATTATCGTCGTAACTTCATAAAGGAGTTTTCTAATAAAGGTTTAGTAAATATATCGGCAATTTGATTTTCGGTAGAAATATGTTCTAAATTTATGATTCCTTTTTCGATATTGTCACGTAGAAAATGGTGACGAATATCTATATGTTTTGTACGAGAGTGATTAACCAGATTTTTAGATAAATTTATTATACTTGTATTATCACAATATATTGTAGAATTTGTTAAATTTATATTAAAATCCTTAAGTGTTTGTTGCATGTAGATAACTTGAGTACATGCTAAGGCGGCTGATATATACTCTGCTTCACAGGTGGAAAGTGAGACACAATTTTGTTTCTTACTAAATCAAGATACAAGTGATTTTCCGATGAAATGGCACGTACCACTTGTACTTTTTCTATCTGTTCGAGATCCACCAAAATTAGCATCACTGAATGATACTAACTCAAATGGACACTCTTTTGGATAAAAAAGACCAAAATCTTTAGTATCATTAAGGTATCGCATAATTCATTTTACCGCTCTTAAATGTGATTCTTTAGGATTAGATTGAAAACGTGCACATAAACATACACTCATCATTATGTCTGGTCTACTAGAGGTTAAGTAAAGTAAGGAACCTATCATACTTATAAATAATTTTTGATCTATACTTTTGCCATTTTCATCTCAATCGAGATGAGTAGTGGTACACATAGGAGTAGGTTTAGCAGAAGTGTTCTCCATTCCGAAACATTTAATTAGATTAGCACAATATTTTTCTTGGTTTATAAAAAATCCATTTGTTAATTGTTTAATTTGAAGTCCGAGAAAATATGATAATTCTCCCATATGAGACATTTCGAATTCCTTAGTCATTATATTTGAAAAATCTTTACATAAATTTTCATTTGTTGAACCGAATATAATATCATCTACGTATACTTGAATTATTAAAATATCTTTAGTAGTATTTTTAATGAAAAGCGTTTGATCAACTTTTCCAATTTGAAATCCCGAATTTAGTAAGTAACTTTTAAGTCTTTCATACCAAGCACGAGGTGCTTGTTTAAGACCATATAGTGCTTTCTTTAATTTATATACATGATATGGATATTTTTCATGTATAAATAAAGGAGGTTGTTCTACGTATACATTTTCTTTTATAAAACCATTTAAAAATGCACTTTTAACATCCATTTGATAAAGTTTAAAATTGTGAAAACATGCAAAAGCTAATAGAATACGTATTGCTTCAAGTCTTGCAACTGGAGCAAAAGTTTCTTCAAAATCGATACATTCTTCTTGATTATATCCTTGTGCTACTAGTCTAGCTTTATTCCTAGTTATATTACCTTGTTCATCTATTTTATTTTTGTAAACCCATTTTATTCCTATAACAGATTGATTATTCGGACGGGGAACTAACTCCCAAACATTGTTACGTTCAAATTGATTTAATTCTTCTTGCATTGCAATAATCCAGCAATCGTCTGTTGATGCTTCTTTAGGATTTTTAGGTTCGATTGTAGAAATGAAAGCTACATGTCCCATTTGATTTAGTTGATTTCTTGTTTTCACTTGAGAATTGATTTCACCTATTATGTTTTGAGTAGGGTGATCTCGTAATATTCTTGGTGATGATCTTAATTCATTATTACAATTTTCAAGATTTGTATTTTTTATATTTATAAATTCTTCATCATCTTATATACTTAATTCTTTGTTGAAATTCTCATCAAAAGATACATGTAAGGTTTCTTCGATTACGTTTGTTCGTTTATTAAATATTCGATATGCCTTACTTCGTTCTGAATATCCTACAAAAATTCCTTCGTCGGCTTTTGGATCAAATTTACTTAGTTGATCTTTTGTATTTAAAATAAAACATTTTGATCCAAATATTTTGAAATAAGATATATTTGGATTTTTGTTGTTGAATAGTTCATACGAAGTATTTTTATTTAATGGTCTAATTGATATTCTATTCAATACATAGCATGTAGTAGCTACGGCTTCTGCCCAAAAATGTTTTGGTAAAAAACTTCCATTTAATAATGTCCTAGCACATTCTTGTAATGTTCTATTCTTTCTTTCTACAACTCCATTTTGTTGAGGAGTTCTAGGAAATGAAAAATTATGATTTATTCCTTTCTTTTTACAGAACGTTTCAAAAGCTTCATTTTCGAATTCGCCTCCATGATCACTTCGTATATTTTTAATCTTCAAATCTTTAGTGTGTTGATTTCTTTTGACAAATTTTTTAAAATGCTCAAAAGTATCACTTTTATTTTTCATAAAAATAGTCCATGTATATCTTGAGAAATCATCAACTATTACAAACACACATCGATTATGATTAATGGATTGAACTTGTGTTGGTCCAAATAAATCCATATGTAGTAATTCTAATGGTTGTAAAGTTGAAATATTTTTCTTAGATTTGAAAGATGATTTTGTTAATTTTCCTTTTTGACAATCATCACAAAGATTTTTTATTTTAAAGTTTATTTTGGGTAAACCTCTTACTAATTCATTTTTGGAAAGTTTTCTAATAGTTTTAAAATTTATATGACAAAATCTTTTATGCCATAACCAAGTTTCATTATCTTTGGCTAGTAAACACATACTTGTATTATGATTAATATTCATATTTAGAACGTAAATATTCCTATGTCTTTTTCCTTCAAAAACAAGATTTTGGTTTTGATCAAAAATACTACATTTATTTTCCAAAAAAGTTATTTTAAAGCCTTTGTCACAAAGTTGACTTATGCTAAGTAGATTATGTTTTAGATTTTCAACTAATGAAACATTTGTTATAAAAGGTAAATTTGATGTACCGTAATTGCTCACATCTCCTTTGCCAATGATATAGCCTTTTGAATTGTCTCCGAAGGTAACCGAGCCACCATCAAAGTATGTGATGTTTGTAAGCATATCTCTGTCTCCGGTCATGTGTTTTGAGCAACCACTGTCTAATATCCATTTTTTCTTTTTAAGTGGGACCTGAAAATAAATACAAAATTATTGGTACCCACCTTTTAATAGGGTCCTAAAAAGTTAGAACTTAGGAAGCCAAACCTAATTTGGTTTAGTATCCTTTTTATAAATGTAGTTTTTATTATTATGAACACTATCCACAAATGTTTTAATATATTTATTCCTAATTAAAATATTGTTAGTCTTTGGAACCCAAATTTTGACTATCTTGGTTTCTACTTTTGTTTTAATAGGTTCTTTTAATAATATTTGTTGTTTTGAATCAATATTCCTCTTAAAATTTGTAAAATTTGTAATTTTCTTTTTAGGAATTTTTGACTCCTTTTTATATCCTAATCCATGTTTATTTGAAGAGGATCGAGAATTTTCTAAAATCTTAGATAAATTTTCTCTTCCTTTGTTAAAGTTAGAAACATTTTTAGTGATGTTATCTAATCTAGCTTGAAGACTATTATTTTCTAACTCAACTTGTCTAATCTTAGTTTTTAACTCATGATTTTCAGAAACAATTATATCATTCTTTGTCTTTTGAGTTTCAATTTCTTGACTTAAAAGTGATAATTGAGTGTCCGAATTTGAATGAGATTCTTGAACTGTTTCAAGTTCTTCTTCTAAATTTTTTTTCCATCTTTTAACATATCCCTTTCAAATTCAGCTTTGTTTTGATTTTCACGAGTTTCTTTGAGTTTCTTTTTAAGAGTTTTTATTGTGTTCAAAAGTTCAGTATTTACTTCAATTAAGTCATCGAAAGTTAAATTACTTACTTCAGATTCTTGAGCCATGAAGCATACATTTCCTGTTCATTGTCGCTATCATTTTCACTTTCGGATGAAGATGAATCCAAATCATCCCATGTCACAGAGAATGCCTTCTTTTTGAATTTCTCTCTCTTGTTTTTGTTGTTGAGAGCTTTTTGATTCTCCTTCTTTTGCTCTGGGCAATCCTTGTGCATGTGACCTTTCTTGTGACAGTTGAAACATTCTATATTCGAGGATGTAGGTTTGTTCAAGAAATTCTTATTGAATCTGTTTTTATTTCCTTTTCTATATCTTAAGAATTTCTTGAAATTTTTGGCTATAAATGCTAAATCCTCATCTTCAGACTCTGGTTCTTCCTTTTCTACATGAAAGGCTACATTCTTTCTTTCTTGAGCTTGATCTTTCTTAGCTTGCATATTTACTTCATACGCCATAAGATTTCCAATCAATTCCTCTGGTTTCATTGTAGATAGATCATTTGCTTCCTCGATTGCTAGTACTTTTCTCTCCCATTCATCAGTGAGTGAATTTAGAACTTTAAACACAATGTCAAAATCCGTGTATTTTTCTCCTAGTCCGATTAAAAGCATGATGAATGTCTTGAAATCTCGAGTACATGTCATTAATGGATTCATTTTGTCGCATTCTAAAGTTTTGGAATTGATTCTTCAGCATGGATATCTTTGTTTGTTTAACCTTGTTTGTGCCTTCATGTATGACTTTAAGTGTTTCCCAAATTTGATATGCAGTAGTACATATGCTAACACGATTGAATTCGTTTCTATCCAGGGCGCAAAATAGCATATTCATAGCTTTGGCGTTTGCACTAGCTTCATTCTTTTGAATTTGTGTCCATGTAGGATAATCGGTTGTGGGTACAAAAGAACTCTACTTGTGTAGCATTCCAGGCTTCGAAACTTGTTGCTTGCATATAAATCCTCATCCTTGTAGCCCAATAGTTATAGTTTAGTCCATTGAATAGAGAAGGTCTTTGGGTAGATTGTCCTTCCGTAAATGTAGAACTATAGGCAGATGTTGTGCTTGTACTTGCGTTATTTTCTATATTATCAATATGTCTAATAACGGTGTTATGGTTATAGGACGACCTTGCTCTGATACCAATTGAAAGAGACTATGCAGTAGGATCGTGTAATATGGATTAACGGAATAGACTAGGTAGATAAAGTAAGTAAAAGCAAGGAGACACCAGGATTTTATACTGGTTCGGACCTCTAGTCCTACGTCCAGTCTCTAAACTTCACTTAGGAATTTCACTAACTAACACCCTCACTTAACCTGGAGGAATAGGTTTACAACTTACCCGAACAATCGAATGAGATTTCTTGCCTCAAACACCGAAGAGGACTTCAACTCAATTACAAAAACAATATTCGACTTGTTGTGTTCGTATCAACACTAATGAGTCTAATGTAGTACAATATTCCTATAATCTTATCCTCGAGAGTATGCAATGTGTTTGTGAAGATTTAGGAAATGTGAATTGCTATGAATCAAAAGAATGTTGAAAACAAAGCAGTGATTCAAGCAATAGATTTGTGAGTGCTTTTAGAATTTCTAGATAATATGTTCAAGAAGATAGTAAGATTAAAGCAAGAGAATTCGGTGAATTGAAGATGTTAAAATTATGTATTTATACTTGTAGAAGAGGTGCATCTGTTGGCTAAGGTTGCAGACAAGAGATGCTTCCGTTTCCATTGGTGAATGGTTGCAACTCTTGGGAGGAAGAAGGTGTCCATTCATAGAAATTCGCATGTTCAAATTTAGTTGACTGAACAGAGAATTCAGTCAACTGAAAATATGAAGGAAAATTTTCAGGAACAAATTCAGTCGACTGAGCAGGGTGTTTCAGTCGACTGAAATCGTACATGTTTATATATGTGTAACAGGTTCTGTGACGCCCCACCTCTATACCCACGCTAGCCAAGAACACTACGGTGTAGTGCTGTCAACTAGCACGGAGAATAAGGCTGTTGAGGAGCGGCCATCAATAGTTGGCCTTACACTAGTATTGGTTATCTCGATAGGAGTGATATATATATATATATTCTTTCATTTTTCATCTCTGATTTATTTTCTCCCATCGAAATACCCCAATTCCAGTATAAAACGAACCACGATGGTTCATGATAGTTTAGAACAGTAAATACAAAATAATAACATAGATAAATATAAATGCGGAACACAGATAAAACAGAAATTCTCATATATACAATAACTGATGTCAGTTACAATACATTTGACACGGTACATATGATACAACTACAACAGTCGACTCAGGAAGTTACATATACAAGTACATTAACGTATATAATATACATGAATACATATCTTCCTATACAATTATATAGACTACTACAAATGACGACGACTACTCCAAAAGATATGAAAGAACTTCATAGCTCTAGCAGCAACCCAAAGCAGAATATCTACAACCTGAAATACTCGGTCTGACCCGAGTATTAGATTCAAAAGAAAATAATACTCGGGTCAGTCTAATTCAAACTCAGTTATTAGAGCACAGAAGCAATAATAATCAAATAATGAATAGACGACAGTAATTAAACCAAGTCAGAATGCAATTCAGAAATATTGAATTGAAATAAACAGAACAGTTCAAAACATTTAAATATCAATTAAAATATTAAGTCTAGTAGGGCTGCAGTACACGCACGCGTGCACTGCCCCGCCACTACGGAATATGGAATACGCAAAAGATTAATAAATCACAAAAAAATAGAATATCACAAAACCAAACCGTGTGGCTGCAGTTCACGCTTGCGTGCACTGCCTTGCCACTATAGTGACGATGTACCCAAGGAATACCGTGTGGCTGCAGTTCACGCTTGCGTGCACTGCCGTGCCACTACAGTGATGATGTACCCATTGAATACCGACAGCAATCAAAAACTGCAGAGGTCAAGTTTGGACTCAACACAACTGCAAATCAACATCACTCAAATGACCAAGTGCACAAAGGCAGTGGTACAAATACATGAAAACAGCAGAATGATGTATATGAAAATGAAGCAGTTCAATATCACCACTCATAACAGGTATAGCATGCAGTGATATTCAAGCTATAGGTTAAAGACATAGGGGCCGATGGGAATACAGAAAGATAATGCAAAGTCACTCAAAGACAATTGCAATAACCAGCGGCAATTCAAATAAATGCCAAAGTCAATGAATCAACAATGGGGCATATATATGCAGGCATGTAAATGATGCACGACAAACTACGAACTGTTATTAAAACAGCAGATCACATGAACAAAATAGGTCGATCGACAATCAATGTCACGACATGAACCAACAGAGAATTCAAGTGAAAACAGAATGGTGCAAGTGCAAGTTCGAACAAGACTCGAGTGCTATCAGACTTCAAGTCAGTGAACACATTAGATATGCAGACCAAAGAGCAGAAGTAATATGAGTCGATTGCCATCAGCTCAGAGACCCAGTACACACTCGAAAACAAAACATATAGACATTAAGCTACGAAGCTCAAGCTATAGCACAGTACTACAGATCACGCAACAACCAGAACACATGAATTCACATGAGGACCAGACTACACAATGAATACAATGCAACAAATGAATGCATCAGTCTTGAACAAGACAGTCAAACCAGAGGCTCGAACTCAAGTCAGCGACAACAGAAGCATAGGCAAATGAAGACTGCATGATGATATTCAACATGCTATGCAACCTGAACCATGTACTATAAGTACAAAGACAAAGAAATACAAGCAATAGCTCATGCTACAGATCAGGTCAAAGTGAACCAATACCAAACAAGAGGGTATACACATGTACAAATGAAGGATGTTCAAACACACAACCAACTAGAAAGAGGGTATGTGTATATTAGTACACCAACGCAAAATGAAGTCGGCAAGGACAGGCCTGAGGTTCACACGTACCATTTAGGCAGAACAACAAGATATGATAAAAATGTAAATGCTCCAAGGGAATCATCAGGGAACACCCACACAAGAACAAGGATCAATAGCAATGAAAGCACAGTTTAAGTTTAGAAATCAATGGTTTAAAAAAGTCATATTTTAACAAGTCAAAGCCATATCACCTGAAAACTGAATAAATCAAACAATGAAAAATTTGAACAAGTCATATGAACAAACTCAAATCACTGGCCTAGTAAATCAACATCATCACAGAAAAGTCGAAGCCGTGGCAACGAAAACACAACAAGCCCAAAATTAATACTAACTGAATCAAAGCCATGGCATCAGAGGATTAAAAGTAATAGCGGTACCAAACATTTACATAAATCAACATACTCAATTCGAGTGACCAAATTCAACAGGAACCGAAAGCGTACAGCGAGCAAAATGAATCGACCAACTCAAACAATGATTCAAACTCTAAACTGAAGCTTTGAATTAGATGTGAGTTACTCACCGAGGTCACGAAAGAAGCAGACGAAGTTCTCCTTGAGCATGAGCACATCGAAGCAGCCACGAGCAAGCTGAAGGGGCCGCTGTTGTTGGCGCTTCGAGTTCCAGAAGTGATCGATCGAAGAAGCCCCTAGTTGTTGAAGAAGAACGAACGAAAGTGGCCGCCATTTTTATTTCTTCTTCGTTCGCGTTTATTTTAGGGCTAGTGAATGGGGAAAAATAAAAATGAAAAAAAAAGAAACGGGTTCAAGAACGAAGAGAGGGGAACGGGTTTGTTTAATTGTCGCGACCCAAAAAGGAACGGGCCAAAACAAATTTTTAAAGCCCGTTAAAAATTCTTAAACAAATTATAAAAGAATTTTAATCCAAATTTAAAAACTTCAAATAGAAATTTGCAGCAATATTAATCGATGCAAATACCGGGTTGTTACAGACTCCCCTCCTTAAAGAAATTGCGTCCTCGCAATCATAAGGAATAAATGGACAAATGGTAACAACCATAAAGAACATCATCACAAGATGAAGAAATTAGAAATAGAAAGTTCACCATGAAGAGCATGAAAGAGAAAGCCTGAACGTGTTTGCTCGATGAATTCTCTGGATTCCGGAGTGAAATCCATAGGATTTGAGAACCATAGAGCTTTCACGAGAAAAACATCATTATTTCGAAGGTGCTACACCCCCTAAGCAATGATGTGAATAGAAGGTTGCTCAAGAATAAGGATCGGAAACCCCTAAGGCATCTCCGTAATTGGAGGACGTAAAAAACGTCATGAATAGCAGAAAATTGAGCCAGTACACCGGCGTAGTACAATAAGAACACCAAAGAAATCTTTTAATTTCATAAAAGAAATTCACAAATTCTCAACAAAATTTAATTATCAAATAGATAATCAGAATACAGAAATCATAAAACAGCAATATCTAATCACCGATTCGATAATCAGAAAACAGCAAAATCAGCAAATCTAATTATCAACAAAGATAATTAGAAAACACAAATATCTAACTATCAAAAACGATAATCAGGCATTACCATAACGGTAATCAAATTTCAAATCAGCAATTATTCAATTATCAAAACGATAATCAAATCTTAAATCACAAATATTTAATTATCACAAACGTTAATTAAATTTCAAATATCTAATTATCAATAGATAATTCAGAAATCTCAAATCACAAATATTCGATTATCAAAAACGATAATCAAATCAACAAGTATTCGATTATCAAAATCGAAAATCAATCTTAAATCACAAATATTTAATTATCACAAACGATAATTAAATCTCAAATATCTAATTATCACAAGCGATAATTAAATCTCAAATATCTAATTATCACAAGCGATAATCAGAAACAACAAATATCTGATTATCACAAACGATAATCAGAAATCACAAATTATTCAATTAACGAGTCCGGAATTAACCGAAATAGCAAACGCACATGACCCATTACCACGAGTTTTACTAAATCCTTTAATTCACTTCATCGTTTTCTTGAAAGTGCATAGTTGTGTATTTCAAAAATAACATTTCACATTCTCAAACGGACAAGTCCGGAATTAAACGAATCAGTAAAAGAAAGGGGTCATAGTCCTCGATTTTTCTGAAACGTTTAATTCGCTTCCTCATTCTTTTGAAAGCGCAAATCGTAAAAATTTTGAAAACAATTTTGATTTATATTTCGAAATATTTTGAAGAATAACAAATTTTTTTAAAACACGTGATTAAAATAGCAATGTCAGTAGCAACTTCGACATACGTCAAAATTTCATCGAAATAATTGGCATCAAAATATAATACCAACGAATTTTCGTTCATCAAAAATGTCACAAGAATCTTCTCAAAGATAGAAAGGGATATCATACCCTAAACTTGTATTCATAACAAGTCAATAACACACGAATTCACCAATGCACAAGAATTGATAAAACTTATCAATAGAAATCACGAAAATTGGTGAAGCACAAATTCTAGAAATCTACACAAGAAATCCAGAAATCACAAGATAAGAGTATGAGAACTCGAACGGGAGTACGAAAACTCGAACGGAGTATGAAAACTCGAACGGAGTATGAAAACTCGAACGGAGTATGAAAACTCGAACGGAGTATGAAAACTCGAACGGAGTATGACATACAATAAAAGATATGGCATAACATAAAATATCCATATTATCATACTGCTATAAGTATGTAAATAATGATCAACAGGAGATCAACCGACATGAGGTATGGAATAAATATGAAATACCCATACTGACATACAACTATAAGTATGTAAATAATGATCAACAGGAGATCAACCGATAAGAGATAATCAATATCACCAGAATCTTCTCAAAGATCCAAAGAGGTATCATACCCCAAATTTGTACTCATGACAAATCAATAACATATGAATTCACCAATGCACAAAAATAGGTGAAGCATAAAATTTCCAGAAATCAACATAAGGAATCTAGAAATCACAGAAAAAGGGAAAGAGGCCTATCACATGACGGTCCGAAGACCAAGGGGAGCTACCCCACATGTGTGAATAGAATCACACAGATTGAGGTCAAGACTAACCAAAAAGCAGAAAGGTATGTGTGAATGGAATCACACAAGTGGTGTCTAGTCTGACCATCAGAACAATCATCATGATCAACGAGGAGTGTCAATTACACTAAGCATGTGTACATAAAAGTTTAGCTTCATGTCCCATAACCACTAGCTTAACTTAAATATTTACGAACAAACTGTAAATCTTCACTAATAAAATTATCACAAGAGGTTCAATCGAACAAGTCCAAGAATTAACCGACGAAGTGAACGCAAGCGTTTCATACCACTTGTTTTACTAAGTCGTTTAATTAGATTTCTCATCCGAGTGAGGTAAAGGTTTGTATATACTAATAGATTGGAAAACGGTTTAAGAAAAGAGCTTTGTTATTAAAAATAGAGTTGAAATTGTTTGTTAAAAGAGTTTTGATATTTACTACTAGTATTGAAACCTTTATATTATAAAGTGACAAATCACAAAAATGATTGTAGGAACAATCAATCACAAGAATTCACATACGAAGACGTGAATAGAATCCAAAGAAATCGATACCGAATTCATCGAAGGGTATGTTCACAAAAATCCCGAAGAAATGGTCACCAAAGTTGCTAATAAATGATAGCAACAAATCGGGAAATAATCAAAAATCGATTAAATTTGGAAACCAAATCAATTCACTAAAATTCACATTCGAAGATGTGAATAAAATCCAAAGAATTCGATTCTAAATCCATCAAAGTAGGAATATCCAAAAATTCCAGAAATAGAAGTTTTCAAAGTCGACAAAGATGACAACAACTAATCGGAAAAGAAGAATCGATTAACGATTGGAAAAACAAAGCAGAACGAGCATAAATGCATAAATGACTTCAACAAAAATAAAAATCAAGTCAATGTCGAAGTCAACAATTAATGGCCATAATCGAGTACAAAACGATTCAACATCATCATCAAAGAATTCAACGACAAACCAAGTCAAAGTCTTGGAAATCAAGAATTTAGAAATTTCTCAAAAACAAAGTGACCGAAGTCGAATGGAAATCAAGCCGAGGAAAACATAAAATATCAAGTTCGGAATCGCTGAGATTCGAACAAAAATCAATCATCGGCTAAATCAAATCAAAGCCGAAAACACAAGAATCAAAATCAAATGCATATGAATAAGCGTTAGGAATTCATACCTAACAATCAAAGACAATCATATGCAAATATGAGAGATAAAACGTCAATAAATAGTTGTAACATATGTTCCATCCAAGTTATGTTTTATATTTGTTCTAAACCCCACGCTTTGATACCAAGCTGTGACGCCCCACCTCTATACCTACGTTAGCCAAGAACACTACGGTGTAGTGCTGTCAACTAGCACGGAGAATAAGGCTGTTGAGGAGCGGCCATCAATAGTTGGCCTTACACTAGTATTGGTTATCTCGATAGGAGTGATATATATATATATATATATATATATTCTTTCATTTTTCATCTCTGATTTATTTTCTCCCATCGAAATACCCCAATTCCAGTATAAAACGAACTACGATGGTTCATAATAGTTTAGAACAGTAAATATAAAATAATAACACAGATAAATATAAATGCGGAACACAGATAAAACAGAAATTCTCATATATACAATAACTGATGTCAGTTACAATACATTTGACACGGTACATATGATACAACTACAACAGTCGACTCAGGAAGTTACATATACAAGTACATTAACGTATATAATATACATGAATACATATCTTCCTATACAATTATATAGACTACTACAAATGACGACGACTACTCCAAAAGATATGAAAGAAATTCATAGCTCTAGCAGCAACCCAAAGCAGAATATCTACAACCTGAAATACTCGGTCTGACCCGAGTATTAGATTCAAAAGAAAATAATACTCGGGTCAGTCTAATTCAAACTCAGTTATTAGAGCACAGAAGCAATAATAATCAAATAATGAATAGACGACAGTAATTAAACCAAGTCAGAATGCAATTCAGAAATATTGAATTGAAATAAACAGAACAGTTCAAAACATTTAAATATCAATTAAAATATTAAGTCTAGTAGGGCTGCAGTACACGCACGCGTGCACTGCCCCGCCACTACGGAATATGGAATACGCAAAAGATTAATAAATCACAAAAAAAATAGAATATCACAAAACCAAACCGTGTGGCTGCAGTTCACGCTTGCGTGCACTGCCTTGCCACTATAGTGACGATGTACCCAAGGAATACCGTGTGGCTGCAGTTTACGCTTGCGTGCACTGCCGTGCCAGTACAGTGATGATGTACCCATTGAATACCGACAGCAATCAAAAACTACAGAGGTCAAGTTTGGACTCAACACAACTGCAAATCAACATCACTCAAATGACCAAGTGCACAAAGTCAGTGGTACAAATACATGAAAACAGCAGAATGATGTATATGAAAATGAAGCAGTTCAATATCACCACTCATAATAGGTATAGCATGCAGTGATATTCAAGCTATAGGTTAAAGACATAGGGGCCGATGGGAATACAGAAAGATAATGCAAAGTCACTCAAAGACAATTGCAATAACCAGCGGCAATTCAAATAAATGCCAAAGTCAATGAATCAACAATGGGGCATATATATGCAGGCATGTAAATGATGCACGACAAACTACGAACTGTTATTAAAACAGCAGATCACATGAACAAAATAGGTCGATCGACAATCAATGTCACGACATGAACCAACAGAGAATTCAAGTGAAAACAGAATGGTGCAAGTGCAAGCTCGAACAAGACTCGAGTGCTATCAGACTTCAAGTCAGTGAACACATTAGATATGCAGACCAAAGAGCAGAAGTAATATGAGTCGATTGCCATCAGCTCAGAGACCCAGTACACACTCGAAAACAAAACATATAGACATTAAGCTACGAAGCTCAAGCTATAGCACAGTACTACAGATCACGCAACAACCAGAACACATGAATTCACATGAGGACCAGACTACACAATGAATACAATGCAACAAATGAATGCATCAGTCTTGAACAAGACAGTCAAACCAGAGGCTCGAACTCAAGTCAGCGACAACAGAAGCATAGGCAAATGAAGACTGCATGATGATATTCAACATGCTATGCAACCTGAACCATGTACTATAAGTACAAAGACAAAGAAATACAAGCAATAGCTCATGCTACAGATCAGGTCAAAGTGAACCAATACCAAACAAGAGGGTATACACATGTACAAATGAAGGATGTTCAAACACACAACCAACTAGCAAGAGGGTATGTGTATATTAGTACACCAGCACAAAATGAAGTCGGCAAGGACAGGCCTGAGGTTCACACGTACCATTTAGGCAGAACAACAAGATATGATAAAAATGTAAATGCTCCAAGGGAATCATCAGGGAACACCCACACAAGAACAAGGATCAATAGCAATGAAAGCACAGTTTAAGTTTAGAAATCAATGGTTTAAAAAAGTCATATTTTAACAAGTCAAAGCCATATCACCTGAAAACTGAATAAATCAAACAATGAAAAATTTGAACAAGTCATATGAACAAACTCAAATCACTGGCCAAGTAAATCAACATCATCACAGAAAAGTCGAAGCCGTGGCAACGAAAACACAACAAGCCCGAAATTAATACTAACTGAATCAAAGCCATGGCGTCAGAGGATTAAAAGTAATAGCGGTACCAAACATTTACATAAATCAACATACTCAATTCGAGTGACCAAATTCAACAGGAACCGAAAGCGTACAGCGAGCAAAATGAATCGACCAACTCAAACAATGATTCAAACTCTAAACTGAAGCTTTGAATTAGATGTGAGTTACTCACCGAGGTCACGAAAGAAGCAGACGAAGTTCTCCTTGAGCATGAGCACATCGAAGCTGCCACGAGCAAGCTGAAGGGGCCGCTGTTGTTGACGCTTCGAGTTCCAGAAGTGATCGATCGAAGAAGCCCCTAGTTGTTGAAGAAGAACGAACGAAAGTGGCCGCCATTTTTATTTCTTCTTCGTTCGCGTTTATTTTAGGGCTAGTGAATGGGGAAAAATAAAAATGAAAAAAAAAGGAACGGGTTCAAGAACGAAGAGAGGGGAACGGGTTTGTTTAATTGTCGCGACCCAAAAAGGAACGGGCCAAAACAAATTTTTAAAGCCCGTTAAAAATTCTTAAACAAATTATAAAAGAATTTTAATTCAAATTTAAAAACTTCAAATAGAAATTTGCAGCAATATTAATCGATGCAAATACCGGGTTGTTACAGGTTCAGTCGACTGGTCATCCTTGTTCAGTCGACTGAACTATTAAGCTGTGCACAGTGAATGTGTATTAAGAAATGAAATTTATAACATGTGTTCTAGTGTGTGTGAAAGCCTTTTGAGGATAGATTTTAACAATAAATCTAAACTAAGACATATATAAAAATCATACTTATGTTTATCCTTGGTCTTCATCATTCTTTCTTTAGCTTTGCACATATCTCTTCCTTTTTGTTGAAGCACATTGTCATTGATCAAAATCTTAGCGTATCAAAAGATTTTTCACTCGATTTTCGATGGCGAACCTAGATATGGATTGTTGATTGGTTTTGGATATTCTCTATCATAGTTATGGCTATGCAAGGAGAATGACGATTTCTGATCAAGAAACCAAATCTAAGTCCGCACTAGGAAGTCAGGTGGACGATATTAGTTCGAAAGTGAAATTGTGTGATCGAGTGGGGGATTAGATTGATATATTCATACGAATGATATGTGT
Source organism: Allium cepa (assembly GCA_030765085.1). Lineage (NCBI taxonomy): Eukaryota > Viridiplantae > Streptophyta > Magnoliopsida > Asparagales > Amaryllidaceae > Allium > Allium cepa. Next base: position 979,207,393 of record CM060931.1, read on the forward strand.
ACATCATTCAGAATTGTAATGAAAATTGATACTGGGAATTTGTGGATAAGAAATGTGAAATGGTTTTTGCAATGAAAGGTATATTTTGTGAAATATATGATGAAGTAAAGTGAAAATTGGATATTTCTATGGTAAAAATTTACTTTGTGGAAGTAAGTAAACTGGTAAGTGACTTTATAGAGTAATCAAATTTGAATATTTGATTTGGAATAAACAAAATTATATATCTTTGTTATATAAAATAAATCTCCCTTTGTTGAATCTATTGCCGGAAGGAAAGGATTTTTGAAAGTTTTTGAAGTTTGAAAAGGGAATTTATACAAGTTTGAAGTGATCTAAAGATTTTTAAAGATATATATATATATATATATATATATATATATATAAAGGATCTTATGAGAATGATTTTTAGAAAGGTCTTTGGAACCTTTGGATTTGGAAAGGCTTTTTGATTTTTGGGTAAAATCAATATTGGAATTTGGAAAGCCTAGTTTGAGAATTATCGATTTTGGGAATCGATTTTGTGTAAAGGATATTTGGATGAAAATCATAAAGGGTATGATTTGGAAGATACTATAAGAGTATAGTATAAAGTGTTTTGAGATTGGCTCTGGGGAAAAGGGCGCTCCCTTGAAATGAATTTCTCAGGAATGCCACAGGGTGGTACTACTGTGAACCCTAAGGGGGGTTTCTAAATTTGATCATGTGAGGAGTCTAGACAAAACTAGTTCCTGAGGATAATGTGTAGTGTGTAGCGAAAGTCGAGGGCGTTGATGCCTACAGAGGCATTTGAGTTATGCTTTGACGACAGTTTAACTCTATGTCACTGCGATCTACTGCAGACCATAACGAAAGTCGTGTGTGCCGTTGAGAGCCAACAGTCTACGTTTGATTTTATATCGGTAGACTGTGACCAATGGTGACATAGCGAAAGTCGTGTGTGCCGCTAGGAGCCAACAATCTACGTTTGATTTTATATCGGTAGACTGCGACCTATGTGGGAGTGGAGAAGTTTCATTTTTGGCAGCGAAAATCGAGGGCGCTGATGCCTACAGTTAGTTGGACTTTTGCTGTGATGGCAACGTAACCTTGGAATGTAACTACGATCTGTCGTGGGTTCCAAGGCATAATCGAGGGCGCGGAGTGCCTACAGTTACATGGACTTTTTCTATGATGGCAACGTAACCCAGGATGTAACTGCGACCATGGATGGAGGTGATGATTTCCAGAGCATTCTCACCAAAGATATTTCCTCAATTTTCAAAACTATTTTCTATATTTTCAATAAAATTATTTTCCAAGTATTTCACTGGGTGTTGAAAATGGGTCTGCTAAGTACTTATAGATTTTCAGTCGTATGCCTGATCAACGTATGACCGAATTTCTGTGAGAACAGGTATAGACATGTTGAGACATCGAGTTAAAAAAAGTATTTTTATAAAAAGTGTTTTACAAAATTATGTTAGATTTTAAAAAAAAGTGTTTTAAAAAGTGATCAAAGATTAATTTTTCTGATAATAAACATTTAACAATTCTGGCTTCGTTCATTTTCGAGGACGACAAGATTCAAAGGGGGGAGGAATATAATAACCCGAATTTTCAGGGATCAGATAATTGGATAGTTATCTGATTTAGCTTCTGAAAATATTGATTTATAAGTTGAACAAATAAATGTGATAATCTCCTTTATAATTATTTAAGATTGATAAAATTAATCGTTTTCAAAACAATAATAATAATGTGTTATTTATATATATATAAATAGATTTTAAGTAAAATTATTATTTACAAATTGAATTTGTGTTTGTTTAAATGTATATATTTGAGTTGAATTTAAACTGAATTTTAATTTGAATTTGAATCTGGATTAGAATATTGAAATTCAAAAGACAGATATATATTTGTGAGTGGATTTTGAATGGAATTTGAATTTAAATTTGAAATTCAAAAGATAAATATCTTGAAACGAAATTGGATTTAAATATATAGATGAGAATGTGATTATTTATTTATATATAAATTAGTTTCAAATTTCATTTTCTCAAAGGATATATAAATGCAAATAGAAGAGAAGTATAAATATAAATTTATACATACACACACACACATATATATACACATATTTAAAATATAAATAAATAAATATAATATAAGTAATATAAAGGGTATATACATTATAATAAAAATTCTCATGCTAAAAACAAATGTTAAGATTTAACACACAAAAGTAAAAATGTAAATCATTTAACTTAAAGAGTAAACAAGTGTTAACCATATAGATAAGTGACATTATTTCTTTTAATTTGAATAAATAGATAAGAAAAAAAAGAAATTTTCTCGGTTTTAGACATTCAAGCCTGAAAATACAAACCAGTAAAAAAACAAACCTGTAAAACTTTACAAACAAAAAATTAAAGCCTGTAAATATTTATCTTCAAACATTCTCAAGCAAATCAACAAAGAAAGAAAAGCCTGAAGCAAATCGAAGATACAAACAAGTTAATCAAGCAACAACCAAGCTTCAGATCATCAGTTTAAAATCAATCAAAGCCGGATCATCTAGCAAAAAATTCAGTTCAAAGCAGATTAAGTTCAAAAGCTCTGTCCATCTTTTCAAAACTGGTGAGTAAATAGTCTGACTCTTGTTCTAAAATATTGTTTGAAGATGGATATATTTAATAGGTGCTGTGGCAATTGTTTGCATGAATGGAATTTTGGTTTGCACGTTTTAAATATGCAAATATAAATGGTGCATATCTGGATATGTTTGATTCTTTCTGTCCTAGGTTACATGAATTTAAATAAATTTAAATTATTTTCAACAGATCTCTGATAACATTTGGGTCTCAAACAAAATATGTTTGATTGAACATTAATTAAGATCTAAAATAGTATTTAAGTAAAACAAGATTGTATATCACTGTAAATCAAGAGATTACAGTAGAAAATTTAAAACCTATAAAAATCAAGTGACATAATTCCATGTTTCATTGGTATAATCTTGCTCGTCATCGAGATTCATGAATTGTAAGAGTTGTATCATAATTTTTAGATTTGAATTGGGTTAGTAATTTGGGTTTGACCAGAGAAGTGAGTTTGAGCTATTTCCGGTGATTACAGTGCACGGGGCAGTCGAGGACTTCATAGGAGGTAGGATAGAGTACGACGGGTTCGGCAAAAATGTCAGATGTGAGGATGAGTCGCCGTGGCAACAGCGGTGGATCGGAATGGGTCTTAAACCCTATTTTGGGTTGAGGTCGGAAATGAGATGACTGTGTCATCACAGGCGCATTGAGTGGCTTCGGACCAAGAGTGTTGGGGGCGTGGAGATCTGGCCAGGCTGGGGTCAGACTTCTACTACCTCTGGTGGTCGGCGATAGGAGTTCGAGGCGAATTCAGGCGAGGTAGAGGTTCTTGGAAGTGTTTGGTTTGCCTCGATTTCGATATTGAGCGTGTAGGGATGTTTGGGTGATCGGAATTCGTTGTTGAGGCGACCGTCGATATGTGGGTGGTGTCGGCAATGAGTGACGTCGTCGCGACCATTTGTGTAGGTGCATTAGTGATCAAGTGTCAGGGTGATTGGGATGAGATGTGGTCTCGAAGATATACTCGAGTATTTGGGAAGAAGTCTCGAGTTAGAACCCGGGACGCGTTCATGATGTTTAGTTGTTTTCAGTTTTAATTTTTAAACTAAGTTTTTTTTTAAAATAATGGAAAAAGAAGAAGGGACCGAGTTGGCACTCGGGTCAGGAACGGGTTAAACCCGAAACTAATATGAAATGTTTAAAAAGCTTTTGAAAGATAGTTTTAAATTTAAACTAAAAATTGGTTTAAACTATTTGAAGATAAATGTTAATTTTAAAAACTATTTTGGTTTAAAAGTTTTATGCTTAAATTTGAGAAAGGTTATTAATTAATGATTAAAAATTAATTAATCAAGTGATTAAAGATTAATTAAATTACAATTAAGTATTTATTAATTAAGTAATTAGAGATAGATTAATTGGTTATTAAAAACTAATTAATTTGTGATCAAACGATGATTAATTTAAGTTTAATTACTTGGAGAGGTAATTAAAGTATTGTTAATAGTTAATGAAGATCATTAACTAGGGATTATTAAATATTTAATTAATGTGATTAATTTTAATAATTAATTAATGTGATTAATTTTAATAATTAATTATATTAATTAATTAAAAATAATCATTTGTGAAATTGTTTAAGTATAATTACTTAATGAAGTAATTAAAAGGAATTAATTACTTAGCGTAATTAATTAAGTTAATGTGGTTCATTTTAGTTAATTAATTAAGTTTAATTAATTAAAGAAAATTACTTGATGATGGGATAAGTATAATTACTTAATGTAATTAATGAAGTGCAATTACTTAGTGAAATAATTAATGGATAATTACTGGGTGTAATTAAAAGGAAATTACTTGATGCAAGTAATTAAAGAATAATTACTTAGTGAAAGTAGTTAAGGATTAATTACCCAGTGTAATTAATTAAAGGGTTGATTAATTAAAAGAAATTAATTAAAGGTTAGTTAATTAGTGAGTGTGATTAATTAAGGGTTAATTAATCAATGTAAGTGATTATAAGATGATTAATTTGAGTAATTAATTAAGGATCAATGTAATTAATATGGATGGGTGAAGGTTGATTAATTTGTGTAATTAGTTGAGAGTTAATTACTTATTAAAGGATAATTAGTCAAAGGTGATTAATTAAGATAGATAATTAATTTTGAAAGTGATCAATCTTGCTTATGGATAATTGAATTATATTGAATGTCTTGGATAATTGAATAATATTAAATGTCTTGGATTATTTGTATCTCAAGAATGTATTTGTGATGTTATGTGATATGAAGTGTTTTGTAATATGATATGTTGGTTTGAACAGTAATAATGGGATTATCTATGATGAATTGCTGTGTGAAAGTGACATCATATGATTAATATTGAATTGTATCCCTTGGAATAAAGTAGTTAAGATGGTATGGAATTCGAAGAGACCGGAGTCGGGTATTAGTAAATACCCGCAACCACTTCGATTCTTTATAAATTTGATATATGAAATCATTAGGCGGAGATAGTATAAAATGGACCTTTGAAACTAAGTAAGAATGTTTAGAGATTGATTTGTGAAAATGAGTGTTGATTATTACAAGTTATGAACTCGTGGTAAGGAACGAGTTACCCCAGGTTTTAAATGAGTCATATGCATTAGTATTCCTTATTAGATGGATTAACTCACGCTGGTTTCCAGCCTGAACCGGGTGTTACTTTGATGTAATGCTCGGGTCAGACCGAGTATTACAGATTTTCAGGTAAGGTCATTATGGAGCTCAGGAGGCGAGCTGGATGGCAGAAACGTAGGGAGAGTATTTCGCTGTGTATATATGGTAGATTGTTTGGGACTCGTGATATTAATTGTCTAGTGTTTGTGTAAATATTGAAAACTCTGATGTATTAAAATGTAAATTTACTGATACAGCTTTCTTTATATAAATGATATTAATTGGTATTATATTTTGATCCGCTGCGAATGTGAGAATTTGTGTTTTGTTTCTGTCTCTTCCTCTATCTCTTTTCTTCTTTTCTTAACTATCTGGAATTTTCGAGATCGAAATTTCCGGGTCGTTACAGCTCATCTATAAAGTCTTGAGATTCTAAGAGAAGGTCTTTATTCGTTCTGGGATTATAGTAGGTCACTCGATGAGAAGGAACTTCAAGACCAACAGGAATAACGACTTCATAACCATAAGCAACGGCGAAGGAGTATGGCCAGTCATAGACTTGTGGGTGGTCCTATATGAGTGCTGTCGAGAGTTCAATCTACCCACTTTCCTCTATCCTTTTCCAAATTCTTTTCCAGAATGGACTTTATGATTTTTGTTCATAGCTTCAACTTACCCATTCGCTTGAGGGTGAATGACCGCTGCAAATCTCTTTTCAATATGATACCTCCGGTAGAAGTCTTTGAATTCAACACTGTCGAATTGAGTCTCAATATCTGTTACAATATTTCTGGAAGACAAAAACGACAGATGATATTCTAGACCGTGAAGTTGATTACTTTCTTGATTATGATCGTGGCTAAAGGTTTTGCTTCGGCCCATTTGGTGAAGTAATCAACTGCGATGATAACATAGTTTGCACCACCTTTAGAAATCGGTGAGGAACCGATAATATTTGTACCCCACATGGAAAACGACCATGGACTGACCATTTGTGTGATTTCCGTCGGTGGAGTTCTTAAAACTTTTGCAAATTTCTAGCACTTATCGCATCGTCTTACATAGTCAGCGGCGTCTCGATTGACAGTTGGCTAATAATACATATAACATAGTATTTTCTTTCTAGAGTTTGCTCCCCAATATGATCCCCACACCCCCCCTTCATGAACGTCTTTTAGGTCACGTTTATCTCTTCATGAGCGATACACTGGAGTAGGGGAACGGAGAAATCTTTTATGTACATAATTCCTCCTTGCATGACATATCACAAAGCTTTACGAAGGACTTGTCTCTTTTTATTCCTTTGACTTGGCAGAACTCCATGTAGTAAACAGTATTTGATCGGAGTCATCCACGATTCCCTCTAACGCTCCGCCTTTAATATCCGAGCGATTTCTATTAGGTATATACTAGGGGCATTTAATATATCTACCGAACCCTAGCTCATCTGTTGTGCATCGTCGGTGCTAGCAAATTTTGCCAATGAATTAGCTCTCTGTTTTGATCCCGTAGAATATGCATGATGTGATAGTATTCAAATTCAGTCAAAAACTCTAGGACTTGGGTAAGGTATGGGGCAAGTCATTGCCCTTTAGCTTGATAATCTCTCATGACTTGGTACACTACCAATTATGATTCGCAAAAGATTTCAAGAGACTTTATTCCCAGCTCTCAAGCGAGTCTAAGTCCAGCAATCAGAGCTTCGTACTCAGATTCGTTGTTTGTCATTGAGAAATCAAGCTTTAAAGTATAACTAATCAACCGATCTTCGGGAATTATAAGCACAATTCCAGCTCCAGAGCAATGATCATAGGATGCTCTATTAGCATACATTTTCCACCGTATGGTAGGGATTTCACTACTCTCCGAAAAATTATCCCGCGTAGTGAATTCTGCTATAAAATATGCCAGTGCCTGACCTCAGATAGCCCTCTGAGGCAGGTAAGTGATATTGAATTGACTAAGCTCAATATTATACTTAAGTAATCTTCCAAACGTCTCAAGTCGCTATAGGACTTGTTGTAACAGCCGCTCGGTGTAAACATTGATCGAGTGAGCCTGGAAGTACAAGCGGAGCTTTCGTGATGCAATCAGCAAGCAGTATGCCATTTTCTCTATTTTTGGATAGTTTCTTTCAGCTCTGTCGATTGCTTGCTGACGTAGTGAACCAGTTTTTGAGTTCGATTCTCCTTACAAAGCAATGCGATACTTATAGCATGTATCGACACGGCCAAATAGATGTATCAATCTTCATGATCCACCGGCTTTGACAGGGTGGGGGGTCTCTCCAAATGATTCACTAAAGCTTGAAATGCATCTTAACAATCCTATTCCCATTCGAAGTTTCTTTTCCCATTCCTAGTCAAGCCAAAGAAAGGAATGCATTTGTTGGTAGCTCTAGAAATAAATCGGCTTAAGGCAGCAACTTTCTTATTCAGACTCTACACTTGTTTAATAGTCTTTGGCATGGATATCGCCGATAGCCTGAATCTTCTTGGGATTAGCTTTGATTCCACAGGCATTAACAATAAAGCTTAAGAATTTCCCTAATGCTACACTAAAAGAACACTTTAAAGGATTAATTTTCATCTTGTAATGTCGGAGGACGTCGAATATTTCTGCCACGTCTTTAATGTAGTCGTTTGATCGTCGTGACTTCACGAGCATATCATCCACATATACTTCCATTGTCTTTCCAATATGATCTTTAAACATCCTATTGACTAGGCGCTAGTAAGTAACACCTGCATTCTTTAGTCCAAACGGCATCACTGCATAGCAATATATACCAACATCCATAATGAAACCAGTGTGCTCTTGATCAAGAATATGCATCGGGATTTGGTTATATCTTGAGTATGCATCCATGAAAGATAGCAATTTGTGTCCCGTGGTTGAATCGACCAGTCGGTCGATCCTTGGAAGGGGAAAACTATCTTTTGGACATGCCTTGTTCAAATTTAAATAATCAATGCATGTTCTCCATTTTTCATTCGTCTTTTTACAAGTACAGGGTTAGACACCTACTTATAGTAGAGGGTGTCGCGGATAAACCCATTGTCTTTGAGTCTATCAACCTCCTCTTTGAGAGTGGCAAATCTCTCGAATCCATGCCACGTCTTTTTTGCTTCACCGAGACATGCCTCGGTTCGATATTCAATGCATGGCTCGCAATGGCGGGGGAGATTCCGCACATGTCAGAATGAGTCTAAGAGAACACGTCCAGATTCGCTCGGAGAAATCTAGCAAGTTCTTTCATCATCAGAGGTTGAGCTATGATCCAATCTTTAGGACCCATGATGGGTCGTCGTGGCTTACTGTGATAGTAATCATCGGCTCAGCCGGTGCAACCTTGGTCTCTTTGGGCTCCTCCTCGTCATCTCTCGAATCTATGTCTCTATTGAATCGAATATGGCGCCTGAGCCAAGGCTCAAGCGCTAGTTGTCAATCTTCGGCAGCTTGGCTGCAAACAGTCTTGTCTACACCCTTGCCTTTCTCTTTACATCGAGAATCCCTCAATTCGTCTAGATAATAGGCACATCCAGTCGCCTGATCACCATGAACAACTCCAACACCATTATCTGTTAGAAACTTCAAAGTCAAACACCATGGGGCAAGGGTTACCCAGAATTCGGCTAGGGTAGGTTTGCCCAGAAAAACACTGTAAGGAGAGTCAACATGCAAAACAAAAGAAGATCGGATTCGCACTCTTCTACGGTCACCTTCTCTTAGCTCTATGGTAATTCAACATAACTAATGGCTTCAGTTGCAGCACCGTTAAAATAGTGTATGCAGGCTTTAGACTGCTTTGTCCTTAGCTTCTTTTTTTATCTGATCATAAGCATTTTTTAAAATTATATTTACTGAACTTTCACAATCAATCAATATCCTTCTCACAAAGGCAGGATCGATCATGGCCGAAATGACCATTGGGTCAATCGTCGGAGCTTCCACCTTATCAGCATTGCTGTTTCTAAACACGATATCATCTGTCATTGTACGTTGCTATTTTGTCGAAGCCCCAACTTCTATATTCGAAAAATAATTAAAATCTCAATATTCAAAATCTCAATATTCAAAATCCACATGCCTAATCGTGCTAGCATAATGCTTCATCTATTGCTAACTCTTATCTGTTGGGTGCGGTCCTTCGACTATCATATTTATCACTAATCTTCCACCAGCTCGTTCAAGCTCCTCCGCCCTGTGTGGTACTTGTCCTTGGTGGGGTCGGATGCCCCATGCCCGCCATCATGCATGGTTTTTACGAATTGCCGCAACTTTCTTTCTCAAATCAGCTTTTCGATAATGTCCCGGAGATGCCTGCATTCATTCGTGCCATGTCCATAGCATTCATGGAACCGACCATATTTTTCGGTCTGTTTCTGGTTCTCAATTGATTCTCTTGGAGGTGGCTTCCTGTGTTGCATGGTATTGCAAGTAGACAAATAGATATTCTCCAAGGTCGTATTCAATGGTGTGTAAGTATCGAATACCAAAATCCTAGGCTTTCTTCTTCCAGAATCCCTCTTTCATTCTCGACCCCTATCTCTGCCTTTCTTTTGCCGCTTTGGCTTGTTTTGGATATTCACTTGAAATTTTTCTGAGCTATCATTAGACTGCTTTACTGCGATGTTACTTTGCACTCCCTCTTCACTCGGTCCTGCAACATTCTTTTTCCTGGAGGACTCGGCTTCCTCCTTTCTCAAATACCGAGTCGCTATTGCGTAAAAGTGCTCCAACATTGCGGGCGGCTTGCCAACTATCCAATCGCCGAAATCAGATTCTAGACCTATCCCTCTCGTCACAGTCATCAATATTGCATAGTCATTCGGATTACTGATTTCCATAGTAGTTATATGAAATCTCTCTAAATAACCCTTCAATGATTTTCATGGAGCTTGAATCATGCTAGACGGGGACATCACATCCTTGGGATAAGTTTCGTGCATCTGGAACTGCTCCACAAACTTTATTGCCAAATCATTAAATCTAAAAATTAATCATGGGGGTAATCTTGTGAACCACACCATTGTTGTTCTAGAGAGAGTTATGGGAAAGCATCTACACTTAGTTATATCATCCGCTCACGCAGAATCCATCAACAATTCATATCTTATGATATGTTGCCTGGGGTCGGTTTTTTCCTCATGGGCAGGCATTGATGGCATGTTGAATCTCCTTGGATACTCCACATGTTGAACATTATCAGTAAATGGGGTATGGCTTCTCGAGATTCCCCAGTCGTTATTAGTCAAGCCCTGGCTCTCTCTCATTAACTGTCCGACCACTGCCGATAAGTCCGGTATTTGGATGGTTGGTGCAATGCGGTGGTCGCTTCCACCTCTCGTGAATGGTCCGGTCGATGTCTATAGGCCGTTTCATGCCTTCTTGGTTTACCTTCTTCCCAAAGTAGACCTTGTAAATTCACTTCATCATCATTCCGGGGAAGGGCTTGGTCAATATTTAATTAAACTCTAGCACCCAAACCAATTGAAGCTGCTCCAACTTGATTGCCATGAGGCATGGGTGGATTCCCCTTTCTGGTGGAGGGATCGACACCGATTGATCATGGCCGACCACGATGGTTTGTCAGTTGATGTTCCAAAGTTTCTGCATGATATTTGTCTATTCTACGATGTCTATACCTGTGATACTCGTTTGATAAGCTAGAACTCTTCGATGTCGAGTAAGGAGTGGGGTCTCTCCTAGCTTTCCCCCACTGCCACTGATCGAGTTGATTCATCAAGTTGATATTGGTCTGAATTTGTTGGTTTAATTGTGACGGCTCTCCATCAACTATCTCATTAAATTATGAAATTCATCTCTATTAACAATCGGTGGGATTCTGAACTTCAACCGGTTCAGCATTCACATCTATTGGTTGAGCGCTTAGGTCTCCTTGCTGGATGCTAGTATTCTCATTCCTTCCACGTTCTGAGAAGTGAATCTAGTATTTCACACCATTATTGGTAGTTTTGCTTAAATTTCTACAAATCTGGGTAGTATGAGCAACTTCTTGAAGATAAATGCAGATCTCTTTTGGAGGATTTATCCAATCCAATAGCAACGAAGGGATCCTAATAAACCGAGAACCAAGGCTCTTAATGAAAGTGCCAGAATGTTTGCAACTAAATTGGTCACAAACACCTAAAAGTAGTTTTTGTAGAGAAATAGGTGAAGAAAAACAAAATTAAACTGTGTAAATGAATTAGTAAGCATCAAAGAATAAGCTATAATCAGAGACACAGAAATTTATAGTGGTTCAGCGTTTTATGCCTACATTCACTTTGAAGAGTATCCTTTATTAATCACTAATAAATTTGATTGCAACAGTTGAAAATAGCAAATACTTGATTACAATGGAGAGTAAGAAGTAGAATAAAGATCCCCAATATGACCCATCAGATCAGTATTTATAGATGAGGACAACCAAGTATCTCTCTAAAATCTGGGCTGAAGAACCTTCTAGACCAAATGGGCCCACTAGAGTGACACTGAGCCCAATTCCCAAAGAGAGGGGATTGGTACCGATCCTTTCTTTGGTCGAATTTTAGGGAGCAATCCCTATGGTGGCTTCTTAGCCTCTAATTTTCACGTCATTTTGATCATTGGAACTCAAGTTATTGCTTGATCTTTGATTCAAGATGACTTGGATGTTGTCTTCTGTCGATCCCTCTTAAGGGATGTATACCAATCCCTCTAATTTCGTCCTTTTGATATGCGATCCTTAGGGTAAGTTCCCTCGAGTCCTTGTACCTCACTCCTCAATTTTCATATGCTTTGGAATTGTAAACCACGAAATATTGATTGTTTTATGAAAGAATGCTCTTGTACATGCCAACCCCTCTTGTTAAAGCCAAACTATGCCAATCCCTCATATGCATTGAATATTCCATACTTTGAATACTCTATGTAGCACAATCCTGACTTTATATTACCATCTGTACCTGACTTTTGGGCCCCACAATCATCACTTTGAAATCATAGGCCTTAACAGCCGTCAAATCTGACTCGTGCAATCAATTCAATATAGCCGGAATAGAATGTCGAATAACAATATTCTAAGAAACACATAATTATAAACCGTAGGTTGATGAATCAAATGCTAAAATCTAAAATCATCAAAAAAGGTAGAAAACAAATCTTTTGCTAAACGTATTAAGCAATTATTAAAAGTTAAATGTATGCGATGTACTATTTTCATCTTAACAATGCTCCATTAAGCAAGATGATAACATATCACATGCACTAAATTTGAATTAGATTTTAGAAATTATGCAGCAATATAATTCAATAGATTGATAACATTATGCATACAAGACAAATGCAATTGTTCAATAATATCACATGGCATAAAATAGAATCTACAAAACCATAACAAGATTTAGAGTAAACATTGTTTAATACAGCTTTGATGCAACTGTTCAGATTTATTAACTATGACTTTGGAAGATGTTGGATCAAAATAGCATATACATTAAATACATCATTTACAAAGCCAATCTAAACCAAAATTTCGGGTTGGCAGCTAACCTAGAATATTATGTAGTAATTAACCCTTGTCATGTCCACAATAATAATATCATGAGAGAAAACTATGATTTTCTATACAATTTCATTTGGATCGACTTATATAAGTTGCTTTTTAGTTTTTTGAACTCATTTTGGCTTTCAGAAACCCGAAAGACAGCTTATATAAGTCGATCCTAACGAGGTTTTGTATAGCATAAATTAGCATAATCAAGCATTACTCAATTCAATATGACACATATTTAGCTTAATTAAGAAATTTATTTTGAATTTTTACGGGAACCATAAGCTTTAATGGGATGGTTCTAGATAAGCGAAAAGGGGAAGATGGAAGGGGTACCCATTTTTGGGTATTTATTTTTTGCATTTTAATTAGAGATTTACTATAAAATTGAATAGATATAGATATATAGGCAAGTGAATGAAATTAAATCTGTCTGTATTGCTACTTCAGGAAAGTTTCAGCTCTAGCTGCTAACTAAATTCTAAAATTACATATAAAATGCTAAAGATAAACTAAATTTATTATTAAATGTAAACACACTTTAAATTTGGATAAACTGAAGATAATGCTATACTTATAGCAACGAACATACACTTGATTATGCAACTAGGTCATTGTTTTTTTGTCAGTTTTTCATGAATCCTTAAGCAATCATCATATGTTAGCCTATCCATCGTTGCTAAACCTCTGTAAATGTACCATTTTTAAGACAATAATCTATTTTTAAATAATCTATTACTTATATAGGAAAAGAGAAACCAAAGCGTTTTCGTAACGACACCTGTCCTTTTTCAAGGGTCCGCCCTTTTCTATCTAAATAAATAAAACAAAAATTAACTAATACGCGTCTCCCATGCCTAGACATTCTCTTTTCCAGCAACTGCGTCGTGACTAGACACCATTGTGACCAACCGTCTGAAAATCCCATGCTTGCCAACGTTGCTTTCCCTGCCTTATAATCCTACCACACATACGCTCGCGCTGATGGTATTCCTCTGCTGCTATAACGACGATTTTGAAAACTAGGGTTTTCCACGTAAGTAATTTTGACTTCTTTATTGAATTTTGGGTATTCACAATTCAGTTGAGATAAGCGCTGGTTCTGGGGATTTTACAGCGATCGAGTTTCCACTATGATATTTATGAATTTAGTCTTTTTAAATCCAATTCCCCTTTTGTAACTACTACTCATTTTATTTTTACGGTAGATAGGATGTGTGATTCATCACCGTCGTCAGGATCTATACTTTGTGCAGTCTGTTTGAATTGTAATTCTGTCAGTTTTTGATGTTTCTACAATTTTGAATACTTTAGGTAAAGTTTTAATTTTGTCCGTATTATGCATTTTTCTTCAATCTACATAAGTAATTTACAGTAAATGCAACATCATACCGACTTTCATGTGATGACTTCATGAATACATAAAAGTCTGTTTCTGTCATAACTAATGACAGACTAAAACATTTCTCTTTGTTTCCTAAATTTTATTTTATTTCATTACATGTTTTGGATTCAAATATTGTATTTGTGTATGCTTTTGTTTTATCTCATTATTGTTATGGTTTAATATGTATGAGATCTTATGTTTGAGGAAGGAGAAGATTTGAAGCAAAATAAAAAGGCTGGATTATTATATAATATTTGAATTATTCTTATATAATATTTAAATTATCCTTTTAGTTTTCTGATAATCGCTAATATGTTTGTTATTTGTAAGACATTATCCTTTAAGTTTATACATTTAGCATATTCTGAATACACAATAATGCTTTATGGTTACTTAAACTCTTATATGGTAGAAAATATTATGAACAAAAAGGTTTACCATAAAATTTTCTGTATCTAAATTAAGGGTAATGCGTTTTAAACTCTAAAAGCGAAAGCCTAGACACCATGGATTTGACAAAGCCACAATGATAAAGTCCATTATTTCACCATAAAAACAGAAGTTCATATATGACGGGATAATTGAAAACAATATTCAATGACAAATAGGACTTCACATGATTATTTGAAATGCTAATATATTTTGTAAGATATGTCAATAGAGGTTTGATATTTATTGCAGTATGTAATATTGTGTTATGGAATATTGATATTTGGAGGATATTAGGTTGACTAAATGTATACCTATGAACTGTATTGATTATGTTTGTTAATGTGGTAGGTGCTTTGTGATAATACGATGGACATGCAAAGGTTTGATGAAGGATATTTACATCATGAGTTGCTTAAGGCAGCAACAGGTGTAAAGAAATGGGATAACCCGGGATGACCATGGATCTATAAAGACAAGGGGAACCATATAAGGTATGACTAACCAAGTACTTCAAAAAAAAACTTCAGTGAATAAATTTACCTCAATCATGATAATTTTACAAGTTACGTGTATTTCTACAGCTCTCCGCTACAAAAGAACATCATAGTTTATGACAATTATATATTTAACTGCCAGTTGTAGTAAGATGGTCATCGTTTTCTTATTCCGGCTTACAAAACACTTTTAAGAGTTGTACTATATTACCTTTGCAAGACTGCTACTTTGAGTAAAATATAACAAAATTTTTCATTATACCACATTTTTAGCTGTGAAAAATATGTATATTATGATTGTAAGAAGATTTTATGAAATAAATTATTAAGATGTGTGCAAGTAATTACAGTGCAAAAGAATGATTAATTACGCCTTTATCTGGAACTTATCCTTGAACTTATCTTTAAGTACAATCTACGAGTTGTGTTTTATCATAAATCAATGATATGATTTTATGAGGCTAAAAAGTGAATAAGTTAATCTTTCACTTGCTGCAAACATGAAACCATTTACATTTGTGGTTGTTTGTGTCTGGTCATGCATGTAGTTCGGTGTTTGCATTCCTTATTTATGCCCAATTGTTCAATAGAGAGATTGCAAGTTTTATTTGTGTTACGGAATGTTAATCAACTGGTTGTAGATTATATTGTCATAAATCTATGTTTCTCATCTTTATGAAGACATATACACTAACTTGGTCTAGGTCTATGTTATGTATTTGCCTCCCAGATGTAACTGTGAATTAATTGTAGTGGTTTGTTAGTAGTGCTATCACTGTTTACCATAATATTGCAAAGCAATAACGCATTTAATAGTTAATTTGATTTGCTATTTTAGTCCTCCACCAATCTTTGTTTTTGCTGATCTCCTTTATGTAAGTCTGACGAGTTGTTTTTGATCCCAACATCAATAGCATTTGAACAAAAACAACTGAACAAAAGCACAGATGTAGGTAGAGAAACCTAAACCAAACTACTCTAGATATTTGGTATTGCGTCCCTATCTGCTTCAGAAATGAAATTGGAGTGTCATCAACATGTATTTGTGGTCAAACAACTATCAGGTTTTCGTATATGGATATTTTTAACTGTTTAACTACTATAACTATGAGTATTAAGAAATATGTCTTCTCTATACATGTCTTACCGTCTTCGCATATCAGATGTGAAAGGTGCAGTGATTCCGGAGGGATAAGCAAAAACAAAGATAAGCTGGAAAGGAGAGAGGAGCCACGGGAAGACGAATGGTTCAGGTTGAAGGCGAATTTGAAGGCGAGAGTCTCAATGTTCTGGTAGTCGTAGACGATAGCGAGAGTGGAACGTAAAAAGGAGTGGAGGAATGAAAAAGGCCTTGCAATTCATGAGTAGAAAACTAACCCTGATCGACCGTCTATCAATTGTAAGTTTTGGTAACTACTGGTTTCACTTGGTTTATTAGCTTTACATTAGGTTATCAAAGTTTATTTAGTGCAGACTTTACATGTTAAAATTAACAAATGAACGAGCCATTGATATTGTATTAAATTTGATCTTGACTAATCTATTACTTAAATAGGAAAAGAGAAACCAGATCCTTTATTCGCTGACACGTGCCGTTTTTTAACTTAGGGTATTTTCGTCAGTACATGATTGTTAGTCAGCAAACGACGTGTTTTTCCTAAAACTGTTACTTCGCATTCCAAAACTGTATTCATTACTGTCCTCCCCACTTCTTCATCCACACTCTACAAACCCTACACCCCACTTTCCTTCTTTTCCTACCGACTAATCTTGCCCAAATACATTCCACACTAGAGAGAATATACAGCTGGTAAAATTGCGAAGTCAAATTGGGATTTAATTGCATTAAGTCAGTAATTTGTTGATATTTATTTCTTGAAATAGGTTTTTTTTAATATATTTGAAGACATGGTTGATAGGATTTGCAGTAAAACTTGATTCGACTATCTGTTATTCCCATTCTAACCTACATCCCTTTTATCTATTTCAAATAAAAGGCTTTTCGGTCACTAATTTGCTAATCCTTTTCAATCGAGTTGAGTATTATGCATATAATTGACCGAACAGTCGGTAGGTTGGGTCATAAAACTTGATTTGATCATAAATTGTTTTATTATGTAGTACATACACTTTTTTTTGCTACATACCCTTTTTAAATAAAATTTGATAAAAGTGGATAAATCTTACAATTTCGTACTCACTGTTTCTTTGGCCTGACATGTATTAGTACGTAATCTGGTAAATGCATGTAGTTCTTTTTCTGATGGTGGTTGTTTCTAATCTTCATCAATTTTTCGATCCTTTTCACTCGAGTTGGGTATTATGCATATAATTGTCCGTACATTTGGTAGGTTGGGTCATAAAACTTGATTTGATCATAAATTGTTCTGCTATATGGTAGATACACCTTTTTTTCTACATACCCTTTTTTAATAATATTTGATAAAGGTGGATAAATCTTACAATTTCGCAGTAGCTGTTTCTTTGGTCTGAAATGTATTTAGTACGTAAGCTGGTAAATGCATATAGTTCTTTTTCTGATAGTGGTTGTGTCAAATCTTCATTGATTTTTCTGTTACGCCTCAACTCTCAACATGTATTTGTATATGCACTCCGAAGGTTTCACTACATGAATTTATATTCTCTTTTAATTAGTCACAGTCAGAACTACACCTAATTATGTTTTTTTTTGTTACATTTCCCAAATCAATCCAACTACATTGGATTCAGACTAATTATATTACACATGTTTGGGGAATTGGTATCATGATGGCCAGGCATTATTTAATAACTCAATTTAAAAAAATTAATTCATCTCTAACTGATTACAGGTTCCCTATAAGCCATGCTTTTTTATTATGTCTGATATTGAGCATTTGAATTCTATTTATTGACATGTTTCGTTTGTGGATATCATTTGATTATCTGTTGCACATACTGTCTCCTACATGACATTCTTCCTCAATCTCACAGTTGTTAATAAATATGAAACTTTACAGGTTATAATAATTTGCGACTAGGTTGCAATTTCAGCAATAGTTAGGAAAAGGTTGGTCCACTTTTCCAAGTCTGAACAATCTAATGTCGAGGAAAGATAAGAGCAACTTTGCTTTTGTTGCGTATAGGTCATGTTCGGTGAGGAGATCAATCTGTTTGGTTTGTGATTGCCTAATCGACTACTCGATCAAAGGTGAATCAGTATGAAGCTTTGTTTTTCTCTATTACTATCCTCTTTATTATTTTTAGTCGCAAAAGAACGAATATGTTAGGAAGTGGGAATGCGATTCTATTCAAAGATATTTATATAGATATCAAAAAACATGTTGAAAGTTTCGAGAATTATTCCCGACGCGACCAATGATCTTGGATGGTATATGTGGATGGGGATTTTAAGTTTTTTTCCTGCAAAAAACTAATTTCTTTAGTTATACGAAAAATGATGTGTAAATAAAATATGTAAACGATCTTTCTGCTTTAAACTATATTGGTATAGTTAGTCCACCTAAATAACTGTGCATATAAAGTCACTAAGTAAATAGCAAACTGGGCATGTAATAGCGATGACAAAGGTAACATGAATTGGAATCGTGATATGAATTAAAATTTCACATCTTAATATGATTAAATAGTCCAGTTTCTAAACTCTAAAGATTTGATGTCTCAAATTCTTGATTGAGATAATATTGAATTATCAGTTGGTAAATTGAGTATTTTTGAAATGAAAATGGATATGCTAAAATATGATGACGTTGCTAAAGGGTTTAGGTTTCAGTAGAGGTTTTCTGCTGAAATGAACGGTAACGCAAAACATTTCATAGTTTAATAATATTTTGTTTCAATTGAGTATTAAATATGTTCAATATCCTGCATACTAAGAATTTTATATGCGGTTTCCAGATTTGATAAAGTTGGATATCTTATGTTCCTCTTTCCTATAATTTTTTGTAAGAAATATATGTTAAATTTTTATGTCTATGGACCTCAATAATAGAAAACTATATTACTTGTATGTTCATGGTTTCCACTATGATAATTCTTTTTAAAAGATTTTAAATGATTGCTAAAAACTATTTATATGTATTTTGGATAGTTGGTAGAACTCACTTCAAAGATTGAAGTTAAACTTGGTATCAATGTTTCTCAATAATGTTTCAATCAAAAGTGATAGATAGTTTATACACTCCAAATTAGAAAACCAGCTGAATACATATCATCTCTAAAGCATATCATGAAACAGACCAAGATAGATTTGTGATGTTTCATTTAGCTCTTAATTGTGCAGGTTATATATTTCAAATATTATGTAGGGGGAGGGGGAGGGGGAGGGGGAGGGGGGAATACTCCTGTTTCCCTGAAATTAGGAGGAAAGGCCTGCTGATTTAGGAGGAAAGACAAGGAAATGAGCCCCCTCTTCATGGAGGAAAAGCTCTTAGACCTTTTATGCTATTACTGATTGCATGATTAAAGATTAAGAGATTCTAAGGTAGTTTATACTTTCATTCATAACAGTTGGAAATTTATGGTTAATGCATTTGATTATTGTAACATCTTTATATTTAAAGGAAGCCAGTTAGTCCACTTGTCTGTTACATTTGAATGTATTTTCCTTGAATATTAATACAACGTGTATTTATTTGATTTTTGATTTTTGGATTTTAGATAGTTATTGGGATAGAAACAAGTTCTGTTAATTATTTTGTTTGCAGTTCAATTTTTGTACATGGCTTAAAAAATGGTGAAACGTGGGTCTTTTCTCCTACCAGTGATATAATAAAACAATATATAATGAATAAATAACGTGCGCACATGAATTCTTAGGATTTTCTAGGCTGTTATGTTTTTTATGCATCCTTAATTAACGTCACATTACTGATTGGGTATGCTGTGCATGGAAGGTGATGTAAAACATCAATGACAAATAAATCATAAAATCCTACAATAGATATTTAACTCAATTATCATCAAATTATAACCAAATTTTAGTCAAGTTAATACTGGTCAAAAATAAAAGGAGCTGAGGAATGGTACTTCAGTAATTCAATGAGTAAATTGGAGTTGACACGAGCAGTTATGATAAAAGTGAATCAAGGAAAATTGTTAAAGGCAGGAGGAATGGTAAAACTACAAAGAAGAGATTGGTGAAGACGAGCTCGAGTTCATCGGCGAGCTTAACGGCGAGCTTAGTTAGTTCATCGGTGATGGAGTGGACAAGTCCAGAGGAGAATGAGTTGAGAAATAAATGAGGTTTTTCTCCATTAATTTCAGCATGGAAACGATGAAACAACAACAACAACAGTGGATTTTTTTTCTTTTCATAAGATTTACTGTATTATGTGTGAATTTGTTAGTACAATTTTACATTGTAAAAAAACAATCTAAATTGTAGTTTTATTGCTGAATTATTTGATTGAATTTTAAAGCAACAGGCATAGGCTGTATATGCTAGAATACATTTTTCAACTATAGAACCATTTATGCTTGGAGGAGAATTTTATGTATTTCTTTGAAACTGAGCATGCTTTTATAGGTTTATGCATAGCTAGCCATGATGGAAGGCCATTAAGATGGTGACCTATTGTGTTTGATAATAAGGGATCTTGGAATCATTTTAGCATTGTTTTAAAGACCCAAAGCCCGGTAAGATCATGGAAAAAGCAGGTTATGGCTGTTCGTCATAAAATTGAACATTATATCATGGCCTAAACTGATATAGAGCTATGTTTTGAGATTGAGCATAATCAAATGACAACCAAATGTCTGGTTTATATTTCCATTCTATGGTATTCTATCTTTATTTTTTATTTTAAACAGTGGTTTTGTAGAGAGAATGAAGAGATCAACTTTTACTGACAATCTATTATATTAATAAACAAACACACATACGCATTACATTTGCGCACACTCGAAGCATAGTAAAAGCACACAATTCTCTCCTACACAAAATTCCTTTATTTTACGTATGGCATAATATTCTAAGTAACTTTTAGCATCAACTTAATAATGAACAATGCCCGTGTGCGTAGCACGGGCCACGCACTAGTTGCTTGTAAAAATTGAAAAAGATACCAAATCTCATATTTCAATAGTTCAGTGCCACAAGCATCGACTTTATCCCACTTTTCCATTGTGACATCAAACTTGTTTTCATCAACAGTACTTCCTTCACCATCCCAAGTACTCTAAGTATTTTCTCCTTGGTCATAAATTTCTCCATCACTCTGTTTCAGTTTTCCTGGTCCAAGTAATACTAAATATTTGAAGAAAATTGTTGCAAATTGCCAAAAAGGGAAATACAATTAGGGGGATGGATTTGTGAAATCTTCCAGTGTAGCGATGTTGTAGAAATTAGACCTGTCAAAATTTAACCCAACCCATTTACCCTACTTATAAATGGGTTGGGTCAACCCATTTATGAATATCATAAAATGGGTTATGGGTTGGGTTGACCCATTTTTAAAAGGGTTATAAATGGGTAACCCATTTATTAAAAATATTAAATTTCAATATAAATTTAAAAAATAAGAATTTTGAACATACATTACAATTTTTCATGAAGATTGACTGTTGTGCTTAGAAAATAACAGGCTACCACATCTCATATTTGAATCCACCTAGTGCAGAAGCCGCTATTTTTTTGTTCAGGCTGCAATAACTTCTTCGTTCTAACTCTAAATCGAACGAGACTTCGACCGATTAACTCCAACTTAAATTACGGACAGTATGCAACACTCGGATATTTCATCGTGTGAACGCACACGGTAGTTCTCCAAGGAGACTGACAGTTGTACTTAGAAAATAACAGGCTACTACATCCCTATATTTGAACTCCGCCTAGTGCAGAAGCGGCTATTTTTTTTGTTCGGACTGCAATAACTCCTTCGTTCTAACTCGGAATCAGGCGAGACTTCGACCGATCAACTCCCACCTAAATTACGGACAGTATGTAACACTCGGATACTTGATCATGTGAACGCACACTGTAGTTCTCCAAGGGGACTGGCAGTTGTACTTAGAAAATAACAGACTACCACGCCTGCATATTGAACTCCGCCTAGTGCAGAAGCCGCTATTTTTTGTTCAGACTGCAATAACTCCTTCTTTCTAACTCGGAATCAGGCGAGACTTCGACCGATCAACTCCCACCTAAATTACGGACAGTATGTAACACTCGGATACTTCATCGTGTGAATGTACACTGTAGTTCTCCAATGGGACTGACAGTTGTACTTAGATAATAACAGGCTACCACACTTGCATATTGAACTCCGCCTAATGCAGAAGCCGCTATTTTTTTTGTTCAGACTGCAATAACTCCTTCGTTCTAACTCGGAATCAGGCGAGACTTCGACCGATCAACTCCCACCTAAATTACGGACAGTATGTAACGCTCGGATACTTCATCGTGTGAACGCACACCAATGGGACTGACAGTTGTACTTAGAAAATAACAGACTACCACACCTGCATATTGAACTCCGCCTAGTGCAGAAGCCGCTATTTTTTTTGTTCAGACTCTAACTCAGAATCAGGCGGGACTTCGACCGATTAACTACCACCTAAATTACGGATAGTATGGAACACTCGGTCACTTTATCGTGTGAACGCACACTGTAGTTCTCCAAGAAGACTGACGGTTGTACTTAGAAAATAATAAGCTACCCCATCCCCATATTTGAATTTTGATGAAAATTAGAATTAAAATTTTAAATTTTTGTCGGGTCTCAAAACATAAAACTTGGAATTAGAATTATTTTATATTTATTTGTTTTTTATTAGTCAAACTAAATTTAAATCTTTAAATGGGTAAAATGGGTAACCCGCTTATTAAGTGGGTTGGGTCATAAATGAGTAAAAGAGAATGGATCATAAATGGGTTGGGTCGAACTCGACCCGACCCATTTTGACCCAACCCAACCCATTTGACAGGCCTATTAGAAATTATTAGGGTTTGGATGGGTAAAGGTTGAATCCGAGATTGTTCCTGAATTTGATCAGGAAAAGTTATACTTCGAAATTTTAACGAAAAAAATAAGTAGGAGAAGGATGATATTTTTGGAAACTCGAAAATTAGGAGAAGTGGAGAGGAAAGAAGCATTATTTTGAAACAAGAGAGGAAGAGGCCAAATTCGAGATTATGGAAAATTTTAATTTGAAATTCTTCAGGATAAACCAGGATGAGGATGATATTCTGGAAATTCAAAAATTAAGAGAAGTGGATGGGAAAGAATCATAATTCTGCACACGAAAAAAGAAAGGGGAGCATTATTTTGGCTTCAGAGAGTTCCATTTTGCAACAGTATGGTAAGGTAAACCTCGATTTGATAAAAATTTATTTTGAAAATTATTCAATAACGTCCGATAGGGATTACAAACCTATAATCTTTTAATTTCCATTTTTGTAAAATTGCATCGTGTAAAAGACGGTTGTAAGCGATTTTAGAATTCAGATTATGGTATTGTAATATATATAGTCACTATTGGAGATGCTTGTGTCTATTCTTGAACACGTCAAATATTAAAGTCTAGATAGTGGTTGGGATGACTGTTGAAATTTGAAGTGCTTTTTTTTGGCATGTGTCTTACGATCGGCATGAGCTCTTTTAAGTTCCATCGAATATTTCAAATAATGTCTAAATATGATTTCACGTATTCTTCTCCCAAAGGTGATCATCTCTTTGATTTATTAGTCCAACAGCGCTTCAAACAATGTTAATAGTGAGAGTATTTTCAATGATATAGATAAACATGATAATAATAATAATATCGAAGTTATTGTTGAAATAACGATGAATGAATTGTAATGAAGAGTTTGTGCTCTATAGAATATTTCTTTGTATATGAGACAAATGTAGGTGAATGTGTTCTTAATGGTCATTAAAACAAAAGCTAACATCTTTTTTGATTATTTCAAACATTTTCGAAGTGTATTAACTAATAAGGACGGCTTAACTTCCACTTCATTTACACAAATCTTTGAATTAATTGGAATGGTTATGTATACAAGTAATCATGTTATGTTATATATAGGTGAAAAATTCAATTCGTTATGCAACCAGATAAATGTTTGTTTTCATAAAGTCTTACATGGTGTATTGTTCATGGCCAAATATACCGTTAACCACCATATTTCACTAATATTCCCAATGGAACTATGTATGATATACATTACTACACTTTCTTTTGGAATGTTGTTGAAGGTATAGATGGAACAAGCATTCCTATCGAGGTTAGAAAAAGATCGATTAGCAGCAGTTATAGACAAGAAGAAATTTTCAACATAAAATATTCCAATTAGTGTTAATTTTGACTTAGCATTTAGTTAGTTAATGGCTGATTAGAAAGGTATTGCTCAAGATATTAACAATTAACTCATGATATTGTATAAGATAACATCTTTCCACATCCACTAAGAGATATAATATTGTTGATTCAGGTTACAAGAATAAATTGGCTATTTAACACTTCATAACAATAAACGCTATCACGTTAATGACTTCTAACAAACCTCGTGTGTTTCGGAAATCACTTAATAAAATCTTCATCTTTTACAACTCAAGTTTGTGTATGCATATTGAAAGGACGTTTGGTATCTAAAAAAAGAATTCAACACTTTAGCGTCATGACAACATATTGTTTTAAAAATCAAGCTAGTTTTGTCCTCACGACTTGTGCTTTTCATTATCTTATAAGAAAGTACAAATTTCAAATCCTAAGTATGAAGAAATTGTTAATACAAATGTACCTCGGAATTATTCGAAAAATTGAGGTGAATGGAGTTAACAAATGTATGGTGGTACAAGTTTAATGAGTGCACCATATATTATTGCAACGCATGTATAGACTAGAAAGACTTTGATTAATGCAAGATGATGTTATTCTATATCTCGATTGAGCTATCAGATGTTGTTGTATTTGAATTCAATGGTTTATGTATTTTGATTGAATTTTCAATAATTGTTATATTTGAATTGAGTGGTTCTTATCTCTTAGCATGAAAGGTGTTAATTATTAATTATTTAAATAATTTTATTATTTCTTTAATTGATAAAATAAATAAAACTGTACATCCAAACTCAACTTGAACCCTAATTCAACCTACTTCAATGTTCAAAATCTAGGGTTAGTTGAACTCTTGTTTGCCAATGCACTCTTTCAATAAAATCTTGTAATCGCCCCTAGAGTTGTTTGAGTTGCTGTTGTTGTTATTGTTGTTGTTGTTGTTATTTGTTCAGAGGACAGGCTTAGACTTTAATTTAAGTCTAAGGAGAACTTTTTTATTCGATCAAAACCGTAAATATGTAATGTTTCTTGGTTGAAAAAGTTGTGTTTAGTAACTAAGTTAGGATTGTATTTATGGTTCAAATTAGAAATAAGTATGCCAAAAAGCAATTTATTTAATTTGGTGACTACATATATAAAGTATCTTATTTATCTATGCACATGGAAATTGTAGATTAAGTTAGGATTGTGTTATGGCACATGATTTAACGTACACAATGGGATTTATAAAGAAAAGGAGGCAAAGCATTGTAACATCAATGTTCCTTCATCTTGAATCCTATCTCCATAAAAAAACATCATCTTTGTAGAAAATACCATTTAATGTAGGTTTAGCTTCACAAAGCTATACCAAAAGTTTTGCTTTTATTATGACTATATGTGTATTTTTCTTTATAGTGCTATTTTGCATATTAGTCAACTAATTTATGTATTTTTCTTTATAGTATTCGAAAATATTTGTATTTTTCTTGCTATGACCATAAAGTACCGATTAATAGTACCATTTTGACACATTAACGAACTAATATGTGTCTTTTACTTTCCTTGTCAAATGAAAATGATATTACTTTTTTAGAGTGAGAGTGATATTTTATTCAGGCAGAATACTCATTTTGATATTTTGGAGGTCCAAACTCATGACATTTAGGACCTTAGTCGAAAGCGCCATACTATTTATGTAACACCCCACCTCTATACTTGTACTAACAGGAATGTTACATAGTAATATTGTTTGGTAATACGGAAAATAAGGATGGTTAGGGGCGACCACATGTTAATATTACCTTAGTCTAATATCTATACGTATTTCTTACCTCGTATAATACATTAAATATATGTACTTGGTATTGGCAAAAAGTAATAAATACACGAGTTTTCTAGAATATAATAATTTATAATATATATAGAGAACACAGAGCCTTGGAACGTAGTGAAATGTATAATACCATAACATATATATCGCAAAACAATACAAACTATGTCTCTCTATAATCATAGACAACACCATCTATATAGCTAAGTACATCACCATGTATACATGGAATCACCATATATAAATGTCACTAAGTACAAAATATTTAACATCACTACATCCTCTGCTCCATAACCAACTAGAGTCCTAAGAGAAGTAAACAATCACGGCAACACATCCTGCTAAAAACAACCTTAGTTTTTACCAAGGTTATTAAACAAATAACATACCCTAGCTTAGGCAAGAACTAGCTATAAGTGTATTACTGTGCAATACAATAACGTGAGGATAACATATATAAATAAATATAGGTGATTGTCACATATTCGATAACTACATATTGCTCAATTTTCTCACAAGTAATTAGATTTAAGGCAGTTTGGTCCAGTCAAAGTCGGCTCAACTACTTTACAACCAACCCTCATAAGTTGGGCCAAACCCATGATGGTCTCAAATTCTTTCAATAAGACACCGAGATGAGGCTCGGTTGCCTCGTCCCTAGGCACCTGTCACCTTTGAGAAAGCTCTCGGCCTAGGCCCTCTTGGCCCGGCTCGTCACAATGTCGACCAGCCATACTATGTTAATATTAACAACCCACATTTTAATGGACCCGAATTTCGAATAAATCGAAATTCAAGTTCATCATGGTAAGGATCGTTGGTTTTGGTACCTGCAATAAGCATAAATGTATTGTAACACTATCTTCATAATCTCATAATGGAATGGAAAAATATAATAGAACATATATATTGACTGAGGCCACTACCTTGGAATCAATGGTATTCCTTCGATGTCTAGTTGCATTGTCAGTGCCGAGCATAAATAAGAAAACTTCACCATCTACCATTCTCGTCTTGCACCGTTAGCCCATCCCTCTAAATCTATCATATGGGCTGTAATAAGGAAGGGAGTTAGAACAACGTTTTGGTGATTGGAAACTTACATACTTTATTCATAGCACTAATTTATGCCAATTGATTCAAATTTAAGTGTAATGTCTATTATTTACGGCCAATCTATTTAGTCCTAAGAGCGCATATGATATGCCTAATTTTCTCTGAGGTATAACTATATATATATATATATATGCTTATATACATATATATCTAAACGATGTACCACCCAAAAACCCCCGGCCACTTAATACTTCTTAAATAGGGAGAAGGTAGATCAACAACCATTTAATACATCAATCTCGAACGATCCCTCCACAACATAAACACTAGTCAATCGGTCTTGGCTATAGAGACAGATGACCCTTATATACAGCTTTATATTTTGTAATTTAATTATTGTACTACTAATACATCTCAAAGACCCATCTAAGTTTTAACTTGCCTACCTCTGATAAACGAACAATTAACTAACTAAACTTTGAGGTCTATGCGTATCTCATACAGATTCTACACTAGTAGGAAGTGAAATCCCTTGGGGCGTAACCGAAGCATTTGCTACAGACCGCTCAGGACTGTTGGTGGTCATAGCCTATATGCCAGCCTTATTGCTAATTACAGGTCCAACAAAAATACTAAAATTGCCCGCCGTCCTTCCACAACTGACACCCCATTTAGATTAACCTAATGTAAGTCAAGGAAAATGCCTCATTTACTTAATACCACTTATTAGAAATGAAGCAAACCCCATTTCCTTAAAAGTACTTGGCCATTTAATACTACAAATCCAAGGTGAACCCTTGGTATATTTTCATCACCCTATCTGCAACACATATCTCTTCCCCACGGGTACTATGGTTGGAGATGTCCCATATCAGTAGTAAATATACTCAGCTGCCGGTAGCGTCTAAGTGAAAGGTAGACTTATGTTGTGTAACTCTATTGACCTCGCATCCAATCCTACTAAACCAAACCAATTATCCTAGGTCTAAATATTGGACTAAGCCCACTAATTCATGCTTATCCTAAATATATAATTAAGGCTTTATAATTTCTCACTATGCAAATGATACTACTTCCTAGTATTTAATTCCTATCTTATCCGCTTATTTTCTATATTCCATAAATGTCAATTGTCCATAATAAATGGTTAATATTATTATAATTAAATAATTTCTAATAACATTATTTATTCATTCTAGTTCAACCTATTATGCCTATTCATTTCTCCATAAATGCCATAAAAATTCTTTAACTTGGCTCATTAACATATTTATGTCCCTATTTAATTCATGTAACTCTCCATTAACTACAGATTTATTACCTTATTAATTTTGGATTACTATTCTTTTCCATCTACAACTCCTAATCCTATAATTTACTATGTTATTTTTAATTAAACGTCTTAATTATAACTAATGCAAATACCATGTGTACGTAACCATGGGTATTTAATCGATTATAATTACGGATGTGTATGTTACCATGGGTTTGAACCGTATAAAATAAATACGTGTCCTTAATATTCCTTGTCAAGATGTATCGAGAATGAGATATCAATATATCTATTTAGACTAGTGTACGTAATGCTCTCCATTTGATGGACAAAGAATTACTCATGACTATTGGAGGTACCATGGGGTTATGTACATGTAGTTGTTTGGAATAATTATAGAATGACTCACTGAACGTCTTCTATAGCTTGAAAGCTAGATAAAAGATCTCATGTGTTGATGTGCAATAGTCTTTTGACTTGATAATATTGTGGATCTTGAGTATCTAAGATATACTTTGTTATGGTCAACAACACAATAATATGAATTGTGTTAGGGCCATAGTTGGATATAAGTTGAACTACTTTATCAAAGAGAGGATTTGTTTCCTTTGAATAGATGATAAGTATCACCGTAATTGGTGGTCAACATAAAGTCAAAGTCATTGGCCAAAGCAAATTGGTTAATCGATAATTGTTTTTGGATTGAACAAAAAACTTTACTATTAGACCTTGCAATTAACTACAAATACTAATATGATTTTAAACATTGATTGACCTTTGCATATTTAAGTGATAAAGTGACGACGAAGGGAAAACAATCACAAAATATCGTTGACTAAGGGTGTCCATGTGTAAGATATAAAATTGGATTTCACCTAGATAATACATAAGCAACTGGACTCATGTTCAACTGTGTTTTAGCAAAGTCCGTACAAGCTTTAATATTTAAACCGTTTTAATATAATCCAGGGCTAAATTCACAGTCGGGAACCACATAACCACAACTCTGAGCTTTTAATAGAAAATAATTTATTGAAATAATTTATAAAAGTTATTAATTATTATTATGGAGAAGTTAATATTATGATTATAGTAATTATGCCATTATTATTTTTAATTATTAATAGAGGCCTAAAATTAATTAATAAAGTGTATAATTGTTATGTATTTTTTAAATTTTTTCTAGGCTAATATAATAATTTAAATATAATACCATATAAATATATACATATATAAAATTTTGAATATTGTTTTAAATAAAATAGGCAAAAATATACATGGGAATGAACTAATTAATTGCCTTTAATTAATTAAGTGAGACGAGATCCCAATTATAATGGATCATACCTTGAATAGTGGATACAAGCAAGGTATTTAACACAGCTCATTAGTCCTATGAATATACCTAAATGCCTCGTTTTACATTTACTAAATTTTTTCTCTCTTCAAAAAAATTACACTTAATGGTAAACTTTTCAACTACTCCATTAAATTAGGAAATTATTCTCTTATCAGTGAAGCCGACAATTCAAGGTGTAGTCAGCTGATAGGAATATCTAGAAAATTTTATTAAATTACTTTCAACAAAATCAATAAAATTGTTTTTCCTCTCCTGTTTACTATTGATGCATGAACAGTATAGTGTAAAACCATGCATCTGAAGAGTAGTGCACCATTAAAGGATCAATGGAGGTGAAGCTAAAGGAGTTGAGCGAGTTAGGTGCAGAATTTGGAATTGAGCGCATCATTAGGCGAGGCGGTGTAACAAACTTCAATCTAAGGTTGTTGGGCTTTTTTATGGTCGAGTGGAATGATGAAAAAATAGATAGGAAATGGACATAGGTGGTTGGGCATTCAGAAGCAATTGGGTTGATGGCCAAGTTGAGTGGGTTTGTGATAGCCAGAGACGATAGGGTAGAAACAATATAGTTGTGCTATGGTTTAAATGGAGAAGATAAAGGGGGGTAGAATTATAAAAACCCCTTAATTTAATATTTGATTTTATTTTATCCATGGATTTCCAAACATAGATAACTCTCGCACACGAACTCCGTTTTACACACAACTTGTGTTGATGAGTTTGTAATCAAAATACATTGACATTATTTAATAGTAGATTATACATTTCTTTCTAATACTATAAATTAATTATTATAATATTAATTATGTTATTATTAATATTTACATTTCAACACCATTAATCAAAATTAAAACGTTAAGACATTATTCGTTTGATTCAAATATATGATGTTTAAATTAAGATGAATTATAATTATTTTAATTTAAAACAATTATTTATGAAATATTTAATTTGGACTAGTGTTTTTTGGACTTATAATAACATTATTTAATTAATTGTTATTGTTCAGCTATTTTTTTATTCAGAGTGTGTGTGTCATGCATGAAATTATTTTACTATGAAATTTATGAATAAGTAAATGTTATTCAAATTGATAATAAATTGTCACGTTAAATATTTGAATAAATAATAACATTGTAAATCCGATTAATAATATTAAAATAATGATATTATAATTTGACTTGAAAATCAAACCAAATTTATCCAATAAAAACCTTAAATATGATTTAATATTATCGACAATATTCATAATAACATTATAAAAGATCTAGTGCATTATGAGTTAAAAAGAAACTTTTTGAAAAATTCCCTTTGCCCCATTGTCTAGTGCACACGATCCAAAAATAATATCAAAGCCTGCATTGTGTTATTATGAATAATATATAAAATTTGAGTTTAAAGTTAGTTTGAATTTAAATTTATAAATGGTATGAACAAATTTAAAATTATTTTAAATTTTTATTTATAAAAACTATATATAAATTAACTAAAATGTTTTTATATTAAATTTAAAATTTATAAGGGTTATGAATAAAATTTAAAGTAATTTTAAATTTTTGTTGATAAAGGTTATAAATAAACCAAATTAAAATTGTTGAATTTAAATTTATAAAAGCTATATTAGATAAACTGGAAATTGTTTTAGAATTTAAAATTACAAAGTTATAGAAAAACAAATTCAAAATAATTTAAAATTAAACCATGAATTATAAAATTTACAGTTCATAAAAAGTTACAATGAAATTGTAATATTAACTAGTTGTCAATTACTATTATACATGCATAAGTATAGATTTAATATTTTATTATAAATGTTATAACTGAATAAGCAAACCTTAATGTACGTTGATTAGAATTTTAACCAACCTTGAAAATGTGTTTGAGAGGTGATATCAGCAAAAGATTGGTCGCTAATACCATAGTTAAAAATGAAAAATGAAGAGAAGAAATTTCTCATGGTGGATCTATCTTTGTATTTTAGTCATAATCTTGTAATTTATGTTGTTGTAATACAAGAGAAGCAATAAGAAATTTCTCATAGTGGCGTGGATCATCATTGGTCAGACCACTCTAATACATTGTTTCTTTACTTCTCAGCTTACTATTATCTCTTCATTTTTCATTTTTTAACTAAGGTTTAGTAACTAATTTTCTGTTAATAACACCTCCCAAACACACTTTCAATATATATTGGCTAAAATTCTAGTCAACAATGTAAATAAAATAAAATTCAACTTTAAAAGTTAAAATCAAAATAAAACCCATAATATAAAGTTATTAGGAATAAATGCATAGTCACATTTTGGACGTTTAATTCAACTACGATGCTATATTTAAATAAAAACATTTAAAATAATCGTAAAATACGCGGATTGTTACAGACTCCCCTCCTTAAAGAAATTGCGTCCTCGTAATACATAAGAAGAAAATAAAGAGTAACAACTACTCTAAGGCATAATAACACAAAAGAAAATTTTGAAGCGAGAAGTTCACCTAAGGAGCATAAGAAAGTAAGTCCGGATGTGTTCGCTCGATGAATTCTCTGGATTCCCAAGAGCAATCCTTAGGATTTGAGGACCATTGGATTTTCACAAGCGGAACATCTTTATTACGAAGGCGTTTAACCTCCATAGCAATGATGTGGATAGAATGTTGCTCATAAGTCAAATTAGGTGAAGCTTCGATTTCTTCAATAACATCGGGCTCAAAATTCAAATCGGAATCTCTAAGGCATTTCCATAGTTGAGAAACGTGGAATACGTAATCAATAGCAGAAAATTGAGCCGGTAATAAAAGACGATAAGCTACGGAACCAATGTGTTCGGTGATGAAAAATGGACCAATATATCAAGGTGCTAATTTTCCCGATCGACTGAAACGCACAACACCCTTCATAGGTGAAATCGTTTAAATACCAAATCTCTCACTTAAAATTCTATTTTTCTTCTTCGATTATCGGCATAGGATTTTTGTCTACTTTGAGCTTCTTTCATCCTATGATGAATAAGGTCAATTTTTTCAGTGGAATCATGAATAAAATCTGAACCTAAAACCAGCTTCTCACCGGCTTTAAGCCAACACGAAGGAGATCGGCATGGCCTTCCGTAAAGTACCTCGAAAGGTGCCATACCAATACTATTTTAAAAGCTATTATTGTTAGAAAACTCAATAAGAGAAAATTTCATTAAATATTATTCAAATCACCCTTGAATTTTATTTGCAATTCAAACCATCACATTTTCCAATCCAACTCTATTTTATTTTTATTTTACAACATTCTCCTCTTATTTAATTTGTTACCAAATCCAAGTTGAATTCTATCCACAATTCGAATTCATTACCAAACTCCATTATTAATTTACAATCCATTTATTTACCAAAGTTAAATTTTATTAACATACTCAATCAAACAATTATTTAATCAATTAGCTTATTTCCAACTTCTAAATCAATATTCGATCTTAATTACAAAACCACTTCATTAAAATTCCAGTTTGGATTTCCTTTTATTTTCCCAAAATTCAAACATCTTTATTCAAAAAGTTTTAGAAATGCTTTTAAATTCACATCATACTTAATAAAATTGCTCTTTATAAAAAAAATACTTTTTATGACTCGATGTCTCAACCAGTCCAACCTTGTTCTCACGGAAATTCAGTCATACGTTGATCAAGCGTAGGACAGAAAATCTATAAGTACTTAGTAGACCCATTTTCAACATCCAGTGAAAATACTTGAAAAATAATTTTATTAAAAATATAGAAAATAGTTTTTGAAAATAGAGGAAATATCTTTGGTGACAATGCTCTGAAAATCATCACCCCCATCCATGGTCATAGTTACATTCCAGGGTTACGTTGCCGTCGCAGCAAAAGTCCATGCAACTGCAGGCTCTCCGCGGCCTCTCGATTACGCCATGGAACCCACACAACAGAACACAGTTACATCCAGGGTTATGTTGCCGTCATAGCAAAAGTCCATGTAACTGCAGGCTCTCGGCGGCCTCTGATTTTCGCTCTCGAAATAAAACTTCTCCACTCCTACATAGGTCGCAGTCTACCGATATAAAATCAAACGCAAACTGTTGGCTCTCAGCGGCACACACGACTTTCGCTATGTTATACCATAGGTCGCAGTTACATCCTGGGTTACGTTGCCATCGTAGCAAAAATCCATGTAACTGTTGGCTCTCAGCGGCACACACGACTTGCGCTATGGTATACTCAACTCATAATCCTCAGGAACTAGTTTTGTCCAGACTCCTCACAGGATCAACTTTAGAACCCCCCGGGGCACAAAGCAGCACCACCCGGTGGCACTCCTGAGAAGTTCATTTCAAAGGAGTGCCTTTTTCCCCAGGGCCATCATCAAAACACTTTATACTATACACATATAGTATCTTTCAAATCATACACCTAGTATGATCTCATACAAAGCTCATTTACGCAAAATCGATAATTCTCAAAATAGGCTTTCCAAATTTCAATATTGATTTTACCCAAAAATCAAAAGCCTTTCCCAAATCCAAAAGTTCCCAAAACCTTTTCCAAAATCCCCATAAGATCTTTTATAGATATATTCAAAATATATATAATTGTTTTTTTTAAACTTTGGATCATTTCAAACTTGTATAAAATTCCTTTTATACTTCAAACACTTCCAAAACCCTTTCTCTTCCAGCAATAGATCCAACAAGGGAAGATTTATCTTATACACAAAGATATATAACTTTGTTTATTCAAAATCAAATATTCTAATTTGATTACTCTTTCCAATACCAATTTCCTTTAAGTCCGTACGATGTACACATATCATCCGTGCGCTATACCAATCTGATCGCTCACTCGATCACACAATTTCACTTCCGAACTAGTATCGTCCACCCGACTTCCTAGTGCGGACTCAGATCTGGTTTATTGATTAGAAACCGTCATTCTCCTTGCGTAGCCATAACTATGATAGAGAATATCCAGAACCAACCAACAATCCATATCCAGGTTCGTCGTCGAAAATCGAGTGAAAAATCCCAACTCGGATCGATAAACTATCTCGAAATTCTGTGCTCGAATCTGGATCAAATCACTATGCGAATAGAATAATATACGCACATCCTGCGTATTTACTTCCATTGATTATTAGCCAAAATCAGTTTCCATTCTATTCACATTTCCATTAATTCCCTTTCACATATTTACAATTGCCTTAATTCTCATTGAATTATCACTTCAATTCTTATCTCAGTTGGGTATTTAAATCAATAACAGTTTGAACTCCGACCAATTTATATTTAGAAAATAGCTTGAAAATTGAAAAATAGGTAAGTAATTGAAAAATAATTCTTAGTTTCCAAAATATTTATAAAATAGTTGACTAGTTGTAAAATAGTCTGAAAATAGTTGAATAGTTTCAAGAATTTTAAATAATTGCAAAACAGTTGTAAAGTAGAAATTAGTTTGTGAAATAGTTGAAAATAGTAATTAGTTTAGAAAACAGTTGAAAAATGGTTAAATAGCTCTAAAAATAATTGTAAAACAAGTATAAAATAATTTGGCTTTAAGAAAGAAAGATTGTATATATTTAATAGCTTAGAAAAATAAATTTATATTAAAACAATTTATATTGAAACTAGTCAAGAGTCAACTGTTCACTTCCCCAACAATCCAATGTAAATTTACACTTAATTGACTCAATTTTAACTTGAATAACTTCAATTTCTATTAAAATTTATTTAAACCCAATTCAAGTCGAATCAATCTTGATTACCTTCCCAGTTTAAATCAAGTTCCATTTAATTTCAATCATGTTCAACTTATATTATAATTTCAAATTATTCCAATCAATGTGAATTATTATCAATTGAACCCATTTCAATTTCAAATCATTTCAATATAATCCAATTTAATTTCTCATTTAAAATGTTAAACTTATACATCTTCAATCACCAATCCACTTTATTCAAACCAATTCAATTTCAATCTTGAATTTAAAACTACCTTGAAATTCTGAGTTCAATTTTCAAAATTTCATTTTAAATTATCTTAACTTATGTATTCCATGGTTCAATAAAATTTTATTTTAAAAATTTAATTTATTATTCAATTTTATCTTCTAGTTTGAAACCAATTTTTAAACAAGTTTAATTTACAAATTTAATTATTCAAATTTTCAGTTCAAAGTAATTCTATATCCTTAATTTCAGATTAACATTAGATTTTCCTTTATCTCAATAATGGATATATTACCATACTTCATTTCTCATCCATTTAAACAAATACAATCCAAAATTTAAAGATTTTTAACAATAATAGGATGGTACCATCCAATTTATTTTAAAACATCCATTCATTTTCAATTTCCAGATCTCAAACCCATTTGAGATCACACAAATTCCCAATTCAAATTACTAATTAACTATCCAAGTTAAATCTCAATTTCATCTTGAAATTTCCAATTCAAATTGTTCATTCACACTTATTTAACTTCTCCCTAGTTAAATTTCAATTTGCTCAATCCAATCAATCTTACTCAATTTGAATTCCCGCTTCAAATTTCAAAATTCTTTCCCTCTTATAAGTTCAAAACTTATATCACTTTGGGTTTTTACATCACACTTCAGGGAAAAAAATCAAAACTCAACCTCTTAGAGTTTATTTCAAATTATCTTTAATATCATGTATATCCATACATATATACATATTTATTTCTTGGCCCTCACAGCCATGTTTTAAAATTTAAACCACCTTCGGTTATATATTCAAATCAATTTTCAAGCAACCCATTGTTTGCAGCAAGTCCAGTTATCCAAATAATACTTATTTTTTTATTTTTTTATTACTTTGAAACAAAATTTCCGAATTTTGGGACCAGATTTAGAATTTCATTTTCAATCCATTAAATTTTAATTTGGTTGTATTTTTATTTCTACTTAATTTAATTCCAATTCAAGACTTCAATTTGGTTGTATTATATTACTTCTTAATTTTAAATTTCAATAGTTAACAACCAATCACCTTAATATTCATTAGAAGGAAATATTGCTTTATATATCAAAATATATATTTTATATAAAATCATTTGAAATCTTTATATAAGAAAATAACAAGTACGCGCTCATATGTATATATATATTCTCAACTCATTTTAGAGTACTACAGACTCTATTAAATGAGTAATCCCCACCAGAGCCAAGGTTCTCGCTTAACCTTTCTGCTCTGATACCAAATGTAACGACCCGAAATTTTCGAAGCCGAAAATTCCAGATAGTTATGGAAAAGAAGAAAGAGATAGAAGAAGAAGAACAGAAACATCAACAACTCACATTCGCAGCGGATAAAATATAATAGTAAATAATAACAGTCTAAAAAAGAATATTGTATTTGTCGGTTACACTTAATATACATCTGAGTTTCACATAATATACAGTCACTGAATATTTACAATTATCATGTCTCAGATTAACAATAATATAAATACAACGGATATACTCTATACGATATTGCCATCCAGCTCGCCTCCTGAGCTCCAGAACGTCCTAACTTGAAAATCTGTAATACTCGGTCTGACCCGAGCATTACACCAAAGTAACACCCGGGTCAGGCTGGAAACCAGCGTGAGTAAACTCAACTAACATGGAATACCAAGGCAAACAACATATATAAAACCCGGGGTAACTCGATTCAATTCACAAAGCCACAATTAGTTATAGATATCATTAATTCCACACATCCATATCCTAAGTACCAAGGCTTAGATTTAAATAGTCCAATTTCCTTTAAATCACTTCACTCCAGCATATACATTTCACATATCAATCTATAAATTTTCAAAGGGGGTTTCGGGTATTTCCTAATAACCGACCCCGGCCTCTTCGAGACTTGCGTCATCCTAACCCACATTTCATAGTGAAGTACACAACATTTCATATCGGGAATATCATCTCATTCAAGCATCCAAAACCATTCAATCATTCATAACAAATTTGATCACCTCCAAATTAATTCAATCGATCCCAATTGAATTTCTAACCTCAATCACTTAAATTCCTTTATTCAACATTAATTAAGTCCAAATCAATTAATTAGTCAATCCTTCATTATTCACCTTAATTAATCACCCTGGGTTAGTTATCCTTCAATTTCATTCAAGAAATTATCATTAATTAACTTCAAAATATTTATTATTCTTAATCAAATTCAATAAGTAATCTTAATTACTTCATAAATTAATTAATTAATTCATAAATTAATTATCTATATTAATTACATTAATTTTTAATTACTTATAGTAATCAATTTCTCATAAGTCATTTTTTACCGAATTGATTTAGTCTTAATTAATCAATTTCTAATTACATCAATGATTTTCTGAATTAATGATTTCCAGTTATATTTTAATTTGTCCTAATCTAAATTAATTACTTTTATTAACCACAATATTACTCATTCTCGATTTATCTCAACCTGCATTTAAGTATCCTTTTATTTACTTCATTAAATAAATTAATTACTCGTTTTATAATGGATACTTAAAAGAATTTAAAACCAAATTTATTTTTAAATTCAAATCAATCTGCAATTGCTCTTTACATTCAAATTGTTAAAACACTTAATATTTAAGAACTATATTTGTTAAATTTAACCTTGATTTAGAACTTGTTTTAAATCTCCACTCACAAATTAAAACCCCAGTTTTTAAATACCACTTCCATTTCTTTCCTATTCATTCTTGTTTTTATTCTATAATTATTTCACTTTCAAAATTCATCCTTATGTTATTTTCAATAAAATCCAATTTATATACTTCGATAACTCAGTGTACCGAAATATTTCAAGCAAACCACAGCATCCATCATTTCAATTACCAAGACTATTCATCACAGGACATCATTCATTCCGGTATATATTATATATTACTATATAATATAGCACAACCATTCAATTTCAACCATTCAACCAATCATTTAAATTTAACAATTTAAATTTAAATAAAACAAAATCCAGGAACGTGAAGTTTACTCACCTTTGATTTTCGATTTGCAATCCATTCTCATCACGATTAATTCCTCCACAATTGGACCGTTGTTTGTTTTGTTTGTTGACTATTCCAATCTTGACTTGATTAATGTATTTTGGATCATCTCCAACGAGCTTGAAGCCTTGCCCTAAAATCAACGCAGCAGCCCCCTTCGTTTGGTCAACCACCACAGCCCCACCATCACGAACCCACACCGAGAGGCCGCCGACCTTCCACTACTGCAACCGACACTCGAAATTCCATGCTAGATCAAAAATCGATCGCCTCCTTCACCTTGCTTGATCGCACGGTAAGACGCAAGCCCCTCCGTCCCTTCCACCCAAAAGCGATAGTCGTCCCAACCAATTTCACGCTCGCGAGCTACAGAGGAATATGGATTGAACTCAAAAGCCTCACGAATTAATGCCAAGGTTTCATTCTTGTTGAAGAAAAGGAAAGGGGAAGATTTCGCGTTTCCTGATGCATGCGACTTTGAATTCTTTCCTATTCAAATTTTTCAGAGTGAGGACGAGTTCGATTTTCGTAGGAAGAGAAAAAACAAGGAAATCTCGATCTCGATTCAATCCTTTTTTTTTAAAGTTTGATTTTTGTCTGAAGATTAGAGGGTAGAAGGATGATAAAATACCAATTGAGAAAGCTTCCTGCGCACGCTTGTTATTAGATAATAAAATATTAGAAATATCTCGCGTTACATAACGCGAAATCGCGAATCCCGAATCAGACATGCCAATAGGTGTTTATAAGATTTTACCCGCATTCCGAACCCAATGGAACGTGTTTCGAAAGCAAATTCGATCATATGCACGTGTTACGGAAATAAACGATCAATATTAAATTAAATCGATTAAAATAGTTCGAAGCGTTTTGAGCTGTCACGGTCAAACGACAACTCCGATTGCTACGAAAATTGAAATCCGATAATAACTAACTATTACGGATCCAATGGAACTGGTTTCGTCAAATTTCGAGACTGTGCCTCGGAAGGCTATTTTTTTAAGTTCAATTTAAACAATATAATTTCAAAACTGAACAAATTATATTTAAACTAAATTCCAATCATTCTATTATCTTTGGTATTATCATTATAAATTTTATAAGCCTTCAAATTATTTAAACATGCGTAAAACTCCAGATTCAGCGTTTTACCCAATTTCAAATTATATGATTCAATATTTAAACTATATAATTCAATAATTTAATTACCAAGTAAATATTGATATCTTGAATTCAAGTTAAAATTAACTTTTAAATATTTTAAAATCAATTAACTATTCAAATTTAAATTGTTAGAAATTCTGGGTCGTCACATTCCTCCCCCCTTAAAAGAATTTCGTCCCCGAAATTACTAGTTAAGAAGAATGGACCAATACCCGTTTACCCTTTTCCCAAAACCAAAGTGTTATCAACTTGCCACAATATCTTTTATTAAAGATTCACTACTACCTCAACCAACTTCCAAAACCTTTCATAGTTTCCCACAACACCATTTACTTCATTTATTCAAATCTAAATTTATATCCAAATTTAAATTATCAAAATTTCTCAAAATTTTTCTAACTCCCTAAATTTCTGAAAAATTTCGCCAGCGTCTCATTTGCACGGCTAGCTCGGTACAACTAAACATGCCTCTACGGGCTCCCAAATTCCAAAATAAAATAAAAAGCCAAGTGGCTAGATCCAAAACCCAATCCAATTTCATACAGAAATTTAAACACATACCTCGAAGTCGGGCAATTCAAATTTATCTTTTGAAATCAAATCCTATTTTATTTCTCCTTTAATACCTGCATATCTTACTTAACAACAATATTCAATCATAACTTTCAACCATTTTATACATTTCCTCACAGAAGTTTTCACATCTACTTCTACGCAAATTAGTTTCCCCTTTTTCATACGAATTTAATTTATTTTCAAATTTTGAATATTGAATTTTATATTTCATTTGTAACTGATCCATATTAGTTTTATCTACTAAGTTATTTCAGTTTCATATTTAAAATCGTTTCATTGTTAACAAAGATTTTTTTTTTCAAAAATTTCTCTAACTTCCAAAATTTTCTAAAATTTTTGGCAGAGTCTCCTTTGTACGGAGGAGCTTTTGCAATTTGAGAATAGATGCAAATATGTATACATCGACCCACCCGGTCGGAAAAAGCAAAAACAGTTCATATTTCCTATTTTTATTACGTAGGCGTACCTTATTTAGCATTTTAAGCAAGCAACCTACTTATTTTAGCAATTAGTGCGATCCAAATCCAGCCAAACGGCCTTCAGGCACCTGTACTTACTCAATTTAAACATATAAGTACTGTATATATGAAGTTTATAACATTTCTCTTACTTAAACAACTATAACACTTCAACTCTAAGAGAAATGCATTCAAAATAACTTTCATAAGCAATTTATATGTATTCAAAACTAATTCAATTGCTTTCAACCAACTCATAAGCCATTTCATTCAATTTTATTGGGTTACAGCTCAATTGCTTATGTTCAATTTGTTTCTAATCCAAACAAGCTCAAATTCAATTTAATTGATTCAAAAATCAATTTATTAAATCTCAATCAACTCATAGAAATTCAATTACTTTAGTTCACGCCAAACAACAATCATTTTTACAAAAATTGATGATATCCACTTGAATAGATAATTACGTAAATTTTATAACCAATTCAAATTAATTTCCGACTCAATTTGTTTAATTCAATTCCAATCACAACTTTGATTTAGCTTTTGCTCTATCCAATTAATTTCAAAATCAAGTTATTTAATTTCTCTCAATCCAAAGAATTTTAATTTCTTTCATTTACGTCAAACGACAATTCATTTAATTCAATTAACCCGTTTTAAAATTTTCACTTACTTACCTAATTCATTTTCGAATTTATTTTTATTAATACAAGGCCATTCTTAATTTATTTCTATTCACTTGGGTTTTATTTGCAATTCAAATCATTTCTATTGTAATCACTTCTCTTACATCCAATTTACTTGCAAATTTCATTAAATATTATTCAAATTACCCTTGAATTTTATTTGCAATTCAAACCATCACATTTTCCAATCCAACTCTATTTTATTTTTATTTTACAACATCTCCTCTTATTTAATTCATTACCAAATCCAAGTCGAATTCTATCCACAATTCGAATTCATTACCAAACTCCATTATTAATTTACAATCCATTTATTTACCAAAGTTAAATTTTATTAACATACTCAATCAAACAATTATTTAATCAATTAGCTTATTTCCAACTTCTAAATCAATATTCGATCTTAATTACAAAACCACTTCATTAAAATTCCAGTTTGGATTTCCTTTTATTTTCCCAAAATTCAAACATCTTTATTCAAAAAGTTTTAGAAATGCTTTTAAATTCACATCATACTTAATAAAATAGCTCTTTATAAAAAAATACTTTTTATGACTCGATGTCTCAACCAGTCCATCCTTGTTCTCACGGAAATTCAGTCATACGTTGATCAAGCGTAGGACTGAAAATCTATAAGTACTTAGTAGACCCATTTTCAACATTCAGTGAAAATACTTGAAAAATAATTTTATTAAAAATATAGAAAATAGTTTTTGAAAATAGAGGAAATATCTTTGGTGACAATGCTCTGAAAATCATCACCCACATCCATGGTCACAGTTACATTCCAGGGTTACGTTGCCGCCGCAGCAAAAGTCCATGCAACTGCAGGCTCTCCGCGGCCTCTCGATTACGCCATGGAACCCACACAATAGATCACAGTTACATCCAGGGTTATGTTGTCGTCATAGCAAAAGTCCATGTAACTGCAGGCTCTCAGCGGCCTCTGATTTTCGCTCTCGAAATGAAACTTCTCCACTCCTACATAGGTCGCAGTCTACCGATATAAAATCAAACGCAGACTGTTGGCTCTCAGCGGCACACACGACTTTCGCTATGTTATACCATAGGTCGCAGTTACATCCTGGGTTACGTTGCCAACGTAGCAAAAATCCATGTAACTGTTGGCTCTCAGCGGCACACACGACTTGCGCTATGGTATACTCAACTCATAATCCTCAGGAACTAGTTTTGTCCGGACTCCTCA
Organism: Allium cepa; assembly: GCA_030765085.1. Classification (NCBI taxonomy): domain Eukaryota; kingdom Viridiplantae; phylum Streptophyta; class Magnoliopsida; order Asparagales; family Amaryllidaceae; genus Allium; species Allium cepa. Next base: position 979,250,393 of record CM060931.1, read on the forward strand.
TAAGATCAACTTTAGAACCCCCCCCCCCCGGGGCACAAAGCAGCACCACCCGGTGGCACTCCTGAGAAGTTCATTTCAAAGGAGCGCCTTTTTCCCCAGGGCCATCATCAAAACACTTTATACTGTACACATATAGTATCTTTCAAATCATACACCTAGTATGATCTCATACAAAGCTCATTTACACAAAATCGATAATTCTCAAAATAGGCTTTCCAAATTTCAATATTGATTTTACCCAAAAATCAAAAGCCTTTCCCAAATCCAAAGGTTCCCAAAACCTTTTCCAAAATCCTCATAAGATCTTTTATAGATATATTCAAAATATATATAATTGTTTTTTTTTAAACTTTGGATCATTTCAAACTTGTATAAAATTCCTTTTATACTTCAAACACTTCCAAAACCCTTTCTCTTCCAGCAATAGATCCAACAAGGGAAGATTTATCTTATACACAAAGATATATAACTTTGTTTATTCAAAATCAAATATTCTAATTTGATTACTCTTTCCAATACCAATTTCCTTTAAGTCCGTACGATGTACACATATCATCCGTGCGCTATACCAATCTGATCGCTCACTCGATCACACAATTTCACTTCTGAACTAGCATCGTCCACCCGACTTCCTAGTGCGGACTCAGATCTGGTTTATTGATTAGAAACCGTCATTCTCCTTGCGTAGCCATAACTATGATAGAGAATATCCAGAACCAACCAACAATCCATATCCAGGTTCGTCGTCGAAAATCGAGTGAAAAATCCCAACTCGGATCGATAAACTATCTCGAAATTCTGTGCTCGAATCTGGATCAAATCACTATGCGAATAGAATAATATACGTACATCCTGCGTATTTACTTTCATTGATTATTAGCCAAAATCAGTTTCCATTCTATTCACATTTCCATTAATTCCCTTTCACTTATTTACAATTGCCTTAATTCTCATTGAATTATCACTTCAATTCTTATCTCAGTTGGGTATTTAAATCAATAACAGTTTGAACTCCGACCAATTTATATTTAGAAAATAGCTTGAAAATTGAAAAATAGGTAAGTAGTTGAAAAATAATTCTTAGTTTCCAAAATATTTATAAAATAGTTAACTAGTTGTAAAATAGTCTGAAAATAGTTGAATAGTTTCAAGAATTTTAAATAATTGCAAAATAGTTGTAAAGTAGAAATTAGTTTGTGAAATAGTTGAAAATAGTAATTAGTTTAGAAAACAGTTGAAAAATGGTTAAATAGCTCTAAAAATAATTGTAAAACAAGTATAAAATAATTTGGCTTTAAGAAAGAAAGATTGTATATATTTAATAGCTTAGAAAAATAAATTTATATTAAAACAATTTATATTGAAACTAGTCAAGAGTCAACTGTTCACTTCCCCAACAATCCAATGTAAATTTACACTTAATTGACTCAATTTTAACTTGAATAACTTCAATTTCTATTAAAATTTATTTAAACCCAATTCAAGTCGAATCAATCTTGATTACCTTCCCAGTTTAAATCAAGTTCCATTTAATTTCAATCATGATCAACTTATATTATAATTTCAAATTATTCCAATCAATGTGAATTATTATCAATTGAACCCATTTCAAATTCAAATCATTTCAATATAATCCAATTTAATTTCTCATTTAAAATTTTAAACTTATACATCTTCAATCACCAATCCACTTTATTCAAACCAATTCAATTTCAATCTTGAATTTAAACTATCTTGAAATTCTGAGTTCAATTTTCAAAATTTCATTTTAAATTATCTTAACTTATGTATTCAATGGTTCAATAAAATTTTAATTTATTATTCAATTTTATCTTCTAGTTTGAAACCAATTCTTAAACAAGTTTAATTTACAAATTTAATTATTCAAATTTTCAGTTCAAAGTAATTCTATATCCTTAATTTCAGATTAACATTAGATTTTCCTTTATCTCAATAATGGATATATTACCATACTTCATTTCTCATCCATTTAAACAAATACAATCCACAATTTAAAGATTTTAAACAATAATAGGATGGTACCATCCAATTTATTTTAAAACATCCATTCATTTTCAATTTCCAGATCTCAAACCCATTTGAGATCACACAAATTCCCAATTCAAATTACTAATTAACTATCCAAGTTAAATCTCAATTTCATCTTGAAATTTCCAATTCAAATTGTTCATTCACACTTATTTAACTTCTCCCAAGTTAAATTTCAATTTGCTCAATCCAATCAATCTTACTCAATTTGAATTCCCGCTTCAAATTTCAAAATTCTTTCCCTCTTATAAGTTCAAAACTTATATCACTTTGGGTTTTTACATCACACTTCAGGGAAAAAAAATCAAAACTCAACCTCTTAGAGTTTATTTCAAATTATGTTTAATATCATGTATATCCATACATATATACATATTTATTTCTTGGCCCTCACAGCCATGTTTTAAAATTTAAACCACCTTTGGTTTTAAATTCAAATCAATTTTCAAGCAACCCATTGTTTGCAGCAAGTCCAGTTATCCAAATAATACTTATATTTTTTTTATTTTATTACTTTGAAACAAAATTTCCGAATTCTGGGACCATATTTAGGATTTCATTTTCAATCCATTAAATTTTAATTTGGTTGTATTTTTATTTCTACTTAATTTAATTCCAATTCAAGACTTCAATTTGGTTGTATTATATTACTTCTTAATTTTAAATTTCAATAATTAACAACCAATCACCTTAATATTCATTAGAAGGAAATATTGCTTTATATATCAAAATATATATTTTATATAAAATCATTTGAAATCTTTATATAAGAAAATAACAAGTACGCGCTCATATATATATATATATATATATATATATATATATTCTCAACTCATTTTAGAGTACTACAGACTCTATTAAATGAGTAATCCCCACCAGAGCCAAGGTTCTCGCTTAACCTTTCTGCTCTGATACCAAATGTAACGACCCGAAATTTTCGAAGCCGAAAATTCCAGATAGTTATGGAAAAGAAGAAAGAGATAGAAGAAGAAGAACAAAAACATCAACAACTCACATTCGCATCGGATAAAATATAATAATAAATAATAACAGTCTACAAAAGAATATTATATTTGTCGGTTACACTTAATATACATCTGAGTTTCACATAATATACAGTCACTGAATATTTACAATTATCATGTCTCAGATTAACAATAATGTAAATACAACAGATATACTCTATACGATATTGCCATCCAGCTCGCCTCCTGAGCTCTAGATAGTCCTAACCTGAAAATTTGTAATACTCGGTCTGACCCGAGCATTACACCAAAGTAACACCCGGGTCAGGCTGGAAACCAGCGTGAGTAAACTCAACTAACATGGAATACCAAGGCAAACAACATATATAAAACCCGGGGTAACTCGATTCAATTCACAAAACCACAATTAATTATAGATATCATTAATTCCACACATCCATATCCTAAGTACCAAGGCTTAGATTTAAATAGTCCAATTTCCGTTAAATCACTTCACTCCAGCATATAGATTTCACATATCAATCTATAAATTTTCGAAGGGGGTTTCGGGTATTTCCTAATACCCGACCCCGGCCTCTTCGAGACTTGCGTCATCCTTACCCACATTTCATAATGAAGTACACAACATTTCATATCAGGAATATCATCTCATTCAAGCATCCAAAACCATTCAATCATTCATAACAAATTTGATCACCTCCAAATTAATTCAATTGATCCTAATTGAATTTCTAACCTCAATCACTTAAATTCCTTTATTCAACATTAATTAATTCCAAATCAATTAATTAGTCAATCCTTTATTATTCACCTTAATTAATCCCCATGGGTTAGTTATCCTTCAATTTCGTTCAAGAAATTATCATTAATTAACTTCAAAATATTTATTATTCTTAATCAAATTCAATAAGTAATCTTAATTACTTCATAAATTAATTAATTAATTCATAAATTAATTATCTATATTAATTACATTAATTTTTAATTACTTATAGTAATTAATTTCTCATAAGTCATTGTTTACCGAATTGATTTAGTCTTAATCAATCAATTTCTAATTACATCAATGATTTTCTGAATTAATGATTTCCAATTATATTTTAATTTGTCCTAATCTAAATTAATTACTTTTATAACCACAATATTAATCATTCTCGATTTATCTCAACCTGCATTTAAGTATCCTTTTATTTACTTCATTAAATAAATTAATTACTCATTTTATAATGGATACTTAAAAGAATTTAAAACCAAATTTATTTTTAAATTCAAATCAATCTGCAATTGCTCTTTACATTCAAATTGTTAAAACACTTAATATTTAAGAACTATATTTGTTAAATTTAACTTTGATTTAGAACTTATTTTAAATCTCTACTCATAAATTAAAATCCCAGTTTTAAATACCACTTCCATTTCTTTCCTATTCATTCTTATTTTTATTCTATAATTATTTCACTTTCAAAATTCACCCTTATGTTATTTTCAATAAAATCCAATTTATATACTTCGATAACTTAGTGTACCGAAATATTTCAAGCAAACCACAACATCCATCATTTCAATTACCAAGACTATTCATCACAGGACATCATTCATTCCGGTATATATTATATATTACTATATAATATAGCACAACCATTCAATTTCAACCATTCAACCAATCATTTAAATTTAACAATTTAAATTTAAATAAAACAAAATCCAGGAACGTGAAGTTTACTCACCTTTGATTTTCGATTTGCAATCCATTCTCATCACGATTAATTCCTCCACAATTGGACCGTTGTTTGTTTTGTTTTTTGACCATTCCAATCTTGACTTGATTAATGTATTTTGGACCATCTCCAACGAGCTTGAAGCCTCGCCCTAAAATCAACGCAGCAGCCCCCTTCGTTTGGTCAATCACCGCAGCCCCACCATCACGAACCTACACCGAGAGGCCGCCGACCTTCCACTACAGCAACCGACACTCAAAATTCCACGCTTGATCAAAAATCGATCGCCTCCTTCACCTTGCTTGATCGCACGGTTAGACGCAGGCCCCTCCGTCCCTTCCACCCAAAAGCGATAGTCGTCCCAACCAATTTCACGCTCGCGAGCTACAAAGGAATAGGGATTGAAGTCAAAAGCCTCACGAATTAATGCCAAGGTTTCATTCGCTGTTGAAGAAAAGGAAAGGGGAAGATTTTGCGTTTCCTGATGCATGCGACTTTGAATTCTTTCCTATTCAAATTTTCAGAGTGAGGACGAGTTCGATTTTCGTAGGAAGAGAAACAAATGGAAATCTCAATCTCGATTCAATCTTGTTTTTTTTTAAAGTTTGATTTTTGTCTGAAGATTAGAGGGGAGAAGGATGATAAAATACCGATTGGGAAAGCTTCCTGCACACGCTTGTTATTAGATAATAACGCAAAATCGCGAATCCCGAATCAGACATGCCAACAGGTGTTTATAAGGTTTTACCCGCATTCCGAACCCAATGGAACGTGTTTCGGAAGCTAATTCGATCATATGCGCGTGTTACGGAAATAAACGATCAATATTAAATTAAATCGATTAAAATAGTTCAAAGCGTTTTGAGCTGCCACGGTCAAACGACAACTCCGATTGCTACGAAAATTGAAATCCGATAATAACTAAATATTACGGATCCCATGGAACTTTCGTCAAATTCCGAGACTGTGCCTCGGAAGGCTATTTTTTTAAGTTCAATTTAAACAATATAATTTCAAAACTGAACAAATTATCTTTAAATTAAATTCCAATCATTCTATTATCTCCGGTATCATTATAAATTTTATAAGCCTTCAAATTATTTAAACAGGCTTAAAACTCCAGATTCAGCATTTTACCCAATTTCAAATTATATGATTCAATATTTAAACTATATAATTCAATAATTTAATTATCAAGTAAATATTGATATCTTGAATTCAAGTTAAAATTAACTTTTAAATATTTTAAAATCAATTAACTATTCAAATTTAAATTGTTAGAAATTCTGGGTCGTCACAACAAACACGAAGAAAATCTTCAAGAGTTTGATTCACACACTCGGTTTGTCCATCGGACTGAGGATGATAAGCGGTGCTAAAATTAAGATTCGTTCCCAAAGCTTTTTGAAGACTCTTCCAAAATCCACTAGTAAATAATGGATCACGATCGTTGATAATAGAAGTAGGAGCTCCATGCAATTTAACAATTTCTCTAACATAGAGTTTGGCCAGAAGAGGTACGGTCTGATTAGACCGAACGGGAATAAAATGGATGGATTTTGTAAGCCTATCAACAATAACCCATAAATTGTCATAACCCGAATGATAACGGAGAAGACCGTCAATAAAGTCCATGGATATTTGATCCCACTTCCAAACGGGGATGTCTAAAGGTGGCAATAACCTACCTAGCCTTTGATGCTCGGCCTTTACGAGTTGGCAAGTCATGCAACACTTAATAAAGTTAGCAATATCAGATTTCATCCCATCCCAATAATAAAGCCGCTTCATGTCCACGTACATTTTACTACTACAAGGATGAATGGTAAATTTAGAACGATGAAAATCTTCTAAAATGTCATTACGAAGATCACTAATATTTGGCACAATAAGTCTACCAATTTTTTAAATGCCACCACGAGCATCGATTTCAAAGTCTTTCAAACCATTAATATCAATTTTATCCCTACAACTTTGGCAAAGAAGAGCCAATTCAGGATCTAGCTTTTGAGCTTCAAGGATTCGGTCTAAAAGAGAAGGATGAGCATCAAGGCTACATAAAACAAGAGATGAACATGAATCAGATTCACAACCACGAATCTCACAAGTGGATAAAGTCTCGAGATCATTCCATTCGGTATCATCATAGAAACAACCGCTTGTTGCTTTTGGCTAAGGGCATCGGCACCACGATTCCTTTTTTCGGAAGTATAAAGAATATCCAGATCATAAGATGCAAGGAATTCGAGCCAACGTTGTTGACGCAAATTAAGTTCCTTTTGAGAGAACAAATACTTCAAAGATTTATGATCAGTGTAGTGAAAAAATTTCTCTCCCAAAAGATAATGACGCCGAATTCTAAGGGCGAAAACAATGGCCGCGAGCTCTAAATCATGAATGCCGTATCTAGTCTCGACGGGCTTTAGTTGCCTAGAAGCATAAGCAATAACACATTCCCTTTGCATGAGAACGGCACCTAAACCAACACGACTAGCATCGGTATAAACAATCAAGTCTTGGTTCCTTTCGGGAATCACAAGAATAGGAGCATCGGAAGGGAGTTCTTTTAATTTCGGAAAAGCAACGTCACATTTGTCTGACCAAATGTAGTTAACTCCCTTCTTTGTCAAACTAATAAGAGGTAAGGAAATTTTAGAAAATTCTTTCATGAGACGACGCTAATAGCCCGCCAATCCAAGAAAGCAATGAATTTCCGTTACACTCTCCGGTCTCTTCCAATTTTGAATCGCTTCGATCTATAAAGGATCCACGGAAATTCCAGATTCAGAAATAATATGTCCTAAAAATTTCACATGAGATTTCCAAATGTGGCACTTAGAAAATTTTGCTTTCGATTGATTGCTCCTAAGAGTTTCTAATACAATCCGAAGATGTTTTTCATGCTCTTCCTCGGTTTTAGAATAAACAAGAACATCATCTATAAAGATGAGAACAAATCGATCGAGGAAGTCTTTGAAAATTCAATTCATAAGGTCAACGAAATAAGCTGGAGCATTCGTTAAACCAAATAGCATAACAAGCAAATCATAAGATGTATAACGAGTACAGAACGATATCAAAGGAATGCTATCTTCTGCAATACGAAGCTGATGAAATCCGATTGCTAAGTCTAACTATGAAAAGACTCTAGCACCGCTAAGTTGATCGAATAGATCATCAATCCAAGGTAAAGGATATTTATTCTTGATGGTGAGATCATTAAGCTTGCGGTAGTCAACGCAAAGCCTAAGTGTACCATCAGATTTCTTCATAAAAATAGCTGAAGCTCCCTATGGAAAGGAACTAGAACGAATAAACTGTATTGTTTTCAATTCGGATAATTGTTTACGCATCTCCATATTTTCCTTATTAGACAAACGATAAGGAGGACGAGCAATAGGTAGAGCTCTAGGGATTAGATTAATCCTGAACTCAATTTCTCACTTAGGGGCCAATCCTAAAACGGGCTCAAATATATCGGGAAATTCACGAACAACGTGAATGAGGGAGATGACATCTTTCTCATCATTATTATCGTCATCATGTGGATTTAGAGAATATGAGGATGTCGTCAAATTGGAATCTGAATCATTAAGAACAATAGAAATATGCTTAACAAATTGGGGATGTCGAAGATGTATAGTCCTCTCAGGACATAGGATGTGGGCTTCATAATGATTAAGCCAATCCATTCCCAAAATCATTTTGAAACCTAAGTAGCGCATAACATGCAAATCGGCTCGGAAAGCATAATCACATAAAATAATCTCGACATCTTTACAAAGTAAACTAAGTGTTACGGATCCACCAACCGGATTCGCAATTCTTAATGAAGTCGTCAAGCCTATACATTTAAAGACAAAGTATCAACAAGTTTTTCGATATAAAAGAGTGAGATGCATCCGTATCAAAAAGAACTCGAACAGGATGATCACGAAACATAATAGTGTCATCATGAATAGAATGAGAAATACCTTGACCGAGAGAAGGGTTACTAGGGGTTTTCACAACATTTAGCTTTCCCTCTTTTTTGCTTTGAAGTTTGGGACATGAAGATATATGATGACCCGAATTTTTACAATAGCGGCAATAAAGGAGTTTCGGGCACCTACTTGCATAATGGTCCCTAGAACCACAATGGTAGCATTCTCCATGATTAGGAGTGGGAGTCTTTGCAAAGAAGTTTCTTGCTTCCCTTTCTTGTTAGGACTAGGTTTAAACTTAATATGACTCTTCTTGCTGATATTGAAGTTCTGTTTGACACCCAAAACTTCAACATCACTTTCTTTATCGGCCTCTTCAAGTCGAAGAGCAATATCAACAAGCTGATCGAAAGAAACTTCTAGTTTCAAAAGTAAAGCCTTTTTGTGGTTCTTATTCAAACCATAGATAAACCTTTGATTTTTCTTAAATGGGGTATTAATATACTTGACCCCATATTTAAAGAGGGATTCAAAAGATGCGACATAATTTTTCACGAAAGATTCACTTTGAACAAAGTCGATAAAGCGTCGGGCTAAAGTTACTTTTTCAGCTTCCGACGCAAACTTTAACTCGAACCTTTCCCGAAATTGCTCCCAAGTAAGATCCACTTCAACAATTTATGAAATCAAAACCTCATACCAATCTAATTCTCTCTCCTAGAGCATACTAGAAGCCACTTTGACTCGATGTAGATCCACAAGATTCATGTGAAAAGATGCGGTCGCATGATCTAAGCCAAGCTTGGATTTCTATAACACTTTCGGAACCCTTGAATGGCCCTCCACCCAAATTAGTATAATCACTACACAAGCGTACAAACTCGAATTTAGGATGAGTAAGATCGGGATTGGTTTCGGCAGCTTGGGCATTCTTTACAAGATCCAAAAGCTATTGGGCGGATATGAATACACCATCCTAAGGAGTAGAACTGGATTGACCGGCATTGGGACGACCAGGTCAACCATTTCTCTTCTTTAAGAAAGAAAGAAGAGGAAAAAGGTTATTCTCAAATGAATATCAAACAATCTTGGTTGATAAAACAAGGCATCATAAAAGAAAATAGGATAGAATGGATCCTAAGACACAAATTATATCCTAAGGCATGATTCCTAAGAGAGACTTAGGACAACGATCCTTGCTATAATATTCTATATTGTTCCAAACTTTGGCTCTGATACTAAGCAGTGACGCCCCACCTCTATAATCACACTAGCCAAGGACATTACGAGGTAATTTCGTCGACTAGCACGAAGAATAAGGCTATTGAGGAGCGACCATCCGTGTAATTGCTTTGTGTGAGTATCGATATGCCAGAAAGAAGGTCATGCATTTCGTTAGAAGAGGAAATCTGACATATCAAGTACAAACTCAAAGCTACTACATAGTGGCCATGTAGTCTTCGGAAACAAATATAAAATAAACATAAAACAAATCAATCACATATATTCATATCACTAAGGCAGAAACAGATATGAATGTATCACATGGAAGTGTACATCGAAGTAGTGGTCATACAAGACCCACTACATCCCAAAAGAATAGGTACAAGTGAAAGACAAAAGAATATATATACATCAAAGAGTCTCTATCTCGAATGTATAAAAGCAAAAACTACTAAGCTAAAGTAGTTAGCAAACAGTCAGAAGCTAGTCCCTGCAAAGAAGTCAAGTGGAAGCACCTAAAACACCTCGGTCAGACCTGAGTATTATTAAAGAAGAAAAATAATAAACGGGTCAGTCTATCTATAAATATCATATAAGATGAGATAGGGTAAGAGATGCAACAAAAATATATGATAACAATAATGCCATAGTGTGACAAGTATACAATTGATAATAACGAAAATCATATAATATCTCAAGTCTCCTCAAATATCCAAAAAGAATATCACATTCTTTAGCTTATTCACCAAACCTCAAATATTGACAAAACATATCAATGCAAATCTCAAAAATTGGTGAAGCACGAATTCTAGAAATCAATAATTAGAAATCCAAAAAACACAAAGGGCAGGCCTTTCACAAACGGGAGCATGAAAACTCACTAACATGTGTATCACAAATTGAATGCTATTCCATAAAAATAAGGGGTACAGTCCTCCCTTAGGGACTGCTAAGCTGAACATCGATGCACTTAAAAAGATACACCCCATGTACAGTCGACACCTAAAAAGATACGCCCCATGCACATACATATTGAGTCGAACATCGACGCACCTAAAAGATACGCCCCATGCTTCGAACTCGTTGAGCCTATTGATCCATGAACAGTCAAAAGTCCAGGGGTCGCTAGCCCTAAAAAATGAGATGAATACTCCATAAAATGGGTATAGTCCCCAACGTGGATAAAGAGACATCGCATATCACTAGTCTAAACCATAAAATGATCACCGTTGATCAATAAAAAGTGTAAATTACACTAAGCTTGTAAATAAATGAGTTTAAGCTTTATGTCCTATAACCATTATCTTAACTTAAATATTTACGAACTGATTGTAGATTTCCAATCGAAAATTGTCACAAGATTTCAAACGAACAAGTCCAAGAATTAACCGACGAAGTAAACGCAAGCGTTTCATACCCCTCGTTTTGCTAAGTTGTTTAATTAGATTTCTCATACGATTGAGATAAAGGTTTGTATATACTAATAGAATATAAAACGGTTTTAAAAACAAGCTTTATATTAAAAATAGTGTTGAAATCGTTTTTTTGAAAGAGTTGAATATTTTCTACTAGTATAAAAACCTTTGTATTTTAAAGTGACAAATCACAGAAATGATTGTAAAAACAATCTATCACTAAAAATTCATATATGACGATGTGAATTAAAACCATGAAAATCAATATCGAATCCATCAAATAGATATTCCCAAAAATCCAGAAGAGAAGTCATCAAAGTTGGTAATAAATGACAATACCTAATCGGATCAGCAAAAATCGATTAAAACGGAAATCCACCCAAAATAGGCAAATTGGCTTAATTTATCAGGTTAGACGTTTGGTGGTCTTCCCAGACGTCTGGTGGTCTTCCTAGATGTCTGAGATAAAGGTCTAGAAATTTTCTTCCAGATCACCTAGACGTCTGGGAATAACATCAGACGTCTGAGCTGTAAATCTAGAATTTTTATTCCATAGCATCAGACGTTTGAGCATTTTAGCAAATGTCTGAGCCGAAGCTCAGGGCACATTTTTCCTAGGACATTGATGGCCAAATCGGTTCAGAAGCGACCAAACGAGGAACGGAGGCTAGGGTTTAGGCCAAGCAACAACCCAGCCCTCTAGGCTCTCCAATATACTCCAAACAACATGTCCAAACATCCATAGTAGGATTTTCATATATTTTGACTTCAAAATACATAAAATTGGAAAATTCACCAAACTAATTCAATTCAAAAACAATTGGACATGAAATAGGTGTTAGGAATTCATACCTAACAACAATGAAAGCTATAGACATAGATGTGAGTTCAAGAACTCACCTTTAAAACTCAAAAACAACGAATGAGAAGCTTTAAAACAAAGCAAGGCAAATTCCTCTTCAATACACCTCTAAGAATCTTAAATCTATTAACAAAGGTAAAGTTTTTCCTAAGTTAGGTTATAGGAAATTCTAAAACTTGAAGAGAGATTGAGGTGGAGAAGATTAAGATGATGCTTACCTAAGCTTCTCTTTGATTTTAGAGCAAGAACTTGAATTTACTAAGAGAACCAGAGCTTAGGAATATCTAATCTCCTCCTTTTCCTCCATTTTTGCTTGAGTGTTAGGAAATGTTATGAATGAATGAAGAGGAGTGGAGTGGGATAGAGGAGTTGGGTTCTTTATTAGGTTAATGGGATGAAACCCAAACCCAAAGCCCCAAATGAAAATATCAAAATTCTAATCAACTCCAAACATATCGATATTTATACTCAGAAAGGTCGCAAACGCTATTTTGGAGTCAGTGGAAGTGGTCTTGAGTCCGGACTCGACAGTTTACAGAAAGTCACATTTCGGACTTTAAATTCAACTAATGATGCTATATTTAAATAAAAACATTTAAATATATAATCGTAAAATATGTGGGTTGTTACACATCGATTACCATCTCCAACCGTTACCATGGCTTCGTTCTTTGATTTTTTTTTTATTGGTGGTATTCTTTTAAATTGATCATGTGTTTCTTATTTTTTGGAAGCTACTTTTGGTATTTGTTAGCCATGTCGCTTGACCTCAAATGTTAGACATTGCTAAAAATGGTATTAAGTTTGTTGATTTATGTAGGATTTTGAATCCATTCTTAAGGAGTTTTTATTACTTACTATATGCTATATCTATCAAATTATAAACTATTTGACGAATACAAAGATTTTTTTGGTTAGGTGGTGATGTATTGACAATTACAATTTTTGCCAATAATTCTAAATTAATTGCCAATATAGTTCATTATATCCAACTTTTGATTGATGGTCCTTTCAGATTATAGGATTTGGAAAGAGTCCACTAATTTATCTAGGTCTTTGTGAATATGAATAAAACACTGTTTAATATATGCTCAGTGATTGACGAGACTCGTTTTATCTCTATTTTTCTCATAATTTGCAATATAGTTACAACTGTTGGTACATTTTTAAGTGAGGATCCATTCGTATTGTAGGTTTTGGAATGAGTCCTTTAGTCTATCTTCTTCTTAAATGCATATGGAATACCATGTTCAATATATGGGCTCAAACCACTACAAAAAAATATCGATTTAGAGACATAAAATTTCAGTCTCTATTAAGACATTTCAGTCTTTAAATAATACTTAAATAACGATTAAAAATTGAAAGTCTCGGTGTTTGAATCGTAAGTCTTGAAATAATGTTAAAACTAAAATTGCAGTCTCAAAATATGATGAATGATATTTCGATTTCAAGCAAGTTTGAAACTGAATTTTTAAAACCAAAATAAAATCTTTTATTACTCTTAAACTCAAAACAAAAACATCAAATTTAATCTCATATAGATCCAAATTTCTTCCTTAAATCTCTAAAAACTGCAAAAATCTGCACATTTAATAATAAAAATCATCACGCGGTGCGTATAAGAGAAAAAGAAACTACATCGATCAATAATTTCCAAACAAAGAAAACTAAAATAGAATGTTGCTCTTAAGTAACATCAAATAATATCCAGTGTTACGACTTAAGCCACACATGAAGGCACTAATTTCATAGCTAAACAAATAAAAACTAAAACTTAAAGCTCCAAATCACTTCAACATCGACCACTCCCTAAAATCTGAACCAGCTTTATGTGCCCTCATCATCAAATGAATCTGCAATAATATAAGTTTCGTTATATATAATTAATTCTTAATACGTTTGTTTTATAGAAAATCGTATAGAAAATAAATAAAAGTAAAAACAAGTAAAAGAATATGAACAAAAAACTGAAAAACTACTAAACCTCCACAAAAATTTCTAAATACTCTTTTTAAACATAAGACATCCATCCTTATATTCAGCTAGGTTTTACACACCTTAGAAGATATTTAAACGATTCAAACTTTAATTCAATTCTGCATGAAAAGGTTCAACAAGAAATCAAACTCAGACTCTAATTTATTGCGAGTGGTCAACATTTACATAACTGATCCACTTCATGTAATAGCAATACATTTTTTCTAGAATATAAAATATATTACTAACATACAAATGAAATTGATTTAACCATATGTACCTTAAAAGAAAACATAGGCAATAGCTAGAATGTAGGATAGATCGAGCAAAAGAGAATGTACGAGGCTTCAAAAATGTTCAAATTGTTTAAGAAGATGATTGTCCTTGTTTCCTTTCACTATAGGAAGAAGAAACGAAATTAATAGCCATCTCTCCTTTCTAGTCCATTTACTAGAGGATGAGCATTTTTTGGAAGAAGAGTTTTTTCTTCTCACACGGCATGAGATATGGAAATTTTCAAAGATAGTATGTGTGTCAATCACTAAACTGAACCGTCAGATTAACTAAAGATAATAAAGACAAACCCTTTGATATGCTGCGGTTAAGGAGTGAAGAAAAGACCAAACTAAAGATCGAGGATCGTCTCCAAGTATTGTCAAATTATAAAGACCGAAAAGCAACTAGATTTTAGTCTATGATATTTTCAAATAAAGACGGATTATTTCAGTTTTTTTCTATTTCAAATTAAAAACAGTTAAACATCCATCTTAAAATGACAGTCTTAAAATAAATGTATTTTTGTAGTGAATTTACATGTGTTTATGTTTATTTCTTATTAAAACCGCTTTATCTCTATTTCTATAAAAGCTGACAACAGGGCCGGTCCAAGGTCATTTTGGTCCCCGGACAAAGTAAAAATTTGGACCCCTTGCAAATTACTAAGACTATTTAATATAACTACAATAAAAAACGTATATGAAAATACATATTTGCATATATAAATTAGTTTTTTTCATAAAGCAATAGTTATAATTTTGTTTAAAAGTAGCTAGGTTACAGAATATTGATTACAAAAGATACACAAAACCTAAATAATAAATCTCATTTATAAACATCTCTCAATGCACTTTTTGAAGCAAAATCATTAATCATATAATCTTGATCAATATTTCTTAACATGTCCTTCTAAATGCATAGTATCACTAGTCCATTCAATCTATCTTGTGAAATATGTGTAAATATGATTTTAGCAATTTTAGTTTAGAAAAACATCTTTCAACGGATGCCAAAGTAACTGGAATAGTCTATCGTATCCTATAGGTAATCATCACATTTGGAAACATATCTATTTCTTTCACAAACTCTAAAATCTTAAAGGAGGCCCATGACTTATCTACTTTATATGCTTCCTTTGATAAAATTACCTGCAACATTTGTAATTCAGAATGTAATTTTTTTCCAATAACATCAAATTGGTCATCTTTTTTAAAACGTTTTCTAGATTCATGCAAGCCATTAGTAACTCATGATCATTAAGATTGATTAATTTTTTAGCATCATCATGAAACTAATTATGGACTAAAAATATTTCATTTGTTCAAATCTAGACTTCAATTGAGAAGGTGCAATATCAACTATATAAAGGAAGTAATCAACTCTAAATGATTCTTGTGTCGATAATTGTTCTCTTTCAATATCAAATATTCCCTCAAATTGTCTTTTTCTATGAATTTAAAGTTTCATAGGAAATACCAGCTCAATTTCCATATCAAAAGCTAATTGTTTTGCCTCTTCCAATGCTGAATTACATCGATCTTCTCTATACTTTTCAAAAAATCAATAAGTGCATCCAATTGTTTAACAGCAATATCAAGACACATATCTTCAGATTGTAACTTTTACAGACTAAGTTTATTTTATTCAAAGCATCATGCTAGATAACAAGACATAATAAAAATTCAAAGCTTAGAAGTTCACATGTTGCTAAAGTTTGGACATCCCCACTTAATTTGGCATCTTCAGTAGTTTTAGCTAATTTAAACAAAGCTTCTCTAATTTCAAGAAGTTGTGATTTTATTGCTCTAATACTTTCGATATGGTTATCCCAACATGTATTTGATAATGATTTTAGTGTCAAACCTGTATATGCTCAAGTAATATGCTCCATCGTTTTGTTGAGTTAGAAAAAACAATATATATGCATTGACATGCTCCAAAAAATGATTTTGCTTTATGGTAACAGTTTTCCGTATTACAAAAAACTAAATTAAGACAATGAGATATGCATTGCATGTAAAATTCTCTAAGATTTATTTGAAGCAACCTTGTTTGTACTTCTTGATGTCTTCCACTCATATTAGATCCATTATCATACCATTGTCCTCTTATATCTTTAATATCAAGTCCAAGCTTTGTCGTTACTACATGCAGTTCATTAAAAAGGGTCAAACCGGTTGTATCTACAAGATTAATGAACTCTAAAAAAAATCTTCTACTTTTATTGGTGTACTTGACATATCCACGCAACTTACCATTAAAGTCATTTGTTCTTTGTGAGTTTAATTAGGAGTACAATCAAGAATAATAGAGAAATATTTGCCTCTTTAATTCTTATTATTATAGCATTTTTGACTTTCAATCCTAAAATCATTATCAATTCATTTTGGATTTTATGACTAAGATAGTGATGATAAATTTGTTTGTTCCTCATGAATTGAAAGTGGTGTTACATATTAGTTGGTCAAACTCGAAAATCATATCAATTAGACCTACAAAATAACATTTACCATCATCGTCGATTTTTTCATTACTTCCATGAAATTCTAATTTATTTATTGCAAGACATTTTACGACCACAATAATTCTAATCATGACATTTTTCTAATGTAGTGTATTATTTCTAATTTTCTTTTGTAATTCTTTGTCAATAATTGATTTTTCTTTAATCTAAATTTTAATGTCTTTAGTGATTTTAAATTTTGAAGATGGTCGTAACTATTTTCATGTTGTTCAAGTGTATTACTAAGATTTTTCCAATCTCTAATTCCATCACTTGTTAATTGACTTCGAGACAACTTAGTTTTGAACAGTTTACAACAAAAGCAGAAAACTTTATCAAACTCTTTTGAGTATACTAACCATTCTCTATCACGACTCTCACCATTTTGTAAATTTTGAGTATAGTGAATTGAGGAAAACTTTATAGAGTGTTCGTCTAAAGGATATTTTATATTAACTTCTCGTTTTGGGCCATTTTGAACAAGTAAATCTACATGTTTCCACTAAGATAATCCCAAACTCTAGGGTAATAAATATTTAAATTAAAGCTTGTTTTTCAATATTCAAATTTGTCAATATTACATTCATCATTCATATCATTTTCATTTCCTTTTAATTCTTCATAACTAATTTGTTGTTGAAATTGATTTGATAAATTTGCATCATTTTCATTGATAGTGAATTTATGAGTACAAAGATTATTAGCACCACTTGTTTCTTCAATTACGTCTACGTTTTCATCATTTGATTCCTCATTCATTTCATTTACTTCTTCATAAACGGTTTGTTGCTCTAATTGATCTAATAAACTAACATCATTTTCATTTTCCCTTAAGTTAATTTGTTGCTCGGATTCAATTGACAAATTTGATTGCTTATCAAAATATTTATTAAGTGAAAATTTTAAACTTTGAGCAATATTTCTTGTCTTTGTTTCTTTTTCCTTTTTGGCTTCCAGAAAGATGTTTGATAATTTCAACCCAACAATTAGAGCACAATTAATTAATATTCAGCAACAAAAGAACCTGATTTGTAGGTTGGTTTCTTTCCCCAAATACTTCAGTTATGGCAAATAGTAAACACTGAATTGCTATGGACTGCCTGCAATTCATTAATTATAAGAAAACAATGTTTAACCCAACTAATCAATTAATATATGTTATCTTAAATGATATAGAAACATTCAAGTAAATAAATTTATTTCTCAATCAAGTATTCCTGAAATTGAGATATATTACAAGATAAATTTCCTATTTTAATTGGTGATTCTATAAAATATTGACAAAAACATTGCTTATATGATCAAAAAAGAACACCACAATTCACTATAAAAATATAGATAAGAAATAACTAATTTCACATTATATATTGAAAGAAATGGACGATAAGAATGTTAGAAGCATACAACAAACAAAGGAAAACTGTAAATATCATTTTCTTTGCCGTCTTGCTGATTGTTCAAAGCTTGCTTTCAAAATTGATTAATAATTGAGAAGATGTTGCTGAGATGAAGAGCTTTGCTAAAAAGACGTTGCTAAGTTGAAGAGCTTTGCTGAGAAGATGTTGCATGCTTTCAATATTAATTAATAAGGGTAGAAAACTATAAAACAGAAAACATAAGTGTTGAGAAGAAGGGACAACCAAAGAAGACGAGGCAATTTGTGTAAAATAAAATGACTTCTAAAATCAAAAGTAACATAATTACTGCTCTGCTTTGTTTCTAGATGGGCTTGCAACTAGGTTTTTAATTGATATAAGCAAAAAAATACCGAAACTATCAAAAATGTTAGGCCCCAAGAAAATAGGGCCATGGGTCGTTGCCCAACTTGCCCAATATAAGGGTCAGGCCTGGCCGACAACTGTTTGATTTCTCCATAAATGTAGATTATCACTCTTTAAAAATAATTATCTTAAAGCATATCATCTTCAGACTTTATAACCATTAGGTTTTTGGTTTATCGTCTTAAGTGGAGAACGAGTTTTGTATCAACAACAGATGAATAAGCTACATCATGTGTTGTTGTTTTTGGGTGCTCCGAGACTGAACAAGTCATCTCCTCGCAGGTGAAATGCCTAGATTTTGAATTATTGTTTATTCATCCTCTTACTATATGCTTGGTTATAGGGATTTATGATCAAAAAGGACTTTTAGTTTAAATTTTCTTAAACCGATTTTTATGTTAAGAAACTAGGTAATCATACACCAGTTCTAAAATATATTGTTATGTTGCACATATTTTGATTTTGTAATTTTTATCCAATATTTTATGGAAATCGTACAAAACTGATATCTACACAAATTATGTGGAACTTTACATAATACCGTTGTTAACGATAAAAATGGCTTTAACGCTAACACCCGGTGTAGCTCGTGATGAAGTGAAAGCTCCACCCGTTTGCACGGGAATCAAAGTAAAAAGAAAATTGCCGAAAAGTAAAAGAGACAGAGATTTTTATAGTGGTTCGGCTTCTAATAAGCCTACGTCCACTTTACATCTTCCATTATGTTTTTCGAGCACACTTTACAAGATTACAACACTTTTACAACACAATCTCTTGATTACAACACGATTAGAGAAAGGAAATTAGAATTTTGATGATGGATTGCTCCTTGGATTCACGTTGAATGAAGTAGATTACTTGATGAAGATTCTTCGGTGTTTGAAGTGTTTGAAGAGTCGAGAAATTAGCAGAGTCTCGGTCCTTTGGAATCCGGAAAAGTCCCCTTCTAGTTGGAGTAAGTGGAGTATTTATAGGAGAGTTCGAAGTTAGGTCGGCAGGGACGACCTAAGGGTTAGGTCGTAGGTCGGTAGGGACGACCTAAGGGTTAGGTCGTAGGTCGGTAGGGACGACCTAAGGAGATTGGTAAGCAGCTTAACATGTTGAGGTACCAGAAGCGACCTAAGGAGTTGGTAGGTCGTAAACGACCTAAGGAAGTATAGTTCACGACTTAAAGAAATGGCGATCTAAGGGAGTGAGCAAGTAGTAGGTCGTTAGGTCTTAAGTCGCTAAGTCGTTAGGTCTTAGGTTGCTAAGTCGTTAGATCTTAGGTCGCTAAGTCATTAGGTCTTAGGTCGCTAAATCGTTAGGTTGCAACCTTTAGGTCGGCAGAAGTGTTAGGTCGGGTACTAGTTAGGTCGTGAACAGGTTAGGCCGCATGAGTTTCTAAGTGGGTAGGTCGCTCATGCCTTTAAGCAGTTAGGTCGCTGGAAGCTCTAACCCATTAACTCGCTGGAAGCTCTAACCCGCTAACTCGCTGGAAGTTTTAGCTCGTTGGATACTCCATGCCCTAGGTCGCATACCGTTACAACTTAACTCGTTGGAAGCAGTTAGGTCGAACACCGTAGCGGTGGCGTTGCCCCCGCACCCCCACCTTGGGGTGTTGGCACCCCCCTCCGTTGGGGATCTTAGATGAGAAATCTTTCAACAGAACTTGCCTTATTGAGAGGCTGAGTTGACCAATCATTGAGACGAGCTGTCTTTGGTTTTCTCGGTCGATCTTTTGATATCACGGCCTTGCTGAAAAAGGCGGGATAACAACCGTCTTTTCAAAAGAATACAAAAATCAAATGGAGATACCATGTTTTTCAATTTTAATTTGATTCTTGGTAAGATATATATGTGAAATAGTATTTATTCATTTTTTATGTCAAGTTAGAAGGGAATTAGCTAAAAATGCTTGGGATTGTAGGAAATATTATCCCCAGCAGCTATCATTTAGTGAATATTGAAACAAACACATTATTGTATGCTTTAATGCAAGTGAGTCGTGTTATTCATGCCTTTCTTTTAAGTGGACTATTATAAATTAAAAAACAATAAAGTTCACTATCCACATTTTGTTGTTTGATACTGACTTATTGCACTATAATAGGCCCTTCCAATTATAGAAATTTAATTACTCCTTTTAACTTCAATACATAATATTCCAAAAAGAAAATAATACAAGAAAGATTATGAGAGATTTTGTGAGTAACGTGATTTTGAATACATCGTAACATTCTCATCTTTATATTCTTCTTGAGAATCAAATTTAAGTATTAGAACTATATTTTCATGGGATTTTTTTTTTGAAATTGCAAAAGATTATATGGAGTATAAATTGCAAAACAGTGAATTATATATATTTTCAAGTTAAAAATGTTAACCCTGTATGATACAACTAGAAAATGCTTTAAAATACTTATGTTTTTACATAATCCGTATATCTTAGTAGCTATTTTTTGATAGTCAAGAATATTATTGAGTTCTTATATAAATGGAGAGATATGTATGTTGTCAAGAAACATATTATTTTTCTTATGGAACTATATTTGCATAGTTTGTAAATTATAAAAGATACTATCTACAAATGGAGGTATTGTTACGCAGTATACAAAGTATAAAAAAATAGTAAATGTTGTATTTATTGATTATGAAAACTTTGAAGAGATCTTATGATAAATTTTCATGGTAAATATGCAAACATTACACTTCATACAACTCGCATTGAAAAATCAAATGGTTCGGTAGGTAGTTGTGACAGCCCTGGTTAATCAAGCATGTAGAAATTTAGGTCATTTGAATTTTTATTTTAAAATAAAAATAAAATAAATAAATAAACTAATATATAAAAACAGTTTTCTGAAATATATATTTATATTGTGAAGATGTATGTAGTGGTGCATGTGCACATTGTTGCAGTGTACAAATTAGAGCAAGCAATTCAGTAAGAATCTTGCAAGAAAAAAATATATACAATAATATAAATGAATACATAAATAAATCAGTGCATGACCATCAGGTATGTATGCATCATAGCTGAATGAAATGCATGAATATCCTGAGAAAATTTTAGCTCTAACTTTCATAGCATGAGTGCAAACACAGTAGTTTGTGTGGGTAGAGAAAATACACACACATAGGGATACACATGCATATACCCCATAGTTAGCAGAAACACACACCTAGCTGGCCGTTCAAATAAAAATTATATGCATAACTAACACCCAGAAAAGACAAGGAATGCCTGAGCCAAAGAATTCATGCATGAAATGGGTGAAAGAACTTTGCCAAAAAGGGTTAAGACAGGGAAAAAGGAGAACTGCAGGTAGAGGGTAAACTGTTGGGTGAAATTAGGGAATAATGATGGAATTTCTGATGAAAATAAATTACCTAACTAACCTTAAAACCCTAACAACTCCACTATATACCATACTATCTCCTACGGGTGCACATTGGAAGGCCAGAAATCAAAACACAGAAAAGGGAAGTAAGCAGCAGATTAAGGAAAAAAAAAAAACAATGGCAAACTTGAATCAAGACCTAGGAAGAAGAAACATGGTGAGTAAATCCTCACTTGGCAAGGCATTAAGACCTATGAAAGGCAGCCATAAAACCTTTAGCTTATCTTGATTTTTCTGTGATGTTTATATGCATTTTAGTTGACAATTTCCTGTTGTTTCTGGACTTTGTGTTTTGCAGTGCTTTGTTACTATTTAAATTATGACATGATTGTACATGTTAATTTAATGATAGTATGATAATAACTGACTTACTGGTGGAATTCTAAGTTTGAGAAAATATTTTTGGTTTAAGTATATACTAGCAAGAAAAGTAGGGTGCAAGGCAGTAAGGGGAAGGGAATCCTCTGGCTTATGTCTTACATTTGAAAAGATGATTGAGATACAGTGGAAGTTCCACATGTTAAATCTTGATGCATCATAGGGTACCCTCTGGAAATAAGGTTATTGAGAAAATACATTATAATGCATGGGATGGCTACAAGGACCTTATTGCTAGAGAACCCTAGTAGCATTCCATTTGGAAATGCTCTGAGTTATGCTTCAACCAAAAATATGTTTCTGCAGGAAATTAACTTGAAATGACTTTCAAATATGAGTGATGGTTGAATACATGGGTTACTGAATGGTTAATGGATGTATAAAACTGCTTGTATGCATTGATTAGGGGTACAACAGGGTGGGGCATGACACTGCATAGGTAATAGGGGGTCATGGGAAAGAATTTAGTAATTAAACTCAAGGCATGGGTCACCTCTATCAGGTTGGATATGAGGGAAGGGGGTATGACATGGTAGTTGGCTTGCATCAAGGTTGGGGTGTAAGTTTGCACATGACATGTTTATGTCCAAAAGCTAGTAGTGCACTGGAAAATCAAACAGTAGCTTCCAGGCAGTGTGCACCAGCGCAACTACAAAATGTGATACTGGACTCTTAAAAAAAAGAAATGTGTTAGGGATTGATAAGCAAAGATGTATATGCTAAGAGTATGGTGAGTACTGGTATGCAGACCAGTTTTGATGCTTTAGCTAAATGGTAGGAGTTTTGCTTGTTCAATGGTTATGAAATGCCTATGTGATTTGTATGATGGCTGCTATGAATTCTTGAAATAAGAATTTCTGCTAAGGAATTGGTTTAAGCACTTATACATGCATTTAACAATTCATTCATTTCACTGTAAAGACACAACAAAAATGTGTACCTGATGAAAGGGGTTAACAATTTGGTAAAACAGTTAGTATCTGAAATTAAGGAGATATGGAATCAGTTTCATAAATCTTATGTATTTGTCAATTGAACTTACTCATACCAGATTTCAATCTGACCTGTTTGTTGCTTGCATCAAATGGGTGTTTCACTTGCATTGTGAAGCAGACCCTGAGATGGTTGCAGGAAGAAAGGATGCTAAATAGTAAGGTGCAGACATATGATGCTTGAAGGAATTGCAAACTAACTAAGCTAGGATTTTGTAGGAGAATAGTTCTTCTGTTTTGTTTTCAGTAAAAGCTTTATGTAATGATGTTTCAAATTATGCAAGAAAAACTTTATTACTATGTAAAAAATGATTGGGAAAAGTATGTTGTAATGAACATTATTTTCAGTAAAAGATGATAAGGCCTTTAGCTTCATGTTAGAAACTGTGAACATACCTATTTCTTGAAAATTAGATAAGGAAATTGGTAGTGGGTCTGAAGCATAAGTAAACTAGTATGCTTATGTATTAATTTGTTTAGGAAAAACTAGAACCTGTTCATCTAGTCACTACTAACATCATGAGATAAGAAATACCATGGACAGAAAAGAAAAGAATAACATAGAAGGGGTAACTCAGAAGTAAAATTGCATTTGGTAATTATTGGTATAAGTGAAATTTGTAGATTCAACTAATTCATTTCAGAATCATACCTAAACGAAATTAGTCCACTTAAGGACCAAAGAGGAAGTAAACTGCAGTTGTGCATGATTATGTGCAAACAGTTGCACAGAAACATGCACAGTCTCAATTTGGTCATTGAAAGGGAAAGTTTTGGTAAGTTGAAATGCTATGGGTTAATCCATATGCTTCATTTACCATACCAGTGATAAACTTAAGAAAATAAATAGGAATTAATCAAATGAATAGAGGAGATCTGGGTGATATTTTTTTAGAAAAAAAAAGGGGCTGAGTCGTTCAAAAGAAATAAATACAGATAAAATGTACTCTGATATAGGAAAAATCCATGTGAACATTTAAATGGTTGTCACAAAGAAGCATATCAATATTTTTATATTGATCAGAGTGGATCTTGGGATATAAAATAGAGAAAAAAAAATATAGGGCAAGTAGGAAGGGGTTGTCTCAGTTGGTATCAGAGCCATGTTAATAAATACATAGCCGAAATAAATATTTGTTTGAATCTGTATGCCTTGTTTGCATTGTTTGCTGCATGTTTGAGTTAGTTTGCCTGTTATAAACAAATAAGTTCATTGTTAGTTTTAAAAAGCAAAAGTAGTGAATAAGAATCAGAACTAACTACATTAGAAATGTTCAATAGAGGCCCAGAGGAGTTAGAATCAATCCCCAAGCCACAGGAGAAAGAGAAAATGGTCAATCTTCTAATACTACTGAGCAAGCAACTAGAATGGCTGCTGGTTCCCCAATGATTAACATGCAAGATTTTGTTCAAATACTGAGGGATGGAATGACACCTAGGGTAGATAACCCATATGAGGAGCTGTCCAAATTGCTTAAACCATATACAAATCTGGGAGGCAGTAGCTTTGATGGCACAGAAAATGCCATAGGGGTCCAGGCATGGTTAAGAACAGTGGAAAGGATTTTTGGAGATATGCAAGTCAATGATCAGAGAAGAAGGCAAATAGCTTCAAGACAGCTGAAAGGCATAGCTTTGGACTGGTGGGAAGTGATTATTGCAGGCAGACAAGAACAAGAAATCACATGGAATCAGTTCAAAGAGATGTTAGAAGCCAGATTTGTCCCAGCATCAACAAAAGCTTCATTGCTTGAGGAATTTATCAAGTTGAGACAAGGATCTATGAGTGTTACTGAATACACTCAGAAGTTTGAAGGGTTGTCTAAATATGGGACAGTGTTAATTCCAGATGAAACATCAAGGAATGCTAGGTACATTCAAGGGTTGAATGCTGGATTGAGTAGAGCCATGTTGCCATATAAAGATAGAACATTTGACCAAGTCATGGATTTGACACTGTCATTTGAGCAACATGACAATGCCAGAGAAAAGTTCAAGAACTTCAGGAATAACAAGAAAGGAAAGAATAGAGCACATCCATATGAGAGGAAGAAGGGAGAAGCAATGAACAAGGAAGGAAGTAAAGTGGCAACCTCTGACAACAAGAAATCTAAAGTGATTTGTTACAATTATGGAAGGGAAGGCCATATTAAAACCAAATGCCAAGCACCCAAGTCAACTGTTCTTAGATGCTACAACTGTGGAAAAGAGGGGCACATGAAGAAGCAGTGTCCAGAGATGGCAAGAGTAGCTGTACTTGAGGGAAAAGGCAAGGCAATGGATGCACCAAGCCAAGTGGAAGGTATGTTATTTATAAAAGGCATACCCATATCAGTTGTTTTTGACACAGGAGCCACACATTCTTTTATTTCATATGATATAGTTCAGAAATTAGGGTTAATATGTATTCTTGTTGATAAACCACTGCATATTGATAGTCCTTTAGGTAGCTCCTGCATTACCCACATGAAATGCATGCAAGTAGAAATAAGCATGGGTGGTCACACCTTTATCTCAGAATTATATGTGTTGAATTACCCCAAGCTGGGTGTCATACTGGGAATGGATTGGTTAAAAAGCTTTTGTGCTATTATTAATTTAGGAAATTCTACCCTTTCACTACAACTTCCTGATGGAAAGAGGGTTGTGGTTATGTATGAGGCAGCCAAGGATAGGGGTATGGGAAAGGTATTCAACTTGAACAGTGGTGAAGTTGAATTAAGTTTAAATAAGATACCCATAGTTAATGAATACCCTGATGTGTTTGGTGAAGTGAATGGCATTCCTCACAACAGACCAGTAGAATTTCAAATAAGACTTAAACCAGGAACAAGCCCTGTCATCAAGAGACCAAATAGGATAAGTCCTAAAGAACTGAGTGAGTTGAAGAAACAACTAGAGGAATTAGAACAAAAAGGTTTTATTAGGCCTAGCAGTTCAAATTGGGGATCACCAGTAGTGTTTGTTAAGAAACATGATGGTTCCTTAAGAATGTGTATAGACTATAGGGGACTGAACTCAGTCACTATCAAAAACAAATACCCTCTACCTAGGATTGATGATCTCTTTGATCAACTAAACGGTGCTAAAGTATTTTCTAGACTTGATTTAGCAACTGGTTTCCACCAAATGAAAGTAGAAGAGGAAAGCATCAAATATACAGCTTTCAACACTAGGTATGGCTTGTATGAATACTTAGTAATGCCATTTGGTTTGACAAATGCACCATCCTATTTTGTAGATTTGATGAATAGAATTTTCAGAGATTATTTGGATAAATTTGTGCTGATTTTCATTGATGATATATTAGTGTATTCCAAGACAGATAATGAACATGAAGAGCATTTGCATATG
Organism: Allium cepa; assembly: GCA_030765085.1. Classification (NCBI taxonomy): domain Eukaryota; kingdom Viridiplantae; phylum Streptophyta; class Magnoliopsida; order Asparagales; family Amaryllidaceae; genus Allium; species Allium cepa. The sequence continues at coordinate 979,277,217 of CM060931.1, forward strand.
GTACTGAGTAGACTAAGGAAACAAAACCTTAAAGCCAAGTTTGCAAAATGTTCTTTTTGGAAGAATGAAATAAAATTTTTGGGCCACATAATTTCTCAAGAAGGAATCTCAGTAGATCCAAGTAAAGTCATGGCAGTGCAAGCATGGAAAAGACCCAGCAATGTCACTGAAATCAGATCATTCATGGGTATGGCTGGATACTACAGGAGATTCATAAAGGATTTTGCTAAAAAGGCAATTCCACTAACCAAGTTAACAAGGAAGGACCAGCCTTTTATGTGGACTGAGAAATGTGAAGAGGCATTTAACCAATTAAAGGAGGCATTGATGGAAGCACCAGTGCTGAAAATCCCAGAGGGCAATGATAATTTAGTGGTATATACTGATGCATGTGGATCAGGTATAGGAGCTGTCCTTATGCAAGATGGTAGAGTAATAGCTTATGCATCAAGACAATTGAAACCCAGTGAAACCAAGTATGCAACACATGACTTGGAATTGGCAGCAGTGGTATATGCACTAAAGCTTTGGAGACACTACCTGTTGGGAGCAAAGTTTGAACTTTATACTAATCACAAGGCATTAAAGTATTTATTTTCTCAAAAAGATTTAAATATGAGACAACATAGGTGGGTGGAATTTCTTGCTGCCTATGATTTGGACATTATGTACACTCCAGGAAAAGCAAATAAAGTGGCAGATGCATTAAGTAGACAACATGCCAAGTTGGCTACACTGTTGATACAGGAGTTTAAAGGGTTGTTAACACTGACAGATGTAGAGATAGAATACATGGGAGAACAAGCAATGGAGGTGGGTAAGGATGTGGAGCATTATGGTAAGCTCAGCCTTATCACAATAAGGTCAGATTTAGTGGAAGAAGTGAACCAGTCACAAGACACTGATGTGTTCTTGAGAGAAAAGAAGGAGTTGTTAAAAAGGGGTGTAAAGCTTGACAAGTTTGAACTGGATGAAAAAGGATGTGTGAGACATAAAGGAAGGTTATGTGTACCTGATACAGAAGCACTTAAAAGGAAAATCATGGATGTTCATCACAAATCAAAGTACACCATACATCCAGGTGGCACAAAAATGTATCATGACCTAAAAAGAAGCTATTGGTGGAAAGGAATGAAGATAAGTGTGGGTGAATATGTGGCAAAATGTATGACTTGTCAACAAGTCAAGGCTGAGTATCAAAGACCCAGTGGACTGCTGCAACCCTTAGAAGTTCCAAGATGGAAATGGGAAAGCATATCAATGGATTTCATTGATGGCTTGCCAAAATCAAAGAAAGGAAATGACAGTATTTGGGTGGTGGTGGACAGACTAACCAAATCATCACACTTCATACCAGTAAAGAGTGATAGAAATGCACCAAAATTAGCACAAGTCTTCATGAAAGAGATAGTAAGGTTACATGGGGTACCTACCACCATTATTAGTGACAAAGATACTATATTTACATCTAAGTTCTGGAGTAGCTTTCAACAGGCAATGGGGGTTGAGTTGTGCTTGAGCACAGCCTACCATCCCCAAACTGATGGTCAAACAGAGGTAGTTAATAAATTCTTGGAGGATCTGCTTAGAGCTTGTGTGCTGGATCATGGTGGGAATTGGGAAGACTACCTACATTTGGCAGAATTTGCCTACAACAACAGCTACCAAAGTAGTATAGGAATGGCACCCTATGAGGCTTTGTATGGAAGGCCTTGTTTGTCACCTGCTTGCTGGTTAGAGGTGGGTGATAGAGTAATGTTGGGACCAGATCATGTAAAAGAGACAAATGATAAAGTTTCACTGATCAGACAGAGAATGAAGGCAGCACAAGACAGAATGAAATCATATGCAGATAGGAGAAGGAAGCCACTTGAATTTGAGATAGGAGAATGTGTGTACTTAAAGGTTTCACCAATGAGGAAAGTGTTGAGATTTGGCAAGGCAGGGAAACTAACCCCAAGGTATATAATACCATATGAGATTATTGCAAGGATAGGAAAGATGGCCTACAAGTTGAAATTGCCAGAAGAGATGAGTGGAATACACAATGTATTTCATGTATCACAATTGAGAAAATATGTGCATGATGAAGCTTCAGTAGTTCAGCCACCAAGTAAAGTGGAAGTTAGACCTGACCTGGTATATGAGAAGAAGCCAGTGGGCATTACAGCTAAGGAAGATAAGAGATTGAGAAACAAAATAATTAAACTGGTAAAGGTGCAGTGGAGTTTGGACCCTAATGACTGCACATGGGAGGTTGAAGACAAGATAAAGGCTCAATACCCTCAATTATTTGCAGCAGCTAGTTAAGGCAGAGGTATTTTTAATATTCATGCTTAAACTTTCTTAGTTGAACATGACATCCAATATTATGTGTGCTGGTTTGTTTTGGTTGAATTAAGAATATGTATTTATGTTTGACCCTTGATTTACATGGCAAGAAGTGTTAAATTGTGGGACACAATTTCTTAAAGAAGGGGTGTATGTGACAGCCCTGGTTAATCAAGCATGTAGAAATTTAGGTCATTTGAATTTTTATTTTAAAAAATAAATAAATAAATAAATAAACTAATATATAAAAACAGTTTTCTGAAATATATATTTATACTGTGAAGATGTATGTAATGGTGCATGTGCACATTGTTGCAGTGTACAAATTAGAGCAAGCAATTCAGTAAGAATCTTGCAAGAAAAAAAAATACAATAATATAAATGAATACATAAATAAATCAGTGCATGACCATCAGGTATGTATGCATCATAGCTGAATGAAATGCATGAATATCCTGAGAAAATTTTAGCTCTAACTTTCATAGCATGAGTGCAAACACAGTAGTTTGTGTGGGTAGAGAAAATATACACACATAGGGATACACATGCATATACCCCGTAGTTAGCAGAAACACACACCTAGCTGGCCGTTCAAATAAAAATTATATGCATAACTAACACCCAGAAAAGACAAGGAATGCCTGAGCCAAAGAATTCATGCATGAAATGGGTGAAAGAACTTTGCCAAAAAGGGTTAAGACAGGGAAAAAGGAGAACTACAGGGAGAGGGTAAACTGTTGGGTGAAATTAGGGAATAATGATGGAATTTCTGATGAAAATAAATTACCTAACTAACCTTAAAACCCTAACAACTCCACTATATACCATACTATCTCCTACGGGTGCACATTGGAAGGCCAGAAATCAAAACACAGAAAAGGGAAGTAAGCAACAGATTAAGGAAAAAAAAAACAATGGCAAACTTGAATCAAGACCTAGGAAGAAGAAACATGGTGAGTAAATCCTCACTTGGCAAGGCATTAAGACCTATGAAAGGCAGCCATAAAACCTTTAGCTTATCTTGATTTTTCTGTGATGTTTATATGCATTTTAGTTGACAATTTCCTGTTGTTTCTGGACTTTGTGTTTTGCAGTGCTTTGTTACTATTTAAATTATGACATGATTGTACATGTTAATTTAATGATAGTATGATAATAACTGACTTACTGGTGGAATTCTAAGTTTGAGAAAATATTTTTGGTTTAAGTATATACTAGCAAGAAAAGTAGGGTGCAAGGCAGTAAGGGGAAGGGAATCCTCTGGCTTATGTCTTACATTTGAAAAGATGATTGAGATACAGTGGAAGTTCCACATGTTAAATCTTGATGCATCATAGGGTACCCTCTGGAAATAAGGTTATTGAGAAAATACATTATAATGCATGGGATGGCTACAAGGACCTTATTGCTAGAGAACCCTAGTAGCATTCCATTTGGAAATGCTCTGAGTTATGCTTCAACCAAAAATATGTTTCTGCAGGAAATTAACTTGAAATGACTTTCAAATATGAGTGATGGTTGAATACATGGGTTACTGAATGGTTAATGGATGTATAAAACTGCTTGTATGCATTGATTAGGGGTACAACAGGGTGGGGCATGACACTGCATAGGTAATAGGGGGTCATGGGAAAGAATTTAGTAATTAAACTCAAGGCATGGGTCACCTCTATCAGGTTGGATATGAGGGAAGGGGGTATGACATGGTAGTTGGCTTGCATCAAGGTTGGGGTGTAAGTTTGCACATGACATGTTTATGTCCAAAAGCTAGTAGTGCACTGGAAAATCAAACAGTAGCTTCCAGGCAGTGTGCACCAGCGCAACTACAAAATGTGATACTGGACTCTTAAAAAAAAGAAATGTGTTAGGGATTGATAAGCAAAGATGTATATGCTAAGAGTATGGTGAGTACTGGTATGCAGACCAGTTTTGATGCTTTAGCTAAATGGTAGGAGTTTTGCTTGTTCAATGGTTATGAAATGCCTATGTGATTTGTATGATGGCTGCTATGAATTCTTGAAATAAGAATTTCTGCTAAGGAATTTGTTTAAGCACTTATACATGCATTTAACAATTCATTCATTTCACTGTAAAGACACAACAAAAATGTGTACCTGATGAAAGGGGTTAACAATTTGGTAAAACAGTTAGTATCTGAAATTAAGGAGATATGGAATCAGTTTCATAAATCTTATGTATTTGTCAATTGAACTTACTCATACCAGATTTCAATCTGACCTGTTTGTTGCTTGCATCAAATGGGTGTTTCACTTGCATTGTGAAGCAGACCCTGAGATGGTTGCAGGAAGAAAGGATGCTAAATAGTAAGGTGCAGACATATGATGCTTGAAGGAATTGCAAACTAACTAAGCTAGGATTTTGTAGGAGAATAGTTCTTCTGTTTTGTTTTCAGTAAAAGCTTTATGTAATGATGTTTCAAATTATGCAAGAAAAACTTTATTACTATGTAAAGGATGATTGGGAAAAGCATGTTGTAATGAACATTATTTTCAGTAAAAGATGATAAGGCCTTTAGCTTCATGTTAGAAACTGTGAACATACCTATTTCTTGAAAATTAGATAAGGAAATTGGTAGTGGGTCTGAAGCATAAGTAAACTAGTATGCTTATGTATTAATTTGTTTAGGAAAAACTAGAACCTGTTCATCTAGTCACTACTAACATCATGAGATAAGAAATACCATGGACAGAAAAGAAAAGAATAACATAGAAGGGGTAACTCAGAAGTAAAATTGCATTTGGTAATTATTGGTATAAGTGAAATTTGTAGATTCAACTAATTCATTTCAGAATCATACCTAAACGAAATTAGTCCACTTAAGGACCAAAGAGGAAGTAAACTGCAGTTGTGCATGATTATGTGCAAACAGTTGCACAGAAACATGCACAGTCTCAATTTGGTCATTGAAAGGGAAAGTTTTGGTAAGTTGAAATGCTATGGGTTAATTCATATGCTTCATTTACCATACCAGTGATAAACTTAAGAAAATAAATAGGAATTAATCAAATGAATAGAGGAGATCTGGGTGATATTTTTTTAGAAAAAAAAAGGGCTGAGTCGTTCAAAAGAAATAAATACAGATAAAATGTACTCTGATATAGGAAAAATCCATGTGAACATTTAAATGGTTGTCACAAAGAAGCATATCAATATTTTTATATTGATCAGAGTGGATCTTGGGATATAACATAGAGAGAAAAAAATATAGGGCAAGTAGGAAGGGGTTGTCTCAGTAGTGTATGGATCAATGTGTCTTTTGAATAATTTATTGTTAGCCACTTATAAAATATTTAAACTTTAGTTTATAAAATCCAAATTGGCCTAATGTACACGATACTAATTATGTTAGTAGTTCATGGGCCAAATACAATGACAAAGTTGCCCGAATGACTGAGATTGAGGGTTGGGAGCTCACTCACAATGAGTTGAACCTACTTTATTACTCAAAACTTGATTACATTTTTTTTGAAAAATGGGTACTTTATTAACAAGAAGGGGCATATATTTCCATGATATGCCTCATTAATACCTTGTAATCCTCCTAACCTAAACGGGTGCCTACAAGGAAAAAAAGTACATATCACTTCCATATATTAACATTACAACATGATAATTACAAAAACCAAGTTGCTTAACATATGGAGGAGTAAAACAAACGTAAATCGCACTCAAAACCATCCGTAGTAACAACTCGGTCCATTGACAATGATAATGACCATTACAAAATACAAGTCTAAAAGGAAGCAAAAAAGGCAAAAGCCAGTCTTCACGTGGAATAAGGACAGAGCTCTCAAAAACACACCGAATCGTCTTTCTCAAGTAAAATGGCAACATCCAGGAGAGAGAGGCAACGACACAGTTCTCGAAATGGTAGATCTAAGAAATCAGATGCATGAAGAAATCAATAATTTAGACTTTAATCAAGCTCGAGGGAAACCAAGATTTCAGAAGTAAGTAGATGGAATTCAAGGGGGACGATGAGGTTCAGAAGACCTCATGGCGATATTCCAGTTTTTGAAGATAAGTCTCGTCTCTGTGTTTATATCTTGATTAATAATTAAATACTGCATTAGTGTTTTAACGTCTTGAATTATCAGGATGCTTCTGATGGATGCTGACATTTCGATTCCTCTGAAGATCCTATTGTTTCTCTCGCACCATATGTTCCAAATCAGGGAAGTGAAAGCAATGTTGATAATTTGGCTTATTAAAATTTGATTCCTCCTTCTTTTACTTATGCAGTCCAGAATATGGTTAATGTTGTAATTACGATTGAAATCTATATTGATTTTCTGCATGATACTATCCAATAGTTTACTTGAATATGGACAGTTAAAGAAGAGATGGTCTCTATCTTCTAATTGACTAGAGCATAAATTACACTGTTGGTCAATAGTTGTGTTCCATCTACTAACATGATCCTTTGTGTTCAATTTATTTTGTATGGCTAGTAGAGCACAAATTGACATTTTTGGCACGCACCCTTTACCCCATATGATTTTTGTCCAAAAATGTTCTGTATTCTTATTTCTGAGTTGATTCCATGCTGATTTTAGTGTAAATTGTCCGTTGTTACTGGGGGTCCATATCCAATAATCTTTTTTCATTTGTTGCTGAATGTTGATATTATGTATAGTTTGATGGTACTGAGTAGGAACATGTTCTATGTGTTGTTTCCATTTATTGTTAGAGATCAACACGGAAACTTTCTTGTCATATCCTCTTACCACAGACGTGGCATTCCAGCCAATTTTATCTATTAATGAGGAACCATTGATCCAGGGATCAAACCACAAATTTGTGGTGTCCCCATTGACAATGTTTTTATTAATGAGACCTTTGACCATTGTCTTGCTCGAAGTAAGGTATTCCAAGTACATGATGCAGAGGGATCTATGGTAGTAGTCCAGAAGTTTTGCATTTTTACAGTATTTATTTTGAATCCATTTAGCCCATAGAGATTCACCATTAATAAATTTCCACAGAAGATTTGTAGCCACTGCTTTGGAAATATCTTCAATTTTTCTTATACCAAAGCCACCTTCGGTTTTGGTTCTACACACCTCTTCCCATTTCATTTGGTGAGCTTTAGATTTCCATAAAAAATTAGCTCATAAAGAATTTATTCTTTGTGTTACTGTCAGTAGGAATTATGTGAACTGAAGCCAGAACTGCAATATAGGATGAATAACTGTTTTTACTAATTCAGCTCTGCCACTGATGTTAAGCATCATGCTGTGCCAATGGTTAAACTTTTTTATTTTATTTTTTCTATCAGCCAGCCAAAGTCTCTTGCTCTTAATTTATTATTTGATAATGGAATGCCCAAGTAAATTATTGGCAGGCTGCCAATGCTAAAATTTAAAATGCTAGCTATTTGAGTTTTATTTGTGGCCCCTTTGTTAAGGAATAGTGTAGTTTTTTTGGTGTTTAATTCCAGCCCTGCTATGTTATTCAGATCTTGAAAAACTTGCTTGATACATTTGGCATTATCAATAGTAGCTTTGGTTAAGATCATAATGTCATCTGCATAAATCAAGTGCGTAATCAAATCTGTTTGGTAAATGGGTTTGATATTACCTTTGATGAATTCCATGTCCAAAATAATTGTCAGAAATTCCATAGCTATGGCAAACAAATATGGTGATAGGGGGTCACCTTGTCGTAGACCTCTTGAACTTGTGATGAAACCATATAGCGATCCTTCTATTAAAACCGAAAAGGTGGGAGTAGAGATACTTTCGTATATAAGATCCACAAAAGGAAAGGGAAAATTTATTGAGATCAGAACATGATGAAAAAAAGCTCTATTAATTTTCTCATACGCCTTATTCAGATCAATTTTCGGATATAAATTGTTAGATTTTTTCCTGTTGAAACCTCTAATCATTTCATAAGCCAAAAGGGAGTTTTCTGTAATAAATCTACCAGGTATGAATGCATTCTGGTTATAAGAGATAAGATCATTCATAAATAACTTCATTCGGTTACAAAGAAGATTTTCTAGAATTTTATACGACACGTTACACAAAGAGATTGGTCTAAAATCAATCATATCCACTGCATTTGGTTTTTTTTGGGATGAGACAAATAAACGTGTGATTAATTTCTCTAATAATTTTCCCAGATTGAAGAACACTATTCATAGCATTCCATATGTCATATTTAATTTGCTCCCAATGTATTTTGTGAAATTTGGAATTTATTCCATCTGGACCAGCGGAGCTATTGTCATTAGTCTGGAAAATTGCGTTTTTAACTTCCTCAAGAAGAAAAGGTTTACAGAGGTTTAATTTTTCATTTTTCGATAGGATTTTCTTGCAAGTTATGTCTGGGAATTGTAATGTGTCTCTAGGCGATGAAAAAAGGTCTGAAAAATATTTTGTAGCTGAAAGAATAGTATTTTCTGATGTTGATGACCAAGAACCATTGTCTTTGAGAATGAGATTCCCCCTTGTTGGTTTAATTTTATTGATTTTCGAGAAAAAAACTCTGTGGGTTTATCTCCTTTAATCAACCAGTTTATCTTCATTCTTTGTTCATTCTCTATTGCAATACTCCTCATTATATCATGTATCTGGTCATTTTTCGTACTATATTCTTCGATTAGATAATTGTTTAGAGGATCTCGAACTAAAAGCTTATAAATATCATTGGTTTCTTCCTTTAACTTATCTAGTTCAGAGTATATATTGTTTTCATTTGAAGTCCATATTTTCAGATTAACCTTCACAGTTTTTAATTTGCAGAGGAGTTTGTAAAGAGCATTACCTGAAAATTACTGCTCCAAAACTTGTTGTAAAGTGCTCTGATATCCTCTTTGAAGATGCCACGAATTATTGTACTTGAAAGGTATGCATCTTCTTCTTATATTCTGATTAGAGAGCTCAATCATAATAGGAGTGTGATCGCTAATGGAGTGATTGCCAAAATTTATGCCATAGTGTTTGAACTTTTCAGACCCTAAATAATTTACAAAAACCCTATCAATTTTACTGTGTATAGAGAATTGAAAGCCTCCTCCCCATGTATAGTAATTTCCTGAAAATTATGGCTCAAGTAGATTCGATTTATTTATACACTCCATAAATTCCTGGTCACCCATATCATTGCAAATACCATTATTTATTCTTTTGGTAGGTGATAAAATAGCGTTAAAATTGCCTGCCAAAATCCAAGGAAGCTTAACACTCATAGATTGGTCAATAATATAATTCCATAAGTCTTTTCTCCTCATTTCCTCATTGTGAGCATAAACAGAAGTACATATCACGCTTAGGCCACTAGAATTATGCAGGATACCAGTAATGTATGATCATTCGTGTGAAGGATAATATTAGACCACTGAGTAGAATCCCAAATTGTAAGAATACGACTTTTCTGACCATCAAAAATGTTATGTGAGAATTTCCATTTAGGTTGAACTTTCTTCATAAATCTATCAATATTATCTACCGATAGTTTATTTTCAAGGACGCTAATAAAAGAAAATCTGTTGCTACGCAATAATCTACTAATTTCCAATTGTTTGGTTGGGGCGTTCATACCCGTAATGTTCCAGAAAAGGAACTCCATCTATTGGTTGCTTTCGGAGATGCTACTGTTTTCTAAGGGAGTAGCATTCCCCAGTAACTTTGCTTTTTTCGAAATTTCGTTCTTTCCTTTTAACTGATTAACAATGGTATGCCATGCAGGATTGTCTACAACATCTGGATTGGCTGTGGCTTTGAATTCAAATGGGGTTTCATCTGTCCTAATTTTGCGCATGTTACTGGATTTGGGAGTTCATAAAGAAGTGTTGACTTGCTCCACGGACTCAGGCCTTCTATCCTTTTCCCGCTTGTAACGCTTGCGATTTTTCGTTGCCGAAAATCGACATCAATACGTCCACTGTATCAACTGCCGAGCAATCGAAAGCCGAAAAACCGAAATGTTAGGGTTAAAGAAGAAGAAAAGATAGAAGAAAGAGAGAAAAAGATAGAACAGAACAGAAAGAAATAACAGAACAACATCAGAATCTCACAATTCGCAGCGGAACAACATATAATAAATAAATGAATAATCTTTAAACAAAGAACTATATCAGTTATTACATTACATCATATTACATTACATCAAATCATCAGAGTGTACAACAACAAACAGCGAAAAGAAATACTATATACTAGTGAATACGTCATGCCATCCAGCTTGCCTCCTGCAACTCCTGAATTCCAGAATATCCTGATAAACCTTAACTCTTGACTGCCCGTGTGGAAATTGGTGGGCACCCAGAGTTTAGGAAGGAAAACAATAAACTCCGAATCAGTCATGTGACTGGTGTAAGAACTCAAAACAGTTTATTTATCTTTAAAATCAAAATAGAGGAATACTTTTAAAGTCAATTCGCAATGCTTTTAAAAATGAGACTACCATAAGGCCTCCCGCACACACACACAATGCAAACGCAGAATCGGAGGAGAATTCTCCTTATGATAGTCAAAGATGCTTGATACGCATTAAAAAGAACATTTGATATTATTACTAGTGCATAGTGTAGAGAAAATCATTTCGAAAATAAAGATATAAATCTTAGCCAGCATAGACATTTCGAACTATGTCTACTATAGCTACCATGTTCAATAGCAGGTTACCGCCACATTCCATGGCAGGTTCTACAACTAAAACCGTACAAGTCTCGTATTGTTTCTTTGGATTTCCAACAAATAGTAAGGCCAAGGAACTTCCCATTGCCACATGAGAATGCCTCTGGAAGGACGTCCCCGAGAACCAAACCGGATCTCTGCCAACACAAGGCCGGGTTACCCCTAACTAGGTAACTACTGACACGAATATGTCATCCCCCGATCGTAACCGATCTATCCGAGGATCCTCGATTTCCAACAACCACAAAATATGTAGCAACAACATAGGTTAAATATATGGGCTCCATACCATGATACCACCTCTATCCAGAAGGAATGACATACACTAAAGGGCGCTACCCCTAATAACCTTGCTGCATCCTTCCTGTTTTGACCATTTCCGGGGTGTGAGGTCCGACGAAGTCTCGTCCACAAAGCCACACTTTATACAAAAGCCGTGCTTTGGGTCAACAAATGATCATAGAAATGATCACCAAGATAAATGATCAAATAAATGATCCTATCACAAATGATCAACAAAATGATCATTTCACAGCAACACTCAGCATGCCACACTACCAAATTGGGAGTATATCACTAATAACCTTCAACTATATAACCTCTGAGCTCGTACGTCTCAGAGAAGGGTGTTAAGCTAAGAGAATAAATTCTCCGCCACCAACAGAAATATATTTGAAAGAAATCAGCTTTATATCTCAATTTGTAATGTCAGACATACAATCCATACAAGTCTGTTCCGGGATCGAACAAAACAGAAGGCACTTCCAAGGAAGTCCTTGCATTCCGGATATTCACTAATCACGACCGGACTTCCCATCACTAAGGGTGATAAAACCTCTATATCGGAGATCAGCCGATGTAGAGTAACTCGACGGTAATCCTTCCGTTTTCACAAACATCCGGTCTTCAACACCGGTCATCGAATGCAAATCCATTTCGACGTATCACATATTCGGAATGGGTTATACGACCCCAAGGTCCTTTCCCGGCTAACCCGAATAGTGAGCGCTTATTCAAAAATAAGTGTGGCATTCAAATTCAAACAATCACAACAAATACCTATTTAAAGGTAAATATTGATAGTCGGATTATTTAACTATCAATAGGCGTGCTCAACATCACCAAGTTCCAAATAATTTCTCAAATTATTTACTTTCCAAAATATCTTTACTAGATATAAAATTTTCCACGCTTCAACATTTGAAAACCAATTTTCAAATCACTTTCCAATACTTTATCAACTTTTGAAAACAAATTTCAATCATTTTCCTTACTCGGAAATACTTTCATTTCAACATGGTTCATTTAAACCAATTAAATAAATCCTTACCGATTTACTTTATATTTACGTTCCAAATCCGTAAATCAATTCCCACACTTCAAAAATAAATCAACGTTTATTTTTAAACAATTTCCCCTTTCTTTTATAAATTCCTTAGTGAATTTATAATCCCAAAATATTTATGAATATTCGATTTCAATTATTCATTTTCAATTTATCTTCAAAAGGATAAATTCTCAAAACATTTCGTTTCACATTGGAAAAACATTTCCATACTTATTTATTAATAAGTAATTCACAAATCCATTTATTTTCAATACATAGAAAATATTCCATATACTTAATATCGGAATTAAGTATATATTTCATTCTTTAAGGAAAACATTCACTTAACACATTTTATTTGGGCTAAAACGAATGTTACGTAAAACATCGTTACGACGACCCAAAATCACTAGTATAGGGATTCAAAGTTTAAATAAATATATAAATCCCAATACTATACAAAACATTTCCTTCCGGAAACCATTTACTATAACAACAGTGTTATAGTCCATCATTTCCTTCTATTTCTCGAAAACGTCTATTTCAACAATGAATGTTGAAATCTATGTATTCGATACTTAATGCATTTTAAAACGTCTTTAAAATCATTAATTTCATTTCATAATGTTCCTTCCCCAAAAACATTTTCATTTCATTTAATAATATATTCACTGTCCAAAATCGTGAATATAATTCCTTTCATATATTCCTATATCCAACTTATCAAATTCAATTGATTTCGGATTTTTAAACAACGTTTATAAACTCCATTTATATTTTTATAAACTTCTATTATAAAAATCCTTTTTATATCTCATTTTAAATGCCAAAATACGATTTATAAGTTGATTACTTATAAATCTTATATTTTACAAAATCTATCCATTTTATATCTTCATATTTCATAAATTTATAAATCTCAATTCACTTATGGAATCCATTTCTATTTCACTTTATTACTTATAAAAACTCGTTTTGTAATTCCAGTATTTTTAATTTATAAATATCAATTTTATAAATCTTTTATATAAACCGTTTATAATAATTCAAAATTCCCAATTAAACCATTTTATAAATTAATTACTATTTATTTCAAAAACCTTAATTTGGTTATATTTTACAAAATTATAACTTTTATAACATTAAACTTATAACGTTAATTTATTTAAAATAAACCAATTCAAAATTTTAATAAAACATATACTTTCAAAAATCACTTTAAAAATTCCTTTAAAAACCAAAATCATTATTTTAAAACTTCAAAAATGGATCCGATGATGCAGCAGCACCAAATAGTCAATCACGACATCCAAATATCATATATCGATATGATAATCAACAAATATCAAAATATCTGTAAATAAATCAATACAGTTGAGGAATCCAGTTGGATCCCTCCAACCTGTTTCCCTGCATCCAAAAACATTAGCACAATACCAATTCCGCTCAAGTACGGAATTATCGCGGTATATGGGATTTATAATATTATCCGCTTAATAGACGGCGCAATAGGGTCTCAACCGCTATACAATGCAGGAAATCAACAACTGCAATATATACATATGCCAATATATATATATTGCTATTATATATAATACCAATTTCACTGTTTATGAAATATTCGCGGTATATGTTTTTAATAAATAACATCCGCTTACTAACGACGCATAATGTCTATTTTAACAATCAATAGATAACAATCATCATTCAAACATACATTCAAAAATTTTAAATCTAACTATTTAAAATTAAAAATCGAAATTGATTCGATTGAGTGAGAAGTTCTCACCTTGGTTTCAATTTCGTTTTAGCGATTTATTTCGAATAAAATTAAACGGACGTTTAATTTTACCCGAAATTTTCACTAACTCCAAACGACTCCAATCCAGTTCCATAGCGTAGTGATCGTCCATACGATTCCAACGCAACTGGTTTCGCGCGTTTTCGACCTCGTATGAAAGAGAAACATCATTTTAAACATTTACAAATCAATTTACATTTTAATTTTAATTTCATAACCCACAAATTCATCACAACCATTAGATCCTTTGCTCCCAGATCAAGGCCGTATGCGCATCACCTTCTCTCCCTATCGCGTTTCCAGGCAAAAGAAAAACGCAGGCACGTATAACCCATTTAGGCCGAAATTAGGGTTTCGAACGCCCCCCACTACGCTTGCCTCCACATTGATCAACCACCTCCATTTCGTGCGCACGCCCCCACTCCACCCACAGCCCGAGTTTGGTGGAGCTCAGTTGCACCACAGAAAAACATGCCTAAAGCCGGCTCCTTTGAAAGCAATTTGCCGATGATCCGCTAACTTATTTTAGATCATAGCCGTTGGTTTTAAAGATCTCAAGGAGGTGTATGTTTCTCTAGTTTAAAGTTTGTTGCATTGCTTCACGGATTTGAAGAAAAGAGAGGGGGAAGTATGGAAGTTTTCGGCCATTGATGGTTAGAAGGTGGCGGCCCTGAAGATGGACCTAGGGTTTTATAAATTTTCTTATTTTTTTTGTGAATAAGGCCTATTTATAGGAAATTGTTGAACACTATTCATCCGGGTTTTCCAAACTCCGATTTACGCACGGTGACCGACGTTTCTAGGGTTTATCCCACGTTTCGGACACAATGGAATAGGTTTCGAAAGCTAATTCGGTCATCTGTGCGAGTTATGGCAATAAACGTTCAATTTAAAATTAAACTGATTAAACGATTTTCTAGGCGTTTTAGCTTGCACCGGACAAAAGGTAAATTCAATTGACACGAAATTTGAAACCATACAATAATATCACATTACGGATCCGATGAAACTGGTTTCGTCGAAATCCGAGACTTTTTGAAAAATGACTATTTTAACTCGCCAAATTAATATTAAAATGATATCGATGCGTTTCGAGCTGCCACGGTCAAACGACAACTCCGTTTGCTACGAAATTTGAAATCCGATAATAACTAACTATTACGGATCCAATGGAACTAGTTTCGTCCAATTCTGAGACTGTTCGAAAATTGGCTAATTTCACTAGTCGATTAAATATTAAAATATTAGATTTTCACAATTTAACTTTTAATTCGATTTTAAAAGTTCTAAAATATCGTTCTAACTCCAACATGATAAAATAAAATTTTAAAATTTATTTTCAATCATATTTAACCCTATTTTCAATTATTTCTGTATTTCCACATATTAATTTATCTATTTAATTATTCAATTAAATCCAATTATTCGAAATAAAATTATTCGACTTAAAAATTCCACTTATTAATATTTAAAATTAATTAAATATTCAAATATAAATTAATAAAATTTCTGGGTCGTTGCAGACTTCCCCCCTTAAAAGAATTTCGTCCTCGAAATTACTAAGTAAGAAAAGTTATAGAATCTATCAACTTTCCCAAAATCCATAGTTAAACTTCTTACAATAACTTTACTAAGTTTTCAAATCATACTTAGTTATCTTTCAAAACCAAACTATATCATTTAACTTTCAATTCCAAATTAAAGTTATAGTTTTCAAAATTTTCCAAATTTTCTCAAAATTTTTCTAACGCCTTAAATTTTCGGAAAAATTCGCCATAGTCTCCTTTGCGCGGCTCGATCCGAAAAAAAATGATAGTATATATATCACAAATATACATCTCATCAAGTGATGAGGCATCCCGCAGGGAAAAAAATGTAAAAGTACAATATGTAATCCGAGATATGTACCTTATTTATATTATTAGCGAGCATATACGGCTAATATAGCACGAAAGCGAGCTCCAAATGCGAAGCAACGCCATCCGCACCTACTAAACACTCAACAACAACATGAGAATCATGCATATATGAAAATAGTATCAATATACAACATATAGCAACATCATAACTATATATGCCAACATAGCAAATGTAACAAAACAACAAATGCAAACATCAACCAACTATCATCCATAACCAAATCAATATTCATTCATATTCTCATTAATATTCAATGAATTTGTTTTCCATTTAAATCACATCTGATTTATTAATGTTGGATTTTATCAGCATTCATTCATATCCAATTTCAATTAGTTTGCATTTACTAATTTACATTCAAGTTGGTTCATTTCCAAATCAAATTTCAATTCTATTCAAATTCATTTTCTTCCAAGTTGGATTCAATTTCTTTAGCTTCCAATTTCGCTAATTCACTTTCATTAACACTTAATGAATTCATATACAATCAATCAACAATCAAATAACAACCAATGTATTTTCAACACAACCAAATTATTTAATTTTACATTTAATTTGGTCCATCACTTTTAATTCCAATCGGATCATATTAAATTGACTTCCATTCAACTTATTCAACTTCCAATAATATTAGCTTTTAATGAATTTACACTTTCATATTCATTATTTCATATCAATTGTTTACATTTAATTGATTAACATTCAATCCATTTATCAATTCAATTGCTAATTCCTTTAACAATTTAAAGTTGAATTTCATTTATATAAATCAAGTTCAAATTCTTAATGACTTCACTTCATTAATTCACTTATTAATTTACTTTGACACCAAAAATCAACTTCATTCAACTTCACTTAAGTTATATTCCATTTCAAACATCTTTTGTTTAATTTAACTTAAGTTTTCACTTATAAATCCAATTCAAATTCCAATCCTATTTAACTTTTTACCAAAGCCAAATTTATTAACTCCAATCATAAGTTCAAAACTTATTTCACTTATATTCATCATCTTATAAGTTATACAACTTATATTCAACAATTACTACTGGGATTTTATTGATTTACTTATACTTCCTTTAATTTAACTTCATCCTTTAAGTTAAATTCATTCTATCAAAACTCAAATTGTATAAGTTATCAACTTATTTATCATTCCCAAATTACTATGGTAGCAAATCTATCACATGGAGACTCGAAAATGATACTGATGATGCTGCAGTCATCACCCTTATTATTTTCCAGTAACAATAGTGAATTCAGTGCTTAATAGTCTTTCAAAAAAATTTCCTTTCATTTATAAATGACATTTATAAATCTTTTTCTTATAGAGTTTCACTTTATATATATATATAAGTTTATTTCACAATTGTAAATCACATTAATTATAATTCAATTCTTATAATTCATTTGCTTATACAATTATTCTTTAATTTAGATTATTCAAAAAACCAAATAATCTACTTATATACACTTTTAATAATTCCGAAAAATTATTCCTTTATATATAAAATATAATCAAAGTAAAATTATTTCATTTACCCTATTAAAACAATACTGTGTCGAATTGTTCTATTCAAGTGTTTAGAGATCCCTATCAACAACGTTAATTACTCATGTTGACCAAAATCCATATACCACTCAACAAACCAATCATCACAATATAAAACAATTTATATTCACTAACAAATACGCGCTCGTATCTATTATTACACTCAAACTCATTCTAGAGTACTACTGGCTCCATCTCTAATGAGAAATACCCAACAGAGCCATAGTTGTCGCTTAACCATAAGCTCTGATACCAAATGTAACGTTTGCGATTTTTCATTGTCGAAAATCGACATCAATACGTCCACTGTATCAACTGCCGAGCAATCGAAAGCCGAAAAACCGAAATGTTAGGGTTAAAGAAGAAGAAAAGATAGAAGAAAGAGAGAAAAATATAGAACAGAAAAGAAAGAAATAACAGAACAACATCAGAATCTCACAATTCGCAGCGGAACAACATATAATAAATAAATGAATAATCTTTAAACAAAGAACTATATCAGTTATTACATTACATCATATTGCATTACATCAAATCATCAGAGTGTACAACAACAAACAGCGAAAAGAAATACTATATACTAGTGAATACGTCATGCCATCCAGCTTGCCTCCTGCAACTCCTGAATTCCAGAATATCCTGATAAACCTTAACTCTTGACTGCCCGTGTGGAAATTGGTGGGCACCCAGAGTTTAGGAAGGAAAATAATAAACTCCGAGTCAGTCATGTGACTGGTGTGAGAACTCAAAACAGTTTATTTATCTTTAAAATCAAAATAGAGGAATACTTTTAAGGTCAATTCGCAATGCTTTTAAAAATGAGACTACCATAAGGCCTCCCGCACACACACACAATGCAAATGCAGAATCGGAGGAGAATTCTCCTTATGATAGTCAAAGATGCTTGATACGCATTAAAAAGAACATTTGATATTATTACTAGTGCATAGTGTAGAGAAAATCATTTCGAAAATAAAGATATAAATCTTAGCCAGCATAGACATTTCGAACTATGTCTACTATAGCTACCATGTTCAATAGCAGGTTACCGCCACATTCCATGGCAGGTTCTACAACTAAAACCGTACAAGTCTCGTATTGTTTCTTTGGATTTCCAACAAATAGTAAGGCCAAGGAACTTCCCATTGCCACAAGAGAATGCCTATGGAAGGACGTCCCCGAGAACCAAACCGGATCTCTGCCAACACAAGGCCGGGTTACCCCTAACTGGGTAACTACTGACACGAATATGTCATCCCCCGATCGTAACCGATCTATCCGAGGATCCTCGATTTCCAACAACCACAAAATATGTAGCAACAACATAGGTTAAATATCTGGGCTCCATACCATGATACCACCTCTATCCAGAAGGAATGACATACACTAAAGGGCGCTACCCCTAATAACCTTGCTGCATCCTTCCTGTTTTGACCATTTCCGGGGTGTGAGGTCCGACGAAGTCTCGTCCACAAAGCCACACTTTATACAAAAGCCGTGCTTTGGGTCAACAAATGATCATAGAAATGATCACCAAGATAAATGATCAAATAAATGATCCTATCACAAATGATCAACAAAATGATCATTTCACAGCAACACTCAGCATGCCACACTACCAAATTGGGAGTATATCACTAATAACCTTCAACTATATAACCTCTGAGCTCGTACGTCTCAGAGAAGGGTGTTAAGCTAAGAGAATAAATTCTCCGCCACCAACAGAAATATATTTGAAAGAAATCAGCTTTATATCTCAATTTGTAATGTCAGACATACAATCCATACAAGTCTGTTCCGGGATCGAACAGAACTGAAGGCACTTCCAAGGAAGTCCTTGCATTCCGGATATTCACTAATCACGACCGGACTTCCCATCACTAAGGGTGATAAAACCTCTATATCGGAGATCAGCCGATGTAGAGTAACTCGACGGTAATCCTTCCGTTTTCACAAACATCCGGTCTTCAACACCGGTCATCGAATGCAAATCCATTTCGACGTATCACATATTCGGAATGGGTTATACGACCCCAAGGTCCTTTCCCGGCTAACCCGAATAGTGAGCGCTTATTCAAAAATAAGTGTGGCATTCAAATTCAAACAATCACAACAAATACCTATTTAAAGGTAAATATTGATAGTCGGATTATTTAACTATCAATAGGCGTGCTCAACATCACCAAGTTCCAAATAATTTCTCAAATTATTTACTTTCCAAAATATCTTTACTAGATATAAAATTTTCCACGCTTCAACATTTGAAAACCAATTTTCAAATCACTTTCCAATACTTTATCAACTTTTGAAAACAAATTTCAATCATTTTCCTTACTCGGAAATACTTTCATTTCAACATGGTTCATTTAAACCAATTAAATAAATCCTTACCGATTTACTTTATATTTACGTTCCGAATCCGTAAATCAATTCCCACACTTCAAAAATAAATCAACGTTTATTTTTAAACAATTTCCCCTTTCTTTTATAAATTCCTTAGTGAATTTATAATCCCAAAATATTTATGAATATTCGTTTTCAATTATTCATTTTCAATTTATCTTCAAAAAGATAAATTCTCAAAACATTTTGTTTCACATTGGAAAAACATTTCCATACTTATTTATTAATAAGTAATTCACAAATCCATTTATTTTCAATACATAGAAAATATTCCATATACTTAATATCGGAATTAAGTATATATTTCATTCTTTAAGGAAAACATTCACTTAACACATTTTATTTGGGCTAAAACGAATGTTACGTAAAACATCGTTACGACGACCCAAAATCACTAGTATAGGGATTCAAAGTTTAAATAGATATATAAATCCCAATACTATACAAAACATTTTCTTTCGGAAACCATTTACTATAACAACAGTGTTATAGTCCATCATTTCCTTCTATTTCTCGAAAACGTCTATTTCAACAATGAATGTTGAAATCTATGTATTCGATACTTAATGCATTTTAAAACGTCTTTAAAATCATTAATTTCATTTCATAATGTTCCTTCCCCAAAAACATTTTCATTTCATTTAATAATATATTCACTGTCCAAAATCGTGAATATAATTCCTTTCATATATTCCTATATCCAACTTATCAAATTCAATTGATTTCGGATTTATAAACAACGTTTATAAACTCCATTTATATTTTTATAAACTTCTATTTATAAAAATCCTTTTTATATCTCATTTTAAATGCCAAAATCCGATTTATAAGTTGATTACTTATAAATCTTATATTTTACAAAATCTATCCATTTTATATCTTCATATTTCATAAATTTATAAATCTCAATTCACTTATGGAATCCATTTCTATTTCACTTTATTACTTATAAAAACTCGTTTTGTAATTCCAGTATTTTTAATTTATAAATATCAATTTTATAAATCTTTTATATAAACCGTTTATAATAATTCAAAATTCCCAATTAAACCATTTTATAAATTAATTACTATTTATTTCAAAAACCTTAATTTGGTTATATTTTACAAAATTATAACTTTTATAACATTAAACTTATAACGTTAATTTATTTAAAATAAACCAATTCAAAATTTTAATAAAACATATACTTTCAAAAATCACTTTAAAAATTCTTTTAAAAACCAAAATCATTATTTTAAAACTTCAAAAATGGATCCGATGATGCAGCAGCACCAAATAGTCAATCACGACATCCAAATATCATATATCGATATGATAATCAACAAATATCAAAATATCTGTAAATAAATCAATACAGTTGAGGAATCCAGTTGGATCCCTCCAACCTGTTTCCCTGCATCCAAAAACATTAGCACAATACCAATTCCGCTCAAGTACGGAATTATCGCGGTATATGGGATTTATAATATTATCCGCTTAATAGACGGCGCAATAGGGTCTCAACCGCTATACAATGCGGGAAATCAACAACTGCAATATATACATATGCCAATATATATATTGCTATTATATATAATACCAATTTCACTGTTTATGAAATATTTGCGGTATATGTTTTTAATAAATAACATCCGCTTACTAACGGCGCATAATGTCTATTTTAACAATCAATAGATAACAATCATCGTTCAATCATACATTCAAAAATTTTAAATCTAACTATTTAAAATTAAAAATCGAAATTGATTCGATTGAGTGAGAAGTTCTCACCTTGGTTTCAATTTCGTTTTAGCGATTTATTTCGAATAAAATTAAACGAACGTTTAATTTTACCCAAAATTTTCACTAACTCCAAACGACTCCAATCCAGTTCCATAGCGTAGTGCTCGTCCATATGATTCCAACGCAACTGGTTTCGCGCGTTTTCGACCTCGTATGAAAGAGAAACATCATTTTAAACATTTACAAATCAATTTACATTTTAATTTTAATTTCATAACCCACAAATTCATCACAACCGTTAGATCCTTTTCTCCCAGATCAAGGCCGCACGCGCATCACCTTCTCTCCCTATCGCGTTTCCAGGCAAAAGAAAAACGCACGCACGTATAACCCATTTAGGCCTAAATTAGGGTTTCGAACGCCCCCCACTACGCTTGCCTCCACATCGATCAACCACCTCCATTTCGTGCGCACGCCCCCACTCCACCCACAGCCCGAGTATGGTGGAGCTCGGTTGCACCACAGAAAAACATGCCTAAAGCCGGCTCCTTTGAAAGCAATTTGCCGATGATCCGCTAACTTATTTTAGATCATAGCCGTTGGTTTTAAAGATCTCAAGGAGGTCTATGTTTCTCTAGTTTAAAGTTTGTTGGATTGCTTCACGGATTTGAAGAAAAGAGAGGGGGAAGTATGGAAGTTTTCGGCCATTGATGGTTAGAAGGTGGCGGCCCTGAAGATGGACCTAGGGTTTTATAAATTTTCTTATTTTTTTTGTGAATAAGGCTTATTTATAGGAAATTGTTGAACACTATTCATCCGGGTTTTCCAAACTCCGATTTACGCGCGGTGACCGACGTTTCTAGAGTTTATCCCGCGTTTCGGACACAATGGAACAGGTTTCGAAAGCTAATTCGGTCATCTGTGCGAGTTATGGCAATAAACGTTCAATTTAAAATTAAACCGATTAAACGATTTTCTAGGCGTTTTAGCTTGCACCGGACAAACGGTAAATTCAATTGACACGAAATTTGAAACCATACAATAATATCACATTACGGATCCGATGAAACTGGTTTCGTCGAAATCCGAGACTTTTTGAAAAATGACTATTTTAACTCGCCAAATTAATATTAAAATGATATCGATGCGTTTCGAGCTGCCACGGTCAAACGACAACTCCGTTTGCTATGAAATTTGAAATCCGATAATAACTAACTATTACGGATCCAATGGAACTAGTTTCGTCCAATTCTGAGACTGTTCGAAAATTGGCTAATTTCACTAGTCGATTAAATATTAAAATATTCAATTTTCACAATTTAACTTTTAATTCGATTTTAAAAGTTCTAAAATATCGTTCTAACTCCAACATGATAAAATAAAATTTTAAAATTTATTTTCAATCATATTTAACCCTATTTTCAATTATTTCTGTATTTCTACATATTAATTTATCGATTTAATTATTCAATTAAATCCAATTATTCGAAATAAGATTATTCGACTTAAAAATTCCACTTATTAATATTTAAAATTAATTAAATATTCAAATTTAAATTAATAAAATTTCTGGGTCGTTGCAGACTTCCCCCCTTAAAAGAATTTCGTCCTCGAAATTACTAAGTAAGAAAAGTTATAGAATCTATTAACTTTTCCAAAATCCATAGTTAAACTTCTTACAATAACTTTACTAAGTTTTCAAATCATACTTAGTTATCTTTCAAAACCAAACTATATCATTTAACTTTCAATTCCAAATTAAAGTTATAGTTTTCAAAATTTTCCAAATTTTCTCAAAATTTTTCTAACGCCTTAAATTTTCGGAAAAATTCGCCATAGTCTCCTTTGCGCGGCTCGATCCGCAAAAAAAATGATAGTATATATATCACAAATATACATCTCATCAAGTGATGAGGCATCCCGCAAGGAAAAAAATGTAAAAGTACAATATGTAATCCGAGATATGTATCTTATTTATATTATTAGCGAGCATATACTGCTAATATAGCACGAAAGCGAGCTCCAAATGCGAAGCAACGCCATCCGCACCTACTAAACACTCAACAACAACATGAGAATCATGCATATATGAAAATAGTATCAATATACAACATATAGCAACATCATAACTATATATGCCAACATAGCAAATGTAACAAAACAACAAATGCAAACATCAACCAACTATCATCCATAACCAAATCAATATTCATTCATATTCTCATTAATATTCAATGAATTTGTTTTCCATTTAAATCACATCTGATTTATTAATGTTGGATTTTATCAACATTCATTCATATCCAATTTCAATTAGTTTGCATTTACTAATTTACATTCAAGTTGGTTCATTTCCAAATCAAATTTCAATTCTATTCAAATTCATTTTCTTCCAAGTTGGATTCAATTTCTTTAGCTTCCAATTTCGCTAATTCACTTTCATTAACACTTAATGAATTCATATACAATCAATCAACAATCAAATAACAACCAATGTATTTTCAACACAACCAAATTATTTAATTTTACATTTAATTTGGTCCATCACTTTTAATTCCAATCGGATCATATTAAATTGACTTCCATTCAACTTATTCAACTTCCAATAATATTAGCTTTTAATGAATTTACACTTTCATATTCATTATTTCATATCAATTGTTTACATTTAATTGATTAACATTCAATCCATTTATCAATTCAATTGCTAATTCCTTTAACAATTTAAAGTTGAATTTCATTTATATAAATCAAGTTCAAATTCTTAATGACTTCACTTCATTAATTCACTTATTAATTTACTTTGACACCAAAAATCAACTTCATTCAACTTCACTTAAGTTATATTCCATTTCAAACATCTTTTGTTTAATTTAACTTAAGTTTTCACTTATAAATCCAATTCAAATTCCAATCCTATTTAACTTTTTACCAAAGCCAAATTTATTAACTCCAATCATAAGTTCAAAACTTATTTCACTTATATTCATCATCTTATAAGTTATACAACTTATATTCAACAATTACTACTGGGATTTTATTGATTTACTTATACTTCCTTTAATTTAACTTCATCCTTTAAGTTAAATTCATTCTATCAAAACTCAAATTGTATAAGTTATCAACTTATTTATCATTCCCAAATTACTATGGTAGCAAATCTATCACATGGAGACTCGAAAATGATACTGATGATGCTGCAGTCATCACCCTTATTATTTTCCAGTAACATTAGTGAATTCAGTGCTTAGTAGTCTTTCAAAAAAAATTCCTTTCATTTATAAATGACATTTATAAATCTTTTTCTTATAGAGTTTCACTTTATATATATATATATAAGTTTATTTCACAATTGTAAATCACATTAATTATAATTCAATTCTTATAATTCATTTGCTTATACAATTATTCTTTAATTTAGATTATTCAAACAACCAAATAATCTACTTATATACACTTTTAATAATTCCGAAAAATTATTCCTTTATATATAAAATATAATCAAAGTAAAATTATTTCATTTACCCTATTAAAACAATACTGTGTCGAATTGTTCTATTCAAGTGTTTAGAGATCCCTATCAACAACGTTAATTACTCATGTTGACCAAAATCCATATACCACTCAACAAACCAATCATCACAATATAAAACAATTTATATTCACTAACAAATACGCGCTCGTATCTATTATTACACTCAAACTCATTCTAGAGTACTACTGACTCCATCTCTAATGAGAAATACCCAACAGAGCCATAGTTGTCGCTTAACCATAAGCTCTGATACCAAATGTAACGTTTGCGATTTTTCATTGCCGAAAATCGACATCAATACGTCCACTGTATCAACTGCCGAGCAATCGAAAGCCGAAAAACCGAAATGTTAGGGTTAAAGAAGAAGAAAAGATAGAAGAAAGAGAGAAAAATATAGAACAGAACAGAAAGAAATAACAGAACAACATCAGAATCTCACAATTCGCAGCGGAACAACATATAATAAATAAATGAATAATCTTTAAACAAAGAACTATATCAGTTATTACATTACATCATATTACATTACATCAAATCATCAGAGTGTACAACAACAAACAGCGAAAAGAAATACTATATACTAGTGAATACGTCATGCCATCCAGCTTGCCTCCTGCAACTCCTGAATTCCAGAATATCCTGATAAACCTTAACTCTTGACTGCCCGTGTGGAAATTGGTGGGCACCCAGAGTTTAGGAAGGAAAACAATAAACTCCGAGTCAGTCATGTGACTGGTGTGAGAACTCAAAACAGTTTATTTATCTTTAAAATCAAAATAGAGGAATACTTTTAAAGTCAATTCGCAATGCTTTTAAAAATGAGACTACCATAAGGCCTCCCGCACACACACACAATGCAAACGCAGAATCGGAGGAGAATTCTCCTTATGATAGTCAAAGATGCTTGATACGCATTAAAAAGAACATTTGATATTATTACTAGTGCATAGTGTAGAGAAAATCATTTCAAAAATAAAGATATAAATCTTAGCCAGCATAGACATTTCGAACTATGTCTACTATAGCTACCATGTTCAATAGCAAGTTACCGCCACATTCCATGGCAGGTTCTACAACTAAAACCGTACAAGTCTCGTATTGTTTCTTTGGATTTCCAACAAATAGTAAGGCCAAGGAACTTCCCATTGCCACATGAGAATGCCTCTGGAAGGACGTCCCCGAGAACCAAACCGGATCTCTGCCAACACAAGGCCGGGTTACTCCTAACTGGGTAACTACTGACACGAATATGTCATCCCCCGATCGTAACCGATCTATCCGAGGATCCTCGATTTCCAACAACCACAAAATATGTAGCAACAACATAGGTTAAATATCTGGGCTCCATACCATGATACCACCTCTATCCAGAAGGAATGACATACACTAAAGGGCGCTACCCCTAATAACCTTGCTGCATCCTTCCTGTTTTGACCATTTCCGGGGTGTGAGGTCCGACGAAGTCTCGTCCACAAAGCCACACTTTATACAAAAGCCGTGCTTTGGGTCAACAAATGATCATAGAAATGATCACCAAGATAAATGATCAAATAAATGATCCTATCACAAATGATCAACAAAATGATCATTTCACAGCAACACTCAGCATGCCACACTACCAAATTGGGAGTATATCACTAATAACCTTCAACTATATAACCTCTGAGCTCGTACGTCTCAGAGAAGGGTGTTAAGCTAAGAGAATAAATTCTCCGCCACCAACAGAAATATATTTGAAAGAAATCAGCTTTATATCTCAATTTGTAATGTCAGACATACAATCCATACAAGTCTGTTCCGGGATCGAACAGAACTGAAGGCACTTCCAAGGAAGTCCTTGCATTCCGGATATTCACTAATCACGACCGGACTTCCCGTCACTAAGGGTGATAAAACCTCTATATCGGAGATCAGCCGATGTAGAGTAACTCGACGGTAATCCTTCCGTTTTCACAAACATCCGGTCTTCAACACCGGTCATCGAATGCAAATCCATTTCGACGTATCACATATTCGGAATGGGTTATACGACCCCAAGGTCCTTTCCCGGCTAACTCGAATAGTGAGCGCTTATTCAAAAATAAGTGTGGCATTCAAATTCAGACAATCACAACAAATACCTATTTAAAGGTAAATATTGATAGTCGGATTATTTAACTATCAATAGGCGTGCTCAACATCACCAAGTTCCAAATAATTTCTCAAATTATTTACTTTCCAAAATATCTTTACTAGATATAAAATTTTCCACGCTTCAACATTTGAAAACCAATTTTCAAATCACTTTCCAATACTTTATCAACTTTTGAAAACAAATTTCAATCATTTTCCTTACTCGGAAATACTTACATTTCAACATGGTTCATTTAAACCAATTAAATAAATCCTTACCGATTTACTTTATATTTACGTTCCAAATCCGTAAATCAATTCCCACACTTCAAAAATAAATCAACGTTTATTTTTAAACAATTTCCCCTTTCTTTTATAAATTCCTTAGTGAATTTATAATCCCAAAATATTTATGAATATTCGATTTCAATTATTCATTTTCAATTTATCTTCAAAAAGATAAATTCTCAAAACATTTCGTTTCACATTGGAAAAACATTTCCATACTTATTTATTAATAAGTAATTCACAAATCCATTTATTTTCAATACATAGAAAATATTCCATATACTTAATATCGGAATTAAGTATATATTTCATTCTTTAAGGAAAACATTCACTTAACACATTTTATTTGGGCTAAAACGAATGTTACGTAAAACATCGTTACGACGACCCAAAATCACTAGTATAGGGATTCAAAGTTTAAATAGATATATAAATCCCAATACTATACAAAACATTTCCTTTCGGAAACCATTTACTATAACAACAGTGTTATAGTCCATCATTTCCTTCTATTTCTCGAAAACGTCTATTTCAATAATGAATGTTGAAATCTATGTATTCGATACTTAATGCATTTTAAAACGTCTTTAAAATCATTAATTTCATTTCATAATGTTCCTTCCCCAAAAACATTTTCATTTCATTTAATAATATATTCACTGTCCAAAATCGTGAATATAATTCCTTTCATATATTCCTATATCCAACTTATCAAATTCAATTGATTTCGAATTTATAAACAACATTTATAAACTCCATTTATATTTTTATAAACTTCTATTTATAAAAATCCTTTTTATATCTCATTTTAAATGCCAAAATCCGATTTATAAGTTGATTACTTATAAATCTTATATTTTACAAAATCTATCCATTTTATATCTTCATATTTCATAAATTTATAAATCTCAATTCACTTATGGAATCCATTTCTATTTCACTTTATTACTTATAAAAACTCGTTTTGTAATTCCAGTATTTTTAATTTATAAATATCAATTTTATAAATCTTTTATATAAACCGTTTATAATAATTCAAAATTCCCAATTAAACCATTTTATAAATTAATTACTATTTATTTCAAAAACCTTAATTTGGTTATATTTTACAAAATTATAACTTTTATAACATTAAACTTATAACGTTAATTTATTTAAAATAAACCAATTCAAAATTTTAATAAAACATATACTTTCAAAAATCACTTTAAAAATTCCTTTAAAAACCAAAATCATTATTTTAAAACTTCAAAAATGGATCCGATGATGCAGCAGCACCAAATAGTCAATCACGACATCCAAATATCATATATCGATATGATAATCAACAAATATCAAAATATCTGTAAATAAATCAATACAGTTGAGGAATCCAGTTGGATCCCTCCAACCTGTTTCCCTGCATCCAAAAACATTAGCACAATACCAATTCCGCTCCAGTACGGAATTATCGCGGTATATGGGATTTATAATATTATCCGCTTAATAGACGGCGCAATAGGGTCTCAACCGCTATACAATGCGGGAAATCAACAACTGCAATATATACATATGCCAATATATATATATATATATATTGCTATTATATATAATATCAATTTCACTGTTTATGAAATATTTGCGGTATATGTTTTTAATAAATAACATCCGCTTACTAACGGCGCATAATGTCTATTTTAACAATCAATAGATAACAATCATCATTCAAACATACATTTAAGAATTTTAAATCTAACTATTTAAAATTAAAAATCGAAACTGATTCGATTGAGTGAGAAGTTCTCACCTTGGTTTCAATTTCGTTTTAGCGATTTATTTCGAATAAAATTAAATGGACGTTTAATTTTACCCGAAATTTTCACTAACTCCAAACGACTCCAATCCAATTCCATAGCGTAGTGCTTGTCCATACGATTCCAACGCAACTGGTTTCATGCGTTTTCGACCTCGTATGAAAGAGAAACATCATTTTAAACATTTACAAATCAATTTACATTTTAATTTTAATTTCATAACCTACAAATTCATCACAACCGTTAGATCCTTTGCTCCCAGATCAAGGCCGCATGCGCATCACCTTCTCTCCCTATCGCGTTTCCAGGCAAAAGAAAAACGCACGCACGTATAACCCATTTAGGCCGAAATTAGGGTTTCGAACGCCCCCCACTACGCTTGCCTCCACATCGATCAACCACCTCCATTTCGTGCGCACGCCCCCACTCCACCCACAGCCCGAGTATGGTGGAGCTCGGTTGCACCACAGAAAAACGTGCCTAAAGCCGGCTCCTTTGAAAGCAATTTGCCGATGATCCGCTAACTTATTTTAGATCATAGCCGTTGGTTTTAAAGATCTCGAGGAGGTCTATGTTTCTCTAGTTGAAAGTTTGTTGGATTGCTTCACGGATTTGAAGAAAAGAGAGGGGGAAGTATGGAAGTTTTTGGCCATTGATGGTTAGAAGGTGGCGGCCCTGAAGATGGACCTAGGGTTTTATAATTTTTCTTATTTTTTTGTGAATAAGGCCTATTTATAGGAAATTGTCGAACACTATTCATCCGGGTTTTCCAAACTCCGATTTACGCGCGGTGACCGACGTTTCTAGGGTTTATCCCGCGTTCTGAACATAATGGAATAGGTTTCGAAAGCTAATTTGGTCATCTGTGCGAGTTATGGCAATAAACGTTCAATTTAAAATTAAACCGATTAAACGATTTTCTAGGCGTTTTAGCTTGCACCGGACAAACGGTAAATCCAATTGGCATGAAATTTGAAACCATACAATAATATCACATTACGGATCTGATGAAACTGGTTTCGTCGAAATCCGAGACTTTTTGAAAAATGGCTATTTTAACTCGCCAAATTAATATTAAAATGATATCGATGCGTTTCGAGCTGCCACGGTCAAACGACAACTCCGTTTGCTACGAAATTTGAAATCCGATAATAACTAACTATTACGGATCCAATGGAACTAGTTTCGTCCAATTCTGAGACTGTTCGAAAATTGGCTAATTTCACCGGTCGATTAAATATTAAAATATTCAATTTTCACAATTTAACTTTGAATTCGATTTTAAAAGTTCTAAAATATCGTTCTAACTCCAACATGATAAAATAAAATTTTAAAATTTATTTTCAATCATATTTAACCCTATTTTCAATTATTTCTGTATTTCCACATATTAATTTATCGATTTAATTATTCAATTAAATCCAATTATTCGAAATAAAATTATTCGACTTAAAAATTCCACTTATTAATATTTAAAATTAATTAAATATTCAAATTTAAATTAATAAAATTTCTGGGTCGTTACACTGCTGGTCTTCACACCTTTCATAGGAGTCACAATTTAAAACATCTATGTCTACATGTGTAGATTGTAAATTTGATTGTAATTCTATATTCATATCTTTTGTACTTGGATTTGTAATAATATTCGAACCAGCAGAGTTTGGGTGGACTCTTTGGATTTCATCGGTTTGATTTTGTAAGGAGTCTTTGTTATCTGTGTTTCGTGGATTATTATCTTTTGAATTTTCTAATTCTGAAAACTTTGATATCTTTGGAGAGGCAGGCGGGATTTCTTTGATACTATAATTGTTGTTTACCTCATTCTCAGTAATGTTCCCATTGGTATCAATCATCATGTCGGAGTTATCTTCATTTGAGGTTACATTGCTCGTTTTTGGCTGCCACACTTTATTAAATTGATAATTCATTTCAGCATGACCAAAACTTGAATAGTTTATACATAACGATGGCTTCCATTCATAGTTCACTTCTTGCCAAATCATTTTGTCATCTTCAGTTATTATGGGAATTTTATTAGGGAATTTGAAAGAATTATTTGTCTCAATTAGCCCTCTCGCATAAGCAATTTTGATGATACCTTCAGTAAATTTATCTAATCTAATTGGAGAATCGAGAATCGAGGCAATACGACTAATTCCTTCCCCCGTCCAATATTCAAGGCGAAGGTTAGGGAGTCGTATCCAAATCGGGATTGAGTGAAGAAGGTCTTTATTGAGTTGCATTCCCAGAGACCACCTTTTCATCATCATCAACTTTTTATTATAGAAATATGGGCCTCCTTCTAGAATTTTATCACAGTCTTGTTTTTTGTTGAATTTTATCACGTAGAAACCATTTTCTTTGGAGTAAATTGAGAAATCATCTTCTGGCTTCCGGACTCTAAGGATATAATCTTTGAAATATGGATAATATGGTTTAGGACCAACTAAATATACTACTATTGCATTGTCCCATTGCTTTTTCGCTTTTAACACTACCTCTTCGGACATTTTGGCACATTGAATGGAATTTAATTCACGAGGTTGATAAAATTTTAATGGGATAGAGACAGGAATGTTGTTGCCTTTAACCACTTCGTT
This sequence comes from Allium cepa, assembly GCA_030765085.1. Lineage (NCBI taxonomy): Eukaryota > Viridiplantae > Streptophyta > Magnoliopsida > Asparagales > Amaryllidaceae > Allium > Allium cepa. Next base: position 979,309,273 of record CM060931.1, read on the forward strand.
CCATGCCCGGCTAGATGTGGTAGAAAAATTCCACCTATTCTGAACAGATTTGTTTACATTTTAGGGGGAATGGACATCATTGCTATAGGCTGAATTCATATTAAGTTTACTAATATTGGGGTCTGTGGATTGGCGAGAAGGGTTTACAGATTTATGAATTGAATTTCTACTTGCCATAACACCAGACATTGACTGAGACAAATTGTTTGGAGCGTGTTTCCATTTACGTAGAACCACCGCAGTAAAGTCGTTGTCGTCAATAGGGGTCTGATTTGTGGATGATAACGGCGGGATCCAAGAGGAGGATCCATGGCTGTAGGCGATGGATCTGGGGGACGGCTGGACTGAGGAGCAGCCGGCTAGGATGAAAGCATCGGCGACAAGGGGTAGGAGGTTGGCATGGAAGATCTAAGGGTGAGAAACTTTGGTTAAGAGTGGAGGCGAAAATTATGGTTTTCGCTCGGAACCACTTGATTACATTTATATTTCTAAGATTTATAATTGATGTGTCTTGGATTATTTATGATTTTCAGTAAAATAAAAATAAAACACACATCTAAATGATTTTTAATTTTGAATTCAGGAGGAATTTAGATTGTAATTCTAGAATCAAATGAATCATTTCTGGACAAATTCAATTCGAAATATGATTCAAATCATAGATTTTTAAGATTTTTGATAATAATGATCATATTAATCATCATTTGAAAATTTATTGAAGTTAAAATATGTTGTTTAAATCTATTGACATTTATATAATTGTTTTATGGTTTTAAATGAAATAATTAGGTGTTAATGTATAACTATTGATTAATAAGCAACTAAAATAAAAAATAGTCATATACTTTAAGTAAAATTAATTTGAAGTTATAATTTTAATCCAAATGTATAGAGACAATAAATACAGTGATAGGTCTAGAGTTTTAGATCGCAAGGAGAAACTTGTGGAGGAGGTACGGGAGCTAAAGGAAAAATCAAGAACCAAGGGGCTCATTAGACAAGCTATGGCAGGAGATGAGTGCCTTGTAGGATTTCTGTGGGATTTGAGGTAGGAGCGAGGACATGGGGTTGACATTCTTTGCAAGTTCTTCTTATTTTGCTTGTGTATATATGATTTGGTATTATGGTTTGCGTTGGACTTCATATGAGCTAGATATTGTTATAGTGAATTTATTGCGGCTTGGACTTGATGTGCATTGTATTATATTTGTTTATAACAGTTATGTAATATTTATGTTCCTTATCATTTGCTTGTGATAACATATATTCGTAGAATTACTTGTCTGACATTGGAATTCTGCCAGATTTTGCTTTAGGTTAGTGTATAAAAGGCGTAGGGAAAACGCATTTTATGCACTTTTAAACAGAAATAAGAAATGTAAGGGAAGGTGGGGAAATGACGTAGGGATTACATAAGCAAATATGTAGAGAATGTGGGAAAAGTAAAGTCCTTACAACATAGGGAATTAGTACGCTATATGCGGCCCAGGGATGGCGTATGGAGTGCTAGGTAGGAAAGGAGTAGGGAAGAAGGTCACGGATGGCGTATGAAAGGTGTAAGGAATATCTTTGTGACGTTTTGTCATCCAACATCTTCTTTGGAGTTGACTGGCACAAGAAATTAGTTTCCTATGCCATAGCCAGCCCAAAGGCCGGTTGGAATGAAAAATTGATTTTGCAGTTTGTGTTGGATCATATACATTGGCAACGTGAGGGAAGGGGGGTAAAAGGTTAAAAAAAAACCTTTACAAATTTGAACAGGACCGTGTTATGTGTTTACTTGAAAATATACTTATACATCAAATCATATTTGGGGATTAAATAAAAAGGGATTTGTGTGTTAATATTTGGTCCATTAATTTATATTGAAAACCATTTGAATCTCAATTTTTTTGATTAAAACATTTATATTTGTAGGGTAATACTTGTGTTTATTAAGTTTTGAACTCAGTGTTGTTTTGCTTTTTTTTCCTTATTCTAATTTATATTATATGTATATTCATAATGCAAACATGGCATATGTAATAAATGTGGCATGTAGTTACGGCATACATAATTCATCAAACATCATACGTTAGTAAATAACCATCGGATTTATAGTTATTACATTTATGATAAATGGCGATGAGATGTCGATTTAATCATGGAATGGATTACACAAGTAATTAATGAAAAACATATACATATGTTAATTTCAATTCTGACCATCAATTAATTGAACATAATTTTGTTCATAAAATCCTATATAAATCTGTATACGCATAAATAAATTATCTTATAAAATAATACCAATCCTTTAATATATTGTGAAGTATATGTACAACAAATGTATTATTTCCTAGTTTGCGCTATGAACACATATTAACGTATTTGATTTATTTAATTAAACTTTTTTTTAATTTATATATCTACAAATAAATCTTATGTGGTGGGTATACTATTTAAAATGTAATGAAAATAAATATAAATATATGTATAACTTTCATTTTAGCTAAATCAATAAATCATACAACATATTTATATTATATGGTCAAATTCAAATATATTATCTTATTATTAAAACCCAAATTAATCAAAATTATTATTTTTTCTTTTCGAAATTGGTATAAGAGAAACAAAAGGAAAAAAGCTTATTTTAAATATTTAATCAAAAACTAATTTTATAGCTTATTGTATAAACTATTCATACATATACACGCAAACATACATATACATGCGTGCATACATGCATACATACATACATATGTATTTATGTATATAATATGGGATCTGGAATGAAATTTAATTTTATTTAAGAACCAAAGAAGTTTTGAATATAATAATATATATATATATATATATATATATATAATTTTCTCATTATATGTTGAAAATTATTTTTTTTACGACCAAAAATAATATAGTTCACATGTGAATATATAAATATGTGTCTATAATTAAATGAATTAAATAAAGATTTACCACCTTCTTTTGATCTAAGAGGAAAGTCCAATACCTTGGTTATTGGTTATTTTTATTGGATTTGGGCCGGTCAAAAGTAGATGAAATAGGTAGATTTCAAAAAATTCAATTTTTGGACCTATTGGGCTTATGAAGTCTAGAGTGTCAAATAGGTCCAATCTAATTAATTTAAATAAATTATATTTTATTGAATTTTAAATTGATGAAGTTAATTAGAGATTTTAATATAGTTTATGAGTACATCATTATGTGCTTAAGTGTGTATATTGTGCGCATGCAACATGAAATAGTGTGTATATGGTTAAATATAAACTTAGGATTTACATCTATTATGTATATACTTGTCGACGTATTTGTATATGTCATTTGCCAAAATATTATTTTGTATGTAGAATATGTATCATATACATGTATAATTTGAAAATATTATTTATATATATATATATATATATATATGTGTATAAAATATCATTTAGAAAATATCTTTTAGATTTTGAATAATTTTAAATTTCACATCTGAATTTTTCAAATAAATATCTAGTTGGAAATATTAGACAAAATTCAAATTTAAGACTAAATCTAAGATCCAAATATATATAGGTTTAAAATACCTCAATATTTACTTTAATTATTTTAATAATAATGAAACTATAAAATTTAAGTACAAATTTATTGCTAAAGTTATCACGATAAATTTAAATATTTTATGTAACATTTAAGATATTTCTAATTTATAAAATTTATCACTGCTAGAAAAGGATAAAATACGAACAACACGTAGCGACGGCTTTCGACGGCGAATTTCCAATGACTTCCGATGGGCCGTCAGTGGCCGTCGGAAATTCGCGAATTATAGGCTCCAACTGAGCCTCTTCTTCCTCATTCTCCACATGAAAAAAAGAAATAAAACTCCCAAATCTCTATTTCAAGCTTCCTATCACCAATTTCAAAGCTTCCGGATCCTCTACGGCTTCCTAATCACACTCTATTGTTTCCAATCTCAGGTATAATCTCTTATTTTCGCGAAAAATCAAATTTTTACTCTAAATTTAGATTTGCATAAGTTGATAAACTAGGGCTAGTTAGTGATTGTAATTGTTTCCAATAGCCTAATAATGGTTTATAGTATCCCATGGTACACCATTTTCATATGTTATCGTGAAACTTTAAAGAGTATGTATACTTTATGATTATGTATGTATGTGTAAACCATTGTATGTGTGTTATTTCTACCATTGTATTATGTTAATTGGAATAAAACATAAGTTGTATAACACTGTGACTTATATAACAATACCAATGTACGAGTCTCAAAAAAAATTCGACTGTATTGGAAAATGACAACAATGCTGAAGCTGCCTTATTCGATAAAATACGCGGAATAAATGTGGTAAATTAATATTTTTTTGAAATATATAAAATTAGTATGTATTCTTTTTTATAAACTACTTTTTTTCACGTCCCTTAGAGAGTTTTTGGTCCCGTCCGACTGGTGTTGTACATGATCATTATATAAATATTCAATTTTGTCACAAGACAGTCAACTATATTCTTTTGGTAGAATACTTGTTGGATTTGTCCCTGTATTGGACAAGTTATAGACACAGTAAACGATTGCACTTCGTACATTATTTCATTTCAAACGATTCACAAAATTTCAATGTCACTTTTCTTTTTTGTTTCCTGTATACACGCATTGTGTACAGTGTAGGAAAGAAAAGAGAAGTGCTGCCGAAATTTTGTTGAATTGTTTAAAATGAAAAAATATACGAAATGTAAGTGTTTACTGTGTTTGTAACGGGAAGTAGGATGACTGACCAAGAAAAAAGGATAACCATAAACCAACATTTCCATATTATATTCTTAAGTGGATTAAAATTGACACGTACAAGTTTTTGTATCGATACATTGAAAAATAAACTGTTAATTCGTAAAATGACCAATATTCATTTTTGAATTTGTGGCATATTTTTCAAATAGGAAAAATGATTGATTATTTTGTTGATCGGAAGAGATGGATGTATCAAAGAAGGGGATTGAGAGGCTCAATAGAAGAAGATTTTTATAATGGTATAAACGTATTTGTTGAGTTTCCTTTAAGTAATAACGGAAACGATGTAGAAATTCGTTGTCTATGTAGTAGGGGTAAACGTTTGAAGTATTTGTTACCCGATAACGCGAAAGTCCATTTGCGCAAAAACGGTTTCATGTTGGAGCATTATGTTTTTTATCGTCATGGAGAAGTGGTAGCACATACTTCTGCAGAGTCTGAATTAGAGATTGCTGGTAATGAAAGCGTTATGACAAACCGTATAGAAAATATGGTTGAAGATGCAGCACGATCAATGTTCCATACGGTTGAAGTTGACGATGATGATGAAAATGCTGAAGAACCAAATATTGAAGCAATTTTTTTTTGATTTACTGGATGCTGCTAAGAAACCTCTTTGTGATGGTTGTAAAAGCGGCACTCGACTATCAGTAACCGTAGAATACATTACGATGAAGTCAAAATACAACATTACCGAAGTCTAATTTACAACCATTATACAAGTTGTAAAAAGACATATACCGCCCGATAATTTAATGTGTGAAAATCGCTATAAAGTCAAAAAACTTATGTCGGCTTTTGGTTTACCTTATCAGAAAATAGATACATGTTTAGATGGCTGCATGTTGTTTTAGAAAGAGGACATCACTCTTAAAAAATGTAAAATATATAATGATGAATGGTACAAATGAGGAAAAAAGATGGAAAAGGAAGTTCTATACAAATGTATACATTATTTTTCTATCACTCCTAGTCTTCAAAGATTATACGCTTCTTCTGTAACTGCATCTCATATGAGATAACATAGTATAAGAACAGAGGAAGAAGGTACATTGGCACATCTAACCGATGGAGATGCATGGAAGCATTTTGAAAAAACTTATCCCAATTTTACAGCGGAGAGTCGTAATGTTAGACTTAGATTGTGCACTGATGGTTTTTCACATTTGCTCAATGTGGTGCTAAATATTCATCTTGGTCCATTATCACCACACCTTATAATTTACCTCTATGGATGTGTATGAAAACACAATATATGTTTCTTACTATTGCCTTTCCTGGCCTCGACGATCCAACACAAGGAATCGATGCTTATTTACAATAGTTGATTGAGGAGTTAAAAACACTGTGGAACGAAGGAGTAGAAATGTACGATGTTCCAAAGAAAAAATTCATATGTTTGCTTCTTTGTCATGGACTATAAGTGATTTTCCTTCCTATGCAATGCTTTCAGGATGGAGTACATCCGGTCGTCTAGCTTGTCCTTAATGCATAGAAGAAACACAGGTATTTTCTTTACCGAATGGTAAGAAAATTTCATGTTTGACTATCATCGATGTTTTCTCTATGTCAATCATGCCATCAGAGGAGACAGGAAAAACATTTTAGCTAATAGGGTAGTAAACAGACAACCACAAACAATATGGTCAAGCGAAAAAATATACGAACTTGTAAGGGACTATCCAAAGATATATGAAACTGAAGTGCAAAGAGAAATTGCAAACAAATTGACTATTCATAATTGGTGCAAACAAAGTATATTTTGGGAGTTGCCTTATTGGAAAGATCTTCTGCTTCGTCATTTTATTGATGTGATGCACAACAAGAAAAATGTCTTTGATAATGTTTTTAACACAATTTTGAATGTCAAGGGGAAGACCAAGGACGATTTGAAATCAAGGCGCGATATACAAAAATCATGCAAACATCCCGAGCTTCATATGAAAACAAATGATAGTAAAAAAACCCAAAGCATGTTACAAGTTAGATAATAATCAAGTTAAAGTTGTGTTAAAATGGGTGGAAGGATTAAGATTTCCTAATTGGATTTCATCAAATCTTCGTAGATATGTTTACTTTAAAAAAGGTAGATTGACCTGATTGAAACGCCACTACTGTCCCATAATGATGGAAAATCCATTACCCGTTCTATTCAAAGAACTACTGCCCTTAAAAGTTTGAAAGGTAATAACGAACCTTAGCCCGTTTTACAAAGAGCTTTGTTAGACTACTTTAAAAGTGCAATGTTTACGTAAACTTGAAGAAGACATTCCTATATTGCTCTGCAAATTGGAGAAAATATTTCTGCCAGGTTTTTTTTAATGTAATAGAACATTTACCTATTCATCTCCCATCTAAAGCACGACTTCGAGGGGTTGTGCAATATGGATGGATGTATCCATTTGAGAGGTATGTAATATCTTACCTATTAATTTAATTACATTCGGAAGTTAAAAGTTATGTAAATTAATTTTTCATAGATACTAAAATTGTCCGAAGAAAAAAATGAGGCAAAAAGCACGAGTTGAAGGTTCGATATGTAAATCTTACATCGAAGAAGAATCTTCATTCTTTTTCTCTCACTATTTCAGTGAACATGTGAACATATTATTTGAAAGTGTTCCTCGTAATGATGAAGACGATAAACAAGAGTCCTCTCAAACAATGTTATCTATTTTAGACAACATGGTCGAACTTCTAGAAAATGTGTAGAAGTATGGTTAGACGATAGAGATCTTCATGCAGCACACACTTATATTCTTCCTAATTGTGCTAAGGTTGCACCATTTTTTGGGTAATCTGAAATAATAATTTATGATTTATTCATTTTCATAATGCATGTGTGTATGGAATTTATTGCAATATTTTATTCATATATGCAGTATTTATGAAAGTGAACATCCGCACGGAGATCTCAGTAAAGAATTTTTGATTGGTTTTCAAAGTACATTTATGAACCGAGAAATTATTTGGTTGATAAAGGGTTGAAACATCTTGCGTTGGGACCAAAAAGAAATGTCAAGACATATCCAATTTATTTTGTCAACAGATATAAAATTAACACCAAAGAATACAGTGCAGAAAAATTAACCAATAATATAGGTGTATTTGTTAAAGGTAGTGATGATCGTGAAAATTACATAAATGATTTTTATGGCATTTTAACTCAAATTTTGCCACCAACATATTTCTCACGACCCGTAGAGGAGGTTTTTCTATTTGGATACAATTGGTTTAGCAATGTTCTAGGTTCTAAAATTAATGTCCATAAGGATTATAATATTATTCAAATAAAGCACTCATCACATGATCACAAGTATGGTCCTTTTGTACTATCCGAACAAGCATTGTAAGTTTATTACACTCCTTATCCGTCTCGGCTGTTATCTAAACAAAGGCAAGATTTATGTCTGATGGAAAGAATATTCCAGATGAACAAGCTTATCAGGTAGATCTTGAGCAAAGCAACGAAATAATAACAGCAAACAATCGTACTGATTTTGGACCTCTGAACAATGAATCAAACGTTTTGGTAGAAGCATTTGAGAGTAGGGAGGAAAATAACATAGAATATGAGACCGATTGTGAATCAGAAGACGATGAGGATTAATATAAATATTATGTTGAATTCTTATGTATTATGAAATTTATGCAGTTGATGAGATTTATGTTGCTAGTTACGTAATTTATGTCATTTATGAAACCAAATCTGCTTATCGTCATTTACATCATTTATGTCATTACCATTTCTGTCATATATTTGGCAATTTATGTTAAAAATGCAATGTGTTCTACTTATCGTCAGAATATGAGACCCAATCTGAATCAGGTGTACTTTGCACTTTATGTACTTTATCTCATTTATGTCATTTAACTATAAAATATATTTCATTATTATGTTATTGTTCTCTTTTAAAATGATGTCTATGACAGGTGTCATGTCTTCCAAAAGGAGGAGTTCTTTCCATTCTTCAGGAGGCGATGAAAGTGATCCGTCGCAACCACCACAACAACCCACTCTGTATCTAGTACCTAGAGCGGAGGGTAAGTATTAAACTTTTTCAGCATCTTAAATATTTTGTGTACGATATACTTATCTGTATCATATTTAACACATGGGGTTTGACCTACAACCGTCAGCTGTAGTTCTATCAGTTTCGATAGATTCGTACACAGCAGGATGATAGCTTGTTGGCCAGAGTGGGATAATATCCCTCTCACATCCTGGAGTGTATATGCAGGATTTCATTGTAAGTATAATCTTCTATTTTCCGTTCTTAATTTTTTTTGCTTATTTATTGCCCACCCTTTACTGTTTAATTTTTAGTCGCTTGTTTGTCATGAAATGCAGGCCATAGTGGACGTATAATCAAATGACCTACAGCTGGTACGACATTGCTGTTTGCAGAAGATGAGGAAGAACTACAGGGATTCCATGTCTGCTGTGAAGCATAAAAGGCAGAAGCTGAACTGGATGGGGGCGAGTGTGTGGGAAGGGTGGCTGGCACATTGGGATAGTGACGAGGCGAAGGTAAGCGTACTAAAGTTTTATTAATTATTTGATTGATACATAAATATCAAAAAAATATTTGATAAGTAAATAATGTATTAAATTTAAACTTGTAGGCAGAGTTGAAAAGAAATTCTTCAAATAAGAACAAAAATCCTATCACTCATCGAAGAGGGTCAAAGTCGTTCCAACAATATCGCCAGTTGGTATATTTATTAAATGTGAATTGTAAATAGCTATTGTGCTATATAATTTTGATTATACAATAATGGTACATATTAATCAATTTCAGGAAGCTGAGGCGCAGAGTCCCATGTCGTATATGGATGCATTTACTCATACCCATGTCGTCGAGCATGTAAATCCAAACAGAAAGTTTCATATACATGGCACGACGGTAAATCGAGAAAGAGCCATGTAAGCATATTTAGTTTATGTACTATTAGTAATTGTTTTGACTATTAAAGTATAATGAAATAAGATATCATGCTATTAATTTTAACTGCATTTTTATTTGTTTATGCATGCAAGGTTTATGGAACAACGCCAGGAACTCCTGGAGGATACCGATCGAAAGCAGCTGACGACCGATGGAGAGGACGTCATTTTTGAGTCGGCCACGGATCCACCGTCACAGAACAGGTACTATGGCCTTGGCAATCAAGTGGTAGTGAATAATATATTAAGATATAATAATTTATTAATCTTTTAGTTCTAAAGAACTTCACATCGCTTTAGTTTAAGTAATAAGTTTATAGATATAGCAATTAACACGTTATGTTGTAGCTTTGATAATAAGATTATAGACTAAATGAAATAAGTACTGCAGGCCAGCAGACAGACGAGAGTCAGCCAAACGGCAAGAACTGAGATCGATCTAGCAGAGATTGAAGACTTGAGGCTAGGATGGCGCAACTGGAAGAGCAGAACTATCGCCAGGCCATTGAGATGACACAGCCGCTGGACCAGCATATTGCTGAGTGCATGCACCAGTATGGTGGCCGCTTTCCATCCTCAGCCGGTTCGAGAGGTTTTGGAGGTGATTGACAGGAGTGACAGGTATGTTTTTTTGTTTTTTGTTATTGTTTAGTAAGTTTTGATGATGCATTGAGTTGGTGGAGTTGGATTTGAAATATTGTGTATATTGTTTGATGATACATTGGTGGTAGCAATTTTGACATTCGGAAGTTGATGTGAGGAGTTGATGAAGGATTGATGTATATATTGTTACAATGAGATGTATGTAAGTTATAGCAGCGAAGTTTGGTTTTATTTTATATGAATTATGCTTGATTTATTTCTTTATATGATTTGACTATGTTTGTATGGTCTGATTTCATATTGAATATCTGAATTGGATATATGCTTATGGGGTGGAATATATTATGTTTATGGATTGTGGATGGAAGGTCAAAATGCGGCGAAAAAATGAAAACAGCTTTAAGTTTTCCGACGGCTCCCAATGGCTTGCATGCAAAAAAAATCCGACGGCATACGATGACAAAATTTCGACGGCTCCCGATGACTTATGGCATCCACCGTGATCGTCCATATGCCTTCCGACGGCCGTAGGGAGCCGTCGGGTGGTCGTCTGTAGCCGTCGAAAATGCAGCGACGGGCGTTGTTGGAAACCGTCGGAAATTCTGTTAAGCGATGGATTCTTTGCGGCGGCAATTTCCGACGGCTTTCGATGGCCATCGACAGTTTTGTGCCGCTAGAAATTATCCTGTTTCTTGTAGTGTATAAAAAAATTTAAAATAATTTTTGTATTTTTTTATAAAAATCGAAAATAATTTATTAATATATATATAATCATGTTAAATATAAAAATATTTTTATAATATTATTGAACATAATTATACAATAGTATGGATTCAATTTTTTTAAGTAAAAGTAAATATGCAGAATATTTATATTAATTAATACAAGTAATATGCATATATAAAACAATTATTTATTAAACAGTTTTGAAATATATTTTGTAATTTAAAATTTATTTATATTAATATAATTTAGTTCTTTTTGCCAAAGGTGTTTTATAAGCATCTGTATAAAAATTTAGTTTTTTTTAATTATCATAATGGACAGCGATCATAATTAAATAACTAGTCATAGATGAATAGCTTATATTTTATATGGTAAGGAAATATATATATAGGTGGTGATAATTAGACATACGCAAACTATCAACATCATACGAATATTATGAATATTAAATTTGTAAATAATTTTTTTTACCTAAGAAGCTTTTTCTATACATATATTATGAATATTAAATTTGTAAATAAAAGAATTACCTAAGAAGCTTTGCCTCCAAATCACACCGAGATCAAGATAGCCTCCATTATCTCTCAAATCCACACTCGTTGATGCAACCAAACGATGTGCTAACACTGGATTTAATAATATCAGTTGATGAGAAATGAAATGGCATTAGGAGATGTTAGAGGTTTGGGCAGAAATTTGAGGCCAAAATAATGGAGAGAGGAGAAAAAAGTTAAATAAAAAACAAGAGCATTTGGTTCCTTTTTACACGGTGAGTTTGGCTAAAATATCTAGCTGGAAAAATCTCCAGTACCAAGCCAACATTTGGCTACCTCTCCTCCTGTATTTGGCCAGCTATCCCTAATGCCTTGGTGGAACAAAAACCCACTTAAACTATTTAATAATTTATTAAATTTAAATTCTTGTCAATATTGTTTATCGATATGTACATATATAATTTTTATATACACGCCTAATAAATTACTAATTTCGCCCAGAACAACTATGAAGGAAACTCCATTTTAATAAACACACTCCATAAATTAATAATAAAAAATATTAATATTTTATAAATATTAATTAATTTAATAAATTAATAAATACTATAAATCAATTAAATCAAGCGGTACTTTGAAGACTGGATAGATTTTGTTATGCGACTTATAGGTGTGAATCTAGCCAATGATTAGTATTTAAACAACTTAGATACCAATGTCCACATGGCATCTTAGCTAGTGATGTGATAATTTGACTTAATTTATTGTTATGAAAATATCGTTAGTGAAATTCAGTTTTACAAATTTAAGCAGTACCTTTTAGTAATGAAAATTTACATAAATATACTTCATTGGTGTAACAACCCGCTAATCCGTACCCCTTTGAGTCGACAATATTCTCCATCAGATCAACTCAAAGTAGACGGAAATACGAACCATTAGGGTTAAAGAAGAAAGAGGTGGAAGAAGAAATAGAAAACAATATCATAATCTCACAATCGCAGCGGAACAATGTATAATAGATAATAACTGATCCTTGTACAAAAAATAACTGTAACTGTTTATACACTACATCATCAGAGTACATACAAACAATAGCCAAATATTGGACAGTTGTAACAACTTGTCCTCACCAAAACATACTATACAACTTACACTGCACAATAGAATATACATTAAGTATGTGTGATACATCTCGTTGTCCAGCTCATCTCCAGAGCTCCACACCATCCTGTCATGTATTTATAATACTCGGTCCGACCCGACCATTATAATAAAATAACACCCGAGTCAGTCTGGAAAATTAGCGTGAGAAAACACACTCAGTTGAATTATTAAAGTTTCAAAAATCCTTTGAAATCAAAGGTATCTCATAAGACCACGCCACAAATAAACACGTCGGGTTTTTACCTTACGATAACCAAAACATTTTTTATCAAATTCATCTGATATTATAATAGTGTCTATAGAAAGTAAAATAGAATCTAGCCGAAAAGCTTGCATCTCAAGTTCCAGCATAGTTGGACGCAATCAAAAGCGTATAGATGCTTATTGGAGATTGGATTCCATACAATGGCTGGGCTATTGGGGTACCGCCCGTCATAGTATCTGGCCTAGATCAAAGTACCGAGGACCCCTCCCGATCCTCTGCAACACAAGACCGGAGCTACCCCTTACTAGATAGTCCAAATAAGATCACCCCACGGTTGGAGTCAGCAACCGCCCACGCAGCCGAAATCAAAAATGGACATCTGGACAAGGATGACCTTATACTAACTGGGTGCTATCCACTTAGCCTTGCTGCACCTACCCTGTTTTAGCCATTTCCGGTTGATAAGGCTTGGACTATGCATTACCTTTTCAGAACACTTCTCACTTAGAATGCTCATGGTCCCCCTAACAATGTTCTGACAGCATTCGTCCTTACAAGTTCCCCTAGGTTTGGACAAACCGTACGCCGTCTTCAACATCTTCACGGTCTTCATTTGCAAACGTTCAAACCGGATCTAAGTGGTTTTCGGATAATTAAATCCGATCCTGGTCTCTTTGAAATGATTAGCGCATTAGCCAATATTGATAGTCGGTTATTTAACTATCAAATTAAAACAATCATCTAATCAATTGTTTTATTTCCCCTGAAAAGCACCAAGTCTTAATAATTTAGATATAAACAATTTAAATCACTTTATCCAAAATATACACTTAAGCATTTACAATAAAACTACTTAAAAGACTTCATTCAAAATAATAGTTATGAAATTCCATAATAATTTCCAAGTAAAACTTAGCCAAAGCTACCTTAAAATAAAAGTTATTTATATAAAGTATAGATATTTAGTAACTATCTTTTAAATCATAATACTAGTTAAACCTTTAAAATAATTAGTACTATAACTACTTGATAAATATTTACCTTTAAAATCTTAAAACAATTTAAATAATTAATTTCTCTAGAAACATTCCTTTAAACAAGTTTAAAATCTTTAACTTATACTTAAAAATCTTCTTCGAAAATATACTTGGCTCTTCAGGAAATTCACTTCCCATTCCAATATAGTTCATTTAATCATTTATAAATCCTCCTCGATTTATCCCAATTTTCATTTACGTCCCAATCCCGTGAATTTCTTTTCCACACTTTTAAAAATAAAACCACATTTTTATTTTCAAAACAAATTACCCTTTCCTTCTAAATTCCCACCGTGGATTTAAAATCTCAAATATCCACTAATATTTTTTTACTTTATTTATAAACCCAGCTTATAAATCCATAACCTTTCTCCTTTTAAATCAATATTCTCAAACACTGGATTGTTTTCAATCGATTCTTTGAATTAAGTTTGTTTTAAAACTCTATTTCTCGATTTATTCAAAGTTTACTCCAAAATCCGTTAATTCCAAATCCACTTCTTTATTATGATTTAAAATCTTATTTAAATCTAAAATATCTATTTCACACTTTATTATTTCTTTCCAAATTTCCCTTTAATTTCTCAAATCCCCTTTTAAACCTATGATTTAAAAAGAAATACTTTTATACTGAAACAAATAGCTTAAGTCCCATTTTTAAATCTTTTTATTCAATTATTTCAAAACCCCTATCTTTACTTATTTAGAATTTGTCCAGTACAACATTTAAAATCAACCTATTCATTTCTCCCAATTCATTCCTTTTAAATTTATCCATCTTTACTATAAATTCCTTACTTTAAATTTCCCTTTTTTCATTCCCCTTCCAAAAATCCAAAATTGACGTTTTAAAATGTCAAAATATCCAGCAATACATTAACATCAAACAAAATTATTTTCCAACATCATATATCATAGATTATTCAACATTTCATATAATTGAATATGAAAATAAATTTAACACTTTTTGAGGAATCCAGTTGGATCCCTCCAACCTGCTTCCCTGCATCGATAGATGTTAGCACAATATAAAAAAATATCAATCCCACTTCGAGGGGGATATCGCGGTATATAGGGTCATCCGCTATTATGCGGGGCGCATATGGTCTCATCCGCTATATAATACGGGAATATCGATCACTCCAATATATATACAAATACATACACACATACACTACTATATATACTATACCACATCTAGACTGATAATAATAATCAATTCCAATCAATCACCCAATAATTTAAATTTAACTATTTAAATTAACTAGTAATCCAATTTGAGTAAGATTAACTCACCTTTGATTTTATTTGCAATCCCCTCCAAACCGGCTAGCCTCTCCACTAATTTTGACCTTGTATAAACATTATATGGTTTATTAACATTTTAAATAATCAAACAGTTTATTAACATTTAATAAATTTAATTTAAACTAATAATTTAATTTAACAAATTTTCCTTTAAATAATTTTGGTAACAAATAATTAAATAAGTTAATAAAACAAATTAATCACTAACATTATTCTAAAATTAAATAGTAGGTTTAATATGTGTATATGTATCTTTAATTTCTTTTTGAAACTACATATTTACTTACAAAAATCTATATAGCTTTCAAAAATCTAATTTTTATATAAACTCCTCAAACACTAAAATTCCCATATATTTTTTTCAAACCTTATATATATATATTTCTCCGTTTATCTATAAAATATGTATGTGTATTTATATTTTAAAATTAGCAGTAAGTTCCAGTATGTGTATTCTTTTTATTTTTTTATACAAATTCGAATTAAAAGGAAAAAAAGAGAAGCCATACCCCTAAATCGCCGAACTTCTCTGGCTGTCGCCCTCATTGCGACGCCGAACCCCATGTTGAACAATACCCAAAAACACATCGCGGCCCACCACTTCGTCGACGCTAGATATCCTTGCACCCCTGACGCCTCTGGTCACCCAACTCATGAGCCGCCTTGCGCCTTGAGACATCCCCAAAGCACTGCCAACCACACAGCTCGCAACGCCACCGAAGCTGCCGCTCGCTATCGCCCAAATGCGCGCCACACTCTCAAAGCCGATGCTAATCAACTCGATTCCCAAGCAGGCTAGAGCTCGACCTAAGCATGCGATAATGTCGCGATGCATACATCTTCGAACGCGTTCGTCACTTTGAAATGCGATTTCGAATCGCGTGTCTTGATGCGATGCCCTCTCTTGGAAGAAATAACGAACGGAAAGGGATGATGGTTCGACTTTGACTGGGACGAAGGGATCGGCTTAGGAGTTCGATTTTGAATGCCTGCATTTTTTTCGTTCGATTTTTTTTCTTCGGCCTGTTGATTTTTGAACTTTATTTCTTGACTAGCTGAAGGAGGAAAGAAATTCGAATAGCTTGAAGGAGGAAAGAGAATGCGGCGGTAATTTATAATGTAAATTTGGAAAAAGGTACACGATTTGATTTCTTGATTTTTTTTTGAAAATGAACTGAAAGGAAATAAAGAAGATGGATGTGATTTTGATTTGGCCTTCGCATGAGAAAAGGGCGGCTTGCTTCTGATTTAATTTGAATGCAATTTGATATTACAAAATTTTAAATTGAATTCCAAAATATCTCATTTTTGGCAATTAAAAATTTCGAACTCCTATAGAGGCATGCCGCTAGGCGATTATAATGTTATACCCCTATTCCAAACACAATGGAAAAGGTTTCGAGTCCTAATTCGACCATATGGAGAAGATAGGTTTTTGGACCCAGTTACTATATTGAATTTTCAATATAAATTTCAGCGCGTTTAAGAACCGTTTGGCCATACGATAACTCCGAACACTATGAAAACTGAAATCCGACAATAATATAATATTATGGATCCATTGGAACTAGTTTCATCGAAATCCGAGACTGTGCCTCGAAAGGCTATCTTTAAATATCAATTTAAAGATAGCCTTTTAAAAACTGAATAGTCATATTTAGTTTTAAAAGTTACATTGTGTTCGGTATTATTAATATAAATTTTACAAGTCTTCAATTTATTTTTAATGAGCTTAAAACCCAAGAATCAATATCTTACCCAACTTCCAACTGTTAAATTCAATAATTTAATCGCCAAATAAATAGTGATATTTGAAATTCAAGTTAAACTAACTTTCAAATGTTTAAAATCAATTAAATATTCCAATTTCAAATATCTAAAAAAATTGGGTCGTCACAATTAGCGATATATCATTTTTGGACTTACAAAATTTTGTTTGATCAAAATTCCAATATCGCCCATATTCAACTCGGTTGGTCTATAAAGAGGGTCCTTGGTTCAATAATAACATTTATTATTAACCTTACTACTCAGGCAAGATTTTGACTTTGAGTTGATCATAATTGACCATGATACTAACCTAATACAATTGAGGTGACAAGTTCTCTATTGAATAGTGTTTTACTTCTAATGCTTTCACTTAGATCTAATTATGATCATTTGATGAACATTATGCCACAAATTACTATAATAAAAGTGAAGTTTCCACATTGAAGTTCAACGGTATTCTCAAATCAAGAGAACTACGTAATATCGTCACTTCAAGATTTCCCATTCGGCTTAGTTATGATTGAGTGGTAGGAAACTCTTGGAGGAGTTATTCCATAATTATCCAATAAATATCAGTACAACCTTTTGGTGCCTCCAATAACCATGAGTAATATACTTTCTAATATTTGGAGACTGCGACACACTCTGGTCCCAAAGGACATACCGATGTCCTTTTTCAAAACATCTTAACTTGGAATATTTAAGAATATATGTTATTATTCAATATAATAAATTTTTCTTGATTATAACACTTTGTATTTACTATCGCGTAACATATTATTTAATAATTTTCTACTAAATATATTTTAATTAATTGATATATCATAATATAAAAACTATATAATAGAAAACAAACATCTTTATTTCAAACGAGATTTTATTATAGAGTTAATAATTTATAGAATTGCTCCTAGGGCATACCCTTGACTCTATCAATCTCCCACTTTCACTTGGGGCCAATAATGGAATCTTAATCTCATCCCTTCAATCAGTTTTCTTAAATCAATCAAGTTTGTCCCTTCGTGAATAGATCTGCTATATTGTTCTTTGTGTCCACTGTTTCAATCACAACTTTATTGGCGACAAAATCCCTAATAAGATGGAGCTTTAGAAGAATGTGTCTTGATTTCTTTCGAGTTCTAGGCTCTTTTATGATCTACATTGCTACATTGTTATCACATAAAAATAATATAGGGTCGTCAACTTTTGGAAACAATCTTAGCTTCGCCAAAAACTTACGCACCTAAACCACTTCTTTAGCTTGTTCATTGAAGATGATGTACTTGACTCCACAGTTGAATCAGCTACTATCTCTTGCTTGAAACTTTTCCAATCGACGGTTCTACTGTTCAATGTGAATACACAATCAAATACTGATCTACTATCATTGATATTACCCTAAAAACTTGAATCTATATAACCCTTCATAAGGTGGCCTTTATTTCCATATATCAGGAATAAGTCTTTGGTATTTCTTAAATACTTAAGAACGCATTTTACTATGGTCCACTGCTTTTCTCTAGGATTAGATTGATATCGTCTTACACATTCTAATGCATATGCCACATCTTGTCTAGTACATAGCATAGCGTACATTATGGAATTGCAGATGCATATGATATCCTCTTCATACACCCCTTCTCTTCATTAGGATGAGAAGCGTCCTTCTTAGAAAGAACAATTTCATATTGCATCGGAACAATTTCATGCTTGAAATTCACTATAATGCGAACATTTTCAGTATGATATCTACGTGTAAGGATTGGGACATTCCCAGCAACCACTTGGATCTATCTCTATAGATCCTTATACAAATTATTTAGGGCGTTCCTCCTAAATCCTTCATGGAGAAGTTCTTGGACGACCTTGGTCTCATCAATTGCAACAACCGATTGTCATTTCCAATTAGGAGCAAATCATCGACTTGTACGACTAAAAACACGATAGTACTTCTTTGTTCTTTCTGATACACACACTTCTTTTGAACTCTAATAAAAACCAAACTAAATGATAGGAAATCTATTTCAGGATACTGTATTTATATTGAAGATAGCCCAGTATCACGGTGTTCAAAGAAACAATCAACTATTTTCAGATCCAGCACTGAGATTGAATACCGGAGTGTAGCAAGTACAATAGCAGAGATAATATGGATACAATCTCTATTAAGTGAAATAAACATCAAATCTAAAACCAAATCGATATTATGGTGTGATAATCAAAATTCAGTGCACATGTCTGCAATCCCTATTCTACGTACCCTCCAGAACAAAGCATACTGAGATAGATTTATATTTTTTTTTCTAGGAACAAATACTTAAATGAAAGTTACAATTAAACCACATACCTACAACCTACCAAATCCCAAATGCTCCCACCAAAACTCTATCAGTAAGAATTATGTGAGATTCAGAAATGACCTCAAAGTAAAGTCAAGTATAAGCTGATTTAGTCAGATCCATCAATTTCCAAAAGAATCATACTATCTTCCATAAATTTAAGAAGGGAAGTTGTCAGCTCTCTCATTTCATCAGAAGTGAGGTTGAGCAGCTAGAAACTCAACTAAAATTGATCAGATTGAAAGAATATTTGTACTTCTCAAAGCTCTCAAACAGAAGATTTTACTAATTTTGAAGCAAAATCGAAAGGCAGATAAAGATTGACAAATATGAGAATTCATCTTCCCCAAACCCTAATATTGGTTTGAGAGGAAGATAGAAATGAAGACTACACTGAAGCATTATAAAGAAATAAAAGGATCGATGCATGTTATTTTACACAAGCAGGTCGAATACTATGCAAGCAAGCATATTGCAGCTCATTACTGATATAAATAAATATATTCGGTTGTACATTATCTATATATCGGTGAATTGAAAACAGTTTGTGTAATCAGAATTCAAAACATCAATACAATTCTCTTTTGCTTTATTTCACAAATATCAATCTGAATCAAAACTTATATGTAAAAGCCTAAATATTATAAAACTGTACACACCAGCATCATAGTATCCTCCTATAAGATCTGCCTGTTTATTTTTTCTTAATTAAAAAAATAAAATAAAAGTTAACGTAACCTTTTCAGTCCAACTACGTACCTTAAAGCCAAACATATTTAACTAGATTAAGAAACCCCTATACATTTGAAATGCGCTTAAATGATTGCCTCAGAAGTTTTAAATACTTGACTCCATCAATTTATTTCATTTTGTATGTTTCAATACATTTTTATTGATACTACACACACACACACACACACGGTAATAATATGTTTTTACCTTAATTGTATGTATATATGATAAACTAATGCGTAACTCGTTCGTTGCACATGGTAATATTGTTAAAAATAGTATTATATTTAATTATTGCTATAAATATATTTTATTATGCAATATATGATAAACCGATTATGATATAATCATAAGCTAAAATGACTTGCAATGCTAAGATATAAAGTTGATGGTTTAATACCCGCTAACTACATATATCTTTAAAAATTAATATCCTAATTCGATAAAAAATATTAATATTGTATATGTAAATAATTTATGTTATGTGATACATACATACATACATATATATATGTATGTATGTATATATTATATGAGTGAATAAATAACTTCACCATTTTGTTAATATACTTGTTGTGTGTGTGTGTGTGTTGAATTGTCATTTTTTAAAGGATTTATTGATGGATCAATGAACATTAAATAATTGAATTTATTTGAATAATTTAAATTAATGATACATAAATAATTAAATATAAGGAGTTAAATTTAAAAAAGTTAAAATTGAAAGGAGTTTTGTACAAATTGTAGTTGAGAAGATCACAAATCTTATGTTAGCTTATCTGCACGTGAATTTTTCTTGAATCAGATATGTGAACTTTTTTCATTATTAAGTTTTCATTTTTAATCTTTGTAGTTAATTAAAGATTTCATGTTCTTGTATGAGGGTCATGCTTATAACTTTGATAATTGTAAAATAATGTTATGCATCGTTTAGTTGAGTTATGGGTTGAGTATGGTTCAATAACACGTTGAAAGTGTAAATGTTTATATAATCTAATTATTATCGGTGTAATCTATGCTTTCATATCGTACTGTTGTAATATATAAATTTATCTTTAAAAGTTGTTATAAAAGAAATTATGTTATGTGAGGTACGATAATTCTTTTGAGATAAATGAATTAGAATTAAAAGATTTATTATTATTTATGTATATATTTTTATGTATCAAACCACTAATGAAAACTGAAGGACGATGGTGCCAACTATTTATATGATCTGCAACTAATTATTTTTGACCTTGATTACGCTTATTCCATACTTGGTACATCAAAATAATTAACTTTCATGTCAATATTTGAGCAATTAATTATTGGATGTGTGTATATAGTCAAATATGACATATACCCTATTTGAATTCAGGCATATTAGGCAAAAATTATCGAAATAAACATTTTTGACATACACACATTTCCCAGTTTCCTTCTTTTATCAATGTAAATGGTTGTCCAATATTTGGAACATTTGATTCACTAAATTTCTGCTTTTGAAATATTCGTTATTAATTCCATTTATCTACCTGCAAGATAATATAACATTTTTTACAAAATTAAGATTTGCATGATTATTTTTCAAATGTTTCTAGCAAATAAATACCTTTTATTATACTGAATACTAGTATAGGTTCTTGTTCAATAATCATCCATATTCAATAGCCATGATATAAAATGGATCCCCATATACTTTTTAGTTATATAAATTAGGTTAATTCATTATCCCCGCTACATTAAACAACCTATTTTATTTCAATCTTTAAATCGTGATTGCATTTTATAGATAAGCCGGATTCAAAAACTGCTTCACTAATAAATCATAAATTTTGTAGTCTGTCTAATTATATCATTGTTAATACATAAAAATCAAATTATAAAACCATATTTTATTGAATGTAAATTTAACTAACTTTAAGAAAGGTAGTCAAAATTTTATGTGTTTTATAAGATCTGTAGTGTTTTAAAATCATTAAATTAAAGTCGCACTTTTAAAAATCTTATTTTGTGTAGTAAAAATATGGTCGCACAACAATTATATATAGGAATGGCTATTTAGAAAAAATAAAATACAATTGATAACAAAGTGGATCTGTATTGTTAATCCTATTGTGTTTTAATTTGGTTGATTTAAAGGAGCGATCCAATGGTCGAGATCCACTATGTCACCAACTTGTGTGTTAACAGAATTTTCCTTTATATGAGGCCGTATATCTTGACACAAAATAAAGCACAATTAATGACATAATAAATCTATACCGTTGATCCTCTTATGTTCAAATTTGGGATGGATTTCAAGGAGTAATCTAATAGTTGAGATCCATTGTGTCACCAACTAGCGTGCCAATAGAATTTTCCATCATATGGAGTTGGCTATCCAGACACAAAATAATACACAATTGATGACATAATAGAAAATCCTTAAATGATATTTTGTGTGATAGTAATTACAACATGTTGTAATAATGAGAAATTTGTCAAATTAAAACGACACATTATTTTAAATACTTCTGATCAATATGTTTCAAGATAGGATATCAATACATCCTTTGAGATTAGAGTACGTAATGCTCTCTGAATATTGGTAGTGTATTGCTCATAGTAGCAGGGCACTATGAAATTACGTACTGACAGTTATTTGATAACTATAGAATGACTCACTCGAGAGTTTTATGTTGATTAATATAACTAAGTTCAAACGGAGAATTTCAAAATGACTATATAACATAGTTCTTAAGACTTGAGAATGCTGTTGAACTTTAATGTGGACACTTCATTTTAATTATAGTTAAATAGTGTTTCGAAGTCCATCGAATGATTGTTGCATCCAAACGTAAAAATTATTTTATATTAATTACTAGACAATTTTTTTATATTAGGATAAATGAACATTTGTAAAAATACATCTTAAATATTTTATATAAATTATTACGATAATTATTTCCATATATAAATATATTATGATTGTATTTTATAAATGTATAATTTTATGTAAATATATACACATATAACATTGATGCACATACACACATATATGCATCCATATACATATATATAACATACAGATTCCACGAGAGTCACAACCAGATGAGTCAACCGATGCAGTAGAGCTTGAGGCTGTTGAATGAGCTAACGCAGAACAATTGAAGGAGGAGTAGGAGGGATTCAAGTTCAGAATCTGAAAGTTCCTCATCATTCAACCAGAGATGGAGGGAAAGAAAGCAGAAGAAGATTTAAAACACTACTGTGGCATCATATCAAGGAAGAAGACAACCCACTTCATAGGATTATAGATCTGTACAGATCTAAGTGGATAGATCGGTACCGATCCAACTTATGGTGAGCCTAGAGCTTGCTCTCTAGATGGCAGTCAGGATCCAAATAATGGTGGGCCTTGAGCTCACCTTCTTAATGGCGGCGTGGATCCGACTTCTAACCATGCTATGGATGATTGGAATGCTGAATATCATGATGTTCATACTAATACAACATACGAGAATAAAACAGAGGGACTACTGGACAAATGGATCTTCTAGAGTCTAGAGAGCCTAGATATTGAGGGCCTACCTGAGATCGTTCGTCGAGTCAGACATTCGGGGAAGACCTCGATTACTGCCATTAAGTCGAACGTTTAGACTTGGAGTATTTGAAAGACATGGTAAAAGACTAAGTAAAACCAATTTAAAAGCAATGATGAATTAGGTACTTCTCCTAGTCAAAACTCGTTTACAGAGGACCTTTTACGTGTAAGTATCCTCGAAGGTTTGTAATGCCAACAATGTCATTGTACAATGGAAAGATGGACCCAAGCAATACTTAATGAAGTACGAATGGCATATGGACTCTGCCAGAGCATATGATGACATGAGATATCGTTGATTTCCAATTTTCCTAGAAGGAGCAGCGACGGTGTGGTTCACTCGGCTCCCACCGAGATCTGTATCGTCTTTTGCTGAGTTGTCACAAAAGTTTCTGAAGTAGTTCGGTTTACACACTGCACATCCAAAAGATATGGTGTCATTATCAAACCTCTTTCAGGGAGCGGGAGAGTCATTAAAAGATTTCTTGAATCGGTTTCATACAACTGTGGTAGAAGTAGCGGATCCCAACGATGACATATTGTTAATGGCGCCGATTAGAGGGATTCATCCTAAGATGGATTTTGAGGAATGGTTGGACAGAAATCCCACCGACGATGGATGCCTTCTAAAGAAAAGCTAATCATTACATACACTTGGAAGAAGCACACGATCATCCTTGAAGTAACGATGCTGAAGGTTCAGATGAAGTGATATAGAGTAAAACTGCTGTAAAGTAATTTGGGGAAAGTCCTGAAAACGTGGATGTGAATATTTACAACAAGAACGATGTTCCGAAACAGAATGACAATAGGGCCAGAACTCGAAAATCTAATAATAGGAGTCATCCCAAGATTCCTAAGTATGATAATTAAACTGAGTTGAATAACTCAATAAAGAATATAAATTTGGTAACTTAAGGTACCGAGCAATATAGGAAGTCGGCTCTGATAAGTCGATTGAGAAGGAGAAGAGATTTAGCAAGTTCTACAGGTTTCATGAGACGCACAATCATAATACCAATTAATGTAGGTACTTGTACGATATGATTGAGGATTTAATACGAAAGAAGAAGTTAAAAAAGTTTTAGAAAGCCCCACATGATGGTGGGAAAGGAAATTCTAACCTCCTTGGGTCGTCTTCACAAAAGGAGGAGCCTAGGCAGCTTGAAAAACATTTGATGATAAATACAATCATAAGTGGACAATATTCAGCTGAAAAGAGTTTTAATGAAATGGACAAGTATGTTGGTGCTTTGAAGCATACCCAAGAATAAGATCTGTTTAGCAGTTGAGGATAGAGCTTGGAAAAAAAATTCAAAACCATGACAGAGGATATTGTTTCTAGGAACAGAGATGTAGTCGGGGTGAAAACTCCAACGATTGTCCCTGCTATTGTTCGAAAGGTTTTGGTTGACTGTGGGAGTTTGGTCAACATTTTATTCAAAAAAGCCTGCGGCCAGATGCTTCTAGAGAGGACTTGAAAACATGTAAATCTCGAATCCAGAGATTTAATGGGACAGTTACGGAGCCAGTTGGACATGTGGAACTACCAGTGGTACTTGGAGAGGGCAACCTCATGCGAGTGCATGTTGTGCCTTCTGTGGGGTTGGATATCTACTCCAATTACAATGCATTTTTGGGTCGACCAAACCTGGCTGAATTTAGAACAGCTATAGCTCCTTAGTACTTGACGCTTAAGTTCTCTACGAATAATTGTATGGGAGTAGTGTAGGAGATCAAGGGCTTGGTCGTAAGTGTTATTTCACCGAGATAAAGGAGACGAGGCAAAGAGATAAAGGAAAAGGTGGAGAGGGTACCCTCTAATCAAGGCTTTGGAGGCATTGCAAACATTGCCTGAGTCCCGGCTCCCGCAGCATAATTGGTTCCATAAGGATATGAATCTACGAAAAGAGCAAGAAGGTGGAAGAACAATTCCAGCCGAGTTGACGGTTAATGTCCTGGTCAGTTGGAATGACTCAACATAGATCCTAAAAGTCGAATCATAGCTTGGTGTCAGGATGATGAAGGCGTTGATTGGTTTTCACCGGGAGAACCTGGATGTATTCGCCTGGACACGCTTTGATATGTATAGGATCTCGTCGAAGATAGCAGGCCATGAATAAAATGTAAATCCTAGATGTGTTCCTGTGAAAAAAAGCGCCAGCAACCTAGGTCCGGAGAGATCCGATGTGGAAGTTGGTGATGTTAGTGGCAGGATGGGATATAGTCTTGGGTTGGAGGTGAAGGTTGTTGGCAGTAGGCTGGGTTTGGCAATCATGGGCCGCGATGGCTTGGGATTGGGCAAAGGCAAAGTAGTCCTTTTTTTGGACTTGAGCATCATTTTAGTGAGTTATCTCACTCACATCTATGTCTTTTTCATTTTTAATCGATGCATAACCTCTCATATATTTACTTAATTACTTGATTGAATTGATAGTTGGATATTGGATGTGATTGTTTTTATGTTTGTTGATTGTTTGATGATATGGTTGAACTGGTTGGAATTGTATTATGAATTATGGCTTAATTGATGTTTAGATGATTGATTTGCAATACTATTGAATACCATTAGACATAAGAATACTACTGAACTTCAACATGGACACTCAACTTTGATTATAGTTAAATCATGTCATAGGTCCATGAATGATTATTGCATCTAAATCTCAAAATTATTTTATAGCGATTATTAAATGATTTTGTTATTTAGTATAAACGAAAATTTCTACAAATACCTTAAATATTTTATATAAATTATTTCAATAATTATTTCCACATATTTCTTTATAAATATATGATTGTACTATATAAATGTAGACTTTTCTATAAAAATATACATATATATATATAACATTAGATGCACATACATACATATTCATTTAAACAACATATAGAATACTAGCTAGAGGGGCTAACATGTTTGTTGCAGTGTAAATTATAACATCTATGCACAGGAATGTCAAATCATGCCCACTTTGTTATGTTGCACGTGCACCTACACACACACGCATATATACACACACACACAAGACACATATTCAAACATAATTAAAAATAATATAATGTAAAACTTTATTTATAAAATTAAATAAAATAAAAATTTTGATTAAACGAATTTATAAAAGTTCTAAATGAATTAAACTTCATAGACCCAATAAAGATCTAAGATGTAAAAAAACATTGAAACTCACCCATTTCTTCTGTCGTGGGTTGGTCCAGCTACAACAATGGTATCAGTGTCCAATAGCCTATGCTGTCCAAATTAGTCATGTTAGGGTTAACTAATTAAGCCTACAGCTCAGTTGGTACTTTACATGATATAGATGTATAATATAATTATATAAACAAAAGGTGGAACATTAAAGAAACCCTAAATAGACTTACGAAATAAATACATATGTATAATACGTATACTGTGATTTTTGATGAGTTTGACACTTGAATCATGGTGGTATTTCATAAGAAATACATTATTCCTTAAGTCGATACCACTCAATTAAATATATTGAAGATTATGAATCTTTGATATAAGTGTTGTTCTCTACCATTTATATGTTAATAAATTACTTGCATGTTCTCTGTTACTTGAACAAATTCAAGCTAGAGATGTTATATATAGTATTATTAACATATTAAATAGATGAGGTAAGTTAACTATATGTATTTGTTGAGAAAACTCAAGGTGCATATGCTACCTTATGTCGTCATGAAATAGTAGGTATGAGTGAATAATATCTTTCGATTTGTTGGGCAAACTCAAGGTCCAAATGAGATTAGGATAATGAACCATGGAATAGGAGTTGTATATGATACAACCAATAAGGAGTTATCCATCGTTTGTGGGGCGATGAATTGTCAAGCAAACTCAATGTCAGAATCCCAAGGCAAACGAGTGTCAACACCCACCAGTGAAGTCGAAAAATTCTACATTTTAGGGTTTGGAGAAACATAAAAGACTATTGGGAGCCTTATTAGAAAAATGAAATAGTAACATTTATCCTTCCTAATATTGTAAGAACATATACTATATAAAGTTATAATAATTTACATTGATAAATTTGTGCAATTAATATAATTAATAAAATATTTATCAACTAAAATATACAAATGAACTAAATTAATATTAACAAATAGAAATATTAATTATACTTGCCAATAAATTTTCACATATTGACAAATAGAAAATAAAATAGTTCATACATTTATATAAGTTCAAGCTTTGTGCATATATGTAATATTTCATTGCCTTAAATATATTTTAATTTAGAAATTGTATATATATTATTTTATAAAATATAATTTGCAATAACCCGCATTTTTAACCCTTGAATGTCGATACTAAATACATCCATCGTATTTGTGTGCCGAGCACCCAAGTGTCGAAAAAGGTAGATAGTTAAGGTAAAGTAAAAAGAAAAGGAAATAGAATTAGAAAGAAAGAACACAGTATCAGAATTTCACAACGGAATGATAACATATAAAATCAAAAGAACGGTACAAAAGGTTACTCCAAAATACCAAGTAATTTCAAAGTTACAAAACCTACGTACTATCATCAGTTTGGATAATTTTATTTGTCTGTTCTAACAATGTTGATACTTACATATATAATATAATGCAATAGAAATAAATGGATAACGAAAGCCTTCAGCTTATCTCCTAAACTCTGAAGCGTCCGAAGTAAAACCTGCTTTACTCAGCCTACTCGAAAGAGTATACGAGGAATTTAGGAAAAACAAAAATCATGTGTCAGATATAAGTCCAGTATGTGAAAACTCAAGATACATGCATACATGTAAAAATAACATTTGAGATCGTACCAATTACTATAACAGTTTTCCCCTAAAACAACCAACCATTCATTAAGTTAATATAGTGATATAATAGATAATGTCTAGGGTGTAAAATATCAATCAAAAAATAGTTATGCTGCTTGCATCTCACAACAAAACAACATTAGAAGTACATCTGTTAATGTCAAAAATAGATCGAAACCCAATAATAGGTTGTAGGAAACCTATAAGACCAAGATTTAGCAGATATGGTAAAATTAAGAGAAAATAAATAGGAATAAGAAAGAGTGACATAAGATTTTATAATGGTTCGACAATCTTTAGCCTACGACCACTTATAGCTTTGTTGCTTATAGATTTGATAGAGTTTCTTCTTAAGATTACAAAGGGTTTAGGAGAGAGAATGAGTCTTAAGTATAAGGATTAGACCTATTCTAAGTCTTAGAATTGCCTAAAGTAGCAGCCTTGGTAACTATTGTGAAGAAGAAGATGAAGAAGAAAATAGAGTTTCCGCGTGGTGAGGGCAGAAACACGATCTTCTTTTGGATGCTCTATTATTTGTATTTATAAGGGTAGGAATCATGTTGGATCAAAAGCCCACTATCAAAGAAGTCTAAATATCGGCCTAGAGTTATGCAAGAAATTTGGAGAGCCGTTGGGTTAAGATAATAACTTGGTATCGAGTTATTTATATAATTCGATACTGCCCCTTAGGGGGAACTCCATGTCACCTCCTAGATTGTATTTCTTACTTCATTTTTAAGTGCCCCTTGTGTTTTCATAGGTTGATGGCTTGTTCTGTAGTTCACTAGGGCTAACTCTTTAATTCTTGAAATAGGTCGCCCTGGACAATATGAAATTGCTTGGACTTGTATATATAGATAGACAATGGCTTGTGTAAAGTTAGAGTTTCTAACTTGAAGCACCATAACTCGGTACCGAGCTATACCTATAACTCAGTGCTGAGTTATGGACTTAGCTCCATATTGGTTTAACTTTTCTCGACTTATTTATATAGCCTATATGAGCTTGTCTTTTGGTTTTCAAGTTGTTTCGTCTTCGTCTTGATGTTCTAACTTCTATGGAATTCTGCTTGGATAAAAAACTAGTTAACATTTTCCCCTCGGAATACGCTTTCATTGAAAACAAGGTGCTCTGAAAACTAGGCAAGTTCTGAATCGCTAATTGGTGAATTCAAGTTGATCGCTTGGATGCCTTCTTGAGATGTTTTATTTGGTAAATGTAACATCCATTATCCCGAGGCCCAGAATATGGCTACAGATGCTGCAGTCATCTACAGTATTAACTTCCAATGACAAAGCACAAAATGTTAATGGTATCCATAATATCAGAAGCACATTAATGTGAAATAAAATCAACATAGATTTAAAAAAGTTTTTTTGATTAAATTTCAAATCAATATTTCATATTCAAATACATAATCCTAAATGATTCCCAGGTTTCGATCAAATATAAATATTATAAATTACTCCACGAGCGACATATGAAGATACCCTCTTGGATGATTAGAGTACTAAATAGACATATCAGTCTTAATGCATCACATCAGAAATAAAATCAAATAGCTTCTATACAGATAGCTTTGCATCCTGCACATCTTTGGAATCTTATTCGTCCAACCTACTAAACCTGGAAAACCTTAACTCTCAATATACTTAAACTAAAATTTGAGCACCCAAGCGTTTAAGGGGAAACATAAACTTTCATTCAGACATAAAGCCTGGTGTGAATAATGATATACATTTTAGTTTATGTGATATTAAGTTAGACCACGCCGCTTAGTGGAAAGGGTTTCCCTTTACTAATATCCTTTTAAAAGCATATCCTTTTCAAATCAAAACCTACAATCAAGCAGATTAAAGCAATACTAGCAATATCTTATATGCACATAAATCAGGTAATCAATGGACTATCAGTCTCCAAAAATATAGTTTTGTTTTGCTAACTATTAACCATTGGCTGACTCGGGCCTACCAGACACAATCAATTATCTAACTTCTTTTAGATACACTTCTGAGCTGACTGCCCTTAACTATCTCCTTCTAGGGTAAACTGAACACAATGGTTTTGTAGGCTCACTAATAACCTATTTCTCCTCTATATATTCCTTTCGATGTGTAACATATAACGACCCTGGCTCGACCTTTGAAAATCGGCACCGAATACTTTACCCGTATTCGAATGCCGCATATTCAAATGTCGAATCTGGTTCGCCGGAGCTTATAACGCATTAAGTATAACAACACAGCGAAAGAAAAATGAATATCATTAATACACAATAGTATTTGATAGAACACTTTGATAAAATTGATATCAACATCAGAGATACAAGATAATAGTGGAAGAAAGAACTCCAAAAGATAATATCTTCAAAAGTCCTTAAGATAGGTACTCCAATTAACTGCAACATCATGGCCACTGCTCCAAGACTAGAAAGACTCCAAACCAAAAAGCGAGAATCATCATCAACACTGAAGTGAAGCAACTCGTTCCAAATGCGATTGCCAATATCTAGAGATTGAATGCCATCGAATGTACACCTACTATTCGACTATCTGAAAAATCCAACTCTAGACTGTCCGTGTGGAAAATTGTGGGCATCTAGAGTTTAGATAGGGAACAATAAACTCCAGGTCAGTCATAGGACTGGTGTGAGAAAACGAAAATAGTTTTTAACAAAAACAAACAACAGAAGAATTTAAGATTGAAACCCGTAATACTTTTTGAAAAATGAAACTACCATAAGGCCTTCCGGCGCACACACACAATGCAATCGCACACTTGGGGGAGATTTCTCCTTATGATAGTCAAACATGCTTGATACACAAAATCCTTTTTGATATTATTATTAGTGCATAGTGTAGAAAACATTTCGAAAGTATAATATAAATCTTAGCTAGCATAGGTACCATTATATTATGCCTGCTATAGCTATCTCCAAAGGAGGCAGGTTATACAACTGCAATCGTAAATGGCTCGTATTGTTTCTTTGGATTTCCAACAAGTGGTCAGGCTAAGGAACTTCTTGGGCCACATGGGTACGCCTCTGGAGGGACGCCCCGAGAACTTAACCAGCTTTCTGCCAACACAAGGCCGGGTTACTTCTGTAACTAGGTAACTACTACATGAGTATGCCATCCCCCGGTCATAACCAATCTTTATCCGAGGGCCCTCAACCACAAAGTAATAAATTTGCAGCAACCACATAGGTTAAGTATCTGGCCTCCATACCATGATACCACCTCTATCCAGAAGGAAATGGACATACCCTCAAGGGGCACTACCCCCAAATAACCTTGTTGCATTCTTCCTGTTTTGACCATTTCGGGTTGTGAGGTCCAACGAGGTCACATCCACAAAGCTACACTTTTCACAAAGCCATGTTTCGATCAACAAATGGTCAGCAGAACTTCATATGCCACATGACCAAAGTGGGAATGTATCACTAGTAACCATCAACTGCATAACCTCTAAGCTCGTACGTCTCAAAGAAGGGTGTTAAGATAAGAGAATAAATCTTCGCCACCAAACAGAAATGTATTTGATAGAAACGAGCTTTACATCTCAAAGTGTAACGTCAGACACACTTCCATACAAGTCTGTTTCGGGTTCGAACAAAACCGAAGGCACTTCAAAAGAAGCCCTTGCACATCCGGATAATTCCTAATTACGTCCGGACTCCCCATCACAAAGGGTGGTCAAATCTCTATAACGAGGACCGGTCGGTGCAGAGACATTCGACGGGTAATCCTTTCTCTTTCGAAATATCCGGTCTTCACAACCGGTCTTCAAATGCTATCCATATCGTCGTATCATTATTCGAAATGGATTTCGTGACATAAAGTCCTCCGCTGGCTAAACCGAATAATGAACGCTCAATTTTAAAACATATGGATATTAGGATCTTAGTTAAGTCACAACTTTAAGTTCAAAACCTTTCTTCAAATGGTTTAAGCAAATTACCATTTTCAAATCTTTAAACAAAAAGATTCACTTCACAAAGTTCACCAATCTTTCACAAAGATTAATTCGTAGTTTTCAAAACAATTCCATTTCAAATCTTTTGTATAAAAGATACACCTTTAAGATCCTCTTCAATTTCAAAACAGAGTTCACCAATCTTTAACAAAGATTCATTCATAGCTTTTCAAAACAATTCCCCTTTCAAATTGGATTAACTCATCCAATCTTTAAATCAAAGGCTCAATTCATACTTTCAAAACCATTTCCAAAGATTCATTCATAGATTTAAAACAATTACATTTCAAACTTGAAATCCTTTTAAAACAAATTGGAAATCCTTTCTTTATATGAAAGCTATTATTATTTGAAATGCAAGAGTTTTCATTTCGGGAAAATCCGATTACATTTGCTCAAGCTAAAGCCTTTCAATTATAAACTTGGGTTGAATTTAAATTCTCAAAAATAATACATTTAAAATGGTTTAAAACCCATATAAATACATTATATAACTTGCATATCCTTTTTAAACCATAATTGCCAAGCATAGAATTCAATTTCAAATCTCGAATTTAAATTCAAATCAAACTATTTAAATTTCAAAACTTTATTATGTTATTCAAAATAACTTTATCTATGAAACTCCTTTTCAAAAACTTTTCATATTTAACCCAATTCCATTTCCAAAACCATTTGGATTCAAAATTCAACTTTAAAACCATTTCAAAAATCTGTGACTTAACCAATTTCCTCATGCAAACCATGTTTGTGTGTGTAAGGTGTAGTCTAGGGGTTTTACACAATAGTGCAACATCATTCATCATTATAGATTCAAGCACAACAATACTGATAAGTATTATAATCCTATAACGCTAATCGTCATTCACAAATTCACAGATAAATAATATAAATTCATCACAGATAAATAAATTACATTTATCACAGCTCAAATCAAAATAATTCGTATCACAAAGCATCACATATCAGGGAATCAAACAATTCAAAGTATTCCATGCAATTCAAACATCCATAAGTAAGGTTAACTAAACATCTGATTAATTGAAATTAGATTAATTACTTATGAATAATTTACTAATTCTGGTTAATTAGTATTAATTAATTACAAACCATCTTAATTAATTAACCTTAAATTATTAATTAATTATCCTTAATTAATAAATCAAACAACCTTTAACCATTAAATAGTTAACCTTTAATTATTTAATTACCTTTTAATTAATTGCTCTTAATAAATTAATTAATAAATTAATCGACCCTTAATTAATTACCTTTAATTAATTAACCTTAATTAATTACAATAAGAGATTATCCTTAATCATTTTCATTAATTAATTAACCTTTAATTAATTATCCTCAAACAAATTACCTGAATTAATCAATCACATTAATTAATTATCCTTTAATTAAATATTCTTTGATCACTTGATTAAATAAATTACTTTTAATTAAGTAATTAATTGC
The DNA here is from genome assembly GCA_030765085.1 of Allium cepa. Classification (NCBI taxonomy): domain Eukaryota; kingdom Viridiplantae; phylum Streptophyta; class Magnoliopsida; order Asparagales; family Amaryllidaceae; genus Allium; species Allium cepa. The sequence continues at coordinate 979,343,218 of CM060931.1, forward strand.
CTTTAATTACTTACATTAATTAATCTTAATTGATTAATTATTATTAAATGTAATTACACAAAGTAATTACCCCTTAATTACTTAATTAGTTAACCTTAGATTAATTTCATAAATAAATTAATCACCTTGATTAATTATCTCTTAACTAATCACATAACAAATTTTTCTTTAATTAACCTTTAAAATTTAAGTAATAAAATAATTAATCCTTAATTTATTTTATTAACAAATTAATCCTTTGTATTAAGTAATTGTCCTTATTTACTTTTATTAATCACATTAGCAAATTTTACCTTACATAATTTAATTAATCATACCAATAAGTTAATTCTTGACTAATCTTATCAATTAATTAATCATCTCCATTAATTTTAAATTTAAGCTTTGAAAACTTGTTTGAAATTTTAATTTGAAAACTTGGTTTATTTTTCCTTTGGAAACTTATTTATTTTAAATATACTTTAAAACTTTGCTCAAACAAAAAGTTGCTTTGTAACTTTAAAAACTGTTGTAATTTAAAATCTGAAATAAAATTTCCTTTCAATTTTAAAATCTGGTTAAATTATACAAAAACATAACCCCAAGCCAACCACGTTTCTTCCTCGAGACACACGCGAGCAAACCCTCATGAAAACACGAGCACCCCCGATCGTTCACTGCTTCAAGACAAACACGCCAACTCCTCGAGTCAAACCCGAGATCACAGCATCATCCTCCAAACCCAATCAAAGCCTGATACAAATGATATCGTATACACGTGTAGGCGATGGATGAACTTCCGGCCAGCACTACGACCCTCGACAAGTCGTCCACAACCCCATTGACTAGCCTCACCTACCAGATCGTCGAAATCGCCGTGATATCAAAATTAGTTGCTCGAGATATCTTGTACCCAAACTCCGACCAACATAAACAGCTCGCTTCACCTCCCTCATTCGCCAGTGATTACGCCGCCACATCCTAAACTTTGCCACGAGACTACGCAACAAACCCTCGGGGTGCGATCACTTCCAGTGCCACATCGATGACGAACGAGCCTCAACCATTCCAACAACCAAAACCAATTTCTGAACCCTAGTTCGACGTGGACCAGTCACCACAGCCATCTAAAAATTGTCTCCTTATTTTTCCTATGATCGACAACTCCCAAGCAAGCTCGACCACGACCACGACGAACAACATCATGCCGATCAACAGAATTCGATGAAAAACCATAAAATGATCATCTTGAAAAATCTCGACCTTCACATGCTTAACAATCGTGAAATTTCCTACTAATATCATCATTTGTTAACACGAACCTGATTATGGAATTCAAACATGAAATTTAATTCATTGATTTTCAACCTATATTTAGTTCATCGCTGTATTTTTTCTATTTTCAAAAGTTTTACTCAATATTTTCGTTTGAATTTATTTTAAAAATAACGTTATACATATACAAACACTTTTTGTCTAGAGATCAAGGTCTAAAACTTTTTGGGTAGGATGGTTTGAATTTTTGAACTCAATTTTCAAAACCAGTAAACTAAAACAGAAGTGTTATTCTTCTGTTTCCCAGACATACATATAAAGACCTCATACATATATTCACACAAGCATAATTAATATCAAATTTCAAAGGGAATCACATGCATCTGTAGATATAAACAGATTCAACACAAGATAGGTCAGTTTGCTCACCAATTTTTTTGAAAGGACAGAGGCAGGCTTGAATGCTTAAACCTGGAATTTGAAAACGGAGGCCTAGGTATTGATGTTGTTGAGACGATCTGGACTTTAGTTGTTGAATTTGATCTTTGCATCGAATCAGGTTTGAATTTAATTTGATCAGGCACTGTTGCATGCTTTGATTTCCGAATTTGAACTTTGTTGTTTGCTTTTGAATCTAGTCGAAGTTGAAAACTGTTTGATTTTGAATTGCTTTCAATTTGAATTAAATCCGTCTGTTTGCTCTGCTTGAACCTGAGGTCGTTACTCAGGTTTGATTCAAGTGAAGATGGTATTTAATTCTTGAGTTTCCAGGTTTTGAATTTGTTTTGCAGTTTTTTTTTTCATTTTCTAGGTTTTGGTTTTGATCTTGCAATTTTGATTTGGAGCTTTGATTTTTATTTTTATCACTATTTTGATTTTTCTTTTGCTTAGATCTTTGATTTAGTTTTGAATAGAAGAACATTTGAAAGATAGGAGAAGTAAATGTATAGGTATAACTTGTTCACATTTTATTTATTAAATTTAAAAAGAAAAATCAAAATTAGGACACTTGTGATATTTCTTTCTTCATGTCTTACACTTGTTAATTGTTTGTATTAATATTTTACAAATTTCATTTGTTACTTAAATTGTGTTTTAGTCATTTTGTTAAATTTATTTATAAATTAAGTTGTAAACCTTATCATTTTAAAATTTGTGAATTAATTCATCTCTTATGTGTTATAACTTACGATATGTATTATATTTTATATTTATAAATATACAAACTATATTTATTCATTTTAAAAGAACATATATTTTAATTTTTTTAATTAAATCATATTTTATAAATTTACAAACCAATCTTAAACATATATACATGCTTTCTTATTAATTTCCAAAAGATATGTATATCTTAAAACTTTTTTTAAACCTCGTTTTAATATCATATCATATGTACAATTCTAGTTATATACATATATATTATTTTTCAAAATATAAAACTTTTAAATCCAATTAATTTTATAAAATATTTATTATTAAATTTCCAAATCAAATTTATATAAAAATCTACTTATATATATATATATATTTATATATATATATATTTCCAAATTTCAAATTAATTCTCAATTTAATTCACAATTTAACCCAAAATTTAATATTAATTACCAAATTTATTTTGGCCTAAAACCGATAATGTTACATAACATCATTTTATTCTTACCTGTGACAAAGCCCTACACACTGGAATTATGGACTTATATTAGCTAGGGGCTTTTTAGTTAAAGTATATGGCACAACCCTATACCAGTCCCATCTAGTATTCTAACATTTGAGAAATTTTCTTAGGGTTAACTACCCATCAAATTTTCCTTGAAAACGTTTCTTTCAAATACCTAAACAAGGAAAATATACTCTTTGCTTTACTCAGACATCTTTTCCATGTTGTATACACGTTACACAAATAAACGTTGACGAGATATAATGGGATTATCTATCCCTCCAAAGTAAGTTAAAAATCCTTTTAACTTAAAAGCTCTTAGGCCATGAAACCAAGGCAAACCATTCGAAACCTCTGCTTAAAAAATATAAACAATATCTTTTGAACCCATTGAAAGTGCCCCTTTCAAAATGAGTTAACTACTATACCTTGTAACACTAGGCCGAAAGGCAAAAACATGCCTTTCGAAATCAATGAAGGTATCCCTTCGAAAGCTTTATAAACCTTAGACATCTTCTTTGCAAAACCCTTTAAAACTCGCCTTTTGAAAGCATTGGAAACCTTCCACTTAAAGACTAGAGTAAACCTTTTGAAAACATCGGGGGTACCTTCCCTTTGAAACCTAAATTATATACCTTTCGAAAGTATTAAAAATCCTTGTTCAAAACAAGCATTTCAAAATTGGCTCCAAGTAAAAGTTTGTGGAACATAGCTTCAGAACCTTTTAAAACCATTCCTTTCGAAACCTTTAGGTTTAACTTTCAATAAAACAAAGGGTCTTAAAATAACTGGAGCAAAAGCAACTCTTTCGAAAGCAGTATTCCTAAGTAAAAGAAAGTGGATGGTTTCGAAACCAACCCTTTCGAAAGCATGGAGAGGCAGCTTCAAAGTTTAAGGCAAAAGAGCCAATTCGAAGACATTGATTCGAAGGGTTAAATGAAGCAATAGCCTCATTGAATGCTTATTTTAAAAACAAAAGGTGGAAACCTCTTTTGAAAGCCCTTTTTCTAAAATAAAGGCATATTTGACTAAGTCTAAAGCCATTTCCTTCGAAAGCTTCATTTTGTAACCAAATAGTTCTGAGTTTATAATGACCATTTCTACCCCTTCGAAAGCATGTTTCGACCCTATACCTTTCACCTATCTCCAATCCACTACGTACCAAGGCATTGTTACCATGTTTATTGGTTCGACTAGGTTGGAGGCGGTAGTACAGGGTCGAAATGCGGCTGTCTAAAGTGGTGAAGGAACAATCCTTTACAAATCTGATTTTTAAGTTTTTAAAGTAATATCTTTCCAGTGTCAACATATAATTGGTTACCATTTCTTTTTCAAAATTTGGTCCAAATGTGCTGCCAAATTCAGTAATTAATAATTTAAAACATTTAGCAAATTGCCCCTTTTCCTTTTATAAACATATAAAACATTTAAGTCACGGACCTTAAATAATTTAATTTCTTTAATAAAATACTTAGGAAAATTCTTTAAAAATTCCCATAAATCACTTTTAATATGATTTCTAACATATTTAAATTTCCGACCCAAAGCTAACATATAATAGCCGAAATTAATTTTAAACCCAATTTAACCATTTACTTTATTGGAAAATTCATAGTAAATCCACAATAGCTTAGAAGATTATAAAACTTGAAACTCATTTCTAAAATAATGTTTCCAACCTTATATCAAAATCGCAAACCATTTGATGTCATTTAATAGGTTTTTCAAATCAATTCTTATTATAAAATCTATATGAAACAACAAAAAGCATCAACAAGCATATATAACCAATTAAACAATCAAAATATGGAATTTTTCTTGTAAAATAAATTTGGATCATATATAGAAACCGAAAGCTATAAAAATGACATGTAATCTATTATTCACCTTATCTTAATTGTTAAGAAGGTTGAGATTTGCCCATGAATTAATTTGATTAAGCTTCCTTCTTGAATTCTTGCTTAACTTCCTCTTGTCTTCTTCTAATGGTGGCGGGCGAAGCTTCTTGGTTTAGTTTTAATTTATCAATATTGTAAATGAAATTGGATTAAGGGTTTAGGGTATAAGACTATAATATATTCCTATTTTGCCTTATCTAATTACCTTTACTTACTTCATTTTAATTCGCTTTGGCTTTAGATCAGTTAGGCAAGGCTACCCTATGATCATACAAATCTCAATCCTTTAACCATTTACATTATTTTATTTTATTTATCTAATTAAACGTCCTAAATAATGTTAGTCAAAATTAGGGTCGTTATAGACTCCCCTCCTTAAAGAATTTCGTTCTCGAAATTATAATAAGGTACTCATAAAATCAATCATAAAAGTAAAACATACCGTGAAACAAGTCAGGATAAGTTTCTCTAATCCTGCTCTTTATTTTACAAGTGCAGTCTCTCTCATCGTCACCCCATTGGACTATAACTAATATGATTGTCATGTTCCTTAGTTTCTTCTCATCTCTCATAAGTATATGAACCAGCTTTCTAACTATATTCATATCTGGTTCCACTACTATACGTCTAACATAGTCGATCAACAGTAGTTTCTGGGTCCCTAATCACTTTCTTAGACGAGATATATGAAAAACATTGTGGATTCTGGCCAAAATTTTCGATAACTGTACTCTATATGCGAGTTTCCTAAACCTTTTTATAATAGGAAACGGTCCAACAAATCTTGGTGTCAATTTTTTTGATTTTCCAAATCTGATTGCACCTTTCATCAATGATACCTTGATGAAAACATGACCTCCAACTGAGAATTTCATGTCTCTTCATCTCTTATCAGCATAACTCTTATGCCTAGACCGCGCTTCCTTCATTCTAGCTCAAATTAACTCAATCTTTTCTATAGCTTCCCTGACCAAATCCGAACCAAGAATTAACCTATCGCCAGTCTCTGACCAACAAACGGGAGATTTGCACGGCCTTCCATACAAGGCTTCAAATGGTTCCATCCTTATACTAGTCTGATAATTATTGATATACGAAAACTCAACTAATTGTAGGTGATCGTCCCATGATCCCCTAAAATTTAGCATATAAGCTCTTAACAAATCCTTTACGACTTTGTTAACTTTTTTCGTTTGTTCGTCTATCTGTGGATGACAAGCGACACTCATCTTGAGCATGGTACCTAAAGTCTCCTGTAGACTCTTCCTGAATTTGCTAGTGAAAAAGGAATCTCTGTCACTTACTATACTATTAGAAATTTCATGCAGTCTAACTATATTCTTCATAAACAACTTAGCTAAAAAAGTTGCCGTCCTAGTTGACTTAACTGGAACAAAATGGGCACTCTTGGTCAAGTTATCCACTATGACTCATATACCTTCATTTCCTCGATTCGACTTTTGAAACCCATCTATAAAATCCATTGAGATAGAATCCCATTTCCAAACTGGAACATCTAAAGGCTGAAATAACCCAATTGGTTTTGATGCATGACTTTTACCTATTGACAGTTCAAACACCGCTTCACCCATAAGCCTACATCCCTCTTCATGCCTTCTCAGAAGAAACTCCTCTTCATATCCCGATACATCTTAGTTCCTCCCTGATGAGTAGTGAACTTTAAAAGATGACATTCTCTAAGAACTTACTTTCTAATGTTTTCTGCATTTGGAACACATAGTCGTCCTTTCTTCCTCAACTAGCTATTCTGGTCAAGACTGAAATCTTTTAAGCCATCGCTCTCTGTTCCATCCCTTAACTTTCTGATTCGTTTCGCTAATAATGAATTCTCTCCTTTTGTAGAAGTAATCTTTTCGGTCATCACTGGTCGAACTTCCAAAAATGATAACATAGCAGTTTCCTTACTAGATCTACACTTAGATCTCCATTATATTCTACATGTAATCAATGCTTCCAAATCTTTCCACGCAGCTATCATTGCCAATATTACATTTTGATGTTTTTTGCTAAGTGCATCAGTAAGCTTATTGTGTTTTCCTGGTGTGCACTCAATAACAAAGTCATAAGCGGCTGAAAACTCTAACCATCTCTGTTGTCACATATTCAACTCCTTCTGAGAGAACAAATACTTCAATGACGTATGATCCATATACAACTCGAATCTCTCTCCTAAAAGGTAATGTCTCCATACTTTCAATGCAAAATTTTCCACAGCTAATTCTAAATCATGTGTTGGATATCTAACCTCATGCGGTATGAGCTGTTGAGAAGCATAGGCAATGACTTTATCTCTTTGCATTAACATAGCTCATGACCCTGTTCCATATGCATCCATGTACACCACTAAGTCATGATTCCCCTCTGGGAAAACTAACATAGGTGAATTTTTCAATAAGAGTTTCGGCTTTTGGAATGCTTCCTCGCACTTATCAGTCCAGATAAACTTTGCATCTTTCCGCGTTAGCATAGTCATCAGTGCCGCTATCTACGAAAAATCCTTAATGAATCTTCGATAATAACCCGCTAATCCAAGAAAGCTCTTTATCTCAATCACTGTCTCGGGTCTCTTCCAACTATTCACTGCCTCAATCTTAGCTGGATCTTCAAGTTAACCTTTCTCTGAGACTACATGACCAAGGAACTTCACTTCTTTCCTCATTTCTACTTTGAAAATTTCGCTTTCAACTGATGCTGTCTCAACATCTCAAGCACCACTCTAAAATAAACTTCATGCTCTCTTTCATCTTTAGAGCATGCCAAAATACCATCTATGAATACCAATATGAACTTATCCATGTACTCTTGGAAAACTCGGTTCATCAAATCTACAAAGAATAATGGCACATTAGTTAGTCTGAACGGCATCACTAACCATTCATATGATCCATATCGGGTTCTAAACGCCGTCAAAGGAATACTATCCTCAGCCACTCAAAGTTGAAGGAATCCTGTTGTCGAATCCAACTGGGAAAACACTTTGTCTCCACTCAACCGATCGAACAAATCGTCAATTCTAGGTAATGGATATCGATTCTTTATCATCTTCTCATTCAACTTACGATAATCGATACATAGCCTCAACGATCCATCCGATTTTGTTGCAAACACTATGGCGGCTCCCCAAGGCTAAATGCTTAGTGTGATAAAGTTCTTATTTTCCAAATCCAGCAGCTGCACCTTTAGCTCCCTTATCTCAGTAGGCGTCATACTACTTGATGGTCTACTCATCGGTTCTGCTCCTAGTATGAGATCTATCTGAAACTTAATAGCTTATTTCGGTTGCGGTCCCACTATGGGCTCAAAGACATATGCGAATTCTGCAAAAACAAAAACTCGATTTAACATGTCTTCTACCTTCACAATACCCAATAAAGCATTAACCTCAAAACTAGGGTTTTCTACGGAGTATATTATCCGGTCACTACAATCGGAGTGTTTAAGTGATATTTTCCTATCATGGCAAAATATTCTAGCATCGTACTTATTTAACCAATCCATACCCCAAATGATCCCAAACCTTATAAAATCAAACACATGCAAACTGCAACCAAATACATGACCAAATAATTCAAACTCTAGGTGGTCGCATCTCATCCCAAGAGTGATGTAACCCCTTATCGGATTCACAACTCTTAAGGAAGTAACTAGGTATAAGGGTTCTAGGTTAAGTTTATTACCAAACAATGAGATATAAAGAATGTGATGTCCAGTATCAAATAGAATTCTAAATGATACACCATGAATCAAAAGAGAACCTCCCAACACAACTTTTCCTTTCTCCTCTGCTGTTGGTCTTGAGGTAGTTGGCTTTAATGCAAACACTTTTCCCTTTCCATCCTTGGCTGGCTCCTTGCACTGGTTCTTATAATGTCCAATTTAATCGCATTTGAAATGTCTACTCCTTTCCTTTCAGCAGCTTTCTTCCCTTTGCCTATCCGGCACTCATGAGCATAGTATCCCTTCTTATCACACTTATAACAGATAACTTCTATCTTTCCTTTCTTGGCAGCTCCACTCTTCTGAGCTCCCTTCTATGGAAAAACGTCCTCTTCTGGTTCTGCCCTCCATGAGCTCCCCGTGCCTTGTTACCCTCAAGATAAGTAAGCATCTCTTTCTGCGTTAAAACTGTCTCAACAACTACATCGCACGGACCTCTAATATGTGATAATGTGGCATTAGCAAGCTTAGGATTCAGCCCAAGAATGAACTTCTCATTCCTTTTAATGACAATATCAACTATAGTGTATCCGTACCTCGATAGCTCCTCAAATCTGGTTGCATACTCAAGCACTGTCATATCTCCTTGCTCCAATTCCATAAACTTCCTGAGCAGAGTTGACTTAGCAATTTTTGACATAAATCTTTCCTCGAACCTCCTTCTAAATTCAGCCCAAGTCATGGTCTCATCATTGACTCCCACGGTAACACTACTCTACCAAAACAATGCTGCTCCTTGAAACTGTCTAGAAGCAAGCCTTCTCTTTTGCTCATTATTAAGCCCCAAAACAGCTAAAATCCTCTTGCAATAAAGTAACCAGTTCTCCACTTCAATTGCATCTTCAGACCCGATAAACGATTTTCCTCTCAACCTGGCACAATCTTTACTCAATACAGCATAGTTACTGACCACTGGAGCTTCCTGATTCCCTCCTTTAGTATTTCCTCCAACTAAACCCACAGCAACTCCTGCCTGTATCATGTTGAAAAAGAACTGGTACATAGCTCCCATATTAACTTATTTCACTCCAGCACCCACATTAGCAGTTGGTGCCTAACTTGAATTTCTTCTAATGCTTGGTCTGGCATTCCCTTTGGTTGTGGTGCTTCCTTGACCAATGTTAACTCTTCCACTCCTAGCATCCATATATTACGTCCTTAAAATCTGCACTCCACTTTTTTTAAGATACAGAAGAATAACTTAAGAAAGATGAAAGAATAGAGATAAAACATATAATTATATATAGCAAATACAAGTACATTATTATAGCGTTATCCCATACTCCAATCTTTTCTCTAATTCCTCTGGATTATGTTTCCAAAATCATTTTAAGTTTGAAATTTCTTTTAAGTTTTTCATAGACCTAAGATCTAGTACCAAGTTGTAACATCCCCTATTTTGAGGCCCGAAGCTAAGCGCTACAGATGCTGCAGTCATCTATAGTATTATCTTTCGGTGACAAAATATGATAATGTTAATGGTATATAATATAAGAAGCACATGAATATGAAATAAAATTAACATAGATTTAAAACAACTTTTCTGATTACATTTCAAATCAATATTTCATGTTCAAATACATAATCCAAACGATTCCCATGTTTTAATCAAATATAATTATTACAAATTATGCCAAAAACGACATATGTAGATGCCCTTTTGGATGATCAGAGTACTAAATAGACATATCAGTCTTAATACATCACAGCGGAAATAAAACCAAATAGCTCCTATATAGCTAGTTTTGCCTCCTGCACGTCTTTAGAAGCTTATTCGTCCAACCTACTGAACCTGAAAAACTAAAACTCTCAATCTACTCAAATTAAATTTTGAGCACCCGAGAGTTTAGGGGAAAACATAACTTCAAGTCAGACATAAAGCCTGGTGTGAATAATACTATATATCTCGGTTATCTGATATTAAGTAAGACCATGCCATTTAGTGGAACGGGTTTCCCCCCACTAATATCCTTTTAAAAGCATATGTTTTGCAAATCAAAACATGGAATCAGACATATTAAAACAATAGTAGCAATATCATGTATTCACATAAATCAGGTAACCAACAGACTATCTGTCCCCAAAACTATTGTTTTGTTTGGATAACTATTAACCATTGGCCGACTCGTACCTACCAGACACAATCAATTATCCAACTTCTGTTAGACACACTTCTGGGCTGACTGCCCTTAACTATCTCTTCTAGGGTCAACTAAACGTAATGGTTTTGCGAGCTCACCAATAGCCTATCTCTCCTATGTATATTCCTTTCAGCACGTAACATCATTTTAGTCTTACTGTGACAAAGCCCTACACACTGGAATATTGGACTTATATTAGCTAGGGGCTTATTAGCTAAAGTATAAGGCGTGACCCTATACCAGTCCCATCTGGTATTCTAACATCTGAGTCATTTACTTAAGGTTAACTATCCATCAAATTTTCCTTGAAAACATTTCTTCAAATTGATTTAACCTTCAAATCATACTTAAATAAGGAAAATATACTCTTTGCTTTACTCAAATAGCTTTACCATGTTATACACACTTTACACAAAACAATGTTGATGAGATATAATGGGATTATCTTTACCTCCAAAGTAAGTTAAAAATCCTTTTAACTTATAAGCTCTTAGGCTATGAAACTAAGGTAAGCCATTCGAAATCTTTGCTTAAAAACTATAAACAATACCGTTCAAACCCATTTAAAGTGCCCTTTTTCAAAATAAGTTAACTATTATACCTTGTAATACTAGGCCGAAAGGCCAAAACATACGTTTCAAAATAATTGAAGGTGTCCCTTCGAAAATTTATAAACCTTAGACATCCTCTTTGCAAAACCCTTTAAGACTCGCCTTTCGAAAGCATTGGAAACCTTCCACTTAAAGACTCGAGTAAACCTTTCAAAAACATTGAGGTACCTCGCCTTCAAAACCAAAATTATATACCTTTGAAAGTATTAAAACTCCTTGTTTAAAAAAAAACCTTTCGAAAGCATTGGGTCCAAGTAAAAGTTTGTGGAACATAGCTTAGAAACCTTTTAAAACCACTCCTTTCAAAATCTTTGGGTCTAACTTTCAATAGAATAAAGAGTCTTAAAATAATTGGGTTGAAAGCAACTCTTTCGAAAGCACTATTCCTAAGTAAAAGAACGTAGATGATTTTGAAGCGAACCCTTTTGAAAGCATGGAGAGGCGGCTTCAAAATCTAAGGAAAAAGAACACTTTCGAGGACATCGATTCGAAGGGTTGAATGAGGCAGCAGGGGTTTCGACCCCTTTGAATGCTTATTATAAAAGAAAAGACTTCTACCCTTGCGAAAGCATATTTTTACTCTATGCCTTTGGCCCATCTCCAATCCACTGCGCACCAAGGTATTGATACCATGTGTATCGGTTTCGACTAGGTTGGATGCAGTAATACAGTGTCGAAAGGTGGCTGCCAAAACTGGCGAAGCGACAATCCTTTATAAATCTGATTTTTAACTTTTTAAAGTAATATCTTTCCAACCAAATTGCCATATTTGTCAACATATAATTAGTTGCCATTTCTTTTTCAAAATATGGTCTAAAGTGCTGCTGAATTCAGTATTTGATAATTCAAAACATTTAGCAAATTGCCCCTTCTCGTTTTATAAACACATGCCTTAAATAATTTTATATCTTTAATATTTCCTATAAATTACTTTTAATATGTTTTCTAACATATTTAAATTTCTAACCCAAATCTAATATATAATAGCCAAAATTAATTTTAAACCCAATTTAATCATTTTTTACTAGAAAATTCATAGTAAATCCACAACAACTTAGAAAATTATGAAACTTGAAACCCATCTCTAAAATAATTTTTCTGACCATATATCAAAATCACAAACCATTTAGATGTCATTTAATAGGTTTTCCAAATCAATTCTTATCATAAAATCTATTAAAACTATAAAAATCATCAACAAGCATATATAACCATTTAAATAATCAAAACATGGCATTTTTCTTGCAAAATACCAGATCTTATCTAGAAACCGAAAGCTATAAAAATGAGATGTAATCTACTATTCACCTTAGCTTGATTGTTAAGAAGGTTGAGATTTTCCTTGAAATAATTTGATTAAACTTCCTTCTTGAATTCTTGCTTAACTTCCTTTTATCTTCTTTTAATGGTGGCTGGCCAAGCTTCTTGGCTTAGTTTTAGTTTGTGAATATTGTAAATGAAATTAGATTAAGGGTTTAGGGTATAAGAATAAAAAATATTCCTATTTTCCCTTATCTTATTACCTTTACTTACTTTATTTTAATTTTCATTGGCATTATATTTAATTAGGCACGACTACCCTATGATCATACAAATCTCAATTCCTCAACCATTTATATTATTTCATTTAATTTATCTAATAAAATGGCCTAAATAGTTTTAGTCAAAATTAGAGTCGTTATAGTTAACTTTTGATTAGCTATTTGTTCTAATTTCAATCTTCTACACTAACGATGTAAACTTCATTCAAGAGCCTACATATTGTTTTAAGTTGGCATCTAGGATCTCTACATTGATTTGGAGTTAACCTAGGGTAGAATTGATAACTCGGCACCGATTTATAATGATATTTGGTAGTGAATTAAGTACTTAGAGAATTTTTTCAAATTTTTTTCTCTTGCTTAATTTATCTCGGCTAAGACCTTCATTTATCCTTCAATTGCCATTGCCTCCGAATCTTTCTCGTGTTGACGTAACCTTAGCTGACTTATCCCTAACTTATCGCCGACCTATCTTCGTTTGAGCTCCACTACCTCCACCTGCTTCCGTCCCTACCTGGTTCCATCATTGATACATGTACCGAGGCACTGCCTCCAAGCCTGCCTCCTTTAGTTCTTAAATCCGAATTACCAAAACCTTAGGCCAAACTATCCCACTTACTTGAATCAAAGGTTGGACTCAAGTTGATTGTGGGATAGTGATGCGATGTCGATGATTTAGACTTGGTAAATTTCAATTTTTATGGAGATGGTTGATTTTTGACATGTACAATCATGGCATAACTAGGGTTTCCCCCGATTGGATGCATGTGGCACAAGAGCAAGTTATGCTCTTCGACCTTAACCATTTCCCCTTCATAGTATTGGCTAAGTCTTAGTGATTGAACTGATTCTAATAAGATGCTATTTATGATTTGAAATGTACTGGATGACACCATTGCTACGTTTTTTCCATTTCTACACACCCAGTGATCCCGAAAAGAAAAACTTTCCACATCTCTCCAGACAATAGAACTGTTATCGATTGTTAATCGAAAATAGGTAAGTATAGAAAGGAAATTTCAAAGGTTAATGCGGATCGTTTTGTTAACACGAGCGAGCTATCTACACAAGATGGTCCGTTTGTGGCGTTCAGGACACCAAATTCATTTTACAAAGAAAACACACTGCGCTTGCCCTGATCAATACTTGGAATCTGATTGGTCAACACATGCCGACTTCCTTTAAATTCCAAGCATTAATCACATAGGTATTCTATCAGAAATAAAGCATACTAGGCCATGATCAAAGAGTTTTATTGTCTAAAATAGCACATCGGTCAGCCCGTCGTAAATCTGATGAAAGAGCATCCACATCTTCAAAAGCCGAATCATCAACTACCATAATTTCCCCATCTACTATTGTGGGATCAATTAACCTGTTTCCTCTAAAATCTATAGCCCATTGGTTCCTATCAGGTCTGTGCTCAATCAGTTGCCTTCTGGGATAAGAATCCCAACTGATCCTCTAGAACAAGTGCCTTCAATTTTGTGGTGAGATCGCTTAGACATATATGCATGCAACATGGCATTCCAGAGAGTGATGTTCAATTGCCCACTCAAGCTAAGTTGGCACATAGTCCTCCTGAAGATTTCACTACATGCAACCTATACATGTGCTTGAGCGGTTCCGTGCCACTGTTCAATTGATTCTTGATGGTGATGCTTTAAGAACTACAACTTGCATCGTTCCAAGTTTATCCCAATGCTTATGCACTCCTGAGTTCATTTATCCTGTTCATGATTAAAGGCTTGGGCCACCTCCAAGGACTAATAAGCTAACATTCCTCCTACAGTTCGGAGGAGGGATGACCGCCCTTCCTTTATAATTATAGAAGCCTAGAGGGGTTGCAAGAAAATAGGAAATATTCACAACAAATGCTCAGCTTTCAAAAATGAATATTTTTTCGTTCGATGTCCAGAGGGCTTCAATCGTCTCTGGATATCAGGAATTAAGACTCCATTTCTAGGCTCCTATCCTACTAGGATGTTTTACATCTCTAACTTTCTATACATTTTATTCCAGCCATCCTAAGGTAGGAAATAAATTGTGAACTCAAGGAAACACTTGAACTCTTGAAGCCCGTGAGAGCTTCTGGACACTCTGTTGAGTTCCTTTTGACAAATGAGAAAACTCAAAGGTTTGGTTTACTACACCTTGAAAGATTTTCTTTGGCTTAAGAACCTTCAACTTCGAGTGGTTCTAGGATGCAAACTCATTCTTCTGCCCTTACTTGTAACTCTAACGAGGATACTCAGGTAGACATGTCAGGTCCATTGAGTGGTATTAAACCCGATGAAGTTCCTAAAGCCAACATAGATTTACCGTTTGGAGAAGATATTTTGAGGGATAGGAATGTGACATGTAGGTTGTCCCAAGTATTAGAGGAAGAAGATGAACCATTTAAGAGGAGAGAAAGGAAACAAAAGATGGTCGTGAAGGAGGAGAAAGAGGCCACAGATGACGATGATGACACAGACTTTCATACAACCGAGGAAGGAGATGAGTCCTATGGTGAATCGCCAAAGCTGAGCCCTGATCTTCGTATACTATCTTCTCATAAATTGCTGGCTGCTGAGGAGTTGAGTCTTGAGCTTCCCATTTCTCCTTTAGAGCAGCTAACTACCAAAATCCCCCAATTAATTGGGGGTCAAGCTATTGAAACCCTGTTTGGTATATGTCGCATTCGAATTTTCTAAGAGACATCTCCATTAACTTGAATGAATTTGGGGGGTTCTCAGTCAACGAGATGACATGAGAGATTGGCTCGGATATCAATATATCATTGAGTGCTTTCATAAGCAAAGATGGAGAGGTTCTAACTTTAAAACCATGCCGATATAGCGGGTAGAGTATATCGGCACTAAACACTCCACTTTAGGATCACGAATATAGATTTCGACATTGAGTTAAGTTTCAAACCTCAAGTGTTAATTTTATTCTTCTTTTCATTTCAACTCCCATCGGCCATGAATTATTCCATCAATTGCACCAACACTCCAGTTCTTAAAAGGATCAGACTCCAGATCCAACTAGATGTTCTTATCGTGAAACTGAGGAGGAGAGAAGGAAGAGGACGGACAGAGAAGCTAAAGATAAAGCAAACTGCTTGAAGAGAGATTGTGAGAGGGGGGAGAACAGAAAAAGTGATGGTGAAGGTGATGCTCCTAGCGATACTTACAAGCGCCATAAGACTCTTATGATCATTGCAAGACTACATCATCTATCACCCCTCCCCACTTTAAAGTTCAGACCGCTGCAATACAGGAAATTCCATTCTCTCGGGCCATGACTGCTACTGCTACTCGTACTTCTTCTAAACATGGTGAGAAGTATGAACTTTCAATGTATCCTTAGATTAGGCCACTTTCCCACATCTGTTTTTATGTGGGGTCAAATTCGATCAGACCATAAAGCCTATGAATAGGCCTGCTTCTTTTTGAAATCTCAAGGTAGTCCATATGGACTTAGAAGCCGAGTTTGAATGGCAGCGCCTTGTATGAGCTCTCTCTGACATGAACTGAATCAACTACCAACAAATCCTCTCGGTTGAGGTAGAAAGAATGACTATGATAAAAGGATTAAGGATCATGGTGATGAGATAGCTCAACTAAAGCTTGATAGGGATGTTGTCCTGAAGGGAAAGGCTGCGAGTGATAAATTACTGACCGAAGTGAGCCAGGCTCAAGAAAGAGCAATCCTCGAGATTAAGGATCAACTTGAAGATGCCTATATGGAGTCATTCAAGCTGAAGGAGCACGTCAATGCTGGAGAGAATACTATTAAGACCCAGGCCCAGACATTCTTGAATAGGCCACGACCATTGCTGAACAGGCAACCGAACACACTCAACTCCGCGAGGAGAATACAAAACTGGCCAAGGCAGTAAAACAGGCTAAATCTAATAAGATGGCAGTTGAAATTGACGAATTAGTCACAAGGTCATAGTTTTCAAACCTTCAAAGAGAGTATGACGAGGTGGTGAGTCAAATGGATACCCCTGTGCTACACTTCTACAGCTTCTCATGATGAATAAGGGTAGCTTGAGGTGGTTAGGAGATAACTGTTCTCGGAAACTTGTTATCGTTTGGGAAGAAGTACCAGTCAGGTCATTATGGGCCAGGGATTTGCGCCCTGAAGAGAAACTCATGCCACTTATCTTAGTTCTGAATATATAGTCTTTCTTGCGACGGGCGGTTAAATTCTAAAAGAAGAGAAGGAAAAAGCTGTTACTGAGGTCGCTGCTAAGGCTCTTGCAGCCCAAGTTCTTCGATTCAGGGCGGGACATCTACTTCCAAATCCCAAGAGCTATCAGTGACCATTCCTACATCCATAGGGGTTGGCTCTACAACCGCTTGCACTCTCCTAACATCCGAAGCCTTATATAAGCCGTATATTCCTTCAATCGAGCGGCCCATTGAAATGGAAACCGTGAAAGGGGTTTTGTAATTGAAGTTCATGGTAAAAATCCTAGTTTAGGCATTTCCTTCAAATCTCTAGTACTCCAAAAGCTCCAATTCACTCCAGAATCTTTTACTAAACTATAAAACTATGTTTCCTACCATGTAGGTCAACCGTTTCTTCCGCTGCCTCCTCTAGTTACACAGGGCTCGGAAGCGACTTCCATCTTTACAGCTTCCATCGTTGTCTCCGTAGAGGCTTTGGGTATATTCCTGTCTCAATCTTCGGGCCTGGGCCCGACTCTGAGTAGATAGTGCATTGCAGAACCTAAAGGACGTCTCTATGTCTTAAGAAGAAGTGGTTGTGACCGTTGAGTCAAACCCGACTAATAAGGAGACAATGGTAGGAAGACTTGAGAAGGAAAAGAAGGGGCTGCAGGTAAAGAAGGAGAAGGAGGAAGCAAAACACAAGACTCCAACTATAATCAAGCCTCAGAGGTTAAAGGATGGAGACGCCGCTACAGAAGGTTTTAAAGGGTCTGACCCTGCCACTGGAGGAGGGTCTGCATTCTTAGAGGGTGTCGTTGCCTTTGGCAATGAAAGCAAGAGGAAAATGTTTTTGATTCATTCAGCCTAGGAGGGTAAACGTGGCTATGGCGTAAAGAAATGATGATGTGACCGAGTTCCAGTAAAGTGGAGCATTTATGGTTTTTGTATGTTTTTTGAGTCGATCAACGTGTACAAGTACAAAGTCTGTACTTTCTGTTTTGTTTGATTTTTTGTTCTGTGATGTCTGAAACTGGCCGATGTTGTGCAGAAAGGGCTCTCACGTTTGTTGAGTCTGTACATAAAATGTATTAGTAATGAAAGATTATCATTTTTATTGTAATCTCTTCCCTGTACTTTTCCTAGATTCTATATACTGTGTTTGTTTACAAATAACTGCTTGTGTATATAATTCGATTGCCTATATTGCAATTTTCTATATCATATACTTCTGTGTGTACGCTATTATCTTTATTTATCACAACTTTGTATATATAAATGGTGTTCCTGCAATTATTTAGCATATTATATTACTTAGCTTTGTTAAGATTTTCCAAAATACTTCATTTGGCATAATAGAACTGTGGTGTATCTCGGTTCAGCTTGTCTCAATCATCTGTTGGTATATGCCCCTACTCCATAGAGCTAATTACTCTGAACTCAAGGTTCAAGCACTTGGTTAGAGATCGGTTTTTCTGGGCAGCTCGTTTGGTTGTCCCCGGTCTAAGTCATGTAGCAGGCTCCTATCTCCAAGAACTTATGATTTTGATGCTCGATTCTAAGCATTTCATTCCTTGACTGTGATCAGATTCTTCCAAGTTCGGTATTGAGATCCTATTGGCATATTAGATTTTGTCTTCAAAAATTTCAAACAGCTCAAGTTTTTAGACTTTCATGATAGTACTAGTGCAATGCTGATTTCTACCAATCCTCCAATAGGAAACTTTCCCGCGTTGCAAGAACAATGTTAGTACTTCGAAAATTTGAATGAGCTCTCGATGTTACTGAGGTAACATTGATTACTAGGGAATAAAAGGATTTTCAAGTGCTACTAGGATAACACTAGTACATAGGAAATTTTGATTCGATTTTCCCATCGATTCAGCGGTTTGAGGGTCTGTACACCTCAGCCACAAATTGGGAAGTATTTTCTCGGTTGTGTGGGACATATGTGTGTTGCTTGCAATAAAATGGTTCCATTGGTTCCAAAAGCTACATGCGACTTATTGATGGCACACGAGGAGTTTTGCGTAATTGGACGTGGTTCCATTGGTCCAAACAACGACATGCAACTTACTGGTGGCACACAAGGAGTATTGCATACTCAAATGCGGTTCCATCGATTCTAACAATGACATGCAGCTTATTGGTGGTGCACAAGGAGTTTTACATACTTGGACGTGGTTCCATTGGTCCAAGCAATGATGTGTGACTTATTGGTGGCACACAAGGAGATGGGATTTTCTGGCATTGCCGAGGAAACACCAGTACTTGGGAAGACAAAAAGTTTTCCGATGTTGCCGGAGCAACATCGAGGCTTTTGAGGAATAGAAAGTTTCCCGATGTTGTTGGAGAAATACTGAGGCTTTGTGTATTACAGGCCTACCGGACGCTACAAGAGCAATGTTTGTTCTCGAAAGGCAAGGATCAATTTTCCCCATCGATCCGCTGTTTGAATCAATTCTAACCATCGACTCAGCAGTTAGGCTTACAAAAGCACAGTTTCATTGGTTCAAAAAGCCTACTTTACTAATAAAAGGAAAAGAAAGGCAAGTCCTGCCTATTTACAATGCCTCAAGTATCCCTAGATAGCTTATTTGCCAAAATAGAAAATACATTAAATACAGTAGTGCCGCAACGAGCCATTGTTCCAAGCATAGGGAATTGGAATTCCATCGACAGTTGCAAACTTGAAAGTTCCATCTCTAAACTTCTGGTCGATTACATAAGGTCCTTTCCAGTTTGGGTCAAGCGCTCACGTACCTTAAAAGATCCATTTCAGGATGAGATCTCCAACTTCGAAGGTACGGTTGCGAACCTTGGTATTGAAGTGTCATGCCACTCTTTTCTGGTAAGCAGCTATCCTCAGCTCAGCTTCCTCTTGCTTCTCATCAGTCTGGAAAAGTCGCTTAAGTAATAATTTCCCGTTCTCTCTTTTACTGAAGTGTCTTCTGCGATGATAGAAGACTTCCAGTTGCACTATTACCATAGCTTCTAAACCATATGCTAAAGCGAAGGGAGTATCCATTCGTAAATTTATGTGTCGTTCTGTAAGCCTATAGTGCAAGCGAAAGCTCATTAACCTAATTTCCTTTAGCTTTCATTAACCTCTTCTTTATGGTGGATTTGATTATTTTAGTCGATGCCTCTACTTGCCTATTTGCCTATGGATGCGCTACCGCACAAAAGCTTTTCTCGATCCGATAACGCTTATAGAAGTCCTTGAACTCAACTCTCTCGAATTGAGTTTCACTGTCTGTGATAATTTTCTATGGCACATCAAACTTGAAAACAATGTTTTGGTTACAAAGTTAATCGCTTTTAGTAGAAATCATAGAAAGCGGTTCCTCTTCGACCCATTTTGTAAAGTAATCAACTACAACAATAACATATTTAGCTCCTTCTTTTGCGATTGGTAACACCCCAATTAGATCAATCCCTTAGACTACAAATGGCCAAGGGCTGACAATTTGCATAAGTTCTATAGACGGGGTTCACAGAATCTTCGCAAATCTTTGGCATCGATCGCATTGCCTGGAATAGTTTACCGTGTGCTGGTTTATTGTTGACCAAAAGTATCCATAACAGAGAGCCTATTTTTCCAATGTTTTCCCCTGGTGTGGTCACCGAAATTGCCTTAATGGATCTCCATGAGGATTTTCTTGGCTTCGTCTATGGTCACACACTTGAGTAGGGAAGCGGAGAACCTTCTCTGGTATAGTGCTTCATCTTGCATTACAAATCATGATGCCTTCCAAAGGAGCTTCTTTTTTTCATTTTGGCACCTTGGGAGTGGAAGTGTTCCTTTAAGTAAGTAGTCCTTGACCAGTGTCGTCCACGATTCCTCCTCTTCTTCGATTTCTAGAATCCAGTCGACATCCAATTGATTTATGTTAGGTGCCGACGATACTTCCACTGGAACCAATCCTAGCGATTGTGAGTCTATAGAACTAGCCAGCTTAACCAAGTGATTGGCCTTCACATTTTGCTTCTTGGGGATATGAGTTATCGTGTAGTGTTCGATGCCTGTAACAACCCATTTTTAAGGTTAAACAATAATGAATAATTATATAATTTAAAATTAATTTTAGGAATTTAAATTAAATAATTTGAATCTATAGAAACTTTATAACAAGATAATTAGGGATGATTTAGAGAGTAATAAGAAATATTGGTTTGATAGTATATTTAATTAATTATTTTGGGATTTGGATTAAGTAATTGGCACTATGGTAATAATATTAAAATCAAAAATAAATACGATTGTAAATAATAAACTTAGTTTTGGAATAATATTGGTAAATGATCTAAATAAATGATTAATTAACTAAATAAATTATTGAAAATTATTATATATATATATATCTGTAAAAGGAAATTAGTTTAAAGGAAAAAAATTATGTTAATTTTTAAACCTAGGACAGAACTTTTAAAATTTAGGCCCAAGGACAATAGCGCGTTCTATTCAATCAACTTCAACTATTTCCTTCATCGCTTGAAGCCACCATTTGAAGCCTGCCACAACCGCCACTGCCATAGCCCTAACCTACCGTATCCCCGCTGCCCTGGCTCTGGCTTGTCGTAGCCATCGTCACCCAAGCCACCATCATCCAAGCCATCGCCATCGTCGAAGCACCCGCCGTCCATTCCAAAATTGAAAAAAAACCTAATTTGACACTCCAATCCAAATGTAAATTAGAAATTTCATGAAAATTGTAACAACCCTATATTTTGTGATTATTTTATTGTATATTTATTTCTGTTAAATTGAATTCCTGATTTAAAAACTTTATTTTATTTATTAAAAAGAATAAATTTTGTTATTTAAATATAAATTTTGATTATTATGTGAATTATATTTCCAAACTTGAATAAAATTGAATATTTTCTAGAAATTGAATTTTGGTCAATATGGTTAAACCTTTAAATTTTAAATTCAAATATTTAAATTTTTGAATTTTATCTTTTATTATGAAAATAGATTAAATTTTAAGAATACTACTTTTCATTTCGTTGAAATCGGAGTTATATTGTGAAAGTTATGTTATTTTCAATATTGGGTGTAAATTGTTTTATTTAACAATATTGTTTATTTTAAATTATATAAATAATATTTTATTCGTCATATCTTATTCAAATTTGTATTATATGTTATGTTACATATATTTTTGTCTTTTAGATATTTTTAAAGTGATGTTTGAATTTTTCCAATGCTTATTGAATTTATTTTCAAAATTTAAAGCCTAGTTTCTATTTTCTTTGCTATTTTCTCAATTTAATTAATTTAATTAAAATTTATTTACTTATTTTTGTGAATGCATTTTTATTTTGTGTTCTTATCTTTAGTTATAAATATTTTTCAAGTCCATAAAAAATTTTCAAAGTTTATTATATTTATTTCCAAATTTTCTAGACTAGTTTTCATTTTCTGTGCTATTTTCTTATTTTAATCATATATAATTAATATTTGTTTATTTATATTTTGTTTATTTTTTATGTTTTCATATTTTAACTGAATTTTTATATATATATATATATTTCAGTTAGTTTAAAATTATAAAAGAAATAGGTGAAATTTGAAAGGTTTGTGACTTTTTATTTCTTAAGTCCTTTTGTATTCACACCTTTTCACATTTCAACCAAAACCTTCCCATATTGGCTGCTTTAACTCTTTTCCTTTCAGCCGACCATCTCATTTTCATTTCACGTGAATTATTTTCTTCTCATCTGAGAAAAAAAGTGCGGCCACCATTCTGAAATCTTGGTAATGGTTTTTAACCTTTTCTTTTTCATTTTCTACTTGTTGCTTGATATTTGCACTTGCTTTTCACCTCCTTTGGATCGGCCAATCCTTCCTCCATCCCCTAGGCTGCCTCCACCACCACTCGAACCATCCAACACCACCTCTAGCACATCCCCATACCATGGCCGTGCACCATAATGAGATAGATCCACCAAAATTTGAGCATACACTACATAGATGTACATAGCCGAGCCTTGTATTGTTCCATCACCTCACACAACTCTTGACCGCCACCTACTCTACCTCCACCAGCCAATTTCCGACCTGACAACCTCTGCCACGTCATCCTCTACCTCACCCAGACCTGGCCGCACCATGCTAGCTTGTGGCCGAACCTATATGTTGCATAGAATCCATGGTAGTTGCCCTGTAGTGTCAGTTCCATGCACACATACCTTTGCACCATCATCCCATACATGTTTGGCCGATCCATTTGAATCCAAACCAGATCCAAACCCACTCCTTATCCGTGTGTTTCCGACCTATAGCTGAAGCATAATTGGTTGAAAGCAAGTACAAATACTTTGGCTTTGTTTTATGCATTTATTCCTAACATTGTTAATCGTATTTTGGGTTGAAACTTATGTTGTTTGTATTGTCTTGTTTGAATGTGTTCAAGGCAATTAATCTTTGGCTCTCTCAAACTCGAATCTTTGTCGTGCTATCGTGCTTTTGAAGATCTCAGTTTGTGCATTTGATCATTGTCTCCAGCTTATACCTGTGAGTTATTCTCACCAGACAGTTTTGTACTTATATAACTAGTAAATCGATCACCTGTGAATCTGTAAAATGCATCACCATATTATATTTTCTATGTTATGATTATATGATGTTCGCCCATGCTTAAACACCCGTTATAATATCTATTACTGTTATATTATGCTGTTTTGTTATTTATACCAGTTTATCATAGTGCAAGTTCCGTTTAGAATAGAATCATTATGGGTTGAAATGATACATACCCGAACGGACTTTAGAATAAGGGAAAATTGTTATGGGCAGAAATGATAGGCCTGAATGATTTTCAATTATTTTCATTTACTTGGGACTACGGATTTGAAATGATAAAACCCTGTTTTCTTTGTAAATTACGGGTTGAAACGATATATTACCCGTATCACTTTACCCAGGCTAGAAAATTATATACAGACCCGTAGTTAAATATGTTTTTCTCAAAATTTTGAAATATGTCAGAAATATAAATATTATAATATTTTGATTTAAACTTGATTAAAAATGATTTTTTCATAAAGTATTATTGATTTTCTGAAAATTTATAAGTGAAATAAATTAATGGTAAAGTTAGAAAATTTGAAATGTAAGTTATTTTGAAAATTATAGTTTGGTGATAAATGGAATTTAAATTAAATATGAAAATATGATAAATTTATGATATATGAATTAAAATGAATTTAAAATGATTATATATATATTAATGATTTTTGAATAAAGTTAAAATGTTAAATGAATGAATATTTAAGTTGAAATTTGGAAATACAACTTAAATTGGAATTTATGAATCTTGTTTTAAAAGTGAATTTTTAAGTTAAGTAAACCAAATGAAAATAAGTTATATTTGAAAATTTAAACTTAAGTGTGAAGTTAAAATTTAATCTAATGAATTTAAATTTGAATGTTGGAATTTAATAAGTGAATTATTATTCGATATTGATTTTTGTATGGAAGGTTAACCTTATAAAGTCATGAATTTAAGAAAATTAAATGATGGTTATAAAAGTGGAAAATATATGATTTTATAAGTTTGAAATGGTTTAAATGAAAATTTAATGGTTTGTGAAATTATATTGAATATTGGAAATGTAATTAACAGTACTTTGAAATGCTATTATTTCTAACGTAAATGATATTACATCGCTTTGTAAGTGCTATGGTTGATACAAATGAAATATGTATAAATTATAACTAAGTGGTATTACAGCACTTGGTAAGTGCTGTGATAGCAGAAAGATAATTAAAATCTGGAACTATGATTTGGAATGAATTTTGAAAGATATGATATTTTGATATATTGAAATGGTTTGGAAATGATTAGATCTTTATTTTGATAAAGATTTGAATTTGAAATGATAATTTATTTTGAAGTATAAACTATGATTCTTAAATTATGACTGCGGGTTATAATAACGATTGGTTGTTAAAGAGACCGGGATCGGATATGGACATACTTTCTATCGATACCGAAAACCACTTTAACAATCATGTACGCGGTGGAGATTCTAGAATGAAGTAGGATGGTGGCGACATTCTTGAGGTATATTACGTGGACCCGACTCCCATGAGTTGGCTTAAGGTGGCTAAAACAGGAGCGATCTCGGGCCAAAAGGGGTAGTTCCTCCGGTCGGACACATTCCTTCGATACTATACTCTTACTTGTGATTGATTAGATGGCCATCCTCCGATTTTGATATGGAAGCGTGTTCCGAGGTGGGCGTATGTGGCTGCTGCGTTACCACCAGCCCGTGTGCGTAATTAGTATATCTACCCTGGCATTGCCTTGTGTGTCGTGTCACCTACCATACCGAGCCTTTACTACGAGTTTGTTTTTCTCCCGTAGCCTATGGGGTATTTAGGGTAGTGTTCCGATCTGGAGATATGCTGATACTGGATGAACTACTGGGACTATTATGTGTGAAGGGTGATATGGGTAGCCTGAAATGCTATTTAAAAGAAAGTTTATTTTACTGTAGACATTATTATAATAGCACAATATACCTACATAGTAAATAGTTTAACGGATCCTTAGAAGATGGGCGGTCCTAGGCATCCTTTAAGTTACTTGTACCTTATTACAGTTCACTTGAGTTGGTTTACATTATATAAGTATATATTGTCCCGACTCGAGTGTTTTGTGTTTTTCTTTACGCTCGGGTCAGCTTGAGTATTCACAGCTTTGGATTTTCTTTCTGGAGCTGGTATTTGTTGGAGATTCTGCCTATCTATTTATATATCTATTTCTGTTTCAGCTATTCTAGTTTATCTCATGTATTAGTGAACTTCTATGTATTTGGGATTTCCATTATGTTGTTTCAGACTGATATTATGTATTTGGGTTGAGACTCTGTTATAGTAGCTTCATGAACTACTATGGTATTTTATTTTTCGCTACGAGTTATTCTGATTGTTCTGTTTATGTGATACTGTGTATTTGATTTCATTTGCTCCAAATTTATTTACAATCTGTTATTTTGCATCATTCAGGTCTGACATGTGTGGATTATTGTCGATTTGAATGGTACGAAATGGTGGGTCGTTACATTTGGTATCAGAGCTTTAGTTTTTGACAAACCATTTCCTAAGGAGCAAAAACTCATTAGAGATAGGGTAGAAATACCCTAGAATGAGTGAAATCAATCTCAGAATCACTTTCTTTGTGAGATACGTATTTTCAAAGTATAAAATGATTTTTCAAAATGTTTTCAAAATATTTTGAAAGATTATTTTGATATATAAAATTTTCTTGTTTTAAAGGATTTTTCAAATGTTTTCTAACTTCCTTCCATTCATATCTACCTTGTTAGATTTTTCTTTCTTTAGGACATTCATCCAAGTGAATTCTCTTGTCTTATCTTAATTTATCTTTGGCTTGTCTTTATCTTGTCCTAAATTCATTCTTTATATTTTTCAGGATGAATCGAGGAAATGTTAGAGGTAGGAGTTGTGGTATTGCCCCAGCCCCTCAGCCAGTTGCTCTTGTTAGATTCACTGTTCTTTGTAGGGAATTCACTCAACTTGGTGGAACCCCATTCACCGGTTCAGAGAGCATCATTGAGGCTCAATAATGGTTGCAGAGTCTTGAGAGGATATTTACTGGTCTTGAGATTACTGATGCCCAGAAGCATCGTTAGCAGCTTGGCAGTTGCATGAGTCTGCTCTAGATTGGGGGGAATCTATCACGGCTAACACCGTCGAAGCTGATATTACTTGGGAGCGGTTTAGGTATCTTCTCGTGTTTCTTTGAATTCCGGTTTTCTATCTTTTTGTGCTTTTCTAAGTTTATCTATCATCATTCCAGAGAGGCTTTTGTGGCAAAATGGATGCCCGAAGCCTGGAAATCTCAGCTTTATCGTAAATTTATGGATCTCAAGCAGGGTACCATGTCTTTTGCTGAGTATGAGAGGAAGTTCAACGAACTTTCTAAGTTCGGTCCTAGCCTGATTGACACTCCTCTTAAGAAGAACGAGAAGTTCATATCTGGTGCTCATCTTGAGTATTATGATCGTTTCATTTCTCATGTCCATGGAACTTTCACCTAGCTTATGGATATGGCTATTCGTTATGAGAACCCTACTTCTAAGGGTCCTGCTCCTGCTTCTGCTCCTACTTCTGCTGGTGCTCCTTCATCTCAGTCTTCCTCTGCCAATTCTAGGAAGAGAGAGCCTAATTTCCAACAGCAGAAGAAGAATTGGCTCAAGAATTCGGGTTTGGGATCTTCTTCATCTCCTCCTTCTCATAGGCAACCTGTTGACCATTCTGCCATCACTTACTTCAGATGTGATCAGAAGGGACACTATGCCAATAGCCGTCCTACCTTAGCTGGTGCAGTTGTTCCTCCTCTTGCTGATATTAAGCCTTCTGGTATATTTGCTGTCTCATTTGCATCTTCTCCAGTTCTTCCACCTGCTCCCACTCCTAGTGATGACCAAGGTACTCTTTAGTGCAACCTTTCTTTATTTCTGTATCATATTCGTGTTTTATTTGATACTAGAGTTTTTCATAGTCTTATTTCTATTGATTTGTGTGATAAGTTTAAGTATCTCCTTTCTCCTGAGTTTGCTTCTGTTCTTTTATGTGTTTCAAATCCAGTTGAGGCTTTGTAAACCTTAATAGGATTTGTAAGCATGTGCAACTTTTCTATTCTGATCATTGCTTTGGTGGTGATCTTCATTTGACTCCTGTAGTCAGATTCTATCCCGATATATGGGTGAAGTCACTGCTTTACCTCCTAAACGGGAAATTTCTTTTCGTACAGATCTTATTCCTGGAACTCTGGGAATGGGTTCTATAAATGGTTAGTCATGCCTTTTGGTTTGACTAACACTCTTGCTTTCTTTGTTGATTTGATGAATCTTGTTCTTCGTGCTGTGCTAAATAAATTTTGTAAATGCCATTGCTGGAAAGATGAAGTCCGATTCCTTGGACATATTGTTTCTAGCAATGGAATTTCTGTTGATTCGGTCATGATCGCTGTGATCAATGGAAATCTTTATTTCTTTTTCTTTTTCTTTTCCTTGACATTCAATTATTTTTCTGTGTTTCCCGTACTTCATTCCTTTTCGGAGACGAAAAGTTTGAGTGGGGGAGAGTGTAACAACCCTATATTTTATGATTATTTTATTGTATATTTTATTTCCGTTAAATTGAATTCCTAATCTAAAAAAACTTTATTTTATTTATTAAAAAGAATAAATTTTGTTATTTAAATATAAATTTTTATTATTATGTGAATTATATTTCCAAACTTGAATAAATTGAATATTTTTCTAGAAATTGAATTTCGGTCAATATGGTTAAATATTGACTTTTAAATTTTTGAATTTTATCTTTTATTATGAAAATAGATAAAATTTTAAGAATACTGCCTTTTGTTTCGTTGAAATCGGAGTTATATTGTGAAAGTTATGTTTTTTTCAATATTGGGTGTAAATTGTTTTATTTAACAATATTGTTTATTTTAAATTATATAAATAATATTTTATTTGTCATATCTTATTCAAATTTGTATTATATGTTATGTTACATATTTTTTGTCTTTTAAATATTTTTAAAGTGATGTTTGAATTTTTCCAAAGCTTATTGAATTTATTTTCAAATTTTAAAGCCTAGTTTCTATTTTCTTTGCTATTTTCTTAATTTAATTATATTTAATTAAAATTTATTTATTTATTTTTGTGAATGAATTTTTATTTTGTGTTCTTATCTTTAGTTATAAATGTTTTTCAAGTCCATAAAATTTTCCCAAAGTTTATTCTATTTATTTTCAAATTTTCTAAACTAGTTTTCATTTTCTGTGCTATTTTCTTATTTTAATCATATATAATTAATATTTATTTATTTATATTTTGTTTATTTGTTATGTTTTTTTATTTTAAATTAATTTTTATATATATTTCAGTTAGTTTAAAATTATAAAAGAAATAGGTGAAATTCGAAAGGTTTGTGACTTTTTATTTCTTAAGTCCTTTTGTATTCACACCTTTTCATATTTCAACCAACACCTTTCCATATTGGCTGCCTTAACTCTTTTCCTTTCAGTCGACCATCTCATTTGCATTTCACATGAATTATTTTCTTCTCACCTGATAAAAAAAGTGCGGCCTCCATTCTGAAATCTTGGCAATGGTTTTTAACGTTTTCTTTTTCATTTTCTACTTGTTGCTTGATATTTGTGCACCTCTTTTGGATCGGCCAGTCCTTCCTTCATTCCCTAGGCCGCCTCCACCATCACTTGAACCAGCCAACACCACCTCTAGCACATCCCCATACCATGGCCGTGCACCATAATGAGATAGATCCACCAAAATTTGAGCATACACTACATAGATGTACATAGCCAAGCCTTGTATTGTTCCATCACCTCACACAACTCTTGACCGCCACCTACTCTACCTCCACCAGCCAATTTCTGACCTGAAAACCTCTGCCATGTCATCCTCTACCTCACGCAGACCTGACCGCACCATGCTAGCTTGTGGCCGAACCCATATGCTGCATAGAATCCATGGTAGTTGCCTTATAGTGTTAGTTCCATGCACACATACCTTTGCATCACCTTTGTACCATCATCCCATACATGTTTGGCCGACCCATTTGAACCCAAACCAGATCCAAACTCACTCCTTAGCCGTGTGTTTCTGACCTATAGCTGAAGCATAGTTGGTTGAAAGCAAGTACAAATACTTTGGCTTTGTTTTATGCATTTATCCCTAACATTGTTAATGTATTTTGGGTTGAAACGTATGTTGTTTGTATTGTCTTGTTTGAATGTGTTCAAGGCAATTAATCTTTGGCTCTCTCAAACTCGAATCTTTGTCGTTCTATCGTGCTTTTGAAGATCTCGGTTTGTGCATTTGATCGTTGTCTTATACCTGTGAGTTATTCTCATCGGACAGTTTTGTACTTATATAACTAGTAAATCGATCACCTGTGAATCTGTAAAATGCATCACCATATTATATTTTCTATGTTATGATTATATGATGTTCACCCATGCTTAAACACCTATTATAATATCTATTACTGTTATATTATGTTGTTCTATTATTTATATCAGTTTATCACACTGCAAGTTCCCTTTAGAATAGAATCACTATGGGTTGAAATGATACATACCCGAACGGACTTTAGAATAAGGGAAAATCGTTATGGACTGAAATGATAGGCCTGAATGATTTTCAATTATTTTCATTTATTTGGGACTACGGGTTTGAAATGATAAAACCCAGTTTTCTTTATAAATTACGGGTTGAAATGATATATTAGCCGTATCACTTTACCTAGGCTAGAAAATTATATACAGACCCGTAGTTAGATATGTTTTTCTAAAAAATTTAAAATATTTTAGAAATGTAAATATTATAATATTTTGATTTAAACTAATTAAAAATGATTTTTTTATAAAGTATTATTGATTTTTGGAAAATTTATAAGTGAAACAAATTAATGGTAAAGTTAGAAAATTTGAAATGTAAGTTATTTTGGAAATTATAATTTGGTGATAAATGGAATTTAAATTAAATATGAAAATATGATAAATTTATGATATTTGAATTAAAATTAATTTAAAATGATTTTATATATATTACTGATTTTTGAATAAAGTTAAAATGTTAAATGAATGAATATTTAAGTTGAAATTTGGAAATATAACTTAAATTGGAATTTATGAATCTTGTTTTAAAATTGAATTTTTAAGTTAAGTAAACCAAATGAAAATAAGTTATATTTGAAAATTTAAACTTAAGTGTTAAGTTCAAATTTAATCTAATGAATTTAAATTTGAATGTTGAAATTTAATAAGTGAACTATTATTAAACATTGATTTTTGAATGGAAGGTTAACCTTATAAAATCATGAATTTAAGGAAATTAAATGATGGTTATAAAAGTGGAAAATATACGATTTTATAAGTTTGAAATGGTTTAAATGAAAATTTAATGGTTTATGAAATTATATTGAATATTGAAAATTTAATTAACAGTACTTTGAAATGCTATTATTTCTAACGTAAATGATATTACAACGCTTTGTAAGTGTCGTGGTTGATACAAATGAAATATGTATAAATTATAACTAAGTGGTATTACAGCACTTGGTAAGTGCTGTGATAGCAGAAAGATAATTAAAATCTGGAACTAAATAAAGGGCTACAGTAGCACTTGATAAGTGCCGCGGTAGGCTGAAATGAATGTTTGAGGTTTTGATTTGAATAAATGAGCTCAGAATTTGTCTAAAATTTTGGGAACTGAATATTTTATTTTTAATATAATGACTTCACTTTTAAATGGTTTAAATAAATTGTTTTGATTTAAATATAAATAATTTAAAAGGTGATTTGAAATGATAATAAATGAATGATATCTTTGAATTAAAAATGATAATAAATGAATGATATCTTTGAAATAAAAGCATATTTAAATGTGTATATTTGGATTTGAATTCAAATAATGATTTGAAATAAATTTTGAAAGATATGATATTTTGATATATTGAAATGGTTTGGAAATTATTAGATCTTTATTTTGATAAAGATTTGAATTTGAAATGATAATTTATTTTGAAGTATAAACTATGATTTTTAAATTATGACTGCGGGTTATAATAACGATTGGTTGTTAAACAGACCGGGATCGGATATGGACATACTCTCCGTCGATACCGAAAACCACTTTGACAACCGTGTACGCGGTGGAGATTCCGGAATGAAGTAGGATGTTGGCAACGTTCTTGAGGTATATTACGTGGACTCGACTCCCGTGAGTTGGCTTAAGGTGGCTAAAATAGGAGCGATCTCAGGCCAAAAGGGGTAGCTCCTCTGGTCGGACACATTCCTTCGATACTATACTTGTGATTGATTAGATGGTCATCCTCTGATTTTGATATGGGAGTGTGTTCCGAGGTGGGCGTATGTGGCTGCTGCGCTACCACCAGCTCGTGTGCGTAATTGGTATATCTACCCTGGCATTGCCTTGTGTGCCGTGTCACCTACCATACTGAGCCTTTACTACGAGTTTTTTTTTCTCCCGTAGCCCATGGAGTATTTAGGGTAGTCTCCCGATCTGGAGATATGCTGATACTGGATGGACTACTGGGACTATTATGTGTGAAGGGTGATATGGGTAGCCCGGAACGCTATTTAAAAGTAAGTTTATTTTACTAGCGCAATATACCTACATAGTAATAGTTTAACGGATCCTTAGAGGATGGACGGTCCCAGGCATCCATTAAGTTACTTGTACCTCATTACAGTTTACTTGAGTTGGTTTACATTATATAAGTATATATTGTCCTGACTCGAGTGTTTTGTGTTATGTTTTACGCTCGGGCCAGCCTGAGTATTCACAGCTTTGGATTTTCTTTCTGGAGCTAGTCTTTGCTGGAGATTCTGCCTATCTATTTATATATCTATTTCTGTTTCAGATGTTCTAGTTTATCTCATGAATTCGTGAAATTCTATGTATTTGGGATTTCTATAATGTTGTTTCAGACTGATATTTTGTATTTGGGTTGAGACTCTGTTATAGTAGCTTCATGAACTACTATGGTATTTTATTTCCGCTACGAGTTATTCTGACTGTTTATGTGTTTCTGTGTATTTGATTTCATTTGCTCCAAATTTATTTACAATCTGTTATTTTGCATCATTCAAGTCTGACATGTGTAGATTATTGTTGATTTGAATGGTACGAAATGGTGGGTCGTCACAAAAATTGAAGTCGAGTGCCACTAAATCCAGAGATAAGAAACAAATGGAGAAGCAGAACACAGAAGAAGAAGAAACTCAAAAAAATTTAATCGCAAGTTGAATGATATTTAGATATAAAATTTCTACATTTGAAACACAATAGACTGTGTTTAATATGCTAAATGATAGGTTAACATAGCATTTATACTTTTAAATTATAATAGAATTATCTAACTATGAAAAACGATATTTGGATATATCATAGTATATTTCAGTTGAATAAGGATGAAAAAATATACAAAATGAACTTGAATTTAGCATAAGTATATTTAAAGCAAAGTAGTATGAATTGAATATACAAAATGAAATAAGTATTCCTAAGGAGAACTACAAATGCAAAATGATAATTGCATATAGCATATGTATTTTTAGTGTAACATTTTAATCACAAAGTTCACCACTATGTTTATGATATGCAAAATGATAGTTTAATGTAGCATTTAAGTTATGAAGTCCATTATCATGTTTAAAATATGCAAAATGATATTTTGATACAACATTATAGTTATGAAGTTCACTATCATGTGTACGTATGAATGCAAATGATAACCGGATACCGGACCTAATTGGGTACTTATGGATGTAAAAGCTAACTGAATGCCAAGCCTAATCGAGTGTATATGGAATCGATCTATACCCAGGATATTTTGTTTAACCAAGCCTACCATCGAATGCATAAGCAAACCAAATGCCAGGCCTAATCGGGTACGTATGGATGCAAAAGCTAACTGAATGCTAAGTCTAATCGAGTACGAACGGATGCAAGAGCTAATCGAGTGTCAAGCCTAATCAGATACGTATTGATTCAAAGGCTAACCAGATGCTAAGCCTAATCGGGTACATATTGATTCAAAGGCTAATTGGATGCCAAGTCTAATAGGGTATATACGAAACCAATTTATACCCGAGATATATTGTTTAACTGAGCATACATATGGATACAAAAGCTAACCGGATGTCAAGCTTAATCGGATATATATGGAACCAATCTATACCCGAGATATATTGTTTAACTGAGCGTACCATCGAATGTAAAAGCTAACCGGATGTCAAGCCTAATCGGGTACGTTTGGATGTAAAAGCTAACCAGATGCCAAGCCTAATCGGGTACGTTTGAGTGTAAAAGCTAACCGAATGTCAAGCCTCATCAAGTACGTATGGATGTAAAAGCTAACCGGATGACAAGCCTAACCGAGTATGTATGAAACCAATCTATACTCTAGATATATTGTTTAACTAAGTGTATCATTGAGTGCAAAAGTTAATCGAATGCCAAGCCTAATCGAGTACATATGGAAGCAAAAGCTAACGGGATGTTAATCCTAATCAGGTATATATGGATGCAAAAGTTAATCGGGTGCAAAACCTAATCAAGTACGTATGAACGCGAAAGCTAACGGATACCAATCCTAATTGGGTACATATGAAACCAATCTATCATTTGTATTTTTAAATTAGTGTATTACAATATATCAAATTGAATGGAATGTGTCGAATGATAGTTAAAAATATCATTTGTATTTTTAAAGTGCATAACAGTATATCAAATGTGCCAAATGATAAGTAAAAATATCATTTCAATTTTTAGAGTGCGTTAGAATGTATTAAATGTGACGAATGATAGTTAAATGTTTAATGTGGTATTTTAGTTATGAATTTCACTATCATATTTAAATATTCAAAATGATATTTTAAGATAGCATTTTAATAACCAAGTCCATTATAATGTTTATAATATGCAAATCTATAGTTAAATGCAACATTTTAGTTATGAAGTTCGCTATCATATTTATCATATTAAAAAATAGTTTAGTGTATCATTTTAATTACCAAGTCCACTAGTATGTTTAGAATATTTAAAATGATAGTTCAATATAGCATTTTAGTTATGAAGTACACTAGAATTTTATTTACGATATCCGTAACATTCAAAATAAAGCAACTCACTAAACAAGTAAATATACAACTGATGCATTATGTTTTATGCATATTTTATCATCTTGTGAAACATATAAATAATTTTATCTAATCAAAATCACATCATTTGCAGATTTTAAAACAAAACGTACTTCAACTCATTGAAAATTAGGAACATTTAGTCATGCTATTACAAATGCATAAACTACAACAACAGCAATACAGAATATAACGTTCAGTTATGTATTATACATATAGAATTAGAATGATAAGTTCATATAGCATTTTTTTCTTAGTTTATTTCAACACATTTAATCGTTATCATTACTTTTGGCATCACGACAACCTTAACCTCCACTCCACCGCCGCTCATCTGAAATCGACCACAAAAGTCATGACTCAAGTCACCGCATACCATCAAAGTATTCACCACCACCTACACTCTATCGCCTTCACCTGACGAGCGAGCTCCGCCTTCGCCTGCGGTTGCACCGCCGTCGCCTGTTCTTGTGATGCAACACCGTCTATTCATGTGATATCGCCGCCTGTACTAGTGATTTGAGAACGAGATTTGAGAACAGTCTAATTTTTTTGTGAAGAATTTCCTTCAGACGAAAAAATAAAACTTGCATCCATAAAACGTAAAAGTAATTGCCGCGTCTTTCTTAAAAAAACGCTAAGTTTTTCCTTCAGTCGATTATCCTATATCTGTAATTTATTGAAAAGCGATTTATTAAGGTAATTGAATTTTTTTGGGATTATATATGTTATCCCTCAAAGCATAAACAAAGAAGAAAAGGTAAGAAAAGAATAATAATAAGATGAATCCCAATAACCCAAAGCCCAATACCCATAAATATCTTGTTTCCGGATGATTCTAAAATCCCAGACAATTCCCTTCTCTCGACATTTCACTCCATTTACAAATATAAGCAGTGCATTCTTCTTAACTAGCTTTAAAAAACTGTCCCTGTTCCCTAACCTTCCCATTTCATAATTCAAATGGAAATTCAAACTAAATTTACAAATTAAAATAACTTTTAAATTCTAGCTTCGCAATATCTCTACACCGATTCTCAATTAAAATAATCAGAGTTAAGCACAAATTTGAGTAAGAAGCTATATTAGTAAAGAGGAAAAGATGGAACGGAGGCAGAAGGAGCTAATAAGATGGATTAACAGGATAGGCGGCGTTGGATTCTCGATACGAAGGAAAATTTTTAATGCAAGTTTAGGACGACGCAGTGATAATCAAAGTTAGGGGTTCAAAACTAGGGTTAGACATTAGTGAAGATACACATGGAATTGAGTCGAAGTGGTTGTCGAGTAGGATTCGTGGTCGAGAGGAGCTTCATCCGTGCAAATTTGGGAGGATGCGATCACTAGTAGGATCGTGACTTACTGTTGCTTGTAGCAAACCCCCATGAGAAGGCATTTTGATTGGGTGGTCCGGAATGGCAGGCGTTGGCGTGAGCGAGTTGAGTTGATGAAGAGAGAGTGATTGGCGAAGACGGGAGGTGACTTAGTGGTCCCTAGCTCTGTATCACCAAGTGACCGTGCCCGATGATGGTGTTTTGTGCACCTGTACACATTGAAGGGGAAAAAGAATTAAGAGGGAGAAGAAGAAGATGTGGCTGCTATCAGGTATGTATATTAATTTATTCTATATGTTTTTTGCTCTGTACCTATATGTGTCGTGTTCTGTAAATATGTTTTTGCTCGCGAATGAGGCGTTAGACTGATCAAACTTTCCTAGTTATTCGTAACATAGAAAAAAAATTCACTCATGGTATAAATTCGTAACATATATATATATATAAATATTCAGTTTTAAAAATTACTTTGGGGACCTAAGATTAGTTTTCTAATCTTATTAGTAATTTGTTTGTTATGTCCTATTACGAGAATTTAGTTAATTTACTCTGTCTTGTTTTCCGATTTTACTACCTTAATATATTGAAATAAAGTATTTGAATGATTCAATTACATTTGTATGATTAATCCATTTATATTAGCTTCTAATTTCTGATTCTTCTCTTATTTATAATGATTCGGTTGAGGTGAGTGATTCACCGTTGATGTTGATTTAGTAGTAATTTGATATGATACGGTGATGACATCCACCTATTCGATTGATGAAATTTTACTTTTGTGTGACGAGAAATTTGAATAAACGGTTTAGTGATACCTTTTGGTATTGGACTTTTGAAAAAAATAATTGGTTATTCATCGGACTTGTCATATAGAGATATCTAGTATGGATTGAGTGTAGTTTATAAGCATTGAATAATCATTCGAGTAACATGCGGTGGTGTGGGATGTTGTTATGTTATTTGTTTAATTATTCTTTGTAAGTAAATGTCACTCAAACGAGGATAACTCGTGTATGTGACGATACTCGCTGTGGTGAGTATATTATAGTCACATGCCGACTTACTGGTATAGCCGTGTGTCGGCGTGCGATTAGAGCTTAGTATATTAATGTCACGTGGTGATTTATATGGAGCCGTGTGTTGGCTTATGACTAGAGTTGTATGTTGATACTGGATGAGTATTATATGTCATCCACATGTTGCCCAACTCCCTTTATGGTTCAAGAGGGAATAAGATTGGCCAGCATCCACCCTATGGTCTGATCGTGGGGTCTACACCTAGATCCGCGACATCGTTGTTGGATATTTTGGATGCGCATCACATTATCTATTGATTAGTAGTTTTATTCATACTATATTTAAGTATTGAAATGTGTTAACCCTATTCATTTAATGATTTCCTTTTGCATAGTGAGATCGGATTGTATGGATGATTCATCCATTGGATACAGTCTTCTTGATTTCTATTAATGTTTTTCTACAACGAGCATCTTTTAATTAGTGTTGTATTTGTTTCATATGAATTGAGTGTTGGAATTCCTTAAGAAATCAAGTGAATGAAAAATACATAAAGTCCCACATCGCCAATCTGTTGAGAGGTATATTAATTTATATATGTCTTTCTCATGAGGAGGTTGGGGGCCTGGGGCTCTCAAATGTATGTTTCGTTGTGAGGAGGGAGATTATGCATCACCACCACACGCGCGCCGCCGCCGCCGTCCGTCCGACCGACCGAACCGGACCAGGGACGGGCTCGGGTACTGGTACGGGTCTAAAATGACTATTCTTTTTACTAGGCCATCGTTTAACGGTTTTGGGCTTCGGCTGAAACTGGCCTGTAATTTAAAGAGAAGCGGGCGGGTGAAGACGGACGCGGCTGTTCATAAAGCGGACGGGCGTTAGATGCGAATAGAAGCGGGTGCGAGAAGCAGACACGGGCGAATGGATGCGGCATGAGCGGGTGCGACCCGATTGAAGTGGCGCAGGCAGACGGATGCGACTGTACGAAGTGGTACGGACGCAACTGTTTGAGCGAACGGGTGCAGACACGACCGTTCGGAAGAGATACGGACCAACTATAAACAAAAAGGAAAACTGATCACTTTCCTAACTCATTTTTCAGAATCCGAATCTTCTTCTTCACTTCTACTGCCATACTCTAAGTCACAGAGTGATGTATTCGTTACGATCTCGAGCAAAATACGTCTGTTGTATCTTGGGAGAATTTTGAAATAAAATTCTTAAGGAAATTGTTACAACAAGCCTCAGACGGAATTTCCTTTATATACTGGTTAGATTCACTGTAACATTTCCGTTTATAAGTTGTACTATTTCTTACAATAATATAACGTTGTTGTTGTAATTTATTTACAAACGTAACTTATTGTTACATTTATCTAATACAGAATTCCAGCGTAGTGGAATTCTAATTAATAAACTTGTGCGACGAGTTTATTGTAGCGTGCTACCTGTTTTAGTACACTAGACAAATAACATCTTAAGAATTTTACCGTTTTACACTAAAACAGAGATGTTAACAGTTGACAACATAAAAATGGACAAGTCCAACTTTTCAGCGGTTATTTTTGAATGCAATTTGATTCAGAACCCTAATCAATGGTGGGTTGACACAGGAGCTACTCGTCATGTTTGCTCTGAAAAATCCATGTTTTCAACATACCAGAAATTCGATCAGAAAGAAAGACTCTACATGGGTAATTCTGCAGTTTCCATGATCGAAGGTAGTGGCACAGTTATCCTCAAGTTCACTTCTGAAAAAACTGTCAAATTGAATGACGTGCTTCACGTTCCAGACATACGCAAGAATCTCATCTCTGGTGCAGTCCTATCAAAGAAGGGATTCAAGATGGTATTTGAGTCAGACAAGATGGTTCTGTCCAAAGCTGAAATGTATATAGGAAGGGGATATTTATGTGATGGCCTATTTAAGGCAAACATAGCCGTTACCGGCAATAAAAAAATGTATTCTGATTGTGCTATTAATAAAATCGAAGTCTCTTACTTGCTTGAGCACGAAATTTTACTATGGCACGATAGATTAGGACACGTAAACTTCCGAAAAATGAAGAAATTATCAAACTTGGGATTGATTCCAAATTTCCAAGTAGATAAGAACTACAAATGTGAGACATGTGTAGAAGAAAAAATGGTCAAACAACTATTTAAATCTGTTGACAGAAGCACCGAACCATTAGGTTTGGTACATACAGATTTATGTGATTTTAAATCACTACCTACAAGAGGTGGGAAAAAGTATTTTATTACTTTTATTGACGATTATACGCGATATTGCTATGTATATCTTTTAAATAGTAAGGATGAAGCAATAACCGCGTTTATAAAATACAAGGCTGAGGTAGAAAATCAGTTAAATAAAAAGATCAAGATATTGAGATCTGATCGAGGTGGAGAATATGAATCACCATTTGAATAGTTCTATGCCGAAAATGGTATAATTCATCAAACAACAGCTCCATATTCACCACAACAAAATGATGTAGCCGAGAGGAAGAACAGAACGTTAAAAGACATGATTACTGCCATGCTTTTAACTTCTGGTCTACCGACGAACTTGTGGGGGGAAGCCTTAAATATGTCTAATCACATATTAAACAAAGTTCCTCACAATAAAACGGGAACAATTCCATATAAGATATGGAAAGGACACAAACCAAACTTTAAATACCTCAAAGTGTGGGGGTGCTTGGCAAAAGTTCCAGTTCCGCCTCCCAAGAGAGTCAAACTTGGACCAAAAACAGTAAATTGTTATTATCTTGGGCCAGCCCAAAATAGTAGTGCCTACAGATTTTTGGTATTCAAGTCTGATATAAATGATATTCATGTAAATACAATCATGGAATCAAGAGATGCCTCGTTCTTTGAAGATGTGTTCCCACATAAAAGAAACGATGGAAATCCTGTCCTAAAAAGGACAAGAGGTAACAGAGATGAGACATGTGAAGATGAAACTCATCAGGACAACGAGGAGGTTGAACCAAGAAGAAGCGTAAGGGCAAGAACTTCCAAAACATTTGGTTCGGATTTTTTAACTTATACGTTAGAACACGAACCTCAAACGTACAAGAAAGCAATGTCATCTTCTGAATCTTCATGTTGGAAAGAAGCAATCCAAAGTGAGATTGATTCAATTCTAAGTAATAAAACTTGGGAAATAGTTGATATTCCACCTGGAATAAAACCAATTGGCTGCAAATGGATTTTCAAGAAGAAATTGAAATCAGACGGCTCTATAGATAAATATAAAGCCAGATTGGTAGCCAAAGGATATCGTCAAAAAGAAGGAGTAGACTTCTTTGATACCTATTCACCGGTTACACGAATAACCTCTATAAGAATGTTAATAGCAATTGCTTCCATATATAATCTGGAAATTCATCAGATGGATGTCAAAACAGCATTCTTAAATGGAGATCTCGATGAGGAGATTTACATGGAGCAACCTGAGGGTTTTATTTCCAAAGGAAATGAAAACAAAGTATGTCGGTTAGTGAAATCACTATACAGACTAAAACAAGCTCCAAAACAATGGCATGAAAAATTTGATAGTGTCATGATGAAAAATGGTTTTCGTATAAATGAATGTGATAAATGTGTTTATTACAAACAGGTTGGACAATCATATGTGATGATTTGTCTATATGTGGACGATATGCTAATCTTTGGTCCTAATACTAAAGTAATAGAGACTATAAAGAAGATGTTAATCAACAATTTCGATATGAAAGACTTAGGACTTGCGGACGTTATTTTGGGAATCAAAATAATAAGAATACCTAATGGAATTGAACTATCTCAGTCACACTATGTAGACAAAGTGATTGAAAAATTCCAAGAGTATGGAATTAAAGGAGTGAGGACACCTTTTAATCCATCGGAAGTACTGTATAAAAACACTGATGAGAGTGTAATGCAACTGGAATACTCTCGTGTAATAGGATGCTTAATGTATCTGATGAATTGCACCAGACCAGATATTGCTTAGGCGGTAAGTCGACTAAGCAGGTATACAAGTAATCCAGGGAAGGAACACTGGAAAGCACTAATGAGAGTGTTGGGATATTTAAAAAATACCACTAATTTTTCCTTACATTATGGAAAATATCCTGCCGTCTTAGAAGGATATAGTGATGCAAACTAGATTGCAGATTCAGAGGAATCAAAATCCACAAGTGGTTATGTCTTTATCCTTGCAGGAGCTGCAGTGTCATGGAAATCTACTAAACAAACATGCATAGCTCGATCCACCATGGAATCTGAGTTTATCGCATTAGATAAAGCAGGTGAAGAGGCAGAATGGCTTCGTCAATTCTTAGAAGATATTCCATTTTGGCCAAAACCTGTGACGGCCATATGTATTCACTGCGATAATCAAGCAGCGTTAAGTAGAGCAAAAAACCTTGTGTATAATGGCAACTCACGACACATACGTCGTCGCCATAACACAGTTAGGCAGTTACTCTCTAATGGAACTATTTCCA
Source organism: Allium cepa (assembly GCA_030765085.1). Taxonomy (NCBI): domain Eukaryota; kingdom Viridiplantae; phylum Streptophyta; class Magnoliopsida; order Asparagales; family Amaryllidaceae; genus Allium; species Allium cepa. Next base: position 979,384,821 of record CM060931.1, read on the forward strand.
TAAATTATGTGAGAACAAATGATAACCTAGCGGATCCACTTACTAAAGGTTTATCAAGAGAGAAAAATTGACTGCGCATCGAGGGGAATGGGTTTAAAAGCTTAAACCAACAAGAGTTACCTTATACGGAAACCTATCCTAGCGACTGGAGATCCCACGGACTAGGATCAATAGGCAAACCAGTTATGAGTAACTCAAGAAGTAATGCATTTGTCTGGACTTTGTCCTGCTCCATTCCTATGGTGCAAAATATAATGCATGCCTACAGAAGTTTTAAAGGTTAAAACTATGTTTTTTTAATGATGGCCATATCTTGGAAATAACAAGTGGGGTATATGTAGGATACTCTTAATGGTTGCGATCACCTATGTTAGTGTGAGCTGGGTCGGCTCTATGAGAATATTAAAAGGCTTTTATTCTCTAAAAACACTCGCAGAACCAAAAATATTGTTCAGGACCAAAATGAACACAACCAAGAGATTGGATGAGAATGGAATCAATGCTTCGTAAAACTTATTGTCTGGATATACAATAAAGGCCGACGGTTCAAGATGAAATAATTCACCGATTAGCCAAGTAGATCCGATAAGTTTTAATTAGGGAAAGTTCAAAGTGAAATATCTACTTATCCACGATAAAGCATTATTCCATATATACTCTGTGATATTTCGCTTTGTGTGGGGGATATGTATATTATCATTCATGTGGGGGATTGTTGGAATTCCTTAAGAAATCAAGTGAATGAAAAATACATAAAGTCCCACATCGCCAATCTGTTGAGAGGTATATTAATTTATATATGCCTTTCTCATGAGGAGGTTGGGGGCCTGGGGCTCTCAAATGTATGTTTCGTTGTGAGGAGGGAGAATATGCATCACCACCACACACGCGCGCGCGCCGCCGCCGTCCATCCGACCGACCGAACCGAACCGGACCAGGGACGGGCTCGGGTACTGGTACGGGTCTAAAATGACTATTCTTTTTACTAGGCCATCGTTTAACGGTTTTGGGCTTCGGCTGAAACTGGCCTGTAATTTAAAGAGAAGCGGGCGGGTGAAGACGGACGCGGCTGTTCATAAAGCGGACGGCCGTTAGATGCGAACAGAAGCGGGTGCGAGAAGCAGACACGGGCGAATGGATGCGGCATGAGCGGGTGCGACCCGATTGAAGTGGCGCAGGCAGACGGATGCGACTGTACGAAGTGGTACGGACGCAACTGTTTGAGCGAACGGGTGCAGACACGACCGTTCGGAAGAGATACGGACCAACTATAAACAAGAAGGAAAACTGATCACTTTCCTAACTCATTTTTCAGAATCCGAATCTTCTTCTTCACTTCTACTGCCATACTCTAAGTCACAGAGTGACGTATTCGTTACGATCTCGAGCAGAATACGTCTGTTGTATCTTGGGAGAGTTTTGAAATAAAATTCTTAAGGAAATTGTTACAATAAGCCTCAGACGGAATTTCCTTTATATACTGGTTAGATTCACTGTAACATTTCCCGTTTATAAGTTGTACTATTTCTTACAATAATATAATGTTGTTATTGTAATTTATTTACAAACGTAACTTATTGTTACATTTATCTAATACAGAATTCCAGCGTAGTGGAATTCTAATTAATAAACTTGTGCGACGAGTTTATTGTAGCGTGCTACCTGTTTTAGTACACTAGACAAATAACATTGAGACATTTGAGGGATGAGATGTCATAATAATTGTTTATGGATGTCATAATAATTGTTTATGGCATTATACCTATTTTCTATAACTATATAAATCCTTTGAATCATCATTTTTATGAAATATTTTATTAGAGGAGTTATATATTAGAATTTTTGTATGTTATTTGGATGATATTAACTAACTTTGTTTATTTGACTTTGATTTGTGTATCATTCATTGTATTACAGTGAGGTGACATCTTTTGAGTCAAGTTGTACTTTTTTATATTCATATTATATATTATACATTATATGTTGTCGTTATACTTTTAACTCTATGTTCTTTGTATATTTTGTAGACATGCTCATAAGCTCATCTTCGCTATCTGAATCTAATATAGCTTTAAGCTGTATTTTCAAATTTCTTTTTGAGGAACTTGCCATTAATTCTTTTAATAAGTAACTTTTTTAGGTGAGTCTGACATTTTTTGTGGTTTGTGCTTGATTGAACCCTTTTGTGAATAAATTTAATCTTTGAAAAATTCAAATTTATCCCACCATTTAATTAAAATCCTTATTCCTAAATAAGGAATACTTTCAAGTTTGAAATACAAAAATTTTATTTCAAACTTTTGTAAAGTTCTTGGAACAATAATGACGCCACATTTCATAATCCAGAGTACTTGATAAAGTGCTGCAAAATGTAGATTGTGCTATTTCATAGAAATGTTTATTCGAAAAAATTTATCATAAAATTTTCTTATTTTTTGTGGTAAAATTACTGGATGTAATCCAAAGTTTGAAAACCAAACTATAAACCAATTTGAAAAATTTGTGGTATTTTGAGTTTTAAATTGAATATACCAACCGTGTTCTCTCTGTCTATCCTGATAAGAGAAAGCAAGATCTCAAGCTTTGATGTAGTCAAAATAATTGAAATCAGATTTTCAAAAGAAAAATGGGTTCTCGAAGAAGCAAATGAACCTACTAAAATAGAAAATAAAAAATTAAAAGAAATTGTTGAATATCCTTATGGTGACGTTGAAATCAGATTTTCAAAAGAAAGAGTCACGCACCTAAAATTAGATTCTAACTCTAAACTAGAGGAACCAAGATTTAGCAATGCTGAAACTACTCCTTTAAAAATAGAAAAGGAAAATGTAATCGTAAGAAACACAACGGACGGAGTTAGTCAACCTGAATATAGGGTTGATATTCCTTTATCAAATCCCAAGTCCCCGACACCTTCAGATATGGGATATGATGCGGATAAATCTATGTTTGGTATAAATGCCTTAACTCTTGATGAAGAGTTTAAATTTTCTTTTTCGGAATCTGAAAAAATATTTTAATCAGAAGAAAACAAACATAAAAGAAAATGGTTCTTTATGAAAAATCCTAAAGAACAAGAAATGTGGATTAAAAGGTACAAATTATTCATGAAGAAAATGGGAAATGACCTACCCGAAAACTATGATATCTTTATAATGATAGAAATTTTTTACAAAATAGAAAAAAAAGGATACTTTTCCATATTCTGATGACTTATTAACAGTTTTCAATATAAATTCTGCTTATAAAGAATATACAACAAAAGCAGGAAAGACTATTAGCAGTATACATCCTCCAGAGGCAAATTTGTCAGTTAAAATTGATAAAGAAGAAATTACACCGACTCCTTATAAAAAAGATAGGTCATTTGAAGCTGTTATAGAGCAAAATAATTTTACAAATTTAACATTACAATCAATATGTAATCAACTTACAAGAATTGAACAAGAATCTAATAAAGATCAGACAAAAATCTGCGATACAGATGGAGTTTTATTCAAACCCTGGTCAGCACATAATTTAGAAATGAATATGGATAAATCAGGAAAAGACTCCGAAACGTTAAAAGAAATAATGAAAAGGCTAGACGCCTTAAATATTAATAAAAAGGAAGTTGCACCCATAATTGAAAGTAAGGAATCTAGAGAAACTTTAGAACTAGAATCTGATAATAATTCGGATGAAGAAGTAAATAATTTACAAAATATGTTCTTAAATATAGAACAAAATAAACCAGAAAATAATTTTGAAACAAAATAAAATTACTTATGGAAATACCTCGTATAGTAAACCTTATTGTACGAGACCAACACCAATCGACCTCTTATTCGAGGAACAAAACAATTATGGAGCTGTATCTTTTGACGGTACCTCCATTGCAGAATGGAATATAAACGGTTATTTAGAATACCAAATACAAACCTGTCTGAATTATATGACAATGTATGCTACTGCATGTTTAATTAAAAATAATTCGGACGATAGAATAGCCAAAACAATTGTACATTTACAGGACAACTAAAAGGTTGGTGGGATTTTCATCTTTCTAATGAAGCGAAGGCGCATATATTTACTGCGACAAAATTAGAAGATGGAAAGGCCAAAACAGATTGCGTAAATACGCTCATATATACAATAGCTAAACATTTCATTGGAGCATCTGCTCTTCAAACAGATAGAACGCGAGAACAGTTATTGAATTTAAAATGTGAGAATTTATCTCAATTCAGTTGGCATAAAGATGTATATTTTTCAAAGTTATTTACTAGAAGTGACAGTAATCATGAATTTTAGAAAGAAAAGTTCTTATCAAGACTACCACATTTCTTTTCAGAAAGGGTTAAAAATGGAATAAAACAAAAAAATAATGGAACTATTCCCTATAATCGATATACTTATGGTGAACTAGCAGCAGAAGTCGTTGTAGAAGGAATTCATTTATGTAATGAAATAAAATTACATAAACAATACCAAAAGGAAAAAAATTATGGAAAAGAATTCTTGGTTATTTCAGCGATCAACTTGGATTATCACCTATAAAACCAACTAAGGAAGAAAAAAGATTTAGAAAACCATCTAAGAGAAAATTTTATAAAAGTAAACATTTTCGAAAAGAAAACCATGCAGAAAGTAGTAAAATTCTTAAAAAGAAATCACAAAAACCTTTTAAAAGAAAAGAGTAGAATAAACCTGCTCGAAGAAAAATCCCAATATGTTGGAAATGTACAACACCAGGACATTATGCTAATAAGTGTAAATTAAAAATAAAATGAATAATGTTTAAATGGACAAAGAATTAAAAAATTCATTCACAAAATTATTTATACCAAGCTCTAATACCAAACGAATTTGGACCTTCGTTTGCTCCATTTTGATGTAAAATTGTATGAGAACGGTCATTATTCATGTGCAGGTATAACATCACTAGAGAAGGAATTCAGTGGAAGTAAAAGAGATTTTATTACAGTAGGCTATTTTACAGAGGGTGACTAACTGCCATTATAAATACAATAGTGTCTGAATTTGTTGTGAAATCTGGGTTTTGGCAAATTTAGATTAAAGAAGAAGACAGATATAAAACTGCATTTACCGTTCCATTTGGATATTATGAATGGAATGCAATGCCATTTGGTTTAAAAATTGCCCCTTCAGAATGTCAAAAAATTATAAATGACATTTATAGTTCAGATACAACATTTACCATAGTATACATTGATGATGTTCTTATATTTTCTGAATCAATAGTATAACATTTTAAACACCTAATATTTTTACAAATGCCACTAAAAGAGCTAGATTAGCTGTATCAGCTAAAAAGATATAAAAAATTCAAACGGAAATTAGATTTCTTGGACACATTATAAAAGATGGAACAATATTTCCTATTGATAGAGCAATAATATTTGAAGAAAAATTTCCAAATGAAATTATAGAAAAAAATCAATTACAAAGATTTTTAGAAAGCTTAAACTATGTTTTCGAATTTTATAAAGATCTAGCTTATGATGCTAAACCATTATTTGAAAGATTAAGAAAAAATTCACCTGCTTGGACAGAGGAACATACTAAAGCAGTAATAATATAAACGCAAAAATAAAAGAAATTTCTTGTCTTGCAATTCTTAATCCCGACGCACTTAAAATAGTTGAAACTGATGCATCGGATTAAGGATATGGTGGTATTCTTAAACGAAGAATTAATAATAAAGAATCCTTAGTCAGATTTACTTCGGCAATTTTGCAAGGACCTAGAGTTAATTACTCTACTGTTTAAAAGGAAATATTAACAATTGTATTATGCGTGCAAAAATTTGAAAGTGATTTATTAAATCAAAAGTGTTTGTTAATGGTAGATTGTAAGTCTGCCAAAGAAATTTTAAAAAAGGATGTTAAAAGCATAGCATCAAAATAATTATTTGCTAGATGGCAAGCAATATTATCAGTATTTGATTTTGATATTGGCTTTATTAAAGGATCTGATAATGCATTACCAGATTTCTTAACTCGAGAATTTTTGCAGGGCAAAAATGAATAAAGGAAAAGAAAAGGAAGAAAGCAGTGAAACTGCACTATCTCGACCCATAACGACTTATAAGTCGGCCTTTCAGAAGGATGGAAAAACTCTTAGAGAAAAAGTCTTAAAGAGTACCCCAACAACTCAGAGCTGATGCTTATGAGTTAGCAATAAAATCTGTATATACAAGAGAATACCTATGCTCATATATTCCAATATCAACCATATGGGTATCTCCTGTGGAGAAAATATATATTTATTTATCTGCATAAGAAGTTATGACCTTCTATTTGAAGAACTTTACTGATCCATACCTTTATCCAAAGGATTTTAATTTCTATCAAGAAATTTTAACCTACACAGGTTCTGTACAATTTGAATCCGTCATGACAACTGGCGGAGAATGGGCTTTCTCAAATGCCTCTATTGTTAAACTAATTAACCCAGAACAATAGGAATGTGATTTATATAAAACCAAATAATTTATTACAAATTCAAAAAATCCTTATAGGAACAAATTAAATTTCAATTATTTTGACTACATTAAAGCTTGGGATCTTGCTTTCTCTTATGAGAACAGACATAGAAAACACATTTGGTTTATTCAATTTAAAACTAAAAATACCACTAATTTTCCAAATTGGTTTATAGGTTGGTTTTCAAACTTTGGATTATATCCAGTAATTTTACCACAAAAAATAAGAAAAATTTATGATGAATTTGTCCGAAGAAACGTTTCTATGAAATACCACAATCTACATTTTGCAAAACTTTATCAAGTATCTTGGATTAGGAAATGGGACGTCATTATTGTTTCAAGAACATTACAAAAGTTTGAAACAAAATTTGAAAGTATTCCTTATTTAGGAGGAAGGATTTTAATTAAATGGTGGGATAAATTGGAATTTTTCAAAGATTCAATTTATTCACAAAAGAGTTTAATCGGCCATGAACCATAAAAAATGCCAAACTCACCTAAAAGGGAATTATCTGACTTATTAAAAGAATTAATGGCAAGTTCCTCAATTTTTTTTTGAAAATACAGCTTAAAGCTATATTGGATTCAAATAGCTATGATGAGCATGTCTACAGATCCAGGTTCATGAAGAAACCAAGAAATGGAAGATTATATGCTAAAAGCAAAAGACACAATGCTAGATGCTTCAAAAAGAAGGTTAATGGAGTTTGGGTTGTATACGTACTTTCATCAGCCAGACATTGTAACTTTCATTATGAATGAAATACCATTATCACCGCCTCCCGGAATTCCTCCACCTGTACAAATTCCAGAAGGCTCTCCACGGACAGGATAAAATCCACTTCGAAGATACGTACACCTAAAGCAAGATTATTTCAAAATGATGTGACAAAGCAAAAGAATAAAGGAAGCTGGCAAGATAAGAATGCAGGCAACTTAAGTAAGTTTATTAAAGTGATGTGACTAATGCATGTAACTTAAGAAAGTTGATTAAAATGATGTGACTAAAGGCATTGTATTTGGCAAAAGGAATAAAGAAGAAGTGATAAGGATGCAGGAAGATGTCGGTTTATATTAACCCGTTAATCGGTTGTACTAGCATATATATTTGTGTGTGTTGCCTTCAGAAGGCATAAGAAGTTGTAATAAAAGTAATGCTAGTAAAATATTTATAATGGCAGTTAGCCACCCTTTGTAAACTAGCCTACTGTAATAAAATCTCTTTTGCTTCCACTAAATTCCTTCTCTAGTGCTGTAAGGTTAGACGCCTTAAATATTAATGAAAAGGAAGTTGCTCTTAGTCCTTGAGATGATGGTTTTGATGACAACAAGCTTAGGAATTGTTGTAAAATATAAATACTAACATTATAGTTTAGATATATATGTATATGCAGGATCTAACCATGCAGGTACCAAGAATGAAGACTGTACAGTATAGAGATTCAAGATATCAGGATTGAAGACTCGTGAGTATCAAGATTATCAAGAGTTCGAGATTTTAATAACAAGTAATTTAATTAGGAATTTTGTTAAAACTCCTAGAAAAGCACTGGCATCTTAAAATATAATTTATTTGTGGAATGAAATCCACTTCGAGCCTGTTAAAAGGATGGAACCCTAAGTATGATGGAACCTACGAAAAATCTAGTGGAATGTTGTTTTGTATCCGCTAACCTTTGTTCAAATGTTTTTACAAAATTATATCTTGTTTTCAAAATGATTTCAAAACCTTCCTTTTAAAAGAATCAAAAACATCTATCCTGGGTTTAAATACTTTTAGCCTCAAAAAAATCTTTATTTTCAAAATCAAATTATCCTTAGTTTAAACTATCTTTTAATAATAATATATGAGTTAGTCAACCTAAATATAGGGTTGCAATTCCTCTATCAAATCCCAGGTCCCCGACACCTTCAGATATGGGATATGATGCGGATAAATCTATGTTTGATATAAATGTATGTTTGGTATAAATGCCTTAACTCTTGATGAAGAGTTTAAATTTTCTTTTTAGGAATCTGAAAAAATAAAGTTTTATTCAGAAGAAAAAAAACATAAAAGAAAATGGTTCTTTATGAAAATCCTAAAGAACAAGAAATGTGGATTAAATGATAGAAATTATTTAGGAAGAAAATGGGAAATGACTTACCCGAAAACTATGATATCTTTATAATGATAGAATTTTTTTTACAAAATAGAAAAACAAAAGGATAGTTTTCCATATTTTGATGACTTATTAACAGTTTTCAATATAAATTCTGCTTATAAAGACTATACAACAAAAGCAGGAAAGACTATTAGGAGTATACATCCTCCAGAAGCAAATTTGTTAGTTAAAATTGATAAAGAAGAAATTACAGCTACTCCTTATAGAAAAGATAGGTCATTTGAAGCTGTTATAGAGCAAAATAATTTTACAAATTTAACATTACAATCAATAGGTAATCAACTTACAAGAATTGAACAAGAATATAATAAAGATCAGACAAAAATCTGCACCCATAATCAACACCGAAATGTTAAAAGAAATAATGAAAAGGCTAGACGTCTTAAATATTAATAAAAAGGAAGTTGCACCCATAATTGAAAGTAAGGAATCTGGTGAAACTTCAAAACTAGAATTTGATAATAATTCAGATGAAGAAGCAAATGATTTACAAAATATGTTCTTAAATATAGAAAAAATAAACCGGAAAATAATTTTGAAATAAATAAAATTACTTATGGAAATACCTCGTATAGTAAACCTTATTATACGAGACCAACACCAATCGACCTCTTATTCGAGGAACAAAACAATTTTGGAGCTGTATCTTTTGACGGTACCTCCATTGTAGAATGGAATATAGACGGTTATTCAGAATACCAAATACAAACCTGTCTGAATTATATGACAATATATGCTATATGTTTAATTAGAAATACAAAATCATCTTTCTAATGAAGCGAAAGCGCATATATTTACTGCGACAAAATTAGAAGATGGAATGGCCAAAACAGATTGCGTAAATACGCTCATATATACAATAGCTAGACATTTCATTGGAGCATCTGCGCTTCAAACAGATAGAACGCGAGTATAGTTAATGAATTTAAAGTGTTAGAATTTATCTCAATTCAGATGGTATAAAGATGTATATTTTTCAAAGTTATTTACTAGAAGTGATAGTAATCATGAATTTTAGAAAGAAAAGTTCTTATCAGGACTACCACATATCTTTTCAGAAAGGGTTAAAAATCGAATAAAACAAAAATATAATGGAACTATTCCCTAATCAATATACTTATGGTGAATTAGCAGCAGAAGTCATTGTTGAAGGAATTCATTTATGTAATGAAATAAAATTACATAAACAAAACCAAAAGGAAAATATTTATGGAAAATAATTCTTGGATATTTCTGCGATCAACTTGGTTTATCACCTATAAAACCAACTAAGGGAGAAAAAAGATTTAGAAAACCATCTAAGAGAAAATTTTATAAAAGTAAAAATTTTCGAAAAGAAAACTATGCAGAAAGTAGTAAAATTCTTAAAAAGAAATCACAAAAACCTTATAAAAGAAAAGAGCAGAATAAACCTGCTCGAAGAAAAATTCCAATATGTTGGAAATGTAAAACACCAGGACATTATGCTAGTAAGTGTAAATTAAAAAATAAAATAAATAATGTTTAAATAGACGAAGAATTAAAAAATTCATTCACAAAATTATTTATATCAAGCTCTAATACCAAACGGATTCGGACCTTCGTTTTCTCCCTTTTGATGTAAAATTGTATGAGAACGGTCATTATTCAAGCGCAGGTATAACATCACTAGAGAAGGAATTCAGTGGAAGCAAAAGAGATTTTATTACAGTGGGCTATTTTACAGAGGCCGGCTAACTGCCATTATAAATACAATAGTGTCTAAATTTGATGTGAAATCTGGGTTTTGGCAAATTTAGATTAAAGAAGAAGACAGATATAAAACTGCATTTACCATTCCATTTTGATACTATGAATGGAATGCAATGCCATTCGGTTTAAAAAATGCCCCTTTAGAATGTCAAAAAATTATGGATGACATTTATAGTGCATATACAGTATTTACCATAGTACATTGATGATGTTCTTATATTTTCTGAATCAACAGACTAACATTTTAAACACCTAATATTTTTACAAATGCCACTAAAAGAGCTGGATTAGCTGTATCAGCTAAAAAGATAAAAAAATTCATACGGAAATTAGATTTCTTGGACACATTATAAAAGATGGAACCATATTTCCTATTGATAGAGCAATTATATTTGCTAGAAAAATTTCCAAATGAAATTAAAGAAAAAAATCAATTACAAAGATTTTTTAGAAAGCTTAAACTATGTTTTCGAATTTTATAAAGATCTAGCTTATGATGCTAAACCATTATTTGAAATATTAAGAAAAAATCCACCTGCTTGGACAGAGGAACATACTAAAGCAGTAATAAAAATAAAAGAAAAAATAAAAGAAATTTCTTGTCTTGCAATTCCTAATCCTGACGCACTTAAAATAGTTGAAACTGATGTATCGGATAAAGGATATGGTGGTATTCTTAAACGAAGAATTAATAATAAAGAATCCTTAGTCAGATTTACTTCGGCAATTTGGCAAGTACCTAGAGTTAATTACTCTACTGTTAAAAAGGAAATATTAACAATTGTATTATGCGTGCAAAAATTTGAAAGTGATTTATTAAATCAAAAGTTTTTGTTAAGGGTAGATTGTAAGTCTGCCAAAGAAATTTTAGAAAATGATGTTAAAAGCATAGCATCAAAATAATTATTTGCTAGATGGCAAGCAATATTATCAGTATTTGATTTTGATATTGGGTTTATTAAAGGATCTGATAATGCATTACCAAATTTCTTAACTCGAGAATTTTTATGGGGAAAAAATGAATAAAGGAAAAGAAAAGGAAGAAAGCAGTGAAACTGCACTATCTCAACCCATAACGACTTATAAGTCGGCCTTTCAGAAGGATGGAAAAATTCTTAGAGAAGAAGTCTTAAAGAGTACCCCAACAACTCAGAGCTGATGCTTATGAGTTAGCAATAAAATCTGTATCTACAAGAGAATACCTATACCCATATATTCCAATATCAACCATATGGGTATCTCCTGTGGAGAAAATATATATTTATTTATCTGCATAATAAGTTATGACCTTCTATTTGAAGAACTTTACTGATCCATACCTTTATCCAAAGGATTTTAATTTCTATCAAGAAAATTTAACCTATACAGGTTCTGTACAATTTGAATCCTCCATGAGAACTGGTGGAGAATGGGCTTTCTCAAAAGCCTCTATTGTTAAACTAATTACCCCTAGAACAATGGAAAGATGATTTATATAAAACCAAATAATTTATTACAAATTCAAAAAATCCTTATAGGAACAAATTAAATTTCAATTATTTTGACTACATTAAAGCTAGGGATCTTGCTTTCTCATATGAGAAAGGACATAAAAAACACATTTGGTTTATTCAATTTAAAACTTAATATACCTCTAATTTTCCAAATTGGTTTATAGGTTGGTTTTCAAACTTTGGATTATATCCAGTAATTTTACCACAAAAAATAAGAAATATTTATGATGAATTTGTTCGAAGAAACATTTCTATGAAATACCACAATCTACATTTTGCAGCACTTTATCAAGGATCTTGGATTAGGAAATGGGACGTCATTATTGTTTCTAGAACTTTACAAAAGTTTGAAACAAAATTTGAAAGTATTCCTTATTTAGGAATAAGGATTTTTAATTAAATGGTGGGATAAATTTGAATTTTTCAAAGATTCAATTTATTCACAAAAGAGTTTAATCATCCATGAACCATAAAAAATGCCAAACTCACCTGAAAGGGAATTAACTGACTTATTAAAATAATTAATGGCAAGCTCCTCAAAATAAAATTTGAAAATACAACTTAAATCTATATTGGATTCAAATAGCGATGATGAGCTTATGAGCATGTCTATAGTTCCAAGTTCATGAAGAAACCAAGAAGAAATGGAAGATTATATGCTACAAGCAAAAGACACAATGCTAGATGCTTTAAAAAGAAGGTTAATGGAGATTGGGTTGTACACGTACTTTCATCAGCCATACATTGTAACTTTCATTATGAATGAAATACCATTATCACCGCCTCCCGGATTTCCTCCACCTATACAAATTCCAAAAGGCTCTCCACTGACAAGATAAAATCCACTTTGAAGATACGTACACCTAAAGCAAGCTTATTTCACGATGATGTGACAAAGCAAAAGAATAAAGGAAGCTGACAAGATAAGAATGCATGCAACTTAAGCAAGTTTATTAAAGTGATGTGACTAATGTTTGCAACTTAAGAAAGTTTATTAAAATAGTGTGACTAAAGGCATTATATTTGCCAAAAGGAATAAAGAAGAAGTGAAAAGGATGCAGGAAGATGTCGGTTTATATTAACCTTTTAACCGGTTGTACTAGCATGTATATTTGTGCGTGTTGCCTTCAGAAGGCATAAGAAGTTGTAGTAAAAGTAAAGCTTGTAAAATATTTATAATGGCAGTTAGCCACCCTCTGTAAAATAGTCTACTGTAATAAAATCTTTTTGCTTCCACTGAATTGTTTCTCTAGTGCTGTAAGGTTAGACGCCTTAAATGTTAATGAAAAGGAAGTTGCTATTAGTCCTTGAGATGATGGTTTTGCTGACAACAACCTTAGGAATTGTTGTAAAATATAAATACTAACATCATAGTTTAGATAAATATATGTATATGCAGGATCTAGCCATGCAGGTACCAAGAATGAAGACTATACAGTATAGAGATTCAAGATATCAAGATTGAAGACTCATGGGTATCAAGATTATCAATAGTTCGAGATTTTAATAACAAGTAATTTAATTAGGAATTTTGTTAAAACTCCTAGAAAAGCATTGGCATCTTAAAATCCAATTTATTTGTGTAATGGAATCCACTTCGAGCCTGTTAAAGGGATGGAACCCTAAGTAGGATGGAACCTACGAAAAATCTAGTGAAACATTGTTTTGTATCCGCTAACCTTTTGTTCAAATGTTTTTACGAAATTATATCTTGTTTTCAAAATGATTTCAAAATCTTCCTTTTAAAAGAATCAAAAACATCTATCCTGGTTTTAAATACTTTTAGCCTCAAGAAAATCTTTATTTTCAAAATCAAATTATCCTTAGTTTTAATCTATCTTTTAATAATAATATATTTAACTTTTAATATTTATACTTAGATATAAATATAAAATTGTAGTAAAATTTTATATATACCAAAATATTTTTCTCTATATTTGCTTATGTATTTTAACTATAGTTAAGTATATTTATAAAGTTTAAAATAGTTTTAATACAAGATTGAAGTTATTTTCAAAGAAAAGCAAATTACCAAAAATACCTTAGGCATGTCGACATCCTCAAGTACCCATGTCGATGTGATAGCAGTTTATTTCAAAATTTTGAATTTCAAAGGAAGTGTCTATTCGTTATATCCTTTCACGAATGAACATGGTTGTTTTTCTGCTATAAATGGGGGTAGTTTTGAACGAATTTGTATTCAAATTTTCTCAGATTTCACTCCTCTTCTTCTTCCACATTTCTTTATACACATTTTTACCATTACTCTGGCGAAATCAACATTGAATCTAACTAGATCATTTCTGGTTTGATTCTCTATCACTATCTCAACGAGATCTCAATGTTATTCAGAGTTATAGGCTTCTTTGTAATAAACTAAGCGAAAAAAAGTGTGATTGTAGGCTGTGAAATCAATCAAGTGAGAAAAGGTGTGATTGTAGCCTTAGAAATCAATTGGGTGAACTTGTTGCCCGTAAAATCAAGTATCTCTACCCAAAGGATTGTGAATCTGGAGTGGTGTACCTTGTGGCCTTGAAATCGAGTGTACAATTGCTTTTGAAAGGAAATCCGTACTTGTGTATGGGACTGGATGTAGGTTAACTCCGAACTAGTATAAAATCCGATGTGTTCTTTCCTTTATTGTTTTTACTTTATTTCTGCATCTGTATTTGTTTCTGTGATCATATCTGTGTCTAAATATTGCATACATTTGTGTTCAAATTAATATAAAATTAAAAAGATTTAGTAATTTCTGTAAACACTATTCACCCCCATCTAGTGTTAATCCTAGCCTTGAGATCCGTATTTCGCATTTCTCGCATTTGGTATTAGAGCAAGGTTTTCATAATCTCAATTTTGAAAATTTTTAAAATGGCAATTTTTTTTATAAAATTATTAACACTATTTTCATATGAATATGTCATAGAATCATCACGATATTGTTGTTTGAAGCCATGTTTAGTTATTTTGAGAAGTCACTTGATTCTTTAAAAAGTTATGTTATTTTGCAGGAGAAGAGTTATGTCTAATGACCGTTGGTTAAAAGATACCAGATAATCGTTCATCGATCAAGAAGAACAAATGGATATATAATGGCAATCGACAATGAAATGAGCACCATATCAATGCAGAACTTTTGGTTCTCATGTACAACTTGACTTGATGCTGTACTTCTCTCCATCTACTCCGCAACGACACTGGTTTCGTGCGAATCCGTCAAGAAATGACTAAGTTGTGGTCAAATGATGTTTTGGTGAACAAAGAGAAAAAGAAAGCAAAACCGTCAATGGTATTCTTCAAATTGCATCAAAAGATTTGGGTATTTTTTTCCCACTCCTTTTCAAGATTGTAATTCTTGTTCTTACGGTCGTTTTGATGGGTAGATCATCAAATTTCGATCAAAATGAGTGAGATACGATAGTTTGAAGTTGGCTATCCAAACTGAAAACTATGTACGGGATTTCTTGCATTTCTTCTAATGTTCGGCCTGTGGCACCACAATGCTCTCCAAATTCATCACCAAACTATTTATGGATCGTAGCCCTTACCTTCCTCTTCGATTTGCCGCTGGTTTCATCCAATTCCGTTAAGAAACAAAGGAGATATACCTTCTAGAAGTTTGATGGTAAATAAAAAAACAGGAAGAAGAAGAAGAAGAGGAGGAGAAACTTTTATGAAAAGTGGTGGCTTTTGGGCCTATTTATAGTGGTTGAAGTGTCCATTCATTCAAAATTCAAATTCAAAGTTTTGGCGCCAAGTTAGTCGATCCACTAAATCATCTGTATCTTTCTCATACTATCTTCAAATTTAGCAAATGAATACTACACTAATCAGAAAAACGAGCCCGTCGCAATAGAATAGATCTCGTCGTTAAATTTTGAAAGATAAAAATGTGTGGTTGACAACAATGGAAGAACAACAAAGTTAGAAAGATGGAGTGCAAAAATTGGTATGCTTTACTATTATTTATTCTTTATTGTTGCATTTAGGAATATATATTTATGCATTTAATTAGGTATAGAAATTTATCTCTTTTATAAGTTTTGATATTTAGGTCCATATATCGACATATCATAGTATAAATTTCGATATGCCAGTCTAAATTATTTTTTAAAAGTTTTTTAAAATGTGTTTTCTTTCAAATAAAATCTTACTACTAATTTATTACAATTATACTAAGAAGAAAAGCATTTTTTCATGCATAATGCCAAGTGTCTTTACACATGTTTTCTCATTATTTTTTTATGTTAATTAAATATTATAAAAAATTGGGTAAAAATCAATTATTTGCATGTCAATATCTAGTCGTAAAATTAGTACAAAATCATGTTAAAATTAGGCTCAAAACAATAGATAGTATATCTGAAATGATGTCTTTTCTTCTAGAACGTTTCTTAAGTGCTGCAAATTCATTTTTACAGCATCTCTGTGCTTTGAAACACTGTAGTGTTTTAGAAACTTTTTACAGCATTTGGTAAATACTGCAGTTCTGTTTATAATGTTTTGAATATATTTTACTACAAAAACTTTTTACAGCATTCTGTGAATGCTGCCTTTTCTATTTAAAACTTTAAACTATGTAAAATAATTTTTAAATTAAGTATTTTTCTCTACTCTTTTTAGAAGTTATTTTCTAACTTATATTAGAATATTTTAGAATTAATGTTTAGATATTTTTTAGTAATTGATTAAAATTTTAAAATGAAAGAGACCTTAATATAACACATGTTAATTTTAGTTTTTCAATCTTTATTATTTTATTGAATATTTCACTATGATATATATTTTTACGGTGTTTAAACATGTTTCTAAATATTTTAATCAATAATAATTTAATATATAATTTTTAACTAGTAAGTTAAGTATTTTATACACATGGAAGTTTGGATTCTTAAAAAAATTAATTTAAATTTTAAAAAAACAAGGAGGGTATTAAATTTTTTAAATCCATATTTCATAGCAATTTGATTTTGATATTGAGTTTGATTACTACCTTTTATGAATATGTTATAGTTTTAATATCTATAATTACCTTTAAACTCTTGTCTTTACTACTCTTTTAGTCTCATTCATTAGTTTTATTAACTTAAGTTTAGTAATTGGGGTGTATTACCTTTGTTTGGTTGAAGCGAGTTATAATAAATTGTTTGATACATATACATATACATATACATATACATATACATACACACACATATATGGTTGTCAATTAGATATTACTTATCACTCATGTTTATTTTATTATATGAGTATCTCTTACCGTAGTCTATATATCATCATATCATTCTGCATATATTTTTTCTTACTTCATTATCATTTTTCATATTACATATCATTATGCATCCTATTTCATATCACATTTCATTGCATATTACATCATAAATTACAATGCATGAAATATCACAATCATTTGCATCACAAGTTGCACTTCATTTTGCATATTATCTCGTGCTACATTACATATGTCCAACATTTCATACTGCATTACAAACTACATACTGTATACATGTATACACAACGAGTGTATTTTATTTAGGAGGAGTTTGTAGTATTGTCTTATAGTATAGCATTATTAGTTTTTGATTTGTTTGGTATGTTTTGTTTGACTTGTTTGACTTGATTGACTTGTTTGACTTTATTGACTTGATTGACTTGTTTGACTTGATTGACTTGTTTGATTTGATTGATTTGTTTGAATTGGTTGACATGATTGGATTTGACGTACGTGTTGATTGTATTGTTTGAAATATACTTATACATAATTATGTATTAAATAACTATAATATAATTATGTTAATGTCTTTCACATTCCATTTACTATACTTTGTTCTAGTATTAGTTTAAGGGGGAGTTGTATAGTTTTATGGTTTTAGGATGGTTTTTGTTGATGACAAAGGGGGAGAAATATAAAATAGGATAGTTATGCATAGATTAAGGGGGAGTTATTAGGATAGAAGTAATATTTTATAAACAAAGGTTGTCATCATCAAAAAGGGGGAGATTGTTAGTCCTTGGGATGATGGTCTTGATGGCAACAATCTTAGGAATTGTTATAAAAAATAAATACTAACATTATATTTTAGATATATGTGTATATGCAGGATCTAACCATGCAGGTACCAAGAATGAAGACTGTACAATATAGAGATTCAAGATATCAAGATTGAAGACTCATGAATATCAAGATTATCAAGAGTTCAAGATTTCAATAATAAGTAATTTAATTAGGAATTTTGTTAAAACTCCTAGAAAAGCACCGGCGTCTTAAAATCTAACTTATTCGTGGAATGGAATCCACTTCGAGTCTGTTAAACGAATGGATCTCTAAGTAGGATGGAACCTACGAAAAATCTAGTGGAACATTGTTTTATATCCGCTAACCTTTTATTCAAATGTTTTTACAATATTATATCTTGTTTTCAAAATGATTTCAAAACCTTCCTTTTTAAAGAATCAAAAACATCTATCCTAGTTTTAAATACTTTTAGCCTAAAAAAAAATCTTTATTTTCAAAATCAAATTATCCTTAGTTTTATACTATCTTTTAATAATAATATATTTAACTTTTAATATTTGTACTTAGATTTAAGTATAAAAATATAGTAAAATTTTATATATACCAGAATATTATTCTTTATATTTACTTATGTATTTTAACTATGGTTAAATATATTTATAAAGTTTAAAATAGATTTAATACAAGATAGAAGTTATTTTCAAAGAAAAGCAAATTACCAAAAATACCTTAGGCATGTCGACATCCTCAAGTATCCCATGTCGACATGGTAGCAGTTTATTTCAAAAATTTAAATTTCAAAGGAAGTGGCTATTCGTCATATTCTTTCACGAATGGACATGGTTGTTGTTCTATTATAAATAGGGGTAGTTTTTAAGGAATTTGTATTCATATTTTCTCAGATTTCATTCCTCTTCTTCTTCCATATTTCTTTATACACATTTTTACCATTACTCTGCCGAAATCAGCGTTGAATCTAACTAGATCATTTCTGGTTTGATTCTCTATCACTATCTTGTTGGGGATGCGGATTAAGGATCTTAAGGCAGAAATAACACTAGAAGGGGGTGAATAGTGTTTTAAAGAATATATGAACTATATGACTAAATTAAAACTTTCAACACAAATCTAAACAGAATTCTAATACAGAATGATCACAGAACATATAACAAATGCAAATAGTAAAGTAAAGCAAGTAAAAGGAAAGAACACACCGGATTTTATACTGGTTCGGAATCCTCCTACATCCAGTCCTGCACCAAGGCAATATCCTTGTATAGATTTTTATAAGCCAATATCCAAATTACAACCCTCAATTTCTAAGGCCTTGAGGAACCCTCCTATCTTCGAGTCTGGGATAAACTCTCTTGATTTACGGGACACAAGATCACCCTAATACTTCTTAATAACAATCCTTTTGAATGGATAGACTCTATGGACTTTTTGAATACAAATTAATCCTATAACTCTGAATAGCACTTTGATCTTTAATAGAATGATGGAGAATCAAATAGAGAGAGTATCTAAATGATTTCCTATTGAGAATTTGGCAGAATGATGGCACGATCTTGAAAATATGAAGTTTTATGGATATGGAATGGTGGAGAAGAAAGAGTGAAGAAAATAAAAAAAATTAGTTGTTAAAAAATTCGTTTTGGAAGACTTTATATAGATGCACAACAGTCATAACCATTGGCGAAAGGTTTTTGAATGAATGGACACTTCTTTTGAAATTTGAATTTTGAATCCAACTGTCACCATGTCGACATGGGGTATCCCCATATGTCGACATCCCTCAGTTCAAAATTGTAGAGATGTTGTTTTGTAAAAGCATTTGAATTTAAAACAAGTTGAAACTTCTCTGAAGCAAAATAAAGTGTTTAAACAATATCTTGAGATAGAGAATGAATATAAAACATTATTTTGAATATATATATATATAATTGATATAGACCATCAATTATATAAGTAATATTTAAAATTAGAATAAGTTTTGGTGTTTTAAAAATAGAAGTTTTTAAAATCAGAATGGAGGAATATTTCAAGGCTAAAACAAGTTTGAAAACATTTTTGAAAACATGATTTTGAAAGCTAAAACATTTTGAAAAACAGATTTTAAAAACATTTTGTAAAATCTATTCAAACTGAAATTGCAAGAACCTTCCTACAGAGCTCCTCCATAGGACTCGAGAACTTGTACAAAGTAGTTTAAATGATTTTGATTTTCGTGGGTTTGTAAGCCACTTGTCGTAGATTTGTAAGCTACTTGTCGTGGGTTTGTAAGCCACTGGTTTCGATAGAAATTGGGTTCCATCCCAAAAGAAAATTGGAAGAAAGATGAGAGTGCTATTATGAAGTTTTAACAAAATACTAGACACTTATCTTGAGATCTTGAAATCTTGATTCTCTAGAGTCTTGAATCTTGAATCTCTAATCTTCATCTTGATGCTTGAGTCTTTATACTGATCAGTCTTCGATAATACCTGCATATACTTCCTATATACATATACATATATATCTATCTATATGAAAATGTTAGTATATATTTTATAAAGTAAAGTATAATAACTATATAAGGTTGTTGTCATCAAAACATCACCAACTCAGTTCCTAACAATCTCCCCCTTTTTGATGATGACAACCTTTATTTATAAAATATTCTTACCATACCATAACTCCCCCTTACTCCGTGACTTCTTCTCAAAACTACAACTCCCCTTTATTCCATGACTCCCCCTTACACCAAGCATATATTTTTTTATAACTTTCTCCCCCTTTGTCATCAACAAAAAGGAATAAAAAAATTACCTGTTCTAAAGTATATATAGAATAAAAGTGTAAAGTGAACGTGTAAGAGATCAAGTGTGTGTGCATATATATAAGTGTAACTTGACAATCAAATCAATATCATACATAGCAAACCAATCATGTATAGTATATGAAGTTATATACAAACCAAATCCAAATCAAACTTAAGTAAACAATTCAATCAAATCCTAATCAAATCTAAATCAAATCAAATGAAACAAACAAACATACATAATGATCAGACATTCCTTGGGACTTCCACCCATCCATCTTCTCAAAAGATAGGATCAGTTTTGATAACATCCCAATTACCTTTGTCGAGAGTGACTGGTGGATTTGCTTCGGGTTCGTCTTTGCTAAGGCTTGAGATCATCCAACGAAGTGCGTCGAAGTGTTTCTCTTGCTCTTTGATCATCTGCATTTGGCTTAATTCTAAGTGCCTTTGATTTCTAAGTATAAAAGAAAGAATATTCTTGAAAGAAGTAAGAGTTTCTTCAAGATTTTCACTTAAATTCTTAATTGGAGAAACCATAATTTAAGAAATAAGTTGAAGTATAAGAGGAGATGAATAGAAATGGAGGTAGATAAGTTTTTCTGGAAGAAATAGGTATTTATAGGAGTTATTGGCCGTTCAATGAATTGTCACTTGGTAGTTACAAGAATTTGAAGTTAGAAATTGTAACTATTTTTTGACTGTTATATGTCGACATGGGGGGATGGAGCATGTCGACATGGTCTAGACAGAATGACCAAGTTGAGTTATTTTTTATTTTTAAGTTTATTTTTATACTAATGGACTTATATAAACTTAAAATAAATAACTAACAGAGATATATAAAGCTGGAAAACAGAGAATGAGATAGCATTACTTATATTAGTTAACATTACATAATCTTAACTAAAAAAGTAGAAAATACAAAGATAGATAAACGATAGCTAGAGAGATAATGGCTAGGATTAGTTTGATGAAGATGATAATGAGGACAAGCCAAGTTTCCTGCCTATCTTTCCAAAGAACTTGTCGATCTTGGTAGAGATTTTATCCATTATCTTGCTAATAGATCTCTTAAGAACCTTTTGGTTTTGGGCAAGTATCTTTTGGTTCTTGAGTATGGTTTTGTTAGACGGATTGGCGGGTGTATGTGGATACTCTATACTTTCCAAAGAGGTATCTTCATCTTCCTCTTATTCTTCAATTTCCATTATAAAATCCATGATTTAGGTTTGCATAAAACATTTTGACAAGGTTTGGATAACAAACGAAATCATTTTGCTTGTTATCAATCAAGCTAAGAATGGAGTTTTCTTCAAAAAGTTGATCGATTTCATAAGAAGGAAAATCATCAAAAATAGCAAATTTTCCCGTATTGACTTTACCATAGTTTACATAATTTATGTAAGCTTTGATAGCCTCCGGGTCATTGAAAAGATCATTTTTGATGGATTTGGGCAGCCTCATAGTTGATGGGTTACTTGAGGAAGCCATTGATGAGTGTTTGAGAGGAGTAGAAGATAATGAAGAAAGTTTGAATTATAAGAATAAAGTGAAAAGAGATGATAAGAGAAGTATATTAAATAGATTCTCTAAAGTCATGTTCTCTGGTCAAGAGGTGTCTTTTCAGAATTTTGAAGTAAGTGAAAAGGTGGAGGGAAATTCAAAAGTTTGAATTCAAATTTTGAAATCAAATTTCTGAGAGGCATGTCGACATGGGGTATCATGGCATGTCGACATGTGCCTGTTGAATTTGAAAGGAGGTGTCTATTTCTAAAATCTAATACATTCCTAAAATCCTAAGAAAACTAATCTATATTCTATATCTATATTTAATTCAGTAATAATATTAAAGATAATAATATTAAAATATTTTAATATTTAAAATATTATTAGAATAATATTATTTTGAATTTAAAAATTCAAATTTCAAAGGGTGATTTTGAATTTAAAAATTCAAGAAATTGCAAACAAAATCAAAGCAAGCAAGCATCCAATAAAATTAAAATAAATGTGTACCTATTTTTAGACCCAAACTCCGATCGTTTTCTGCTTTGAGAATAGCCGTGAAGCACATATTTGAATTATCAGTTTTCTTCTCGTCATCACTGGATGAATCTGAATCGTCAAGAGTTGCTGCATATGCCTTCTTTCTTTTCTTTGGTTGCTCGTTGTTTGGTTGAAATGTCTGTTTGTCTGGATATGGACAATCCATCTTGTAGTGCCCTTTTTTATTGCAGTTATAGCATCTATCACAATTATTGTTGTTGTTGTAGTTCTCCGAAGTATTTCTGAAATTTCTTTGATCATTTCTTTTAAAGTTATTCCTCTTTCTATACTTCAGAAATTTCCTGAAATTTCTGGTCATGAAAGCAATTTC
Organism: Allium cepa; assembly: GCA_030765085.1. Lineage (NCBI taxonomy): Eukaryota > Viridiplantae > Streptophyta > Magnoliopsida > Asparagales > Amaryllidaceae > Allium > Allium cepa. Next base: position 979,407,896 of record CM060931.1, read on the forward strand.
TTCATCACTCTCTTGTTCTGAATCTCCAGTTGTTGCTTTGAATGCGATCGATTTCTTTTCCGTTGCCTTAGATTCTTTTCTCCCTTAACTTCATAAGACATTAGATTACTGATTAACTCTTCGATCTTCATTTGACTAACATCATTTGCCTCTTCAATAGTAAGTGTCTTTTGATCCCATTCTGGAGTGAGTGAATTGAGTATTTTTCTGACTTGATCTTCTTCTGAGAAACCCTTTCCTAAAGCAATCAATGAGTGTACAATGTCTTGAAATCGACAATACATGTCGAAAATAGACTCATTTTCATGCATTTTAAACAATTGAAACTGGTTAGTTAATATGGAAATTTTAGTCTGTTTAACTTTGCTTGTTCCTTCATGAGTTACTTGCAAAGTTTTCCAGATTTCAAATGCAGACTTACAGACAGAGACTCTATTAAACTCATTCCTATCTAGTGAACAAAATAGTATATTCATAGCCTTAGAATTGTTTTGTGCAACTGTCTTTTGCTCAGTAGTCCACTGGGCAAAATTTGTAGTTGGTTCAACATATTCAATTTGTGTCATATTCCAAGTATCTAAACTTATGGATTGTAAATAAATTTTCATCCTACATGCCCAATATGCATAATTACTGCCATTAAAAAGTGGTGGTCTGACAGTAGACTGACCCTCTACAAATGAACTAGTGTTAGTACTTGTATTGACAGAAGTAGTGATGACAGGAGTGACATTATTAGTGTGTTGTGCCATTAAAACTTTTCAAAATTTCAGATTATGAAAATAATGAAAACCAATGCTCCGATACCAATTGTTGGGGATGCGGATTAAGGATCTTAAGGCAGAAATAACACTAGAGGAGGGTGAATAGTGTTTTAAAGAATATATGAACTATATGACTAAATTAAAACTTTCAACACAAATCTAAACAGAATTCTAATACAGAATGATCACAGAACATATAACAAATGCAAATAGTAAAGTAAAGCAAGTAAAAGAAAGAACACACCGGATTTTATACTGGTTCGGAATCCTCCTACATCCAGTCCTGCACCAAGGCAATATCCTTGTATAGATTTTTATAAGCCAATATCCAAATTACAACCCTCAATTTCTAAGGCCTTGAGGAACCCTCCTATCTCCGAGTCTGGGGTAAACTCTCTTGATTTATGGGACACAAGATCACCCTAATACTTCTTAATAACAATCCTTTTGAATGGATAGACTCTATGGACTTTTTGAATACAAATTAATCCTATAACTCTGAATAGCACTTTGATCTTTAGTAGAATGATGGAGAATCAAATAGAGAGAGTATCTAAATGATTTCCTATTGAGAATTTGGCAGAATGATGGCACGATCTTGAAAATATGAAGTTTTATGGATATGGAATGGTGGAGAAGAAAGAGTGAAGAAAATAAGAAAATTAGTTGTTAAAAAATTCGTTTTGGAAGCCTTTATATAGATGCACAACAGTCATAACCATTGGCGAAAGGTTTTTGAACGAATGGACACTTCTTTTGAAATTTGAATTTTGAATCCAACTGTCACCATGTCGACATGGGGTATCCCCATATGTCGACATCCCTCAGTTCAAAATTGTAGAGATGTTGTTTTGTAAAAGCATTTGAATTTAAAACAAGTTGAAACTTCTCTGAAGCAAAATAAAGTGTTTAAACAATATTTTGAGATAGAGAATGAATATAAAACATTATTTTAAATATATATATATATATATATATATATATATAATTGATATAGACCGTCAATTATATAAGTAATATTTAAAATCAGAATAAGTTTTGATGTTTTAAAAATAGAAGTTTTTAAAATCAGAATGGAGGAATATTTCAAGGCTAAAACAAAGTTTGAAAACATTTTTGAAAACATGATTTTGAAAGCTAAAACATTTTGAAAAACAGATTTTAAAAACATTTTGAAAAATCTATTCAAACTGAAATTGCAAGAACCTTCCTACAGAGCTCCTCCATAGGACTCGAGAACTTGTACAAAGTAGTTTAAATGATTTTGATTTTCGTGGGTTTGTAAGCCACTTGTCATAGGTTTGTAAGCTACTTGTCGTGGGTTTGTAAGCCACTGGTTTCGATAGAAATTGGGTTCCATCCCAAAAGAAAATTGGAAGAAAGATGAGAGTGCTATTATGAAGTTTTAACAAAATACTAGACACTTATCTTGAGATCTTGAAATCTTGATTCTCCAGAGTCTTGAATCTTGAATCTCTAATTTTCATCTTGATGCTTGAGTCTTTATACTGATCAGTCTTCAATAATACCTGCATATACTTCCTATATACATATACATATACATACATACATACATACATACATACATACATACATATATATATATATATATATATGTGTGTGTGAAAATGTTAGTATATATTTTATAAAGTAAAGTATAATAACTATATAAGGTTGTTGCCATCAAAACATCATCAACTCAGTTCCTAACATATCTCAACAAGATCTCAGTGCTATTCAGAGTTATAGGCTTTATTGTAATAAACTAAGCGAGAAAAGGTGTGATTGCAGCTTGTGAAATCAATCAAGTGTGAAAAGGTGTGATTGTAGCCTTGGAATCAATTGGGTGAACTTGTTGCCCGTAAAATCAAGTATCTCTACCCAGAAGATTGTGAATCTAGAGTGGTGTACCTCGTGACCTTGAAATCGAGGGTGTAACTGTACAATTGCTTTTAAAAGGAAATCCGTACTTGTGTGCGGGACTGGATGTAGGGTAACTCCGAACTAGTATAAATTTGGTGTGTTCTTTCCTTTATTGCTTTTACTTTATTTCTGCATCTGTGTATGTTTATGTGATCATATCTATGTTTGAATATTGCATACAATTGTGTTCAAATTAATATAAACTCAAAAAGATTTAGTAATTCCTTAAACACTATTCACCCCCCTTTAGCGTTAATCCTAACCTTAAGATCCGTTTTCCGCATTTTTCACAGTTGCACCCATAATTGAAAGCAAGGAATCTATAGAAACTTCAAAACTAGAATCCGATGATAATTCATATGAAGAAGTAAATAATTACATAATATGTTCTTAAATATAAAACAAAATTAACCAGAAAATAATTTTTAAATAAATAAAATTAATTATGGAAATACCTCGTATGGTAAACCTTATCATACGAGACCAACACTAGTCTACCTCTTATTCAAGGAACAAAACAATTACGGAGCTGTATCTTTTGACGTTACCTCCATTGTAGAATGGAATATGGACGGTTATTCAGTATACCAAATACAAACTTGTCTGAATTATATTACAATGTATGCTACTACATGCTTAACTAAAAATAATTCGAACGATAGAATAGCAAAATCTATTGTACAAGGATTTACAGGACAACTAAAAGGTTAGTGAGATTTTTATCTTTCTAATGAAGCGAAGGCGCATATATTTACTGCGAAAAAATTAGAAGATGGAATGGCCAAAACAGATTGCGTAAATACACTCATATATACAATAGCTAAACATTTCATTGGAGCAACTACTCTTCAAACAGATAGGACACAAGAACAATTAATTAATTTAAAATGTTAGATTTATCTCAATTCAAATGGTATAAAGATGTATATTTTTCAAATTTATTTACTAGAAATGATGGTAATCATGAATTTTGGAAAGAAAATTTCTTATCAGGACTACCGCATTTCTTTTTAGAAAGGTTTAAAAATCGAACAAAACAAAAAAATAATGGAACTATTCCCTATAATCAATATACTTATGGTGAATTAGCAGCAGAAGTTATTGTAGAAGGGATTCATTTATGTAATGAAATAAAATTACATAAACAAAACCAAAAGGAAAAAAATTATGGAAAAGAATTCTTAGGGATTTCTGTGATCAACTTGGTTTATCACCTATAAAACCAACCAAGGAAGAAAAAAGATTTAGAAAACTATCTAAGAGAAAATTTTATAAAAGTAAATTTTTTTGAAAAGAAAACTATGTAGAAAGTAGTAAAATTCCTAAAAAGAAATCGCAAAAACCTTATAAAGGAAAAGAGCAAAATAAACCTGCTCGAAGAAAAATTCCAATATGTTGGAAATGTAAAACACCAGTACATTATGCTAATAAGTGTAAATTAAAAAATAAAATAAATAATGTTTAAATAGAAGAAGAATTAAAAAATTCATTCACAAAATTATTTATATCAAGCTCCGATACCAAACGGATTCGGACCTTCGTTTGCTCCCTTTTGATGTAAAGTTGTATGAGAACGGTCATTATTCAAGAGCAGCTATAACATCACTAGAGAAGGAATTCAGTGGAAGCAAAAGAGATTTTATTACAGTAGGCTATTTTACAGAGGGTGGCTAACTGCCATTATAAATTTAACAATGTCTAAATTTGATGTGAAATCTGGGTTTTGGAAAATTTAGATTAAAGAAGAAGACAGAAATAAAACTGCATTTACCGTTCCATTTGGGTATTATGAATGGAATGTAATGCCATTCGGTTTTAAAAAAAAATGCCCCTTCATAATTTAAAAAAATTATGAATGACATTTATAGTGCATATACAGCATTTACTATAGTATACATTAATGATGTTCTTATATTTTCAGAAATTCAGACGGAAATTAGATTTCTTGGACATATTATAAAAGATGGAACAATATTTCCTATTGGTAGAGCAATTATATTTGCAGAAAAATTGTCAAATGAAATTAAAGATAAAAATCAATTACAAAATTTTTTAGAAAGCTTAAACTATGTTTCCAAATTTTATAAAGATCTAGCTTATGACGCTAACCATTATTTGAAAGATTAAGAAAAAATCCACCTGCTTGGACAGAGGAACATACTAAAGGAGTAATAAAAATAAAAGCAAAAATAAAAGAAATTCCTTATCTTGCAATTCTTAATCCTGACGCACTTAAAATAGTTGAAACCGATGCACCAGATAAAGGATATGGTGGTATTTTTAAACGAAGAATTAATAATAAAGAATCCTTAATCAGATTTACTTTAGGAATTTGTCAAGGACCTAGAGTTAATTACTCTACTGTTAAAAAGGAAATATTGGAAATTGTATTATATGCACAAAAATTCGAAAATGATTTATTAAATCAAAAGTTTTTGTTAAGGGTGGATTGTAAGTCTGCCAAAGAAATTTTACAAAAGGATGTTAAAACCGTAGCATCAAAATAAATATTTGCTAGATGGCAAGCAATATTATCAGTACTTGATTTTGATATCGAGTTTATTAAAGAATCTGATAATGCATTACCAGATTTCTTAACTCGAGAATTTTATAGGGAAAAGATGAATAAAGGAAAAGAAAGGAAGAAAGCAGTAAAACTGCACTATCTCGACCCATAACGACTTATAAATCGGCCTTTCAGAAGGATGAAAAAATTCTGAGAGAAGAAGTCTTAAGGACTACCCCAGTCGATGAACAACTCAGAGCTGATGCTTTTGAGTTAGCAATAAAATCCGTATCTACAAGAGAATACCTATACCCATATATTCCGATATCAACCATATGGGTATCTCCTGCAGAGAAAATATATATTCATTTATCTACTGAAGAAGTTATGACCTTCTTTTTAAAGAACTTTACTGATCCATACCTTTGTCCAAAGGATTTTTATTTCTATCGAGAAATTTTAACCTACATAGGTTCTGTACAATTTGAATCCGCCATGAGAACTAGTGGAGAATGGGCTTTCTCAAAGGCCTCCATTGTTACAATAATTACCCCAGAACAATGGGAAGATGATTTATATAAACCTAAAGAATTAATTGCAAATTCAAAAAATCCTTATAGGAACAAATTAAATTTCAATTATTTTGACTACATTAAAGCTTCGGATCTTGCTTTCTCTTTTGAGAACAGACAAAGAAAACACAGTTGGTTTATTCAATTTAAAACTCAAAATGCCACTAATATTCCAAATTGGTTTATAGTTTGAATTTCAAACTTTGGATTATATCCAATAATTTTACCACAAAAAATAAGAAATATTTATGATGAATTTGCTCGAATAAACATTTATATGAAATACCACAATCTACATTTTGTAGCACTTTATCAAGTATCTTAGATTAGGAAATGAGATGTCATTATTGTTCCAAGAATTTTAACAAAGTTTGAAATAAAATTTGAAAGTATTCCTTGTTCAGGAAGAAGGATTTTAATTAAATGGTGGGCTAAATTTAAATTTTTCAAAGATTCAATTTATTCACAAAAGAGTTTAATCAACCATGAACCACAAAAAATGCCAGACTCACCTAAAAGGGAATTATCTGACTTATTAAAAGAATTAATGGGAAGTTCTTCAAAAAGAAATTTGAAAATACAACTTAAAGCTATATTGGATTCAGATAGCGATGATGAGCTTATGAGCATGTCTATAGATCCAAGTTCATGAAGAAACCAAGAAGAAATGGAAGATAATATGCTAAAAGCAAAAGACACAATACTAGATGTTTTAAAAGGAAGGTTAATGGAGTTTGGATTGTATACTTATACTTTCATCAGCTAGACATTGTAACTTTCATTATGGATGAAATACCATTATCGCCGCCTCTCGGATTTCCTCCACCTGTACTAATTCCAGAAGGCTCTCCACAGATAGGATAAAATCGACAAGATAAAATCCACTTTGAAGATACGTACACCTAAAGCAAACTTATTTCAAAATGATGTGACAAAGCAAAAGAATAAAGGAAGCTGGCAAGATAAGAATGCAGACAACTTAAGAAAGTTTATTAAAGTGATGTGACTAATGCATGCAACTTAAGAAAGTTTATTAAAATGATGTGACTAAAGGCAATATATTTTCCAAAAGGAATAAATAAGAAGTGATGAGGATGTAGGAAGATGTCGGTTATATTAACCTGTTAACCGGTTGTACTAGTATATATATTTGTATGTGTTGCCTTTAGAAGGTATAAGAAGTTGTAATAAAAGTAAAGCTTGTAAAATATTTATAATGGCAGTAAGCCACCCTCTGTAAAATAGTCTACTATAATAAAATCTCTTTTGCTTCCACTGAATTCCTTCCATAGTGTTGTATAGCTACGCTTGAATAATCAGTGTTCTCATACAATTTTACATCAAAGGGAGCAAACGAAGGTCCGAATCCATTTGGTATCAGAGCCCAGTGGTGGTAGAGGCTAGGTTTGCTCTGGCTTAAGCACCCAGAGAGAAGGTATTATTTTTTACCATACATCCGTAGTTACTATTCACCTGTTACTATTCATCAATTACAATTCACCGTTACTATTCATTGGCACTATTCATCTCTATTTATTAACAATTACTGTGGAACTTCTTTAGTTCTAGCTTATCAAACTGTTATTGTATTAATTCTATCTGGTAAAATCTAGCTAATCCTACTTATTATTTACCTTTGAAACCCAGGACTTTGTCCTTAAGTCACGTAGCAGTGTTTTTTCCCGTTTGTTACCGTGAATAAGGCGTTTAGGGAAGTTTGCGTAAATCATTGACAGTGATAAGGTAGAGAATACGGAAAGACTACCTAGAGCATTATCACATAGAAATAATAATAATAATAACGGTTTAGATAATCTAGACAGAGAAATTCTCAGTAAAAATAAAGAAATTACTATAAATGAAGATTTGGAATCTAGTTTAAACAATTGGAATATACCGGCTTATTCGTCTTCAAAGATTTATAAGAAAACTAGAAGTTTTATTACAAAAACTGATTACGTAATTAAAACAGTTGAACAAGCAATTCCTTTATCGGAAGGATATAGTACATTTGGTCTATTTTCAAAAAACTTTTAAACTTACATAAAAAATATATAAATTTATTCATGTTGGATTAATTCAGTTCGCTTTAAAACCAGCTACAAGATTAGGTTTAAATACATTTAAAGTAAAGAATACTATTATTACTGATACAAAAATTATACCAATTGAAAATCAAGGTACGACTACACTATTTATAACAGACATCAGCAAAAGTAATGTTGTAATTCCAAAATCAATCAGTTGGAATGAGATAAATTTACCAGAAAAATGGCTTCTTGAAGAAGCAAATGAACCTACTAAAATAGAAAATAAAAAATTAAAAGAAATTGTTGAATATCCTGATGGTGATATTGAAATCAGATTTTCAAAAGAAAGAGTCACGCACCTAAAATTAGGTTCTAACCCTAAACTAGAGGAACCAAGTTCGGCAATGCTGAAACTACTCCTTTAGAAATAGAAAAGGAAAATTTTATTGTAAGAAACACAATGGGCGGAGTTAGTCAACCTGAATATAGGGTTGAAATTCCTCTATCAAATCCTAGGTCCATGACACCTTCAGATAGGGGATATGATGAGGATAAATCTGTGTTTGGTATAAATGCCTCAACTCTTGATGAAAATTTTAAATTTCCTTTTTCGGAATCTGGAAAAATAAAGTTTTATTTAGAAGAAAACAAACATAAAAGAAAATGGTTCTTTATGAAAAATCCTAAAGAACAAGAAATGTGGATTAGAAGATATAAATTATTCTTAAAGAAAATGGAAAATGACCTACTTGAAAACTATGATATCTTTATAATGATAGGAAATTTTTACAAAATAGAAAAACAAAAAGGATACTTTTCCAGATTTCGATGACTTATTAACAGTTTTCAATATAAATTCTGCTTATAAAGAATATGCAACAAAAGCAGTAGAGACTAAGACTATTAGTAGTATACATCCTCCAAAAGCAAACTTGTCCGTTAAAATTGATAAAGAAGAAATAATAGCTACTCCTTATAAAAAAGATAGGTCATTTGAAGCTATTATAGAGCAAAATAATTTTACAAATTTAACATTATAATCAATAGGTAATCAACTTACAAGAATTGAACAAGGATCTAATAAAGATCAGACAAAAATCTGCGAAACATATGAAGTTCTATTCAAACCCTAGTCAGCACAAAATTTAGAAATGAATATGGATAAACCAAGAGAAAAGTTCAAAATGTTAAAAGAAATAATGAAAAGGTTAGACACCTTAAATGTTAATGAAAAGGAAGTTGAACCCATAATTGAAAGTAAGGAATCTAGAGAAACTTCAGAACTAGAATCTGATAATAATTCAAATGAAGAAGTAAATAATTTACAAAATATGTTCTTAAATATAGAAAAAAAACCAGAAATAATTTTGAAGTAAATAAAATTAATTATGGAAATACCTCGTATAGTGAACCTTATTATACGAGACCAACACCAATCTACCTCTTATTCAAGGAATAAAACAATTATGGAGCTGTATCTTTTGTTGGTACCTCCATTGTAGAATGGAATATATACGATTATTCAGAATACCAAATACAAACTTGTCTGAATTATATGACAATGTATGCTACTGCATGTTTAATTAAAAATAATTCGGACATTAGAATAGCAAAAGTTACTGTACAAGGATTTACAGGACAACTAAAAGGTTGGTGGGATTTTCATCTTTCGAATGAAGCGAAAGAGTATATATTTACTGCGACAAAATTAGAAGATGGAATGGCTAAAGCAGATTGCGTAAATACTCTCATATATACAATAGCTAAACATTTTATTGGAGCAACTTCTCTTCAAACAAATAGAACACAAGAACAGTTAATGAAATTAAAATGTCAGAATTTATCTCAATTCAGACTGTATAAAGATGTATATTTTTCAAAGTTATTTAATAAAAGTGATAGTAATCATGAATTTTGGAAAGAAAGGTTCTTATCAGGACTACCATATTTCTTTTCAGAAAGGGTTAAAAATCGAATAAAACAAAAAAATAATGGAACTATTCCCTATAATCAATATACTTATGGTGAATTAGCAGCAGAAGTTGTTGTAGAAGGAATTCATTTATGTAATGAAATAAAATTACATAAATAAATCCAAAAGGAAAAAAAATCTATGGAAAAAGAATTCTATAAGATTTCAGTGATCAACTTTTATCACTTATAAAACCTACCAATGAAGAAAAAAGATTTAGAAAACCATCTAAGAGAAAATTTTATAAAAGTAAAAATTTTCGAAAAGAAAGCTATCCAGAAAGTAGTAAAATTCGTAAAAAGAAATCACAAAAACCTTATAAAAGAAAAGAGCAAAATAAAACTACTCGAAGAAAAATTCCAATATGTTGGAAATGTAAAACACCAGGTAATCATGCTAATAAGTGTGAATTAAAAAATAAATAAATAATCTTGAAATAGACGAAGAATTAAAAAATACATTCACAAAATTATTTATATCAAGCTCTGATTCAAGGAAAGAAAATTTAAAATTATCTGTTATCACAGAAATTTATTCAGAAACTGAAAATGAATATGATTCAGATAACAATTCAGAATCTGCTAGTTGCGATGGAAATTGTGACTACTATAATGCTTTATGTAAAGCAAATCGACTATTTATGTTATCAAAAGAAGAAAATTTTATTCTAGACATTATGGACAAAATTTCTGATCTAGAAGAAAAGGAAAATATATTAAAGAAATATTTGAAATCACATAAAGTTGAAAAAAGACAAATTAAAAGAACCAGAAACTTATAGTTTAAAAGATATATTAAACAGAGTTAAGACTTCAAACAATATTAACCCAATAAGTACCGAAACTACAATTGCAAAATTACAACATGAAGTTAAAATGCTTAAACATGAAATAAAGGAATTAAATGAAAGAATGTCTCTGATAGAAATAAAACCAAAGGATTATAATCAGAATAATGATAATATTTTGGGGGGAGAAGAATTAAACTCTTTAACATTTATTAATGCAGTCGACAAGGTAATCTCCCATAAATGGCACACTAAAGTTACTATTGTAGTTGTCAAAGAATATTATTTTTCTACAATAGCAATGATAGATTCAGGTGCAGACTTAAACTGCATCAATGAAGGGTTAGTACCTTCAAACCACCGAAATACTAAATGCTGTAGATGGCAGAATTTTTTTAGTTAATTATAAGCTACAAAACACAGCTATTTGTAATAAAGGTATTTGTCTATAAATGCCATTTATAATGGTTAAAAACTTGACTCATGATGATATACTATCCCCTTCTTACATTTGTTATATCCTATAACAAAATTATCAAAAGACGGAATTACTAGTACTATTAATAATCAAGAATTTACATTCAAATTGTATGTCAACCACAACATCATAAAATTGATATTATTCGAAAAAGTATTAAAAGAAAAGAAAATTTTCTAAACTCTTTATCTCAAGAGATAAATTACAAAAGAATAAAAGAAAAATTATTACAACCCGGTTTACAACAAAAGATTAAAGATCTACAAAATTATATTAAGAAAACCATTTGTGCAGATACCCCTAATGCCTTTTGGCAAAGGAAAAAACATGAAATGGGTTTACCTTACGAACCTGACTTTAAAGAAAGTCAAATTCCGACTAAAGCTAGACCTATTGCCGTGTCTCAAAGACATTTAGAAATCTGTAAAAAGGAAATTGAAGAATTACTTATTAGACCATCCAAAAGTCTATGGAGTTGTTCAGCATTTTATGTAGAAAATGCAGAAGAATTAGAAAGAGGATTTCCAAGACTAGTTATAAATTATAAACCTTTAAATAAAGCATTAAGATGGATTAGGTATCCAATACCTAATAAAAAGGATTTATTAGCAAGGCTTTATTCGGTCAAAATAATGTATAAATTTGATATGAAATCCGGGTTTTGACAAATTCAGATTATAGAAGAAGATAGATATAAAACTACATTTACCATTCCATTTGGACACTATGAATGGAATGTAATGTCATTCGGATTAAAAAATGCCCTTTCAGAATTTCAAAAAATTATGAATGACATTTATAGTGCTTATACAACATTTACCACAGTATACATCGATGATGTTTTTATATTTTCAGAATCAATAGACCAACATTTTAAACACATAAATATTTTTATAAACGCCACTAAAAGAGCTGGATTAGCAGTATCAGCTAAAAAGATAAAACTTTTTCAAACGGAAATTAGATTTCTTGGACACATTATAAAAGACGGAACAATATTTACTATTGATAGAGCAATTATATTTGCAAAAAAAAATTCCTAATGAAGTTAAAAATAAAAATCAATTATTAAGATTTTTAGGAAGCTTAGACTATGTTTCTAAATTTTATAAAGATCTAGCTTATGATGCTAAACCATTATTTGAAAGATTGAGAAAAAATCGACGTGCTTGGACAGAGGAACATATTAAAGCGGTAATAAAAATAAAAGCAAAAATAAAATAAATTCCTTGTCTTGCAATTCCTCATCCTGATGCACTTAAAATAGTTGGAACCGAAGCATCAGATAAAGGATATGGTGGTATTCTTAAACAAAGAATTAATAATAAAGAATCCTAAGTCAGATTTACTTTGAGAATTTGGCAAGGAACTAGCGTTAATTACTCTACTGTTAAAATGGAAATATTAGTAATTGTATTATGTGCGCAAAAATTTGAAAGTGTGTTATCAAATCAAAAGTTTTTGTTAAGGGTAGATTGTAATTCTGCCTAAGAAATTTTACAAAGGGATGTTATAAACATAGCATCAAAATAAATATTTGCTAAATGGCAAGCAATATTATCAGTATTTGATTTTGATATTGAGTTTATTAAAGGATCTGATAATGTATTACCAGATTTCTTAACTCGAGAATTTTTACAGGGAAAAAATGAATAACGAAAAAAAAGGAAAAAGAAGCAAAACTGTACTATCTCGACCCATAATGACTTATAAGTCAGCCTTTCAGAAGGATGAAAGAAGTCTTAAAGACTACCCCATTTGATGAACAACTAAAAGCTGATGCTTATGAGGTAGGAATAAAATCTGTATGTATAAGAGAATACCTATACCAATATATTCCAATATCAACCATATGGGTATCTCCTGTAGAGAAAAAAATATATTCATTTATCTGCTGAAGAATTTATGACCTTCTATTTAAAGAACTTTACTGATCCATACCTTTATCCAAAGGATTTTAATTTCTATCAAGAAATTTTAACATACACAGGTTGTTTATAATTTGAATCCGCAATGAGAACTGGTGGGGAATGAGCTTTCTCAAAGGCCTCCATCGTTAAAATAATTACCCTAGAACAATGGGAAGGTGATTTATATAAACCCAAAGAATCAATTACAAATTCAAAAAATCCTTATAAGAACAAATTAAAGTTCAATTAATGGCTACATTAAAGCTTGGGATCTTGCTTTCTCTTATGAGAGTAGACAGAGAAAACATAGTTGGTTTATTCAATTTAAAACTCAAAATACCACAAAATTTTCAAATTGGTTTATAGTTTGGTTTTCAAACTTTGGATTATATCTAGCAATTTTACCACAAAAAGTAAGAAATATTTATGATGAATTTGTCCGAATAAATATTTTTATGATGTACCATAATCTACATTTTGCAGCACTTTATCAAGTACCCTACATTATGAAGTGAGACGTCATTATTGTTCCAAGAACTTTATAAATGTTTGAAATAAAATTTGAAAGTATTCCTTACTTAGAAAGTAGGATTTTAATTAAATGGTGGGTTAAATTTGAATTTTTCAAAGATTCAATTTATTCACAAAAGGGTTTAATCAGCCATGAACTACAATAAATGCCAGATCACCTAAAAGGGAATTATCTGACTCATTAAAAGAATTAATAGCAATTTCTTCAAAAAGAAATTTGAAAATACTGCTTAAAGCAATATTAGATTCAGATAGCAATGATGAGCTTACTAGCATGTCTACAGATCCAAATTCATGAAGAAACCAAGAAAAAATGAAAGATTATATGCTAAAAGAAAAAGGCACAATTCTAGATGCTTGAAAAAGAAGGTTAATGGAGTTTGGGTTGTATACGTACACTTTCATCAGCCAGACATTATAACTTTCATTATGGATGAAATACCATTATCACTGCCTCTTGGATTTCATCCACCTGCATAAATTCCAGAAGGCTCTCCACAAACCGGATAAAATCCACTTTGAAGATACGTACACCTAAAGCAAGCTTATTTCAAAATGATGTGAAAAAAGCAAAAGAATAAAGGAAGCCGACAAGATAAGAATGATGGCAACTTAAACAAGTTTATTAAAGTGATGTGACTAATGCATACAACTTAAGCAAGTCTATTAAATTAAGGAACCAAGATTCAGCAATGCTGAAACTACTCCTTTAAAAATAGAAAAGGAAAATGTAATTGTAAGAAACACAACGGACGGAGTTAGTTAACCTGAATATAGGGTTGAAATTCCTCTAACAAATCCTAGGTCCCCGACACCTTCAGATATGGGATATGATGAGGATAAATCTATGTTTGGTATAAATGCCTTAACTCTTGATGAAGTATTTGAATTTCCTTTTTTAGAATTTGAAAAAATAAAGTTTTATTCAGAAGAAAACAAACATAAAAGAAAATGGTTCTTTATGAAAAATCCTAAAGAACAAGAAATGGGGATTAAAAGATATAAATTATTCTTAAAGAAAATGGGAAATGACCTACCTGAAAACTATGATATCTTTATAATGTTAGAAAAATTTTACAAAATAGAAAAAAAAAGGATACTTTTCCAGATTTTGATGACTTGTTAACAGTTTTCAATATAAATTCTTCTTACAAAGAATATACAACAAAAGCAGGAAAGACTATTAGGAGTATACATCCTCCAGAAGCAAATTTGTCAATTAAAACTGATAAAGAAGAAATTACAGCTACTCCTTATAGAAAAGATAGGTCATTTGAAGCTATTATAGAGCAAAATAATTTTACAAATTCAACATTACAATCAATAGGTAATCAATTTACAAGAATTGAACAAGGATCTAATAAAAATTGGAAAAAAATTTGTGATACAAATGAAGTTTTATTGAAACCCTGGTCAGCACAAAATTTAGAAATGAATATGGATAAACCAGGAGAAAACTCCGAAATGTTAAAAGAAATAATGAAAAGGTTAGACGCCTTAAATGTTAATGAAAAGGAAGTTGCACTCATAATTGAAAGTAAGGAATCTAAAGAAACTTCAAACTAGAACCTGATAATAATTCAGATGAAGATGTAAACAATTTACAAAATATGTTCTTAAATATAGAACAAAAGAAACCAGAAAATAATTTTGCAATAAATTAATTAATTATGGAAATACCTCGTATAGTAAACCTTAGTATACGAGACCAACACCAGTCAACCTCTTATTCAAGGAACAAAATAATTATGGAGCTGTATCTTTTGACGGCACCTCCATTGCAGAATGGAATATAGACGGTTATTCAGAATACCAAATACAAACTTGTCTGAATTCTATGACAATGTATGCTACTACATGTTTAATTAAAAATAATTTGGATGTAGAATAGAAAAGCCTATTTTACAAGGATTTACATGACAACTAAAGGGTTGGTGGGATTTTCATCTTTCTAATGAAGCGAAAGTGCATATATTTACTGCGACAAAATTAGAAGACAGAATGGCCAAAACAGACTGCGTAAATGCGCTCATATACACAATAGCTAAACATTTCATTGGAGCAACTTCTCTTCAAATAGATATAACACATGAACAGTTATTGAATTTAAAATGTGAGAATTTATCTCAATTCAGTTGGCATAAAGATGTATATTTTTCAAAGTTATTTACTAGAAGTGATACTAATCATGAATTTTGGAAAGAAAAGTTCTTATCAGGACTACCACATTTCTTTTCAAAAAGGTTAAAAATCGAATAAATCAAAAAAATAATGGAACTATTCCTTATAATCAATATACTTTTTGTGAATTAGCAACAGAAGTTGTTGCAGAAGGAATTCATTTATGTAATGAAATAAAATTACATAAACAAATCCAAAAGGAAAAATCTATGAAAAATAATTCTAGGAGATTTCTGTGATCAATTTGGTTTATCACCTATAAAATCAACCAATGAAGAAAAAAGATCTAGAAAACCATCTAAGAGAAAATTTTATAAAAGTAAAAAATTTCGGAAAGAAAAATATGCAGAAAGTAGTAAAATTCCTAGAAAGAAATCACAAAAACCTTATAAAAGAAAAAGGCAAAATAAACCTGCTTGAAGAAAAATTCCAATATGTTGGAAATGTAAAACATCAGGACATTATGCTAATAAGTTTAAATTAAAAAATAAAACAAATAATCTTGAAATAGACGAAGAATTAAAAAATTCATTCACAAAATTATTTATATCAAGCTCTGATTCAGAGAAAGAAAATTTAAAATTATCTATTATCATGGAAATTGATTTAGAAACTGAAGATGTATATCATTCAGATAACAATTCAGAATTTGGTAGTTGGGATGGAAATTGTGACTATTATAAAGCTTTATGTAAAGCAAATGGACTATTTATGTTAACAAAAGAAGAAAATTTTATTCATACATTATAGACAAAATTTCTGATCCAGAAGAAAAGAAAAATATGTTAAAGAAATATTTGGAATCACATAAAGTTGAAAAAAGACTAAAATTAAAAGAACCAGAAACTTATAGTTAAAAGATATATTAAATAGAGTTAAGACTTCAAACCATATTAGCCCAGTAAGTACCAAAACTACAATTACAGAATTACAACATGAAGTTAAAATGCTTAAACAAGAAATAAAGAAATTAAAAGAAAGAATGTATCTGATAGAAATAAAACCAAAGGATGATAATCTGAGTGATGACAATACTTTGGGAGAAGAAGAATTAAACTCTTTAACATTTATTAATCCAGTCGACAAGGTAATCACCCATAAATGGCACACTAAATTACTATTGTAGTTCACAAAGAATGTTGTTTTTCTACAATAGCATTGATAGATTTAGGTGTAGACTTAAATCGCATCAATGAAGGGTTAGTACCTTCATAATATCTTTCTAAAACCACCAAAATACTAAATGTTACAGATGGCAGAAAATTGTTAGTTAATTATAAGCTACAAAACACACCTGTTTGTAATAAAAGTATTTTTCTGGAAATGCCATTTATAATGGTTAAAAACTTGTCTCATGATGTTATACTAGGAAACCCCTTCTTACATTTGTTATCTCCTATAATAAAAATATCAAAAGAAGGAATTACTAGTACTATTAATAATCAAGAATTAACATTCAAATTTGTATCTCAACAACAACATCATAAAATTGATATTATTCAAAAAAGTAATAAAAGAAAAGAAAATTTTCTAACTCTTTATCTCAAGAGATAAATTACAAAGGAATAAAAGAAAAATTATTACAACCCAGTTTATGAAAAAAATATTAAAGATCTACAAAATTATATTGAGAAAACCATTTGTGCGGATATCCCTAATGCCTTTTGGAAAAGGAAAAAACATGAACTAGATCTATTTGTAGCCATTTATTCTAGGATGTTGTTACGATCTCTAGAATCCCAGACTTTGATACCAATTGAAAGTGTATAGTATGGTTGATCGATTACACAAATGAGAAGTATATGACTAATTTAAACTATAGTGTAACAATAATAAAGTATGTAAATAAGAATAATCACACCAGAAATTTTATACTAGTTCGAACCTTCCATCCTACGTCTAGTCCCGAAGCTCCTCTTCGGAATTTCCTTTCACCAAATAACCCTCACTTCACTCGGAGGAACATTTTACAATAGAAAAGTTTCTTTTTCAAGAACATGTTCTCTATTACACGGATTTTGACTATATAGTACAATTGAACTTCCTATATCTCTTGAATGATTGTATACAATATTGTTCGAGAGAGTATGGAAGTGTATGATCTCAAATATGCAGATTTGATAGCAAGTGGATGATTAGAACAAGAGATGATCAAGATAGAGAGTTGAGTGAATTAGTTAAAAGTCATTTGATCCTTCTTGATTCTCGTTTATATAGTTGTAGAAGGTTGCTTCTAGTAGTTACATCTCTTCCCTTTCAGTCTAGAGTCGTCACTGTTCACTGGTGAAGAGTTGTGGAGGAGAGATGGAGTTGTGTCTCTTCGAAGATGACAGTTGTAATTTGAATTATCTGCCCCGAGCCCAGTTTCAGACGTCTGAATGGTGTTTTCAGACGTCTGAGAACCTATTATTATTTTTGTTCATCTTGTACGTTCGGACGTCTGAAGTTCTGCATTCAAACGTCTAAACTTGTTAAGTGACATTCTCCTGGGTTTATTCCTGAGTGCATCTCTCTTCGATCTTCGTGCAACTTTGTAGATGAATCTCTTCAGTGCTTTGGTCATCGTCTTGTCACAGTAGTGGTTTGTCTTGCTTTGAATATGTATCTATATAGTTGTATGATATATATATATATATATATATATATATTCCATTGTGTAGCCGTCATTGTCGAAATCGTAAACTAAGGGTTCTAACAATCTCCCCCTTTTTATGATGACAACTATACAATTTTAAGAAATATTCATTCTATAAAAAAAAATTAATATGTTTTAAGCTCCCCCAAAGTATAACATCTCCCTCTACCAATATATATATGAATTTCTCCCCCTTTGTTATTTTCAAAAAGAATGAGGGAATACAATAAATTATATAAAATATTTTGTGAATAGTGGGATAAACTCAATATTAATTATGGGAAAAAAATAGATTTTACCATATTTGTTGAAGTCCATATTTCATTGTAAGCACATAATTCTATTAAACGTATGGATCATTCTTTAAAATTCCAAAATCTATCCTTTCCTTTCTCCGAGTACCTACAATAAATAATAATCATTTTCGGTACCCAGTTACTATGTTAGGGTCGGGGTTAGGTCTTTGGAAACCACACCCATTTGGATGTGGTTGAACCTTTATAAATATAATTTTCATTACAAATCACATTCTTATAATAGTTGCTAATATAAAGTTGTTTATCATGATCAATCATATTAGCTGGAATCCATATCTTAATACTATTAGTCATTAGCTTAGTACTTGAAGAATAATTTCTATCATTTCTAAATAAAAGTACTATTATGACTATAACTGGTTTTAAAACTATCTTGATTACTAGTACTAGCACAAACACTAAAATTAGTATACAAGAATGCATATCTAGTGCTATTTTTACTTCTAGCTTGTTTATAGCCTAAACCGCTTTTATCATTGTGAGCATTTGAATTTGTAACAAAGGAAGATAAGGTATTTTTACCTTTGTTAAAATTTATGATATTTGTATTTAACCTTTCAAATTTTGCTTTAGAATCAAAATTTTCTTTTTGAAAAATGTTATTATTAACTTTTAAAATCTCACATTCTTTAGATAATTCTAAATTCTTTTTAATTAAAGCTTCATTCTCTTTTTCAAGAGACAACATTAAAGTACTAGAATTATTTAAAGAATTTTCCAAAAATGTATTTTTATTTTTCAAAACTATGATTTCCTCCAAAAGCTCATTATTTTTATCTTACTGCTCATTTTCGTTTTTAGGAAATCTTGTTGTAAAACAAGTTCTTCTGCCGTATTTTCAAAACATTTAGTTTGTTTTACGAAAAATTTATTTTCCTCTTTTAAATTGAAAATTTCTTGCTCGCAATTTTTTAACTTAGCTAAAGAAATTGTATTAACTTTATTCAAAGTTTTATAATCTTTTAATAATTCATCATGTGCTAACAGAAGATCTTTATATAAGGAATCTAACATACCAATTGTGATTTGAGTTTAACCATGAAGAATTTATCTGTTTGCTCATTTGATTCTTCTTTATTGCTCTTCCTCTTTTTATTGCCTCGACTAGATCTCTTTGTAGCCATTTATTCTAGGATGTTGTTACGATCTCTAGAATCCCATTCTTTGATACCAATTAAAAGTCTATAGTATGATGGATCGATTATACAAATGAGAAGTATATGACTAATTTAAAATATAGTGTAACAATAGTAAAGTATGTAAATAAGAATAATCACACCAGGGATTTTATACTGGTTCGGACCTCCCGTCCTACGTCCAGTCCCGAAGCACCTCTTCGGAATTTCCTCTCACTAATAACCCTCACTTCACCCGGAGGAACGTGTTTACAATAGAAAAGTTTAATGTGTTCTCTATTACACGGATTTTGACTATATAGTACAACTAAACTTCCTATATCTCTTGAATGATTGAATACAATATTATTCAAGGGAGTATGGAAGTGTATGATCTCAGATTGCAGATTGATAGCAAGTGGATGATTAGAACAAGAGATGATCAAGATAGAGAGTCGAGTGAATTAGTTAAAAGTCCTTAGATCCTTCTTGATTCTCAATTATATAGTTGTAGAAGGTTGCTTCTAGTAGTGACATCTCTTCCCTTTTAGTCTAGAGTCATCACTATTCACTGGTGAAGAGTTGTGGAGGAGAGATGGAGTTGTGTCTCTTCGGAGATGACAGTTGTAATTTGAATTATCTGCCCCGAGCCCAGTTTCAGACGTCTAAATGGTGTTTTCAGACGTCTAAGAACCTATTATTGTTGTTGTTCATCTTCTACGTTCAGACGTCTAAATTTCTGCATTCAGACGTCTGAAGTTATGCATTCAGACGTCTGAACCTGTTAAGTGATGTTCTTCTGGGTTTATTCTTGAGTGTATCTCTCTTCCATCTTCGTGCAACTTTGTAGATGAATCTGTTCAGTGCTTTAGTCATCGTCTTGTCATAGTAGTGGTTTGTCTTTCTTTGAATTCGTATCTGTATAGTTGTATGATATATATATATATATATATATATATATATATATATATATATATATATATATGATTTCCATTGTATAGTTGTCATCGTCGAAATCGTAAACTAAGGGTTCTAACATTGTTCTGTCCTAGAGACGCATATATTTATTGCTTTGCATTTATACCATGTACGTATATAGAGATATATATCAAATGTTTTTAATACGTACTAGTATTGGTCCAGTGAAATATACACATGGGTACCTTATATAGCCTTATTCTGTGTATTATCTAACAGTATTATTCTATGGTACTCTTGGATAGTATGTATATAGAGGTGGAGGTGTTTAAATGTCGTTAAGAAATTCCCATGCTTTCGACAGGTAAGGGTAGAGGTTTGTGCCCTTAGCCTGATACTCTCGTTTCACTTGACAAACGAGTAACTGAGAGTTGTTGTATATATGGAGAGCTTTAACTCCATTTTCCCTAACAATCTTCAACCCTACTATTAATGCCTCGTACTCTTCCTTATTCTTAGCAGCAGGGGATTCTAACCATAAAGCATAATTGATCGATTGTCCTTCAGGAGTTTCAAGCATAACTCTCGTTCCTAAGCAGAATTCTTTCGATGCACTGTTGACAAATAATTTCCATTATTATGTTACAATCGATGTGTTCTCATCCTCATCCTAAATTGTGAACTCGGTGATGAAGTTAGCCAAAGCATGTCCTTTAATCATTCTTTGGGGATGATAAGTCATACCATATTGGCTTAATTCAATATTCCACTTCATAAATCATCTCGAAGTCTTGGGTCGGTAAAGTACCTACATTAAGGGTGATCCACCAACACCCTGATGGGGTGAGCTTGGAAATACAGATGTAGATTCCTTGATGCTACCAATAGTCAGTTGCTAACTTTTCTAACTTCGGGTAGTTTCGTTAAGCTCCAGCGAACCATTTATTGATGTAGTAACAGGTCATTGAATTATAACCTCCTCATGCACAAGTGCTGCATTTAGTGCATGGACAGGCACTGCCAAGTAGATGAATAGATCTTCTCCATGTACCAGTTTAGGTAGAATCGACGGTGTTTCCCTATGATGAAGTAATTCCTCAAACGTTGTCCAGCGGTCTTGATTCCATTCGAAGTTCTTCTTACCATTCTTCAATGCATCGAAGAATGGTATATGCTTATCCATCACTTTAGATATAAAGCGGCTCAATGTTGCATCCTCCCATTCAAAATCTACAACTCCTTTTTCGTTGATGGGGCTTTGACATTCCATAATGCAGCAATCTGTTCTAGATTGGCCTTGATGCCCCTAGCGTGTAGTGCGAATCCAAGAAATTTTCATGATGAAATACCGAATGAACATTTCAAGGGGTTCAATTTTATTCCATACTTCTAAAGGATTTCAAACATCTTTGAGAGATTACCTAGATGGTTTCCAGATACTCGTGATTTCACACGCATGTCATCCATATATACCTCCATCGTCCATCCGATATAATTCTTGAACATTACGTACACTAATCTTTAGTAAGTAGCACCAGCATTCTCTAAGTCAAACAGGATAACATGACAGTCCCATGTCGGTAACGAAGATGGTTTCTCCTGATTAGGCACGTGCATCATAATTTGATTGTATCCTGAGTAGGCATCCATGAATGAGAACAGCTCATGCCTCGTGATTCCATCAACGAGTTGGCCGATTCCAAGTGGTGGAAAGTTGTCCTTTGAGAAAGCTTTGTTCAAGTTCGAGTAGTCGACACAAGTTTGCCAATTCCCATTCGATTTCTTGACCAGTAGAGGGTTCGACACCCACTAAGGATATTTTGCATCACAGATAAAGCCGTTGGCCAATAGCTTGTCCACTTCCTCCTTCAATGCAGCAGACCACTCCAGACCTAGACCACGTATCTTCTGCCTTACTGGTGTGAATTTGGGATCGATATTAAGTGCATAACATGCTATATCTAATGATATCTACATATCAGAATGCATTCAAGCGAACACTTCTAGATTGGCATGAAGAAATTTTATCCTTTCATTTTACATCTCGACTCCAAGTCATGATCTTATCTTCAACCCCCGAGTTGGGTCATCCATGTCGACAGGGGTAGCAACCGTAAACTCCTTCAGTGCTGCCCATTCCTCCCTGCCCTCTTCTGTTGAATATGCAAGTATATGATTTTTGTTTGATTATAATATATATATATATATATATATATATATGTATGTTGTATTCATTTAAATGTATTTGTTAATGTACTATTTTATTTTCACATATTTAAATAAATATTTGCTGAATAAAAAAACACAGAATTTAAATTCAAACAGATATTTTATTCAAACAAATATTTTATTACAATTTTGAATAGTACAAATTGTGCTCTCACTATGTATACAAAGCTTCAATTACAATACATTTTAATTTATACAACTGTTGTAACGATCCGGAATTTTGGGCAATAAGAATTTAATAATCTGTGCAAATAATTTAATTGATTTGATAATTTTCTTTATAATTTTAATTTAAAATTGGCTAATTTAATCTTTTAAGGGTTAATAAATATTTAATCTGGCAATATTTGATAAGAATTTGTTTTTCAAAGCTAATAAAATGTTATTCTGTTTATAGTATATATATATAATTAATATATATTGTGGATAGGATAATCTTTTGTTTTAAATAAAAGATAAATTTTCAAATTGTAATATATATGAATGTATATGTTATAGTTTGAGTTGTTTTGAAATTTATTTAATCCATTGATAATTCATATATGAATGAATATTGTAATTTTAAGCTTTGTTAGAAATCATATTTTTTTAAAGTTAATTTAGATTAATTCATTTGTTTTTAAAATATAAGATAATTGTTTATTTTAATATGCTAGTTTATAAAAAAAAGGTTTAAATAAAGTTTTGTTTTATTTCTTTAAAGTGTTTAATTTTAAATGGTATAAATGTATAAAACATAGAAGTTTTAGATTTTAAATACATATGTATAAGAATTATTTACATTTTTATTAGTATTAGAATATTTCTTTAAAAGGTAAGCTATTTATAAAATAAAGGGTTACAAAGATTTCATAATTATATTTATTAAAATTCAAAGGCTCATTATCATAAAAACATTTCACTAAGGTGTATAAACATTTTATGAATACATATAAATACTTTATGAATACAATTATAACTTAAAATGATTTAATTAAAAGGAAGGAACACTTGTAAATTTAGAAAGCATGAAAATGACATTTGTTTAATTTATGAACAAGTGGCAATTTATTCATATTAATTTTTAGTAAACATTTTTAGAAGAAAATTAGTTTTTCTCTAACACTTTCATTCCTTGTTTACACTTCTCAACTAAAATTAATGGCTACCATAAAGTTTTCCATAAAATCTGAAGCAAATGTCAATCTGCAATTTTTTTAAAGTTCAACCTGCAATTCAAACTAAAGATCAATTGCAACATTTTTTTTATCAAACCTGCAAATCAAAATGGAAGTCTGCATTTCAAAGTTCAACACTTTTAAGCAACTGCAAGTTTAAAAGCATCAAATTGGTTAAGCATGCAAGGGATTTTCAAAAGCAATCAAAGTATTTTTCAGATCTAAGATGATTCAAACCTGGAACAAGTATTAAACCCTACTCTGTTCTGCTCTGCTTATTATATACAGGTGAGTAAATTATATTTTAAAAACAGATTTGATTTAGTTTTTAGTTGAATGTTGCATGCAAATGTGTTTGATTTAGATGGAGCATATTTGTTTACTTGCATGCAAGTTATAAAATAAATAAAATAAAGAAGAAAAAAAAATGGTGAATGCTGTATATGTATACTGTTGTATACAGATTTGCTCTCTTTCTGTTTAAATCAACAACTTGATTTTGGATGAAAATTGGACAATGATTTGTAGATGAAATTTGTTTGTAAGCAAATGATTTATCATCTAAAAATATTTATAAGATTTTGACTGAATTGGTTATTCATTTTTTTTTTTATTTACAGTGAAACTTAAAGTTTGGTCAAAAATTAACTGCTTTAAAATCGAATTTGGATTGCATGCATGGAACTGTGATGAAAAATCATGATTTTAGATGTTACTATCATAATTTTTAATTGAGTAATTATCATGAATTTGGGGTTTATATGAAATTTGGGATTTTATAAATTGTAGATTATTTGTGCATTAACTTGAGAATCGAAGCTTGCTTGCAAGCTAATGATCATGGAAAAAATACAGGAAAATTTTTCAAATGAGCAAATTGTGTGAATTAGATGTAACTAGGGTTTTTGGTAGTTTCAGTTCGACTTTACTGTAAATGACATTTGCGACATCGATGATGGATCGAGTTTCTTCCCTTTTGGTGAAGATGAAGTCCATGATGTGATGTATATATGGTGGGATCGGTGAGGATGAACGGCGACAGGTTTGACGTCGGCAATGGAGTTTTGGGTTTGAGTAGTCTGCAGTTTTTCGAGTTGAGTACAATTTTTCGATTCGCGTGAGATTATTTGAATCTGGGTGCTCGGTCGTGATGTTTGGGTTACGTGCGATGATGGTTGGGGGTCGCGACGACCGTAGCTGGCCGGAGGTGAGGGGAGATGTGCACAGGGGTGTTGTGTGCACGACATTATCTGGGGAAGTTTAGTTTTGGGGGAAGACGAAGTTTTATCGTGTGAAGCTCGGGTTTTTATATAGGGCGACTCGAAGAAGGGGGGGTTGGTTTGCTTCGGCATTGACCCGAGATTATTTGTGTTTTGCTTCGGGACTTTGGCTACTGATCTGGTAGTTAGGCATTATTCTATGTTGCAATTAATTTTATACAAGTTTATAAGGAGTTAGATGCTATGTTTAAACTAGTTGATTAAAATGTAATGTTAATCAAACTTCTTAAAGTATAAGTTGGATTTTATTTATTTTATTTGTCTTTAAACTTATTTAAAACGATTTCATTTGTAAGTAAATTTAATTTCATTTTGGGGTTCAAGGGATATGTTGAATTAGATATTAAATCAAAGTTAAGTTTTATTGTTAAATAATAATTCAAATCTAAGATTTCAAATTTATATTTGAAATAAATAAGTCTGATATTAGATGTTTAAAAGTATTCTTAAATTTGAATTTTGTTCTAAACTTCCTATTTTTAAATAAGATTATCATTATGATTTTGGTAAACCAAGATTAATAACTTGTCTTTAAAATTAATTTATTTAATTCAAATGATTTGTTTATAGAAATAATTAAGGTTAAATTATTTGAATATGACTTAAGAATACTTATTTAAGTATAATTGTTAATAGGTAAGTGATTAAATAAAATTTATGTTTTTCTTAATTAATTAAAGATTTTCTTTAATTATAAGAGATTAGTTAATTAATTAATTATTTAATTAATTTTAAAAATTTAGTTAATTATTTATTTAATTTTAAATTTAATTATGGATTAATTAAGTGTAATTACTTAATAAAGAAATTAATTATTGGATGAAATTGAATAATAATTGCTTATGGAAGTAATTAAGGAGGAAGTGATTAAAGGATAATCACTTGGGGTTATTAATTTAAATTAATTATTTGAAGTTAATTAATTATGAACTAATTAATTAAAGAATTATGAACTATTTAATAATGAAGTTAATTGTTTGTTAAGTGATTAATTAAGGAAGTAATTAAGGTTTATTAATGAAAGTAATTAGTGATAATTACTTAAGTAAGTAATTAAGAGTTAATTACTTAATTTATTGTAGTTAATTAATTAATGTGATTAATTAATTAATGAATGAGTTTAACTTAAGATTAATTACCAAGTGTAATTAATTAAAATGTAATTAATTAATGAAGTAATTAAATAAGGATTAATTGTTAATTTAATTTATTTAATAATTACTTAATGAAGTAATTAAGGATTAATTAATTGAATTAATTAATCAAGGATTGAAATAATTAAATTAGAATTTAATTTATTAAGATAAGTAATTATAAATTGTTAATTACTAATTATGATTAATGAGTTGATTAATTATAAGTTAATTAGTTAATTAATTAAAAGTAATTATTAATTAATAAGGATTAATTAATTAATGTGATTAATGATATTAATCAAGGTTGATTAATAAAAGTAATTAATTTAAATGTGATTAATTAATTGTAATTAATTAGGAAGTAATGTAATTAATTATAGTTAATTAATTAATGAATGATCATTAATTATTGTAATTAATGACAGTAATTAAAGGTTAATTACTGAATATGGATAGGATAATTACTTGTATGTAATTAAAAATAATTAATCAAAGAAAGATTAATTAGCGAAGATCATTAGAGATAATTAATTTATTTATTTGGGATAAATAAATGAAGAATGATTTAAGTAATCCAATTGATTAGAGTTAATCAATTCTGTTATGGATGAACGATTAATACTGGATGATTGATTGATATTGGATGTTGAATGATATTGGGTGATTGGTTGATATTGGATGTTGATTGATATTGGTTGATACTGGATATCTCTGTTATGTGATATGCTGCTTTGTGAAGATGAATGTTAGTATGAATTATCTGTTATGATAATATAATTCATCTATCTGTTTATATATCATCCTGAATTAAGTTAAACTGTTTAAACCCTTAAGTACAACTTGGACATTAAAATGGCGTTTGGTTTCGGTGAGATCGGGATCGGGTTTCCATATTTGGAATCCGAAAACCACACCGATTCCAATTAAACGTTTGGTCGTGTATCCAAGTGGAGCAAGCGAAGACTCGAGGTGTAAGGGCTATACGTCAGTATAACTCTTTGGGTGATTCCGTAATAAGTTAGATGGAATAGTGCTTATAGATTCGAGATGGTGAATTAGAGTGCAAGGGCTATGGTCGTTGACTATGAGGGTGATTCCAATAATGAGTGCAACGAGATAGTGCCTTCGGTTTTGTTCGAACCCGGAACGAACTTGTATGGATTGAATGCTTTCAGCACATCGTCAGGTGGACGATGAGCATTCTAAGATAATGTGTCCTATAAAGGTAATCGTAACCTCAAGCCTCATTAACCGAGAATGGCTAAAACAGGGGAGGTGCAGCAAGGCTTTGTGGGTAGCTCCCACTGGAGAGCAAGATACATCCCTGTCTAGAGGTCCCTTTCTATTTCGGCTTAGTGTGTGGTTGGTCGCGCCAACTACGGGGTGGTCTTGTTTGGGACTGTCCAGTAAGGGATGGTTCCGGCCTTGTGTTGTAGGGGAGTTAGGGTGGCTCCTCGGTACGTTGATCTAGGCCACGTACTGTGACGGGCGGTACCCCAGTAGCCCTGCCATTGATGGAAACCCATTTTCCCTACGAGACCCTACGGTTTTGATTGTATTACCCACTTTTGTGGCTAGTAGCTGGAATTTAATATAACAATTTCGGCTATTTCTTATTTACTTGGAAACCCTAGACACTATTATAATATCACTGGATTTCCTATCAAATGTTTTGGTTAGCGTAAGGTAAAAACTTTTCCATGTTTATGGGTGGGAAGTCTTACGTGATACCTTTTCTTTCCAAAGGTTTTTCTAAAGTTAAGCAATCTTAAACCGTTTACTCACACTAGACCCCTGTCTGACCCAAGTGTTTATTTTCTGTTTTATTAAACTCTTGGGTACTCATATTATGTATGAGTAGTCAAGTGATTCAGGTTAGCTTGACGAATTCTGGAGGAGTTATGGAGCAGGAGGCTTCGACGTGTAGATATATATTGATTTCCGCTGTGTTTGTTTGTACCTGTATCTGTTGTTCTTGAGTTGTATAGTTAGACAGAAGTTTATAACTGTCTAATATGTGTTGTATAGTTGTGTACTCTGATGTAATGAGGTACTATGTAATATTTATGTTAATTATTATATTTTATTCGTTCCGCTGTGAGTTCTCTGATGTTGTTTGTGTTCTTCTTTCTCTTTCTTTTCTTCTTTTATCCCTTTCTTTCTTCACTAGTGATACGATTTCCTGGAGATAGGAAGTCGGGTCGCTACAGTTGGTATCAGAGCATTAGGTTGAGTGAATACCTAGGCTCTTTAGTAGTGTCTTTCTTGAGAGAGCGTACTTATAATTTTTATATATAACTATATATATATATATATATCTATGTCTACCTAATAAGTTGGGTTATCTGTTCGGATTTTCCAACATAAGTTTTAGAGGTAGATAGATGGAGTAGTGGTGTGTGTGTGTAACACGACTACCACTAATGGAAGAGGTCCATATGTTTGAGGTTGGAAGTATTTGTTGAAACCGTAGACCTAATACCGTCTCAAGTAAGATTTGCAGTTTGGAGTAAGGATTTCTCTGATATCCGAAGGAAATCTTTTGAAGATTCAGAATTTATCTTTGAAGTGTAAATTTGGATTTCGCTCGGGTAAACAAATTATTTTAGTGTTTGGATTTGTTGGAAGTGCAGGAATAAGTAATGGTATCCTGATAACTGCATGATGAGATGCAGTATCCTTGGATATTTTCTGAAGGTGTTTTCTTTTGAAGCAGTTTTAGTAGTAGTTGAGGAGCAGTCTTTACCTGCTCAGGGAAGATTTATCTGCGTATAAGTTGTTTGGATCTTTAGTAAGGAGATTGGCTGTTTTGGGAATGTGAGACTAAGGTCTATGAGTCGTTTTGCTTTGGCAAGGTCTCACTTGTTATTCCTTAAGGTAAGCGAGTTGTGGATGCTTGGTTTGGAGTCCGAGTTTCTTGAGAGGTTGTCTGCCATCTCGGAGGTCCGCTGTATGGTTTGTTGATGGTTTTGGTTTTGGAAAAGCCTTTGGATTAGCGTCTTTGGTTGGCTGTGATAACAGTTTCAGCTCGAAGTGTTCGGTGTGCTGACGAGAAGGTCTTTTAGTTTTGCTATATCATCGAGGTAGAGTTTGGAAGCAGTAGTGTGGTTTATTTCTCCGATGGTTCAGGAATCTTATTGGTTCTTCTATCAGCAGCCTGAGCAGTTGGTGGAAGTTATCTTGAAGAATTAACCTTGTTTGGAAAAGCTTTAAAGCTGTTCTAATTGGTAAAGAGAGGACAGTTTCTTTGGAATTCGAATTAAGTAGGATCGCAAAAGTGACTTGCGATTGGTTTGGAATTTTCTTAGGAAATCTTTGTTGAGGCTGAGAGTTCTCATGTGAGTAGGAGCTACTGGAGTAATCAGAAGTTTGTGAGCATCTGGAGTTGAGTTCCATATTTGTTTTGGTTCCAGAAGAGATTTTGGTAGTTAGCCTAGCAGTAGAGTTGATGTAGCAACTCAGATATTTTTGAAATTGGAATTTGACTAATCTAGCCTTTGGGATAGGATTCTGTTTTGAGGTTGTGTGACTGAGTCAGATGAGTCACTCAGATTTTTATGGATTTGATGAACAAAGTTTTCGGAGATATTGGATAAATTTGTATTCGTGTTCATCAACAAATATTCCTATCTATTTTAGAATCAAAGTTGTGCAGCGGAAGCGAGGTAGCAGCTGTGCAAGGAAGGAAGTAAGTTCTGTTTGCTATTGTTTGAGTAAGAGAGCTTGAATTCTGGATTTCGACGGATTTTGGAAGACTTTTTTGTTGAATAGGATCCAGGAAGTGTTCGTTTTCGTTTAGTTGTTTCTGGAAGTATCAGCATAGGTTGAGCTGACCGGAAGAAGTTTGGCAGCCTTGGATTATCTGTTGAGTTACAGATATGAGATATGAGATAAGGAGTTTGAAATCGAAGCTGGAGTCTTCAGTGTTGTTAAGAACTCTTTGGTTAAGAGAACAGATATTGGATAAGATTTGTTGGTTAGTGCTGAGGCATTTGAGGATTTCTTATCTGTGTTTTGATAGGATGAGATTGAATTGCCAGTTTGGATAGCTGGAATTCATTGTGTAACACGTGTCTCTGAGGGAGTACGTGTATGATTCATCATTGGTTGTTGAATCTGTAGTTCAGTTGGAGTTAGATGTTGAGCTGGATTTGAGAGTAATCCAATGTTCTGTTCTGATTGAAGGATCTAGAGATGAGAGGAGCTCTGGATTTTGGTGGTGTAGTTAGTTTGTTGGCTTTTGTTGAGCGAGTCTCCCGGTGATTTATACTTGGGAAAACTCGAGATAGTATTAGAGATTTATTCTGATTTGTGTCAGAATAATTAGCTAGATTTGTTTGTTTATTTGTTTGCTATAATTGTTAGTAATTGGTTGTTAGGAATGCTTTGCTGATTGAATTTAAAATCTGTATTGGATTATTAAATTACCTTTGCTTTTAAATTTCGGGGACGAAATTCTTTTAAGGAGGGAGGATTGTAATGACTCGGAATTTTGGGCAATAAGAATTTAATAATCTGTGCAAATAATTTAATTGATTTGATAATTTTCTTTATAATTTTAATTTGAAATTGGCTAATTTATTCTTTTAAGGGTTAATAAATATTTAATCTGGCAATATTTGATAAGAATTTGTTTTTCAAAGCTAATAAAATGTTATTCTGTTTATAGTATATATATATATATATATAATTAATATATATTGTGGATAGGATAATCTTTTGTTTTAAATAAAAGATAAATTTTCAAATTGTAATATATATGAATGTATATGTTATAGTTTGAGTTGCTTTGAAATTTATTTAATCCATTGGTAATTCATATATGAATGAATATTGTAATTTTAAGCTTTGTTAGAAATCATATTTTTTTAAAAAGTTAATTTAGATCAATTCATTTGTTTTTAAAATATAAGATAATTGTTTATTTTAATATGCTAGTTTATAAAAAAAAGATTTAAATAAAGTTTTGTTTTATTTCTTTAAAGTGTTTAATTTTAAATGGTATAAATGTATAAAACATAAAAGTTTTAGATTTTAAATACATATGTATAAGAATTATTTACATTTTTATTAGTATTAGAATATTTCTTTAAAAGGTAAGCTATTTATAAAATAAAGGGTTACAAAGATTTCATACTTATATTTATTAAAATTCAAAAGCTCATTATCATAAAAACATTTCACTAAGGTGTATAAACATTTTATGAATACATATAAATACTTTATGAATAGAATTATAACTTAAAATGATTTAATTAAAAGGAAGGAACACTTGTAAATTTAGAAAGCATGCAAATGACATTTGTTCAATTTATTAACAAGTGGCAATTTATTCATATTAATTTTTAGTAAACATTTTTAGAAGAAAATTAGTTTTTCTCTAACACTTTCGTTCCTTGTTTACACTCCTCAACTAAAATTAATGGCTACCATAAAGTTTTCCATAAAATCTGAAGTAAATGTCAATCTGCAATTTTTTTTAAAGTTCAACCTGCAATTCAAACTAAAGATCAATTGCAACATTTTTTTTTATCAAACCTGCAAATCAAAATGGAAGTCTGCATTTCAAAGTTCAACACTTTTAAGCAACTGCAAGTTTAAAAGCATCAAATTGGTTAAGCATGCAAGGGATTTTCAAAAGCAATCAAAGTATTTTTCGGATCTAAGATGATTCAAACCTGGAACAAGTATTAAACCCTACTCTGTTTTGCTCTGCTTATTATATACAGGTGAGTAAATTATATTTTAAAAACAGATTTGATTTAGTTTTTAATTGAATGTTGCATGCAAATGTGTTTGATTTAGATGGAGCATATTTGTTTACCTGCATTCAAGTTATAAAATAAATAAAATAAAGAATAAAAAAAATGGTGAATGCTGTATATGTATACTTTTGTATACAGATTTGTTCTCTTTCTGTTTAAATCAACAACTTGATTTTGGATGCAAATTGGACAATGATTTGTAGATGAAATTTGTTTGTAAACAAATGATTTATCATCTAAAAATATTTATAGGATTTTGAATGAATTGGTACTGTGGTGGAAAATCATGATTTTAGATGTTACTATCATAATTTTTAATTGAGTAATTATCATGAATTTGGGGTTTATATGAAATTTGGGATTTTATAAATTGTAGATTATCTGTGCATTAACTTGTTGATATTTGAATCGAAGTTTGCTTGCAAGCTAATGATCATGGGAAAAATACAGGAAAATTTTTCAAATAAGCAAATTGTGTGAATTAGATGTAACTAGGGTTTTTGGTAGTTTCAGTTCGACATTACTGTAAATGACATTTGCGACATCGATAATGGATCGAGTTTCTTCCCTTTTGGTGAAGATGAAGTCCATGATGTGATGTATATATGGTGGGATCGGTGAGGATGAACGGCGACAGGTTTGACGTCGGCAATGGAGTTTTGGGTTCGAGTAGTCTACAGTTTTTCGAGTTGAGTACAAATTTTCGATTCGCGTGAGATTATTTGGATCTGGGTGCTCGGTCGTGATGTTTGGGTTGCGTGCGATGATGGTTGGGGGTCGCGACGACCGTAGCTGGCCGGAGGCGAGGGGAGATGTGCACAGGGGTGTTGTGTGCACGACATTATCTGGGGAAGTTTAGTTTTGGGGGAAGACGAAGTTTTATCGTGTGAAGCTCGGGTTTTCATATAGGGCGACTCGAAGAAGGGGGGTTGGTTTGCTTCGGTATTGACCCGAGATTATTTGTGTTTTGCTTCGGGACTTTGGCTACTGATCTGGTAGTTAGGCATTATTCTATGTTGCAATTAATTTTATACAAGTTTATAAGGAGTTAGATGCTATGTTTAAACTAGTTGATTAAAATGTAATGTTAATCAAACTTCTTAAAGTATAAGTTGGATTTTATTTATTTTATTTGTCTTTAAACTTATTTAAAACGATTTCATGTGTAAGTAAATTTAATTTCATTTTGGGGTTCAAGGGATATTTTGAATTAGATATTAAATCAAAGTTAAGTTTTATTGTTAAATAATAATTCAAATCTAAGATTTCAAATTTATATTTGAAATAAATAAGTCTGATATTAGATGTTTAAAAGTATTCTTAAATTTGAATTTTGTTCTAAACTTCCTATTTTCAAATAAGATTATCATTATGATTTTGGTAAACCAAGATTAATAACTTGTCTTTAAAATTAATTTATTTAATTCAAATGATTTGTTTATAGAAATAATTAAGGTTAAATTATTTGAATATGACTTAAGAATACTTATTTAAGTACAATTGTTAATAAGTAAGTGATTAAATAAAATTTATGTTTTTCTTAATTAATTAAAGATTTTCTTTAATTATAAGAAGATTAGTTAATTAATTATTTATTTAATTAATTTTAAAAATTTAGTTAATTATTTATTTAATTTTAAATTTAATTATGGATTAATTAAGTGTAATTACTTAATAAAGAAATTAATTATTGGATGAAATTGAATAATAATTGCTTATGGAAGTAATTAAGGAGGAAGTGATTAAAGGATAATCACTTGGGGTTATTAATTTAAATTAATTATTTGAAGTTAATTAATTATGAATTGATTAATTAAAGAATTAAGAATTATTTAATAATGAAGTTAATTGTTTGTTAAGTGATTAATTAAGGAAGTAATTAAGGTTTATTAATGAAAGTAATTAGAGATAATTACTTAAGTAAGTAATTAAGAGTTAATTACTTAATTTATTGTAGTTAATTAATTAATGTGATTAATTAATGAATGAATGAGCTTAACTTAAGATTAATTACCAAGTGTAATTAATTAAAATGTAATTAATTAAAATGTAATTAATTAATGAAGTAATTAAATAAGGATTAATTGTTAATTTAATTTATTTAATAATTACTTAATGAAGTAATTAAGGATTAATTAATTGAATTAATTAATCAAGGATTGAAATAATTAAATTAGAATTTAATTTATTAAGATAAGTAATTATAAATTGTTAATTACTAATTATGATTAATGAGTTGATTAATTATAAGTT
Source organism: Allium cepa (assembly GCA_030765085.1). Classification (NCBI taxonomy): domain Eukaryota; kingdom Viridiplantae; phylum Streptophyta; class Magnoliopsida; order Asparagales; family Amaryllidaceae; genus Allium; species Allium cepa. The sequence continues at coordinate 979,442,355 of CM060931.1, forward strand.
AATTAGTTAAAAGTAATTATTAATTTATAAGGATTAATTAATTAATGTGATTAATGATATTAATCAAGGTTGATTAATAAAAGTAATTAATTTAAATGTGATTAATTAATTGTAATTAATTAGGAATTAATGTAATTAATTATAGTTAATTAATTAATGAATGATCATTAATTATTGTAATTAATGATAGTAATTAAAGGTTAATTACTAAATATGGATAGGATAATTACTTGTATGTAATCAAAAATAATTAATCAAAGAAAGATTAATTAGCGAAGATCATTAGAGATGATTAATTTATTTATTTGGGATAAATAAATGAAGAATGATTTATGTAATCCAATTGATTAGAGTTAATCAATTCTGTTATGGATGAATGATTAATACTGGATGATTGATTGGTATTGGATGTTGAATGATATTGGGTGATTGGTTGATATTGGATGTTGATTGATATTGGTTGATACTGGATATCTCTGTTATGTGATATGCTGCTTTGTGAAGATGAATGTTAGTATGAATTATCTGTTATGATAATATAATTCATCTATCTGTTTATATATCATCCTGAATTAAGTTAAACTGTTTAAACCCTTAAGTACAACTTGGACATTAAAATGGCGTTTGGTTTCGGTGAGATCGGGATCGGGTTTCCATATTTGGAATCCGAAAACCACACCGATTCCAATTAAACGTTAGGTCGTGTATCCAAGTGGAGCAAGTGAAGACTCGAGGTGTAAGGGCTATACGTCAGTATAACTCTGTGGGTGATTCCGTAATGAGTTTGATGGAATAGTGCTTATAGATTCGAGATGGTGAATTAGAGTGCAAGGGCTATGGTCGTTGACTCTGAGGGTGATTCCAATAATGAGTGCAACGAGATAGTGCCTTCGGTTTCATTCGAACCCGGAACGAACTTGTATGGATTGAATGTTTTCAGCACATCGTCAGGTGGACGATGAGCATTCTAAGATAATGTGTCCTATAAAGGTAATCGTAACCTCAAACCTCATCAACCGGGAATGGCTAAAACAGGGGAGGTGCAGCAAGGCTTCGTGGGTAGCTCCCACTGGAGAGCAAGATACATCCCTGCCTAGAGGTCCCTTTCTATTTCGGCTTAATGTGTGGTTGGTCGCGCCAACTACGGGGTGGTCTTGTTCGGGACTGTCCAGTAAGGGTTGGTTCCGGCCTTGTGTTGCAGGGGAGTTAGGGTGGCTCCTCGGTACGTTGATCTAGGCCACGTACTGTGACGGGCGGTACCCCAGTAGCCCTGCCATTGATGGAAACCCATTTTCCCTACGAGACCCTACGGTTTTGATTGTATTACCCGCTTTTGTGGCTAGTAGCTGGAATTTAATAGATGTAACAATTTCGGCTATTTCTTATTTACTTGGACTCCCTAGACACTATTATAATATCACTGGATTTTCTATCAAATGTTTTGGTTAGCGTAAGATAAAAACTTTTCCATGTTTATGGGTGGGAAGTCTTACGTGATACCTTTTCTTTCCAAAGGTTTTTCTAAAGTTAAGAAATCTTAAACCGTTTACTCACACCAGACCCCTGTCTGACCCGAGTGTTTATTTTCTGTTTTATTAAACTCTTGGGTACTCATATTATGTATGAGTAGTCAAGTGATTCAGGTTAGCTTGACGAATTCTGGAGGAGTTATGGAGCAGGAGGCTTCGGCGTGTAGATATATATTGATTTCCGCTGTGTTTGTTTGTACCTGTATCTGTTGTTCTTAAGTTGTATAGTTAGACAGAAGTTTATAACTGTCTAATATGTGTTGTATAGTTATGTACTCTGATGTAATGAGGTACTATGTAATATTTATGTTCAATTATTATATTTTATTCGTTCCGCTGTGAGTTCTCTGATATTGTTTGTGTTCTTCTTTCTCTTTCTTTTCTTCTTCTATCCCTTTCTTTCTTCACTAGTGATACGATTTCCTGGAGATAGAAAGTCGGGTCGCTACAACTGTCCTCACTACATATCGCTCATTCACTCCTATTTTATCTTCAACTCTACTACAGCCCGAATCCAACATCTAAGTTATCTGAAAAATAAACACCGAAGTAGTTCAATTGAAAAGAAATATTCTTGCAGCGTAAAATAAAACGTGTTTTGAAAATATTATTTACCTCGGTTTTTTGGGTTGTTCGTCATCATTTAATTTTGAATTCATCGTACACGAACAACCGGTGGCATGCACCGTGTATCACTGTACATGCCACTAGTTCGTGCATACTAATATACACTTGATGAAATTGCAGGGACAAGTGAGCACAAGGTTAAACACGAGCCGAGACTGGATTCAACTCAGGTCCGATACAACTAACATCACAAAATTGTCATGTACATTTTCCCAAGCAACACGGCCTCGACATTCAAATGGGTCAACTCAAAAGGCAAATGAATAGTACATTTGACTCAAACCAGTGCCGAAACATAACTGCAAACTATTTTTAAACACAAGAGGCATGAACAATAATGACATCATATGGAACTATTTTATTTTCTTGTCCGACAACATGAAAACAAGCAGTCGAAGTAACAACAATGTGGTTCACATATGTATATAGTTGCAGCCCGAGTCTTTGATGCGAGAGATGAATGAATCTATTGTAAGATTATGATTCTCCCTGATGTTTGCCTATTTATTCAAACTCGAAAAGGATCTTTCCGATTCTTGAAGAATGGGGGCAAAGGGATTGATCGAGAAAGATGTCTTGTTCTTATTAGATTAGAATAGAAGATCGTGATTTGATCCGCATATGTTTGGTAAAAAGAATAATCTTCTTCTTTGATCCTAAATGGAAAGTGTTCAATTGAAACATGAAAACGTGAATGAATTGGTCTTAGTTACTCTTCGGGGCAAAGTGGAAGAAGGGAAGAGATTCTCGAACAAAGAAAAGGATCCAATTACTTCGAAAGAATTGAAGGAGGAGTCGTATGAGGGGAAAATCTCATGTACTACATATGTGAATGCAACCATGCAACTCAACAGCTCAAGTTCAACTCAATTGTACCAGTCTACAAAGAAAACAAGCACACAAGAAAATCCAGACAACATGAAGAATATGTATACGTATGCGGTGGAAATGGGTTAGGCAAAAAGAGCACATGTTCAACCAAGTGGCTCTATAACTCAATGCATGCAAATGCAACCAGATCAACACAGCAACAAGCGTACATATATACATGCATGAAACAAACCAAGCACATATGCGTTGACAACACTACATCAAGACTTCAAGACCATATTCATATGAAACCATGGTCAAGTACATATATGTAACAGTTTAGAGTTTCGGCTACAACATGATTCAAGTACACAAATGGAGATGCACAGTGAAGAATACATGAACACATAAGTATTCATATTCATATGCAACCAAAATGCAAGCAATCAAACAGCAACAGAGGTATACAAAAATCAAGATGAAGTTCAAGTAAAACCAAAATGCACATGTCAAAAGTGTCACGTATGCAGTGACAAAAAGGGGCGCAACAAGACTCAAGTGACAGTAATCAAGTGCAGTCAAGCTACATGAAGACCATCAATCTATAAGTTGTTTAGTTACAAAAGGAACCAGTAATATACAAGTCGAACTCCATTTTTTTCACAAAGCTAGAAATTTCAAAACAATCAAGGCACAAGTCAAAGCAGTTTTATTTCTCAAATTGATCAAGCCAAAGAAATCAGAGAGTAACACAGTGAACAAAGTAAATGACGGAACGAAGTCAATGTCAAGCCAAAATCGAAGCCGTGGTGACCAAGGCAAAAAGAATCGAACTAAGTCAAAATCAAAGCTATAATATTCAAGCAACGCAAATTATACGAAATTGAACATGTAGGATCATCACTAACAATCAAGCAAAATCGAACGGCTAAACTAAAATTATCATATGATTTCAAAAATATACTCGAACGTAAATTAAGGTATTTGAACCCCATTTAAACCCAAGTCATCATCGACGATCGAAGGCATCGAGTTCAAGCAACAACGGAGTGGAATAAATTATTCAACTCGAATCAAAGTCAAGAATAATCAATAATCAGTAAAAGGCATTCACGTACCAATTCACGCATCAATTCAATCTCGACGAATTGAAGCTGCCGAGTGTAGTAAACAACAAAACGATTGATCAACAAAGCAACACGAGAACATCAATCGATTAACCATCAATCAATAATTTCAATTTCTAAAGCCCTAATTTATTGAGAGGAACAAAAGTTTTTGAGCAAAAGAAAAGAGGCAGACAATTTCACAAAGGAACGGGTCGTAGAAATAAAAAGAGAAAAGGGGGACATTTTCTTATCACTACATATTTGAAATGGGCCGGTTTCTTTTATATTGGGATTTATTTGTTAAATTAGGGTTTTATTGTTTTTAAGTTGTTTTTAATTTTTATTTATTTTTAAACTTTTGTAAATTCTAGTCGTGTGACTAAGGGACGAACTACGGTGGTGTAGTTCGAGAATTCGCAACTCAGTGGTCGAGTTGTAGCAGGGTTTTGAGCGTAGAGTTAGGTTAGTCTATAGCGGGTGTCCCGTATTTACGTGTATAACCTTGGATGCAGCATGTACGTAGGCTTTTGCCGAAGCAGGGTAAATCTGTGTGTTCTATTTGTTGCTTTTAATATTCTATTATTGTCTATGCTGCTATTATCAGTGCCGCAATTATGTTATATACTTCCACAATAAATTTTTATAATTGATAGTATCACCCTATTCACCCCCCTCTTTAGGGTGAAACCAATCCTACAAGTGGTATCAGAGCTAGGGACAAAAGCCATTTTTGTTTTTAAAATTTGATTTTTCAAAAACCAATTTTTTGTTTTAAAATTTAAAATATTAAATGGCTTCTTTTAATAATGCTTTTGCTGAGGGTCGGTCTATAATTAGATCACCAACGTTCAATGGTGAATATACTTACTGGAAAAATAGAATGAAATTTTTTCTAAAAACCATTGTTGCTTGGAATATTGTTGAAACGGGCTATAGGACACCAACAATTATGGTAGATAATCAAGAAATAGAAAAATCTATGAATCAATGGACAAATTATGAAATTAAACTGCTAACGGCTAATATCAAGGCTATGAATGCTACTATTTGTTCTTTCGACCAAATTGAATTCAATTGCGTTTTATATTGTTTAACTGTGCGAGAAATCCGGTACACACTTAAAGCAGCTCATGAAGGAACCTCCCAATCTCATCATGAAGGACTTATCATGAATATAATCAGTGTTTCTCAGGAGAAACAAATGACAGTGAAAGTGAAGAACCAAATGAGGTGTGTTAACAGGCTAAGGAACAACAAGAATGGTATTTAGATTCTGGTTGCTCCAGGCACATGACATGCGACAAGTCAAAGTTTCTTAGCCTAGAAAAACACAAAGGTGGGAGAGTCACTATGGGCAACAATGAGAAATGCATGGTCATTGTAAAGGTAAAATAGGTAATGGTAAGTTTACCTTAAACGACATATTATATGTTGAAAATCTACACCATAATCTAATCTCAATTAGTCAGTTATGTGACAAAGGAATGAATGTTGTTTTTGATTCTAACTTGTGCAAAATTGTTGACCAATCATCAAAAGAAATCTTATTTTCAGGTAAGAGGAAAGGTAATATATACTCTCTATCTTTTGATGATCTCACTCTTTCAAAATGTTTGGTAGCTAAGGATGTAGAAGTAAATTTATGGCATAGATGATTAGGGCATGCTAGCATGAATTTGTTGAACCAATTGAAAAGAAAAGATTTGGTAAGAGGTTTTCCATCACGTGATTTCGAAACAATTTTTTTACGTAAAGCGTGTACTATGGGAAAACTTAAAAAATCATCGTTTCATGCCAAGAACAATGTAAGCACTTCTAGGGTTCTTGAACTACTTCATATGGATTTGTTTGGACCTAACGATATTGCAAGTCTAGGTGGTAAGAAATATTGTTTCGTATTGGTTGATGATTACTCTAGATACACGTGGGTATACTTCTTAGCTTGAAAATCAAAAGCTTTATCCTACTTCACGAATTCACAAAATTAGTTCAAAATGAAAAAGGAGTTTCTATTATTTCACTAAGAAGTGATCATGGTGGAGAATTTGAAAATTATGAATTTGAAAATTATTGTGATGAAAATGGATTTAGACATGAATTCTCTGCCCCACGTAATCAGGACTCTATTAATTGCATAACAGGCTGTATTTACTGCCTCTACCTAAAAAGACAAGGGTGGTTCATACTTATTTATCATAGATCTAGCCAACTCTTGTAAGTTTGATTCTTTCTCTCGACTAGTCCATTAGACGAATTTTTAAGAGAACACCATATGAACTATGGTTAGGCAAAAAGTCAAACATCGCATATTTCAAGGTTTTTGGCTATCCGTGTTTCATTCTTAATACATGTGATCAACTGGGAAAATTTGAGGCAAAAGCTGGTGAAGCCATGTTCATGGGATATTCATCTAGAAGCAAAGCCTATAGAGTATACAACAAAAGGACGAGAACAATCATGGAGTAAATCAATGTGAAATTTAATGAAGGTATTGATGATCAAAACAAGGAAACAATCAAAAGAAATGTAGAAGAGGAGAACAAAAAAGTTGAAAAAGAAAAACCAAAAGAAACCACAACCATGAAAGAAGTCTAAAGAAATCTCGATCCAGAGAAATTGAAATTCAAAGCAGATCATCCTCCAGAGTTGATAATAGGAAATCCTATCGTAGGTATTCAAACTCGTTCCTCCTTTAGAATTTTGTGTGATTTGTGTCTATACAGTGGATTTATCTCAAAAGTTGAACCTAAAGACATAGATACAGCTCTTAATAATGAAAATTGGTTTATGGCTATGCAAGAAGAGCTAAATCAATTTGAGCGAAATGATGTTTGGACTCTAGCACCCAGACTTAGTGATTAACTAGTTGTAGGAACAAAATGGATTTTTAAAAACAAATATGTTGAACCTAGAAATGTGATAAGGAATAAAGCTAGGTTAATTACTAAAGATTATAATTAAACTGAAGGAATTTATTTTGATGAAACTTGTGCATCAGTAGCAAGACTAGAGTCCATTAGGATATTATTAGCTTTTGCTTGCTATAAAGGATTTAAAGTAAGACAAATGGATATTAATAGTGCTTTTCTTAACGGAATTTTGAAAGAAGATGTATTTGTTGAATGACCAGAAGGTTTTGAAAGTCATGAATACCCTAATCATGTATATAAACTTAAGAAAGTATTATATGGATTAAAATAAGCCCCTAGAGTTTGGTATGAATGTCTTCACACTTATCACCTTGAAAATGGGTTCAAAAAGGGCTGTGTAGACACCACACTATTTCTATTGCATGAAAATGATGATCTTTTGATTGTTCAAATATATGTTGATGACATTATTTATGGTGCCATAACCATGTGTTGTATGAGAAATTTGAATAAGTTATCCAGGAAGAGTTTGAAGTGAACTTGGTTGGAGAGTTAAAATTCTTTTAAGGATTTCAATCAAACAAAGCGATCAAGGTACATTCATCACTCAAACGAAATATATTAGGGAACTTGTCTACAAGTTTGGTTTAAAAGATGATGTACTGCAAAAAACCCCATGAGCATAACAATTAAAATTGACAAGGATGAAAAAGGTAAGGTAGTTGATCAAAAGTAATATCGAGGTATGATTGGATCACTAACCTGATATCATGTTTTCTATCTTCTTGCGTGAATGATTTCAATCTAATCCAAAAGAATCTCATTTAAAAGTTGTTAAAAGAATTATAAGATATTTGTTGCACACCCCACGGTTTGGTCTTTGTTATCCAACTAATGATAACTTTGAATTAAAAGGATATTTAGATGCAGATTATGCTAGAAGTCTAGTTGATAGAAAAAGTACTAGTGGAACGTGTTTTGTGTTAGGACATTCGTTAGTTATATGGTCAAGCAGAAAATAGAATTGTATTGCATTATCCACCACAGAGACAGAGTATATTGCTCTAAATATGTTATCCCACCTTTTGGCAAAGCCGAGATACCCAAAAATTGACTGAAAATCAATAATAACAAGTTATGAATATCAACTATGTATTGCAGGATAACCATGGATATCGATGAATTTTGTCCGAGTCCGGATCAAGCTGCAATTGACAAGACATGACAAGCAAAACCATAAAAGCCAGCATTCCAAATTTCAGGTTAATCGGAGTTCGTATGAATGAGATATGATCGATACAAGTTAGATAAAATATGCTGTTCGTATCCATCAGAAAACCGAGGTGACGACCTATTCGAATCGGTTAGATTCGTACCCATTAGAGAGCTATCGTCAAGTTCGAATCCATCGGGGCCTAGGGTCTTCGAATCGATCATCTTCGAATCGGTCCGTGGTCATACAGTTCGTATCCATTTAGTTCGTATCGTTCCAGAGAAATCTCATTCGCACTCCATATGTTCGAATCCATGTCAACGCATCGGTATCATTCGCATCCCTCTTAAAACTGGTCAGTTCGTATCGATCCCCGGCTACACTCGATCGATACGAACGAGACCCTATGAACGAACGATACGAATGCTATCGGTGCGAAATCGATACGAAAAATTGAGGCGAACGTGTCATGTAAGCAAGACGAAAGCCTCGGAATGAATCGATCAAACCGCCGCAAAAGTTGGATCGATCATAATTAACTCGGTCAACTCGGCGCACAAGGTAGATCGATCCAGGGACATCACATCACGTCACCGCATGCACAGCACGCTGATCGATTCGAAGGTATCGATGCGAATCAATCGATTCGAACTACACGGCCTGCCAAAAAATCACAACTCGTATCGATCATATCTCCTAAACCGCTGATCCAAATGCTATGAAATTTTCACGGCAGCTTGCGTACATGCTAAAGAATGTCTCTGCGAAGTTTCAGCACGATTGGACAATTTCTTGATCGATACGAAATCAATTCGCATCGATCATAGATCGAGTCGAAACTTGGTGGGACCGGTTGCGTGGGCCCATTCACGTGCCAGAAGGAGTCTTTCGAAGTTTGAGCGCAATATCAGCCTCCTACGCCTATAAATAGCCCCCTGAAGCCTATAGCAAAAGGATCTTTTTGGCTATCCGACGTCCAGATTCTGCCAGATTCAATTCTACATCGGACCATTACTGTTATATTCGAATCCCTTCATTGTAAATACTGCAATCATTTGTAATCAACAAAGAACATCAATAAAAGATAAAACCTTTGAAGTGGACGTAGGCCGGAGATAGCCGAACCACTATTAATTCTGTGTTTCTGCTCGTTATTTCTGGATTGTTGTTAGTTGCTTACTTAGATCCGTGACTTTTGTTTGGAATATTGCTGATTTATATTCATAGTTTGGTGCTTTCACGATACTTGGGGTTTGTGACCATTTTTGGCGCAAATAATTTGGTGCTTTCACCAAGAAGAACTAACACCCGCTACATCGGATTGAAGTTCAGATTTGAAAAGCATGAAGGATTCAGATTTAGAGAGAATGACTCGACAAACCAGTAGAATACAGAGGGCTGAGAGAAGCCAACAAGGAGGAAGCCAGGAGGCATCCTCTGGAGCTGGAGTAGGACAAGCTTCGATCTACTTCACCAGGGATGAGACGGAGGCTACGGCTAATTTAATGCATGAAAGAATGATGAAGAGTCAATATGAGATGCTGTAGAATTTCTTTGAACAGATGAGAGCCGCGAGTGCGCAGAACCTTGGACCAACTGTAGCGGCTGCAAGTTCAGGACAAGGAGTCAGAATTGCAGAAACCAATGAAGGTTAGGTTCAAGATCGGAATGCAGGACCTGAAGGCAATCAACAAGGACTTAGGGGCAGACCCTCAGGATCAGACACTGGAAGACTAAGAGATGAAGCTCAACAGGCTAGAGCCAACGCTAATGTTAACGAGCCACACGAAGAGTATGCACCAGAATTCCCTTCGAGACTTGAGGGGCGGGAGGGAAACATGACAAGGGGGCAACCCCCAGATGGAGATGAAAGGATGATTGGTCTTGTGCGACGAATCATAAGAGGAGGATTATCGAGTGGAGGATTGGAAGAAGTCAGTCGGAGTCCGTTCACTCCGAATATCAAAAATGCGAGGAACCCTCCAAAGTTCAAACTGCCTATACTGGATCCTTATGACAGGAAGTCGGACCCAACGATGCATATTACCAGATACATCAGGCACATGGAAGTGCCGAGGGCATCCGAGGAAGTGATGGCTCGATGCTTTCTTCTATACTTGTCAGATTTGGCTGCACTTTGGTTTAGGCAGCTAGAGAACGGATCGATCAGAACATGGGGCGAGCTTGTAGAATGCTTTATGAGACAGTTCAGGGTCCACGTGACGCGACCCAAGAGTGTGATGACTTTGGCTTCAATAAAGCAACGGACCGGAGAGTCCATAAAAGATTTCCTACTGCGGTTCAATGCAACGGTTGCTTCTGTAGATCGCCCGGATCCATCGATGATTTTAATGGCGGTGGTGGCAGGAGTTGGGGAAGGCACCGAATTCAAAGATTCTTTGGAAAGAGATCCACTGCAAGATCTTAGAGAAATTTTTCATGAAGCTGAAAGATTCATTCGGCTGGAAGAATCACGAGCCGAAAGGCGAGAAATAAATGCTGTACAGGGCGAAGGAACCGCCAGGGAACAGTCTGGAGCGGACAAAGGAAAGAGAAAGCAGGATGATAGACGTGATGGTTCTGATAAACGGAAGAAATTCCGAGAGCCCAGATTCAGACAATACACAGGTCTGACGGCAAGTCTAGAAAGGATTTACACTGAAACTCGGGGGAAACTCTCCTATCGAAAACCACTTAGGAGAGAACCCACAGAGCGGAAGCGCAGAAGCGAAAAATATTGCCTATTTCATGAGCTGGATGGGCACACTACCAATGAATGCCGTCACCTAAAGGATGAGGTGGAAGAACATGTCAGGAGTGGTAGATTGCCACAGTATACCAAGGAATGGACTGCAGCCGTAAGACCTGAACCACTGCCGCCTCCACCTAATAGAACTGATCCTGGATCGGGATCACGACTCGTCATCAATTGATTATGATGGCAAGAGCCAAGTTCGGGATTTGGACTTTGGTCGATTAGTTTTCTTAGATTTGATTTTAAAAATAAATGTCTATTGCACTTACTCATGTACGTAAACCGGAGAGATCCCTAGGCATGCTCTGAGATGGCAATAGGCTGCTCCGCCCGAAGAGGCAATGTCTAGTTTTTTCTGATGTTTGAGATTGAACATCTAAGGCTTGAATTTAATAAATAAACTCAAATTTCTTGAATAAACCTTTGACCGGAGAGTTAAAGGATGAATATTGAATACCAATATAGAAATGATCGCTTTATGACCCTAGCCGGAGATGCGGGGTCCGGAGTGCAAGAAGTGAGTTTCTTCGTCGAAGAGCGACAGGATCGACTCACTTAACGTCGTTTCCCATTCACCGGAGAGTGATTAGATCGGGATTCGACAAGAGCCCGGAGAGGTTGTGATCGGTCCACGATTTAGGCCATGGCATTGCTTAACGTTCAGATACGCTGAACTGGAGTGCAAGAAGTGAGTTGCTTCGTCGGAGAGCGACAGGATCGACTCACTTAACGCTGCTTCCCCTTCACCGGAGAGTAATAGGACGAGATCCAGCAAGAGCCCGGAGAGGCTATGATCGGTTCAGAACAACCAAGACATCGCTATATGCCCTAGCTGGGGACAGAGTGCAAGGGATACAAAGCAACGCCGGAGTGCAGTGGGATCTTTCTATTCAATCGCTAAGCCTGGAATGGGCTTGGCAAGCGTCCGGAGTGACCACCGATAGTCCGAAGAGACTGTAGAATTTCATTCTTAACTTCCACAGGAAGAAATGGATAACGATTTGGCTTCGAACAGCCATGAACTTGATTGAAAATGCTATAAGCTCTGAATAAAACATGAACTCACTGCATTCGATTTGAGAACTGATCAAAACACACCTTTTACCAAAAGGCATGTTTTAGGGGGCAAAGCGTTATCCTACCTTTTGGCAAAGCTGAGATACCCAAAAATTAACTGAAAATCAATAATAACAAGTTATGAATATCAACTATGTATTGCAGGATAACCATGGATATCGATGATTTTTGTCCGAGTCCGGATCGGGCTGCAATTGACAAGACATGACAAGCAAAACCATAAAAGCCAGCGTTTCAAATTTTAGGTTAATCGGAGTTCGTATGAATGAGATATGATCGATACAAGTTAGATAAAATGTGTTGTTCATATGCATCAGAAAACCGAGGTGACGACCTATTCGAGTCCGTCAGATTCATATCCATCAGAGAGCTATCGTCAAGTTCGAATCCATCGGGGCCTAGCGTCTTTGAATCAATCGTCTTCGAATCAGTCCGTGGTCATACAGTTCGTATCCATTTAGTTCGTATCGTTCCAGATAAATCTCATTCGCACTCCATATGTTCGAATCCATGTCAATGCATCGGTATCATTCGCATCCCTCTTAAAACTGGTCATTTCATATCGATCCCCAGCCACAATCGATCGATACGAACGAGACCCTATGAACGAACGATACGAATGCTATCGGTGCGAAATCGATACGAAAAATTGCGGCGAACTTGTCCGTGTAAACATGGAGAAAGCCTCGGAATGACTCGATCAAACTACCACAAAAGTTGGATCGATTACAGGTAACTCGGTCAACTCGACGCACAAGGAAGATCGATCAAGGGACATCGCAACACGTCACCGCATGCTCATGCGCGCTGATCGATACGAAGGTATCGTTGCGAATCAATCGATCCGAACTACATGGCCTGCCAAAAAATCACAACTCGTATGAATCATATCTCCTAAACCGTTGATCCAAATGCTATGAAATTTTCACAGCATCTTGTGTACATGCTAAAGAATGTCTCTGCCAAGTTTCAGCTCGATAGACAATTTCTTGATCGATACGAAATCAATTCGCATCGATCATAGATCGAGTCGAAACTTGGTGGACCGGTCGCATGGGCCCACTCATGTGCCAGAAGGAGTCTCCCGAAGTTTGAGCGAAATATCAGCCTCCTACACCTATAAATAGCTCCCTGAAGCCTACGGAAAAAGGTTCTTTTTGGCTATTCGATGTCCAGACTCTGCCGGATTCAATTTTACATCGGACCATTACTGTTATATTTGAATTCCTTCATTGTAACTGCTGCAATCATTTGTAATCAGCAAAGAACATCAATAAAAGATAAAAACTTTGAAGTGGATGTAGGCCGGAGATAGCCGAGCCACTATAAATCCTGTGTTTCTGTTCGTTATTTCTGGATTGGTGTTTATTGCTTACTTAGATCTGTGACCTTTGTTTGGAATATTACTGATTTATATTCATAGTTTGGTACTTTCACGATACATGGGGTTTGTGACCATTTCTGGCGTAAACAAAGTGGTTGCTCTGCTAAAATTTTATGGATGATACAAACTTTGTAAGACTATGGTCAAAATTTTAAAAGTGTACCACTAATGTGTGACAGCAAAAGTGCAATTGATCTCACAAATAATCACGTACATCATTCACGGATAAAACATATAGATGTTTGACATTATTTTATTAGAGATCGTATTTCCAAAGAAAATATCTGCATAAATTTCATTTCAACCGATTCTCAACTCGTAGACATTTTTACAAAGCCCCTTCTAGAAAATAGTTTTTGTAGGCATTTTAGAAATTTGATTCTATATTTTTGATTATGACCTTAAATGCCTACATTAACTAGTCTGACCCCCTACTAATTATCAAAAAGAAAAATAGTGGTGAAAAAAGTGATGAGTGCTGATATTAATCATATATTATAACTTGAAATAGTATAATTAATAAATTTCTTTAGAAATTTAAACAAGGGTTATAAAAACTTTTTGTTGGTAGAAAGTTCCATGACCATCTCTAATTCTATCACATTTTTATCGACCATCACTCATCAAAATCCAATAGAGTATGTCAATATGTGGTATTTTAAATAGGAAATCATTCGTTTTTCAATTTATTATATTTTTAGCAATAAAAACATCCAAAATATCCACTCTCATTTAAAAGTCCTCACGGTTATGCATGAGTGAATTACTTGGAATTTTTGATTATGAGCTTTCATGCTCATTTAAAAGTCCTCACGGTCATGCATGTATGGAACACATATCAAAATTGATTATTAAATAGACAAGTTGATTCTAATTCCATTTAAAATCCTCATGGTTATGCGTGGTTAGAAGATGATTGAAATTCATTTTTTTATAAAAATTGAGAATACTACTAATCTCGTTTAAAAGTCCTAACGGTTTTGCATGGTTAGTAGATATTCAAATATCTGATATAAATATACCATAAATAGACACAACTATATGGTTTTATATGATGACATCATCCCTATCGTTCTAAAGTGGAATATGCGTCAATCAGAGTATTTATGATTTTTGTTTTATTTTTTATTGAAATTTAATATTTATACTTGATTGGGTATTAATATTTATTAATGTCTATCGTTTTATATCTATTTTTCTAACACTATTACTTTTTGCCGATAATAAAAGGGGGAGAGAATAGTTAAGATTTTTGCAAATAAAGGTCAAATATTTTAATTTATTTCCATCGAAGCATTTTTTCATATTTTTATTTTCATGCATATGTGAAGGGGGGGCTTTGTTGTAGAGAGGGAGCATTCAAATAGGGGGAGCAAATTGAATGATCAAATACATTAATATATTCAAAATCTTAAATATATGTTTGTTACATCAAAAGGGGGAGATTGTTGAATATGCATGTGTATGATTTTGTTTCATGTTAATAAAGATATATAAATTAATTTAAATGTATTTGTTAATGTACTATTTATTTTCGCATAATTGAACAAATATTTGCTGAATAAAATAAATCACACAGAGTTTAAATTCAAATAGATATTTTATTCAAACAAATATTTTATTACAATTTTGAATAGTACAAATTTGTGCTCTCACTGTATATAAAAAACTTCAATTACAATACAATTCAATTTATAAAGCTGTCCTCACTACATATTGCTCATTCACTCGTATTTTATCTTCAACTCTGCTCCAGCCCTAATTCAGCATCTGATCTATCTGAAAAATAAACGCTGACGTAGTAAAATTGAAAAAGAAATATTCTTGCAGTGTAAAATAAAATGTTTTTTGAAAATATTATTTACCACAGTTATTTGGGTTGTTCGTCATCATTTAATTTTGAATTCATCATACATGAACAACTCGTAACATGCAGTTTAGCACTGTACATGCCATAAGGTTGTGCATACCGATATACACTTGATGAAATTGCAGGGATAGTTGAGCACAAGGACAAACCCGAGCCGAGGCTGGATTTAACTCTGGTGCGATACAAATAACATCACAAAATTGTCGAGTACAAGTTCTCAAGCGACACAGCCTTGATATTCAAATGGGTCAACTCAAAAAGAAAATGAATGACTCAAACCAGTGCCAAAACATAACTGCAAACTGTTTTTAAACACAAGAGGCATAAACAATAATGACCTCATATGGAACTATTTGAATTTCTTTCCTGGCAACATGAAAGCAAGAAGTCGAAGTAATAGCAATGCAGTTCAAATATGTATATAGTGAATGCAACCATACAACTCAACAGTTCAGGTTCAACTCATTCTATACCAGTCCACAAACAAAACAAGTACACATGCAAATCCAGACAACATGAAGAACTTGTATACATATGCAGTGGAAATGGTTCGGGAAAAAATATCACATGTTCAGCCAAGTGGCTCAACAACTCAATGCGTACAAGTGCAACCAGATCAACACAGCAACAAGCATACATATACACATGCATAAAACAAACCAAGCACATATGCACTGACAACACTACGTCAAGACTTCAAGACCATATTTATGAAACCATGGTCAAGTACATATATGTACCACTTCAGAGTTTCGACTACAACATGATTCAAGTATACAAATGGAGATGCACGGTGCAGAATACACAAACACACAAGTATTCATATTCATATGCAACCAAAATGCAAGCAATCAAACTGCAACAGGGGTGTACAACAATCAAGATGAAGTTCAGGTAAAATCAAAATGCACATGTCAACAGTGTCATGTATGCAGTGACAAAAAGGGTTGCAACAAGACTCAAGTGATAGTAATCAAGTGCAGACAAGCTACATGAAGACCAACAATCTACAAGATGTTCGGTTACAAAAGGAACCGGTAATATACAAGTCGAACTCCATTTTTTTCACAAAGTTGGAAATTTCAAAATAATCAAGGCATAAGTTAGAGCAGTTTTATTTCTCAAACTGATCAAGCCGAAGAAGATAGAGAGTAACACAGTGAACAAAGTAAATGTCGCAACAAAGTCAGTGTTAAGCCAAAATCAAAGCCGTGGTGACCAAGGCAAAAAGAATGGAACAAATCAAAATCGCAGTCGTGATATTCAAGCAACGTAAATTATACGAAACTGAACCGGTCAGGATCATCACCAACAATCAAGCAAAATCGAACGGCTAAACTAAAATTATCAGATGATTTCAAAAATATACTCAATTGAAAATTAAGGAAATTGAACCCTATTTAAACCCAAGTCATCATCGGTGTTCAAAGGCATTCGAGTTCAAGCAACAATAGAGAGGAATAAATTATTTAACTCGAATCAAATTCGAGAATAATCAATAATTAGGAAAAGGCATTCACATACCAATTCACACATCAATTCAATCTCAACAAATTGAAGCTGCCGAGTATAGTAAACAACGAAACGATTGATCAACAAAGCAACGTGAGAACATCAATCGATCATCCATCATTCGACAATTTCAATTTCTACCTAATTTATTGAAGAGGAATAAAAGTTTTTGAGCAAAAGAAAAGAGGCAGACAATTTCACAAAGGAATGGGCCATAGAAATAAAAAAAGAAAAGGGGGACATTTTCTTATCACCACATATTTGAATTGGGCCAATTTCTTTTATATTGGACTTATTTGTTAAATTAAGGTTTTATTGTTTTTAAGTTGTTTTTAATTTTTATTTCTTTTTAAACTTTTGTAAATACTAGTTGTGACTAGGGGACGAACTACGGTGGTGTAATTCGAGAATTCGCAACTTATTGGCTGAGTTGTGGCAGGGTTTTGAGGGTAGAGTTAGGTTAGTCGATAACGGGTGTCGCGAGTTTACGTAAGAGTCTGACTACTTAATTACTAGTAGAAACCTTGGGGATAGCACATAGGCAGGGTTTTGCCGAAGCTGGGTAAATCTGTGTGTTCTATTTTTTGCTTTTAATATTTTGCTATTATCGGTGCTGCAATTATTTTATATACTTCCACAATAAATTTTTATAATTGATAGTATCACCCTATTCACCCCCTTCCAGGGTGAAATCGATCCTACATCTTTTTCTTAAGGTTTATATTATTGTCAAAGCGACAATGGTCCACGAGTTAGGGGCCTTTTGTAATTGATATGCTTGTGGATCACGAATGTGGAGATCTTCCCCACATTCTTACCCTTCTCACGTCATTTGGCTTTGTGCAATTCGACGAAGTAACATTCTATTGCCACTGTTTGTTTCCTATTACCACTCCAACCCCATTCTCCCTTGGGAATTTCATTGTATGGCACCACAGAGCCAAAGCTATTCTGAAATCAACAAGGGTCGATCGGCCTAAGAAAGCATTGTAAGTTGAAAATTCATCAATTATCATGAAGATCTGAATAAGAACCACCCTCTGTTCTCCTTCTTTGAGTTCCATAGGTAAGTCAATCATCCCAACTGGCTGTTTTGGATCACCCTTAAATCCCTAAATCTCTATCTTGCAAGAGGTTACATCCTTCATGTTGATCCACATCGGATCCAACGTTTGTCGAAAAATGATATTGATCGAACTTCTACTATCAACCAACACTCGATGCATAATTGTCGGCCCAATTCCAACTGTTATCACCATTAGGTCAATAGTTGGCACCTCTATACCTTCAATATCCTGATTCTAGAATATAATGTCATCAATTATCATATTTGTTGCTTGGCCGTGGTTCCATCTTTAATGGCATAACAAGTTTCCTTAGGAGCGTGCTTCAAAGAACTAGTATATCGCTTTATCTCGCCCTAACTCTTCTACACTGGGTGAGGTCCTCTAGTATGGCACTTATCACCAGCCTTTGACAAGCACGTTTGGGCCTTTCTCCTCTAGGTCCGAACTAATTTCCTTGATTCCTTAGAACTTGGGGTCCAACGGGTTGGTCAAAATTCTATAATTTCTTCACGTACTGTTAGAGACTATTATTCTTTATTAGTTCCTCAATTAAGTCCTATGGATGCCGACATTCATTCGTATTATGCATGCAAGTCTCGTAAAAGCGACAAAACTTCTCTGATTTCTTTTATTGTTCAAATGCTTCCCGCTCAGGCGGTTTGTTGTATCGCTCAGTTCCTTGAGTGACAAGATAGATGTTTTCCTAACTATCATTCAATGCATATAATCACTAGGTCTAAGATTTCTTAAACGTTTCCTGTTCCAAGAAGATACATAAACATCTGCAGTGGACAACATCTATCCCCATAGCCCCATCTATATCCCATTCATATTTGTATAAGTGTTGTTTAAGGGTCCGTCATTCTGTTATATGATAGCATAGTGAACTTCTTAGGATATTCTTAGAACGTTTTTAATGAATGGTGTTCGTCTTTAGAATGAACCCAAGCTTCATTCTTTTAGCCCCTACTCTCCTCTATCAACCGTTTGACCATGTCAGTGATGTACTCCTCACTAGCACGGTAGTCTATAAGTCGACTGCCAAGGGGCTACACCAAGTATTCGACTATGCAAACAGTCTCGGATTGCCAACTAAAGCCTACGTTCTCTATTCTCTAAGGGAACCACTCTTGTAGAGTCCTGTTAGCGCATGGTTAGTCTTACCTAGGCAGTTTGAACTTTATTTTTGACATTTTGCCTATTTACATCAACTTTCAATTCCAATCCACCTCCATCAAGGTTAATGTCATCCTCTAAGCTAAAGACAAGCATTGCAATATTCTCTTGGGGAGTATTCACTAATTCGGGATTGCAGTGGGTTATTTTCTAGTGGGAGGAGTACTTCCGTTGCCCTCTATTACGATTCTTGTGGCTCCACCAACGACCAACTTCTGATTTTGTTTACAGTTCCCGCTGTTCAAGCCTGAAATAAAGGAATTCTCTTGTTCCAATGCAGTTGTAGCTTCTTGTCTAGCTCTTGAGCCTCCTAGTGGCTTTAGCGCTAGCAATTCATTAACTATCTGGTTAAGCTCCCTTTTGGTTACAACTTCCTATTGAGTGGAGAATCCTGGTGCTAGATTTCCAGTATTAACCTCTATTCGGTGATTATTAGTGTTGTTAATTTTAGTTTGTTGGCGGTTTGCTTCATCACCACCAACTGTTGCTGTCATGGATCTTTCAAAAGTAGTTCTCTATTTTCTAGGTACTATTGATCTCCAACAACTAGCCTATAAATCTTCGGAGGAAATTCCCCGAATCTAATCAGTGGATCTCTTCTAATCCAATATAGCAAGCTAGATCGAAGCCTGGATTCATATTCCCTCAGTGAAAGCACCAAAATGTAAGTGTCAAAAATGGATCAAAATCTAAGAATAGTTTGTAGAAAACCCGTGAGACCAAGATCTAGCAGATAATGGTAAAGTAAGTGAAAATAAACGTGAGTAAGAAAGAGAGACACAAGATTTTATAGTGGTTCGGCAATTTTTGCCCTACGTCCACTTAATATCATTATTGATTACAGATTTGATAGAGTTTGTTTGAGGTTACAAAGGGTTTGAGAGAGAGAATGAGTCATAAATATAGGGTTTAGACCGATTCTAAGTCCTAGAATTGCCTAAATTAGTTGCATTGGTGACTATTGTAAAGAGGAAGGAGATGAAGAAGAAACAGAGGTTCCGCATAGTGATGGTAGAAATTCGATCTTCTTTTTGATGCTCTTTGGCTTGTATTAACAGGGGTGGCACTCATGTTGGATCAGAAGCATACTATTATAGAGGTCCAAATATTGGCATGGAGTTGTGCAAGAAATTTGAAGAGCCACTGAGTTAAGGTGATAACTCAATACTGAGTTATATAACTCGGTACCAACTTATCCCCTAAGGGAGAATTCAGTGTTTTCTCCTAGATTATGTTTCTTCCTTCATTTTGAAGTGCCACTTGTATTTTTGTAGGTTAATGACTTGTTTTGATGATCGTTTCTCCATAACTTGGCTTGTTCTGCAGTTTACTAGAGCTAACTCTTCAATTCTTGAGATAGATCGCTCGAGACATTATGAAATTGCTTGGGCTTGCATATAATAGTTAGACAATGGCGTGAAAATTTGGAGTTCCTAAATACGAAGCACCATAACTCGTATAGAGCTATATATATAGCTCGGTGTCAAGTTATGGACTTAGCTCCATATTGGTCCAACTTTTCCTGACTTATTTCTATAGCCCATATAAGCCTGCCTTCCAGGTTTCGAGTCGTTTCGCCTCCATCTTGAGCTCTAACTTCTATTGATTTCAGCTTAGATAAAAACCTAGTTAACAACATCTAAGACTGCTGAGATACGTTTGCATGTAGAATTTTTTAGAGGCGCCTCTAGTAAACTAAAGCTGATCTCCTACACAAGGGTTAGAAATTAACTTTCGTGCATCGTATATCCCTAGATAAAATATACCTCAAAGGAAAACATAGCCCATCCACATCTAAACACATGATCCCGAATATCATCAACTCCCTCTAGCAACATCAATAAGCGTCTCTAAATATAGAGTTGATATACCATACCATGGGTTAGCTAAACCCTAAAGCTATGCCCCTACTCTATTTTCTATCATTTTCGATGTCGAGGTTACATTCGGCATCTTTCGCACGAGTCTTCATCACTCGAATAGAACACGAATCCTTTCTGTGGGTTCCAGCACAAGTCGACTAACAAATGCTAATGAGGACCTCTCCCTTGGACTTAACCTTAGGATAGACCATTCAATTCTACAAGATTAGTCTAAAATGTTAACGCTGAGCTCTCCCTTGGACTTATTCTTATGATAGAAAGTTCAAACCTGTAACATTCTATTTCATAACTGCTTCCAAAACCTAGATTAATATACTAATTTTGAAGTGGTAAAAAACACTTACCGATCACGGATTCTTTAAAACTAATTCGATGATTTTCCAACAAACTCAATTCTGGTTCTTTTAGAACTAAGCGAACTATATAAAAAGGAGTCCTCTTCAAGGGATCTCGTATATATAAATCCTTAAAGCTAGAGACGTTTCCTACCATGCTTCTTCCTAAGGGATCTCAAATTGTATGAAGCTGTGAAGATTTTAGACACTCTAAGTTAATATTTGGTCAATCAACTATCTATTTCTAAAAATGATCACTTATGGAATTCAAGTTTCATGTACTTAACATGTTTCTAACCTTATCAACTTAACTATTCCTCGGTCAAGAGTAAAGCTGGTAGGTTAGAGTACTATTACTTCTAAACCCTACTCGAACAACATGCTTAACTCTCACAAATAGATAGGCCTACTTCATTAATTTTTAGTGTTAAGCATAGTATTAATGACTTTCCACAAGTTTGAACAAACAAACATGATTAAGCCACTTATCACATCTAAACCTCTTTTGTAAACCATTTTTTGTAATTTTAAAACCTTTCAAAAATGATAAAGATGTTAGGGTCGTGCAATATACCCAAGAGGGGTTGAATAGGGTATTTAAAATATTTTGTGGACAAAAAGATAAATAATGCAGAAACGTAAATGCTGAAAATAAATGAAACACGGATATGTATAGCTTTGGTTACTAACCTATTAATGCCTACTAATGCCCCTAAAGTTGTTACTAGTATTATATATTTGACGCTTACAATACCTGTAAACTTAACACTCTCTGCTAACCTAAATATACTAATCCTATGTCTAGTAAATCTGACTAAACTCAATACCCTAAGTTCAGAATCCCTGAGCTATAACATGCAGCTCAATCCTAGAAATCTAGAGTTTGAAGTAAAAAGAAATTACATAACAAAATAAACAAACGACCCTAAATAAATATCTTGACATAAATAGGCCTAGAAATAAAATTTCCTTAAAAGTCTTGACAAGTGTAATGACCCAATTTTTCAACGTCCGAAAGTCGACATCAATACATCCACTGTATCGAATGCCAAACAGTCGAATGCCAGAAAACCGAACCGTTAGGGTTTAAAGAAGAAGAAGAAAGAAGAAGAAACAGAAACAATAATAGAATCTCACATTTCGCAGCGGAACAATATATATTAGATAAAGAATAATTTTTGTAAAACAAAAACACTATATTAGTTTATACATCACATTATCAGAGTTTACAACAACAAACAGCGGAAAAGAAATATTACATATATAAGTGATAGGCCTTGCCATCCAGCTTGCCTCTAGATCTCCATAGCAACTTCTTGACTTCGCTCCCGAATAACTGATAACCTGACTCTAGGCTGCTCGTGTGGAAAATTGTGGGCACCCAGAGTTTAGAAAGGGAAAAATAAACTCCGAGTCAGTCATGGGACTGGTGTGAGATCTTAAAAGTAGTTATTTTCACAAAGAAAATAAAAAGAAATCCGCTATTCTTTTGGAAAATGAAACTACCATAAGGCCTCCCGGCACACACACAATGCCATCGCAGACTTGGGGGAGATTTCTCCTTATGATAGTCAAACATGCTTAATACGAGGAAAATTCTTTGATATTATTACTAGTGCATAGTGTGAAAACCATTCGAAAATATAATATTAATCTTAACCAGCATAGGCACCATTATACTATGCCTACTATAGCTACCATATTAAATGGCAGGTTCTACAACTAAAACCGTACAAGGCGCGTATTGTTTCTTTGGATTTTCAAAAAATGGTCAGGCTAAGGAACTTCCTATGCCACATGGGTATGCCTCTAGAGGGACGCCCCGAGAATCTAACCGGATCTCTGCCAACACAAGGCCGGGTTACCTCTGTAACTAGGTAACTACAACACGAGTATGCCATCCCCCGGTTATTTGCGACCTTTATCCGAGGATCCTCAACAAGAAAGCAACAACCACAAAGTATAATAAATTTGCAGCAACAACATAGGTAAAATATCTGGGCTCCATACCATGATACTACCCTTTTCCAGAAGGAAATGACATACCCTCAGGGGGAGCTACCCCCAAATAACTTGGCCGCGTCTTTCCTGTTTTGACCATTTCCGGGTTGTGAGGTCCGACGAAGTTTCGTCCACAAAGCTACACTTTTTACAAAGTCGTGTTTTGATCAACAAATGATCAGCCGCACATCGTATGTCACGTTACCAATCTGAGAATATATCACTAATATCCATCAACTACATAACCTCTGAACTTGTACGTCTCGGAGAAGGGTGTTAAGCTAAGGGAATAAATTCTCCGCCACCAACAGAAATGTATTTGATAGAAACCAGCTTTACATCTCAAAGTGTAACGTCAGACACACATCCATACAAGTCCATTCCAGGATTGAACGGAACCAAAGCCACTTCAAACAAGCCCTTGCAAATACGGATATTCACTAATCACGTCTGGAATCCCCATCAAAAAGGGTGATAAAATCTCTATAACGGAGTAACCCGGTGCAGAGACATTCGACAGGTAATCCTTTCACTTTCGAAAAATACCCGGTCTTCAACACCGTCTTTAAATGCAATCCCATTTCATTGTATCATTGTTCGAAATGGGTTTTATGACACAAGGTCCTCTCCCAGCTAATCCGAATAACGAGCGCTTATTTTTAAAATAAGTATTACATTCAGATTTCAACAAATTACAACAATTTTCACTTTGATCTTTTAAAAAAAAGATCTATCACAATCACACAGGTTCGATGTGGTTTTCGGATATCCACATGGAATCCGATCCCCGGTCGCATCAAAATTCAAATGTCGTTCGAAGGCAAATATTGATAGTCGGTTATTTAACTATCAATCAACATTCACAACAATTACCAGATTTAAATAATTTTCCCCAATTATTTATTGTCAAAATATTTTCGCAAGATATATATTTTTAACACTTCAACTATTTGAAAACAAATTTCAAATCACTTTTCACTCGTGGAATAAGATTCCCGATATCATTTATTTCCACTGAAAGTTTTCCGAGTTCAAATATTTTAAAATAATTCAAATCACTTATCCAAAATATACTTGGAAATATTTAGAATAAAAACTATTTTAGAATAATTTCTTAAATATTAGTTATGAAAACAATATTATACTGATATCGCATATAAAACTTCAAGTCTAAACAAATTTTAAAATAAAATTAGTAGATGGAATATAACTATTTAAATATCCAATTTCTAAAATAAATATCAATTTCTAAAACAATTACCAGAAATATTTTTTACATTAAAGATTTTCAAAATAATCTATGTAAATAATTTTTTTCTTTTCCAAACATTCTATCCTTAAACCATCTTTACAACTTCAATCTATATGTATAAACAACACTGAAAACATATTCGGCTTTCAGGGAGAATATATGATCCATTCTAAAATGGTTTATTCAAATCAAATTATAAATCTTTCTCGATTTATTTTGAATTACATTCCAAATCTGTAAATTCCTTTTCACACCTTTAAAAATAAAACAATATTTATTTTTAAAACAAATTTCCCTTTCTTTAATAAAATTCCCATTGTGAATTTTAGATTTTCAAATATCCACAGATATACGATTTTCAAATCGATTTCCAAATATTCATTTTCAGCACCGAATAAAATTATAAATTGATTTCCAAATTTATTTTCAAATACCAAATTAATTTCCAAAATTGATTTCTAAATTTATTTCAACACCAAATTTATTATCTTTTGAAACAAATTCCTTCTTTTAAATTTATTCAATTTTCTAAAATTAATTTACTATAAATTTCCTACTAAATTTCAAAAATCCAATTTTATTTATTTTTGATATCCTACGATATCAAAAATATATTCGGCTAAATTATAGCCTTCAGCGGTCTCAACCACAAATGGTCACACACAGATTACAAATAAATAAACATATAGCATATGAAACAAAATCAAATGTTTGAGGAATCCAGTTGGATCCCTCCAACCTGTTTCTCTGCATCCACAAGCGTTAGCACAACAATTAAATACCAATTCCACTTCGAGGTAGAATATCGTGGTATATGGGATTTATAAAATATCATCCGCTATTATGCGGCGCATAGGGTCTCATCCGCTATATAATGCGGGAAATCAACAACTCCAATATATACTATATAATACTATATATATAATATCATCCAGTGAATAATTATTATAAATCAATCATCCAAGCACACAGTCAATCAATTTTAAATCTAACTACTCAAAATTTCAACCAGAACAATATTGATTGAGCGAGAAGATCTTACATTTGCTTTTATTTTGCAATCCACTTCCAATCCTGTCATGAGTTGTTTTCATGTCTTTTGACCTTGTATAAACATTGTGTGATTTTATTAATATTCGAAATAATCGAAAAGCAATTTCATTTTATAATTTGACTTATCAAAAATTAGTTTTAAACTAATTTCTTTTAATAAAATATTTTCTAGTTACCAAAATAATTACATTAGTTAAAATGTATATACGTATTTTTATTTTATTTTCCATTTTCAAAATCTTATTCCCATAAAAATATTTGCATGTATCTATATTTTTTTTTATAACCTTAAAAAAAATACAATAACACCTTCACTGCTCAACATTTAAAATCTTTATATTTTCCAAACTTTGTGTCGATATGTATATAAATTTAAGAATTAAATTATATAGAAACACTTACTGTAAAAAGAATCACGACCCAAACCATCGCGAACCCCAGACCTCTCGAGCCTCCATGTCTCACCGTTCGTGACCATGCCGCGCGACCGACCGCAGCTCCAACTTCGATCGCCTGTCTCACCTCGATGCTACAGCCATCCCCAATCGTGACACGCTATCGATTTGCCTTGAAATTGTCGACTATGCCCAGAAATCATCACTTCGCGCGCGCGAGCCTCGTCTCCATCGCAGCATAAAATCACCATCTCGACCACGTTGTCGTTGATTCGAGATCGATTTGGCATTTCGTTCGAATCGAATTTGCCCAATTTCATAATAACGAACGATTCTGAATTCATTTGAAAGGAGGGAGGTTTTGATTTCGTCAGAGGAAAAAGAGGGCTTCGTGAATTGGAAAGGAAGAAGAGGGAGAAGGGTTTTAACTTGATTTCGTTCGAACATTATTATCTGAGCGTTTAGATTTTTTTCTCTTCGAATGGATTTTGATTTGAACTGAAGAAAGACATGCATGATTTAAAGAAAGGTTAGAAGGCGGCTATGGTCAGATGATAGGGTGGCAAAGATAGGTTAGGTCGGCTGAGGTGCTTTCTCTTCTACGATTTGACTATTATATTTTAATATCCAAAATATCCCATTCTCGTAACTCGAAATCTCGAACTCCTATCAAAGCGTACCGCTTGGCGTTTATAATGTTATGCCCCTATTCTGAACACGATGGAAAAGGTTCCAAGTCCTAATTTGATCGTATGAAGAAGATAGCTTTTTGAACCTAGTTATCAGTTCAAATTTCAATTAAATTTTCAGCGCGTTTAAATACCGTACGCTCACACAACAGCTCCGAATAGTACAGAAATTGAAATCCGGTAATAATACAATATTACGGATCCAATAGAACTGGTTTCGTTGAAATCCGAGACTGTTCCTTGGAAGACTATTTTTAATTATCGATTTAAACAATAAAATTTCAAAGCTGAATAAATTATTTCCAAATTCAATTCTAAGGCTTCCATTATCTTCAGTATTATTAATATAAATTTACTAAGCCTTGAAAATATTTTTAATCAGCTTAGAGTTTCAGATTCAATTTTTTTACCCAAGCTTTAATAACTAAATTAAATAACTTAATTGCCAAATTCATGGTTATAATTGAAATTCAAGGTTAAAATAACTTCCAAATATTTAAAATCAATTGAATATTCCATTTCAAATGTTATAAATTTCTGGGTCGTCACATTCTTCCCCCCTTAAAAGAATTTCGTCCTGAAATAACTAATTAAGAAGAATGATCCTTAACCCATTTGCTATCTTTCCAAAACTAAACAGTTTTATCAACTTGCCCAAAACAAATCTTTTTATCATAGATCCATTATTAATTCAACTAACTTTCCAACTTCAATTATAAGTTCCAAACAACATTGTTTTCTCTAACAATTCAAATTTAAATTTAAATTCAATATTTTAAACTGTCAAAATTTCTCAAAATTTTTTAACTCCCTAAATTTTCAAAAAAATTCGCCAGCGTCTCCTTTGCGCGGCTAGCTCGGTACGACTACAAAATGGCTCCACAGGGCCCCACATTTCAAAAAAAACAAAAGGCCAAGCGGCTAGACAAGAAAATCATCAAATTTCATACTGAAATTTAAATACATAACTTTTTGTCGAGCATTTTAAATTATCTTCAGAATCAAAATCCAATTTATCCTTTGTCTTTAACATACCTGTATTTCCTGATATCCATAATGTCCAATTTCAACATTCAAAAATCATTTTTGCACATTTCATTACAAAATTTTCAATATATATTTCTTATACCATTTTTTCTTCACTATTAAAGTTATATATCCATTTTCATTCAATCTTGTATTTTCAATTTTATTTGAATTCAATTCACAATTTCAATTCTATTTAAATTCAATTTATCTTCTGAATATTGAATTTTATCATTATCTTTCATTCACAATTGATTCATATCATTATTTTAAATTAGTTTCATTTACTAGTTCATTACAAATTCCAATTCATGTAATCTCAAACCATTTTTTATATTTCCACGTTCATTATCTTTAGTTCACTTCGAACCAATTTTACAACTTCATTTTATTTCACACAATTCAAATTGGTTTTCAATATTCAGTTCCAATTCCAGTTTTATTCTTTTGTTCATTCCTAAACACAATTCAATTTCAATTCACCATTTGGCTTACAACCACTTGTATTAAAACTGGATTTCAAATTCCATATGAATTTAATTTACCTTTCGTTTATAATTATTGAGTTTCGATTCATTTCAAATCATATTCAATTTCGTCATTCCTTTAATTAGTTTTATTTACTAATTTTATTTTGATATTTCACTTTGTTTAATACAAACCAAATTCAATTCCAATTTCAGTTCTATTTACTTACAAATTTGAAATGAATTTCAACATTCAATTCACTTTCATGTACTTGCAATTGTAAATTTATTTATTCATTCACAATTTTATTTTCCACCTTAATAGATTTTATTCCAATCATTTAGTCTATAAGACTTCTCAAATTCGCATTTATTCAAATTAACTCAAATTTTCAGTTTAAATCTGAATTTTCCAAGTTTTCAATCTTATTATTCCATAACTATTTTTTAATAAAATTCCAGAGTCTTTCCACCCTTTCCAAAACCATTATTGAAAACAATTCAAATTATCCTTTGAATTTCAAAACCAAACCCAAATTTTCCAAACAACTTCCATTTAAAACAATTTGGAAGCAATTCCTCTTTTAGAAACCCAAAAATGAACACTGATGATGCCGCGATCATCACCGGAATTATTTTTCAGTGATCGAAAAGAGTTTAAAGCTTTTATCCCTCCAAAAACATTTTTTCCAAAACCTTTGAAAACTATTTCCAAATATTTCTCTGGAATTCTATTTCAAATTATGAATCACATTTACAATTTACATTCTCTAATTTCATTTGTACATGGATTTTATTTCTAAACTTTTGATTATGATTTCAATTTTTTCAATGATAATAATATTATCACTTCCAAACAATCAAGAAACCATATACTACAATAATTTACGAAGGTTATTTCCTTTATCTACGAAAATAGTTTTGGGTAAAATTATTTCAGTCACCCTATTTTAAAACAATATTGTGTCGAATTGTTCTGTACGAGTGTTTAGAAATCCCTATCAATAACGTTAATTACTCGTATTGACCAGAATCCATATACCACTCAACAAACCAATCAACACAATATAAAACAATTTTATATTCACTAACAAATACGCACTCATATCTATTATTACACTCACACTCATTCTGGAGTACCGCTGACCCTATCTCTAATGAGTAACACTCAACAGAGCCAAGGTTATCGCTTAGCCAAATGCTCTGATACCAAAAATGTGACGACCCAATTTTTCGACGCCCGAAAGTCGACATCAATACGTCCACCGTATCGAATGCCAAACAGTCGAATGCCGACAAACTGAACCGTTAGGGTTTAAAGAAGAAGAAGAAACAAAAACAGAAATAATAACAGAATCTCACATTTCGCAGCGGAACAATATATAACAGATAAAGAATAATTTTTTAAAACAAAAACACTATATCAGTTTATACATCACATTATCAGAGTTTACAACAACAAACAGGGGAAAAGAAATATTACATATATAAGTGATACGCCTCGCCGTCCAGCGTGCCTCCAGATCTCCATAGCGATTTCTTGACTTCACTCCCGAATAACTGATAACCTGACTCTAGGCAGCCCGTGTGGAAAATTGTGGGCACCCAGAGTATAGAAAGGGAACAATAAGCTCCGAGTCAGTCATGCGAATGGTGTGAGATCTTAAAAATAGTTATTTTCACAAAGAAAATAAAAAGAAATCCACTACGCTTTTGGAAAATGAAACTACCATATGGTCTCCCGGCACACACACAATGCGATCGCAGACTTGGAGAAGATTTCTCCTTATGATAGTCAAACATGCTTAATACGAGGATAATTCTTTGATATTATTACTAGTGCATAGTGTGAAAACTTTTCGAAAATATAATATTAATCTTAGCCAGCATAGGTACCATTATACTATCCCTACTATAGCTACCGTATTAAATGGCAGGTTCTATAAATAAAACCGTACAAGGCGCGTATTGTTTCTTTGGATTCCAACAAATGGTCAGGCTAAGGAACTTCCTATGCCACATGGGTACGCCTCTGGAGGGATGCCCCGAGAACCAAACCGGATCTCTGCCAACACAAGGCCGGTTACTTCTGTAACTAGGTAACTACTACATGAGTATGCCATCCCCCGGTCGTTTGCGACCTTTATCCGAGGATCCTTAACCACAAAGTATAATAAATTTGCAGCATCAACATAGGTAAAATGTCTGCTCTCCATACCATGATACTACCCTTTTCCAAAAGGAAATGACATACCCTCAGGGCGAGCTACCCTCAAATAACCTTGCCGCATCTTTCCTGTTTTGACCATTTCCGGGTTGTGAGGTCCGACGAAGTCTCGTCCACAAAGCTACACTTTTCACAAAGTCATGATTTGATCAACAAATGATCAACAGCACTTTGTATGTCACGTTACCAATCTGAGAATATATCACTAATATCCATCAACTACATAACCTCTGAACTCGTACGTCTCGGAGAAGGGCGTTAAGCTAAGGGAATAAATTCTCCGCCACCAACAGAAATGTATTTGATAGAAACCAGCTTTACATCTCAAAGTGTAACGTCAGACACACATCCATACAAGTCTATTCCAGGATCGAACGGAACCAAAGCCACTTCAAACAAGCCCTTGCAAATACGGATATTCACTAATCACGTCCGGAATCCCCATCAAAAAGGGTGATAAAATCTCTATAACGGAGTAACCCGGTGCAGAGACATTCGGCAGGTAATCCTTTCACTTTCGCAAAATACCCAGTCTTCAACACCGTCTTTAAATGCTATTCCATTTCATTGTATCATTATTCGGAATGGGTTTTATGACACAAGGTCCTCTCCCGGCTAATCCGAATAACGAGCGCTTATTTTTAAAATAAGTGTTACATTCAGGTTTCAACAAATTACAACAATTTTCACTTTGATCTTTTAAACAAAAGATCTATCACAATCACATAGTTTCGATGTGGTTTTCGGATATCCACTTGGAATCCGATCCTCGGTCGCATCGAAATTCAAATGTCGTTTAAAGGCAAATATTGGTAGTCGGTTATTTAACTATCAATCAACATTCACAACAATTACCAGATTTAAATAATTTTCCCCAATTATTTATTTTCAAAATATTTTCGCAAGATATATATATTTTTAACACTTCAACTATTTGAAAACAAATTTCAAATCACTTTTCACTCGCGGAATAAGATTCTCGATATTATTTATTTCCACTGAAAGTCTACCGAGTTCAAATATTTTAAAATAATTCAAATCACTTATCTAAAATATACTTGGAAATATTCAGAATAAAAACTATTTTAAAATACTTACTTAAATATTAGTTATGAAAACAATATTATACTGAAATCTCATATAAAACTTCAAGTCCAAACAAATTTTAAAATGGAATTAGTAGATAGGATATAACTAATTAAATATCCAATTTCTAAAATAAATATCAATTTTAAACTTTAAATAATCACTTCTATAATGGTTTAAAATATAATTTACATTAAAGATTTTCAAAATAACCTATGTAAATATTTTTTTTCTTTTTCAAACATTCTATCCTTAAAACCATCTTTACAACTTCAATCTATATTTATAAACTATATTGAAAACATACTTGGCTTTCAGGGAGAATACACGTTCCATTCTAAAATGGTTTATTCAAATTAAATTATAAATCTTTCTTGATTTATTTTGAATTACATTCCAAATTCGTAAATTCCTTTTCACACCTTTAAAAATAAAACAATATTTATTTTAAAAAAAATTCCCTTTCTTTAATAAAATTCCCATTGTGAATTTTAGATTTTCATATATCCACAGATATACGATTTTCAAATCGATTTCCAAATATTCATTTTCAGCAGCGAATAAAATTCTAAATTGATTTCCAAATTTATTTTCAAATACCAAATCAATTACTAAAATTGATTTCTAAATTTATTTCAACACCAAATTTATTATCTTTTGAAACAAATTCCTTCTTTTAAATTTATTCAATTTTCTAAAAATAATTTACTATAAATTTTCGACTAAATTTCAAAAATCCAATTTTATTTATTTCTGATATCCTACGATGTCAAAAATATATTCGGCTAAATTATAGCCTTTAACAGTTTCAATCACAATTAGTCACACATAGATTACAAATAAATAAACACACAACATATGAAACAAAATCAAATGTTTGAGGAATCCAATTGGATCCCTCCAACTTGTTTCCCTGCATCCACAGACGTTAGCACAATAATTAAATACCAATTCCATTTCGAGGTGGAATATCGCGGTATATGGGATTTATAAAATATCATCCGCTATATAATGCGGGAAATCAACAACTCAAGTATATAATATATACTACTATATATACAATATCATCCAGTGAATAATTATTATAAACCAATCATCCAAGCACACAGTCAATCAATTTTAAATCTGACTATTCAAAATTTCAACCAGAACAATATTGATTGAGTGAGAAGATCTCACATTTGCTTTTATTTTTGCAATACACTTCCAATCCCGTCATGACTTGTTTTCATGTCTTTTGACCTTGTATAAACATTGTGTGATTTTATTAATATTCGAAATAATCGAAAAATCAATTTCAGTTTATAATTTGACTTATCAAAAATT
Organism: Allium cepa; assembly: GCA_030765085.1. Lineage (NCBI taxonomy): Eukaryota > Viridiplantae > Streptophyta > Magnoliopsida > Asparagales > Amaryllidaceae > Allium > Allium cepa. The sequence goes on from CM060931.1 coordinate 979,475,094, forward strand.
AGTTTTAAACTAATTTCTTTTATAAAAATATTTTCTAGTTAACAAAATAATTACATTAGTTAAAATGTATATATGTATGTTTATTTTATTTTCCATTTTCAAAGTCTTATTCCCATAAAAATATTTGCATGTATCTATTTTTTTTAATAAATTTAAAAAAAATACAATAACACCTTCCCTGCTCATCATTTAAAATCTTTATATTTTCCAACTTACTGTAAAAAGAATCACGACCCAAACCATCGCGAACCCCAGACCTCTCGAGCCTCTGTGTCTCACCGTTCACGACCATGCCGCGCGACTGACCACAGCTCCAACTTCGATCGCCTGTCTCACCTCGATGCTGCAGCCATCCCCAATCACGACATGCCATCGATTCGTCTCGAAACTATCGACTATGCCCAGAAATCATTTCTTCACGCGCGCATGAGCCTCGTCTCCATCGCAGCATGAAATCGCCACCTCGCCCACGTTGTCGCTGATTCGAAATCGATTTGGCCTTGCGTTCAAATCAAGTTTGCCCAATTTCATAATAACGAACGATTCTGAATTCATTTGAAAGGAGGGAGGTTTTGATTTCGTCATAGGAAAAAGAGGGATTCGTGAATTGGAATGGAAGAAGAGGGAGAAGGGTTTTAACTTGATTTCGTTCGGCCATTATTATCTGAGCGTTTAGATTTTTTCCTCTTCGAATGGATTTTGATTTGAACTGAAGAAAGACAGGCATGATTTAAAGAAAAGTTAGAAGGCGGCTATGATCAGATGATAGGGTGGCGAAGATAGGTTAGGTCGGCTGAGATGCTTTCTCTTCTACGATTTGACTATTATATTTTAATATCCAAAATATCCCATTCTCGTGACTCGAAATCCCGAACTCCTACCAAATCGTACCGCTTGGCATTTATAATGTTATGCTTCTATTCTGAACACGATGTAAAAGGTTTCGAGTCCTAATTTGATCGTATGGAGAAGATAGCTTTTTGAACCCAGTTATCAGTTCAAATTTCGCTTAAATTTTCAGCGCGTTTAAATATCGTACGCTCACATAACAACTTCGAATGCTACGGAAATTGAAATCCGATAGTAATACAATATTACGGATCCAATAGAACTGGTTTCGTTGTAATCCGAGACTGTGCCTTGGAAGACTATTTTTAATTATCGATTAAACAATAAATTTCAAAAATGAATAAATTATTTCCAAATTCAATTCTATGGCTTCCATTATCTTCAGTATTATCAATATAAATTTTCTAAGCCTTGCAAATATTTTTAATTTGCTTAAAATTTCAGATTCAATTTTTTTACCCAAGCTTTAGCAATTAAATTAAATAATTTAATTGCTAAATTCATGGTTATAATTGAAATTCAAGGTTAAAATAACTTCCAAATATTTAAAATCAATTAAATATTCCATTTCAAATGTTAAAAATTTCGGGGTCGTCACAACAAGTCAATGTATATGGAAATGACATGAATATCTTCCCTTATTAAATTCAATAACTATCTTATCTACAGGATTCCTCATTCTTAAGAAAAACTTCCCCCGCTCCTTTTGAAAAAAACTATTTCTTTCTATCTCTCCAAATCAACTGCTTTCTTTACCAAAATAAAAAAATCATATCCAGTCATTGCTAGGAAATGTTCATCTATGCTCACGATGAAAAAAACTTCTATAGCCAAAATAAATGCCTTGACAAGACCTAAAGCTCATTGTGATAGGATGCTCGATATCGACGTGAGAAGAAGATACCCGCAATGAACAGTGCCTTGAATCATCGAGATTAACACCGCCACTATGCTTGAAGATTATTGGATAGTAAACACCTTATTCTGAGTGTTGCAACTGCCTCGGATTCTGGTTGAGAGTTACTGATTGTTCAATAAATGCCTACTTGAAGAGTTATGTGGTTGAGATTATATTTGTTTATTGTTGGAGTGATTAAGACTGAGAGATGAGTTATTTGCAATAAGTGATGAATAGATTTGCTGAGTTGGTTGCTTGCCTTTTGCTTGAACACCTTTTTTCTTATGCGTGAATATGGAAGTGATGTCTAAAGTTGGCGTAAGATTTTCTTTGCCAGGAGCATAGTTATCAGATTGATTGAGATGGAGATTGAAAAAATTATGGAATTATTTTGAACAAAGTTGTGAAATCCGATGATTTTTTTCATTTGAATACTTGAGTTTATATAGGGTCAAAGAGATGGTGTGTATGTAATGAAAATATGTGGAAGAAGATATTGATGAGGATTTGTATGAGTTTTTTTCCCATGTTGAAAATAAAATCTGTATATATAATGGGAAATAAATTCTATTTTATCTTCCAAAATATATTGTCTGATTTGGGTATACAATTATTTGCTTCTAGTCTCTATTTATTTACCATTCTTCGTATATACTGTAGCTTTTAATAGCACTGAAAGGAAACTTTGCCATAAAGAATATTTCATAATAAAAACTATAAATATACAACCTTAAACAGACGCATTAGATATAACATATATTTATTATTCTCATTAAAAAGCAATTAACTACAATATCTGACAATATTTCCTTTATGATATTAATAATAAATGTATATTATTTTATAAATAAAAATAGATGTCTTTGACATATAATACTTGTAAATTAGTCATATGAGATGTGGTGGATGATAATTTAATTAGAAATAAAATTGTGCTTTGATTTTATTTTTAAACTATAACACACCTTAAAAACAAAATCAAATATAATAATATATTTATTATCATCAAAAAAGACGTATACTCCACGAAAGATGTATGTGTAATAATTTATTTATAAATCTAAGATATTTAATAAAACACTTTAAAAGAAATTATAAGTTTAGTTATCTAATACTTTAATAAAATAATTAATTGATTTTCTGAAAACTATATATACTTAAAATATACTTTATAATACTTATAATATAGTTTAAAAAATTTACTTAAAATATTACTTGGAATATCTAATTTCTAATTATTTAAAACCTTGAAAATAACAAGTTTTTCTTTATATAAAAATAAACCTCTTATTTTAGTAATTCATAATAAATTATAAAATATATATATAAATTCCAAACCACTTCTAAAATACTTTAATCCACGTTAGAAAAGACTACTGAAAATACTAAAGTAAAATACTTAAGTTTAAAGACATTTCAAAGCAATTTAAACTCTTCAACAGAAAAGACAACATTTACTGAATGTTGTAAAATAGGTATGAAGCCAAAGATAGTCTTTTTAAAGTCTTGCGGATGATCGTTGTGAATGGCTATGAACTATGCTAGTTTTATAAGCATGAAAGTTTTACCACTTTTTAGTATGATAATAAACTCTTTAGCATCCCAACTTTTTATCATAACTAGTATACATATAGTAAATCATAAATATAGTAAGAAACCGTTAAGGATCTCTTTATAAAACACCATAGAATATTACATGCCGAGAAATCGAATGCCCAAAAACCCGATTGCTAGGGTGGAAGAAAAATGGAAGAGATAAGAAGAAAACAAAACAATAGAGAATCTCATAGCGGAATGAATAATCTATAATATGCATCAATCTTTACACAAGGTAAACTGTAATATATTATATACTGGCATCAATTAGAGTATACTAACTTATTTCAGCACGGACAATTATAACAACCTATCCTTACAAATACTGATGATTTCAAAACAAATAACGAAAAATAACCATCCACATGAATACATCTCTACGCCTATAGCACATCTTCTGAAGCTCCAAAGCATCAAACTATATCTGTAATATGCTTGGTCTGGCCTAAGCATTATAATAAACTAACACCCAAGTTAGTCCGAAAAACCTGTGTGAGAATACACACCCAACTGGATTTATAGTTATAAGAAAAATCTTTGAAATCAAAAGTATCTCGTAAGACCACGCCGCACATAAACATAGACCAGTTTTGACATTGCGATAACCAAAACATTTTCTATAGAAATTCATTTATATTGTAATGTTGCCTAGGGACCAAAGTAAAATATGAATATAGCTGAAATGCTTGGGTGTTACGTTTCAGCATAGTTGGGCACAACTAAGTCCATAAGGAAAACCAACATTGTTTAAGCATATAAGTAATTACTAACCTTCTTTAGTAAATCTTTCATTCATTAAAATCGCTTTGTAAACTGCTAGTATAAAAATAATTTTACAAAGTTATATCCGCAATTCCCTATACTTTCAATACTTAGAAAATATCCATATACTTATCTCAACGGTATATGTATATCCACAAAATTAAGAAAGATTTTCTTTTTATTCGATTCAAGAATCATTTATAATACTCTTTAAATTCTCTAAAACCATTTATAAAGCATTTTATACTCTCTAAAAATCATTTATATTCTCTTCATACATTTCCAGAACTCACTTATAAATCCTTTATAAATCTCTGAAACCATTTATAAAACTTTCTTTTATAAATCTATTAACCCGTTTCTTAAGTCTGTTTATAAATATCTAAACCGTTTTATAAACTTATCACATTCAATCCAAGTTTATTTATAAAACTGTATTTATGAGTCTCAAACATTTTTCTAAACAAAAAAAAGATTATTTGCTCCTAAACAGTATTATATAAAAATAATTATTAAAATTTAACATTGCAAATAAATAATAATAATTATAAATCTTAAAACATCTTAAAATAATAAATAATCATTTCAAAAACAATAATAATTAATCTTTACCCTATTTATAAATAACTTATTTTCAAGTTTTTATAAATAAATCCTTATTATTAATTTGAAACCATAAACATTCTTAAATAATTATTTTTTTCAAGATATCAACATTTTGACAAATACTTTAAAACAACATTAATAATAAGCAAATAATTTTAAACAATATTAGTAGAATTAAATAATTTAAAACAATATTAAATATATTTAAATAACATTAAAACAATGTTAAATATAATTGTGTAACTTTAAAACAATATAAAATATAAACCGATAATCTTTTAAACAAAATATTAATATAAGTGGATAATCTTTAAAACAATGTATTAATATAAATGCATAATCTTTAAAACAAATATTTCTGAGACTCAATTTTGGTCTTGAAAATCATTTCATGTCTAAAAACCCAATTCCAACTCAAACGGCAATTTATAGTATTTTTAAAAAACAAATTTGAGGCCAATTGCTGCCAAATGCTCAATCAATTTCGATATGATTTTCTATCACTACTGGGTTTCAATTTTTAATATATAACGATGTCATAACCAATATTTCCCAAAAATCAGGTTTATTATCAATAATTCATATGACTAGAGTATTATTGAAATCAATCAACAATAACGAGGAATCCCGTTAGATCCCTCCAACCTGTCCCTCTGCATCACAGCTCATATATATCACCATATATATATGTGAGTACATGAGGAATCCTATTGGGTCCCTCTAACATGCTTCCCCTGCATCACAAACATTATATAATCATAAAATATAAATTAATCGCTTTGAGGCGGGATTCGTATACAAAGGGTCATCCGCTCTTACATGGGACGTAATAGGGTACCATCCGCTCCATGGGCGGGAATATATCCCAGCAAACTAATAAATATAGTAATTCATCCAAACAATCATTCAATAATTTTTATCAATCGAATATCATACTAGTTAACCGAAAAGGTGAGTTTAACTCACTGAAATTTTCTGTTGCCGTCGGGGCGCTCCGGTTTTGAACAAAAATCGAATGACGTCCGATTTTAGCCTAAATTTTGACTATCTCCAAATTCATCCAAACTAGTTCCTTTGCAAATTATTTATCGGTACGAGCATAATGCAAAAATTCGCTTCTCGATTAGAGATTGTATGAAGAAGTTATTAAATTTGTAAGTTTTCAATTTTTAAACTAATAATTAAATAAACTAATTACCCAACTTCATCATACTCATAAGTTTACGTTTACCATCATCTTCCCCAATCCCTCATACATGCCTGTACATATTAACCGATCACCGAGCATGCTATATTGGTGATACGATGAGATACTTCTCAAAATCAACTCGTGCCTTCACCAAACCAATTCTCTCCCCATTTGCCACCTTCTTAGTACCACGCCTTCCCTCCGATCAACCACCCTTCATCGCGATTGAGTAGCCGACCATTCCTCCTTATTACAGTTTATCTTGTGTAAAGATTGATGCATATTATAGATTATTCATTCCGCTATGAGATTCTGTATTGTTTAGTTTTCTTCTTATCTCTTCCATTTTTCTTCCACCCTAGCAATCGGGTTTTTCGGCATTCGATTTCTCGGCATGTAATACTGTAGATGTATTAATGTCGATTATTGAGGGCCGAAAATCATGGTTGTTACATTTTGTATCAGAGATGAAGTGCGTGTGTGCGTGTGCGTGTGTGTGTATGAGCGCGTATTTGTTAGTGATAATAAAAATATTTTGTATTGTGTTGGTTTATTTGTTGAGCGGCTTATGGATTTTGGTCAACACGAGTAATTAACGTTATTGATAGGGATCTATAAACACTTGAACAGAACAATTTGACATGGCATTATTTTGAAATTGGGTAAATGAAATAATTTAACTTTGATTATATTTTATATATACAGGAATAATTTTTCAAAAATTGTTATAGTTATATATAGTGTGTTTGGGTGTCTGTGGATGGAAATCTTTGATTATTATCATTTTTTGTTATAAAAGTTATTGTTATTATTACAATGCAAAGAAGAAAAACAAATAGAAATAATTTTATATAACCACAGTGGGATTATATAAATATGATTTATAAATGTGATTTATTTATGGAAAGGAAATGAAATTTCATAAGTATGTTATAAATTCGATTTATAAAAGTAATTTATAAATTTAAAGGATTTTAAATCTAGGAATTTGAAAATTTAAATCCTATTGTCTTTGGAAATGTTTTTTCAAAGTCGTGGAAAATATTAGTACTATTATTTAGGAAATTTTTTTGAATGGAAATATTTAAAAAGGATTTTGAAGAGATAGAAAGCATTAAACTCACTTCGGTCGCTGGAAAATAATTTTGATGATGACTATAGCATCATCGGTGTTCATTTTCGAGTTTTCAACAGAGGAATCGCTAGCATTGAAGTTTTATTTTGGTAAAACTAGTTTTAATTTTAGAATACTAAAGAAAGGATTTGGTATACCAAGGAGAATACACACACACACACAAATATATTTGTGATTTCAAATTGATTTGAAATAATTAGGAAAAAGGTGCTTAAACTCTGGAAATTTTCTTTTAGGTGTTCTATGAAAATATGAGAAAATAAGTGTGATAAATTATATATTTTGAGAATTAGTATATTAAAAAAATGTTTTAAATTATTGAATATGAATTTTGAGAAGAAATTTGACTTAAGTAAAGGCAAATGAAGTAAATTAATGATATGAGATAGATGATTTTTGGAAGGAAATTGATTGAAATATGAAATGGATTAATGAAATGAGTTCGTTAAATAAGTCAATGAATTTAGTATTGTTTAGAATGTGCTTGAAAGAATTGAATAGTGAAATTGAACAATGAATTGAGTTAAATGGAATTGACTTTGGTTTAAAATTTATATGAGCTTAAGTTTTAAAGTGGAAATAAACAAGAGAAGAGTTGTATAAAATGTTGTAATAAATTTAAGAAAATTTGATGAAAGGGTTATTAAATGATATTACTATTGAAAGAATATACTAAGTAATAAATGGACGTGGATAAACCATTGTGGATAATTGAATGTAGATCAGTTGAATGTAATAATTGGAAGTAATGAAAGTGAATGACAATGAAGGGAATGTTAATAAAAGGGAATTTGGTATGGCTAAGAAATCAATTGAAATAAATACGTAAGTTGTAAGTTTATTATTTTATTCACATAACGATTTTATCCAAATTCAAGTACATAGTTCGAGATGATTTACATCGGTCCGAGTTGGGATTTTTCACTCAATTTTCGGCGACGAACATCGGATATGGATTTTTGATTGATTCTAGAATTCTCTATCATAGTATATGGTTATGCAAGGAGAATGACGGTTTCTAATCAAGGAACCGAATCTAAGTCTGCACTAGAGTGGTCATGTGAACGATACTAGTTCGAAAGTAAAATTATATGACCGAGCGAGCGATGGGGTATGATATTGCGTATTGATGATATCTGTACATCGTTCAGGCTTTAGTAAAGTGAATGTTGAAAATTGAAAATACAAAATAATATGATTATCAACTATATGATTGGATATCGTTGGTAAATAAGATGCAGGTATATAAAAGCAAGAGTTGGTTTGATGCCTTTGATTTCATAAGTAAAAATTGATTGCCCAACATAAAGGTACATGTCTATATTGTTGTTTGAATTGGATGGTTTTATAATTGAGGCACTTGGCTTTTGTTTTCTTTGCCGGTTTGAGCCCGTAGTGATGATTAGTAGTTGTTTTTCTCTAGCCGTACAAAGGAGACACTGACGAAATTTTTGGAGAATTTAAGGCGTTGGAAATTTTTTGAAATTTTTGAAGAAATTTATGATAACTAAAATTTTGATTTTGAATTATTACTTGGAATAAATGAATGGATGTTATTAGTTGGAATCTATGAACAAATTTGGAAACTTGTTAAAGGTAATAATAAAGTTTCAACAAGTTGACTTTTGGGAAATGTTAAAACTTAAATAGATTTGGTGAGTTATTTCAACTAATTAGTTTTAACAAGTAATTGGTTTGAGCATTTTGCTTACCTTGGCAATTACAGGGACGAAATTCTTTTAAAGGGGAGAAGAATGTAACGAGCCAAAATTTTAATCATATGAATTTGGAATAATTAATAGATTTTAAAAATGGAAAAGTTATTTTTATAGATTAAATAACTCGAATTTCAAATATAGCGATTTAATGGATAATTTAAATTGTTGAATTTTATAGCATAAATTATTTAAATGATTGAATCTTGGTTTTTAAGTTAGATAAAAATGATTTCAAAGCTTATTCAAAATTATGTTAATAAGAATAAGTATAATAAAACTTTTAAATTGGATTTAAAAGTGATAACTGATTTTGAAAATAATCCATTTTATTTAACGAGTGAAAATAGCCTTCTGGGCCACTATCCTGGATTTCGACGAAACCAGCGCCATTAGATTTGTAATAATGTATTATTATATGATAATGAATTTCATGATGATTGGACATATTGTATGGACGTGCGAGATCGAAACGTGTAGAAAATAATTTCAAAAATTAATATATTAACTGGGTTTGAAAAGCTATCTTATGCATACAATCGAATTAGGTCTCGAAACAAGTTCCATTGTGTTCATAATAGGGGTATAACATATAGAATACTAGGCGACACATCTCGTTTGGAGTTCGAGAATTTTGGTTATGTTTTGTGGGATAATTTAAAATTAAAAATAATAATATATACATAAACCCTATATTTTAAGGCCATACCTCACCATTCCTCTACCGCACCCATGCCTATGCTCTCGTATGCAAGCCCTTGCCCTTCCTGCTTTATATCATTGTTACATGTAACTAGAAATGGAGCTCTCTTTTGAAATCAAAACTCTAAATTCAAGATCAAGTCCTGAACTAAGTTAAAAATCACGAAAAAGGCTTTAAAAATCTAAATTAAACCAGCGCTTCTAATCAATGCTCGAATTTGAGGGTGCGGCAGTGATTTATGGAGCTCGACAATAATGTCGAATGGGTTTCTTTGGATAGGGTTTAAGTTTTTCAAAGATTTAGCCATCTATTTGTGTTTTGGATATCATATTTGGGTTCGTGGAAGAAAATGGCTCCAAGAAGCAAAATTTCGTTGATTTCGGTCGAGGTTTGTGGATCGCATCATGACAGGGAGGGATGGTTGACTGATCGATCGTGATGAAAGATGGTTTCTTGAAGGGGAAGGCGAGGTACTGAGTAGGTGGAGCAGGCGAAGAGAATTGGTTTGGTGATGGCACGAGTTGATTTCGTGAAGTATCTCGCTGTATCATCGAAGACGTGCACGCTCGGCGATTGGTTAATGTGCACATGCTTGAATATAGCATTGGGAAAGACGATGGTAGGGCCAAAATTGAGAATATGATGAAGTTGGGTAATTAGTTTATTTAATTATTAGTTTAAAAATAGATAACTTAGAAATTTAATAACTTCTTCATACAAGATCCAACTGACAGTGGATTTTTTTATTACGCTCGTAATGATGAAAGCTTCACGATGCAATTAGTTTGGATGAATTTGAAGATAGTCGAAATTTAGGCTAAAATCGGACATCGTTTGATTTTAGTTCCAAACCGGAACGCCTTCGCGACTACGGAAAATTTCGGTGAGTTAAACTCACCATTTTAGTTAACTAGTATGATATATAGTTGATAAAAATTATTGAATGATTGTGTGGATGAATTACTATATTTATTAATGGTTTGGATATATTCCCGCCCTTGCAACGGTGAGACCCTATTACGTTCTCGTGTATGAGAGGATGACTCTTTGTATACGAATCCCGCCTCGAAGTGGTTGATTTATATTTTATGATTATATAACGTTTGTGATGCAGGGAAACAGGTCAAAGGGATCCAACAGGATTCCGCATCCATTTTGATTTTACTTACGTATATATGTGTTGATATATGAGCAGTGATTCATGGGGACATGTTGGAGGGATCCAATGGGATTCCTTGTTATTGTTGAATTGATTTCAATAATATTCTACTCATATGAATTATTGATAATAAACCTGATTTTTGGGAAGTATTGGTTCTGATATCATTATATATTAAAAACTGAAACCCAGTAGTGATAGAAAATCAATATCGATATTGGTTGAGCGTTTGGCAGCTATTGGACTCAAATTAGTATTTTAAAATATTATAAATTTCCATTTGATTTGGAATGGGTTTTGAGATATTGAATGATTTTTAAATTCGAAATTGAGTTTCAAAAATATTTTTCTTTAAATATTACCTATTTATATTAATGTATTGTTTTAAAGATTATCTACTTATATTAATATTTTGTTTAAAAGATTATCTGTTTACATTTAATATTGTTTCAAAGTTATTCAACTATATTTAATATTGTTTTAGATTTATTTAATTATATTTAATTTTGTTTTAAATTATTTAATTCTATTAGTATTGTTTAAAGTTATTTGCGTATAGTTAATATTGTTTAAGTATTTTTCAAAATGTTAATATCCTAAAAAAAATATTTAAGAATAATAATGGTTTGAAATTAATAATAAAGATTTATTTATAAAGTTGTGAAATAAGTTATTACTATTTATAAATAGGGTAAAGATTAATTATTATTGTTTTTGAAACGATTAATTATTATTTTAAGATGTTTTAAGATTTATAATAATTACTATTTATTCATAATGTTAAATTTTAGTTATTTTATATAATACTCTTTAGGAGAAAAAGATCTTTATTTGTTTATAAATATGTTCGTGCCTCATAAATGGAGTTTTATTAATGAACTTGGATTGAATGAGAGAAGTTTATAAAATGGTTTAGAGACAGAAGGAAAGAATTTTACATGGAGAAAGAGTTTTACAAAATGGTTAGATATTTATAAACGGACTTAAGAAACGAGTTAATAGATTTATAAAAGAAATTTTATAAAGTTTTATAAATGGTTTTAAAGATTTATAAAGGATTTATAAATGATTTCTAGAAATGTACAAAGAGGATTTATAAGTGACTGAACTTATAAAAGAGATTATAAATGATTTTCAGAGAGTATAAAATGGTTTATAAATGGCTTTAGGGAATTATAAAGAGTTTTACAAATTATTTTTTAATCAAATAAAAAGAAAATCTTTCTCAATTTTATGGATATACTTATACCGTTGAGATAAGTATATGGATGTTTTCTAAGTATTGAAAGTATAGAAATTCGTGGATATACCTTTGTAAAAGTACTATTATACAAGCAGATTACAAAGTGATTTTAATTAATGAAAGATTTATTAAAGGAGGTTAGTAGTTACTTACATGCTTAACCAATGTTGGATTTCCCTATGGAATGAATCCCTGATTGAATGTTTGTTATTCGACAATTAAATAACCGAATATCGAAATTGGACCCAAATGTAACTTTGGAAATATCTAGGAGAAACACGTGAGCTGTATCACACGGTCATCTCCGATGATGCTGTACTATTTGTATAAAACTCATTTTGTTCTTTTAGGACAATGATAAGAAAATCCATCCACTAACGGTTAGGAGGTGATCTCCAATCTTATCCTTGACCATTTATTTCTTAAGAAACCGGGGTCGAGTTTATCGGGTATTATCGAATGTTGTTCTGAAGAGACCCGAATCGACTATGTTATCTATAAACCACTTATATCCAACGAATGTGTTTCAAAGTGAAGACATCTGGAAGATGATGGAATTGGAGATGGAGCTCTAGAGTGCTTCGTTCAGCCCTAGAACGAACATGTATGGATGAATGCTGGTATTGCATTATTGCCTGGAAAGCAATGTTAGCATTCCAAGTGGGAAGTGCTATATCAAAGGTAAAACATATCCTCAAGCCTCATCAACCGAGAATGACTAAAACAGGAGAGATGCAACAAGGCTAGGTGGGTCACTCCCATGAGGGTAAGGTCATCCCTATCTGGAGTTCCTACTATTAACTCACATATGCTTCGGTATGGTTGTTGGTCCCAATCGAGGGGAGATCTTATTTGGTGCTATCCAGCAAAGGGTAGGCCGGTCTTTTGTTGGCATGGTTGATAGGTAAGACCTCTCTATTATTTGTCTAGAGATGCACCATGACGGACGATACCCCAATAGCCCAGTTGTTGTATGGAATCCATTCTCCAATAAGCACCATATGGACTTAGTTGTGTCCAACTATGCTGAAACGTGAGATGCAAGCATTTCAGCTATATTTATATTTTACTTTGACCCCTAGGCATTATTATAATTTAAATGGATTTTCTATTAGAAAATGTCATGGTTATCACAAGGTAAAAAAAACCATCCACGTTTATATGCAGCGTGGTCTTACGAGATACTTTGATTTCAATGTTTTTTTATAACTTTAAATCCAGTTGGGTGTGTTTTCGCACGCTACTTTTCCAGACTGACTCGGGTGTTATTTTATTATAATGCTCAAGTCAGACTAAGCATATTACACATTTGGTTGGATTCTTTTGAGCTTTAGGAGACGAGTTGGAGGCCCCGAGATGTATTCATGTAGATGGTTATTTCCCGCTGTTTGTTTTGAAATCATCAGTATTTATGGGGACAGGATGTTATAACTCCTATACTGAAATAGGTTAGTATACTCTGATTGATGCCTATATATACATATATTACAGTTTTCTTTGTATAAAGTTTTGATGTATATTATAGATTATTCATTCCGCTATGAGATTGTATGTTATTTAGGTTTCTTTTTATCTTCTTCCTTATATGTTTTTCCCTAACAATCGGGTTTTTCGGCATTCGATTTCTTGGCATGCAATACTGTAGATGTATTATTGTCAATTTTAAGGGTCGAAAATCCTGGTTGTTACATTTGGTATCAAAGATGAAGGTTAAGCGAGAACCTTGACATTGGTAGGGTACTCACTAGAGATGGGTCGGTAGCACGTAGAATGAGTTTGAGTGTGTGTGTGTGTATGAGTAAGTATTTGTTAGCGATATAATAATGTTTTGTATTGTATTGGTTGATTTGTTGAGTGGTTTATGGATTCTGGTCAATACGAGTAATTAACGTTATCGACAGGGATCTCTAAACACTTGAACAGTAGGATTTGGTATTGTTTTGAAATTGGGTAAATGGAATAATTTTACCTTGATTATATTTTATATGTAAAGGAATAATTTTTTAGAAATTATTATAGTTATATATAGTGTCTGTAGGTGCTAGTGGATGGTAATCTTTGATTATTATCATTTTTGTTTTAAAAGTTGTTATTATTATAATGCAAAGAAGATAAATAGTGGGTTTGAATGTAGTGGGTCCAGTGGGTTTGGATGTATCGTATTAAGTCTGGTGATTTTTGGTCAATGAATGTTTCACAAGGAGCAAGTTGGATTTGCCGTAAAATACTTACTTTGAGAAGAACATTCCTTCCTCTTGTTAAGTACACTCTGTCCACTGACTGCTCGATGTTGTTTTGGAAGGATCCTTGGGTTAAGGAAGGCTTGTTGTTGAAAACTATGTTGTCTTCCCATGAAAGACTGCAATCTTTGATTGGTTGCAATGCTCGCACTGTGGACTTCATTATCAATGGGAAAATGTGTACCCTTAATTCTAGCAATCAGGTTGTTAATTCTTTATGGAGGAGTTTGAGAGATTGTGTTGTGACAATGAATCAAGAGACTGCACTTAACTGGAAAGGGATGCATCATAGAATTGGTAGGGTGTATAATCATCTCCTGCTCACTGAAACTCTTTCTTCTTTTCCTTGGGCTAAGGTATGTTGGACTTCCCATTCCCCTGCTAAAGATAACATATTTTTCTGGAGAATTTTGCACAAGGCTATTCTGACTAGAGATAGATTGCTTTCGACTGGTTTGATTACTAATCACCTTTGCCTCTTTTGTAACTTGTGCCCTGAATCTGTTGACCACTTATTTTTTGATTGTGAATACTTAGTTAACGTGATATCTTCCTTGATGATAAAAGTTGGTATATCGAGATTTTGTGGTGTCTCTTCTTCTGACTGGATTGTGTTGAAAATAGCGAGTAGGTTGGGATCTAATTACAACTGCATAATCTTCTTTGTACTTAAAAAATATCTTAAAGTTGTTTGGTTAGAGAGGAACTCTCGTTGCTTCTCTGGCGAAGCCACTTCTACGCATTAACTGTGGGATAAAGTTATGGTGAATATTGCCTATGGTATCAGATTCTCACGACATGCATTCTCTCCGCATAATCATGCCCTTTGGAATTGATTCTTGCTGTTGTGGGATGTTTGGTGTGCAATTTTGTGTGTGCATGCTTTTGTGCATGTCTGCCCTTCATGTTTGGT
Source organism: Allium cepa (assembly GCA_030765085.1). Taxonomy (NCBI): domain Eukaryota; kingdom Viridiplantae; phylum Streptophyta; class Magnoliopsida; order Asparagales; family Amaryllidaceae; genus Allium; species Allium cepa. The sequence continues at coordinate 979,490,102 of CM060931.1, forward strand.
GCTGTTTGCCTCCTCTGTTGATGGTTCTTTTTCATGTTTTGTTGTACTTTCTTCTGAAGTGTGTGTTTATCCGTGCTTGCAATTGTTTTGTTAGATTGTATTTTTCACTACAAAAGCGTAGTTTTGTCATGGTCTTCTTTTTCCTTCAATAAACTCTGGTAGGGGTCCAGTCATCCGCGCTTGCCTTACCAAAAAAAAGAAGATAAACAAATAAAAATAATTTTATATAATCATAATGGGATTATATAAATATGATTTATAAATGTGATTTATAAATGTAAAAGAAATGAAATTTCACAAGTATATTATAAATTTGATTTATAAAAGTAGTTTATAAATTCGAAGGATTTCAAAGCTAGGAATTTGAGAATTTAAATCCTGTTGGTTTTGGAAATGGTTTTCCAAAGTCTTGGAAAATAATAGTAATATTATTTGGGAAAATATTTTGAATGGAAACGTTTAAAAAGGATTTTGAAGAGATAGAAAGCACTGGACTCACTTCGATCACTGGAAAATAATTTCAATGATGAGTACAACATCATCGACGTTCGGGTTTCAAGAGAGGATTTGCTACCATTGGAGTTTTGTTTTGGTAAAACTAGTTTTCATTTTAAAATCCAAAAGAAACGATTTGATATACCAAAGGAATTATATGTGTGTGTGTGATTTCAAATTGATTTGAAATATATAGGAACAAGGTGTTTAAACTCTAGAAATTTTCTTTTAGGTGTTTTATGAAAATATGAGAAAATAAGTTTGATAACTTATATGTTTTGAGAATTAGTAAGTTAAAGCAATGTTTTAAATTTTGTAATATGAATTTGGAAAGAAATTTGACTTATGTAAAGGCAAATGAAGTAAATTAATGATTTTGGAGGGAAATTTATTGAGATATAAAATAGATTAATGAAATGAGCAAGTTAAATAAGTTATTGAATTGGATATGGTTTAGAATGTGTTTGATAGAATTGAATAGTGAAACTGAACAATGAATTGAGTTAATTCGAATTGACTTTGATTTAAAATGGATATGGGCGTAAGTTGTGAAGTGGAAATAAATAAGAGAAGATTTATATAAAATGTTGTAATAAACTTAAGAAATTTTGATGAAAGGGTTCTTAAGTGATAACGGTATTGAAAGGATATACTAAGTAATAAATGGATGTGGATAAAGCAATGTGGATGATTGAATGTAGATCAACTGAATGTGAATAATTAGAACTAATGAAAGTGAATGAGAATGAGTGAATGTGAATAAAGGGGAATTTGGTATGGCTTAGAAATCAATTGAAATAAATACGTAAGTTGTACATATATTATTTTATTCGCGTAACGATTTGATCCAGATTCGAGTACATAGTTTCAAGATGATTTACATTAGTTCGAGTGGGTATTTTTCACTCGATTCTCGACGAAAAACACTGGATATGGATTTTTAATCGATTCTGGAATTCTCTATCATAGTAAACGGCTATGCAAGGAGAATGATGGTTTCTAATCAAGGAGCTGAACCTGAGTTCGCACTAGAGTAGTTGTGTGATTGAGCGAGCGATCAGGCATGATATTGCGTATGGATGATATATGCACATCGCTCGGGATTTAGTAAAGTAAACGTTGAAAATTGAAAATACAAAATATAATGATTATGAATTATATGAATTGTTATCATTGGTAAATAGATGTAGGTATATAAAATTAATAGCTAGTTTGATGCCTTTTATTTCATAAGTAAAAATTGATTGCTCGACAAAAAGGTACATATTTACATTCTTGTTTGAGTCTGATAGTTTTTTGATTGAGCCACTTGAATTTTGTTTTCTTTTCCTGGTTTAAGCTTGTAGTCGCGATTTGTAGTTGTTCTGGTCCAGCCGCGCAAAGGAGGCGATGGCGAAATTTATGCACAAGTTATTATAACTGCCAGTGTTGTATTATGTCGTTGTAAACTCTGATGATGTATTGTAATAACAGATATAGTTCTTTGTTTTAAAGATTATTCATTTTATCTATTATATATTGTTCCGCTGCGAAATGTGAGATTCTGTTATTGTTTCTGTTTCTTCTTCTATCTTCTTCTTCTTTAACCCTAACGGTTCGGTTTTCCGGCATTCGATTGTTCGACATTTGATACAGTGGATGTATTGATGTCGACTTTCGGGCATCGAAAAAATTGGGCCTGTTACAATGTGCTTGAGAATTTAAGCCGTTGGAATTTTTTGAAAATTTTGAAGAAATATTTGATTGCTAAAATTTTGATTTTGAATTATAACTTGGAATAAATGAATGGATGATGTTAGTTGGAATCTATGAACGAATGTGGAAACTTGTTAAAGGTACTAAAAACATTTCAACAACTTGATTTTCGAGAAATGTTAAAGGCCTAAAAGGATTTGGTTAGTTATTTCAACTAATTTTTTTACAAAAAGTAATAGGTTTGAGCATTTATCTTATCTTAGCAATTTCAGGACGAAATTCTTTTAAGGGGGAAGAATGTGACAACCCAAAATTTTAGTCATTTGAATTCATAATAATTAATTGATTTTAAAAATGGAAAAGTTATTATTATAAATTAAATAACTCGATCGCGATGAAGGGTGGTTGCTCAGAGAGGAAGGCGAGGTACTGGGTAGGTGGAGCACGCAGGGAGAATTGGTTTGGTGAAGGCGCGAGCTGATTTCGTGAAGTAACTCGCCGTATCACAAAAAACGTGCACGCTCGGTGATGGGTTCACGTGCACAAACATAAACGGGGGATTAGAAAAGATGATGGTTGGGGCAAACTTATGAATATGATGAAGACGGGTAATTAGTTTATTTAATTATTAGTTTAGAAATCGACAAATTAAAATTGTAATAACTTCTTCATACAAGTTCCAATCGAGATGATAATTCTTGCATTATGCTCGTAATGACAAAAGCTTCACGATGGAATTGGTTTGAATGAATTTGGAGACGCGAAATTTAGGCTAAAATCGGAAGTTGTTCGATTTTAGTTCCAACCGAAATGCCTCAGCGATAACAGAATATTTCGGGTGAGTTAAACTCATCTTTTTGGTTAACTATCATGATATATAGTTGATAAAAAATTTCGAATGCTTGTTTAGGTCAATTACTATATTTATTAATTGGTTTGGATATATTCCCGGTCTTGGAGTGGATGAGACCCTATTACGTTCCCGTGTAAGAGCGGATGACCCTTTGTATACGAATCCCGCCTCGAAGCGGTTGATTTATATTTTATGATTGTATAATGTTTGTGATGAAGGGGAAGCAGATCGGAGGGATCCGAGGGAATTCCTCGCCAGTGTTGATTTTATTTACATATATATATATATATATATATAAGTTGTGATGTAGGAGGACAAGTTGGAGGGATCCACCGGGATTCCTCGTTATTATTGAATAGATTTCAATAATATTCCAGTCATATGAATTATTGGTAATAAACCTGATTTTTGTGAAATATTGGTTGTGACATCGTTATATATTAAAAACTAAAACCCAGTAGTGATAGAAAATCAATATCGATATTGGTTGAGCATTTGGCACCTATTGGCCTCAAACTAGTATTAAAAATACTATAAATTACAATTTGAGATGGGATTAGGGTTTTGAAACATAAAACAATTTTTTAATCCCAAGTTGAGTTTCGAAAATATTTTGCTTTAAAGATTATCTATTTATATTAATATATTGTTCTAAATATTATCTACTTATATTAATATTTTGTTTAAAAGATTATATATTTATATTAAATTTTGTTTTAAAGTTATTTAATTAAATTTGATATTGTTTTAAAGTTATTTACTTATATTTGTATTGTTTTAAATTATTTAATTCTATTAATATTGTTTACAGTTATTTGCTTATAATTAATATTTTTTCAAGTATTTATCAAAATGTTAATATCTTGAAAATAATAATTATTTAAGGATAATTATGGTTTGAAGTTAATAACAAGAATTTATTTATAAAGTTCCGAAATAAGTTATTACTATTTATAAATGCAGTAAAGATGAACTATTATTGTTTTTGAAATGGTTAATTATTATTTTAAGATGTTTTAAGATTTATAATAATAATTATTTATTCACAATGTTAAACTTTAGCAACTATTTTTATATAATACTGTTTAGGAGCAAATGATCTTTATTTGTTTATAAATATGTTCGAGGCTCACAAATAGAGTTTTATAAATGAACTTGGATTGATTGGGAGAAGTTTATAAAATGGTTTGAAGACGTAAGAGAGGATTGTTTACAAGGTGAAAGAGTTTTATAAATGGTTAGATATTTATAAACGGACTTAAGAAACGAGTTTATAGATTTATAAAAGAAGTTTTATAAATGGTTTTTGAGATTTATAAAGGATTTATAAATGAGTTCTAGAATTGTACAAAGAGGATTTATAAGTGATTGAAATTTATAAAAGAGGTTATAAATGATTTTCATAGAGTATAAAATGGTTTATAAATGGTTTTAGAGAATTATAAAGAGTTTTGTAAATGATTCTTGAATCGAATAAAAAGAAAATCTTTCTCAATTTTGTGGATATACTTATACCGGTAAGACAAGTATATGGATGTTTTCTAAGTATTGAAAGTATTGGGACGGTTATACCTTTGTCAAATTATTTTTATACAAGCACTTTACAAAATGATTTTAATGAATGAAAGATTTATCAAAGGATGTTAGTAGTTACTTATATGTTTACCAATGTTGGTTTTTCCTATAGAATAAATTACTGATTGAATGTTTGTTTTTTGATAGTTAAATTACCGAATATCCAAATTGGACCCAAACGTAACTTTGGAAATATCTAGGAGAAACACGTGATTTGTATGGCACAGTCATCTCCGATGATGTTGTATTATGCGTAAAAATCTTGTTTCTTTTTTCTATGACAACGATAAGGAAACCCATCCACTAACGGTTAGAAGGTGATCTCCGATTTTATCTTTGACCGTTTCTTTCCTAAAGAACCACTTTGATCCAACGAATGCATTTCAAAGTGAAGACATCTTGAAGATGATGGAATTGGAGACGGAGCCGTCAAGTGTTTCGTTCGGTCCTAGAGCAAACTTGTATGGACGAATGTTGATATTGCATTGTTGTCTGAAAGGCAGTGTTAGCATTCCAAGTGGGAAGTACTATATAAAAGGTAAAACATGGCCTCAATCCTCATTTATCGGGAAGAACTAAAACATGGGAGATGCAGCAAGGCTACGTGGGTCGCTCCCATGAGGGTAAGGTCGTCCCTGTCTAGAGTCCCTACTATTAACTCATATGTGCTTCTGTACGGTTGTTGATCCTAATCAAGGGTGGTCTTATTCGGTACTATCTAGTAAAGAGTACGCCGATCTTGTATTGGCAGGGGTCGATAGGTTCGACCTCGGTGTTATTTGTCTAGAGATGCACTGTGATGGCAAATAACCCAGTAGCCCAGTCGTTGTATGGAATCCAGTCTCCAATAAGCGTCGCACGAACTTAGATGTGCCCAGCTATGCTGAAACGTGATATGCAAGCATTTCAGCTATATTCATCTTTTACTTTGACCCCTAGGCATTATTATAATATAGATGGATTTTCTATAGAAAATGTTTTGGTTATCGTAAGGTAAAAACTCGTCTGTGTTTATGTGCGGTGTGGTCTTACGAGATACTTTTGATTTCAAGGATTTTTTTATAACTTTAAATCCATTTGGGTGTGTTTTCTCACACCGGTTTTCCAGACTGAATCGGGTGTTATTTTATTATAATACTCAGGTCAGAACGAGTAGATTACAGATTTAGTTGGATGCTTTTGAGCTTCAGGATAGGAGCTGGAGGCCCCGAGACGTATTCACATAGATGGTTATTTTTCGTTGCTTGTTTTGAAATCATCAGTATTTGTAAGGACGGGTTGTTATAACTGTCCAGCCTGAAATATGTTAGTATACTCTGATTAATGCTTTTATGTACATATATTATAGTTTGCCTTGTGCAAAGATTTGATGTATATTATAGATTATTTGGTTCACTGCGAGATTCGGCGTTGTTAATTTTCGTCTAATCTTCTTCCTTCTTTCTTTTCCCTAGCAATCTGCTTTTTCGGCATTCGATTTCTTGGCATGCAATACAGGAATGTATTATTACCGATTTTCGAGGGTCAAAGATCTCAGTTATTATAGTTGGTATCAGAGCTAAAGGTTAAGCGAGAACCTTGGCTTTGGTGAGGTACTCATTAGAGATATGGTCAATAACACCCTAGAATGAGTATAAGTGTGTGTGTGTGTTTATGTATAAGTGCGTATTTGTTAGTGATATAATATTTTTTGTATTGTAGTTGAGTGGCTTATGGATTCTGGTTAATACGAGAAATAACTTTGTTGATAGGGATATCTAAACACTTGAATAGAATAATTCTGCATAGTATTAATTTGAAATTAGGTAAATGAAATAATTTTACCTTGATTATATTTTATATATAAAGGGATAATTTTTCAGAAATTATTGTAGTTATATATAGTGTTTTGGGTGTTAGTGGATGGTAATCTTTGATTATTATCATTTTTTGTTATAAAAGTTGTTATTTTTATAATAAAAACAAGATAAACAAATAAAATAATTTTATATAACCATAGTGGGATTATATAGATGTGATTTATAAATGTGATTTTTAAATGGAAAGGAAATCAAATTTCATAAGTATATTATAAATTTGATTTGTGAAAGTAGTTTACAAATTTAAAGGATTTTAAAGTTAAGAATTTGAGAATTTAAATCCTATTGGTTTTGGAAATGGTTTTTCAAAGTCTTGAAAAATAATTTTAATTTTGTATGGGGAAAAATCTTGAATGGAAATATTTAAAAAGGATTTCGAAGAGATAGAAAGCACTGAACTCACTTCAGTCGCTGAAAAATAATTTCGATGATGACTACTACATCAGCGACATTCATTTTCGGGTTTCCAAGAGAGGAATTGCTACTATTGGAGTTTTGCTTTGGTAAAACTAGTTTTGATTTTAAAACCAAAACAAAGGATTTGATATACCAAGGGTATTATATATATATATATATATATATATATATATATATATATGTATATGTATATGTATATATGATTTCAACTTGATTTGAAATAAATAGGAACAAGGTGTTTAAACTCTGGAAATTTTCTTTAAGGTGTTCTATGAAAATATGAGAAAACAATGTTTTAAATTGTTAAATATGAATTTTGAAAAGAATTGACTTCAGTAAAGGCAAATAAAGTAAATTAATGAGATGAGATAGATGATTTTTGAAAGGAAATTGATTAAGATATGACATGGATTAATGAAATGAGCTAGTTAAATAAGTTAGTGAATTGGATATGGTTTAGAATGTGTTTGATAGAATTGAATAGTGAAATCGAATAATGAATTAAGTTAAATAGAATTGACTTTGATTTAAAATGGATATAGGCTTAAGTTGTGAAGTGGAAATAAACAAGAGAAGAGTTGTATGAAATGTTATAATAAACTTAAAAAAATTTGATGAATGGGTTCTTAAGTGATATTAGTATTGAAAGAATATACTAAGTAATCAATGGATGTGGATAAAGCAATGTGGATAATTGAATGTAGATTGATTAAATGTGAATAATTGGAAGTAATGAAAGTGAATGAGAATGAAGAAAATGTGAATAAAAGGGAATTTAGTATGGCTAAGAAATCAATTGAAATAAATATATAAGTTGTATGTATATTATTTTATCCGAATAACGATTTGATCCAGATTCGAGTACATAGAAGGAGATGAATCAAACAATGTAGCTAAGCTTGAGGCTGCTAGCCATAGATAGAGTAGAAGGGATCCCAGCTCAGTGTCAGAGAATTCTTCTTCATTACAGCAAAGGTGTATGGATAGAGGGTAGAAGTGGACCCAAAATACTGCTGGGAAATCATACTAGGTAAGTGTGTCGAAGGGCACAAGTATTGGGATCGGTATTGACTCCCAAGGAGGGATCGGTACCAACTATCGAGGATGGATTGGTACCGAACTCCATTATGGTAAGCCCAGCACTCAACAATTGGAAGGCGGCATGTATGTGGCTTCTAGACATGCTACTGGTGTACAGAATATGGAGTTTCATACTGCTACTGACAATACAACTCATGAAAATCAAATAGGAAGGACTGTTGGATGAATGCATCCCTTGGAGTTTGGGGAGCCTATATTGAGCACCTTCTCGAGAGCATTCACCAGGCCGATCATTTAGGATGGACCCGATTACCGTCGTTCGGTCGAACTTGTTGACTGGGATATCTAGAAGATATGGCTAGAAGATTGGTGAGTGAAAACAAATTTAGGACCAATGATGAATGAGGTACTAATGCGAGTCAGAACCCATTCACGGAGGTCATTCCTCGTGCATGATATCCCTGGAGATTTAATATGCCAATGATGTCATTATATGGAGGAAAAACGGATCCTAGGAAATACATATTGAGATATGAATGGCACTTGGATTCAGCCAGAGTTTCAGATGCTATGAAGTGCCGCTGTTTCCCAATTTTCTTAGAAGGGGTGACTACGATGTGGTTCACTCAACTTCCACCAAAGTCTGTATCGTCTTTCCCTAAGCTGTCACGAAAGTTCATGGAGCAAGTCCACTTGCACACTTCACGTCTAAAGTACATGATGTCGCTATCCAACATTTATTAAGCTGAAGGAGAGTCATTGAGGGACTTTTTGAATTAATTCCATATGGCAATAACAGAAGTAACAGATCCTAGGGAACATATGGTGTTGATGGCACTATGTGGAGGAGTTCACCTTGACTTGGATTTCGAAGACTGATTGAAAAAAAAGCAACCATCAACAATGCAAGCTTTTTAAAAGAAAGCTAACGAATATTTACATCAGGAGGATGCGCGAAAGCATCCATGGAGGACCGTTGCTGGAACTGTAGATGAGGTAATACATAGTAATGTCACTGTAATGAAAATTGGAGAAAATTCTAGGGACGTAAACGTGAAGGTTGGAAATAAGAATGAAAGTCAAAAACAAAACAATGATGGGGCCAAGAAGCATAAGCCAGGTAATTAGAATCATTTCCGGACTCCTAAGAATGACTATTACACTAAACCGAACAACTTAATAGAGAACATCTATGTGGCTACCTAGAATACTGAATCGAACAACTCAATAAAAAACATCTACCTGGCTACTCACAACACTGAACCATATAGGAAGCCGACTCCTAGGGAGTCAACCAAGAAGGAAAGGAAGTCGGGGAAGTTCTGCAATTCCATGAGATCACGGTCATAGCACCAATGAGTGCAGACACTTGCGTGACATGATTGAAGATTTGATTAAAAAAAGAAATTTGCAGCAGTATGTGAAAGCCTCGTAGGGCGGCGCGCAAAGAATTTCTAACCCCACCTGGTCATCTTCTCAAAGAAGCAAGCACTAACTGGTGCTAATCCACCTAGGCATCTAGAGAGACATTGCCGATTAACACAATCATCGGCGGGTTGTATCCTACCAATAAAATCTTTGTGGAAATGGATAGAAACATTAAAGCTATAAAACATGTTAAGAATGAAAGTTACTATGTTGTTGAGGATGGAGCTCCGGCGAAACAGTCTCGAACCATGATAGATGATATTGTTTTTATAAATAGAGATGTTGATAGAGTGGAAGCTTCGATGATTGACCCACTCGTGATTCCAGCCATGATTGGTCCTGTTATTGTACGGAAGTTCTTGTTGACTGTAGGAGATTAGTTAATATCTTATTCAAGAAAGCTTACGATCAAACGATGTTGGAGGAGAAAGATCTAAAGCCTTGTAGGTCTTGAATATAGGGGTCCAATGGGATGGCTACTAAAGCCATAGAATTTGTTGAATTACCAATGGTACTTGTTGAGGACGACCGCTAATGAGTGTGGATCGTGCCTTTTTTGGTGTTCGATATATGTTCTGCTTATAACATATTTTTGGGCGACTGGCCCTAGCTGAATTTAGAATGGCCATCGCTCCCTGGTGTTAACTATGAAGTTCCCAACAGAAAATGGAGTGGGAATTATGCACAAAAATCAGGTTGCTAGCTGTGTATAGCTAAACGAGGCAACGCGAAAGGAGAAAGAAAAGAATATAGAGAGGGCCCTCTACATAAAGGCTTTAGATGCATAGCAACTATAGTTTGAGCTCCGGCCCGAGCAGACCATTCGGCTTTATGATGATATGGACCAGCGAAAAGAGCTAGAAGGTGTATAAGCAGCTTCCGCTGAGTTGACGATCGATGTTCCTATCAACATGGATGATTCAAGAAAAGTCCTAAAGGTTGGATATCAGCTCAACGCTAATGTGATGAAGGAGTTGGTTGGATTTCTTTGAGAAAACCTAAATGTGTTTGCCTGGACACACTCGGATATGTATGGGATCTTGCTCACGATAGCAATTCATGCATTAAACATCAATCCTAAATGCATTTCCGTAAAACAGAAACATCGCAACCTGGATCCGTAGAGATTCGCTGCACTCAAAGAAAAAGTAGACAAGCCAAAGGACAATGGCTTCATTCATGATGCTTGATACTCAAATTAGGTATCAAATCATGTCTTGGTGAAAAAAGAAAATGGGAATTGGAGGACATGCATCGACTATTTGGACTTTAATAAGGCATGCCCGAAGGACAGCTTCCTGCTTCTGAAGATAGATCAGCTAGTGGACTCGACTGCCGGACATAAGCTACTTTCATTTATGGATGCATACTCCAGATACAATTGAATCCCGATGCACATCTTGGATCAGGAACACACCAGCTTCATTACTGACCTCGGACTCCGTTGCTACCTGGTCATGACCTTTGGATTAAAGAATGCAGGAGTGACATACCCGAGACTCGTGAATCAAATGTTTAAATACTATATTGGACGATTGATGGAAGTTTACATGGTTGACATGCCTTTGAAGTCACAGCATTGAAGAGACCACGTTGATGATCTAGCAAAGATGTTTGGTGTCCTTCGATAATACGGATGAAACTCAATCCTTTGAAATGCTCTTTCAACATTGTGTCATGAAAGTTCTTCGGCTTCATTGTCAACTCCTATGGGATTGAAGCCAATCCAAAAAAGATCAAAGCTTCAAGAGAGATCGATGCCCCAAAAACGATCAAGAATGTCTAAAGCTTATTTGGAAAGTCATCGCCCTACGCCGGTTCATCTCCAGAGTCACTTATAAGTGCATCCTTTTCTTCCAAGTTATCAAGAAAGGGACATGAAATTTCGAGTGGAATCAAGGCTGCAAGGATGCATTCCAAGCTCTGGTGAATCACTTAGAGCTACCTCCCATTCTCTCGAAATCGGTGGATGATGAGGATTTGTTCTTATACCTGACGGTGTCGTTGCATGCCTTGAGCACTACACTTGTACATGAGGATCCCTCATGCAGCGAACGATCTACTATAATAGCAAGCGGTTGACAAGAGAAGAAAGAAACTATTCGAGGCTGGAAAAGCTTGTTCATTGCTTTTAGAAAACTTCACCCTTATTTCTAGGCTTATCTGATCCATGTCCACACTAACCAGCCTTTATAACAAGCCTTGCAATGACCTAAGACTTCTAGAAGGCTGTTGAAATGGAACATTGAATTAAGTCAATACATTATCACATATCATCCTCAAAGAGAAATCTAGGGTCAGGACCTAGCAGATTTCATAGCCAAATTCATTGCACGAGATGATCCTCCGGAGAGCAGTGGAGAAAAATAAGTTGGATGGAAGCTGTACACGGATGGTGCATCTAATGATCGGTGTTCAGGTGCTGGAGCTGTACTTGTCACTCCAGAAGAACACCCGATAAGTTATGCCCTAAAACTCGACTTCTCGACGGCAAACAACGAATTTGAATACGAGGCCTTGATTGTAGGACTTAAAATCACCAAGGAAAAGGCTCCGCACATTTTCTACGACTCCCAGCTAGTGGTATGCCAGGTTAGGAAAGAGCATTAGGTAAAGAGAGAAAGGTTAACTCCTTATCAAAATCGGGTTCTGGAGCTGCTTGACCACTTTGAATACTATATGATAACACATATTCCTAGAGAATATAATGAAAATGCTGATTCATTCGCCACTTTGGCCAGTTCTGAAGATGCACAGCTCATAAGATTGGTTCTAGTGGAATACCTTTAGCTTTGAACATAGACCAGATGGTTGTTGGTTGGATCTTGGAGACTAAACCGAAACGGGAATCATGGATGACTTTGATTCAAAATTATCTACAAAGAGGGATCCTTCCGGGGAGAAGGAATAAACGATGAAAAGTCCTTTGCCAAGCTTTGAGATACATCATGCAAGAAGGATTACTATATAGGAAGGGTTTCTCTGTCCCCATACTTAGGCGTGTCACTCACGATAAGGCCAAATAAGTCCTAAGAGAAGTTCACGAAAGGGCTCGTGCTGACCACACCGGAGGGCAAAAGTTAGCAAAGAAGATTCTTCAATACAGATATTTCTAACCAACCGCCAATCGAGACGCGGATGATTATACCCGGAGGTGTGGCAAATGCTAGACATTTGCTAAAATTCTAAGAGCACCATCGACGAAAATTACTTAAATGGTTAGTATTTGGTCGTTTGCAGTTTGGAGCATTGATATCATTGGTGTTCTACCTATATCTATAGGTGGCAAGAAGTACGCCATCGAGGTGGTTGGTTGCTTTGCAAAATGGGCTGAGGCAAAGCCATTGGCCGCTATTACCATGAATAAAGTAATCAACTTTGTTGTTTGGAATATTATATGTGGGTTCCACAAGCAATCGTTGCGGATAATGGGACCCAATTCGACAACATGGAATTCAAGGATTTTTGCCGCCGATAGTGTATAGAGAAGAGATTTGTAGTAGCAGAACACCCTCAAACGAATGGACGGGTCAAAGCTATAAACAAAATTATCAAGTCCATTCTTAAGAAGCGATTGGAGAAGGCCAAGGGCAAGTGGGTCGGCAAACTTCCATTAACACTGTGGGGTTTTTGAACCAGCCACAAGTTAGCGAGTGGTCACTCTCCATTCGCCTTGGCATATGGATCGAAGGCTATGATTCTAGTCAAATTAGAAGTACGCTCTCATCGAATAACACATTACAATCCACAAACAAATGATCAACTCCTTCTGAAATTCCTCAATATAATCGATGAAAAATGGACCGAAGCTGAGTTGAGAGCAACTGCATACAGACACCAAGTCGCTCGATATTACAATACCAAAGTCAGGAGTCAAACCTTTGAAATCAATGACTTGGTCCTCAAGCGAATCTTCCCTTGCCCTAAAAACTTATGCTTGGGTTTGGATGGTCCGTAGGCAATAGAGGAAAAGCTTGGAGATGGCATTTTCAAGCTGGTAACCATTGACGGGATCTCACTTCCAGGAGTGTGGAATAGCAAGCACCTACGACGCTACTTCACTTAGAAACAAACCTATAAATAATTGGCTAGAGCTGGTAATAAGACAGATCCTATCATTTTCTGTCTTTTACGAAATGAAATGGCTTTTCCAATTCAAAAATGTATCTCTCCATTACTTAAGAGTTTCGGTTTTACTGACTCGAATGAATCTATATATGATTAATGCAAATGTTCAAGTACCCAAAGATAGGTGCCGATCAAACTTCTATGGCCTATGATCCACCTCGTGAAGTCTCTTTTGGGGTCTAGAGATTGATGCCAACCAACTCATGCCTTGGATTGGAGGCAAGAGTATAAACTCAAGCCGGACATGACATGACTGTCCGCATGCTAACTCTTATCCCTGGACTAGGGGCAGAGCATAAAAGGAAATGGATGTGACTCGACTGTCTGTTAACTAACTCTTATCCTCGATTTAGGGTAGGAGTATAAATTAAATGGACATGATCCGACCATCCATCGTCCAACTCTTGGCCTTGGATTAGGGGTAGGAGTATAAACTCTAATCGGATGTGACATGATCGTTCGTGCACAAACTCTTACCCTTGATGTGAGGGTAGGATATATATCGAAATGAACGTGAAATGACTATTCACTCACTCAACTCCTATCCTTGGATTGAGGGCAGGAGTACAAATTAAAACAGACGTGACAAGATCATCCAACTCTTAACACTTTGCCAAAGCAGGCAACACCAATCCATGCTCGACATAAGGTAGGATCTTGCCTTTGAACTTCGAATTGACGCCCGGAGTTAGGCGCGATTGGAATGTACTTCTTGGATGAGGATGTGCAAACTACTATAATCCAATTCAGATTGGTGCCTAGAGTTTGGCTCAGTCGGATGTTATAATCCTAGAAAAGGATACCTGAACAACCGTTCTAAGTGGTTAATTCTAACTAATGCCCAGAGATTAGCGCTTCAACAATTATTTTGTATTTGCAAAAACGATGAAAGGTTGGCAAATCGTAGAAAGGGCTAAAGGATTCGGTCCGACGAAAATAACTAAAAGGCATAGATTACAAGCACATTGAATGGAAATCAAATTTCTAAAGTACTTAGACAAATCCATACAAGGAATAAATGAAGCAAAAACCTTTTTATTCACATGAAACCTAGAAAGCTGAGTACAAATATTATTGACATTAGAAACAAAAGAAAAGGCGGGAGCCGAACACGTGCAATGCTAGCCAAAACCAAAATAAAATGCAGGTACTACTAAAAAGCAAGCCTATCTACACTAAACAAGCCAATGCTCACTTCTTCGGTTTCGTTCTCCTTTGTTTCTTTTTAGAGCCGGGAGAAACATCACTCGAGCATTTACCTTATCTTTTCCCTCCTTGTAACGACCCGAAATTTCCGATCCCGAAAATTCCAGATAGTTATGAAAAAGAAGAAAAAGATAGAAGAAGAAGAATAGAAACACCAAACATCTCACATTCGCAGCGGATAAAATATAATAATAAATAATAACAGTCTACAAGAGAATATTATAACTGTCAGTTACATTCTAATACATCAGAGTTTCACATTATATACAGTCACTGAATATTTACAATTATCATATCTCAGGGTAACAATAATATAAATACAGCGAAAATACTCTATACGCTCCTGCCATCCAACTCGCCTCCTAAACTCCAGAACGTACCTACCTGAAAATCTGTAATACTTGGTCTGACCCGAGCATTACACCAAAGTAACACCCGAGTCAGGATGGAAACCAGCGTGAGTAAACCCATCAAATATGGAATACCACAGCATACAACTTAAATGAAACCTGGGGTAAGCTATATCAGTTTAACCAATTCACAACTTGCTATAGACAACCCTTATTTCACATATAAATTTCTAAGTATCAAACTTAGATAAAATAATCCAATTCACTTAAATCATTTCATTCCTGCCTATAGGTTTCACAAATCAATTTATAAAAATCCGAAGGGGTTTCGGATATTTCCTAATACCCGACCCAGTCTCTTCGAAACCCATGCTATCTTAACCCAAGTTATTCAAATGAAATACAAAACATTTCAATCAGAAATATTAACCCATTCAAATCATCCAATACCATTCAATCATCCATAATCAAATTTGATCCCTTCCAAATTAATTCAATTGATTCTAATTGAATTTCAATCCTCAATCACTTAGTTTTCTTTACTTAATAATTAATTAATTTCAAATCTAATAATTCAATTATCCCTTCAACATTCATCATCATTAATCAACATGGATTAATTATCCTTCAATTTCATTTAAACAACTATCTTTAAGTAACTTCACCATATTTCTTATCCTTAACCAAGCAATAAGTAATCTTAATTACTTCATGAACAAATTAACTATTAGTTACATTAATCTTTAATTACTTATATTAACTTCACATAAGTCACTCATTAATGATTAATCAATTTTAATTAGTCAATCTTTAATTACGTCATTGATTATATAAATTAATGATTTCCAATTATAATTTAATTTATCCTAAGCTAAATTAATTTCATTCGACGATTAATTATTAATTACACCACAAATATTAATTATTCTTGATTTATCTCAACCTTTAAATTAACTATCTATTTATTTACTCCTTTAAATAAATAAATTTCCTCTTAATTAATTGTCTTAATTAATCTCTTGATTAATTACACAAAGTAATTATATTTTATTTTAATTTAATTAAGTAACTATTCATCAAACCATCCAATGACTATTCTGAATTAATTAAACTTCATTAATTAACTTAAACCATAATTAATTAATTCCAAACCCTTAATTACTAAATTAATTAACCCAAATTATTAATTAATTGAACTAATTAATTATTTATTTTAACTACACTTCACATTTTATGAACCAGAATTCATTAAGCCCTCAACAACATTAGAATGAAAACATTCTCTTGTTTATAACATTAAATCAAAAATAATTTAAAAACCCGAATACTTCGAGTCAACCCAAATTGACTCGAGATCAAATCAAAACAAAGTCACATCATCTTCAACAGCACATCCAATCAATTTATTCATCCAACCAATTATTTAAATTTAACTATTTAAAATTTTAAATAGAAATCCACAGAGTGAGGTTTACTCACCTTTATTTTGTTGTTTGCAATCCATCCCAAACTAGCTTGTTCTTCATGATTTTTGACCTTGAATAAATATTGAATAATTTTATGAATATTCGAAAAATTTGGACAAATCAATTTTTTATTTAATAAATTTCATTTTACCTAATGAGTCAATTTCAAACAAATTTTCTGTTTATAAAATATTATCTAGTTATCAAAAAATTCCATAAGTTAATTAAATAACTTTGATTTTCATTTTATAAATTTAATTTAACTAAATCTTTATTTGAACAAATAATTAAATTTTCCAAAACTAAGTTTTCTCTTTTCTGCTTACTGAAAACTGTGAATATATGCATTCATAAACAAACTTAAACAAATAACCAGAAAATACCTTACGAGTCGTCACCGCTATCGATCGAAGACCACTACCCTTCAACTCAGTCGCGAAAAGCTCCAAGCACCACGAATGAACGAGACATCCCATCATCAAGCCTATGCGAGCCGCTACCTCAGAAACCCTAGTTTCCACTTGACCACCCCCACGAGTCTCCGCACGAGCTGCGCTGCCATTGCAAAGGGTCGCGAGCGTCACTGCCTCGAGCTCGAGTTTGAGCCGGGCTCGCGATGTCGATCCTCTTCCCATTTCCCAAATCGGCCCGAGCTCCAAAATCCCCCCGTTTTTTTTAGTTCGATCTGCTGTTGAAGGTTATAGAAGGAACGGGTAAGTTATAGGGTTGGAGATGGCTTGTTGAGCACGAGTACTTATTATTATTTTTTTAAATAATTTTTTTTATATATAAAAAGCTTTCAAGATGCCCCGTTGAATGCCATTAAAATTTTGAACTCTTCTTAAAGAGTGCCGCTAGGCATTTATAAGGTTTTACCCGCATTCCGAACACAATGGAACGTGTTTTGGAAGCTAATTTAATTATATGCGTGAGTTACGAAAGTTAACGATCAATTTAAAATTAAATCGATTAATATAGTTCTAAGCGTTTTGAGCTTCCATGGTCAAATGACAACTCCGATTGCTACGAAAATTGAAATCCGATAATAATCAACTATTACGGATCCAATGGAAGTAGTTTCGTCGAATTCCGAGACTGTGCCTCGAAAGGCTATTTTTAAATGTCAATTTAAACAATATATTATTAAAATTGAACAAATCACCTTTAAATTTAATTTCAACACTTTCACTACCTTCAGTGCTATCAATATAAATTTTATAAGCCTTCAAATTATTTTAAACAGGCTTAGAAATTCCAGATTCGGTGTTTTACCCAATTTCAAATTATATGATTTAATATTAAAACTATATAATTCAATAATTTAATTATCAAGTAAATATTGATATCTGAAATTCAATTTAAAATTAACTTTTAAATATTTAAAATCAATTATTTATTCAAATTTAAATTGTTAAAATTTCAGGGTCGTCACACTCCTCTTCCTCTGCTTCCTTTTCCTTTGAGTGGAGTGCTCTACAACAATCCAACAGGCACACTTTGAGTGCTACCTGGCAGAGGAATATGGACCAAAGAGAGAATAGTTTTCCTACACAATGGAATGGATAGAAGAGGAGGAACAATTTGAGTTTCTCCTGCTTGACCTCTATAGCTAGGAGGATGTCTTTCTCAAGTTCTTGCTTGAGCTTTTGCATGGTGGGACACGACAAGGGCTTGGAGACCCTAGTAATAACAATGTCTTTAACAATATGAGTTCTTGAGTCCCACGGGCTCCTTCATCTAACAAAGCATCGATCATCTGTTCAACAAGGTCGGAAGTATCGTCAACTAGGACAGTTGGAATCGTTATTGAGGTGGTAACAGTAGCCGATTCAGTTACGGGAATTTACAGTACTGACTGAGAGTCCTTGTCAGGAAGAGAAGCAACATGAGGCTGGCCTTAGGCTTGAGAAACAAAGAGAGAAAGATTAGCTATGTTAATTGGCGACACGTCAAATTTCTAGAATATAGGAGAAGTCAATGAGATATGTTCTTGGCTTTAGAGTTATGCATGGGCTAAAGTGCTACTGGAGTTCCCCTCAAGAATCGAAGAGAGGATGGTGGGCCTATGGATCTCAGACCTTTCAGGATCGTACCCACGTATCAGAGCAGCATGGGACCCAAGCATTTGGCTGGCAGTAGCATCATGTGGTTTTGGTCCGAAGATTTCGCCTAAGTCTTTATGCGTTGTTGAGGCAATCTCCGGATAAAGGATAAGATGTTCAACTTTTAGAATCTTGGACTCATCTCCTACCAAGATTTTTCTCTCCAACTACTCCAAATCCACCATGCCACCTTCGAAGAAAGCTTTTTCTTCTTCAACGATTCGCTCCCAGGCGAGGGTGGGGATTCTGGGATAATCATATTTGGACCACTCAAGATTTTAGAATTTGAGCACATTGGCATTATATTGGTTAATTAGTGGTTCATACTTCTCCATAGTGCGCTCTTCTGCCCCCTGTTTTACGGCCTCAACTTCTCTTCTAACAAGTGCATCAATATCTTTAACACGCTCGAGCACTTTGCCTCTTTCCTCCCTAGTATGGAGCAACTCTTCATAATAAATCTGAGCTTGTTAGAGCACTTCATTGTTTTATTTTGTTTCACACTCTAGTTTGGTTTTTAGCTCAGCCACATTTCTGTTTGAGATATCCCTCTCCATTACTAGAGCATGGTTTCGATAGAAAACCTTCTCCATTTCACTTAATGCTTAATCTGCTCCTCTTCGAGTGCCTTGGTGGCGTCCTGGGCCTTCTTCTCAGCTTCGACTTGGGATGTTCTCAGTTTCTCGACCTAAGCATCGAAATTAGCAATGATTCTCTTGTTATCAGTTTTGATGAGTCTCTAATTATCGATCTCTAGCTGGCTGTCCCTGGAGACTTTGGAAAATTTCTCAGCTAACTTCAACCATTTGTTATACTAATTATGAATGTCTATCACACAATCGATGGTCATCTTTTGTACGTCAGAAGTGATTCTTTTTAGATTAGGCACAATATAAGGCCATCAAAGGAAAATGTTTGGAAATTCTTCTTTCAGTTTTCCCATTCAGGCATTAGCTGCAAGCTATTCCTATGAAGAAAATGTGGGACTATAGTAGTTTCTTTGCCTAGCCTATGCTGGGAAGTTTCAAAGCCATTGTTATGATGTCTACGGTCGAAGGACCGAATGGAGTGAGATGGCATCCGAGGTTGCACGGGGAGGGAAGGTGGAGGAGGGGCATGAGAAGCGTTACTAGGTAGGATGTCATCGTGATGATCGGGTTGCCTGTTTAGACCTCTAGGAGAAGGTGAGCTACACAGAAGCAGAGTCATGTGATGAGAGATCTCTGCCATAACTGCTATCTTGGTCATCCCTGTCTCAGCTAGAACGGTAGCCTGGCTCATAATCGCGACCGCTTCCCTAATGGTACGAGCATGGTCAAGGCCTTTATGCTTGGGATGCTTTCTCCTCCAAAGACTGATAAATGTATTTCCTTTTCTTAATGGATCCGATAAAGGAAATAAGAACAAGTCAAATTCAACAAGCAAGGGCATAGGTCAAGTATAAGTAATGAAGTGCACGTGTGCTAGTGTCCCCTGACGGACCATAAGCTGGAACATTACTTATAGGAGTGACCTCTCCCATACTAACTGGAGTGAGGTCCTTATCAATGCGAATAGGGGAGTCGATGCCCTTAATACAAAAATATTACGAACATTGAAAGAACCAAACTCAACAGGAATTGGCCCTAAGCTAGCGAATGTGCTTGTCGAAGGAAAAGTTGGTGTTTTTTCTATATCTGTGACCAGTGGGGGTTAGGTAGAGGACTGCAACTTCGAGTTTTTACGGTTGATCTCTTCTTTGGAGTAGGCAGTTGGTCATCCTTAGATTATTCAGGCCGAGACCTATGACCAGCATCGATGTTACCTTGGCTAGCCTCTCCACTTTCACCAATAATTTTGCCTTCCTTGGCATTTTCTGGTGCTTGTTCAATGTTTCCTTCAACTTCGGCCCCAGGACTTAGGACTAGGGGAAAATCTAGATCAGCCCCATCTCCTTCGAGCGATTTGTTATTGTCATCGTCATCGTCACCGGAGGCTATTTGGACAATGCCAGTATTGTGGCCCTCTTCTAACATGCCGTAGGCAAGAAGATTTTCATCTGATAGGATAGTTCTAATATTTCTGTCTCCTACTGGAACGGTCATATGACTGTTGACGGCATTTGAAAGTGTCGAGTTACTGGGTCTCTTTGGAACATCTAGATAGTAATGCAAGGATTTAAGTCTGCGTACTATTAAACAAATTCATATAATGTACATGGAAAAGAACTTACGTCCGGACACCCACTTATATGCAAACCCGGGACGACAATGGATATAGAACCACATAGTTTTAGAGTAGCTCACCTTGTTCCATACCCTGGTAACCAATCTACTACCTCTAATTGGTTCCAAATAAATCAAAGATGGACTTTCCTTTTGACTTTTGAAAATGTATATATATTTAATCTCCTTATCGCTGGGCGTTCGATGTAAGTTTTCAGTAAAGACCATATATGTGCTAAGGAGAAAGGCATAGCCATTCTGGTGCAACTATGTTGGAGCAAGCCTCATAAAATTCAAAACTTGACGGACGAATTGACTGAACAGTGGGACGCGGCATGCCAAGCACATGTATCTATTGTAGGCAATATAACCATCCGAGGGATTGTGATCTCTTTGACCACGAGATGGGACCAAGACATCATTGAATGGAATTCCATGCTTGTTGCATATTCTTCGAAGAGATCCTTTGTCTATTTTAGAAGCGATAGAATCAAAGGGATCGTTTAGTATTAATGCAACCTCTAGAGTGTCGGGTGCAGGGTCTATATTTGGATCGCCTACTGGCTCAACCGGATTTTCAGGAGCTTGTTGGTCGACTTTGGCATTTTCTAAATTTTGTTGTTTAACTGATGGGTTCACTTGTTGTTGTTCTTTCTGAATTAGAATTTGTTGTGTATGTAGAGTTCTAGCTAAGCTTGACTCTGCATCAGATTCGACATATCTTGAAGTTGATGTACTTGTGGCTTGAGCAGCAACACATTTGGAATGTCTCTGGTCCATTTTTATAAAAAGCTCGATAGATAATCAACATTTGAGTAATTACAAGCTATACCCCTGTGCTAAAACGGATTCTAGTGCGGTGCCATATAGTGTCATACAGTTCAAGTTTTTGATATTATTTAATAGTTCGTTTTTAAATTCTGGGTATTACTCAGTATGACAGTCATCGCTGACCATCTTGACAAGTTTCACATTATTACCCATGCTTTGGAAGGGGTTCAAGACCAAGAAGATGTAGCTAGTTCTCAAAGAAGGAATATCATGAGAACAAAAAAATTCAAAAATTAGTCTAAGTGCTTGAGCTGTACAACTCCATCACTTGAAGAAATTTCCATCCTTCCTTCTCTTATCTTCGCTGACTCCAAAGTCACGATCGTTCATGTCAACATTCACCCATACCCATTCATCCATGGCCAAATCCATGGCCAATTCCATAACCTACCTAGTCAAAGGAGATTAGTGGCTGGGTTGAGTTCAAGTTTGAGAACACGGATCAGTGGACTTGAGGAAGGCAAAAATCATGAAGCTGAGGCTTTTGGAAGTTGGAGCAGTATCAGAGGAAGGCGAATTAGGCAGCGGTCCTAGGTGTGAGTGAAGGCACGGTTTGGATTTGAAAGTCAGAAGCTTGTTAATGGCGGCGCTAAAGAGTTTTGGATGTGCAAAGACAAGTGGAGAAGCAAATGAAAGAGATTGAGTTTTATAACCCAGACCCAAAGTCTTGGCAACAAGACTGGGAAAATTCTCCAAGTCCAGAGTCGGTACCAACCCCTAAGCTTTGGTTGGTACCAAGTCCTAAAAAAGAAGCATATATATGTATATTTTGTGTGTGCATGTATGTGTTGTGTGTAGATTTATGCCTAAGTATATGCATGGACCCTTAACATACACTCCTCCATTCACGAGCATGCACGTGAATGTGTGTACGTATGTATATCTAATACCTAATGACAAGAATCAAAGAAACCGAATTCGAACCTGAGAAATCCATGGAAGAAACCAGTTTAAGGTCATCAAACTTGGAATAACAAATCAAAAGAATATGGTCCAGTTTTATAATCCTGGATGCTGGCAAAGCGTCATGACGGATCGCTATGGACATAACTTTTCACAGAAAGGATAATGACCATACAAAGCACAGAGTGGAGTCCTTCACGATGATTCTAACTTATCTCGATTCAAAGCATATCATGTTCAAAATGGGATGTGCTTTAAGGGGAAGTGTGATCTAGCCTTTTGACCAGGCAATGTTCATACAGACTAGACGAATTGAACTTGGAATTATCAAGATAGGAAGCCCATAGAGATGATCCAGGATTACAGAAACCGAGCACAGACAAAGTGAAAGAGAAATACATAAAAAACCCAAGCCAAGTCTGTAATGGATCGCCAAAGTTAGGGATCGGTATCATCCCACGTTAACGACCCCTACCTATGGTTGGTACTGACTCCTGATTCCACCTCAGGTGGACCCTATCTTCTGCATGTGCCTCCTACATGATGCCTTGACCCTGGTTCCAATGTTGTTTTATTGATTTAATGCAATTCTCCATCGATCTTCATGAACACTTGAAATTACAACCTTTTCTTTTGCAACTCAATCATTTGGACTCGGAAACAAGCTAATAATGGTGCAAAAAACTATGGAATCATGAAGCCAACAATAAGACGAGTCAATATGAAGACCTGAAGACAACTAATATGGCCATCTTAGGGATCTATACTGATCCTTATTTCCTGATAATGTGGCACCTGCTTTTGTGGGAGAATTGGTCTAAATCATGGATAACGGCTTAGAGTTCTTTTGTGCGAGATTTTAGGCTCCTACATCTAAAATAGGAAGGTATGCCTCATATTTGAGGATCTTTTGGGCTCTAATTATGTCCTGAGCTATATTCTTGTAATTCAAAAGATCTAAGTGTCAGAGTTGTACCTACCCATACGAACTTCTACTCCAAGTCAGAAATAAACAATAAAAGATTGAAGTGGACGTAGGTCTTGCTTTGCCGAACCATTATAAATTGTTGTGTGTTCTCATTTCGTCGTTTTCATTTTAATTTCTTCATATTTTATTCTCTACATAAACTCTCGGGTGTTTGCGCAATTTTTGGTTCAAACAACCATAGTCTTCACTTGTTAGAAAATGATTAAGACGCCAACGGCCCTTATCAAACAATCTGTGCATATCAACATCAAGAGCAGCCAGAGAATAAACATACAGGTATTGAGCTAATACCACAAGTCGGGGGCAAAGCAACTCAACTCCATTCATCTTCAGCACAATGTAAAACAAACAACACAAACTGGGCAAGATAACTCAATTACAGACACGTCCAGGGCAGTATCACGTAAAAAGCACAATTCCACTTCATATGCATTGGTGGCGCCTCCAAAAACAAAGCAAAGGGACAGCACTCGACATCCTTGGGGGACTATAAACAATATATATGCCACTTAGACCAAGAGCGCATGATTCATTTGAATTTGAGTTTCTTGCCTTAATTTTGGAAGTTCCCGCTACAATTTCAAACCTTTAGCAAACGCATATAATTCAGCCGGTCAAATTATGGTTACCTTTTGAAGACAGGTTAGAAATCTGTGCACATTAATCAAATGAGATAGATGGATGACACATGGCAGAATCCAAAGGTGGGAATTAAAACAGCAGAAGGAGAATGACAGTAATCCACGTGCATCCCTTACTACAAATAGAAAACGCATTGTAGTAAAAAAGGGATTTTTCCAATTTGATCTTTTTAAGGTTAATAACGAAAAAGCTATATGCTCTCTACAATGAATGTTTATACAATGAATATAAAGGAAGAAAGTGATATTCTCCCATGGACGTAGGATTCTTTAACATCCAAACCATGTAAAATTCTCTATATCTTAACCTTTTCTACACTTATACCTACCTTGTTTTTGGTACTAGATTCTCTTTTATGTGAATTGGATATAGATTTGATTTAATATTTTAACAAACGGTTAAAGTGAAACTACTTAATTGTGCAAGCTTCTAGCAACATAGTTACTACTTAAATGCAAATCTAATATTACTTAAGTTTTTTGATTCTAATCCATGGTAGTACGTCATAAATACTTTCATGATTATTTAAGGTGTTATGAGATGAAAAATCTCATCAATATTTTTGGTGCTAAAAGGAGGGCCTGAAACTCCATTTCCTATTTCTAGTAAAATTTATTGATATTTGCCTTCACATACCATGAATCTCACTGATTCCACAACTCCTCCTCCTTAAGAGCAGTTACATTTAGCTTCAAAGACTTTACAGAAGCTGTGCACAACGTCAAAGCCTCAAAACTAAAGTGGAAGCTTCAAATGAGGCCCCAATAGACCCGATCCTGGCTACATTCCATTCCTTTACAAATCAAATAAACCAACGAATGGAGGGACTTCAAAGGATAGCATCTCATCATATTTCTCTTAGACCAGCCTCCTCTCCACATTCCATAACTCATCGCCATCACTCGCCAACTACACTCACCATGCAGTTGGCAAGTGAAAACAGCATTCCTGAAAATGGGAACGGTGATGCTGGCCATAAAAATAATGCCAAATTAAAAGGTAAAATCCAGATCAACACACAAATTAAATCCAAGGCGATCAACATTAACCCACTCATGTTGAAGAAATAAGTCCCATCTGCCTACGATGATGATGACACCACTTCTAAAGACGATTAATCCCTGATCAACACCAAGGAAGATGAAATCTGTTAATTAAAAGCCCGTGTAAAGCAGCTAGCATAGATCTTCCACAAAGCATTGAAGATAAAGTAGGAGAAGAGGTTTCTTCTCCATTTAGTGGGACCATCATAGAGGCAGACTTCCCTGACAACTTCAAAGCACCTTCAGTTGACAAATTCAATGGAACTTCAAACCCCGATGACCACATTTTCACTTTCGAGTATTATATGGACATTTTGAAGGTAGGAAGAATAGCCTGATGCAAGCTTTTTCTTGTTTATCAAGCCGATGAAGCCTCCTAACGTTTTAGGAAATACGGACAAGGTGAGGTTCGATCTAGGAAACAACTATCTGGTGATTTCCTAAGGTGGTTCAATTTGGGGAAAGAAGCTTCCCCAAACGTAAATACTATGTCATGTGTAAAGTAGCTAGAAAATGAGAGCCTACGCAACTTCATTAAATGCTTCAAAGTCGAAGCACTTTAGATCGGAGTGACTAGTGAAGAAGCATTGCTAATGGCGGCTCATGCCGGGATAAGAAGAGGAATTGCTATGTGGGATAAATACGGTAGAAAATCATGTCATGGCATGAAGGCTTTTATGAAAGGGCAGCCATCCGTTTAGAATGAAAGAGGCTGGATCTGTGGTGCAACCTGAGTGAACTTCTGCCCTCGGCTATGATAAGAAAAGGGGGCAAAAGTTTATCATCCATCTAAAAATGTTAAAAAAAATTGAATGTCACCATGAAAACTCCACTCGCTCATACATCTGGGCAGATATATGAGATGATTAGGAATGAGCTCGTATACAACATGCTAAATAAGGGGAAGAAAGCAGAAAAGAATCAATGTGGAGCATATTATAGCTTCCACAGAGCTAGCGGCCATCATATAGATAACTGCTAACATTCGAAGAATGAAATAAAAGGCTGGTCCAAAAAGGATACCTAGGCAGCTTCAGAAAACTAACAACGAAAATAGAACCAGAGATCACATCCCTAACTCAAACGAAAGCCAAGCAGGAAACCCCTCCAACCTCATAGCTTCAATTCATGGAGGACAACTGTGACGACCCACCCTTCTACTCACAGAAAGACGTATCATCATTAAGAAAAGAAAGGGATAGAAATAGAAAAGAATAGAAAGAACAACAACGTCAGAATCTCACGGCGAAATGGAAAAAATATAATACATCACATACCTATTACATAGTTTACATATATCAGAGTTATACAATATCATACATATGACAGTCGTATATACATCTGTCAACACATACATCCAAAATACCACATACATCAACTACACAGCGGAACTAGATAGATATATAGATACGTCTGGAAATTCCTGCTCCAAGCTCCTCCAAAAACTTGACAATCCAAAACCTATCACTTGGCTAAAAAATTTGAGTACCCAAGAGTTTATGAAAAACAAAAAAGAACTCCGGGTCAGACATAGGTCTGGTATGAGTAAACAGTTTAAAGTTGTTTAACTTTGAAAAACATTTGAAAATAAAGGTATCACGTAAGACTCCCCACACATAAATACGGGTAAGTTTTTACCTTACGCTAACCAAAACATTTTATAGGAAATCCAGTGATATTATAGTAGTGTCTAGGGTTTTCAAGTAAAATACAGAAATAGCTGAAATGCTTACATCTCACATTCCAACATAGTTGGGCACAATCAAAACGTACCACACTTATTGGAAATTGGACTCCATACAATGGCAGGGCTACTAGGGTACCGCCCGTCACAGTACGTGGCCTAAATCACCGTACTGAGGAGCCACCCTAACTCCCCTGCAACACAAGGCCGGAACCATTCCTTACTGAACAGTCCCGAACAAGATAACCCCGTGGTTGTAGCTAGCAACCGCCCACACAGCCAAAATAAAAAGGGACATCTAGACAGGGGTATTTCTCATCCTGCTTGGGCATGATCCATCTAACCTTGCTGCACACCCTATGTTTTAGCCATTCCCGGTTGATGAGGCTTAAGGCTGCGATTACCTTTACAGAACATATCTCTTAGAATGCTCATCGTCCGCCTGACGATGTGCTGAAAGCATTCGATCCATACAAATTCGTTCCGCGTTCGAACGAAACCGAAGGCATTATCTCGTTAGACTCGTTTTGGAATCACCCTCAGAGTAAACGACAATAACCCTTGCATTCTGAAAACACCATCTCGATCTTCACTTGAGAATTCACGACCTAACGTTTAATTTGGATCGATGTGGTTTTCGGATAATCATAAATGACACCCGATCTCGGTCTCATCGAAATCCAAACGCCATTTTAAAGGCCAAGTTGTTTAATTAATTTAAACAGTTTAATTCAACACTTTGAATTCACATAGCTTTATCACAGATAAATCATACACAATCATCATAGATATATCAAGGCATAACATAGAAACATCACAGAATATCATCAAATAAATATCACAAATCAGATATTCTACTTATACAATATTCATAAGCAAACATCTTTAATTCTTATTGTAATTAATTCAATTTAAAATTAATTGCACGAGAATTAATTTCTTAACCCTGTTTAATTGATCATTAATTATCAATTAACTAATTATTCCATTTCAAACCATTTAATTAATAAATCATTTCTTAATCAATTATTAAGTCTTAATTATTTAATTAATTACTCTTAATTATTAATTCATAACCTTAGTTATTAATTAACCAAACTTAATTACCCATTTATTAACTGCTAATTACTTAATTAATCATTTATTAATTCTTAATTAAATTCCTTACTTAATTAACTATTAATCATTCATTAATTAACTTAAGTAGTTAATTACAATTTATTTATCACTTAATCATTAATTAATCCAAACTCTAATTATAATTAAAAAGTTAATCATTCTTAATTACTTTCTAAAAATAATTAATTAATATTAATTATTCATCTTAATTAACATTTAAAAGAAATTTTCTTTAACTTGAAAATCGATTTATTATTAACTACACAACTTAAATGTTAATTAACTTGTACTTAACTTAAATTAATTGCTTAACTAAAATAAATAAGAGTTTAAAACATCGTTAAGCGTTAACTAAGACAATTAAAATTTGTATTAAAGTTTTAACTTACATTGTTAAACTTTACTAAATCTAAAGTGCTTGAACTTGTAGAAACAAGTTGTTTAACCTTTTTTTTATAATATACTGCAGTTGGTAAAAAGCCGAGAATCTCCTGTGAAAACTTGAGTAATACTTCGAGTTATTCACTCACTTCCCCGAGACTCTCCCCCGTATGCAACCCTTCTTCTTCCTTTTTT
This sequence comes from Allium cepa, assembly GCA_030765085.1. Classification (NCBI taxonomy): domain Eukaryota; kingdom Viridiplantae; phylum Streptophyta; class Magnoliopsida; order Asparagales; family Amaryllidaceae; genus Allium; species Allium cepa. The sequence continues at coordinate 979,518,707 of CM060931.1, forward strand.
TTATTTCTTTCCAGTGAGTTTAAGATTTTAAAACTTAAGTGAAATTAAAGCATCAGGTCATCACTCTCGAACTCGACCAAAAACCCGAAGCAACCACTAAGACAACTCGAGCAACGACTCGAGTAACGACTCGCGACCCAAGACATCAATGCCACGGATACACATCACCGCTGCCGTACACGTGCACGGCGACGTGCGAAGCTCCGGTGAACTCCCAAGATCATCGGCAAGTCACAAACCATTCCTAAACTCAAAATCAAAATTCAACTCCCCTTCAACAATTTCAAATCGAAATATAGCAGTTCAATTGAAAAACTGCAAACACCACCACTGACTGATATGCCTCGTCGCCGTTGCTCACGCCACCGAGGACTCCTAAACTTCGGCCACACGACGACAACACACCAAGCAGCCATCCTCCATAGATTTGTGCAACTCGATCGCGCGTAGAGGACGAACACACCACGTTACAGACAAGACCAAAAATTTGAACCCAAACCCTAAATTGATCTCGTCCTCTTAATTCACACAGTAGAAAAATTATCTGATAATTTTCATGAAATCATCAATGTTTATTCTTGCTCCAACACAAATTTCAACATTTATTATTGATTCAATCACTAGAAATTAGTAAAAATACAATTTTTGCTCAAATACAAACTGCTCTTAAATCACTGAACTAAAAATCTTCCTTTTTTGTTTTAAAAATCATAAAAGAATTCCAGATATAAACTTGAATTAGCTTCTTATGACAATTAAATTTATCAAATTTTTCTTGATTGCCTGTAAAACAATATTACAGTAGCATACTTTTACAAAGATGGTTTAAACAACTTTACAAAATCTTAGGTTTAGTTTAAATACCTTGGTTGATTGAAAAATTAAAATTTAACAATGATTAGCAGAAAGTGAATTTGAGTTTTGAAAAAAAATATTCACCCTATAATAATTTAAACAGGGAAGCATGTAGTACACAGGATTATTTTCAAGATCAAATCATATACAACCATATTATCAATAAATACTGAAGTATTTTTAAATTAAACTTAAGGCTCAAATTTCTTGTTTACTCACCCGAAAATCCTTTTGAATAGAAAACACTTGATGATTGAGAAAACTGCAATTGAAAACTGCCTGTGTATTTTCTGTTTTGAATTTAAACTTGAGTTTTGTTCTGTTTTTGGTTTGAATTGAAATTGAGTTTACTTCTTTTTCTCCTTTTTGTTTTCTTTGGTTTTGCTGAACGAACTTGGAATAGCATATGCATACATATACATATAAGAGAAAACAGTTGTAATATGGGAAGGTATTAACTGGTACTGTTGGCTTTGATTGATCAGATTTTTGTGTCTGAAATGTAAAGATTTGTGAACATTTTGAATAGACAAAATTTAGGCTGAGATGATGGCATTAAATGCCTTGGCTTCTAAATGTGTTCACATAATTATTATATTGTTTGCTGTGTATATGGATATTTGTATAAAAATATACACTTTGCAGGTAGGTTTTGGCTTGTGTATGAAGATATGTTTGAAAACATTGTTTTAGCTTGAATAATTCATATACATATGGTTGTGTTATTTTATTTTATACTTTGCAGGTAGATGTTCTTGTGAATGAAGATTATTTTGTTTTATCTTTTTATTTTATGAACATTTAGTTTTCAGGTTAGTTTATACACTTGTGTTTGTCTCATTTCATGTTCTACTTAGTGCTTACGAATTCTCAGCAAATATTGCAAGCATATCTTAACTACTTAATTTTTCTGTTTTTATTTTTCTTATTTTTATTTCTAACTATCAATATTTAAATTACATTCATATGTTTGACTTACATTTAATATTTATATTTTATATTGATAGACTTTGATTTATTTTAAACACTATTATCCATATGTATGTTTACCAAATGTAAACAAAGTAAAGTATTTTAATTCAATTATATAAGATAAATTTTTATTGTAAATATTATTGAGATATTTTATTTTAAATTTTCAAATCAATTTCCTTTCAAAAATACAAATCCATACAAATAAATGGCCATTATTCCAAAAGATTTAATCATTTTCAAATGATAAATTTACTTTTTATTTAAATTAGATTAAATATTTATTAAAATAAATAGGGCCACAATCCAGGGTCGTTACAACCACATCTTGTTGGGCAAGCAAAAGAGAAAAAGAGATATATGTGCATGAAGCAAAGACACGGCAAAAGATGATTTTCCATGTCAAGCAGAAACCATCATAGGAGATAGTTTTCACAGCAGTTTTTGCGATAGAGGTGATATTTCCACATCAGGAACCACTTATCATCACGGTGCAGATTTCAAACTGTACCATGAAAAATGTCTTCACACGACTAGATGAAACTTCCATTTGAAATTTTGAAACCCAACCCAGAGCTGATTTACGGCTTCAACAACGTAAAAATTATTCCTATAGGGTCAGCATGCTTACTCATCACTCTCAAGACGACACCTCTGCATAAATCCTTATATTCAAGTTTCATGATTATTGATCAGCCATCATTATATAACGCCTTCCTGGGAAGACCTACATCGATAGACTTAAGGGAAATCATCTCTCAAAAAGACCTACTTATGGAATTCAACACCCATGTCGAGATAGGGTCTATGAGGGAAAAAATCATAAGTAGGGAACTACATAATGTAACTCTAGCAACGAAATTGTTACAAACTATTATGTTGTCCCTTTTGATATTTGCAATAATAAAGATAAATAAAAACCTAAATTAGTTTAAAGAACTACATCGGTATAAAGTACCAAAGCCAATACCGAGGTAGACCATCCTGCGACCTTAACATCTGCAAAGAAAGAGAAAAGAGTATATATGCATGTGATCGGCACTGACGAATACAATTTAATCTACACGCAGTATTTCCTTGAAGAAGCCCAGAAACAGGCATCCTCGGTCAACTCACAGCCAGAAGAAGAAGCTAAAACTGAGATAGACCCGAGATTAGGGGCAACGAAGAAAGAATTAGAGTCGATAGATGACCTCGAGGATGTACAAATAGATCCAAAGGACCCAACAAAAGTTCTAAAGATAGAAAAGAATCTCAGTGCAGAAGCCCGAGTTGAGTCGGTAGAATTCTTGAAGAGATCGATAGATGCATTTGCCTCGACTCATTTGGATATAGTAGGAATAGATCTAGCTATCATCTGTCATGCACCGACCATTGATGCTAACGCCCATCCAGTAACGCAAAAGCGTAGAATCTTAGATCAAGAAAGATATAATGCTCTGCATGAAGAAGTCAAAAAATTAAAATAAAAGGAATTCATTAGGGAAATGTACTCCCCAAGGTGGGTTGCAACCCAGTATTCGTAAAACTCAATGGAAAATAGAGGACCTGCATTTATTATACTAGCCTCAACCAGGCTTGTTCGAAGGATAGTTTCCCTTTACCTAAAATTAATCGGTTGGTAGATAAGACCAACTGACATGAACTGCTTTCATTGACATGAATTGCTTTCATTCATGGATGCATACTCAGGATATAACTGGATAGCTATGTTCAAGCTAGATCAAAAATATACTGGCTTTGTGACGGAAAAAGGCTTGTATTGTTATAAAGTCATGATGTTTGGACTAAAAAGCACTAGGGAAACCTACTAAAAACTGGTTAATACGGTATTCTGATATTATATTGGAAAGAATGTTGAAATATATGTAGATGACATTTTGGTTTAGTCAAAAATAGCAGCAAGTCATGTGTAGCACCTGGTACAAACAAGTCTTATGACAATATAATATGAAGCTGAACCCATTGAAATGCACTTTTACTATTCGGTCAGGTAAATTCCTATGGTACATAGTAAGTGCACGTGGCATTGAAGCAAACCCAGAGAAGATCGAAGCCATAAGAAAGATGAAAATCCCAACAAAGCTGAAGGACCTCATGAACTTAAATGGCAGGGTGGTAGTACTAACCAGGTTCATCTCAAAAGAAAATAATAAGTGCATACCACACTTTGATTAGGTAAGAAAGGGGGCAAGTTTCGAATGGACTGAGGAGTGCAAGGTCGTATTTCAAAACTTGAAAGAACATCTGGTCAACACTCCTATTTTATCTAAACCAGTAATAGGTGAGGACTTATACGTATATTTAGTTGTAACTGATAATTTTGTTCGTGCTGTAGTGATTCAAGAAGATGAAGGGACCCAAAAGCCCATCTACTTCACAAGCAAGCATTTGTCAAGAGAAGAATTAAATTATTCCGTTATTGAGAAGTTAGCCTACAGCCTGCTTCCCATAGCAAGAAAGTTGCAACCTTATTTCTAAGCACACCCCATCAAAGTCCTCATAGATAAATCCTTAAGGAAAATACTGCAGAAGCCAGAGACATCAGGTAACCTATTAAAATATATATCGAGCTCAGTCAATATGACACCACCTACTGCCCAAGAAAAATAATCAAAGGTCAAGCACTAGCAGACTTCATCGTAGAATGCACACTTCTAGACGAATCCCAATCTGAGGAAGAAGTGTTCACTCCGTAGTTCTGGCAACTGTTCGTAGATGGAGCTTCAAATGAACAAGAGGCAGGAATTGGATATATGCTAGTTACGCTAGATAAGAAGAAATTGCATAGGGCGGTGTAGCTTGGGTTTAAAAGTGACCAGTAATGTAGCAGAATATGAAGCTCTCCTTGTAGGCTTGCAAATGGCTCAGGTAATAAAGATAACTCACATAAAAATTTACAGTGATTCCCAATTAGTTGTAAATCAAGTGTAGGGAATTTACCAAGCAAGAAACCAACCTTAGCCAAATATGTGGAACTTTCTAGGAAATTGCTAGAGCAATTCGAATAGTTTGGTAAAGAACAGATTCCATGTGAAAACAATTCTTCCTTCGATTCATTAGCTAAACTTGCGAACACCAAAGTGGCAAATGAAATGAAGGCAGTTCCAATAGGGCATCAGGCAGAGCCGAGCATAATAAAGGCTAATCAATTTCTAGTCCTAATCCGAACTTAATGGGCAATGATACAAGGGTCTCAAAACCAGGAAAGCGAGGACAACATACTACAACCCTCAACTGAACCTCCACTCCAGCAAACCAAAAAATACTTGGACGAACCTCATAAAACAATTCCTGCTAAATGGAATCCCACCCTTAAAGAAAAATACGGCCCAAGGAATATGGTATCAAGCTCTGTACTACTCATTCTTTGGTGGCACATTATACAAGAGAGGGTATACCACCTTTCGTCTTAGATACGTATCCAAGGAAGGAGTACGAGTCATGAGAGAGGTACATTAAGGACAATGCGGGAATCATTCTTGGGGAGCCATGTTAGCAAAGAAGGTACATAGACATTGTTATCATTGGCCTATAGCATTCCAATGCAAGGGAATTTGTAAGAAGGTGCGACAAATGTAAAAGATTCATAGGTGTCCCTAAACATCCATCCTACGAGCTCATCTTACTAGCTAGCCCATAGCCCTTCGATATATGGGACATAGATTTGATAGGTCCACTTCCTATGTTAAAGGGAGGAGCTAAGTATGCACTACTGGCAATCGGCTACTATACTAAATGGGTGGAGGCAGAACCCTTGGCTACAATCACAGTAAAGAAAATAGTAACTTTTTTGGTGAGAAGCATAATCACCAGGTTTTGAATTCCTCATAAAATAATCTCCGACAATGGAACCCGGTTTGAAAGCAAGGAGTTCAAAGAACTCTATGAGAAGAATGACATATTCAAAAGTTTTTCTTCTATCGTGCACCCATAAGCAAATGGACAAGTCGAAGTTGTAAACAAGACTACCGAGAAGTTAGTTAAGAAAAGGTTGCAAAAAGCAAAAAGGAAGTTGGTAGAAGAATTATCTTTAGTACTATGGGCTTATAGAACTTCGATTAGATCTCTAACCGGCCATATACCCATTCTCATTAACCTATGGATACGAGGTCATGCTCCCCTTTGAAGTAGAGATCCTCTCAAATAGAAGAAGTTCCTACACAACAAAGAAGAATATAAGACTAAAAGACACTGCACTCAACCTCATTTAAGAGAGAAGATATGAGGAGGTAGTAGTATCTGCCGCATACCGACAAAGAATGGCAGGAAAATAAAATACAAGACTCAAAGAAATAAATTTATACAAGTGAGATTTAGTACTACGAAGAGTAATGCCCAACACGAAAGACCCAGCAGATGGGGATTTAGATCGAAACTGGAAAGGCCCATTAGTCATCATAGCTAATGGTGCATATTGATTATCCAATCTAGATGGCGACATAGTTCAAAGAATGTGGAACTCAAAGCGCAGATCATATTTTGTGTAATCTACACTACTTATGTAATAAACATTAGTTTTTGAGAGAAATGAGCGTTCCTCTACGATTAGAGGAGAGCACTTATGTACTTTTATTATGCACTTAATAATGGAGCTGTCAACATGCCTAGAAAATAGCAATACCCCCTGTACAATGGAAAAACGAAGATAAAAAGGTTAAAAAACTCCAAACCTAAAGAACTAAGGTCCATGATAAAATACAACATGAAACCAAAAAAAGGAGAAAAACTCTCTAATCCCTGCATCAGATGAATCTATCTAAACAAAAGAGCATTCCTGAATCTACTAAGAAACTAAACAAAAAAAAGTAAGCACGTAATACACACACACATGTATGTATGTATATAAATATATATACTTATATTTTATATACATATATACATATACATATACATATATATGTGTAAAATAAAATAATACTAATCTAAAATAAAGGACATAGGACAAGCAACAATTATAATTACCACTTTACAAGGAACAATAAAGTGTATAAATCAAATACCAATTGTTAACTGTATTAACTTTTACGTTAGTTTATTATATTTTATTACATTATCATTGCAAGTGTCCGTCATTTTCCTACACCGTCCTCTGAATTGTGACGAATGCACTTCCTAAGCGATAAACATTGTAATTGTTACGAAAAGTAATAATACAATGAACTAGACATAGGGATATTAGAAGGCCCGAACCAGTATAAAAATCTTTCTATGTTATTTTCTTTGGCATAGCTGAATATTTACACCGGATATAGCGATATTAGACGACCCAAACCTGTTATTAAAGCAAAAATGTACAAAATGCAGTTTGACTTTCTTATCCAAATAACTAAATTGGACGTGGCGATATTGGACGGCCCATACCGATATAAAAATCCCTCTGTATTAATTCTATTTCATAGTCATATTAGACGTAAGGATATTGGACAGCCTGAACTAGTACAAAAAAACCATGCGAATGAATCGAGAAGGTTGTAAATACCAGACCCAACTTCACAGTTAAAACAATAGTCCACCTCTAGAAAGCCAGGTAGACCGTGACAAGCGAATGATGGGGTTCAAACACTCGAAAATAGCTCTTAAGAAGCATAAACTGGGCAAATAACGACTTTAGAAATTAAAAGAAAGAAGAAACTCATAGGATGCACAACAATTACCAAAACAGATGAAATTTCAGAAATTATTCAAAGCTTGCTAGGTAAACATCGAAAACCGAGGATTTTCTTATATTTATTTAAAGTCCTATTAATCTACACTGAAGATCTACGCATGATTACACATCATGTACTTCTACAAACACTTTAAAAGTACAAAAGAAAAGTAACAGGCTGCAGTAAAACAAAACAACATCATAAATCTAAATTAGATTCGGAGGAAAAGTCGATCATGATCGTTCTTCAATGATACGAGCCATGAGATGTTGTCATAAGGCCCGGAGGAGAATTGCCTTCAAGTTGAAGAGCGAGAGATGGTTCATTCGCTTCAACGATAACAATAGACGTGCGACCAAGGGTAACATGGCCATAAGTGGTACGGGGATTATAATTAGCACCGGCTCAAGTATCACCATAATTCTATAGACCAAATTCATGATCCCTGCAATTGTATAGGAAGATTAGATCAAGCCCTGGCAAAAAGCAAGCGAAATTTCAATTGCATGCTTCAAATCGATCTCCACCATAACCATCCTACCTTCTCATTATGAAGTTTCTCCAACAAGGAAGCCCTATTCAACCCACTCAGAGAAGTGGCAGTAGCATCAAGGCGAGCCTCGAACTCTAATCTAAAGATTTTGTTCTCAAGACCGTTAACACGTCTCATAGCCATGTTCTTGATTCGTTCAATCTCTTTCCAAAGTTGATCCACTATTTTCTCAATTTTTCAAGAGTAGGATTCGAAAAGCTCTTGTGCAGTAGAAACATAAGGCGAGCCACCACTATCGGTAATGATCTTTTAACCCAGAAAGTTTGGCCCCGTAATAATTTTTCAACTCATTCTTCCATGTAAGAAAGATGTTAGGATCTGCCTCTGGCGAGGAAGCAGGAGCGTCATCAATGTTAATTTGCCTTGCAATTTGCTCATTTAATTCCTCAACTTTGTGCTCTAAGTCCTTAATTTCACTCCTATATACGACCCCATATACAACTTCAGCATCCTTCAACAATCATTCTAATTCAGTAACCTTAATCAAAGCTGAAGTGAATTTTCCTCCTAAGTAGGCTATCTCCGAATCTCGATCGAAGGAAGCGGGCTGAAAGTTAAATGAGCCCATACAAAGGAAATTAAAGAGAAATAAAAATATACAACTTGCAATCTTTACAAAGAAATATTAATTTGCATAATGCATGTATAACCCAAAGGAAGCGTCCAACAAAAAAATACAAAGCCATTCATAGTTATAATCCCTTAGAACATTACACTAAAACACTTATGGCAAGTCGGCCAGGGGTGGGGCCGAGCTTATGGGAATTGTCTTCTGAGGGTCATAAAAAGTGCCTACCCAAGGATCCATTGGTCCATCTACAACCACCTTGAAGTCCATGACATTACGTAAAAACCTCGGATCGAGCGTAGGGTAGAAATAATCAAAGACATCCATGACACATCGTAAGAAAGCCTGCCCTATCATACTGTTAACGTTTTCTCGTTTAAGTTTTTCCGAGAAGGAGGCGATCATGTCATGTGCTTCGTTTAAAGAATCCTCAAACTCATGAATCCTAAGTACAGTTTCCTCCCTTGTGTCATCTAAAGTGTTAATTAGCTGAGCCTTAGTTTCCTTGGTATTTCTGGCAAAGCCACCAAAGTACTTGAGGACATCGGTCTTCATCCTTCTCTCCACGGATGAGAAAGCGCCTTTAGCTTGACCCTCTTCTTCCCATTATTTACCAAAGAAGAGCTCACACTCAAAGAAGGAGCAAGTGTTGAATATGCGCTTATATGTTTTTGTTTGATGATAATAAACATATATATTCATTTAAATGTATTTGGTAATGTACTATTTTGTTTTTCATAGATTAAATAAATATTTGTTGAATAAAATTAAATTACACAGAATTCGAATTTGAATTCAAACAGAAATTTTATTCAAACAAATATTTATTACAATTTTGAATAGTATGTATTTGGTAATGTACTATTTTGTTTTTTCATAGATTAAATAAATATTTGTTGAATAAAATTAAATTACACAGGATTCGAATTTGAATTCAAACAGAACAAGTTAAACAGATTTTGCATTCAAACAGAAATTTTTATTCAAACAAATATTTATTACAATTTTGAATAGTACAATTTCAATCTCTCACTAAAACTATACAACTTTGATTACAATCACATCACATTTCACATTTACAGTTAACCTCACTACATATCACTCACACTCGTATTTTTATCTTCAACTGCATTCCGGTTTGAATCCAGCATCTGAGTAATCTGCAAAAATATTCTCAAATGCAGTAAAATTGAAAGAGAAATATTTTTGAAATTTGAAAGAAACGATGATTTTGAAAACATTGTTTGCCTCAGTTATTTGGGTTGTTCGTCATCATTTTTTACTGTGCAATATCTGTGCATATCAGTATTCTTATCAGGGACAGGTAATTATAAGTGGCTGCAGTACACACGTGTACATTCGTATACGTGTGCACTGCCTCGCCAACTCGTGTGTAAAAATCAAACAAAAGCACAGAAATCAAAAACAAGGTCAAACCCACGAATTTAATATGTGCTCTTGATATGTGCTCTTGATAACAAGTGTATTTTTGATATGTGCTCTTGATAAAAATGAATTTAATAGAATTTCTCATTGTACAACAGCACAGGAAATTTGGCACACTTTGGAGGTGACACACGAAGGAACCTCTCAAGTCAAGGAGTCTCGTCTAGCCCTATTCAGCAATGAATACGAGAACTTTGTGATGGACAAAGGCGAGAGCATAAAGGACATGTTTGGACGCTTTTCAACTTTGGTGTACAACACTAGAGCACTTGGGAAGTTATTCACTGAGGTAGAGCTTGTGCGGAAGATACTACGAGTTTTACCAATGAACTTTGAGGCAAAAGTCACAGCAATCCAAGAATCAAAAGATCTGAGCAAACTAAGCATGGAGGAGTTAATTGGCAACTTGATGACATATGAGCTTGAGTTAAAAGCAAAGGAAGAACGCAACAACTCTGAACCAAAGAAGAAGACGATTGCCTTAAAGAGCAAAGAAGAAAGCGATGAAGAAGATCCAATTGAAGAGCTTGCAATGGCTGTCAATAATCTTAGAAGATGGTCTAGATTCAAGCCACGCAAGAAGAAAACAAAGGGCAATAGGTCAAAAGATTCCGAAAATTCCGATAATGAACTGACGTGTTATAACTGCAACAAGCCTGGCCACATCAAACCAAAATGCCCACTTCTCAAAAACAACAAAGAAAAGAAAAAGGCGAAGAAGGTATTTGCAGCGACTTGGGATGATGAAGAAGGAGAAGAAGCTTCGGATAGCAGCTCAGAGGAAGCTAACTTGTGTTGCATGGCAAAATCAGAATCAGAAGCAACCTCCGACGAATCTAGTGAGGCAGGTGAGTTTTCTTATAAAGAACTTGTTTTTATGTGTTCTGATCTTACTAAGGTAGTGGATACTCTTGAATCTAAAATTGAAAAACTGAAATCTGATAGGAGAGAATTTGCTCGTGAAAATTTTAGGTTAAAAACTGAACATGAAAATATTCAAAACCTAGAATGTAAAAAATGTAAGATTTTAGATTCAGAATTATGCTGACGAATAACTTTGAAAGTCTTGAAAATGAAAACTTGAATCTTAAGGAAACCATCGACACTAGGAGAAAGGATTTTATTAATCGATGCACCTCACTTGTCACTGAAAACTCAACATTAAAAACTAAAGTCCAAAATCTTGAGAAATCTTTGAATAACTTTTCAAGAGGCGAAAAATCTTTCAACATGCTATTGGGAAATCAAATTTTTGCTAACAATAGAAAAGGACTAGGCTTTGGGAAATCACAAAATGATGATAATGCAAAAAGTAAAAGTGTTTTTGCTCGATCTGAAATAATTGGAAATCATGTTGAAAATCATAGTCATAAGAACACAAAATTTAATCAAGTCAATTTAATGAGCACGTTTTGTAGAGAATTTGGACATAATCGAAATAATTGTTGGTATAGACCCAAACACGTGAAAACTATACCAATTTGGGTTCCAAAAGGCACAAATATAAAATCTTTGAAAGTCAAACAAATTTGGATGCCAAAAGGAACATATATAAATAGTTTTGGGTCTCCAAAAACATATTTTTCATATTCTGCCACTAACAACAATGGACCTATAAAAACAAATAGGTCACATAAATCTTTTATCGTGTAGGTGTGGTGGCAGGCTAAGGAAAAACAACAGTGTTCTCTGGATTTCGGCTGTTCCAGAAACACAACGGGCGACAAAGCAAAGTTCCTTAGCCTAGTTCAAAGGTGACAGAATCACAATGGACAATGACGAAAAATTATCGTAAAGGTAAAATAGGTAAATTTATTTTTGAACGATATATCAAATGTGATAATCTGCACCATAATCTGAATTAAATCAGCCAATATTGAGATAAACAAAAGATGATGATTTTGATGCTATGATTCTTTTTCAAAATATTGACCAACCATCTTTAAATAGAATTACTTGGAGTAATTATGATGGTTGACTGATTCGGACTTAATTGATATGATTTTTTGACTTGTTCTTATTTATGACATTGATTTGTGCTTAATCGATAACCAATCAGATTTTCAACTTTGAACTAATCCATATAAATTTGTACGGTCAAATGATGGTATTTGATTACTCATGCTACACGTAGATATTTTTTGGTCACTGCTTGTAAATTTGCACGATTTCAAATTCATGTGAAAAAGGATTTTAAAAATTGTTGAAACCTTAAGAAATTGTTTTTGAAATAATTATGATGTTGATTGACTGTTGGTTACTCATGAACTTGTTTATCCTATGGTTTCTGAAATTAACACCATGATATGTGTTTGAGTGTTAACACGGCTTCAATTCAAATTCAAAAGAATGTCATTTAAATTGATGTTAAGTTTGAAATTCTTGGTGCACACTTCATGTTTTGGTCAATCAAATTCAACGAGTGAATATTGAGTGAAATTTAAATTTAGATGCAGATTACACTGGTAATATGGTTGATAGAAAAATTACTAAGTGTAACGTGATTAATTATTTTGAAACACTCATTTGCTGCATCGTTTTTTTTCAAAGAAAATATCTGCATATTTTTCATTTGAAACAACTTTCAAATAGCAGAAAATTTTCTTATAAAACCCCCTCGAGAAAATCATGTTTGACCATATTTATAGATTAATCATTTTTGAAAAATTGATTTTATAATTTTTGAATTTGATTTTAAATGACAAATTTTGACTAATCTGACTCCCTTTGATTATCGAAATGATGAATAGTGATTGAAAAAGAGATGAGTGTTGGTATTTATCATATATTATAACTCGAGAAAGTATAATTAGAAAATATTCTTTAGAATTTCATAACAAGAGTTATAAAAACTTTCTGTTGGGTAAAAATTCCATGACCATTTCTATTTCTATCATCTTTCTATCGACCATCACTCATCAAGATCATATTTAGTATGTAAATTTGTGGTAGTTTACAAAGGAAATCATTTGTTCTTCAATATCTTTAAATCTGTGAAGGAAATTATTTGTGCTTCAACTTATTATATTTAGCAATAAAAATAAATATCCAAAGTATTCACTCTCATTTAAAAGTCCTCACGGTTATGCATGGGTGAATTACTTGGATTTTTGATTATGTGCTTCCATGCTCATTTAAAAGTCCTCACGGTTATGCATGTATGGAACGCATATCAAAAATAATTGATTTAATAGAAAAGTTGATTTTAATCCCATTTAAAAGTCCTCATGGTCATGCGTGGTTAGAAGATACTTGATTTCATTTTTTAAATTAAATTGGAATACTACTAATCTCATTTAAAAGTCCTAACGGTTATGCATGGTTAGTAGATATTCAAATTTCCAGAAATAAATATACCACAAATAGACATATCTATATGAATTTTTGATGATTCTATCTCCATCACTTCTGAAAGTGGAATATGCGCTTGACAAGGGTAATTATGATTTTTGTTTGAGTTTTATTGAAATTTGATATTTATATTTAATTGAGTTAAATGTTTGATTCATGTCTATCACTTCATCCCTATTTTTATAACACTGTTATTCTTTTGCTGATAACAAAAGGGGGAGAGAAAAGTTAAGATTTTGTCAAATAGAATCAAGCAAAGGTCAAATAATTTTCACTTTGCATATAGGCTCATTTATATATTTCTATTTGTATGCATATATGTAGGGGGAGTATTATGTAGAGAGGAGCATTTAAATAGGGGGAGCAATTAAAGTATATAATTGGTCAAATACATTTAACATGGTCAAAATCTTAAATATATGTTTGTTATCATCAAAAGGGGGAGATTGTTGAATATGCGCTTATATGTTTTTGTTTGATGATAATAAACATATATATTCATTTAAATGTATTTGGTAATGTACTATTTTGTTTTTCATAGATTAAATAAATATTTGTTGAATAAAATTAAATTACACAGAATTCGAATTTGAATTCAAACAGAAATTTTATTCAAACAAATATTTATTACAATTTTGAATAGTATGTATTTGGTAATGTACTATTTTGTTTTTTCATAGATTAAATAAATATTTGTTGAATAAAATTAAATTACACAGGATTCGAATTTGAATTCAAACAGAACAAGTTAAACAGATTTTGCATTCAAACAGAAATTTTTATTCAAGCAAATATTTATTACAATTTTGAATAGTACAATTTCAATCTCTCACTATAACTATACAACTTTGATTACAATCACATCACATTTCACATTTACAGTTAACCTCACTACATATCACTCACACTCGTATTTTTATCTTCAACTGCATTCCGGTTTGAATCCAGCATCTGAGTAATCTGCAAAAATATTCTCAAACGCAGTAAAATTGAAAGAGAAATATTTTTGAAATTTGAAAGAAACGATGATTTTGAAAACATTGTTTGCCTCAGTTATTTGGGTTGTTCGTCATCATTTTTGACTGTGCAATATCTGTGCATATCAGTATTCTTATCAGGGACAGGTAATTATAAGTGGCTGCAGTACACATGTGTACATTCGTATACGTGTGCACTGCCTCGCCAACTCGTGTGCAAAAATCAAACAAAAGCACAGAAATCAAAAACAAGGTCAAACCCAAGATAGGTTCAACTCAAGGCAAATGAATAGACAAAGCAATTGACTACAAACAGTTCAAGACTAAAGCCACTAACAAATGCAACAGCAACATGCTTGAAGACTCCAGCACGACCAAGTATGGAGTGTACAAATGCAAATGTCCAAACAACAATATGAAGTGAATCAAGTTCAAGCCACAAGTGTACATGAATACAACTCGACTGCAACAGTACAGTCATGAAGACTGCAAGAACATGAATATAGGATCGGTACAGCAACAATGAAACTGACTCAAAGCACAAAAGTGCAACAGTGAAGTGACAAATGTTCATGCACGACTTATGGCAGTGAAACTCAAGCAAGTCAGACCAACACTGCAACTCAAAATGAAACATGGCTGCAGTTACAAACTAGAATGAAAACTGCACTAATCCAGTTCCAATTTTTTCTGAATCAAGTGATACAAGGTCAGGGAAGCAACCAGGATGGAGCAGAGACAAGTAAGGCATAGCTACTGCACAGCAACATGAATGAAGACTACAGGTCTCAATGTAAATGAAATGCACATGATAACATCACTGCAAATTATTCATTCAAAGCAACAGAACAATGACCAAGCGTAGCATCAATCACACTTTATCAAAAACATGCAAGACAGTGGTCATAAATGCAGTAACAACACCAACCAGAGGCAACATCACAAAATTCAACTACAGTAATGCATCAGTGACCAAACACAGGAACTCAACAAGGCAGAGGAATGTCACAAGCATAAAAGCATGGATACAGCAAAGTCAGAGACTACAACATCAAAGTGCAGTGCAACGTGAACCAACTCCAAAATGTATCACTAACATATACTACAGGGATGAACACATGAGAATGGACAAGGCACAAATCAAGTCCAGCTACAAGTTGCAGACTCAAAGCATCAGTGGACACAAATAAACACAATGCACATGCCAGCAACAAGTCCAGCAAACATGACACCAAGCTACAAAACTCAATGGCAAATGAAGGCAACAGGAATAAAATATGACAATGCAAACTAATCAATGAGTAACACAGTGAACCAAGCAACAAGTTCATGTTTGAACTAACTCGAGTGCAACAAAGAAGCTATGGTACTATGCAAATGCATGGCAGTACCAAATGATAGAAAAGATGGTCAGAGAACACTATTTCAACAGTATGGCCAAAGTAAATCAACTGGTCAAAGCAAATGTCAGCACCGTGATGAACAAGGTTGAATAATTCACAAATCAGAAATCAAGTGTGAGACAAATTGAAACAGTCAATGCCAAGTCGAACCAGCAAATTCAAAACCGTGATAAGCAAGGCAAATTGATCACAAAATCAAATCAATACCGTGTGAATCAAGCTACCAAAAATACGAAATTGACAAAGTCAGATCAATCCCAAGCATCAATACAAGATCGAACGACTATTGACAAATTCAAATATATTTAGACGAACGTAATTCAAGGAATTCGAACGCATATATAACCCAATCATCACTGGCAAATGAAATCATCGAGTTCAAGTATCAACTTAGTATAGCAAAAGGAGACAGTACATACCGAATTCACAAACAACGAACTCGATCAAGCAACTGCAAACGAGCAATAGTCAACCATCAGAGAAGCAGCGAGCTAGGGCAACATATCTCAGATCGATTGAAGAAACCGAAGCCCTGATTGGAACAAAGAGACGAAGCCCTAACTGGAACAAAGGGAACGAAGCCCTAAACAGAACGAAGCCGCCATTATTCTCACGAACGAGACAAAAGGATCGGGTGAAATAAGGGAGTGGGCTGGCCTTATTTAAAAAAAGGGGGGTTTTGTTTTTAATTTTTATAATAAGGCTTTATTATATTGTTAATTAGTTTTAGGGTTATTTTCTATTGTTTTTTAATTATTGTTTTTATTTTACGAATCAAAGAATCTTGGTAAATCACCTCCTAGGTTTAGGTAGTGTCAGATTGTCTATTTTGAATTAGTTCAGTGAGCAGGGTGTGCGAGTTTGCAAAGCTCTATAGGCGGGAGCAGTGTTTGCGAGTAAGCGAAACTCTATAGGCGGGAGCAGGGTGTGCGAGTCTAGTAGAGTGTTTGTAAGCGGGAGCAAAAGGGTCTGCGAGTCTAGTAGAGTGTTTATAAGCGTGATACTGTTTAATTCTAATAGAAATCTGTGAATGCAGCAGTAGGCAGGGGTTGCCGAAGCTGGGTAAATTTTGTGTGTGATTTACTTTTCAGCATATTTATTTCTGCTATTATATTTCTGTGTTTAATTCGAGAAAATTTGCTATAACCCTATTCACCCCCCCCCCCTCCTCTAGGGTTAATCTAGATCCTACAGCAAGAACCTAATCTGAACTATAACCCTCTATCACTCTCCCTTTTTCAGTACCCTCCTTTTCCTCAATTTGACTAGCAAGTTGAACAGATAGATCTTCTATAGTCTTATTCAGTTTCTTCATCTCTTCTTTATAAATAGTGCCATAAAGTTTCTCCCGGTCTTTTAATAACTACTGCATTTCATCTAACTTTAGCTCGGCGGCATTAAGCCTAATACGCAACGTGGTATTAAGCTGATGTTGTCAGTTCAGCGCATCTTTCCCCTCCTTGAGATCCCTACCAGTCTCTTTCAAGTCTTTTTCAAGCTTTCTGCTAGCATTTATAAGACCTGTATGCTCTTCTACTGATGTCGCGGTAGGAATCTTTGCTTCAACCACAAATTCGGGAATACTCGTAACATTAGGGCAATAAACGATGAGGCAGAAGGAATATTGGATTCAATGACTTCATTAAACTTGAGTGCAAGCCCTTAGGGACCAACCTAGTGGGGAATAAATAAAAGTTTGATTCAAGGGAATCAAAATGCACCATGTTAAAATTAAAATAGGAACATGTATTATTAACTACATCGTCATACGACAAATTCAACAAACCATATACAAAATAATAAGCAAAACTCAATTCTTATATAAATTTCTAAGCCTACCCATTCCAAATGAGTGTTATCAAGTAAGAAGAAACCGCTTTCTAAGGCGTATTGCCATCGGTGCAGTACAAACTCAATGAGCACCTCCTTTTCTTTAACCACTTGATCAATTCTAGAAAGTAACCCTTGGATTTCATCCCAAAGTTTGGCAAAAGACTCATCCAACTATTTCACACGCTTACTGATAGCTACAACATTAAGGCCAGACGATCTAAAGTTTGAGTTTTAAGCTTATCCTCATTTTTCTTCAGAAGTTTAATGAACAAACTTTTTTAGAAGACAAAAAATAGGCAAAACAACAAAGACGGCCCAGTCATTCGTAAAACAACAACAAAATAAAATAACAATGAAGGAACTTGCCATAGAAAAACAAGGTTAACGAGCTAACTATCATTGCATATCATAGAAATCTTAAAGTTCACATACAAAGAAGTTTAAAATATTTACATGAGGCTTTAAAGTGACCTCGGTCTCTTCAGTTACATCAATATCGTTAGACGGCTTATCATCCCGAGGCTCCTTATCCCTAATTTGTTGAACAGAGCCAAAGGAGAGGCATTCTCTGCAGCTACCTCCACTTGGCCCAGTAGTGGGCAAAAGCTTTGTCGATCTCGGCCAGGTCCCCCAGAAAGTCAAGCTTGGCCTCTTCACTGAACCGACGTCGAGCCGAGTTACACATGTTGTAGATCATGTTGTAAGTGCTATCCTTAAATTTATGCCTCAACATCACTAACTCAGCATCTTTCTCCTTGAGCTCACGATCCTTTAAGGCTAAGACCCCTCCACCTTAAGATGGTATGCATTAAAATCTCCCACAACCTTAGCCTTCTCTGAAGCGACTCTATTAAGGCCCGTCTCAAGCTCAACAACATGACCCAAAGACATGACCTACACCCCCCTTCCCCAAAATTTCTTTAGATCCTCTCTTATCAAGGCCCCAAGTTAAAAATGGGTAAAAACAACTAAATATAATATAAAAAAAAAAGGAAAGCATGGGGGGGGAAGAAAGGAAAATCACATATGTAGGACTAGGACTTGTTCACCTCGACCACAAGCTCAAAAGAAGAAAGCTTAGGAAATGGAAGGGGAAGAATAGTAGGGAGACAAAGTAGTAGTAGACAAGTTATCTAGTGTGATCATTCCTATCGTTTTGACAAATTTAGACACGGCGCTCTCGGATAAAGGCAGATAACGAGTATTCGGGTCAAGACAAGACTGCAAAGGAGGAACAGGAAGAGCCGTTGAAGAAGGGAGAGGGTTGGACACATCCAGTTTCTTTGAAGTTTCGTTAGAACCTTTATCAACATCACATTATCCCTTCTTGATTTTCTTCTTTATCGGTCGATTAGGTGCAACAAGTGCATTCAAGAGATCATCATCATTGATTTTACCTGTACATAAAAGGAATTTCAAGGTAAGAAAATATTTTCGTAAGGATTAAAAAACATAATATAGTGAATCGTTAATCTGTTTTTAGCAAATTATACTCTTAGGCTCATCCAAAATCAGAGAAAGCTTAAAAATAACACGAGAGAATTTATGATTTGGGATCAGAAAGCCATGCATTACCAGCGTCTCTTTATTAAAAAACAATTGTATTTTCCTCTTCTCCGCACCTAATTCTAGAATTCTACCCCTTATGGGACTCATACAACTTGGTAGCATCATCAAAAAAAAATGGATCGAGTAGGACGTGGGAGGAAAGAAAGAGGAAAATTATTAGAATTTAAAATAAGAAATATAAATCAACCCATCTCTGAGTCCTGTGAGGCACGGACGCCAGAATCGTTGTCTTAGCTTGAGCATAGTAAAAACCAGTATCACCCACTGAAGGGCTCTTATTGATATCAAACAAGAATTGAAGCTCCTCCCAAGTAGGAGTATAACCATTCTCGGCATAGAGATTAAAAGTGGCGATCATAAGAAAGTATGAAAGAGGAGCGAGCTGGACAATAACAAGGTTAATGGAAGTCAGCCACTGACAAAGGACAAGGTTTAGAGGAAGGTAGAGCCCGCATTGTATATGTTCGGTAGTAAGGGAGCTAAACCCATTTGGAGGAGTATTAATATGCTCATGAGGTTAAGGAACCATAACCTCGCAATCTATGAACCCAAATTGATTAAAATACTTTCAAAGTCCTTTAGACGAGTTATCTTAGCTGGTATAGATAAAGGGGAAGAAGGAGAAGAGACCATTTCGAAATCACAAGATTAATTACCCAAAAGGCTAAAAAAAAAGAGGCATGCTAAAAAACAAGATCCTTACTTTGATTTGAAAGGAAGGCTGAACTTGAAAAAAGGAACGATCAAATGGGTGAAGTTCTTCTCATGTTATTTCTTTATTTTTCTGTTATGATAATAAAGCGTAAAAGAGAAAACGAAGAAAAGAAAAAATATATACATACCTTAGTCGAATGTTTTCCACACAAATGAAATGATCAAAAAATTATGAATCATCGGTCGATCGATCAAACAACAAGAGTAATGAGCACAAAAATCTAGATTGATTTACTTGGTAAAGGAAAATATTGACATGATTGATGTTATAGCTCTACAGATGGCCAACTAAGAGAGGAGAGAGAGACATGTGCAAGATCATTAAATGCGAAACGGCTAGTAACACTTTTTCCCTTTCTTGAAAAGAAAGAAAGAAATAGACAGTAATGGGATGTGAAGACCAAATAGAAGTCCACACCCATTGTAACGACCCGCCTTTTTGACCATCGAAAATCGACACCGAACGCTACCAATGTGTTCCAATGTCATGCAACCAATTGATAAAAGGGCAGATTGTTATGGTAAATAAAAAGAAAAAACAAAGAATAGAGAAAACAGAATCTCACAGCAAAATCGACAACATATAGTATAACAAGGACAGTAGAAACTGTCACTCCAAACATACATAGTATATTTGAGTTAAAAACAAACATTATCAGCTAGACAGTTATAAAATCCCGACCTTACACATGCAGATAGGTATCTATATAATACAGCTTAAAATAAAATACTACTATAGGTGAATTTTCAGCTCCCCTTCAAGACCTCCATAACACTATGGACAACTTGGGAAAATACTCGATCTGGCACGAGCATTATAAATAAATAACACTCGGATCAGTCTTGAAATACCGGTGTGGGATAACTCAAATAATGGGGGACGTATAAAGTTATGTGAGACCATGCCGCTAACGCGGAACAAGTTTTCACCTCACAAGAATAATATCCATACAAGAAAGAGCAAAAATAAATATCATGAAATAGATGCAAATAGGGATAGGCATAACTAATATTAAAACCAGACTTGAAAGGATGGAAAATAAACCGAGTAATATCCAAACTGGACAGAATGGATAGAACAAGGAAAACAATCCAACTTGATAGAATGGACTAAATAAGGTAGCAATCCAAACTTGATAATATGGACTGAATAAGGTAACAGTCTAACTTCATAGAATGGACTAAATCAACTTAATTGTCGTGAAAAGGAGTTGGCTCTACTCGTGGCACTTTAAAGATAAACAGATTCAGGGTTTTCGAATCAAAAAAGGAAACAAAATTTTCCAACAAATGACTAGGAGGATGCATCCCCCTTAGAAGAAGTATAACTTTAGCAATTACCTAAAATCCTGGAAACTCCAAGCCGGACCCCGCCAAACCTTACCGAGAATCCGAATATTTCACATCTAAAAACTCTCAACCGTTTTTCACGTGATAGTACACAAAAATCTAGATGATATGTGAAAATATTCTAATGGAAGCAACCCCACATAACTTGGCCCCAAAAACCATGGGGTTTGATTTAGTCATTTCAGGAAAAAGATAATTAATGCCCAATGGAGCAATAAATCGTCTTAGAATGACGAAAATAAAGTAGCTAAAGTAACTGATAGCTGAGATACCAACATCGAGGACATAAAACGATCGTATATGGAAATTAAGTCTTATATACTTATCACAACTCAATGAATTCAAACTTGTACTTTTTCTTGGTTAACAATAATACCAGACAAGTCAAGGTAGTGTTACCTCAAAGTCATGTCCAACAATTATTCTTAACTTTTGAAATAGCGACAAGTTTACTTCTTCGATGTTCAGTGATAATTATACTAGTAAATCGTTTCCATATAACTGTTTCATTATAGAAAAATAATTCATTTCCATAAATGAATCAACCTTATTCTTTTTACAATCGAACTTAATTTGTGCATGATTTCCATATTATAGTATTAGTTCCTGACTGTAAAACGTTAAGAGAGTAATCTTTCCAAGTGCTCGACCCTGAAGGCCTACGCCAACATCAGATCGACACCCTGGAGATTATCCCTAAAGATAGTAAAACAATTTAAATAGCTTTAATAACTTAAAACAATATTAATTATCTCGAAAGATAATTAATCACATTTAAATTCTCTTTTAAATAAACAAATCCATTATCTTCAAAAAAGTAGATAATTATTTCCAAACACTCTTATAATAACGGTAAATCAACTTTAAAATCTTTATTAAATCGGTTTATTAACTTTTAAATTAGTAAATAAATTTAAAACACTTTTATTATATTATTTAATTTACTTTAATCACTTTTATTAAATTAATTAATTAATTTTAAATATCAATAGTTAAAAAAGTTTATTAAATTCAAATAATCATCAATTACAAGAATTAATTAATCTCGAACATTACTAATCAAAATGATAAGTAAATTTTAAACTCCATTAATTAAAAAATTAATTAATTTTAAATAATCATAAATTAATTGGATTATATAAATTCAAACTTCATTAGCCAAAACGATTAATTAAGACATCATTTGTTAAAATGATTTATTTAATTATAAAACATCATTAATTAAAATGATTTAACTAAATTCCAAATATCATTAGTTAAAAAAATTAATTAAATTTAAAATAATCATTAAGTAAATGATTAATTAAATTAAAATATCGGTACTTAAAATGAGTAATCACTTTTAAATATCATTAATTAAAATGATCATAAATTTCAATTACCGTTAATTAAAATAACTAATTAAGTTCGGTAATTAATTAAACTCCATTATTATTAGTTAAAAGAAATAATTAAACTCAAATAATCATTAGTTAAAACGATTAATTAAGTATAAAACATCATTAGCAAAAATGATTAACCAAATCTAAAGATAAACCAATTTTAGACATTGTTAATTAAATTGGTGAATCAATTTCAAAATCATTAGCTAAAATGATTACTTAATTTAAATTATCATTAACAAAAAAAGATTAATGAATTTTCAATATTCTTTTTAGCGAAAACCCAAGCTCAAGTTCATACGATAGGGTTTGGGGATAGAATTTAATAAATGACGATATAGCAAAATCGCTATAACGACAATTAACAAGTTAAATGGAATATCAGGACTTAGTTTAATTATAGCAGCATAAAGATGTAAATAATTTATTGGTGAGAAACTCTTTATGGTCTCTCTATAGATATTCCCTGCAAAACAATGGTTATGGAAAATATATATACAATCATACAGATTCATAACTATCAAATTAATATGTCATCCATTTTCTAAGCGGAAATTCAACCAAACAATCGATCAAATAATTAATTAACATCCAAGCAATCAATAAACATTTATAACATCATCGATATGATAAAATAAAATTTAAGTGAGTTAAACTGACACAGATTTTTCGTTTTCGTCGAAACGTCCAGATTTTGGACTAAAGCCGAACATTCGTCCGATTTTAGTCTAAATTTTCACTTGCAATCGATCCACACTAATTCCATCACATAGATCTCGATGACACGAGTCCAACGCAAAATACAGCGTTCGAATCCGACCTCATATGAGAGAGGTAAAAAATTTATAAGTTATTGATAAATTTATAGTTATACTATAATAACTTTCCAAATATTACAACTTTACCCCCTCCTCTTACTACCTTTCATCTACTTCTTCCAAAATAAAGCATTCCTGTGCACGAGAATGTCATAGCCCTCCACACATTCACATACATGCACGGATACGGAGCTACGGACCGTCATTTCGCGAACCGTCTTCGCCTTTGCGTCGCTCTACGCGAGAGCAACCATCCTGACACCACGATTTCGAAGCCACACCCGCCCAGCTGATCGCGAGCTGATGGATACCCACCTCGCTGCTGCAAAGACGTGACCCCCAAGTCATCGACCGGACATCGCCAAACTCCACCTACATATGCTCGGAACGTCCAATCGTTACGAAACTTGACGATGTATAATAATTCACTATCGCGGATCCAACGAAACTGGTTTCGTCGAAATCTGACTGTGCCCCAAAGGATAATTTCACATATTTAAATATCGTTTTTATATTTAATTATCAATATTTATTCTATCTATTTATATTTGTAAATAAATTTACAAATTGAATTCACCAATATTATTTATTAATTTAAAGGAGATAAATAAAATTATTAAACTCATTTAATTCACATTTAATTAACAATTCAAATATTTAATTATTCCTTATATTTGAATTATAAGTTATTAAATTCCAAAATCTAATTATTTAAATATTTTAAATTAATTAAACATTTAAAATCAAATAACTAGAATTTTGAGTTGTTGCATCCTTCTACGATTGATGCAAACTTGGGTGGCAAGTGTTACACCCGTATTTCCCAAACTCTGTTAAAGGCGAGATGATGCGAGCAACAAACCAAAAGGAATTGCACCCATAGAAAAAGATAGACCACAAAAAGAGGAAGCATAAAATAAGGAGAGGTCTAGAGTGTACTACTCCTAATCATTTAAACACAATCTTGACGCAATAACCAAAGACGGCTAACAGGTACAGGAACCAACCTATGACCACAATATGTGATCCAATAAAAGGAGCTATAACGCAACCCAGAAGTGCAACAAGACATAGATAATGCATTGCCACACCAAAACACTAATGATGCAAGAGTACAACGCATCCCCCTAAAAGGTTATATGCAAATAAGGACATGCTACTCATAAGTTAGTGGAAAAAAGGGACAGGTCTGCGTTAACAACCATTCATCCAAAGATGGAATAGCAACGCAGTTCAACAACAAAGCCAGGACGACAAAGAAGTGTGTCGCCATCAAAATAAATCAATAAAATAACGCGTCGCTATCGAGACGTAACAAAACCAAGAGCGCAAAGAGAGGGATAAAAGAAGAGGACTACGCTACAATCAAATTACCCAATAAACCCAACTATTATTCCTAAAAGCTAACGTGTTGACTTTCAAATACAGATCTGCGATGCGCTTACTGAGGATCCTTCAAGCAGTACCACGAGGAACTGAAGCATTCCAAGGGCTACACACATGGTCATCCAAACAGCGCTCCACCGCAGTCTTCACTTGTTAAAGAACGACAAGGACACTAGAGGCCCTTATCAAACAACTGTGCATATCAACATCAAGAGCAGCTCAGAGCATATACACATAGATATTGAGCTGATATCACAAGTTGGGGGCAAAGCAACTCAACTCTGTTCATCTTCAGCACAATGTCAAACGAATGCTACAGACTATCCAAGACAACTCAATTACAGATACGTCAAGAGCAATATCATGTGAATAGCACAGTTTCGCTCTGTATGTATCAACGGCGCCCCAATAACAAAGCAAAGAGACAGCTTTTAACATTCTCGGAAGGCAATCCACAAGTTATTCGCTCCTCGGTCCAAGAGTGCATGATCCATTTGAATATATATCTTTTTTAAGACCTAGAGAACCAAGCTTTGCTTGTAAACTCTAATGAAGTATGCACCGAACCCACAACACATACTTCAGGTAATTCACAAGGATATGTAGTTTGCGAGGATTGAACCATCAACCTTTAAGGTGAGCGCCGCATGTTCTAATCACTGTACTGCATTGGATGTTGATCCATTTGAATATTAGTTTCCGCCTCAATTCCGGCTACAATTTCAAACCTTCCGCCAATGTCCAAAATTCAACTGCTCAAATTATGGTTTTCCGCCGAAGACACGTCAAAAATCTGTGCGCAGCAAACAAACGCGACAGATGGATGACATGGGGAAATATAAAGGTGGGAATTAAAACAACATAAGAAGAATGACAACAATTCACGTGCATTTCCTTACTGTAAATAGAAAAGGCACCGTGAGAAGAAAGAGATCTTTTTTCAGTTCGATGTTTTTAAGGTTAATAATAAAAAAACTCTATACGCTCTGCAACGAATGTTCACACAAGGAATATAAAGGAAGAAAGTGATATTTCTTCCATGGTAACATCCGATCCAAACCACGTAAAATTCTCTGTATTACTTTTTTCTGCATTTTTACCTACCTCGTTTTCAGTACTAGATTCTCTTTTGACGTGAATTTTATATATATATGATTTGACATTTTAACAAACAGTTAAAGTACAACTACTTAATTGTGCAAGCTTCCAGCAACATGTTTATTACCTAAAGACAAATTTAATATTACTTAAAGTTTGTTGATTTTAATTCATGGAAATACGTCATAATTACTTTCGTGATCATTTGAGGTGTGGTAAGACGAAAAACCTCATCGACAATTATATTACTAAGTATAAAATATGCAATTTTGCATTTAATATTTTAACATCTTTTATCATGTTTTCATTTTGTATTAAATTTGTAAAACCCAACCCACTTTATCCGACCCAACTCAAACTTCAATCCAACCCAACTCAAACTTCAACCTCGAATGAGTTTGGGTTACATGTTAATATTTCTTTAGTCCATACCCGTGGATCGGAAAGTAATCAATCCAAACCAACTTTTGCACAATTAAAGTTGTATAAAGAAAGCTGGTTGCGCAAATAAACTTTCTAATTTCTGCTTTAATAAAGCAATAAAATAACTTAATTTAAACCATCCAAATCAGCCCTTCACCAACGCCTTGGGTATGTTATTTCAATTAATTTTTTTTTTTTTTTTTTTTTTGGATCACTAACATTATTCACTAAAAAGCAAAATCATTGATACATTACAAAATCAACATGATAGTTTGATGAATAGGACCAAACATAAGTAAATTACAAAGATCAAATCATTATAAGAGTGGTGAAATTTCAGTCCATCCAGATAGCAGAAAACAGACACGGAGAAAAAAATGTTGGAAGCTATGATGAATGTTACAAATTACAAACAGTTAATCCAAATAGAACTGAGATTGAACAGTTTTGACTATTGACAGAATCATATGGTAGAAGAGACAATAGTCAAAATTAAGTTTTAAATAAAACTTGTATTGAATAACACTAATCAACAAATACAGTTAAACAACATTCAATTTTACTCAAAATAGTAGCACATTAAACCATAACCATTCAGTGACATAACAAATGTGAAGCTTTGCGAAGTTTTAAAAACTCATGTGCCCATACATGCAGACACTGTTGACCGACTTCGACATTAAGAAACAAATGACCTTCAATGGATAAATAACAGTCATATGTGACCGTACAAAATAAAAGGTTTGAAGATTAAAAATGATGAACAAGAACACCAAAAATGGCTCAACATTTACCCGCCATAATAGCAATGAAATGGTAAGCAACCAACTTGCAACATGAAATGCTCATTTGTACACTATTACTCTCTGAAAAAACAACCCTTTTATGCACTCCAATTGTCCAGGTATCTGAAGAAGAAAAACAATGTAAAAGAGAAGGATAATAACCGAAAATGACGAAGGAAAAGACAGGAAAAAAACTAAACCAAGATATCAAATTAAATGTGGTAGTTGTTGCACAGAATGTCAAATGCATACATCCATACATACCATTTTACCCTGTTAAGTGAACCAATGAACAAACTTTATAAATTTACTTGGGTGACTCTTGTAAAATAACTTAGGATACAGTTTAACACAGAATAAAAGCACCCATATAGAGCTTAAACCATTACTGTTTGAAATATTAAAACATCCAATTTTATGCATTCTAAGAATAAGCATATATGAAGTACCTCTAGTCTTCTCAAGCTAGTATATCTAATTTAAATAAATAAAAAATCATCTAAAATCTCTCATGACTTTTCTACTGCCTCAAAAAAATATCTCTAATTTCTCAGCGACCTACTAAAATATTACTTCGGCATAAGCTATCCAAATAAATACCCATAATCATACTATTCATCTGCACAGATGTGAGATTAGCATAAGCTATATGTATTTAGCTTACATAGCATATCAATCCTCACATTTGGTTCAGCCCCAACTTAATGGACATTTTCACCACTCAACCATAAGCTATATATATGTTTAGCTTATATATCACGATGATCCTCGTATAAATAATTTCATTCATGCAGGAGGAGACAGATTGTTTGATGTTTGGTTCAGGCATGCACTTTTTCACCACTCAACCATGCAGTTCACAGCTAAGACCAAATGTAAGTAATAAATGTTCTACTTTAGCTAGCGAAAACATAATACACCAAACAATGATAAGATGGTAGGGGCAATAAAAACAGATAGGCAACAGAATAGAGTTTGGATATTCTACAAAGCAGAACATAACCTATAGCCAACAAAATATTTAACAAACAACGCAGGAGGAAAAAGCGTACATAATTAATCAAAATTTGATGATGTTTCCTATGACCAATTGTTCTAAGCAAACTATGGGACTATAATATTGGAGTCTTAAAATTTGACAGTGTTAAATAATGCAGCTCAGGAGCTGCTTACATGAGCATGTAACAGCAAAGTGAGGCGCTACTGCACCGAAATATCAAGCTAAAAACTAGATCTACTGACATGTGCATGTAATAGAGAGACAGTGGAACCATTGACGACATCTCGCATGTACAGACCTTATGATAATTACATGAGATTACTAACCAGACGGCCTTATAATTGTTGACTGTCTAACACGCTACACATCATTATTGTAACTTGCTTTGATATAATCCATGGAACATAATATACCTCAGGAACTACTTACAAGTGCTACCTTAATCATAATCAGATCATTTGGAATTCTGGAACATTTTAATGTTAAAGGCCACATGTTAAACCCACACTATAGAAATCTTACCAGTGGAATAGTAGTATAGCGCATTTGACAAACAATATTGAGATTTGAACAGATGTGCCGGAAAAGTGTGTATACATTTTGCTCTACAATTTTCGCAAAGCAAATCGGTTTGTGTTTCTTCAAAGGGATGCAAAGTTTTCGAAATGAATTTGAATTTTAAATCGTAAGGTTCAAAATTTAAGTTGAAACTGGATTTAAATCGTGAACCGTGAATTTAGACAATTTATATTCTTGTGCGTGCACGCGTATGCTAAAAAATATGTTTGTATGTTATCAAATTACTTTTTCAACATGTAAAATCAACAGTTATTATTATTATTATTACTTTATAGGTATATATATGTATGTATGTATGCATGCGTGTGTGTATGTATGCGTGTGTGTGTATATACATATATATAAACCGTCAGCCTTGTACAAGCAAAAATAAAAAAAATGTAACATGGTTGCAGGGACATACGCAGAAGTTTAATACAGTGGGGCAGAAGATCAAATTTTGATTTTCAAGCACATGCTTAACATATATATTTTGATTTTCAAAATATTGACGATAAGACATTATTTGGTTAATATTACCACTTAACATGATTCTCTATGAAAAAATGTTAGAAAATCACAAAACAAGCATTCATCACTTTGCATTCTAATTGGTTATGTAATGAAGTTTGAATTATGTTAATGCAACAACATATATATTAGTTTCTCGATTTTGTAAAATAACTCAATTATTACTACGAAATATAATAATATAACTTGACTTTTCTACAAATAAATGGAATTCAAACAGTCAACTTAAAACTGTAAACTAATAAAGCAACCTTTGGAAAAAAAATATAATATTTTATATCATAAAATGGTGTGTTAAAGTTAATCATTACTTTCTACGTTGGTTATATTTGACAAAAACCAATTAGTATGAAAAACTATATAGTAAAAAGACATGAACTCATCTATAAAATGTTTCACCTTTTGTGTATTTAGCGGTTAAAATAAAAGAAATCGAATTAAATAAAAATTCCTCAATGTAATTATTGTAAACCCAAGCAACTAAAACGATAGAGTTACTTCAAGTATGAGATATCAATATATGGTCCAACCAATTACATTAGATTCTTATAGAAGGAGAACCCAAACAAGCAAACTCAACAAAGGAAAACTAATTTTGTTATCTTCTTTTAATTAATACATTATGTAGTAGAAAACAAAAGCGATAAAATTTATTCAATTTTTTGTAAATTGATAAAAGAAAAATTGAGTGGTGGCGCAGCCTCCACTAGGATACTTCCAATAATGTAGGTAGTGGCGATGGTAATAACAGTAGTAGTAGTAGTATGAAGAATAAGAAGAAAAAGAACAGCAATAAAATAAATTTTATAACAACAATAATAATCCAGCTGATTGCCTCATTTATGTTGCCTTTATAGAGAAGTTAACTTGATATAACACATTTAACACTTTACCTCTAACAAGAGTTGAACATCATGATGTGTGTACTTGTAGTACTACTTACACATAAGTTCTCTTCGCGTACATACATCTGTAATTTAAATGTAAATGTATTCATGATTTAAGAATATGCAGCCACTAAAAAACACAGACCAAAACAAGTTTTTTATATGAAAATATACAAGTAAAAAGCATTACCCATGCACATTATATGTACATTAAAAAAACATTAAATGCTATAGCAGAAATCTAAGGTTAAATCCATGAAAAAAGTTGAAGCTAGGTTTTGGAATTGTAGGTTTCATTTATGAAAATTAACAGCTCATAACTAAGGATGTCGTGACAAGCAATACCGACGAATAATAGTTCTCTTACCATGCATGAGAAACCAAATGAGCCGTCTTAAAAGATTCGAGAACTGTTAAAAGCTTCACCTACATACAATATTTTTTAAAGGAATAGACATTAATAGGAAGGAAGGCAAGTGAAAAACGGGAAGCATGCTTACATAAAACCTAGACAACTGACTGTTTGAGAAGGTGTTCAAGGCTTTTCCATTGAAACTTATAGAGAAATGATGGCTTTGTGACTTATGTCGTATATACAAAAACGGCTTGCAAACAATTATAGGGGATCATCTTTCTTTCTTTTTCAATGGAAAGCTTGGCATATTCATGAGCTTACAAGACCTATTCCTGTCAAAATGCTCTGCCATGAACTTATAGGGGAAGTCTGTTTTGAGTACATACTAACCATACAGAACCCACATGGGGAGCTTATGCATGTTTGGGCCGAAAATAAATGTATTCATATAGGGTAAAAATAAGATAAGATACTTAAAATTAAAGCTAAATGAATAGAGCTTAACCATAATAAACATACATAGTAAGTGAAAACTCTTTTAAAACAGAACATGATACCTTAAACAATCCTGCAATTATAGGTGTTGCAGAGCTGGATCAGGAAAGTTCGATTGGAAGGTTCTAGACACTGTTCAATAATTGCAGGATACCTTCCAGGAAAACGTGATGATAGTGCAGCGAGAGAACTGACCAAAAAGTACTTTGGATCCTGTATGTCTTTCAATGGATCCTCTTCCTTCTTGCCAGCACTCTGTAGTCGTGCAAACGATGCAGAATAACCTGTATTTTCTGGAATCTCAGGTACATCATCCTCCAACTCTGCTCCATTTTGATCTGGTTTAGCCAAGGCTGTCACGATGCTATCAAGCATTCTGCCCCATTGTTCAGCTGCGGAAGCATCCAAAAAAGCAGGAGATTCGCATATAAGTTTTGTGGAAGCAACTGAGGTCAGTTTAACTTCAATATGCCCAGAAATTAGCTTTAGATTTGGAATCCAGAATTGTTGTACAAGCCCTAAAAATAAATTTGATTGGACTGCATTTATAGAATCCACAAGAACGGCATGCCCATGCTTCACCAAAACAAGTGACATGAATATAATAAGAGAGTTCACAAGCTTGACAGTACGCTTGTTTTGAAGACGGTTGAATAGGACAAGCCAAATATTCTTAATATGAGGTGCTATGACATCATAACTAAGGTTCTCCACAACAGTATTAAGAACATAAAAACCAAGATTCTCGGTACTAGCAACAGCAACAAGTCTATCAAATATCCCAAGTATCTGTGTCAGCCTGCCTTCATTATTGAGCTCGTTTGGTATCTTTTGCAGATAAGCTTGCAACAATCGAACCAAAGCAGGTACATTACCGGGTCTTTTCCAAGAATCAGGCAAAAGGAGCACTTGGAACAGCTGCATGTAACTATCTGATAACGGAGGCTGCCTTATATCGACAAGCTGAGCAAATATTTGAAATGCATACGGCCAAAACTCCAAAATTTCATTAGTCAGAATATTTTGAAGAACTGGAAAAAGTGTGGCTTCAAAGACAATGATTAATGAAGGATCTTTTTCAGTAGAACGTGCAATTAAAGCCGCTATAGCCTCAAATATATAATGGTTAAATGTTGGGCTCTTTGGATTCTTGCATACCTCAGCAAGAATAGACACCAGACCTTCAATACAGAACTTAGCTGCCACATCATTGATGGTGGCAACCTTCAGAACTCTCATTATGCATTTCATTACATATTGATTTTCCTCTGACTCGGGAAATTTCAAAGCTCCTGAGAGATTGGTGATCAATGCAGATAAATGAGGATCAATATCAACTGCATTATATCGTGGCTGGACTGCAAGAACATTTGGCCCAGTTGGCACTTTGTCTTTAACCAACAAAAGCTTTTCTATACAATTTGCAGCATAAGAATGCACCACATTTGACTCTGCCTTTAAGAAATTTATCACATTAGGAAGCAAAGCAACACCTGCATTTTTTGGGATTTGTTCACGAAACACGGTAAAGAATTTCAAAGCACCAGCCTTGAGCATTG
This sequence comes from Allium cepa, assembly GCA_030765085.1. Classification (NCBI taxonomy): domain Eukaryota; kingdom Viridiplantae; phylum Streptophyta; class Magnoliopsida; order Asparagales; family Amaryllidaceae; genus Allium; species Allium cepa. The sequence continues at coordinate 979,551,226 of CM060931.1, forward strand.
GAAATGAATTCACATCCTGCCCTTGCAACTCAGGAACAATTACATTCGCAAAGAAATTATTCACATCGACTAACTGGCTCCCATCAGCAGTCGGCTTACTTCCAAGTGAGACCACGAGGTAAATAGCGGAGTCCTTTTCTTTCCAATTCATGCTTGGGTTGGAAGCGTACGCAGCCAACATAGTTTGAATATGATCTGAAATCAACTTCATCACCTTGTCCTTATAATTCATAGCAAGCCCCTTCAACAGTTCACACACAATCCTTCGCCTGGTATCAATATCACTCCCTTCTATATCTCTCCTAATATATTCAACGTAATTCATCTCAAACAGTTCTTCATCCTCATCTCTCAACCTAACATTTGGGAATACAATACTCCCACAAATCTGATTCAAAATTTCTTCACTGCTAAACAACCCATGGTGCACACTTGTACTCACAGTAGTCAAAAACTTAATAGCAGTGATAGTCAACTCATCTCTAGCTGGGGAACTCACCTGCACAGTCAGCAAATTATATACAGCTGCTGCAAAGTCCTTCAAATAGTCTCTAAACTCCTCTTCGTTTTTCTCCATATACAGCTGCAGATTATTACAAACAGCCGCTCGCAATGAATCCGCAACCCCTTCACTCTCAATCTTGGAATCAAAACTCTTTGTCAAGTAAACCATAAACTCCCCCATCCACTCTTTCATATGATCTTCGAAAAACTCAGGCAGCTCAATTGAATTCAAAGAATAAAAAATCTCACAGCATATCTTCTGTGATTCAAACAGTAGCTTCTCATGACTTCCACTAGCAATATGACCAGCAGTCTTCAAGAATATCTCCAAGAGAGGACCTGCAAATCCGTCTAAGCAGTACTTCAAATCCAATCGCAAAGTGGGTGTATCAAAAGAATGACGGAACTTCAGAAATATGGAATTGACTGCGGTCAAAACACTGTTAATGGAAAGATAATTGTTTGCAGCAGCCGCCGCACCAAGAGAGGAGACAAGCTCAGGTAAAAGTGTGGGCCATTGTGTGGGGAAATCAAAAGACGATACAATAGAAAGTGATTCGGAGAGCTGGGTCTGAATGGGGGACGGAGAAGAGAGCATCAACGAGGGGAGGATGGACTTGATCTGGATTTTCTCAGAGTCGGGGATGGATTCTTTATAGTGAGATTTGAGATGGTTTTTGAAGTGGATTGCGGCAGCTAGGCGAACTTCGGTGGAGGCGGCGGTGATGGAAAGGAGACGGAGGAGGGATAGAGAGAAAAGAGGAGATTCGGCGGCGACGGCAAGGCTTGATTCGGCCTGGCGGCGATGGGAGGAGTTGAAGGAGAGTGAGTTGGTGAAGTATTGGGCTAGGGTTTCGAGGGTTTCGGCAGGGATTGCTTCCATGGATTTGTTCTAAATTAAGTTTGATTAGAGAATTAGGGCTTTGATTAGATTGAGGATTTTCGAACAAAAGACGAAGTGTGAAATTTGAAAGAGAGGAACGAAGTGATGGAGCGTTAGGGTTTTCCCACATATAAAGGCGATGATAGTGAAAACCTCGCGGTATCATATACATATAATGTGTCCGATTTTTCCGAAAGCATGAATTTTGAACAAAAATTGGGTTCTCTGCGTAAACACAAGCTTTATCCTACACGCTTCGCACGTGATGATGACATATTCTTCATATATTAATTATTAGTCTGCAAATTATAAATGATTAACACATAAAAGAGAAATTGACTTGTAGTGTATATTTATGTTGAAATCATGTATAGTTAATTTAAACTTTTATTTTTAAGTCGCAACGTCTAACTTTTTGTTAATTTGAATTTAGTTTACATTATTAATTAATAAAATTTAATTTACATTATTAATTAATAAACGGCGAATTCGAAAATGATAGTTATTTGTTAGATCCTATTTTTGATCGTGGATGGACATTTTGAATTCGTAAAGAAGTTTAACTGTTAGATCATGTTTTTAGCGATATTTAGATTGGTTAATTTCGGTAGAGAAGCATTTTTTGGTAGTTCACTCTGACACCAAAATAATTGTGACACCAAAGGTATTCCAACTATTATCGAAGAAATAATAATTTAGTAAAAAGCAATGCCACGTCCTTAACTTCTAATTAAATATTTTTAAAACACATCCAAAACTAGAGGGCTAATAACTATAATCTAGACCCGCAAAGTTGAGCCGAACTGAACCGACTGAGAAGAAACGAATCTGATCCGAACATGATGAGTCTCGTATCGAGTATAGATGAGGAAAAATATCATTAGACCTAATCAAATCCGAACTGAACCGAACCGACCCGATCCTAACTAACCGATCAAAAATATAAAAATATGTGTATTTTTAAGTGTAATTACCTAGTCGATCCGAACAGAACGAAATCTCAGATCGGGTCGGATCTAGATTTCAACATGTATCGTTTAGTGTCGACAAAACCTAACCCATATAGAACCGAGATCCATCGGGTCGGGTCTAGGTCTGAACCGACGGGTATAATTGCCACTCTACGCAAAACAATACCAACTCCCTCCTGTTTTCTTCTATTTTGTTGTTACATGGACATCTTCTTTTCCACACGGTTTCTCGCTTTATTTAAAATAAAAAATTAATTTTGATGGATTATTAATGTAAAAACTGCAGATTTGCAGTTTCCTTTGTATGTGTACGTTTCACGCAATTTAGATGTTTGTTGGTTTCTTCTTCTTTTTTATTTTACTTAGATTGCGGTTAATTTTTAAGAATAAATCTATTTTCTTTTTTCTTTTTGTAATTCTTCTCCTAATGTTGTTGTGTTGTGCATGCTTTGTAGTGATGTTATAAACTTGCTGCGATAAAAAACGTGTTAGACAGATTATGTTATTTTTTTTTAAAATTGGTAAAAGACTTTATTAATAAGCCCAGAACAAAAGATCGGCCCGACCCATTACATTTATCTATACAGTTCTCTAGTTCAACATACATCGCGAAAATAAACAAGAAATACATAGATCTGCTTCATCTTCCTTCAAGCCACCACCGAGGTTTCCATGTCCTCTCCAAATGAATCTCGGTATTTTCTACTTTTAGTCCCATCCTCGGCAATGTCTCTTGTTCAACAGCTGATAAATCTGTAAGGGCACTTCTTTCTACTCTTTTCATGATTATTCGTACATCTCGTCTGATCATTTCTCTGATTGCATGTTCGTTCTTGTGGTTATTTTGGAGAATTCGTCTATTCCTCTCTTTTCACACATGTCAAACAGTAGTGGTCGGCAAAATGGAAGCAGTTTTCCCCATCAAGCTTTTGGATTTCCAGCATCTAGTCAGGTATATCACAATTGCACCTAGATATTCATCTTGTAAATTATAATTACAAAGTGTTTTTTATTTGTCCTAAATTGCTCTAGCGTATGCACAACAAAAAAACAGATGTTTGTGATTTTTTTCCTCGACATTACAGAAAACGCAAGTCGAATTCTGTATTATCTCCCATTTTCTTAGTCTGTCCATAGTAGGGAGTCTGTGAATGAGAGTCTTATAAGTTGTTTGAGACATTTTTGGATCATACTAGCTCTATTCCAAACTATTTGAGCCCATTCAATTTCATTTTCTCTTTCTCTGAGTTGTTCCCAAGCAGATTTCAGAGTGAATTCCTTTTTATTTGGTTTCCATACCCAAGAGTATTCCATTATAGTGGTAGAACTTAGAGGAATGTTCATTATTTCCTGTTTTATCTGATTAGCTGGAGAGAAAAAAGGAAATACCCATGAATTATCATGGATGATTTTATCCAACTTAAAGTCTCTTCCTCCATAAGCAGTGAAGCAGTCCCATCCTAGTTTATGTATAACACTTTCATTATTCGACCAGGGATCAAACCAAAAACTTGTACTCTTACCAGTTGCAATTTTCCTGTGCACTAGATTCTGAAGGTCACTTCTAGCCCTGAGAATTGTCTTCCATGTACCTGATGCATTTGTGTCCTCCTTTTGGATCCATAAATTATCTTTTAGATATCCGTTTCTCATCCATTAAACCCAAAGACCCTTTCCAATTATAATTTTTCAAGCCAATTTAGTTGTATAATCTTTTTTCAGATCCCTTAGATTTTTGAATCCTACTCCTCCTCCATTTTTTGGTTTGCATAGAGTGTGGTATGAGACTTTGTGGATTCCCCCTCTCCATATAAATTTAGCACAATCACTCTTAATTTTTCTAATGGATGCACTAGGAATTTGAAATGTTTGTAACCAAAATCTTACCATAGATATAATAATTGTATGTACCAATTCAATTTTGCCAGCAAAAGATAATAATTTTGAGCTCCAGCTTTATAACTTGTTTCTTATTTTTGTAACTAGAATTCCACATTCCTTATCAGTTATTATATTAGTTGATAATGAAACACCAAGATATTTAACAGGAAGCCGATCCTCTTCAAATTTAAGGAGTGAACAAAAGGTCTCTTTGTTTCTACAACGATTATTGAAGTAACATTTAGTCTTCTGCTCATTAACCATCAGTCCAACAACTGTTCAAGGTTATGAATATTTCTTTCAAACCCATAATAGTAGTTTGGTTATCTTTATAACAAATAATTAGATCATCTACATACAAAAGACGTGTTAATTGAGGTTGAATTTTGTAGACTGGCTGTATTATGTTGTTGTGTATATAAATTTCCATCTGGAGAGTAAAAAATTCCATTGCAACTGCAGATAGGCAAGGGGATAGTGGATCACATTACCTCAGACCTCTATTGCTCTTTATAAACCCTTTAGGTATACCATTGATTAAGATTGAATAGGTGGGTGAGCTCATACATTCTTTGATAAGATTTAGTATTTTTTTCAGGAAAACCCATACATCTCAACATATGAATGATAAATCTTCTGTTTATTCCATCATAAGCCTTTTGAAGATCAACCTTTAAACATATTTTATCAGCTCCCTTCTTCTTGAAATTTCTGACCAGTTCATGTGCTAACAAAGCGTTTTTAGATATACACCTCCCTTTTATAAAAGCACTTTGGTATTCTCCTATGCAATCAAAAAGAATAGGTTTAATCCTATTGCAAATTATTTCACTAAGAATTTTATAGGAGACATTACTACATGAAATTGGCCTGTAGTCCTGGATTTGTACTGGTTTATCTTTCTTTGGTAAAAGATAGATGAATGTGTGATTCATTTCTTTTATTATTCTACTAGTGTCTAGAGTTTCCTGATAAGCTAACCTCAATTTTTCTTTTAGGTTTTGCCAGTGGGTTACGTAGAAATGAGAGCCCAAGCCATGTGGTCTTGGGCTGGAATCATGATGAATGAATTTAACAGCTTCCTCAATTTCCCTGCTTTCAATATCTTTGGTCAGCATGTGGCATCTCCTTTCAGTAACCAAGCTTCTAGTTTTAACAACGGGTAAATTTACTGGATAATGTCCATTGAATAGGTTAATGAAATAAACTATTGCTTCCTCCTCTAGCTTACTCAGATCTATAGCCTGTTCTCCCTTTTCATCAATAACATTGCAAAGATTATTATAAATTTTTCTAAGAGACATTTTGGTATAGAAAAATTTTGAGCATTCATCTCCCTCAAGTAACCATTTTTTCTTGGCTTTTTGCTTCAAGTCCATAGCCTAAATTTGTAATGCATTCTTGAGTTCATGTTGTATTTCAAAAAATTCTTTGTTTAACTCATTATTAGTAGGATCATTATCCAGCGCAGATTAAGTTTTTTCCAAGATTTCCTGAAGCCATGTAATTTTGTTTATTTGCTTTGTTCTTCCATTCTTTGAGTCTCATTTTAATGTGTTTAAGAATCATAATCAGGATAAATGAATTATTGCCTTCAAAGATGTCTAAAGTAGAAAAGTCAGCTGCCATGTAGTAGTCTTTGTATAGTGGCCAATAATTGGCATACCTGAAAGGCTTACCTTTTTCTACGTTGGCTTGAATGAGTTCAATAAGGAGAGGGGAGTGGTCACTAGTAGAACAGGGCAAAGTAGTTACTTTCATGTTAGGAAACAAGATAATAGCCTCAGCATTCACAAGCACTCTATCCAGTTTACAAGCAATTTTTTTAACTTCTCCACTCCTCCATGTGTATTTCATTCCAGTGTGGGCAACCTCTGTCAATCCAGCAGTAATGATACAACCATTAAATTCCTCCAGCTGGGACGCCTTCAATGTGAGACCACCAACTTTATCTTTAGCCTTTAGCATTACATTATAATCTCCCATTGTGAACCAAGGACCATCTATTTGATTTGAAATATTTATAAGATGTTTCTAGAGAGTTGTACAAGTTGATGCAAAGTTACAAGCATATATGAATGTAATGTGCACTGTCAAACCTCCAGTGTTTGTAGCATGTACTGTTATTTGCTGATCATCCATGCTTAGCAGTTTACACGACCAAAATTCACAACACCAAGCTACTAGGATTCTTCCTTATCAAGTAGAAGAGTTATTATGATATATACTCCAATTTTCCCCCAAAGTATAATGAAACTTATCAGTATTATCGTTATTCATTTTATTTTTCAAGTAAACCAAATAATGATGGTTTATATTTATTTCTTAAATTAAAGAGGTCTAATTGTCTTTCATCACTATTAAGACCTCTAACATTCCAGCAAATAATTGTCATTGGGAGGGTGGTTCCTTGTTACTCCTCAAGTTTCTAGGAGCAAAATTCTTTAGACCATGCTTATTTGCTTTCTTATTGAACTGTTCTATGTATGCCTGATTTGGTTTAGTTTAAGTACTTGTTTTTGGATCATCATTCAACTCCTCATCACTAGCTGCCAAGTTTATGTTCATTTTATTAATACCTTCCATTGATTCAGGCTCCTTTTCATTCTGGTCTATCTCAACAAGCGCCTGTTTCTGTGCCTTATCCTGGAGCAAATTATTCAAGTTCTCATGTTGCTGGTTTGTTTGGTCATTCTCAGGGTAATCCATTTTAGAGCTTGGGGAATAATCGGAGTGTATTTGTCTATCAACAGTACTTTGATATACTGAATCAGTGAAACTGCTATCAGTGTTAGATATATATATATATATATATATATATATATATATATTGTTGTCAGCTGGTTCCATGTGTATATTAATAGCTATAGGTTTTTGTTGGTCTTGTACTAATTCTGGTTGATCTGACGTTTCATCATGACTTGTCTGTATTTTGCTTGATCTTCTAGCTTCAACTAGATCACTTCTCTAATCATTTGTACTTTGCTCTATCATGTTCTTCTCCTTAACTCTCCATTCTTGTTTGTTGCTTTTTATACATTGCATTTGTGTATGTCCAAAACATAGACATTGTGTGCATTTTGGAGGAACAAACTCATATTCCATATCTTGTTCGTATTCTTTTCCATTAATGTCTTTTGCACGAATCTTGTTAGGTAATTTTGAATCTGCTGTAATTTCTACAAGAACCCTTGCAAATCTAAGTTTTCTCAGGTGTTTTGTATCCTCATCCATCCTTATTGGCTTGCCTATCAAATTAGCGAGTTTGCTTATTCCTTTGCTACCCCACAATGCTAAATTAAGATCCATTAATCTGGTCCATATAGGGTGCGAATCTAGAATATCACGCTCCAATCTTAAATTTGCTTCCCATCTTTTAATAAAGAGTAATTTACTATCGGTGAACCATGTTTCATTGTCAACAATTTTTTGACACTCTGATTCCAGTTTAAATTTGACTAAATAATAGCCATTTTCTCTTGCAAATATGTTCCATCCCCCGTCTGGTTTCCATTCCCTTTTTATATATGCATTGAAATGGATATAATATGGCCTTTTCCCCGCCATATATATGTATACAGAATTTTTCCACATACTGACGGCCTCTGCAAAGTCATCTTCATCAATCTCCGCAAATTCTCCTTTATCATTTATAGTTTTTTCATAAAATTGGACGTTTTTATCTATGCTCTTCTTGCAATCTGTGGCTTTGTCCAACTTTTAATCTTTTCCTTCGAGAATACCTAAGATCTCAACGCATCTGCATAGGTCGAGCGAACGAGTGTTGGGTTAGGATTAGCCGCCATCTTCTACTTACCTTTTCTTCTAACCTCTTGCCAATTATCTTCTCTTCTCTATCTTAAGAAGAGAGATCTGATGAGAAGGTCAAACTCGTACAATTAAGGTTCGACGATGAAGATGCAGCCGCCACTTACCTGAGATTAGCGTTAATTATTCTAAGTTGAATTTTGATTTTAGGGTACTTGTTTCAAAGAAGTTCAACAAGTCGGGTTCTTTTATGAAAAAAATTTAACTGATCATTTCTACGATGTTGGTTTAGTTGATGTAAATAATCCTCATTTGTCTATTAAGTTTGTTGAGTTTTGGTATATAATCATATTTGTGTTAATCCTTTGATCAAGACTAAGAATATTGTTGTTAGTGCCAAAATTGGTCACTAACACCCTTAGAGAGTTTGTGTAGAGAGATTAATCAAGAAGATAAATTAAAATAGAGAAGATAATATAAATTAAAATGCGGGAGACGAGAACACAGAATTTATAGTGGTTCGGCGTTGTAGCCTACGTCCACTTTGAAGTTGATCCTTTATTTCTTCACTTTAAACTTGATTACAGATACAATCCGCTTTTAAGTATTCGAATACAATTGTGAAATAAAAGTAGAAGTCTTGGATGAGGTTTGGATGAGGCAGAGTCTCCCCTGTGTTCTCTGAAATCTGATCCCTCTTTTTTGTGCCCCTGCCTCTCTATTTATAGACGAATGTGGGTTGGACTTCCCTGGTGGGCCAGATGGCTAGACAGCTCGGTCTAGATAGGACGCGCCCTGCATGCTGAGTGGAACATGCCGAACGGTCGGCATGCCGAGCCCTCCTTTCCAAGTCGATGGATCTCTCTGTTGAATGGAGGAAGCAGGCTGAACGATGCTGGGATGCCGAGTGAGGCGTGGATGCCGAGTGAAAGGATACGCCGAGTAGAGGGAATGCCGAACACAGGACATGCCGAGCAAAGGATATGCCGAGCACATGATGTGCCGAATAAAGGGTATGCCGAGCACGGGATGTGCCGAACAAAGGGTATGCCGAGTGAAGAGCAGGCCGAGTGAAAGGATACGCCGAGTAGAGGGAATGCCGAACACAAGACATGCCGAGCAAAGGATATGCCGAGCACAGGATGTGCCGAATAAAGGGTATGCCGAGCACGGGATGTGTCGAACAAAGGGTATGCCGAGTGAAGAGCAGGCCGAGTGGAGGGAGTGCCGAGTGAAATGCTGAAGGTCTCGTGCCGAGTTCAAACCTGGATGGACGTATGTTCTTCAATGCCGAGTACAACCCTTAACTGCCGAACGTTCAAACGTGTCGAGTGCTCATTTGTGCCGAGTACGAACCTGCATGTCGAACGTTCTAGTTGCCTGGTCGATTCTCTAGGTAACATTTTGCCCCCCAAAGTACACCGTGTGTTCGAACAGGGTGTGCTTTGAACTACTGGATTAGTGCATTGCCGCCGAATGCCAAGGATGCCGAACGATCTTGCCGAACGATGCGAGTGCCGAATGACTGGAAGCCGAGTGAAACCGTTTTGACCGGTAGAGCCGGTCAGAATCCCTTCATCTTCCTCTTCTTCTCTATAAAAGCCGCCTTCTTTACTTCTCTTTTCTCACTTCTTACTTTTACAATTCCGAGCTCACAAACCATTCATGCGATCAGAATTCAAGGGTTTCTCATAACTTTCCTACGTTCGATCCACGTACTAGGTATCTTCTTACCCGAGTTCCTCTTCTGGCAATTTCCCATCGATTCACTGTTGGTGGGGACTTAAGTTCGATTTGGAATGTTTCCAAGGTCGAGAGTCTAATTATAGAGAGAGAGAACCAAATTCGAATGCCTTGTAGGATCATTAGTGAGTGTTCGGCGGAGGAGGAGAAGGTATGGAGGATATGCCGAGTGTTTGGACTCGGCATAATCTTAGTTTGGCACGGCGTAGTTTTGGCCGAACGACACTAGCTCAGTGCGAACTGAAGCTGGGCCGGATGATGGCCGTATGCCGAATTGTAGCCCTGCCGAGCCACTACTTTAGCCGAACAAACTGTTATGCCGAGCGTACATAAATGCCGAGCCTACCTCCATGCCGAGCAAACCAACATACCGAACGTACTTGAGTGCCGAACAAACTATCCTGCCGAACAAACTAAGTGCCGATCAGACCTTAATGCCGAACACAAGCAAATGCCGAATATACTTAACATGCCGATCATACATAAATACCGGACCTATCTTCATGTCGAACATAGTTAGCATGCCGAGCATAATTAAGTACCGAGCACACATAAATGCCGGACATATACAAATGCCGAACATACTCTCCTTGCCCAATTTCATAACTGGTCTTTACTTGGAATAATCGGATAATTACCTCTAGTGTCTTACTACAGTCGTTATTTAGAAGGCTTTCGGAGACGGTCAGCGATGACGGTTTTCGGAAGCGATGTTTTTAGGCTTGACGTTATATTAAATGCTTATGCAAGATTGATTGCACTAGTTCACACACCACACGGGGGGGGGGGGGGTTATCTGCGTTGTTAATTCTAACGTCGATCATTTTTCGAGTATAGTTCACACAGGTGCTTGGTTGGGTCTGCTATTTATTCAAGATGTCCAAAAGGTCCAGTTCTGCTACACTTTCCGACAAACCTGGGCCGTCTTCTAAGCGAAAGGCCCCCGACACAACTGACCCGTCAGTTTCTCCCGCTCATGACTGGGCTCCCGATACTTTGGAATCGTCGATTTTACTGGATGACCCAGTTGACTCACAGGCTTCGAGAGTCACTGAGGCCGCTCTTAAGCGGATATGTTCTATTCATGGCATTCTGTTTGCTGACGTGCTCGTTCCGTCGGGGCATGACCGCCCACATCTGCCCCCAGTGGGATATACGGCGTGTAGCAAGTTCATGTGCTGGGTTGGTAGCGTGCCACCTTTCAATCTATTCCTTCGCGACGTGCTGCAGTATCTAGACGTCGCCTCGTCTCAACTTCATCCAAATGGTCACGCTTTCATTTATGGTACGTACATGCTTTTCATGGTCGTCTTCTCCAGGCCTCCAACTCCCGGCGATATAAGGTACATCTATATGACCAAGAAACGGGGAGAAAGCCCCTCTTACATGTTTCTTGAGCCATATCGGAAGTGCCAACTTTTCACTAGCGCGTGGAGTAGCAAATTCGCCCTGTACAAACAAGAGTGGTTTTATGTGCGCTGCCCCCAAGGCTTTGCGAGGCGGTGGGTTGAAGGAAGTAAGTCATTTCTCTGAGTTGATGTCCGTTCCCGATTGAGGTTGAACTTCTCCTAACGCATTGTTCTATTTTTTCAGATCTCGTCCCCCGTCCCGAGGGCCGGGGGTACTCCGATGCTGTCGACGCCATTAGAGCTCTTCCTGCTGAAGAGCGAGATATCCGAGCCCTCATTTCCAATGAGTCACTATCGAAGTTCGGCTTGCTAGCCCCTGGCTGCCGGGTTAGCCTTCCAGAGGGCGTATCGCTTCCCAAGTCCGTGCCCGTCAGAGGGAAAAAATTGCCTGAATCATCCGTTCGCCCTTCTCTTGAAGCACCGGAAGAAGGGGAAATTCTAGGCGAGCCACCTAAAAAGCGAGGTGAGGATTTAGGTCCTGCAGCTGAAGTTCATGATATCGAAATGTCATCTTCCCCTTCGAAGGGGAGAAAGGAGCTGGCGCGCAAGTTGAGGAAAGAGAAGGTTGGTGGGACTTCCAAAGCTACGCCTGTTCAGCCAGAGAAAGAGGCTTCTTCACAGCGCGTTGGAAGTTCTCTGAAAGGCTTATCGAACCTCTCCATTCCCGACGACTTGCTCGACTATGATTTCGATGACCCGGAGCTGTTTAAGTTTCGCTCACCCGTCAGGGGTGATGCGGGCGTCCCGGCCCCGATCCAAGGGGAAAAAACTCCCGTTAGCAAAGCCACTGGTCCATCGGGGGGTAGCACTAGGACACACACACAGACACATGCATTTCACTTTGCACCTACTTTTCTTTCACCATTCTGCTCTCTCGCTAATTCGCTATTGTTTGATTGCAGGTAGCATGGGGCGCTCTCACGGATACGACCGCCTTCGCGGTTCGTCGACTTTACGCCAGTCTGGTCGGGACTCGGGCCTCGGGAAGCGCCGAGACAGAGACAGCGACAGCGACCGAGATTATCATGCCCGGGACTCGTCATCCCGGAAGAAAACTTATTATCAGCCCGAACACCGCCAGGAGACCTCTTCTTATCAGGAGCGAAGCAAAGACAAACGTGGCCATAAGAGGTCGCATTCTGATGCTCCCCGGGACCAACACTCTGGCTCTTCTTCTACCCGGCACTCCCGAGATTCTCATAGGAAGGGCGAACTTTCAAAGCCGTCTCCTCCCGCTCCCGTAACAGACCCGACAATGTCGGAGAGATTGAACGAACTTAAGGCTAAGTTTTCGAAGATTTGTTTTGATGGGTTAAAGTTCCTCCTGGCGATTCATCCTATTCCCAGAGATGTCAAACAAAATGCTATCGCCTGTACCAATGACGTCTACGTGCAACATGACGCGTTCGTCCATCTGGCTGAGAAACTTTCTGAAGTCTCTATGGAGCGCCAGCATGAAATTGACCGCCTAAAGCTTGAAGCTATTCATGACAGGGATATCATTAAGGCCCAGGATGAAGAAATTGCCGCCTATAAGTCCGAGCTTGAAGCTACTCGTCAGAGCGCTAAGGACACCGCCGAGGCTGTTTCCCGCCTTGAATTGACTCATAAGAAAGAGCTCGATGAAGCGGTTCAACGGTGTGGGGCATTAGCTTTGGAGAAAGACTCCGTTCAGAAGGAGCGGGACACACTTAGTTATCGGGTTAAGGAACTCGAAGAGCAACTTTTCGAGGAGAGGAAAGAGAAAGTGGCTGCCCAGGTTGAGGCACAACATTATTGTGATGAGATTATCGCCACCCGACTCCTAATGGGGAAACTTGAAGACGATCTCTCCAAAGTCGAGGCACTGAGGAATGAGGCCCGTGAGGAAGGTAAAAGGGCAGCAACTGTCGACATCGACTCTCGCCTCGAGGCGGCCAAGGAAGAAGGTAGGGAGGAGATAAAGACCGAATTCGACCCGCTCATCGCTGAGTTCAATGCCCGAGTTCTCATGCATCGAGATCTAACTTTTCTGGGCGACGGCTACCTTAAGTCGTTGGCCGAGGCATGGGAGACCCTGATTCAGATCAGGAAGGTTGAGAGCGGCGCCGATGAGGTCGACGAAGAAGCATTGATAAAAGAATTCCTAAGGGGGAAGGAGCCTTCAGATTTATCGGCGGCTAAAGCCCTCTACAGCAAAGGTTCTCCCTCCAGGAAAGGGAAAGAGGTGGCTACGGACCCTTCCGGCGTTGTGCCCCCAGTTCACGTGCCTACCCAATCGGCCAGTCGGTCAACACTTGACCCCTTCGAGCAGCATGTTGGTTATGACCCGGAAGCCCCCGGGCTTGGCATTCATGTTTTATCTCCCATCCCGGAGGGCGGGACACCCCTGGCGACTGAGAACCCACCGGCATCTGGTGAGTAACCTCTGGGCTTCACAAAGATCTTTCTCGTTCCCTCAGAAGTTGTTGTGTTCTAACACTTGTTTATTTTCGTGTCTTCTGTGCAGGCTGTTCTGACCCCGAGCCCACTCCGAGGAGCGATGCCGCCAAGGAGGTGGAGATAAAGGCGAGTGAGGCTACTCAAGTCGGCGGAGATCCTGGTCCAGATGCTCAAGTAATCGGGCCGCTGGATGAAGGCAAATCTGACTCTTCCTCGGAGAGTTTCGAAGTAGAAATCACAGGCGCCTCTGAGCATACATCCGACTTGAGCATGAAGGAACGGCTCGAGAAAGAGAAGAGATACGACCTCAGTCAAGGTCGAGCCGCGTGAAGTGGACCTGGACGATCCTCTGAACAAACCATTGAAGATCATTTTTCCTGGCAAGTCCCAGCCCATGGATGTTCCCCCTACGTCTTCGGTCGTCACCCCTCCGTCAGGGAAGGATTCCAAGAGTAAGCGCTCTGGGAAGGAACCATCGGGGAAGAAGTCAAAGAAACACAAGAAATGACCGTCGTCCCCGTTCAACGAGAACTAGTTTAAGTCATGTACTAATTTTTGTAGACTGTGTAAATAGGCTGTTGGCTCCGGACTTCGGAGCGTTTTTGTAACGGGAAGCTTTTTGTGAATAAAATTTGATCTTCACTTTTGTCTTCTCAAAAGACTTTTATTATTCAGTTTCTTTTATGGTTGTGAGTGAAATCTGAATTGTTATGGGTAACTTAGACTTCTTGGTTCGTCTTTACAGGCTTGGGAGCTTCCCTGGATTTGATCAATCTCCACTTGGTGCTCAAGCACTTAGAATATTTCATAGCCCGTATGTTGGGGACTTGACATATCCAAGTCATTTGCATAGTAGTTCCTATTCAAGGAACTCGGAGGTCTGAACTACTTGTAATTAAGTCTATACACCGGACTTCGAGTACTCCAGTCCGTGCTCCGGGGACTTGGAGATTTCGAGTCATTTGTATTCGAGTCCGCACTCTGGGGACTTGGAGATTTCGGATCGTTTATACTCGAGTCCGCATTCTGGGGACTTAGAGTACTCCAGTACGCGCTCTGGGGATTTGGAGGTTTCAAATCGTTTATACTCGAGTCCGCACTCTGGGGACTTAGAGTACTCCAGTCCGCGCTCCGGGGACTTGGAGATTTTGAATCGTTTATACTAGAGTCCGCACTTTGGGGACTTAGAGTACTCCAGTCCGCGCTCCGGGGACTTGGAGATTTTGAATCGTTTATACTAGAGTCCGCACTTTGGGGACTTAGAGTACTCCAATCCGCGCTCCGGGGACTTGGAGATTTTTTGTCGTTTATACTAGAGTCCGCACTCTGGGGACTTAGAGTACTCCAGTCCGCACTCCGGGGACTTGGAGATTTTTTGTCATTTATTATAAGCGTTCGTACGCTAGCCAGGATATCATAATTTTTAATTGCGCGTCATAGGAATATCATACAAAGAGACATTGGTCATTCATGGAAAAGATGGCTTCAAGCCTTTATTGATGAAAACAAGCTAGATTATCTTATTACATGCCAAGAAGAAAGCATACCGGAAATAAATGCAACTACCGCATAAAGGAAATAGACTAAGTGTAATAACGCCGCAAATGCTCGCTATTCCATGCTCGGAGGAGTGTCGCACCATCGACGGTCGTTAGCTTGAAAGTTCTTTCTCCAAGCCTCCGTTCGATGACGTATGGACCTTCACATGCGGGATTCATGTGCGAAGGGGTTGGAAAGACTCATTTCAAAACGAGATCTCCCACACTAAAGGTTCTTGGCTGGACTTTTCCGTTATAATATTTAGCGACTCGGTGTCTGTATGAGGCTGCTCTCAAATCAGCTTCTTCGCGTTTCTCATCAATGAAGTCTAATGATTCCAATAGGAGATCCTGGTTTGACGCAGGATCGTAGTAGGTTACCCGTTGTGATGGAACTTCAAGTTCTACGGGTATGACGGCTTCCGTGCCGTACGCCAGTGCGAATGGTGTGTGGCCAGTCGCGGTCTTGTGGGTAGTTCTATAGGCCCAAAGCGCTGTTGGGAGTTCATCCACCCACTTGCCTCTAGCCTTTTCCAAACGCCTCTTCAATATGAACTTGATGATTTTATTGACGGCTTCTACCTGCCCATTCGCCTTCGGGTGAGCAACTGTTGCGAACCTTTTCTCAATGCCATACCTTTGACAGAACTCTTTGAATTCCTTGCTTTCGAATTGAGTTCTGTTATCCGTTATGATGGTCCGTGGGAGGCCAAAACGACATATGATATTTCGTACAACGAAATTAATGACTTTCTTGGTGGTGATTGTGGCCATTGGCTCTGCTTCCGCCCACTTGGTGAAATAATCGACTGCCACTATTGCATATTTCGCGCCTCCTTTAGCTATGGGCAGAGATCCAATTAGGTTGATTCCCCACATTGCAAATGGCCAGGGACTAACCATTTGTGTGAGTTCCGTTGGCGGAGCTCTTGGAATCTTTGCATATATCTGGCATTTGTCGCATCTTCTCGCATAGTCTGCAGCATCCCGATTTACAGTCGGCCAATAATATCCATAGCGGAGGATTTTCCTCGCCAAAGTTTTCCCCTCGGTATGATCACCACATTCTCCCTCATGGACTTCTTCCAACACCCGTTTTACCTCATCATGGGCCACGCACCGGAGTAAGGGGGTCGAGAATCCCCTCCGATACATTATCCCGTCTTGCATTACATAACGCGAAGCCTTACGAAGGACTTGGCGTCTTTCGCTTCTTTTCTCAGGTAAGTCCCCGTATAGCAAGTATTGTTTGATCGGGGTCAGCCATGATCCCCTTTCGAGTTCGGTCTCCAAGACGAGATCTATCTCCATCATGTCTATACTTGGAGCAAGCAGAGTCTCGACACGGAACAATCCCATCTGCTGTGCATCGCCAGTACTCGCGAATTTAGCCAACGAGTCGGCCTCCCTGTTCTGTTCGCGCGGGACATGCGAAATGTCATAATATTCCAGGTTTACTAGTAGCTCCCGGACCCGAGCAAGGTAAGGAGCCAGTCTCTGTCCTTTCGCTTGGCAGTCTCCCCGTACCTGATATACCACCAGCTGTGAGTCGCAGAAGATTTCGATGGACTTTACCCTCAGTTCATTGGCAAGTCTTAAGCCAGCAATCAGTGCTTCGTACTCGGCTTCGTTATTTATCGCTGTAAATTCGAGCTTCAAAGCGTAGCAAATCGATCGGTTTTCGGGAGTTACCAGAACTATCCCAGCTCCCAACCAACGGTCGTTAGATTCCCCGTCAGTGAACATCTTCCATCGGACAGGAGGGATTACTTTGTGATTTTCACTCGGTTCATCCGGAATGGTGAACTCAGCAACGAAGTCAGCTAATGCTTGCCCTTGGATGGTCCTTCGCGGCAGGTAGGTGATATCAAACTGGCTTAACTCGATGTTCCACTTTAGCATCCTACCGGAAGTTTCCGGTCGTTGGAGTACCTGTCGCAAGGGTTGGTCAGTGTAAACATTGATTGAGTGCGCTTGAAAGTAGGGACGAAGCTTGCGTGATGCAATCACCAGGCAATAGGAAAGTTTCTCGATCTTTGGATAATTCTTTTCTGCCCCCGTCAGTCGTTTACTAACATAGTACACCGGCCTTTGAACCTTGTCTTCTTCGTGAACTAGGGCTGTACTGATAGCGTGTTGAGACACAGCCAAATATACGTACAACGTCTCGTGGTCTACTGGTTTTGACAACACTGGAGGACTTTCCAAGTGTCTTACCAGGGCTCGGAATACTTCCTCGCAGTCAGTCGTCCATTCGAAGTTTCTCTTTCCTTTCTTTATGACATCGAAGAAAGGAACACACTTATCTGTGGCTCTGGATATGAATCGACTGAGCGCAGCTACTTTTCCGTTCAAGCTCTGTACCTGTTTTATGGTTCTAGGTGCCTATATCTCGGATGGCCTGGATCTTTTCCGGGTTAGCTTCAATTCCTCGTGCATTCACAATGAAACCCAAGAACTTTCCCGACGCTACGCCGAAAGAACACTTCAGGGGGTTGATTTTCATTTCGAAGAGCCTCGGTATATCGAACATTTCCGCCAAGTCTCGAATGTGGTCGTTTGACTGCCGTGACTTCACAAGCATGTCATCCACATAGACTTCCATTGTTTTCCCAATCTGATCTTTCAACATTCGATTTACCAGACGCTGGTAAGTTGCTCCGGCGTTCTTCAGTCCGAAGGGCATCACTACATAGCAGTATAACCCAACATTTGTGACAAAGCTGGTGTGTTCTTGGTCTGGGATGTGCATCGGAACTTGGTTGTATCCAGAGTATGCATCCATAAATGACAATAACTCATGCCCTGCAGTTGAATCGACCAGTTGATCAATTCATGGTAGCGGGAAGCTATCCTTCGAGCATGCTTTGTTTAAATCAGAATAGTCAACGCAGGTTCTCCATTTCCCGTTTGCTTTCTTTACCAACACAGGGTTGGACACCCATTCCGGGTAGAGGGCGTCGCGGACAAACCCATTGGCTTTGAGTTTATCCACCTCCTCTTTGAGAGCTGTAGACCTCTCCTGGTCCATGCCTCTCCTTTTTTGCTTCACAGGTACGTGTTTCGGGTCTATATTCAACATATGGCTCGCAATTGCAGGGGAAATCCCACGCATATCAGAGTGTGTCCAGGCGAAGACATCAAGATTCGCTCGGAGGAAATCATATAAATTCTCTGCCATTAGGGGATCGAGCTGTGACCCAATTTTAAGAACTCGTGTCGGGTCGTTGTGGCTAACTGGAATATCAATTGTTAGTTCGGCCGGTGCTGCGTCTGGTTCCCTGGGTTCCCCTTTGTCATCTCTCGGATCTATGTCTCCAACGATCCGAGAATGTCGCCCGAGCCAGGGCTCGGGCGCTAATTGTGAACCATCAGAATTCGGGATGCGGACGATGCTGTCCGCAGTCTTCCCCTTTTCTCTGCGCTGGGCCTCTCTCAGCTCAGCCACGTAACATGCACGTCCGGTTGCTTGGTCGCCATGCACTACGCCAACTCCTTTGTCCGTCGGGAATTTCAGTGTGAGACACCACGGGGCCAAGGCTGCCCTGAAATCTGCGAGGGCTAGTCGTCCCAAAAACATGTTGTATGGTGAATCAACATCCAGCACTATGAATGGTAGGATTCGCACTCTCCTGCGTTCACCTTGTCCCAGTTCAACTGGTAACTCCACATATCCTACTGCGTCTGTGGCTGCACCGTTAAAGCCATGGATTCGGGCTTTGGATGGCTTCAAATCTTTAGTCTCCAGCTTCATTTGGTCATACGCTTTCTTGAAGATGATGTTAACGGAACTTCCGCAATCAATTAGGATTCTCCTTACGAATGTCGGTCCGATGGTTGCGGATATGACCAATGGATCGATGGTGGGAGCTTCCACCTTATCCGCGTCTCTATTCCTGAATACAATATCGTCGTGCATCGTGCGCTGCTGCTTTGCGGGAGTTCCATCCTCCACATTTGAACAGCACTCATGCTCTGTATGTCTCAAGGAATTAGCATATCGCTCCATTTCCTACCAATTCTTATCCGCAGGATGAGGTCCACCAGCAATTGTGTTAATAATCAATCTTCCCACAGTTCGAGTAGGTTGCTCTGGTTGGTGTAGAGCTGGGCCATGTCCGGGGTCTGAAGTCTCTTGTCTTCCTTCTGGCATATCTTTGACGAATTCCAGCAGCTTCTTCTGCCTAATCAATTTCTCAATAGCGTCATGGAGATGCCTGCATTCGTCTGTGTTGTGCCCATAAGACTCGTGAAAGCGGCAATACTTTCCAGTCCACTTTTACTCCTCTGTTGATTCCTTAGGGCGTGGTTTTTTGTATTGAAAAGTGTTGCAGGTCGATAAGTAGATGTTTTCAAGAGACGCATTCAGTGGAGTGTATTCGTTGTAGGTTGGTATCCTTGACTTCCATCTCCCCGTTTCCTTCTTCTTTCCAGGATTTCCACTTCCAGTTCCCTTAGACTGCCCGGGCTTATTTTGGACGCTGGCCTGAGTCTTTCCAGGGTTATCGTCGGTTGCTTTCATGGCGATGTTGCCCTTTACAGACTCCTGAACGGACCCTGGTGCCTTGTCTTTCCTTATCCACCGAGCTTCTTTCCTCCTTATGAACTGGTGGGCTTTCGAATAGAAACGTTCCAACGTAGCTGGTGGCTTTCCCACCAACCAATCCCCAAATTCAGAGTCTGGATCCACTCCACGCATTACTGCCATCAAAATCGCGTGGTCATTTGGATTGCTCACTTCAATAGCGGCAACATGAAATCTCTGCAAGTATAATTTCAGTGATTCTCCAGGAGCTTGGGTCACGCTTGATAAGGACATCACATCCTTGGGTCGAGTGGCGTGTATCCTGAATTGTTCTATGAATTTCCTTGCTAATTCGTTGAAGTTTGAGATTGACCATGGAGGAAGTCGAGTGAACCACATGGTGGCAATTCCGGACAGAGTTATTGGAAAGCACCTGCACTTAGTTGCGTCGTTGGCCCTTGCTGAATCCATCATCCATCCATACCTCATTACATGTTGTCTAGGGTCAGTTTTTCCTTCATAGACGGGTATGGTGGGAATGTTAAACTTCCTTGGGTATTCAGCCTGTAGAATGGTATCTGTGAAGGGAGTATGACTCTTAGACATTCCCCAATCTTCATTAGTCAAACCTTGATTCTCTCTCATCAACTGCCTGACCATAGCTGTCAAATCCGGGGTTTGTATGGTAGGAGGAAGGTTGGGTTCCGCTCCATGGGCTTGATTTCTAGTAGAGCGATCAGTGGCACCTGTTTGGTCATCTTCATCCTTGCGGCGTCTACGCCTGGGAGGTTCATCAGCTGAAGTTGAGCTATCATCTTCGGAGTAGGGGACAGGGCTACTTCCAGCATTCTGATGCTGCTGTTGAGCAAGTTGGGCCATGAGGTCAGCATTAACTTGCATTTGCTCAGCGAGTTGCCTTCTGCTTTCCGTAAGCTCTTTTATCAAGTCATTCAATTCTGCTCGTGAAACAGCTTCCGCTTGGTTTTGGTTGGAGGGCCCCGTGCCTCGAATTGCTTGTTGATCGTTAGGTCCAAGTTGTTGAACACTAGCGGTTTCGCGGGCATCTACATTTTGGGAGGTCGATCTTGCTCGTGGTCTTCCCATGGTAGAGTCGTTGGTTGTAACTCTGAGTAGAATCAACAGATGCCTTATGAATAATTATGGATCTTCTTCGGGGGATTTATGCAATCCAGTAGCTACAAAGTAGATCCTCACAACCTGAGGATTCGGTTCTCAGTGAAAGCACCAAAATGTTAGTGCCAAAATTGGTCACTAACACCCTTAGAGAGTTTGTGTAGAGAGATTAATGAAGAAGATAAATTAAAATAGAGAAGATAATATAAATTAAAATGCGGGAGACGAGAACACAGAATTTATAGTGGTTCGGCGTTGTAGCCTACGTCCACTTTGAAGTTGATCCTTTATTTCTTCACTTTAAACTTGATTACAGATACAATCCGCATTTAAGTATTCGAATACAATTGTGAAATAAAAGTAGAAGTCTTGGATGAGGTTTGGATGAGGCAGAGTCTCCCCTGTGTTCTCTGAAATCCGATCCCTCTTTTCTGTGCCCCTACCCCTCTGTTTATAGACGAATGTGGGTTGGACTTCCCTGGTGGGCCAGATGGCTAGACAGCTCGGTCTAGATAGGACGCTCCCTGCATGCTGAGTGGAACATGCCGAACGGTCGGCATGCCGAGCCCTCCTTTCCAAGTCGATGGATCTCTCTATTGAATGGAGGAAGCGGGCCGAACGATGCTGGGATGCCGAGTGAGGCGTGGATGCCAAGTGAAAGGATACGCCGAGTAGAGGGAATGCCGAACACAGGACATGCCGAGCAAAGGATATGCCGAGCACAGGATGTGCCGAATAAAGGGTATGCCGAGCACGGGATGTGCCGAACAAAGGGTATGCCGAGTGAAGAGCAGGCCGAGTGAAAGGATACGCCGAGTAGAGGGTATGCTGAACACAGGACATGCCGAGCAAAGGATATGCCGAGCACAGGATGTGCCGAATAAAGGGTATGCCGAGCACGGGATGTGCCGAACAAAGGGTATGCCGAGTGAAGAGCAGGCCGAGTGGAGGGAGTGCTGAGTGAAATGCTGAAGGTCTCGTGCCGAGTGCAAACCTGGATGGACGTACGTTCTTCAATGCCGAGTACAACCCTTGACTGTCGAACGTTCAAACGTGTCGAGTGCTCATTTGTGCCGAGTACGAACCTGCATGCCGAACGTTCTAGTTGCCTAGTCGATTCTCCAGGTAACAATTGTTAATCTTCTCCATAATGAGTATAGCATTATTTTAAATTGTTATTTTGCTTATACCGAATTTTGAAGATTTATGATTTGATATGATGTCTTATCATCGTTTGAAATCTTTTTGTGAAGCTTTGTGCAATATAATCCTGATAGACAAATTATATCGGAGGAAAACCCCATTACTCATCAATATGAAAGTGTTTCATTAAATTTGAGGCTTATATTTATGAGTTTCGATTTTGTCAACCTTTTATGGAAGGAAATACAAATGGTATTTAATGGAAGCCACCACTAAAAAATATTCGCTTTTTAATTTTTACTTGTTTTTTGTATCGTTTTATTTTATTTTCAGTTTATTTACAATCTCTATTGCAAATATCTGCATTTAAAACAATAAAAAATTGCACTTAAAATTGAGTTTAAATTGCTTTCCTCTTATGTGAATGATTTTTTATTACCGGGTTATGTTTTATTTAATTTTTAAGGTTCTATCACATTGTCACTGTTATTGTTCAACGAGGATGCATAAGATTGGGTATGATTTTGTGAACAACTTAGAGTTGTGCCTCATAGTGATTTTGGTGCTTATGCTTTTATATCGGGTCATGATCCCAGTCTTCATTGTTGTTTCGCAAGCGTTCGCCAATTCATTTCATGATTTACAAATTTATCATTTGAATAATAATTTGAAAAATACTCCTATTTTTTTAAAAAGTCTATGAAGAAATGTTGGTTAAACTTTTTGCACGGTATGCACATGCCTTTAGTCTGAATGATTTTGAGGTCGAATTAGATGAATTTATATGATACGACTGTGTTTACGTACATCTCCTAGGATGTCCCTTGTGAGACTCTGGTATACCTTTATAGTGTGGATCTAAATATGATGGGATCGAATCTCGTTCACGTCAATTAACCATGTTAGCAGAAAATTGTTTTTGTCCCACTAGTTGTGATGGAGAGATGATATTTAATTATTCTGAGAGCAGTAGTAAATGTATCCTTGAAGAAATATATCTTCATATTACAACCAGTTTTGGTATGGTTCAAAATAAAGATGATGAATATTGTATCCCGTCGTTGAAAGTTGGCTGCTCCATGGAATAGTGTTTTACACCCTCTTGTTTAAGATCGACTAAGGAATATTTATTTAAGGGGCTTTAGATGAGTTGTTATTAAGTTCAATAAACATATTTTTGAGCTTCATTCATTTATTAGGCATTATGTGAATCTTCTTGAATGGTGAAGCTCATGTAACATTGGCACATTAATGATTTCCTATATGCACATGATATCAGTTGCATTTTGAGTTGTGATAATTTGAGTATGTATGAATTTGCTAATTATTAGTTAAAATACCATATTTTCATTATGCATATTATCATCGTATTAATCTTATTCACTTTATTATTGAAAATGTTATCCTTAAAGACTTTGATGTTAAGTCATCCAAACCAAGTGGATTGTTTGGTCATCCTTTAGCTTTGAAAAATGTAGTTAATGCAAAAATTGGGGCATAATAAAAGGACATGTTAAAAATCTTTGAGTGTGATCAATTTGAAAATTTATTTTGTATGGTGGACACTTTTAATTAAGTAGAATTTTTACTCGGTTTATATGATTTTTACTATCTATTATTGTCACAATGCCTTTGATTATAAAAAATATTTTGAGTCAAATTGCAAATATTTGTAAAATGTTCTTCGTGAGAATCAAATATTGGTTAATTTAATTAATTTACAACATTTTATAAAATAACTAAATTGAGTGATTTTTTGAAAAATTCATAAATATGATTATGAAACTCGGAGGTGTGAATTCAGTCAATGATTAATTTTGGTCAATTTAAATATTAACATTCATACATCACCTTAACTAGTGGTCTGAAAGTTTGATTGAATTCGTCACTTATAGGTCTTTCCGGTAAAACTCAATATCACATTTTTTCTTAAGCGATTCCTTTTAGTAACAAAAATTTACATACATTCTCTTTACCAACACCACATCACTTTAGGATTTACAGAATTTAATTTTATTCGAAATTCCAATATCATTCGTATTTAACTTAGTTAGTGCATAAACAAAGTCACCTTACTACTTTGACTATAGATTTTGACTTTAAGTTGACTATAGTTGACCGTGATACTAATCTCTACAACTGACGAGATGAATTCTCTATTAAATAATGCTTCACTTTCAATGCTTCAACTCAGAACTAATTATAGCTGCTTCATGAATCTTCATGCCATGATTTAACTATAATCAAAGTGGAGTATTCATGTTGAAGTACCATAGTGTTCTCAAGTTGAGGGAATTATGTAACGTCGTCACCCTAGGATTTCTTATTTGACATAGTTGTTACTAACCAATATAAAACTCTCGAGTAAGTCATTCTATAACTATCCAATAACTACAAGTGCATAACCTCATAGTGCCCTCAACAACCATGAGTAATGCAATGCTCAACATCTGTAGAGCGTTACACATTATAGTCTTTATGGATGTATCAATACCATTTCTTGAAACATCTTAACCAGAAATATTTAAAATTATATGTTATTTTATATTGTGATAATTTTTTCATGATTACAACTTCTTATAATTATTATCATGTAGCACTTATTCAAGGATTTTATATTTTAATGTACTTTAATTAATTATTTAATTAATATTTCATAATATAACAAGTACAAATAGAAAACAAAAACATTTTATTTCGATTGAGATTTTATTGTAGAATTAATAATTTACTATAAAATATAGAATTGCCCCGAGGGCATACTCTTAACTCTCTCAATCTCCCATTTATACTTAGGACCAATTATTGAATTTAAATCTCATCCTTTGATCGGTTTACTCAGAATTGATCGGGCTAGTCTCTTTGTGAATAGATATGCTATATTGTCTTAATTATATACTATGTCAATCGACTCTCTTAAATGTTGATATACTACCTTTGCCATGTAGAAATTTATGGAGTATGTTTCTAGCCTTCTAGTAAGCTTTGGGTTCTTTCACGATCCTTATCATGATATTTTTTTTCACATAAATAAATCATGGGATTCTCAATATTTTGGAATCACCTCTAGCTCAGTTATTAAATTTGCATTATATGTATATATATATAGATTTTTGATGCGGTATTATTCAAGGTGATGTACTTAGCCTTTTGGTTGCATATGCCATAATCTTTCTTTTCGGAATAATTCTAACTTAAAGCTCCTTAACTAAGATTGAACATGAATTTTGCATTGAACATATTATACTCGATATCACCCATGGAATTCAAGTCCGAATCCCCTTCATAAGGAGTTTGTTGTTTCGAAAAATATTTCTTTAGTATTTCATAATTATTTAAGAATACTCTTACTACCGTTCAGTGATCTTAATTCGGATCTGACATCCGTTAAGTGTATCAGGTACATATATAAGAGAAATGTGATATAGTAGCCTACATAGAATATGTAAAAATTCTTGTTACTAATGCATAAAGAATCCATCTTATATACTCCACACTGCATATTTTAATGTGGTGTTTATGTATTTCATATGGAATTGTCCAACATCCTTTTGCTGATTATAAAAGATGCCATTTTAAATCCAATGTTGAGGATTAAATAACCAAAATAAACTAGTTTTAACGCTGGTTTATTGTTAACAATCATAACTTTATTATTTGCTTATAGTTCGAGAAATATTTTATACCATTAATGTTCTTTCTTATAGACACGCGCCTCATCTTCATTTTGAATGAAATCCAAACTATTTGATTTCTTTGTCAGAATACTTGTTTAACTCTGATGCTTATTGTACGTCATCGTTGTATCCTCTTTTTGATCATATTCAAAACATACAAACCATGTTATCGCTTCTCCAACAGACTTCGAGATATTTTGGTTTTTATGTGCAAACAGTCTCTTCAAAATCATTATTTAGAAGTTCTATTTCAGCATCAAAGTGCCAAAACTCAAATTCAAATTGTGTGATAATTGCATATATAAGCGGAATGGCTTTGAGCACGTTGACTAGCAAAATTACATCACTAATTTCAACATTCGAAATTGATGGAGTGATTTCCTATTAACATAACTTTATATAATTTTAACTACATTGATCTTCTTGAAGATACATTTACAACTGATGGATCATATTCCTTTAGGCACAATGTCACAATCGTATCTTGGTAGTGCACATAAAATCCATTTTGAATTTAAAGCATCGCGTTATATGGTAGAGTCTATACACTCTATTTCTTATTCGCGACTAAGGAAATTATTGGTGCTAACAATTCTTTTTATTAACATTTATGAGAAACCTATAGTATCTAATTACCATGTGAGAATTATTATTAGATGTTCTAACATATTGCTAGTCTGTTTTAGGCTTGGTTAATTTTGTTTCATCTTATGCAATCATTTTCTATGTTCAAGTCTCTAGTCATATCCAAGTCCATCGTACTGCCACTAATTTATAAAAAAAACTCATGCAATAGTTGTAACAACCCGGAATTTCGAACATTTCGTATCTAAATATATAAATTATTTAAATAATTGAATCTTGGATTAAATATTATTAATTTAATAACCTTATTGAACACCTTTTTAATCATAAGTAATGATGATAAACTTGTATTGAAAAAATACTTTCAAAAATAAATACTTCGAAGAAATATCGATAATGTGACCAAATTTTTTTTATTGACAAACAGCTTTTTAGTCAATATAGGTTGTTCGAACTTTTGTGTACCAATCTAATGAACATATGAACAAACTAGGGACTAATAACATAGTAAATGGAACATTCTAGAAGCTTATAATGGGTAAGAGATAAATGTGTGTGTAAGGATAGTTTAGTCATTTGCTAAAGGTAAGAAGTGTAAAGGAGAAGTGATGAGCATGTGGAGGGGTGAGCTTTCCATGGCATAATGGAGGGGAGGTTGAGAGGAAGGGTAGGCGACCCTATTTGAAGCCTATAAAAGGAGGGCGTACCCCTTAAATCCATTTCACATTTTTCACCAAAAGTTACCACTCTTTCTCTTCATAAATTTCCTAAGAAAATAAATTTCAAAACAACTCCAAATTAACACAATCTTGGCCTAGGACTATAGGAGAACCTCATAACACCTCCTAGCGAGTTAGAATGTACTAAACTCACTTCTTTCGCTTGAAATAAAACTCTAAAATGATTTTGGCTTAGCTTAAAAGTATGGTTTAAATGCACCGAACTCACTTCTTTCACTTAAAAATAATTCACGTGATGAATATAGCATCATCGTTATCCATTTTTTGGTTTCAAAGTGGGTGATGCTACCATGTAGTTTGCTACAAAGCTGTTTTAGCAAAAAGGATTTTGATTTAAATCCCAAAAATATAATTTGATAAACAAAAGTATAAGTATATTTTCAAAATGGTTTGAAACAAAACTAAGTTTAGTTCTAAAAGTTTATTTGTTAAATTATTCCTTGGACACATGTAGCCTATGCATTAGGATAGTATAGTATGTGCATCATAATATGATATGGTTTTTGATAGTTTTCATTTGTTAAAATGAAATTTTGGACAGTCTAGAACTTCTGAATCATTATAGAACGTGAAGCTAAGTGTTTTTGTGAAAATATAAAGATGGGTTTTATAACTCTTGAATTGAGAAGGTAGTAAGCTGAAACAAGTTTTGAAATTGTTGAACATACTTGTTAAGTAAAATAAATTTGGCCTTTATATGTATCTTGCGATGTAGTAGAGTATTACGCGTAATAAAGTGAAGTAAGTTTACATGAAATGTTTTATAAATAAAGTATAATAAAAGTAAAGTTATGTTTTTATGAAATGATTCATAAATGATTTAAGTACAGAGTGATATACTATCTGTATAGAAGAACGTGATTTAAAGGATACTGGTACATTTACGAAACCAATAGGAGAAGCACGTGAGTTGTACGTAGATCATTTTATTCGCTTGATTGTTCTTGATCCGGTATTCGAGTATAGGATTTCGATGTCATTTACACTAGTCTAAACAAGGATTTTCACTCGATTCTTGATGATAAACAATTAATATAGATTTGTTATATGATCCCGATGTTTTCTATCATGATATATGGCTATGTAAGAAAGATGGAGGTTTTTAATCAAGGAATCAAATCAAAGTCCGCGCTAGAGAGATCAAGTGATCAATACTAGTTTAAAAATGAAATTTATATGATCAAGCAAGTGATTAGGTCAAATATTGGTATGGATGGTCCACGTGCATCGTACGGGCTTTTAGTATGTTTATGTGCTATGTTTTGTTGGCTTAGGGAGAGTTTAAGGATGAATCTTTGACTTGTAATGAGGTAGCATGAATAATTTTTTAAGTAATTACCTGAGTCTGTAGAGCGAAAGGTATGCTTAGTAGGTTATTTATCATCCTTGTGTGATGAGAAGGTCTTTGAACTTGAGCAAACTGTGAGCTTTATTTGGTAGCAATTTTAATAATATGAAGTACTGATTTGCGATTTTTTCTTCGGTTTCTCATGTTGGAACTTTGAGGATGAAATATACTAAGTGGGAGAGAATGTAATGAGCCGGAATTTCAAACACTTCATATTTAAATATCTAAAATTTAAATATTTGAAATTTCGGATTAAATTTTATAAAATTGATTCAATTGTTAACCCTCTTTTTAGTCATAAGTAATGATGGTAAACTTGTTTAGGAAAAATGTTTACAACAATTAATACTTCGAAGAAATATCGATAATGTGAGCGAAAATTGGTTTATCGATAAATAATTTTTTGATCGATATAAGTTGTTTGAACTCTTGTATAATAAGCTAATGAATATATGAATGCATTAGAGACTAAGTAACACACTTTGCTACATAAAATAAATGGAATATTCTAGAAGCTTCTAATGGATAAGAGATATTTGTGTGTATATGGGTAGTTTAGTCATTTGCTAAACGTAAGAGGTGAAAAGAAGAAGTGATAGGCATGTGGAGGGTTGAGCCTTTCACGGCATGGTGGAGGGTGAGAGGAAGGGTAGACAACACTTTTTGAAGCCTATAAAAGGAGGAGCATACCACTTGAATCCATTTCATAGTTTTTCACAAAAATTTATCACTCTTTCTCTTCATAAATTTTCTAAGAAAATAAATTTCAAAACGAATCCAAATCAACAAAATCTTGGCCTATAGCTATAGGACAACATCACAACACATCCTAGAAAATTAGATCTTAAAGAACCAAAGCCATGCTCCACCTCCATTGAAGTCCATGAACAATATTTGGGGAAAAAGGGCATAAACAAGTGTAAAAACAAGGAAGTGGTAGGAAATTAGGTGTTTGCAAAGTTGAGGTAGGAAGTGGAGACTTGGACTTGCATGTTTGATTTGTAACGGCCTACTATTTTGGACCATTCAAATCGACAATAATCCACACATGTCAGACTTGAATAATTCAAAATGACAGATTGTAATAAAATTTGAAGCAAATAAAATCAATCACAGAATCACAGACACAGAAATGTCAGAATATCTCGCAGCGGAAAATAAAATACCATAGTAGTTCATGAAGCTACTATAACAAAGTCTCAAAACAAATGCATAATATCGGTCTGAAAACAAACAGAATAGAAATCCTAAATACATAGAAGTCCACTAATACAAGAGCTGAAATAGAACAACTGAAACTGAAATATATAAATAACTAGATAAGCAGAATCTCCAGTGATTCCTAGCTCCAGAAAGAGAAATCCAAAGCTGTGAATACTCAGGCTGACGCGAGCGTAAATAAAACACAAACACTCGAGTCGGGACATACATACTTATACAATGTAAACTAACTCAAGTAAACTGTGATAAATGTACAAGTAACTTAAAGGATGCTTGGGACCGTCCATCCTCTAAGGATCCGTTAAACTATTTACTATGTAGTAATATTCACTATTATAATAATGTCTAATAGTAAAATAAACATACTTCAAAATAGCGTCAAGGGGTTACCCATATTGCCCTTAACACGTCATAGTGCCAGTAGACTACATAGTATCTGCGTACCTCCAGATCGAGAGGCTACGAGAAGATACTCCATAGGTATGGTACAAATCAAACTCGTAGTAAAGCTCACTATGGTAGGTGACATGGCACACAAGGCAATGCCAGGGTAGATATACCAATTATGCACATGGATTGGTGGTAACGTAGCAGCCACTACGCCTACCTCGGAACACACTCCCAAATCAAAGGGTGGCCACCAAAACAATCACAAAGTAATATAATGGTATCGAAGAATTGTGTCCGACCAGAGGGGCTACCCCTTTTTGCCCTAGATCGCTCCTGTTTTAGCCACCTTAAGCCAACTCATGCGAGTCGGGTCCACGTTCATACCACAATAGGATCGTCGCCACCATCCTACTTCATTCTGAAAACTCTGCCGCATACACAGTTTTTAATGTGGTTTTCGGTATCGACAGAGAGTATGTCCATATCTGATCCCGGTCTCTTTAACAACCAATCGTTATTATAACCTATGGTTATACATTTCAAAATGATATTTTATACTTCAAAAATAAAATATCATTTTAAATTCAAATCTTTATCGGAATAAAGATCAAATCACTTCCAATCCATTTCAAAATATCATATCCTTTCAAAACCTTATTTTTTTTATACCATCCAAATCACATTTCAAAATGGTTTATATTCCAAATCAAAATACTCAATTTAAACTATTTAAAAGTGAAGTCATTATACCTACTAATCAAATATTCAATTCCCAAAAATTTATCCTTTTCTGAGCTCATTTATTCAATTAAAAACTACAAAACATTGAAATTTCATCTTTTCACAGCACTTAGAAAATGCTGCGGTAAGTATATTTGAGAACAATTCATTTCAACAAAGACAACATTTATAACTGCTGTAGTAATTCAGTTACACTTGAAAAATCTTCATTTCAGCCAACTGCAGCACTTATTAAGTGCTACTGTAGCCCTTTTATTAGTTTCAGATTTTAGTTTTCTTTCTGCAACCATAGCACTTACCAAGTACTGTAGTATCTCTTAGTTAAATTTCAGCCATAGTTTATTTGCATCAACCATAGCACTTACCAAGTGCTGTAGTATCCTTTACTTCAGATTTTAAGTTAACTTCAGAAATGATAGCATTTCTCAAATGCTGTTAATTCAATTTCCAGATTTTCAATAAAAATTCAGAAACAATTGAACTTTGATTTTAATCCCTTTAACTTATAAAAATCGTATTTTTCCACTCAAAAATGTTCATTTAAATACCCTTTAACTTGTGATTTTTATAAAGTAAAATTTCATACAAAAAATCAATTTTTTTTAATAACTCGCTTGTTAAATTCAAACGTACAATTTTCTATTCTTTCCATTTTAAAAATTAACTTAACACTTAAGTTTTAATTACCATCATAATATAAACTTAATCTCCATTTTATTTACTTAACTTAACTTCATTTTTAAACAAAATCTCAAATTTCTAAATTAAGATATATTCAAATTACAATTTTACCATTTATTTATTTCACATTTTAACTTGTAGAAAAAAATCACTAACACTTTATAAAAATCATTTTTAATTCAATTTAAATCAAAATATCATAATATACAATTTTAAAATTCTTAAAAATTTCCATAAAAATATATAAAATAACCACGAGTCTGTATAAAATTTTCTAATCTAAGTCAAGTGATATGGATAATATATCATTTCAATCCGCAATTTACGAAGAAAATCCGGATTCTATCATTTCAAACCCGCAATCCCAAGTTAAATAAAATAAATAAAAATCGCTCAGGCCTATCATTTCAGCCCATAATGATTTTTCCCTATTCTAAAGTCCGTTCGGGTATGCATCATTTCAACCCATAGTGATTCTATTCTACAGGAACTTGTAGTGTGAAAACAGAATAAAATAAACAATATAGCAACATATAGCAGTATCAGATGATGTGACAGGTTTATAAACAAGGGTTAACATCATATGATTCATATCACAGGCAAGTATAACATGATATAATATTTCTACACATTCACTTGTTATCACTTCACAGTTCTATAAGTATGAATGTCAAGCGTGAATACTCACATTTTCGAGCTGGAGTTAGCAAATCAAAACACATAGATAAATCCAGAAAGCACGATACAACACGACTTTTGATTCAAGTGGGTAGAGAGCCAAGATGTTGATCTTGTAAACAACAAATAAAACAAGACAATATAAACATATATATTCAACACAAAACATCATTGAAACAATTGGAAATAAGAAGCAACAAAGAACAAGATGGCTTGACCATGCTTTAACCACTCAAGTGCTCGGCCTAAGGGAATCATATGTTCGGCCATGATTGTGTTTTGGTGGTAAGTGGCTCGGGTTTGGCATCACATAAGCACGGCTACATGGGGATCTGAAGAGCTTGGGAGTTACAAGGTAGGGAAAGTCAAAGGACTAAGGCAAAAGAGGAAGGTTTGGTGCACAACTAGGCTCGGCCTAGGGTCAAATTTGGCTCAACCATGGTCAGGTACAGGTCAGGTCAGTGCTGAAGTGATGGCCAGAAGTGAATTCAGCAGGTGGTGGTGGTTCTAGGAGTGATGGTCGAGGTGAAAAATGAAGGGGATGGTGAAATTATGGGCCCGACTAGGCATTTCAAGGAGTTTTTGCAAAGTTTGTGGTGTTTGCTTGATATGATGGTCACGGCCAGATCTGGACAGGGGAAGAGGAGGTGGTTGCTGCCGTGGATGATAAAAGGAAGGTGATGGTGGTGGTCAGTGGAGATGATGGTGGAAATGGCTGAGCAAGACTAGAGGAAGCAAGGCAAAAGCAATGGAAAAATGAAGAAGAAAAGCATGGGAAGAAGAAGCCATTACTTACAAAATGTTTCTCAAATGAGATAGCCGTGAGAAATGAAAATGAGGAGGAAATTTTTTACGTGAAAAACAAATGAAAACACACGGCTATAGCATAGTAAATGTATGGCCAAAGCAAAGAAAATGAAAGGCCAAAGGAAATGAAAAGACAAGGCTAATGAAAAGTCATAAGTTGTAAAAGCTTTGTCTCTTCAAATTTCCAATTCTTTTAATTCAAGATAAACAAATAAAAATTAAGTAAATAAAATAGAATATGAAAACAAAATAAAGTAGGAATGAAAATAAATAAATATTTTTAGGAAAAATAGAAAATAAATAAGAAAATAGTTTATTAAATTGAAACTAGAATTTAAAATTGTAAACAAAATACAATTAACATTGGAAAATTACCACTACGCTTTTAAAACGTTTTTAAAAATAAAATCTTGAAATAAAATCAATTTTAAAAATATTTTTCAAAATGAAATAAAATCTAATTTAAAAATATTTTCAAAAATCTAAGGTTGTTACACTCTCCCCCACTCAAATCTTTTCGTCCTCGAAAAGAACGAACAAGGAAAATAAAGAAAGCAAGATAGAAAGACAAATAGTACCTAAAACAAGCAATTCCAGATTCGAAGCACGAATGTTCTCCTCCATCTCCCAGGTATAATCTCGATCATCAGTACTCCACTGTACTTTGACCAGACTAACAGACCTCTGTCGACAATACGAAGTGGCTTCCTCTCGACAGTCAGATTAGGCTCAATATCCAAACTATCAAGAGCAGAAGGCTAAACAATAAGAGATAGGTTATGAAGATACCCTGTAACGACCCGTAATTTCGCTACTTCGAAAACGAGAGACTTCGTTCGATTTAAATTTAAAAAGAAGTTTAAATCTTAAAAAAATGTTGAATATAATAAATAATTATCTATCCTTATAGTTAATAAATTAAAAAGTATAAATTTTGATTTTTGAACAGATCAATGAAAGTCAAAAATAAATAAAGGCTTAAATAAATGAATTGAAATATCTATTTAAAAAGGTAAATCTTATTTAAAACATCTAATAAAGATAATAAAAGTATGTTAAAAGATTTAGAAGTTTGTTAATAATCATTTTACAGAAATAACCAAAATTTATCGCATTTTGTCAGTTTTACATACACTGTAAAATTAGAGATTTTGATATTAATTTAATATGGTTTTAAAATACAAAAAGACATGTTTTAATTTATTTAAATAACTAAAAAGTTCATTTTAAAGTTTGATTTACTTCAATATATAGCTTAATAAAAAGTCAAATTTTGACTGTAAACTTTGTCGTCATAAACACCATTTTCAACCAAAACAAGTTGTCTACAAGCGGTTGCAACTTGATACATTTTCTAACGTATAAATACAAGTTTACAAACTATATAAACATTCTAAATTTAACACTAAAAACAAAAAAGTTTACTTTTGAAAATATTTGCATAAATGTATAAAGAGTAAAAAGTATGATTTGACAAATTTAAAAATTATTAAAGCTTTTATAAAACAACATCATTACCCTACTTCACATCTCATTAATAGGATGTTATGCTTATACATAGAAAAGGAGCAAATGGAAAAGTGAAAAGAAAGCTAAATTAGGGAATTAATGACACATACATCCATGCATTTAATGCAAATCGAATCAATGCAAAGTCTCCTCTTTAAACCCAAAATCTAAGAAAGAAATGATAAGCAATCATTTCTATTTCTTACCATCACCATTAATATATATCAAATTACTCTTTTTCACGTAAAAGAAAGGTATATTTAAATCCAAAAATAAAGAGGGTATTAATGTCATTTACCACTAAAAATCTTCACTTATAAGTACAACCTCACATCTCTTCATTTCCACTTCACTTTCATTTCACAAAATCTCTAAAAGACCTTCTCTACTTCCACCATTTCTCCTCTACCTTCAAGCTATCACCTCCATACTCCAAACCATCACCTTACATCACCTTACGCAAGCC
Source organism: Allium cepa (assembly GCA_030765085.1). Taxonomy (NCBI): domain Eukaryota; kingdom Viridiplantae; phylum Streptophyta; class Magnoliopsida; order Asparagales; family Amaryllidaceae; genus Allium; species Allium cepa. The sequence continues at coordinate 979,585,989 of CM060931.1, forward strand.
AAACTACCACCTACCTACCTCCTCCTCACCCTAAACCCACGGCCTACCCCTCTATAGCCCATGACCGAGCCACACCACCCTAGGCCGAGCACCCCTAAGCCCAAACCCACCAACCCGAGCTCCTACAACCCTAGGCCGAGCACCACACACCCCATACCCTCCTCCACACCAAGGCCTTACTCCTTCTCTTCCATATAAAAAAAAAGAAAAAAGAGAGAGAGAAGAAAAGAAAAAAAGAAGAGAGAAAGAAAGAGAAAGGAAAACAAAAGCATTCGGAAAGGAAATGGCAAAAGACGAGATGTTGGAAATAGCATGTTAGTGAGAGACGAAAATCTTACGTTAAATTTTGACGGAGTGGATATGAAGGTAAAAAATTCTCACCGCTTTTTGAATTATGTTGATTATCATGCTTAATTGTTATGTTAGATAATCACCATTTGATGATATGGATGTTTGATTGATTGTTTGAATATGTTGGATAATCCGTAGTAATGTTATGACATTCATCTATTGAAAATGTTAATGTTATATGATTGTTGTTTGGATATGATGGTAATTCGGATATCAAATTCCTATTAATTAAGTAATCCCTTTGTTTAAAAAGACCATATTTTAGTAATATGAGATATTGTGAAAAAATAAGTCTCTTTTCATTTAGAAATAAAATTAAAGTTAAAATGAAAGAGAATTTTAAATTTGAAGTGAAACGGATTTGAAAAGGATATCTAATTAGAAATTGAAATCAAGATGAATAGTGAAATTGAAATCGATAAGTGAAGTTTAGTTTGAGATTGAATTGAAGTTTAAATTGAAATTAGATTTGAAATCTAAGTTTTAAATTTGTTTAATTTGATATTAGACTTGAAATTAAGTTGAAATTTGAATTTAAAATTTAATATTAAAATAATAGGAATATAATAATATTATAATATGGTAATAGTGAAAATATATTTTTAAATACTTTAAAAAAGAGAAAATATTAATTTAAAGTGGTTTCTAATGATTTTATAAGTATTGAAATCCAAATTGAATAGATATTATGGAAAAATAAGTCTCTTTTCGTTTAGAAGTAAAATTAAAGTTAAAATAAAGGAGAATTTGAAATTTAAAGTGAAACGGACTTGAAAAGAATAGCCAATTAGAAATTGAAATCAAGATGAATAGTGAAATTGAAATTAAAATCGATTTTGAAAAAGTGAAGTTTAGTTTGAGATTGAATTGAAGTTTAAATTAATATTAGATTTGAAATCTAAGTTTTAAATGTGTTTAATTTGAGATTAGAATTGAAATTAAGTTGAAATTGGAATTTAAAATTTAATATTAAAATAATATGAATATAATAATATTATAATATGGTAATGGTGAAAATATATTTTTATATACATTTGAAAAGAGAAAATATTGATTTAAAGTGGTTTCTAATGTTTTATAAGTGTTGAAATCCAATTTGAATAAATTATTTCAAGTATTGAAAAATAAGTTTAAACTAGACGCGTCGCGCAGTGGTAGTTTGCGATTTCACGCCGAAAAGTTCAAATGAATGTGTAGAGTAGAATATGACTCGGAATTCTTCGAGATAAGAAAATTTCGGACTATTTTATCCATATATTCTAAACAAAGAAAGAAAATCAAAGTTTTGTTGAGTATATTTTGAAATAAGTCCAAACCAATTTTTTAGAAAAATCGCGCTAGTGCAGTTTAGTGACCATAACAGGCAACTGCTTAAATGAATGTTTTTAATTACGGAAAAATATGAAATAAATTTGATAAATCTATTTAAATGATTTAAAAGAGACCTGGATTTGATAATATGAGTTTTCAAATATTTAAAAGTGGCTTAATTTAAATAAGTTTATTTGGCACTTTCCGCAGCCCTTTTCTGCTGCGAATTGTATAACTTTGGAATATGAGTTTAAATGTAACGACGTTTCCCAGAATAATTGTGAATGTTTTGAAAAGGATAATTAAGCATTTTTGAAAGATAATTGGGAATATTTATAAGCAATTCCAGAATAAAGTTGAAAATCTGAGTATGCGGAAATGACTAGTACATTTGTCCCGCCTGTGAGATTTGGGAAGATAAAACAAGGTGTTTAACTAAGGTTAGGGATGGAGCAACCAATGCCCTGAACTTACCTGGCCTATGTTTTCTTTGCTTAGGCGAAAGGTGGAACAGATCGAAAGGAAAGCTCGGATGCTCTTAAATAAAAAGATTCTGTATCAAGTTTTTAAAAGAAGATTGATATTTAAGCAATCTCCAAAATGAATGATTTCTATGTTCCTGTTTACTCAAAAATATTTGATAAGATTGATTTAGGGTTTATCGTAAATGATGTCTCAAATAACATTGTTTTTGATCGGCCTAAAAGTTAAGAAGTTTGGATTAAGAAATAATTATTGAAATTGAAATATTTTCCAAAGCAATAGAATGAATTACTTAGAATTATCCTAAGTTAAAAGGATGAGATTTTCGAAATCATTCGAAAAGAATTAGAGTGAAAAGAGACTTAATAAATCCTATATACTCATATTCACTTTTAGCGATGATTGGATTTCGAAGGAACCAGGGTCGGATTTGGTTAATTCCTATCTGAAAACCACTTCGAACCAATGTATACGTTTGAACGTGAAGACATGTTGAAGTTGGAGATTGAAGACCGTGAATCTTCCTAGCGTGAAGACTGCTTGTTGAACATGCTCTGGTTGGCCCTCATTATAGAGTTATTTATGGCAGTGGTCTCCTCGTGATGGAGATTTTGCGGATTGCAAGGGCTTCTCGTCTAGTAATGGCCGAGGAAAGTGCCTTCGGTTTGTCCTGTTCCCGGACAACTTATATGGACGTTTGTCTGACATTGCATTTCTAAAGAATATGTACACTGGTTTTTACAAACGTACATCAGCGGTGGCAGAGAATGCAACTGCTCTTAGCTTAACACACTCCTTGAGACGTACGAGCTCAAGGGTTGTATTTTTGTGGAAGGCAACTAGTAGTCAACGGAAATGGCAATGTGACATTCAAATATGTGATATGTGCTTTGTGAAAAGGTGATCGTAGCCTCAACATCAAACCGGAAATGACCGAAACAGGATAAGATACCGCAAGGCTAAGTGGGTCATTCCCAAGTAGAGTATGATCAACCCCTTCTAGATATATTTTTCCCATTATGACGTTCGGAATGTAAATTAATGTGGTGTAGGAACACGAGCGCTCGGTTAAAGGTCGGTAACGAACGGGGGATGACATATTTGGTACTATCTAGTTACAGAGGTAGGCCGGTCTTGTGTTGGTAAAGGAGCTTTGTGATTGTTCCTCGGGACATCTATCTAGAGGTGTACCCATTTCGGAAGGTAGATCCTGCGTCTGGTCATTTGTATGGAAATCCATTCTCCAATAAGAACCAACGGTTTTGTTTGTAGAGCCTAGTATGCTGGAATTTAATAATGATAACAATTTCAGCTAAGATTAATAAGTTTATTTGAAAATGCTTTTCAAAGAGATGTCATTAGAAATAATATCAAAGGTTTTGATATAAAAGTGTTTTAGTTATCATAAGGTAAAAACCCTTCCGTGTTTATGTATGGGCGTGGTCTTATGACATACTCCTTATTTCTAAGAATTTTATCCAAAGGCTGATATATGACACTGTCATTTATTATTGAGTTTTTCTCACGCTAGTTTGTCAAGTCTGATCCAGGTATTTTCAATACTCGGGTCAGATCCGAGTTGTTTCAGGATAGTCGAAGATGGTTGGAGATTTCCAGAGGTGAGCTGGAGATATTCATCGACGTATGGTCATATTCTATTATCCGCTTTGCTTACTGTATTTTGTTTGATGTTTGTCAGCAATTGTAAGGGCAGGTTTTATAACTGTCCAAGCTGAATCTAGGTTAGACTCTGATATTGTATTTTAAAAAAAATTCCGCTATAGAGATTATTATTGAAATAATATATGTTATTCCATTCGTGTGAGATTCTGTTCTGTCTACTTTTCTTTATCACCTTTAAAGATCCCTCTTTTTGTGCAATTTGAGTTAGACATGTGTGGTTTATTGTCGATTCAAAAGGTACGGGAAAACGGGCCTTTACATTTGGTATCAGAGCTGAAGGTTAAGCGAGAACCTTGGCTCTATTATGGGTAAAGTCTCATCAGAGATAGGATTAGTAATATCCTAGGATGAGTAACTCATTAGAGATAGGGTTGGTAACACCCTAGGATGAGTTATGAGAGTATTATATATATGAGCGCATATTTGTTAATTTTGTAAAAGTGATTTTGTTTAAAGAAATTGGTAGATGAAATAATTTTACCTTGGGTTTATATTATAAATATTAAAGGGGATACTATTACCTTTTAGGTTAGAAATTAAGGATTGATTGTGATTTTTTGCTTAATGAAACTAAAATATGAATATCTTGTCATTAGAATTGCACGATTTGACTATAAGATATTCCTATAAAAATCAATTGTTGAAAACTATAATTTAGAACTTTCATAACCCTAGATATTCAGCCTTAAGAAATGATAAATGATTTGATAAGTATAAAATGGGTAAATAAAAATAAATACCTCGTGAATTAAGTTTCATAATTTTACTATAAGGTATTTGATGATAATGTGTAGAGAAATAATATTCTTTTCAGGAAAGACCAAACCCACTGAACTTCGCTTCACTTTGTTGGAAGTTCGAGTTCTTAAGACAAAGGAAGATCTCAGAATCAGAAAAGATCATAGAAGTTAAGAATTGGTTAAGCAAATGTGATGAGCTCCAGTGTAGCATGATAAGCTTCATCCATGGATCATTTAGGGAAATGATAAGCAATACCCTAAAATTCAAAGATGCAATTCTACAGCCGACTACTGAAGCACCAGCCATGAAAAAGGGCATAAGAAAAACAAAGTTCATTGTTTTAATTGAAGACAAAAAGGTCACCCTGCTAAAGAAAGTAAATTAGGAGTAAACGTCAAGACCTTTAAGAAAACTGTCCCCAGGTGTTGTTATTACTGCCACATTATAGGACATATCGCCAAAAACTGTCCAATGCTCAACAAGACAGATCAGCCAAGGCCTTTTGTTACCCTTACTCGTCCACCAACTGCCGCAGAAAAAGGGTAAGGGATAGCGGAAATCTAAGTTAGTTAAGCATGTACAAGCATGCCTTATCTAAGTATTGTATGACTTTTTGTGAAACATTTTGGAGTGTACTTCTTAGAAACCACTTAGTATGTATTTTGGGAATCTATATATATAGACTATCAATTTTCTATTTTGTTAGTATCCAAATTCTGCTAAAATCCATTAAAAAAGAAAAATGATGATGATAATAATTAAGTAAGGATCACTTAATAAAATGAGATAAAAATAAGCTAAAAAATGGAATCTTTGATAGAAAACGATAACTAATTTTGAGTTCTCATATACAAAATTAACCAACCAAGGCCGAAAGACTATCACTTAGGCAAAGATTTAGGGAAGCCCTAGCCAAATACGGAGACTTGGAAGTTGTTGATACGCCGATCATGAGTGACGAGGAAGATATACCAGTAGGAGGACCCTTGGGTATACTACTGGGATCATTTGACCACCCGATAGATATCTTCGACGATGAGGAGTTGATAGTTGTTCCAGATGTTTAGGATGCGTTGCCCGTAGACATAGAGATCGATGCAGGAGTAGAGGCAGATGACGAGGCAGAGGATGAGGCAGATAATTGGATATTAGATCCCTTGAGTGACGACGAGGAACCGGAGGAAGAGGAACCTATGGAGAAGCCCATGGAGATCGAGCCACTGATGGGAGATCCTATGGAGATAGAGACGGAAGTCTCAGTGATTTACGATGCGACATTTTATGAGGAAGATGATTCGAAGGACGATGAGCAGATTATTTGGGATATGGGTACGCCCATTCAGGAGATAGGATCTCCCATTCCGATGGTAGTAGAGACTACTGGTTTAGAGGATATTGAGATAGAGCAGCATGAGCCATGGTTCCCAAGAGGCCAGTAGTGGCAGCCGTTAGGATGTGACATTGCTCCAGAGATAGATGAGGAGGAGCTAGTTGAGGAAGATGAGGAACCAGAAGAGATAGACTTATAAGCACCATCAGAGGGTTCATTCGATGATTAGTGTTTTACTTTGGGATATTTTGGGGTTGTTTATTATTATAGCAGTTGTGATTATCTTAAGCACGTAGTACACGCTAAGATATGGGATGTAGTCTTTTTTTGTATGATTTTTTGGGTTGACTAATATAGATAGTTGACTGGTGACTTTGTAGTTACCTCAAGTGTGTAGCACACACTCAGGTTAGGACCAGGATGAACGATTGTACTTTATGATCGGTATTTAGTGATAGTATTTCCTTTGACATATATTGTTGACCTTTATAGTTTTGTATCTTTGATTTCATTTCGAGGACGAAATGCTTTTAAGTAGGGGAGAATGTAACGACCCATAATTTCCTACTTCGAAAATGAGAGATTTCGTTCGATTTAAATTTAAAAGGGAATTTAACTCTTAAATAATATGTTATATATAATAAATAATTATCTATTCTTATAGTTGATAAATTAAAAAAATATAAATTTGGATTTTTGAACAAATCAATGGAAGTTAAAAATAAATAAAGGCTTAAATAAATGAATTTAAATATCTATTTAAAAAGATAAATCTTATTTAAAAATCTAATAAAGATAATAAAAGTATGTTAAAAGATTTTGAAGTTTGTTAATAATCGTTTTACAAAAATAACCAAAATTTGTCGCATTTTGTCAGTTTTACATACATTGTAAAATTAGAGATTTTGATATTAATTTAATATGATTTTAAAATACAAAGAGACATGTTTTAATTTATTTAAAGAATTAAAATGTTTATTTTAAAGTTTGATTTACTTCAATATATAGCTTAATAAAAACGTCAAATTTGACTGTAAACTTTGTCGTCATAAACACAGTTTTCAACCAAAACAAGTTGTCGACAAGTTATTACAACTTGATACATTTTCTAACTTATAAATACAAGTTTACAAGCTATATAAACATTCTACATTTAGCAATAAAAACAAAAAGAGTTTACTTTTGAAAATATTTACATAAATGTATAAAGAGTAAAAAGTATGATTTGACAAATTTAAAAATTATTAAAGCTTTTATAAAACAACATCATTACCCTACTTCACATCTCATTAATAAGATGTTATGCTTATACATAGAAAAAGAGCAAATGGAAGAGTGAAAGAAAGCTAAATTAGGGAATTAATGAAACATACATCCATGCATTTAATGCAAATCAAATTAATGCAAAGTCTCCTCTTTAAACACAAAACCTAAGGAAGAAATGATAAGTAGTCATTTCTATTTCTTACCATCACCATTAATGTATATCAAATCACTCTTTTTCACATAAAAGAAAGTATATTTAAATCCAAAAATGAAGAGGGTATTAATGTCATTTACCACTAAAAATCTTCACTTATAAATAGAACCTCACATCTCTTCATTTCCACTTCACTTTCATTTCACAAAATTTTCAAAAGACCTTCTCTACTTCCACTATTTCTCTTCTACCTTCAAGCTATCACCTCTATACTCCAAACCATCACCTTGCATCACCTTACGCAAGCCAAACTACCACCTACCCACCTCCTCCTCAACCTAAACCCACGGCCTACCCCCTATAGCCCACGGCCGAGCCACACCACCCCAGGCCGAGCACCCCTAAGCCCAAACCCACCAACCCGAGCTCCTACACCCCTAGGCCGAGCACCACACACCCCATACCCTACTCCACACCAAGGACGTACTCCCTCTCTTCCATATAAAAAAAAAGAAAAAAAAGAGAGAGAAAAAAAGAAAAAAAGAAGAGAGAAAGAAAGAGAAAGGAAAACAAAAGCATTCGGAAAGGAAACGGCAAAAGACGAGACGTTGGAAATAGCACGTTAGCGAGAGACGAAAATCTTACGTTAAAGTTTGACGGAGTGGATATGAAGGTGAGAAATTATCACCGCTTTTTAAATTATATTGATTATCATGCTTAATTGTTATGTTAGATAATCACCATTTGATGATATGGATGTTTGATTGATTGTTTGAATATGTTGGATAATCCGTAGTAATGTTATGACATTCACCGTATTGAAAATGTTAATGTTATATGATCATTGTTTGGATATGATGATAATTTGGATATCAAAATCCTATTAATTAAGTAATCCCTTTGTTTAAAAAGACTGTATTTTAGTAATATGAGATATTGTGAAAAAATAAGTCTCTTTTCATTTAGAAGTTAAATTAAAGTTAAAATGAAAAAGAATTTGAAATTTGAAGTGAAACGGTTTGAAAAGGATAGCTAATTAGAAATTGAAATCAAGATGAATAGTGAAATTGAAATCGATAAGTGAAGTTTAGTTTGAGATTGAATTGAAGTTTAAATTGAAATTAGATTTGAAATTTAAGTTTTAAATGTGTTTAATTTTGAGATTAGACTTGAAATTGAGTTGAAATTGAAATTTAAAATTTAATATTAAAATAATAGGAATATAATAATATTATAATATGGCAATAGTGAAAATATATTTTTAAATACTTTAAAAAAGAGAAAATATTGATTTAAAGTGGTTTCTAATGATTTTATAAGTGTTCAAATCCAATTTGAATAGATTATTTCAAGTATGGAAAAATAAGTTAAAACTAGACGGGTCGCGCAATGGTAGTTCACGATTTCGCGCCGAAAAGTTCAAATGAATGTGTAGAGTGAAATATGGCTCGGAATTTTCCGGACTATTTTATCCATATATTCTGAACGAAGATAGAAAATCAAAGTTTCTTTGAGTAGATTTTGAAATAAGTCCAAATCAATTTTCTAGAAAAATCGTGTTAGTGTAGTTTAGCGACCATAACATGAAATCTGTTTAAATGAATGTTTTTTTATTATGGAAAAATATGAAATGAATTTGATAAATCTATTTAAATGATTTAAAAGAGATTTGCATTTGATAATATGAGTTTTCAAATATTTAAAAGTGGCTGAATTCAAATAAGCTTATTTAGCACTTTCCACAGCCCTTTTTTGCTGCGAATTGTATAACTTTTGAAATATGAGTAAATGTAACGAGGTTTCTCAGAATAATTGTGAATGTTTTGAAAAGGATAATTGAGCGTTTTTGAAAGATAATTGGGAATATTTATAAGCAATTCCAGAATAAAGTTGAAAATCTGAGTATGCGGAAACGACTAGTACATTTGTCCCGCCTGTGAGATCTGGGAAGATAAAATAAGGTGTTTAACTAAGGTTAGGGAAGGAGCAACCGGTTATCTGAACTTACCTGGCCTATGTTTTCTTTTCTTAGGCGAGGGGTGGAACATATCTAAAGGAAAGCCCGGATGCTCTTAAATAAAAAGATTTTGTATTAAGTTTTTAAAAGAAGATTGGTATTATCCAAAATTTAAACAATCTCTAAGATGAATGATTTCTATGATCCTTTTTACTCAAAAATGTTTGCTAAGATTGATTTAGGGTTTATCGTAAACGATGTCTTAAATAACATTGTTTTTGACCCGCCTAAAATTTAAGAAGTTTAGATTAAGAAATAATTATTGAAATTGAAATATTTTCCAAAGCAAAAGAATGAATTACTTAGAATTATCCTAAGTTAAAAGAAAGAGATTTCAAAATCATCCGAAAAGAATTAAAGTGAAAAGAGATTTAATAAATCCTATATACTCATATTCACTTTTATCGATGATTGGATTTCGAAGGAACCAGGGTCGGATTTGGTTAATTCCTATCCGAAAACCACTTCGAACCAATGTATACGTTCGAACGTGAAGACATGTTGAAGATGGAGATTGAAGACCGTAAATCTTACTAGCGTGAAGACTGTTAGGGATGCGGATTAAGGATCTTAAGGCAGAAATAACACTAGAGGGGGGTGAATAGTGTTTTAAAGAATATATGAACTATATGACTAAATTAAAACTTACAACACAAATCTAAACAGAATTCTAACACAGAATGATCACAGAACATATAACAAATGCAAATAGTAAAGTAAAGCAAGTAAAAGGAAAGAACACACCGGATTTTATACTGGTTCGAAATCCTCCTACATCCAGTCCTGCACCAAGGCAATATCCTTGTACAGATTTTTATAAGCCAATATCCAAATTACAACCCTTTCTAAGGCCTTGAGGAACCCTCCTATCTCCGAGTCTGGGGTAAACTCTCTTGATTTACGGGACACAAGATCACCCTAATACTTCTTAATAACAATCCTTTTGAATGGATAGACTCTATGGACTTTTTGAACACAAATTAATCCTATAACTCTGAATAGCACTATGATCTTTAGTAGAATGATGGAGAATCAAATAGAGAGAGTATCTAAATGATTTCCTATTGAGAATTTGGCAGAATGATGGCACGATCTTGAAAATATGAAGTTTTATGGATATGCAATGGTGGAGAAGAAAGAGTGAAGAAAATAAGAAAGTAGTTGTTAAAAAAATTCGTTTTGGAAGCCTTTATATAGATGCACAACAGTCATAACCATTGGCGAAAGGTTTTCGAACGAATTGACACTTCTTTTGAAAATTGAATTTTGAATCCAACTGTCACCATGTCGACATGGGGTATCCCCTTATGTCGACATCCCTTAGTTCAAAATTATAGAGATGTTGTTTTGTAAAGACAATTGAATTTAAAACAAGTTGAAACTTCTCTGAAGCAAAGTAAAGTGTTTAAACAATATTTTGTGATAGAGAATGAATATAAAACATTATTTTAAATATATATATATATATATATATATATATATATATATATAATTGATATAGACCGTCAATTATATAAGTAATATTTAAAATCAGAATAAGTTTTGATGTTTTTAAAAATAGAAGTTTTTTAAAATCAGAATAGAGGAATATTTCAAGGCTAAAACAAAGTTTGAAAATATTTTTGAAAACATGATTTTGAAAGCTAAAACATTTTGAAAACAAATTTAAAAACATTTTGAAAAATCTATTCAAACTGAAATTGCAAGAACCTTCCTACAGAGTTCCTCCATAGGACTCGAGAACTTGTATAAAGTAGTTTAAATGATTTTGATTTTCGTGGGTTTGTAAGCCACTTGTCGTAGGTTTGTAAGCTACTTGTCGTGGGTTTATAAGCCACTGGTTTCGATAGAAATTGGGTTCCATCCCAAAAGAAAATTGGAAGAAAGATGAGAGTGCTATTATGAAGTTTTAACAAAATACTAGACACTTATCTTGAGATCTTGAAATCTTGATTCTCTAGAGTCTTGAATCTTGAATCTCTAATCTTCATCTTGATGCTTGAGTCTTTATACTGATCCGTTTTCGATGATACCTGCATATACTTCCTATATACGTGTATATATATATATATATATATATATATATATATATATATATATATATCTATCTATCTATATGGAAATGTTAGTATGTATTTTATAAAGTAAAGTATAATAACTATATAAGGTTGTTGTCATCAAAACATCATCAACTCAGTTCCTAACAATCTCCCCCTTTTTGATGATGTCAACCTTTATTTATAAAATATTCTTACCATACCATAACTCCCCCTTACTCCGTGATTTCTTCTTAAAACTACAACTCCCCCTTACTCCATGACTCCCTCTTACACCAAGCACATATATTTTTATAACTTTCTCCCCCTTTGTCATCAACAAAAACTATTAACTACTTAAGAATTCAAGAATGATTAGTATGAACAAATAATATTTATAGAACAAGCATGAAACAATGAGTATAAGTGAACACATTTTAGTTATTACAACATATATAAGAACATACATAAACACGAACAAACAAAACAATTTAAAACAAAAAATAAAATGAAAGTACGTTTTAATGGCGATCCTTAACTATAGGAGACTTATGAATCGAACAATTGGGGTAGTGGAGACAAAAGTTTCCACGTTGTTTAATTATGTTTCCATTAGTATCAACAAGGATCTCACCAACGCAAATAACGCTCTCGTCCGTATTCATAGGGACTTCGGGTTGAGGTAAAGGTTGATCTTCCTCTTGGTCTTCTTGTAGTTCTTCTTCCTCGGATTCCATTGCTTGTGAAGAGTCTTCAATATTAATAGGATTTGTACGGTTATCCATAAGGAATTTTTGTACATTCCTAATAATATTCCCATTTTCTTGGCAATAACCTTGCGCGACTAAACGAGCTTTATTTCTTACGACCTCACCGAGTTCATTCATTTTATTTTTATAAACCCATTTAGTTCCAATTATACTTTTATCCTCAGGTTTAGGAACAAGTTCCCATACATCATTTCTGGTAAATTGATTCAATTCTTCTTGCATAGCAAGAATCCATGAATCATCAGACGATGCTTCCTTTGGATTTTTAGGTTCAATTGTTGATATAAAGGCTACATTACTCATACTACTTAATTGATTTCTAGTTCTTACTACAGATTCAATATTTCCTAAAACATTTTCTATAGGATGATCTTTTGATATTTTAAATCTCTTATTAGGTTGATTTATTTCACTAATAGTTTCATTAGATTGATTTAAATTTATAAAATCTTCTTCATCATCTATTTGTACAATATCTTTAAGATTTTCATCAAAAGATATATGCATAGTTTCTTCAATAGTATTAGTTTTTAAATTAAAAACTCTAAATGCTTTGCTTCTATTAGAATAACCAACAAAGAATCCTTTATCAGCTTTTGGTTCAAATTTATCTAAATTATCTTTTGTATTAAGTATAAAACATTTACTCCCAAAGACTTTAAAATAAGCAACTATAGGTTTCTTATTATAAAGTAATTCATATGGAGTTTTATTTGTTAATGGTCTAATTAAAATTCTATTTAATATATAACAAGCCGTAGCAACTGCTTCAGCCCAAAAATGTTTAGGTAAATTACTATCAGAAAGCATTGTACGAGCACACTCTTGAATCGTTCTATTCTTACGTTCTGCTACTCCGTTTTGTTGTGGAGTTCTTGGAAATGAAAAGTTGTGAGTAATTCCCTTTTGAGTACAGAAATTCTCAAAATTTTCATTTACAAATTCACCACCGTGATCACTTCGAATAGTTTTAATTTTGAAAGAATGTTGTTCTTGAATTCTTTTAGAAAAGTTTTCAAATATTTCAAAAGCATCACTTTTATGTTTTAAAAAGATTATCCAAGTATATCTTGAATAATCATCTACTATAACAAAAACATATTTACTATGGTTAATTGATCGAACTTGAGATGGACCAAATAAATCTAAATGAAGTAATTCTAGAGGACTAGAAGTAGAAATAGCATCTTTTAATTTAAATAAACTTTTCTTAAGGTTTCCTAATTGACAAGCATCACAAATACTATCTACTTTAAAGTTTAACTTGGGTAGACCTCTAACTAAGTCAAGTTTTGATATCCTAGATAATAATTTGAAATTCAAATGGCCAAATCTTTTATGCCAAATCCAAGGGTCACTTGTATTAGCCAAAAGACATAGATTATCATTTGAAATTTTCATACTAAGGATATAAATATTTTTCTTCCTAATACCTTCAAAAATTATATTAGACTTATCATCTTCAATGTGACATTTATCTTTTCCAAATTTAATTTTAAAACCTTTATCTCAAAGTTGACTTATACTAAGCAGATTATGTTTTAAGTTCCTAACTAATAAAACATCAGAAATAAGTAAAGTTTTAGAGTTACCAACATTGCCGATGCCAACCACATATCCTTTAGAGTTGTCACCAAAATTGACTAATCCACCATCTTGATAAGTAATGTCCTTGAGTATCTCAGGATTTCCAGTCATGTGCCTCGAACAACCACTATCAATTATCCATTTATCTTTCTCAATTTGCACAGTTTGTCCATTGGGTGTTGATTCGTCAAAAGCCATATAATATGTCTGTCCCTGCATAACACACCAATTCGGTAAATAACTTGATTTTTCAAAATAACTATATGCAGACTTATGATACTTTGATGAAATGCATAGATTCAAAACAGTTTTAACACAATTTTCCAAAAATGCCATTTTTATATTTTTCAAGTTATGAAAACAATGAAAACCAATGCTCCGATACCAATTGTTAGGGATGCGGATTAAGGATCTTAAGGCAGAAATAACACTAGAGGGGGGGAGGGGGTGAATAGTGTTTTAAAGAATATATGAACTATATGACTAAATTAAAACTTACAACACAAATCTAAATAGAATTCTAATACAGAATGATCACAGAACATATAACAAATGCAAATAGTAAAGTAAAGCAAGTAAAAGGAAAGAACACACCAGATTTTATACTGGTTCGGAATCCTCCTACATCCAGTCCTGCACCAAGGCAATATCATTGTACAGATTTTTATAAGCCAACATCCAAATTACAACCCTCAATTTCTAAGGCCTTGAGGAACCCTCCTATCTCCGAGTCTGGGGTAAACTCTCTTGATTCACGGGACACAAGATCACCCTAATACTTCTTAATAACAATCCTTTTGAATGGATAGACTCTATGGACTTTTTTAAAACAAATTAATCCTATAACTCTGAATAACACTTTGATCTTTAGTAGAATGATGGAGAATCAAATAGAGAGAGTATATAAATGATTTCCCATTGAGAATTTGGCAGAATGATGGCACGATCTTGAAAATATGAAGTTTTATGGATATGGAATGGTGGAGAAGAAAGAGTGAAGAAAATAAGAAAGTAGTTGTTAAAAAAATTCGTTTTGGAAGCCTTTATATAGATGCACAACAGTCATAACCATTGGCGAAAGGTTTTCAAACGAATTGACACTTCTTTTGAAAATTGAATTTTGAATCCAACTATCACCATGTCGACATGGGGTATCCCCTTATGTCGACATCCCTTAGTTCAAAATTATAGAGATGTTGTTTTGTAAAGCAATTGAATTTAAAACAAGTTGAAACTTCTCTGAAGCAAAGTAAAGTGTTTAAACAATATTTTGAGATAGAGAATGAATATAAAACATTATTTTAAATATATATATATAATTGATATAGACCGTCAATTATATAAGAAATATTTAAAATCAAAATAAGTTTTGATGTTTTTAAAAATAGAAGTTTTTTAAAATCAGAATAGAGGAATATTTCAAGGCTAAAACAAAGTTTGAAAATATTTTTGAAAACAAGATTTTGAAAGCTAAAACATTTTGAAAACAGATTTAAAAACATTTTGAAAAATCTATTCAAACTGAAATTGCAAGAACCTTCCTACAAAGCTCCTCCATAGGACTCGAGAACTTGTACAAAGTAGTTTAAATGATTTTGATTTTCGTGGGTTTGTAAGCCACTTGTCGTAGGTTTGTAAGCTACTTGTCGTGGGTTTGTAAGCCACTGGTTTCGATAGAAATTGGGTTACATCCCAAAAGAAAATTGGAAGAAAGATGAGAGTGCTATTATGAAGTTTTAACAAAATACTAGACACTTATCTCGAGATCTTGATTCTCTAGAGTCTTGAATCTTGAATCTCTAATCTTCATCTTGATGCTTGAGTCTTTATACTGATCAGTCTTCGATGATACCTGCATATACTTCCTATATACATATATATATGGAAATGTTAGTATATATTTTATAAAGTAAAGTATAATAACTATACAAGGTTGTTGTCATCAAAACATCATCAACTCAGTTCCTAACAAAGACTGTTTGTTGAACATGCTCTGGTTGGCCCCCATTATAGAGTTATTGTAGCAGTGGTCTCCTCGTGATGGAGATTTTGCGGATTGCAAGGGCTTCTCGCCTAATAATGGTCGAGGAAAGTGCCTTAGGTTTGTCCTGTTCCTGGACAACTTGTATGGACGTTTGTCTGACATTTCATTTCTAAAGATTATGTACATTGGTTTTTACAAACGTACATCAGCGGTGGCGGAGAAGGCAACTTCTCTTATCTTAACACCCTCCTTGAGACGTACGAGCTCAAGGGTTGTATTTTTATGGAAGGCAATTAGTAGTCAACGGAAATGGTAATGTGGCATTCAAAGATGTGATATGTGCTTTGTGAAAAGGTAATCTTAGTCTCAAGCCTCATCAAACTGGAAATGACCGAAACAGGATAAGATGCAGCAAGGCTAAGTAGGTCATTCCCAAGTAGGGTATGATCATCCCCTTCTAGATATATTTTTTCCTGCTATGACGTTCGGGATGTAAATTAATGTGGTGTATGGAAAACGAGCGCTCGGTTAAAGGTCGGTAACGACCGGGGGATGACGTATTCGGTACTATCTAGTTATAGAGGTAGGTCGGTCTTGTGTTGATAGAGGAGCTTTGTGATGGTTCCTTAGGACATCTATCTAGAGGTGTACCCATTTCGGAAGGTAGACCTGTGCTTGGTCATTTGTATAGAAATCCATTCTCCAATAAGAACCTACGGTTTTGTTATAGAGCCTAGTATGCTGGAATTTAATAATGATAACAATTTCAGCTAAGATTAATAAGTTTATTTGAAAATATTTTCGAAGAGATGTCATTAGAAATAATATCAAAGGTTTTGATATAAAAGTGTTTTAGTTATCATAAGGTAAAAACCCGTCCGTGTTTATGTGTGGGCGTGGTCTTATGTGATACTCCTTATTTCTAAGAATTTTATCCAAAGGCTGATATATGACACTGTCATTTATTATTGAGTTTTTCTCACGCTGGTTTATCAAGCCAGATCCGGGTATTTTCAATCCTCGGGTCAGATCCAAGTACTTTCAGGATAGTTGAAGACGGTTGGAGATTTCTAGAGGAGAGCTGGAGATATTCATCGACGTTTGGGCATATTCTATTACCCACTTTGCTTAGTGTATTTTGTTTGATGTTTGTCAGCAATTGTAAGGGCATGTTTTATAACTGTCCATGCTGAATCTAGGTTAGACTCTGATATTGTATTTTAAAAATTTTTCTGCTATAAAGATTATTATTGAAATAGTATATGTTATTCCATTCGTGTGAGATTCTATTTTGTCTACTTTTCTTTATCACCCTTAAAGATCCGTCTTTTCATGCAAATTGAGTTAGACATGTGTCGTTTATTGTCGATTCAAAAGGTACGGAAAAACGGGCCTTTACTTTTGGTATCATAGCTGAAGGTTAAGCAAGAACCTTGGCTCTTTTATGGGTAAAGTCTCATCAGAGATAGGACTAGTAATATCCTAGGATGAGTAACTCATTACAGATTGGGTTAGCAATACCCTAGAATGAGTTTTGAGAGTATTATATATATGAGCTCGTATTTGTTAATTTTGTAAAAGTGATTTTGTAAAAGTGATTTTGTTTTAAAGAAATTGGTAAATGAAATAATTTTACCTTGGGTTTATATTATAAATATTAAACGGGATATTATTACCTTTTGGGTTAGATATTAAGGATTGATTGTGATTTTTTCTTAATGAAACTAAAATATGAATATCTTCGATTAGAATTGCATGATTTGACTATAAGATATTCCTACACAAATCAATTGTTGAAAACTATAATTTAGAACTTTCATAACCCTAGATATTCAGCCTTAAGAAACGATAAATGATTTGATAAGTATAAAATGGGTAATAAGAACAAATATCTCGTGAATTAAGTTTCACAATTTTACTATAAGGTATTTGATGATAATGTGTAGAGAAATAATATTCTTTTCAGGAAAGACCAAACCCACTGAACTTCGCTTCACTTTGTTTAAAGTTCGAGTTCTTAAGACAAAGGAAGTTCTCAGGATCAGAAAAGATCATAAAAGTTAAGAATTGGTTAAGCAAATGTTATGAGCTTCGGTGTAGCATGATAAGCTTCATCCATGGATCATTTAGGGAAATGATAAGCAATACCCTCAAATTCGAAGATGCTATTCTACAGCCGACTACTGAAGCACCAGCCAAGAAAAAAGGGCATAAGAAAAACAAAGTTCGTTGTTTTAATTGTAGACAAAAGGGTCACCCTGTTAAAGAATGTAAATTAGGAGTAAACGTCAAAACCTTTAAGAAAACTGTCCCCTGGAGTTGTTATTACCGCCACGTTATAGGGCATATCACCAAAGACTGTCCAACGCTCAAGAAGGCAGAACAGCCAAGGCCTTTTGTTACTCTTACTCGTCCACCAACTGCCGCAAAAAGAGGGAAAGGGATAGTGGAAGTCTAAGTTAGTTAAACATGTATAAGCATGCCTTATCTAAGCATTATATAACTTTTTGTGAAACTTTTTGGAGTGTACTTCTTAGAAGCCACTTAGTACATATTTTGGGAATCTATATATAAACTATCATTTTGCTATTTTGTTAGTATCCAAATTCTGCTAAAACCCATTAAAAAAGAAAAATAATGATGATAATAATTATGTAAGGAGCACTTAATAAGATGAGATAAAAATAAGCTAAAACATGGAATCTTTGATAGAAAATGATAACTGATTTTGAGTTCTCATATATAAAATTCTAGAAACCAACCAAGGCCGAAAGACTAGCACTTAGGCAAAGATTTAGGGAAGCCTTCGCCAACTACAGAGATTTGGAAGTTGTTCATACGCCGATCACGAGTGATGAGGAAGATATACCAATAGGAAAACCCTTGGGTATAGTAGTGGGATCATTTGACCACCCGATAGATATCTCCGACGATGAGGAGTTGATAGTTGTTCCAAATGTTGAGGATGTGTTGCCCATAGACATAGAGATCGATGCAGGAGCAGAGGAAGATGACGAGGCAGAGGATAAGGCGGATGACTGGATGTTAGATCCCTTGAGTGATGATGAGGAACCGGAGGAAGAGGAACCTATGGAGGAGCCCATGGAGGTTAAGCTACTGATGGAGAGCCCATGGAAATAGAGACGGAAGTCTCATGGATTTACGATGCGATATTTTACGAGGAAGATGATTCAGAGGATGATGAGCAGATTATTTGGGTTATGGGTAAGCCCATTCAGGAGATAGGATCTTCCATTCCGATGGTAGCTGAGGATATTGGTTTAAAGGATATTGAGATAGAGCAGCATGAGCCATGGTTCCCAAGAGGCTGGCAGTGGCAGCCGTTAGGATGTGACATAGCTCTAGAGATAGATGAGGAGGAGCCAGTTGAGTAAGATGAGGAACCAGAAGAGATAGACTTAGAAGCACCATCAGAGGGTTCATCCGATGATTAATGTTTTACTTCGGGATATTTTGGGGTTGTTGTATTATTATAGCAGTTGTGATTATCTTAAGCACGTAGTACTTGCTAAGATATGGGATGTAGTCCTTTTTTGTATAATATTTTGGGTTGACTAATATAGATAGTTGACTGGTGACTTTGTGTTTACCTCAAGCGTGTAGCACGCACTCAGGTTAGGACTAGGGCAAATGATTGTACTTTATGATTGCTATTTAGTGATAGTATTTCCTTTGACATATATTGTTGACATTTATAGTTCTGTATCTTTGATTTCATTTCGAGGACGAAATGCTTTTAAGTAGGTGAGAATGTAACGATCCGTAATTTCGCTACTTTGAAAACGAGAGATTTCATTCGATTTAAATTTAAAAAGGAGTTTAAATCCTAAATAATATGTTATATATAATAAATAATTACCTATTCTTATAGTTAATAAACTAAAAAGTATAAATTTGGATTTTTGAATAAATCGATGAAATTTAAAAATAAATAAAGGCTTAAATAAATGAATTTAAATATCTATTTAAAAAGGTAAATCTTGTTTAAAACATCTAATAACGATAATAAAAGCATATTAAAAGATTTAAAAGTTTGTTAATAATCATTTTACAAAAATAACCAAAATTTGTCGTATTTTGTCAGTTTTACATACACTGTAAAATTAGAGATTTTGATATTAATTTAATATGTTTTTAAAATACAAAGAGATGTATTTTAATTTATTTAAAGAAGTAAAAAGTTCATTTTAAAGTTTGATTTACTTCAATATATAGCTTAATAAAAACGTCAAATTTTGACTGTAAACTTTGTCGTCATAAACACCGTTTTCAACCAGAACAAGTTGTCGACAAGTTGTTGCAACTTGATACATTTTATAACTTATAAATACAGGTTTACAAACTATATAAACATTCGATATTTAGAACTAAAAACAAAAAGAGTTTACTTTTGAAAATATTTACATAAATGTATAAAGAGTAAAAAGTATGATTTGACAAATTTAAAAATTATTAAAGATTTTATAAAAAAACATCATTACTCTGCTTCACATCTCATTAATAAGATGTTATGCTTATACATAGAAAAAGAGCAAATGGAAAAGTGAAAAGAAAGCTAAATTAGGGAATTAATGACACATACATCCATGCATTTAATGCAAATCAAATCAATGCAAAGTCTCCACTTTAAACACAAAATCTAAGAAAGAAATATTCTATTTCTTGCCATCACCATTAATACATATCAAATCACTCTTTTTCACATAGAAGAAAAGTATATTTAAATCCAAAAATAAAGAGGGTATTAATGTCATTTACCACTAAAAATCTTCACATATAAATACAACCTCACATTTCTTCATTTCCACTTCACTTTTATTTCACAAAATTTCCAAAAGACCTTCTCTACTTCCACCATTTCCCTTCTACCTTCAAGCTATCACCTCCATACTCCAAACCATCACCTTACATCACCTTACACAAGCCACACTACCACCAACCCACCTCCTTCTCACCCTAAACCCACGGCCTACCCCCCTATAGCCCACGGCCGAGCCACACCACCTAGGCCGAGCACCCATAAGCCCAAACCCACCAACTCGAGTTCCTACACCCCTAGGTCGAGCACTACATACCCCATACCCTCCTCCACACCAAGGTCGTACTCCCTCTCTTCCATATTAAAAAAAGAAAAAAAAGAGAGAATAAAAGGAAAAAGGAGAGAGAAAGAAAGAGAAAGAAAAGAACATTCGAAAAGGAAACGGCAAAAGGCAAGACGTTGGAAATAGCACGATAGCGAGAGACGAAAATCTTACATTAAAGTCGACAGAGTGGATATGAAGGTGAGAAATTCTCACCGCTTTTTAAATTATATTGATTATCATGCTTAATTGTTATGTTAGATAATCACCATTTGATGACATGGATGTTTTATTGATTGTTTGAATATGTTGGATAATCCGTAGTAATGTTATGACATTCACCGTATTGAAAATATTAATGTTATATGATTGTTGTTTGGATATGATGATAATTTGGATATCAAATTCCTATTAATTAAGTAATCTCTTTGTTTAAAAAGACCATATTTTAGTAATATGAGATATTATGAAAAAATAAGTCTCTTTTCATTTAGAAGTAAAATTAAAGTTAAAATGAAAGAGAATTTGAAATTTGAAGTGAAACGGATTTGAAAAGGATAGCTAATTAGAAATTGAAATCAAGATGAATAGTGAAATTGAAATTGAAATAGATAAGTGAAGTTTAGTTTGAGATTGAATTGAAGTTTAAACTGAAATTAGATTTGAAATCTAAGTTTTAAATTTGATATTAGACTTGAAATTGAGTTGAAATTGGAATTTAAAATTTAATATTAAAATAATAGGAATATAATAATATTATAATATGGTAATAGTGAAAATATATTTTTAAATACTTTAAAAAAGAGAAAATATCGATTTAAAGTGGTTTCTAATGATTTTATAAGTGTTGAAATCCAAATTGAATAGATTATTTCAAGTATTGAAGAATAAGTTAAAACTAGACGCGTCGCGCAACGGTAGTTCGCGATTTCGCGCCGAAAAGTTCAAATGAATTTGTAGAGTGGAATATTGCTCGGAATTCTTCGAGATAAGAAAATTCCATACTATTTTATCCATATCTTCAAAACGAAGAAATAAAATCAAAGTTTCGTTGAGTAGATTTTGAAATAAGTCCAAATCAATTTTCTAGAAAAAGCGCGTTAGTGCAGTTTAGTGACCTTAACAGGAAATTTGTTTAAATGAATGTTTTTAATTATGAAAAAAATATGAAATAAATTTTATAATATGAGTTTTCAAATATTTAAAAGTGGCTTAGTTCAAATAAGCTTATTTAGCACTTTCCGCAACCTTTTTCTGCTGCGAATTGTATAACTTTTGGAATATGAGTTTAAATGTAACGACGTTTCCCAGAATAATTGTGAATGTTTTGAAAAGGATAATTGAGCGTTTATGAAAGATAATTGGGAATATTTATAAGCAATTCCAGAATAAAGTTGAAAATCTGAGTATGCGGAAACGACTAGTACATTTGTCTCGCGTGTGAGATCTGGAAAGATAAAACAAGGTGTTTAACTAAGGTTAGGGATGGAGCAACCAGTGCCCCGAACTTACATGGACTATGTTTTCTTTTCTTAGGCGAGGGGTGGAACAGATCTAAAGGAATGCCCGAATGCTCTTAAATAAAAAGATTCTGTATTAAGTTTTTAATAGAAGATTGGTATTATCCAAAATTTAAGCAATCTATAAATGAATGATTCTATGATCCTGTTTACACAAAAATGTTTGCTAAGATTGATTTAGGGTTTATCGTAAACGATGTCTTAAATAACATTATTTTTGACCCGCCTAAAAGTTAAGAAGTTTGGATCAAGAAATAATTATTGAAATTGAAATATTTTTCAAAGCAAAAGAATGACTTACTTAGAATTATCCTAAGTTAAAAGAAAGAGATTTCGAAATCATCTGAAAAGTATTAAAGTGAAAAGAGACTTAATAAATCCTATATACTCATATTCACTTTTATCGATGATTGGATTTCGAAGGAACCAAGGTCGGATTTGGTTAATTCCTATCTGAAAACCACTTCGAACCAATGCATACGTTCGAATGTGAAGACATGTTGAAAATGGAGATTGAAGACCGTGAATCTTCCTAGCGTGAAGACTGTTTGTTGAACAAGCTCTGGTTGGCCCCCATTATAGAGTTATTTGTAGCAGTGGTCTCCTCATGATGGAGATTTTGCGGATTGCAAGGGCTGCTCGCCTAGTAATGGCCAAGGAAAGTGCCTTCGGTTTGTCCTGTTCCTGGACAACTTGTATGGACGTTTGTCTGACATTGCATTTCTAAAGATTATGTACATTGGTTTTTACGAACGTACATCAGCGGTGGCGGAGAATGCAACTTCTCTTAGCTTAACACCCTCATTGAGACATACAAGCTCAAGGGTTGTATTTTTGTGGAAGGCAATTAGTAGTTAACGGAAATGGCAATGTGGCATTCAAAGTTGTGATATGTGCTTTGTGTAAAGGTAATCGTAGCCTCAAGCCTCATCAAACCGGAAATGACCGAAACATGATAAGATGCAGCAAGGCTAAGTGGGTCATTCCTAAGTAGGGTATGATCATCCCCTTCTATATATATTTTTCCCGCTATTACGTTCGGGATGTAAATTAATATGGTGTATGGAAAAAGAGCACTCGGTTAAAGGTCGGTAAGGACCAGTGGATGACATATTCGGTACTATCTAGTTACAGAGGTAGGCCGGTCTTGTGTTGGTAGAGGAGCTTTGTGATGGTTCCTTAGGACATCTATCTAGAGGTATACCCATTTCGGAAGGTAGATCCTGCGCTTGGTCATTTGTATGAAAATCCATTCTCCAAAAAGAACCTACGGTTTTGTTTGTAGGGCCTAGTATGTTAGAATTTAATAATGGTAACAGTTTCAGCTAAGATTAATAAGTTTATTTGAAAATGTTTTCAAAGAGATGTCATTAGAAATAATGTCAAAGGTTTTGTCATTAGAAATAATGTATGGGCGTGGTCTTATGACATACTCCTTATTTCCAAGAATTTTATCCAAATGATGATATATGACAGTGTCATTTATTATTCATTTTTTCTCATGCTGGTTTATCAAGCCTGATCCAGGTATTTCCAATACTCGGGTCAGATCCGAGTAGTTTCAGGATAGTCGAAGACGGTTGGAGATTTCCAGAGGAGAGCTGGACAAATTCATCGACGTATGGGCATATTCTATTATCCGCTTTGCTTAGTGTATTTTGTTTTATGTTTTTCAGCAATTGTAAGGGCAGGTTTTATAACTGTCCAAGCTGAATCTAGGTTAGACTCTGATATTGTATTTTGAAAAAAATTCTGCTGTAAAGATTATTATTGAAATAATATATGTTATTCCATTCGTGTGAGATTCTGTTCTGTCTACTTTTCTTTATCACCTTTAAAGATTCGTCTTTTCATGCAATTTGAGTTAGACATGTGTGGTTTATTGTCGATTCAAAAGGTATTGGAAAACGGGCCTTTACATACTGGCGAAGATGTGAGACATGGAATACCTCATGCATTCCCGAAAGCTTCTCGGGCAAATCCAGACGATAAGCCAAAGAACCAACTTTTTCCACAATGTGAAAAGGACCAATGAACCTAGGAGAAAGCTTCCCTCTACGACCAAAGCGAATTATGTTCCTTAAGGGAGAGACCTTAAAAAAAACCTCATCACCAACAGCAAACTCTAAACTCCGCCTATGCCTATCAGCGTACTTCTTCTGCCTATCTTACGCAACCCTCAACTTCCTCTTAATCTCCTCAACTCTCTCAGAAGCCTTCAAAGCCAAATCAGGACCAAGAACCAAATGATTACCAGATTCAATCCAGCAAGATTGAGATCTACAAGGTCGTTTGTAGATAGCAGCAAACGGAGACATTTTAATACTGGCCTGGATTCAAAGATGGAATGAGATAGATAAAGGATTAAGGTAAGCTTAAATAGAAGATTAGATTATACCTGATAACTATTATTGTAGGTGAATTCGACAAGATAGAGACGATCTTCCCAAGATCCTCCATAATCAAGCACACAAGCACAAAGAAGATCTTTGAGAATCTGATTCACTCTTTCTGTTTGACCGTCGGTCTATGGATGGTAAACAGTGCTCAGATTCAGATGAGTACCCAAAGGTTCATGAAAAGCTTTCCAAAACTGACTAGTAAAGATAGGATCACGATCACAAACAATACTGAGAGGAACACCATGGAGACGAACAATCTCTCTCATGTAGATCTCAGACAAGCTAGAAGCAAAACGCGTGGACTTAAACAGAATGACATGAGCGGACTTGGTCAGTCTATCCACAATAACCCAAATACTCTCATTACCCCTCCTAGTCCATGGTAATCCATCAATGAAATCCATGTAAATCTGTTCCCACTTCCAATTGGGAATTCCAAGGGGCTGCAACAAACCAGGGTCTTCTGATGATCGGCCTTGACTTGTTGACAAGTCGCAAACCTACCAACAAAGATAGAGATATCTCGCTTCATACCGTTCCACCAATAAAGCCTCTTCATATCCTGATACATCTTCGTCACACCAGGATGGATAGAATGTCTGGATCGATGATTTTCCCAAAGTAGCTCTTGCCTCAATCCATCAACATTCGGGACACAAATCCAACCATTAATCCTCAAAATCCCCCTATCATCGATCTGAGCTCCACCACCATCACGACTACCCCCGCCAACTCTGCTGCAAACACTCTCCTTCATCAATCTCAACATCTCATCCTCATCTTGCTTAGCCTTGATACGATCCAAAAGAGGAGAAGAAGAAACAACAAGCTGACATAACAGAGCCTTCTTCCGACTCAGAGCATCGGCCACAACATCAGCTTTATAGGGAGTATAGCTAATATCGAGGTCGTAAGAAGCCAGAAACTCAAGCCAACAAACTTGCCTCTGATTCAAATCCTTCTGAGTGAAGATATATCTCAAAGACTG
Organism: Allium cepa; assembly: GCA_030765085.1. Taxonomy (NCBI): domain Eukaryota; kingdom Viridiplantae; phylum Streptophyta; class Magnoliopsida; order Asparagales; family Amaryllidaceae; genus Allium; species Allium cepa. The sequence continues at coordinate 979,611,714 of CM060931.1, forward strand.
ATGATCGGTGAAAAGCTCAAACTTCGCTCCCAGAAGATGATGCCTCAAAAGTTTCAAAGCAAAAACAATAGCAAGAAACTCTAAATCATGAGCAGCATAATTAGCCTCCTGGGTTTTCAACTGACGGCTGCCATAGGCAATGACCCAACCATCCTGCATGAGAACAGCACCCAATCCCTCACGACTAGCATCAGTGTATACCGTCAATCCCTCACTTCCATTCGGAACGGTAAGAACTAGTGTGGAAGTAAGCTTGCTCTTTAACTCATCGAGTGCAGCTTCACACTTCTTATCCCAGATAAACTTAGCATTCTTATGAGTCAAAGCAGTGAGAGGTGCAGTAATCCAAGCAAAATTCTCAATAAATCTCCTGTAATAACCGACAAGGCCCATAAAACTACAAATCTCGAAAGGAGTCTTAAAAGTTTCCTAATCCTGTAACAGAATAGGAAGAAATAAGAACAACAGAAAAGATAGAATAATTAAATGATGAAGGAAAAAGAGAAAGAAAGAAAGACTTACATTGATCGCAGTGATCTTGACTGGATCAACAGAAACTCCATTACTAGAAACAATATGTCCAAGGAATTGGACTTCATCCTTCCAAAAATAGCATTTAGAAAATTTAGCCTTCAATTGATGATTTCTAAGAGTTTCCATAATAGATTTCAAATGAGACTCATGCTCTTTATTGGGCCTAGAAAAGACAAGGATATCATCCACAAAGACTAGAATAAATTTATTAAGCACATCTTGAAAAATACGATTCATTAAATCAACAAAGAAAGCAGGAACATTAGTTAAACCAAAAGACATAACTAATCATTCATAAAAATCATTCTCAGTACGGAAAGCAATCTTAGGAATACTTTCCTCAGCAACTCTGAGCAGGTGGAAACCTATGGCAAGATCAAGCTGAGAGAAAACAGTGGCATCATAAAGCTGATCAAACATATCATTGATACGAGGCATTTGATATCTGTTTTTCATAGTGAGCTTGTTCAGCTCCCTATAATCCACACACATCCTCAAGGATCCATTGGACTTAGTGACGAAAACCACCGCTACTCCCCATTCTGAATGGCTAGGTCTGATCAGACCTTTGGAGAACAAGTCCTCAATTTTCTTTCCCAACTCAACCTTCTCGCAGGGTGCCAATCTTCTAGGAGGAAGAACTACAGATCGAGCTACAGGAATAAGATCGATACCGAACTACATCGGGATAGAATCTGACCACACAGGTCGAATGAAGATCACTAGAAGAAGAATCCAGAGAATAAATAAAACTGCCAGCAAAATCCTGAGGCATGCGGCACTGAATAATCAAGGGATTTCCTTGATCATCAACAAGATAAACAGACCGGGCTTTACAAGAGATATGGCCATCATGCCTACCTAGTCAATCACTTCCAAGCAATAAATCAAAAGCATCGAAGCCTAGAACATAGAAATCACCACTAAAACGATGATCAGAATAGAGAAGTTTCACTTGCTTACAAATCCTATTAAGGTTTGCAGGGCCCCTAATGGGATTTGAAACACATAAAGGTATAGAAGCATACTCAGGAGAAAGAAGATGTTCGAACTTATCACATAAACCAATAGAAATAAAACTATGGGAAGCTCCAGTATCAAATAAAACACGAACAAAATGATAAAATAAAGAAAAGGTTCCCTGAAGAGTACCTTGGTCATCACTAGGAGCAGGAGCTGGAGAAGATGCAGAGGTGACAACAAATATACCGGAAGGCTTACCCTTCTGGTGGGTAGGGCAATCCTTTCTGAAATGGTCAGGCTGAAGACAGATATGGCAGAGATCACGCCTCATCAACTGAGCAGGAGGAAGAACAGCAGCACCAGCTAAAGTAGGGAAACTATTGGCATAGTGTTCCTTCTGATCACATTGAAGCAGGTGATGGTAGAAAGGTCAACAGGCTGCCTTTGAGAAGGAGAAGATGATGAAGTCCCAAATCCGGATTCTTAAGCCAATTCTTCTTCTACTGCTGGAAATTAGGCTTTCTCTTCTTAGAGTTAGCAGAGGAAGACTGAGATAAAGGAGCACCAACAATAGCAGGACCCTTAGAAGTAGGGTTCTCATAACGAATAGCCATATCCATAAGTCCAGTGAAAGGGCTGTGAACATGGGCAATAAGACGATCATGGTACTCAAGACGAGCACCAGCAATGAACTTCTCATTCTTCTTGAGAGGAGTGTCTATTAGGCCAGGACCGAACTTAGAAAGTTTGTCGAACTTCCTCTCATACTCTGACAAAGACATGTTTCCCTGCTTGAGATCCATGAACTCCCTATAAAGCTGGGATTTCCCGGCCTCGGGCATCCACTTAGCAACGAAAGCATCCCTGAAAAGATGATAGATAAGCTTAGAAAGGCATGAAAGAGATAGAAAAACAGAATTCAAAGAAACACAAGAAGATACCTGAACTGCTCCCAAGTAAGATCAGCCTCGACGATGTTAGCCGTAACAGACTCCCACCAATCTTGGGCAGCCTCCTACAACTGCCATGCTGCTAACTGACGCTTCTGAGCCTCAGTAATCTCAAGACCAATAAATATCCTCTCTAAACTTCGTACCCATTGCTGGGCTTCAATAATGCTCTCTGAACCAGTAAACTTGGTTCCACTAAGTTAAGAGAATTCCTTACAGAGAATAGTAAACCTAACAGCTGCAGCAGGCCGAGGAGCTGGGGTAATACCACGACCCCTACCTCTGGCATTTCCACGATTCATCCTGAAAAGTCAAGAATGAATTTAGGACAAAGGTAAATAGAAGACAAAGATAAATTTACTTGAAAAAATATCCTAAAGAAAGAAAATACTAACAAGGTAGATACAAAAGGAAGGAAGTTTAGAAAAATTTTCCTTTAAAACAAGAAAATTTTATATCAAAATAATCATTGAAAAATCATTTTAAAAATCAGTTTATAGTTTGAAATTACGTTCTCTCACAAAGAATGATTGTGAGGTTGATTTCAATCATTCTAGGGTATTCCTACCCTATCTCTAATGAGTTTTTGCTCCGTAGGCTAAGGTTTGCCTAAAAACCAAAGCTCTGATACCAACTGTAACGACTCACTGTTTTAGACCATTCAAATCGACAATAATCCACACATGTCAGACTTGAATAATTCAAAATAACAGATTGTAATAAAATTTAGAGCAAATAAAATCAATCACAGAATCGCAGACACAAAAATATCAGAATATCTCGCAGCGGAAAATAAAATACCATAGTAGTTCATGAAACTACTATAACAAAGTCTCAAAGCAAATGCATAATATCAGTCTGAAAACAAACACAATAGAAATCCCAAATACATCGAAGTCCACTAATACATGAGCCGAAGTAGAACAACTGAAAATGAAATATATAAATAGCTAGATAAGCAGAATCTTCGGCGATTCCTAGCTCCAGAAAGAGAAATTCAAAGCTGTGAATACTCAGGCTGACCTGACCGTAAATAAAACACAAATACTCGAGTCAGGACATACATACTTATACAATGTAAACCAACTCAAGTGAACTGCGATAAATATACAAGTAACTTAAAGGATGCTTGGGACCGCCCATCCTCTAAAGATCCGTTGAACTATTTACTATGTAGTAATATTCGCTATTATAATAATATGTAATAGTAAAATAAACATACTTTAAAATAGCGTCAAGGGGTTACCTATATAGCCCTTAACGCGTAATAGTGCCAGTAGACTGCACAGTACCTGCATACCTCCAGATCGGGAGGCTACAAGAAGATACACCATAGGTACAACACAAATCAAACTCGTAGTAAAGCTCGCTATGGTTGGTGACACGACACACAAGGCAATGTCAATGTAGATATACCAATTACGCACAATGGCTGGTGGTAACGTAGCAGCCACTACGTCCACCTCGGAACACACTCCCAAATCAAAGGGTGGCCACCAAAACAATCACAAAGTAATATAATGGTATCGAAGAAATGTGTCCGACCAGAGGGCTACCCCTTTTGGCCCGAGATCGCTCCTGTTTTAGCCACCTTAAGCCAATTCACGGGAGTCGAGTCCATGTTAATACCACAATAGAATCATCACCACCATCCTACTTCATTCTGGAAACTCCACCGCGTACACAGTTGTTAAAGTGGTTTTCGGTATCGACAGAGAGTATGTCCATATCCGATCCCGGTCTCTTTAACAACCAATCGTTATTATAACCCGTCGTTATACATTTCAAAATGGTACTTTATACTTCAAAAATCAAATATCATTTCAAATTCAAATCTTTATCAGAATAAAAATCAAATCACTTCCAATCCATTTCAAAATATCATATTCTTTCAAAACCTCATTCTTTTTTTATGCCATTCCAAATCACATTTCAAACTGGTTTATATTTCAAATCAAAATACTCCATTTAAACTATTTAAAAGTGAAGTCATTATACCTACTAATCAAATATTCAATTCCCAATAATTTAGTCTTTTTTGAGCTCATTTATTCAGTTAAAAACTACAAAACATTGAAATTTCAGCTTTTCACAGCACTTAGAAAATGCTATGGTAAGTTATATTTGAAAACAATACATTTCAGCAAAGGCAACATTTATAACTGCTGTAGTAGTCCAGTTACATTTGAAAAGTCTTCATTTCAGCCAACTGCAGCACTTATTAAGTGCTACTGTAGCCCTTCTATTAGTTTTAGATTTAGTTTTCTTTCTGTAACCACAACACTTACTAGTATCTCTTAGTTAAATTTCAGCCATAGTTTATTTGCATCAACCACAGCACTTACAAAGTGCTGTAGTATCCTTTACTTCAGATTTTAAGTTAACTTCAAAAATGATAGCATTTCTGAAATGCTGTTAATTCAATTTCCAGATTTTCAATAAAATTTCAGAAACAATTTGAACTTTGATTTTAACCCCTTTAACTTATAAAAACCATATTTTTCCACTCAAAAATGTTCATTTAGATACCCTTTGACTTATGATGTTTATAAAGTAAAATTTTATACATAAAATCATTTTTTTTAATAATTCACTTATTAAATTCAAGCATGCAATTTTCTATTCTTTGCATTTTAAAAATTAACTTAACACTTAAGATTTATTACCATTTCAAAATACAAACGTAATTGCCATTTTATTTACTTAACTTAACTTCATTTTTAACAAAATCTCAAATTTCTAAATTAAGATATATTCAAATTACAAATTTACCATTTATTTATTTCACATTTTAACTTATAGAAAAAAATCACTAACACTTTATACGAATCATTTTAATTCAGTTTAAATCAAAATATCATAATATACAATTTTAAAATACTTAAAAATTTCTAGAAAAATATATAAAATAACCACGAGTCTGTATAAAATTTTCTAACCTAAGTCAAGTGATACAGATAATATATCATTTCAATCCGCTATTTACAAAGAAAACCCGGGTTCTATCATTTCAAACCCACAATCCCAAGTTAAATAAAATAAATAAAAATCGCTCAGGCCTATCATTTCAGCCCATGACGGTTTTTCCCTATTCTAAAGTCCGTTCGGGTATGTATCATTTCAACCCATACTGATTCTATTCTATAGGAAACTTACAGTGTGAGAACAGAATAAAATAAACAATATAGCAACATATAGCAGTATCAGATGATGTGACGGGATTATAAACAAGGGTTAACATCGTATGATTCATATCACAGGCAAGTATAACATGATATAATATTTCTACACATTCACTTGTTATCACTTCACAGTTCTATAAGTATGAATGTCAAGCGTGAATACTCACATTTTCAAGCTGGAGTTAGCAAATCAAAACACATAGATAAATCCAGAAAGCATCCAGAAAGCACGATACAACACGACTTTTGATTCAAGTGGGTAGAGAGCCAAGATGTCGATTTTGTTAACAACAAATAAAACAAGACAATATAAACATATTTATTCAACACAAAACATCATTGAAAAAATTGGAAATAAGAAGCAACAAAGAACAAGATGGCTTGACCATGCTTTAACCACTCAAATGCTCGGCCTAAGGGAATCATATGTTCGGCTATGATTGTGTTTTGGTGGTAAGTGGCTTGGGTTTGGCATCACATAGGCACGGCTACATGGGGATGTGAAGAGTTTGGCATTACATAGGCACGACTACATGGTGCACAACTAGGCTCGACCTAGGGTCAAATTTGGCTCAACCATGGTCAGTTACAGGTCAGGTCAGTGCTGAAGTGATGGTCGGAGGTGAAGTCAGCAGGTGGTGGTGGTTCTAGGAATGATGGCCGAGGTGAAAAATGAAGGGGATGGTGAAATTATGGGCTCGGCTAGGCATTTCAAGGAGTTTTTGCAAAGTTTGTGGTGTTTTCTTCATATGGTGGTACGGCCAGATTTGGATAGGGGAAGAGGAGGTGGTTGCTTCCGTGGATGATAAAAGGAAGGTGATGGTGGTGGTCGGTGGAGATGGTGGTGGTAATGGTCGAGCAAGACTAGAGGAAGCAAGGCAAAAACAATGGAAAAATAAAGAAGAAAGGCATGAGAAGAAGAAGCCATTACTTACAAAATGTTTCTCAAATGAGATAGCCGTGAGAAATGAAAATGAGGAAGAAATTTTTTACGTGAAAAACAAATGAAAACACATGGCTATAACATATCAAATGTACGGCCAAAGCAATAAAAATGAAAGGCCAAAGGAAATAAAAAGACAAGGCTAATGAAAAGTCACAAGTTGTAAAAGCTTTGTCTCTTCAAATTAAACAAAACACAATTAACATTGGAAAATTACCATTACACTTTTAAAATGCTTTTAAAGATAAAATCTTGAAATAAAATCAATTTTAAAAATATTTTCAAAATGAAATAAAATCTAATTTAAAAATATTTTCAAAAATCTAAGGTTGTTACATGATTGGTAAAGGGTGAGCTTACTCACCACTTTTAATGAAAATATTGTGTATATGTGCTTGTGTTTGATTGTATATATGTTATTTGAATTGATATTGAAATATGTTGTAATATTGGTTTTGATTCTTCCTTTGAAATCAAATGGCATATGTAATCCATATGTATGGACTTGTAGAATAGACTTGAAGTAAAGCACATAGGTTATAGTTGGACTTTGATTCAGATTAGACTTGGATTTGAAAGTGTTCTTATAGAGATAATCGCTGTAGGTGTACTTAGGATTTTGCCTTGTGTTCGGCGAATTCTATGAAACTTTATAAAGAGATCCTTAGGGTTTTTTCGCCATATTCGTGTTATTTATTATGTATACTTTTTGTATACCAAGTTTGGATGATAAAATGTTAACTAACATATCGAAAAGTGGTCAAACTTCCACTTGTGCGAAACTACCTTTTTTAGCCTTTGTTTATGAACTTTAAAGGTTTGGAAATGACTTTTAAATTAAATATTTGGTTTCATTTCTTTTACAAGTATTTTCTAACTTTTATTAAAGTATTTTAAAGTGATTTTACTTTTTTTTATAAATTCTTAATAATTAGTTATGAATTTTAAAGAAGATGGTTTATTTTTAAATATAAAGGAAACATGGTTTTTCCAAGTTTTTAAGTGAATTATAAACTATTATTTTCAAGTAATATTTTAGGTGAATGATTAAAAACCTGTTAAAAATATTTTAAAGCATTTAAAAAGTATTTTTAAGTGTATATAGTTTTTAGAAAATGTGTTGACTATTTTATTAAAGTATAAATATCTTATATAATAAAATAATTTTTAATTATTTTATTAAATATCTAGTTTTGCAAATAAATTACTATACTTATATATATCATTTCTAAAAGTATTTAAATTACAAACAAAGGATTTAGAAAGGGGTTATGAATTTCATAGTGGCTAAATTGTGTTTTGTTTAATTCCTTGTTTGAAAGATAATTAACTATACTTAATACTAAAAGTCGACAAAGTAGGCTTATCTATCTATGAGCATTAAGATTGCTGCTCGAGTAAGGATAGAAGCAATAGTGCTCTAACCTACCTACTTCCTTTTTGAGTGTGAAACAGTTAAATTAGGAAGGTTGGAAACATGTTAATCGTGTTAATTTCTTACTCGTTGATGAAAGTCGTTAATGCTATATTTAACACTAAAAACCGATGAGATAGACTTATCTATTTGTGAGAGTCAAGAATGAAGTGTCCAGGCAAGGCTTTGATATGCAACCAATGCACTAAATTACCTAGCTTCACTCTTGAACGAGGGCATGTTTTAAGTTGGAATGTCAGAAACGAGTTAAATATATGAACATTGGTTTCTATAAGCGACTGGTTTTAACTGGGTAGTTAACTAGTCAAATACCAAACTTAACCAAATATTAACTAGATATTTAAAAGAATGCTTTTAAAGATAATGTGAGTGTGAAATGGTTTTGGATTTTTTGTGATAATGTGTTAACAACTTTTATCTTTAACCCTTTTTATTATATTTATAAACGTAAATAGATCTTTAAAAGGATATTTTAAAGATAAGCATACGTAAAATGGTTTTGAGTTTGCAGTGATAATGTTTAAGTAATATTATTCTTAAACTTTTTGAATGGATTTGTGAAAGTACTTAGATCCTTAAAATGGATATTTTGATGGAAATTATATGCAATTAATCTTTTGGAAAAAGATAGAAAAAGTAAAGGTTTAAAGTAAGAAATCTTATTAAAGATTTATGAATATACTTTTACTAATTGAGATAAGTATATAAATAATTTTTTAAATATTGAAAGAGTACAAATGAATAGTAGTGATAGATAAATGAGGTTTTATTAGATAAACAAAGTTTTACTGATAAATGAGGTTTTAATTAATAAAATGTATTAATTAAATTAAGAAAGGGATTAGAAGTCACTTACGTGACTTGACTGTGCTTTGTGTGTTTTTTAATTTGTGATAAGAATATGATACTTGTTTCCATTTTTGGTCATCTATCTTGTGCTTGATAGTCAATTAGTAGACTATCAGAATTGACCAAAATAACTTAGGAAATATATAGAAGAAGCACAAGGTCTTTATGGTATATTTGAAAATGCTATATTGTACATATGAAACCTACTTTCTCTTCTATGACAAAAGATAAGGAAATCCATCCACATAGGAGACAATCTCCACCTTATGAATTGTCTGATTACTTTGGAAGAACCGGGGTTAGGTTAAACAAAGATTCATCGATTGGTTTTGGAGCATCCAATAAGCAAAGAAAGTGCGCTTATATGAGATGATTTAAACCCGTAACCACTTCAAATCCACACGCATGATCTATGTTCTGGAAGTGGTTGTAAGGTGAAATGTTACAGAGTTGAACTGTCTATCCTAAGGTTAAGTCCAAGGGAGAGGTCAGCATTAACATTTCGAACGATGCTACCATATGTGACTGTCTATCTTGAGGCGTATTCCAAGAGAGAGGACAATATTAGCATTCTTTAGAGGACTTATGTAGGAGACTATATGCAGATTCGAGATTAGTCCAAGATGCTTGAATCTATGCAACGATTCACGATCTATTCGAGATGATGGAATCCATTTAGGGATTCGTGTTCTGTTCGAGTGATGAACATTCAAGTGTCGGAAATACCAATTTGTTAGGGTGAAGAAGAAGGTAGAAGATAGAAGAAAATTAAATAACACAGAATCTCACAACGCGGTGAATAATATATAATACAACAATGATCTTTACAAAAAGAAAATATCTTTATTCATACGAGGTACAAAATGAATGAAACCTATTGTGTTGTGCTTGTGAAATTGAATATCACGTAAGGAAATTGGTTTGGAATTATTTGGAGTCAGCTGGGAGTTTAGAAAAAATTAAATCTGGATGTTCGAAAAAGTAAAAAATCAAAGGTGAGAATATTTTCACTCATTTGGATTATCAGATTAATTTTAAAAGTAGTTAAAATTAGTTATTGGATGCTTGGTTGGATTTATAAAATTATTATCTGTTGAATGTTAAATCTATACTACTAATAAATAAAATTCGTTGAACTAATTTAGTCGGTGTCCTCTTGAAATTCCAAAAATGCCCTTGCTTTCCGTTTACATATTTGCGCTCAAATAAAATATCAACATATACAATAACACAAACAGCCCATGTGTGAAGCACGGGCCCATACTAGTATATATAATGGAATATATATTAGTATTTGGCATGATATTCCGCATATTATAGACCCTATGTGCCCCGCATAATAGCAGATGATCCTATATACTGCGATATTCCCATCATAGTGGGATTGGTATTTTTATTGTTGAATAACATATGTGGATGTAGGGAACAGGTTGGAGGGATCCAAATAGATTCCTCAAAAATATTGATTTATTTTCATATATATAATATATGATGTGTTAGAATAATCTGTTGTAGATTATTGTTGTGATCGAATAATTAGATGCCATGGTAGCACTGACCTTAATTTTGGTAATTTAAAATACTATAAATATTATTTTGTTGAGGGATTTAAAGGAGATTTTGAATATAAAATATTGTATCGAAATTTAGACCATTTCAAAAGAAACTGATTTGAAAAAAAGAAAAAATATATATTTATATAGAGGATTTTAAATAATGAATTTTAATTTGATATCCTAAAAAATATAGAAAGGAGTTGAAATCGATATTTAAAATGGACTTGAAAAATAAACGGAATATATTTAGTAATGGATTTATAAATGAGAATTTGCAAATGAAATTGTTTTATAAATTAGTGAAACCCATAGGAGTTTATAAATTTATAAACGATGTTATGAATAAGGAAAATGATGGTCAGTTGATAAACTGGGAATATAGATTTACGATGTGAATTATATCGAGTTATGGAAAATGTTTGGAAAGAAATAGTGGAATCTATTTTTGAATATAAAAATAGTCATAAAATTTAAGATATAATCGGTATGATACGAATCAGAGGGATTTATAAAGTGAATTTGGCAATATTGGATTTTTAAAATAGATTTTTGTCGATAAATAAAAATTGTTTAAATGGGATTTTTAATTACTATGCTATATAACTTAAACTGTTATTTAGATTTAGAATATTCAAAAAAGTTAGTTATTATAATACTTAATGTTTATTGAAATAAATTCTAATTTGCTAATCAGCTTTGTGGATTAATTAGTTATTAAAAATGATTTGGATATGAGCTATCGATAAACAACATTAGAGTAACTAGACTTATCCTAAATTCGGAAATTTATAGAAACTTGTCCTCATATTGACAAACATAAAGACTCTATAATACAGCGGAAGAAAAATATAGGCGAATACATTTTGACCATCCAGCTTTTCTCCAACTCTAAAGTATCCAGTTAAACCTAGGAAAATATGTTCGGTCTGACTAGAGCATTACATGGAATAACGCTAGGGTTAGTCTAGTAAATTAGCATGAGTAAAAATCAATAACAAGTAAAAATCAAACTGATTTCTAAAACAAAGGGTATCTTGTAAGACCACACCCCACATAAAAACAGACGAGTTTTTGCCTTACGTTAACTAAAACATTTTATATCAAAATCCGGTGATATTATCATAGTCTAGGTTTAAAGTAAATAGATAAAATAGCTGAAATGCTTGCATCTTGCATTCCAACCTTAGGCTCTACAATCAAAACCGTAAGGCACGTATTGGATATTCGATCCCAACAATGGCAAGGTAAGGGACTACCTTCGAATGAAACACCTCTAAAAAATGCACTGATGCTAACACAGTGCCGACTGCCCCTTTAACATGGCAGACCGGATTATCTTACTCCCTTGACACCAAGGCCTTATACTACCATGGTGTTTGCACGCAAACAAACTCTGAAATGGACATCTAGAATGGGGCGACCGCTCCTAATGATAGCTAACCATATAGCTCTGCTGCATGCCCTGCTTTTGCCTTTCCTCCTGGGTGTGAGGCTTGAGGATATGCTTTACCTTTCTGAATAGAAATCCATTTTGGAATGCTAACATCGCCTTCCAGGTGTCAATGCAATGCCAGCATTCATTCATACAAGTTTGTTCTGGGTTTGAACGAAACCGAAGGCACTAACTCTACTACATCCATTTTGGAATCACACTTAGTATTAGTAGCAGTAGCCTTGCACTTCAAAGAGCACCGTATTGAATCATCATCAAGATATCCTCCACTCGAATGTACATGTTGGTTCGGAGTGGTCTTCAAATATATAAATCTAATCCCAGTCTCTCCTTACCAACAATCGATAATTTATGGTTAACTCATTCCCTGTTCTTTTGGAAGTAAGTATTCGAGTCCTTATCAGAAATTCGAATTTTACATTCATACTTCCTAAGTCAAATTAGGCCAAATTTGATAGTCAGTTATTTAACTATCAAATAACAATAACAAAATCTAGAGATTTAACTACCCAAGTAATCACTAAGCCCTTAAAACCATTTTCATTTATTAAATCTCTTTTCCCAAAAATTTATCAATGTTCGTATACTTATCTCCTTTACATTAGTAATTCACAAAACATTTGTAATATTTCCTATTACCAAATATATTTTAAAGGATTGAACAACATTATTTAAATTTGAGAAAAGGATAACTCTAAACACCATTCCTTCGGTGTTAAGTGTGGAATGGATATCTCATACAACCATTTTTTAAAAGTTAGCCTCGAAAAACCCAAACCTTAGATTCCCATTTTATTTATCTTAAATAAATTATTTTATAAATTTTCTTTATCCATGAAGTCCTCTTTGCTTTAACCCAAAACCTATTTACTGACATTTATCAATTTCCATACTCATTTATGAACTCTTTATAATTATTCAAACCCGGTTATATAACTTTTTTTTTATAAACTTTCAAATCTTGTTTAAAACTTCCCTTTATAGACATCCAAACGCATTTACAAAATTTTATATACATTCAAAACCATCTCTAATTCTCCATTTATGAATACCCCAAAATAATTCATAAACTTCTTTATATAATGTTCAAAGCAGTTGTCAAATCATTCTTTAAATATCTTGATCAAAATAGAATAACCCTAAGGACCATTTTAAAAGAAAATGAAATATTTACTTTACAAAACCAAATGGAGGTTCAATAACTACAATGGATATTAAATTTGGGTTTAACTTATCTAGGTTATATCATGGGTATTGCCAAACATCAGATTCGTAAGGGATTCACACATAACATACAATCGATCATGGGTAGTTGCCCAAGTTACAAATATAGATGCATCCATCGTCGGTGCAAAATGTACTTATAGAAGTATTTTCTATATGCGTAAGTTACCATGACCCGCTTATTGAAATTAACTTCCTTGTGTCTATCACGTTACAGATACACGACATTTATGCTAAACACAAGTCATTTGCTTCCCATAAAATGTGTCAACATTTTATAATCACTTTTTAATTTCGAATCGAATCTCACTTCTGTCGCAACACACAAAGTTGTTAACTTTAAACCAAGAAAACATAATATTTTGATTTCGAATCGAATCCCACGTTTGTCGCACCGCACAAAGTTGTTAACTTTGTTTCAACTCAACGTACTATTGTTCTTAGATCACAACAATACATCCATACTTTTAACATCATAATGAAACACATATATAAACATAAGGCTATATGCGTACTAACTGGACAACATCACATTTAAATCTCAAATTCAATACCATACATAACACCCATCAAATCACCATCGACCAATATAATAACCATTCAATTTTCTTATCATATTATCACTAGAATAATACGTCATAATAAAATCAAAAACATTTCCAAATAAAGTAGTTTTATTCACCTTTATTCTAACTAACTTCACTCGAATTTCGACTATATAATTCGGCAATGCCTCTACACTCGACTCTAGCTTAAAATTTTGAAACTTTGGAGGGGCGAAGTCCATAGAATAGGTTCGGCCAAAAGTAATTTGGCTTGGCTAGGACTTTGTAGAGTAGTGAAGGCCTTCGTTTTTGGAATAGAGAATGTTGAAACGAAAGTATAAGAAGTATGGAAGGTATGGAAGAAAATTACAACACAAAAGACTAACGTTTTCTAAATTTTTGAACCATAGAAGCCATGGAATTTTTAGAGAAGCAGGTTTATAAAAAAATGAAGTTGGAATGTAAATGAAAATGTATGTGACGGTATGTATTTATAGAAGAAGGAAAGTGGGGAAATTACCATTTTAACCTTAGTTTAAAATATCTTAACATGTCATTATTTTGACATGTCACATTACCATCTTCCTCCCCCTCATATGTCACATCTTTCCCCTCTCTAATCACGTCCTCTAAGCCATGATGGGTAATGATGATGGTACTTAAGGAAATGCCAATAGAGAATGATATGATTTAGTATATATGTAAGTTATTATTTTAAAACCATGTCTTATCACATCACTTGTTAAAAATAATTAACATAAGATAATACATAATTAAGTATATTATTATATGGTTAATTATCTCTTATATATGTGTACGTATAGTGCATTAAGGCGAACAACTTTCCGGTGTCTGAAAGTCAAAATTTCGGAAAACGTTCCTCGGTCACATTTTCTATTTTTATACGAACTATCTATTTTGGTGAACAAATTTTAAAAAATATTTTACCATCATTATTAAATAATTATAATAGTTTTTCTATAAATAAAACCATATTTATTTATTATTTAAACTTAACTTTAATTCCTAATGAAATATATAAAACTAATGATATCAACTATCGATGTCATAAATACATTATTTTTCAAAAAAAATTATTTTATTTCATATTATTTGTTTGAATACATATTTTAGTGTATGAATCCAGAGTCGTGCATGATCCTTATTGTTTAAAAGCAGCTTTATTGATAAAACGACTTCTGGCTGTTTTATCGATATTTTACCTAGGACGATATTTATAAATTATCAATATTTTACCTTGATAATTTGCCCAAAAATATTTTTCCCCAAACAAAATATCAATTATTATTTACCGCTAAAAACATGATTATTTCTTACTTTTAAACCCATATCTAGATATTTTAAAATTAAATCAAATTTATACAGTTGTTAACTTTGCTGGTTGTTACATGTAAGGGAATAATAACTCTAAATCTACAGATGCTTTTGATTGGTAGGCACTAAGAGTTATTAATACTTGGTACCATGCATTTCACCGTTGGGCTAGTTATGTTTACCTTATGGTATATTCTATCTAGAGATATACAAAGCTTGAAAGTAAGTTCTGATCCTTATCATGGAGTTTGAATTCAGCTATATCAAAGAGATCTCCATGGAAATCCTACACATTTATGTGAACTCGCCTTAGTGGGTTTTGATTGTACACTTGTTTATTGTTGTGGTGTATACATACTTCAGCTATTTCTTACTTATATTCTACACCATATGCATTGTCTATTATATCGAAATATGTACTTAATTGATGGTCGGCTCTTTTAAGGGATAACCGTTATGGTATTCCATGTGGTCTCAAATAATGTCACTACATATCATACATATTTCTTAAGTTTCTCACACCAGGCTTATGTCTGACTCGTGGTTTTATGTTTTCCTTATTTCCATAGGTGCTTTTTCGAGTAGATCGAGAAAGGAAGGTTTTCATTAATGTTCATTAAAGCGTTTGGAGACGAGCTGGATGCTTCCATTCACCTACCATAGTATTCTTACTTTCGCTACATTACTTCATTGTATATATCAGCATTTTGTGAGGACAAGTTGTTATAATTGTCTAGGCCGATGATAGTACTTATTATTGTAACTCTGAAATGCAATGTATGTTAGAGTGACAATTTGTATAGTCTTCTGATATTATATGTTATCGTTCAATTATGAGATTCTAATATTATGTTCTCCTCTTCCTTGTTATACTTCCCTTTTTTTAACCCTAACAACTCGTCTTTACAGCACTTGAGTGCTTGACATTTGAATACCATGGATGTATTAGCATCGATACTTAAGGGTCGACAAGGCAAGTTGTTACATATGGTGTCAAAGTTGAAGGTTAAGCAAGAACCTTGGCTTTAGTTGGGTATGACTCATTAAGAGATAGGGTAATGGAATGCCCTAACATGATTTGAGTGCATTATATATATATATATATATGAGAGCGTATATGTATTTGCTATATATTAATTATATATAGGTAAGTTGATAGAGTGGTCTAATTCATGTAGGGATTAATGATATTTATCTATTATCCCTCATTGAATTGTTTAGTCATGTTCGGCCAATTTATGGGTATTGACAGTTGTTTGTTGATCATTGATTTGTACTCGATTAGTTTATGGGAAGTTTTACCTTTCTACATCATAGATTAGGTAGATAGTAATTTTAAGTATATTGAAACAAACATCTTGTGAATTTAGTTTCATAGTTTTAATATAAGGCGTTTGATGATAATGTTGGATTAATAGTTATTACAACAACCTAAATTCTAGTGGTCGGATTTTTCAAAAAAAGGCTAAAAACCAAGCCGACTGAAGCCTGAGTTGGGTATTTGGTATCCTACAATAGGCAAAGATAAATATATTAGAGTTTGATTAATTATCTTATAGCGGAATTAACTAAATATATATAAGTAAATACTCACCCAAATAAAACACTTTATAAGCAAGTGTCGTAAGGCTGAGAAGTCTCTACCATCTACCTAACCTGTAAGATGTCATGAGGAGGGGTCAGAATAAAAGTTCCGGTGAATGAATAAATTATATACTTCTAGGTTAATTCTACATATATCGTTTTATTTCCATTTACTCTTATATTAGTTCATTAGGTTACAATACTCTCGCCTTTGTTCGTGAACCGTGACCATCTACTCCATAGTAGATTAAACCTAATAACCAATATATACATATATGTAGCTATATGCCCAATGACCATATTGGTCCTAGGTACCACCCATGGTACCTTCCGTGTGCTCTTTAAAAAGAGCTCCATCGTCCAACTTCGAGAGCGTTCCCTGACTACATCGGTAAAAGACAGCTTTGTGAGGCCTACAATATAGACGTTCCGTCGTCTACTATGAAAACGTAAAGCTGCATGTGCACTAGTCTATACTAATGCTTGGGGATCCGCAACGTACCACCCTGTCCATACATTGAGGACTATATGTAATCTTTCTGTCTACTCTCTAAATCCCGCCAACAAGGTCTACCTTATACGGAACTCGGTCTTGGATTTTCTATATTTGTAAAGGACAGCCTTGTTAGGCCCATAATACATATATTCTAGTTGGTTTGTCTCTTTTTCTTATCGTGTTTATGACTCTACGTAGCCACCCCTCAACTAATCATAAGACTTTTAAAAAGTTAAGTGGTCATGCCCTACTGCAAACAATCTAACATCCAATTGGCGGTGCCCCTCCTTCTAATGTCTCTGTAGTGAAAGAATCATTGACATGTTGGTTTAACTCTAGTCTTTCCCGAAACTGCTCTTGGTCTTGATGCTGGCCAATATCCGCATGTGACTATCTTTCACCTTACTTACAAATACTGGACATACGAATACGCTACTCCAAACACCAAGCCCATCTGATTGCCTACAAAGGTCCGCTTCATTAGGCCTATAATGCAAATGCAATCAAGGCATGCTCTCTTGATGGAACACCTATAGACCTACCTCCAGGGATGCAGCTTCATTAGGACTACCCATAAGGCTATCCTAGAGTATCCTCACATCCCGTTGAAGTCTTGTACTTCCCTCTAGCCTAAAAATTCTAAGTTGTTTGTGCTTCTCCATTGTTGGAATCCGTGATGAACTGCTTCGTTAGGAGCTTTATTCTTTGGGCTGTTCCAAACGCAATTTGATTCTTTTACTAGACCCTTATTCTAATCTTTTAATTTGCGTTTAGGTTGCTTTCTTACTCCGTTGGCTACTTATTTAACTTAATTAGCATATTCTTGCTCTCGTCTCACTTCTAATTATTGTGAGATTACCATAGATCTAACTAATAGGGAATACTGTTAGTATGAGTCATATTCATTATCGTTCTTATTTAACTTAATATATAAATCCTTAAGTTGAAAGAAACAAGCCTCTTTTACCATTTCCATTTTATTTACTTATTGACTGAACATAAGTTATTTAAATAAGCTTCTGCCATTATTCTCTACTACCGTTGCTTACCAATTTACTATAAGTCTCACGATAAGCTTTTCCATCCTTATTTCCTAATTATTTGCTATGTTATAATTTTACTTGTAATTGTTACTTTTTCTTCTTTTATATTCAGTTATATAATTACTATCATTTCTTGTCTGTTTCAGTCTGTCTTCTTTTATTATGATATAGAATTTCCTTTAATTATCTAATATTACATAATTCACTTTTCATAATAGTTGCCTATTTAAATAGCCTGCGCAGTAAATGTAGACTCAGGCTCATTAATTTTTATAGCTTCAAATTCTTGATTAATAATTTTCTTGCTTCAATTCATACTTTACTTTATTGTCTTATATTTTAGGAAATAATTCTATTTTATTTGGTTGGTTTTGAAAACTATATAATCCATTTCCATATCTTAATATTGGAAAATACTATAAACAATAATTCATAACTGCAAGATATTCCTTTTACTATTTTGGAGTAGTATAAAATACAGCAGTTTCTCTATCTTACACTAGCTCCCCTTTTTATTTCTTTTATTTTTATAGTTGCGTTTATCGCTATCTTTTAGATGTTAAGTTATGGAAATGTATCCTATTCTCTAAACCGACCAATTAATTTTAAAATTGCTCCCAAATTAACTTTTTCCATTTTAATGCAATTTATTACAGTAATTCTATTCCTCAAACTTTTACTATTTTACATCTTCATTTCAGTATTTTTAATTATTTAATCCATATTCGCATTTAATCTATTCTGATCCATATGCTAAGAAAAAGGAGAGGATAGAAGAAATTCGACGCTTGCATAAAATCCAAAACATAGAAAAATATGTAAATAAAGTATAGAAAATAGTATATCAATACTAGTACTGTAAATAAACTGCAAATTTTCTTATAATTCAACATAATTTAATTAATATGATTAATTGCTGAATAAAATTTTCTAAACGGGAACTTGACGAAAATATATCTTAAACTTAAAAGATATATAAATAAATCCACTCATCCTTGGATTTATTTTGCTCCGCTTGGCTCAACAGTCCTTTTGGATCCCCTTTTTCCATGGTGTATAGTATTTTAATTTAGAAGATCTTCTTTGTAGAAATTATTTTCTTTTTAGGGTTCGACCTTAGGCAATGAACCCATGGAAGGAAATCTATTTGTGAGAAGATAACTAGGCCTAGGGCCCTATTTATATTGGAGCTTGGGAACCTTAGACTGTTAGATTCTTGGATTGAACCTGGAGCCACTCGTCACAGGGAAATTTAGAGCCATCGGTCGAAGAATGTATGGCTCGGATCATGCAAAAACAAGAAACCGCATCAATGCACATACCTGGATGAATTTTCGTATAGGCCGTGTGCGGGTCGGTCGCTCTTAGCAAGCGGTCGATAGGGCGGTCGACCGTTATGCCTATTGGGTCGACCTTCTACTCAACCCATATAAGAGTTATACTATATTTTTTTTAATTCGGTTACTTATTCTGCTTCGTTCTTAACCTCTTCATACTAGTTTGGATTTTAACGAGTTATATATGGAAATTGATTAGAAAATCGCCCCGGATGCAATGGTACAAGTTCCGAAGCCATATTCTAAAAATTCCATAATTATTTATTTTTGTTGCTTATCGTCATTCGTTAAATTATAACTGTATAAAAATGCGGGGTGTTACATTCTTCTACCCTTAGGAAATTTCGTCCACGAAATTTGACAAGGGTAAGATTTATGTAATCCCTCACATTAATTACAACCATTCACGCTTTTGTGCAAAAGTGCTTTTCAAGACAAGATATATGCATGTATATGAATTTCTAAGCAGTACCACCTATATAAATGCTTCTTAATTTAAAAGTTTGCTTTTAAAACATGATGCATACAACCTAAATATACTTTCAATTTCTATATGAATGCAGTTTTTTGAAAAAAAATTAAAATACTTTTCACCCAATTTTTCCCACACTCCTATTAAATAGGGGTGTGGTTCAACCAATTCTTCGTCTAAATCCTAACACATAATTTTTAATATTCGAATCTCAGAAAAATCTATTTTTTTGAACTCGATTTTTTATGTCAGAAAGAAGGTAGAAAACGGAAAAACTTCACATTTCTCTGTTTTACTTTTGCGTACCTCTCTCTCCATGCTTGGAATTTATGCCGCTATTCATAAAATCTCTATTTTCTTTTCCAACCACAGTTTACACAAGAAATTATCTCTTTTTAAATTTTTCTGTTAACGTTTCTGTCATTTTCTTTAAATTTACTATTTCCCTTTAGTTATCTTATTCTGCTTTTACCTTTTATAATAACATCTTGTGTCCTTATTCTCTATTTGTGAGCACAAAAATAAAGAGAAAAAGCATCAATACTGAGTTACTACTACAATAGAGTTTTTAAATTCTTACATAAGAGTACAAATTTTATAACTAAAAAGAGAAAACAAACACTACTACGATACGATACTAGATATATGACATACGTAGGCTAACATAGCGATCATCTCGAGCTAGGAGGCCTATGCCCCTATCCGCCTTGACACAGGAAGGCTCTAATAAAGGAATCCAAATAGCTAAGGCACTCCTCCTGCCACCTAGTGCTCGCCTTAACCTCACGCTGAGACCTACCTAACTCATCCTATCTCCTAATCACCTCCTGTTTTCCCTGAAGAATCTTTGGGTGCTTCCTAGAGAGTCGCTCTTGCCTCTCAGCAAGGGTCATAAACTGATCCTCATAGCTCATCAGTGGAGGGGGCTGAGAGGGTCCTTCTCCCTGTCTCCAAGATCCATATCCATGTCCATATCCCCACGTACTCTGTGTCATAGGCTCTGGTGGCCAAGCGGGCCATGACGACTCGGTATGTCCTACACCACCTCCCAATGGTGGTGCAGGAAAGTGCTGATGCTCATGAAAGTGCCGAGATGCCTGCCCATGTGTCGAGGGTTTGGTGATGGCTGCTGCTCATGCTCCTGCTCTTCCTGTGGAGCCTGAATCTGGGCCAATCTATATCCATCCTTCTCAGAGTAGGTGAATCTGTCATGGGGTGGGCCTGGTTGTTGTAAGTCTCTCTCTTTCCATCTCAACCCCGGCGAACTTGAAGACCCATGTCCAAATATAATAGTAAATCATAGTAGATTTGTAAAGTCCGGTCGTTGTCATATATTTGCCATAATCGTCCTGGCCTTGCTCGCCTGCAATCCTTCGAATATGGCGTAGGTGGCCTGCCTTACAATTGGATATATTTGATCAAAACTCTCTGTCTTGGGGAAAAGGTTATGCTGTAGAATGCGTATAACTAACCTAGCCAATTGGGTCAACTGCCCGGTGCTCTAGTCGGGGTGCTAGGGTCTAAAAGAATCCGCTGCAAAACAGCCATGCCCGTCATCTCAATCTGCCCTACCTCTAAGCCATACCCTTTGGTATCTAAAATACTAGCCAGTTGAGACTCGGTAAAAACTATCCCAACTCCCTTGACCTCCAACTGGAAGGTCAACTCCTTATCCTCATCGCTAGCACGTAAGTTAGCATCAAAAAGATGTACTAACGTGGGATACGCTCGCTGCTCGAACGTCTCATGGCTAAGAATCTATCACAGCCCTGTGTGCAAGAAGAGTTGTTCTAAACATGTGCCCGGAAAACCAGTAAACTTCACTGCCTTCCTTGTAGAAGCTGGTATGCGGCTGTGTCGGATTAAGACTGCACTATCCACCTATCACTCTGACACTAAGCTATCTCATGTGGTGTGAGGTGGGGAAAGAGGGGACTAAAGAGGGTCTTGGAGGCATGGCGAAAAATTCTCAAATTTGTGAAAAAGAAGTATGGATCCGAGTAGATCTCAAGACACGCTTCAATTTGGCATTAACCATGAGCAAAATAGTGGAGCTTTTGAGGCGTTTGGGTGGTTGAAAGGGGTGGTTTTTGGGTGCGGCTGCTGTCCTCGAAGAGGAGGAAATAAGAATGAGGAAGGAGAAGGGGGCACGCGTTTATATGCAGTCGAATGGAATAAGGCGGTCGACCCGCCTTAGTAACAAGTCGACCAGGTCCGCCTGTTTTTTTTTCGTGCTACCGCATCACATTCCTATTTCTTGACTAAATAAAGCCTAAACTATCCGCTTCTGGGTTGTCTGAGTCGTAGTTACGACTTGGCTAAATATCCCTGTTTATTCTTCACCCTACAAGTGGAGTCTTGACGTGTTTCATCCTTCAACTGAACCTATATTTATATCCATAAGCTTGCTCCAACCACTTAAATCATCTAACCCATAAAAATTCTTTTTCAAAACAGATTTAATTTCTTTACAACCAAAAAATATTTTATTTTATTTTTTCTTTTTTTCTTTTTACGTACTTATATAAGGATTTCAAAATACGTTTATACTTGGCTAAGGCAGATGTCGCGTAAAACATCTTCACTACAGCCTAAAATACCCATTTTCAATTAAAGTTAATAATACCTATTTTTTTTCTAAACTGTATGTTTCTCTATTTTCAAATTCAAAAATGCTGTAAAGTTATTTCACTCCAACTTCCTATATATATATATATATATATATATAAGGTTGTAAACTTTTAAAGTTAAAACTTGAAAATCTTCCAAAACTTTTCATATTCTTAAGAGTTTAAATGCTGGGCTAGACTTAAAAGTGGCTTTCCAATTTACTTTCACCTTTCTAAATATGCCTTACCTAATCCAAAAATCTTTGCCAAATGAGGTCTTTTAGCTTTTGGAATTTCCTTATTCCAACTTTTGATATGCCGAATTGTTTTCCATACTTTTCCCAACTATTGGTTTACTCAAAAGAATGGACTTCTCTTTGGAGTTTTAAGAGTGTGTGTTTGTGTGTGTATTAAAAATACAAATATGTTCACTCACTATCTACTAGGAATCTAAATCTAGGCTCTAATACCAAATGTAATAACCCGAATTCCAATAGTCCGGATTTTACGCAAAAATGCTAAAAACCAAGCCTACTGAAGCCCGAGTTGGGTATCTGGCATCCTGAATTAGAAAAGACAAATATATCAGAGCTTAATTTTCACAGCAAATATACTAAAATATGATAGTAAGTAAATACTCAATGAAATGTTAACACTTTCTTAGCAAGTGTCGCAAAGCTGAGAAGTCTTTGCCATCTACCTAACCTGTAGGAAGTTATGAGAAAGGGGTCAAAATAAAAAGTTCTGGTGAATGAATAAACTATACACTTCTAGGCTTAATTCTACATATCGTTTTACTTCCATTTACTCTTATATTAGGTTCATTAGGTTACAATACTCTCGCCTCTTTTCGTCAACCGCGCCCATCTACTCCATAATAGATTAAAACCTAATAATTAATATACACATATTTGTAGCTATATGCCCAATGACCGTATTTTTCCTAAGTACCACCCATGGCATCTTCTGTGTCCTCTTCGAAAAGAGCTCCATCGTCCAGCTTCGATAGTGTTCCTTGACTATATCGGTAAAGGACAGCTTCGTGAATCCTACATTGTAGATGTTTCGTCGTCTACTATGAAAATGTAAAACTACGTCCGCACTAATTTATACTAATGCTCAAACATCCACAACATACCACCCATCGCATACATTGAGGACTATATGTGATAGTTCTGTCTACTTTTCGAATCTCGCCAACAAGGTCTTCCTTGTATGGAACTCAGTCGGGGATTTTCTATATCAGTAAAGGACAGCTTTTTAGGGCTACAACACATATATTTTAGTTGGTCTATCTCTTTTTCTCATCGTGGCTGTGGCCCCATGCAGACACCCCTCAACTAATCGAAAGACTTCTAAAGAGTTGGGTGGTCGTGCCCTACTGCAAACCATCTAATATCCAATTGGCGGTGCCCTTCCATCCAATGTCTCGATAGTGAAAGAATCATTAGCCTGTTGGTTTAACTCTAGTCTTTCCCAAAATCGCTCTTGGTCTTGATGCTGGTCCACATGCGACTATCCTTCACCTTACTTGCAAGTACTGGACATACGAATACCCTACACTAAACACCAAGCCCTTCTAATTTCCTACAAAGGTCTGCTTCCTTAGGCCTACAATGCAAATGTAGTCAAGGCATACTCTCTTAATGGAACACCTGCAGACCTGCCTTCGGGGATGCATCTTCGTTAGGCCTACTCAAAGGGCCATCCTAGAGTATCCTCACGTCCCACTGAAGTTTCTACTTCCCTCTAGCTCAAAAATTCTAAGTTGAACGTGCTTCTCCATTGCTGAAATCCATGATGAACTGCTTCATTAGGCGCTTCATCCTTTGGGCTGCTCCAAATGCAATTCGATTCTTTTACTAGACCCTAAGTCTAATCTTTTAATTTGCATTTAGGTTGCTTTATTACTCCATTGGTTACTTATTTAACTTAATTAGCATATTCTTGCCCTCGTCTCACTTCTAATTATTGTAAGATTACCATAGATTTAAAAGGGAACACTACAAACATGAGCCACATTCATTATCTTGCATATTTAACTTAGTATATAAATCATTAAGTTCAAAGAAATAAGCCTCTTTTACCATTTCTATTTTATTTGCTTATTGACTTAATATAAGTTGTTTAAATAAGCTTCTGCCATTATTTTTTACTACTATTGCCTACCAATTTATTATAAGTCTCACAATTAGCTTTTCCGTTCTTATTTCCTAATTATAACCTATGTTATAATTCTACTTGTAATTGTTACGTTTGGAGTAGTATAAAATGCAGCGGTTTCTCTATTTTACACTAGCTCCTGTAACGATCCACTATTTTTGACCATTCAGATTGACAATAAATCCACACATGTCCGACTCAAATAATTCAAAATAGAAGATTATAATAATTTGGAGAAAATAAAAACAATCACAGAATCACAGACATAGAGAAAATCAGAATAACTCGCAGCGGAAATAAAAATAACCATAGTGATTCATGAAGCCACTGCAACTCAGTCTCAAAACAAGTACCAAAATACCTAGTCTGAAAAACAAATACAGTTCTGAAACAAATATAGTAGGAAATTCCAATTATATATGTCTCTAATACATGAGTTGAAATGGAAATATTAAATTTAAATAGACAACAACTTGATAAGAAGATGACTCTAGAAATCTCTAGCTTCTAGAAGATATATCCAAGCTGTGATACTCAGGCTGACCCAAGCGTAAGAAATACACAAACACTCGAGTCAGGACATACACACTTATAAAATGTAAGCCAACTCAGGTGAACTATAATTAAATGTATAAGTAACAAGGATGCTTGGGACCGCCCATCCTCTAAGGATCCGTTAAACTATTTACTATGTAGTAATACTTTGCTATTATAATAATGTCTATAGTAAAATAAACTTACTTTTAAATAGCGTTAAGGAGTTACCCAATCTCCCCTTAACACAATAGTAGTCCCAGTAGTCCATCCAGTATCAGCACATCTCCAGATCGGGAGACTACCCTAAATACTCCACGTGCTACGGGAGAAAACCAAACTCGTACAAGGCTCGCTAGGGTAGGTGACACGACACAACTAGGCAATGCCAGGGTAGATATACCAATTATGTTTCCAGACCGGTGGTAACGCGTAGCAGCTACTACCGCCCACCTTGAACTGCACTCCCAAATCAAAGGTTCGCACCAAACAATCACAAAGTAATAGAATGGCATACGAAGAAGTGCATTCGATAAGAGGTAATACCTCCTTAGCCCGTCGATCGCTCCTATTTTTGCCACCTTATGCCAACTCACGGGAGTCGGGTCCACGTACATACCTCAATAGAACATCACCACCATCCTACTTCATTCTGTAATCTCCACCGCGTACTCGGTTGTTAAAGTGGTTTTCGGTATCAACAGAGAGTATGCCCACATCCGATCCCGGTCTCTTTAACAACCAACGTTATTACTACCCGTGGTTATAAATTTCAAAAAATGGTTTATATTCCAAATTGAAATAATTCATTTAAACCATTTAAATATGAAGTAGTTATCCTTTCAAATCAATTATTCAATTTCTAAAATTTCAGCAATTTCTAAGCTCATCAGTTCAATTTCAACATTTCAAAGCATTTAAATTTCAAACTGCAGCACTTATAAAGTGCTGTGATAGGTATATCTATTATATATCTAAGCATAGTTCAAATTCAGAAACTACAACACTTTAGGAGTGCTGTTGTAGATCTTTTAGTTTATTTTCAGCCATGGTTCAAATTTGCAGAATTTACAGCACTTTAGAAATGTTGTTTAGGTCATTTTAGTGTATTTTCAGCCATAGTTTAAATTTACAGAATTTACAGCACTTCAGAAATGCTGTTATAGGTCTTTTTAGTGTATTTTCAGCCATAGTTCAAATTTACAGAATTTACAGCACTTGAGAAATGCTGTTATAGGTCTTTTTAGTGTATTTTCAGCCATAGTTTAAATTTTCCACAGCATTTTTGAACCGCTATAATTTCTGTTTACCTTCTAAAACCATATATCTTCACTCTTTCTAATTTTTAACTTATCAAACTTATTCTTTCTTTCCAAAAAATTTATTTGGATATTATTTAACTTATAAATTCTAATAAAATAACATTTTATCAAAAAATATCGAGTTTCATGTAAATTCATTTGTTAACTCAATACTTTATAAATTACTTAACTTTTATTTCAACCAATAACTTAATATTTTATTTAACGTACCCATATCCTAAATAAAATTTAATTTCCATTTATTTACCGAACTTAAAATTTCCATTTAAACCAAATATCCAAATTCCAAGTTGAGTCATATTTTAAAATACACCTTTCCATTTATTTATTTATAAATTTAACTTTCAGAAAATAACTATACAATTTATTCAAATCATTTAATCCAATGTAAGCTAAAATTTCTTATTTTAATATTTCAAAATACTTAATATCTCAAAATAATACTTGTAAAAATAACCATGGGTTTGTATAATATTTTCTAACCTAGGTCAAATGATACGGATAATATATCATTTCAATCCGTAATTTAAAAAGAAAAATCTGGGTTCTATCATTCAAACCCGCAATCCCAAGAAAAATAAATACAAATAAAATCACTCGAGCCTATCATTTCAGCCTGAGTATGTATCATTTCAACCCATAGTGATGAGGGAACTTGTAGTGTGAGATGCAGAAATAAAATGAACAGTTAAATATAACATCTCATATTGGAGGATGCAACAAATTTTATAAACAGGATTTAACATTATAAAATTACATCACAGGCATATATGAATAATATATCAATTCATGCAGATTTACTTGTCATTAATTCATAATAATATAAGTACGCAATGTCTAGAGTGAATAACTCACTTTTTTGAAGCTAGAGCTCAATTAAAACAAAAAGATCCATACACCGCAAAGCACGAGAAGCCACGACAAGATTTGGGTAGAAGTGACAAACAGATTTAAATCTTGAAATCAAATAAATAAATCAAATCTAAGCATAGACTAATTCACGAAAGAATACATCAACTGAATAAAGCAAAAATGGAAGAATAAGTGGAATAAATTGACTTAAACAATAAGTGGCTCGGCCACTTCACCATACGACTCAACCAACACCCCAAATGACTCGGCCATAACCAGATCAAGGCCTGAAATGCTCGGCAAGGCAATGAGAAGTTGAAGAGATAGGGGTTGTGATTGCAACAGGCAAGGTGGTGAATGGTAATAGGTTCTATGGTTCGGTCCTAGGGATAAGATGGCTTGGCCTGGTGCATAGGCTTGGTCCATTCAGACCATCATCACCAGTAGGTGCGGCCAAAGTCAGTGGCGGTGCCACGGGCTGGAGGAGATGGCCGCGGTGGTGGTGGTTGAGGCTACAATTGATGGTGGAGGAGGTATAGGGAATCGGCTAGGCTATGCTGTGGGGTTTTTGTGGTGGTGATCTGTGCAAGAAGTCACGGCCATATCTGGCCACATCATGTAGAGGCCATATAGGTGGTGGTGAAGGGTTTGCTGACCGGTCATGGAGGTCGATAGGCAGAGCATTTTGATGAAGAAGACAAGAGAAATAAAGGGAAACGAAAGAAGAGAAAATAGAAATGATAGGGAAGGAAGCCATTACCTATAAGAAGATTTCTCACGAAGATGCAGCTGAAATGAGATGAGATATTTCTTTCACATGGATTGCTACGCAATAGGCGGCTAAGGTATTGTTTTTTGGAATGCACGGCTACAAATTTGGAACGGCTATGGTATGGAATCAAAAAGGTGGGTATTATAAAGGCAGGAAATGAAAATGAAACGTATGCCCAAAATTAAAAACAAAGTAACGTGTCTTAATTGATTTGTTTCCTATCCATTTAATAAAGATATATGCAAAAGAAATAATTCAATGAATAACATAAAATTTATATAAACACCATAGAAAATAAATAAGAAGATGGGTATAGAAACATATAAAATAAAACATATAAATTAATTGCTTTTTACAACGTTGTATATTACCCAATTTACAAAGTATAGATCATAGTTAAATGAAACAAAAGCAGAACAAATGTTATAAATATATACAGTTTTTTAATAAAAAATTAGAAATTTATATTTTAAATTTTAAAAAATTTCAATTAAAGTCAAATTTTGACCCAAAATCGAAAATTCCAGAAATTGTTTATATTTAATATATTTGGGAAAACAATTTCTAACCAATTCCAACATCATTCAGGAAAAATTTTCAAAATTAAAATTTTAAATAATTAAATACCAAATTTTTAAGTAAAATGAATTAAAATACTTTATTAAAAATTTTGGGTTGTTACCTTCTTCTCCACTCAAAACTTTTCATCCTTGAAAAGGAACGAAACAAAGGAAGTAAAGAAAATAAGATAGTAAAGCAAAAGTACCTGAAACAAACAATTCCGAATTCGAAGCACGTATGCTCTCTTCCGTCTCCAAGGTACAATCCCGATCATTAGTGCTCCACGGTACTTTGACCAGGTTGACAGATTTCCTTCTTAGCTGCTTCGTACCTCGATCGACGATACGAAATGGCTTCCTCTCAACAGTCAGATTAGGCTCAATATCCAAAATATTAAGGGTAGAAGGCTGAATAATCAAAGATGGATCATGCAAATACCGACGAAGATGCGATACGTGGAATACATTATGTACTCCGGAAAACTTCTCAGGCAAATCCAAACGATAAGCAAGAGAACCGATGCTTTTTAAGATGCGGAAGGGACCAAGAAACCTAGGAGCAAGCTTCCCTTTACGACCAAACCGAATCACATTCCTTAAGGGAGAGATTTTGAGGAAAACCAAATCACCAACAGCAAACTTCAAACTCCTCCTAAGCCGATCAGCATACTTCTTCTACCTATCCTGAGCAATCCTCATCTTCTCTTAATCTCCTTAACCTTCTCTATAGCCTCCAAAATCATATCAGGGCCAAGAACCAAACGATTGCCAGATTCAATCCAGCAAGAAGGAGATCTACAAGGTCTTCCGTAAAGAGAAGCAAACAGAAACATCTCAATACTAGCCTGATTTCAAAGATGAACGAGCTAGACGAAAGATTAAGGTAAGATTAAAATAGAAGACGGAAATTATACCTGATAACTATTGTTATAGGTGAATTCAACAAGATGGAGATGATCTTCCCAAGATCCTCCATAGTCCAAATCACAAGCTCGGAGAAGATCCTCTAGAATCTGATTCACTCTTTCCGTTTGACCGTTAGTCTGTGGGTGGTAAGTAATGCTCAGATTCAGACGAGTACCTAAAGATTCCTGAAAATCCTTCCAAAACTGACTGGTAAAGATAAAGTCTCGATCATAAACAATGCTGAGGGGGACATTGTGGAGATGAACGATCTCCCTCATGTAAATCTCAGCCAGACTGGAAGTAGAATAGGTAGATTTGACTGGAATAAATTGAGCTGATTGGGTCAATCTATCCACAATAACCTAGATGCTCTCTTTACCCCTCTTAGACCTCGGCAATCCATCAATAAAATCCATGGAAACTTGTTCCCAATTCCAATTGGCAACCTCAAGGGGCTGCAATTAACCAGGGGTCTTCTGATGATCTGCCTTGACTTGTTGACAAGTCGCACATCTACTAACAAAGATAGAGATATCCCGCTTCATACCTCTCTACCAATAAAGCTTCTTCATATCCTGATACATCTTCTTCACACCAGGATGAATAGAAAGTCTAGATCGATGATGCTCCCGAAGTAACTCGTACCTCAATCCATCAACATTCGGGACACAAATCCGATTATTAATCCTCAAAATTCCTCTATCATCGATCTTAGCTCCAATATCATCAGAACTACTACCACCAACCTCACAACGAACTGTCACCTTCATACGCCTAAGCGTATCTTCCTCATCCTGCGTAGCCACGATACGATCCAAAAGAGGAGAAGAAGAAATAACAAGCTGACACAACATAGCCTTCTTCCAACTCAAAGCATCGGCCACAAGATTAGCTTTACCGGGAGTATAGCCAATGTCTAGATCATAAGAAGCAGGGAACTCAAGCCATCGAACTTGTCTCTGATTCAAATCCTTCTTGGTGAAGATATACTTCAAAGACTGATGACCAGTGAAGAGCTCAAACTTAGTGCCCAAGAGATGGTGCCTCCAAAGCTTCAGAGCAAAGACAACAGCAAGCAATTCTAGATCATGGGCCGCATAACTGGCCTCATGGGTCTTCAGCTGGCGACTAGTATAGGCAATTACCTTCCCATCTTGCATCGAAACAGCACCCAAACCCTCTCGACAAGCATCGGTATAAACCGTTAATCCCATATTTCCATTTGGAACGGTAAGCACTGGTGCAGAAGTAAACTTACTCTTTAACTCATTGAAGGCATCTTTACACTTATGATTCCATATAAATTTAGCATTCTTTCGAGTTAAAGCAGTGAGAGGTGCAGAAATCCGAGCAAAGTTCTCAACGAATCTCCGATAGTAACCGGCAAGGCCCAGAAAACTGTGAATATCAGTTAGAATCTTAGAGTTTCCCAGTCCTGTAGTAGAATAGGAAGAAATAAGGACCCCAGAAAGGATAGAAAGATCAAATTAAAGAAAGAGAAGAAAAGAAAGGACTTACATTGATCGCAGCGATCTTGACTGGATCAACAGAAACTCCATCACTAGAAACAATATGCCCGAGAAATCGGACTTCATCTCTCCAGAAATGGCATTTAGAGAATTTAGCCTTCAATTGATGATTTCGAAGAGTCTCTGGAACATATTTCAAACGCGACTCATGCTCTTCCTTTGTCTTGGAGAAGACAAGGATATCATCAACAAAGAATGAAACAAATTTATTAAGCACATCACGAAAGACACGATTCATCAAATCAACAAAGAAGGCAGGAGCATTCGTCAAACCAAAAGGCATGACTAACCATTCATAGAAGCATTCTCAAAACGGAAAGCAGTCTAGGGAATGCTTTCCTCAGCAACTCTGAGCTAGTGGAATCCTGTGGAAAGATCAAGCTGAGAGAAAATAGTAGCTCCATAAAGCCGATCAAACATATCTTTAATGCGAGGCATACGATATCTGTTTTTCATAGTGAGCTTATTCAAATCCCTATAATCAACACACATCCTCAAGGAACCATCGGACTTAGTGACGAAAACCATTGCTGCTCCCCAATTTGAATAGCTTGGTCTGATCAGACCCATGGAGAACAAGTCTTAAATTTGCTTTCTTAGCTCAACTTTCTCACGGATGCCATTCTTCTAGGTGGGAGAACTACAGGTCGAGCTCCAGGAACAAGATCAATACGGAAATCAATTTCCCGCTTAGGAGGTAAAGAAGTGATTCACCAAATACATCGGGATATAATTTGACCACATGAGTCGAGTCAAGATCACTAGGAGACGAATCAAGAGAATAAATAAAGCTGCCCACGAAATCCTAGGGCAAACTAAACTGAATCACCAAAGAATCACCTTTATCACCAACAAGAGAGACAATTCGGGAACTACAAGAGATATGGGCATCACACCTCTTCAACCAATCACCTCCAAGTAGTAGATCAAAAGCGTCAAAACCCGGAACATAGAAATCACCGAAAAACCGATAGCTAGAAAAGAAGAGTTTCACATTTCTATCAATATTACTAAGGTTCGCAGGACCACCAATAGGATTTAAAACACATAAAGGCACTGAAGTAAACACAGGAGAAAAAAGATGCTTAAATTTATTACAAAGATCCATAGAAATAAAACTATGGGACGCTCCAGTATCAAAGAGAACACGAACAGGAAAACTAAACAGAGAAAAACAACCCTGAAGTGTGTTTTGGTCAACACTAAGAGAGGGAGCAGGAACAGGTGCAAGTGCGGGAGGTGGAGCTGGAGAAGATGCAGAAGTAACAAAAAAAATACCCGATGACCTGCCCCTCTTCTGAGTAGGACAGTCCTTATTGAAGTGGCCAGGTTGTAGACAAATGTGACAGAGATAGCGTTTGGTCATCTGAGCTAGCGGAATAGCAGCACCACCCAAAGTAGGGCAACTATTAGCATAGTGTCCTTTCTGATTGCATATGTAGCAAGTAATGGCAGACAGGTCAATCGACTGCCTCTGAGATGAAGAAGATGATCCCAACCCTGGAGTCTTGTTCTGATTTCCCTTTCGAAGGTGAAAATGGGACCCTCTTCTTTGGACTGCCAGAAAAAGACTGAGAGGAAGCAGACTGAGCAGCTGGAGGATCCCTAGAAGTAGGATTCTCGTATCTAATGGCCATATCCATTAGGGTAGTGAAGGGGCTGTGCACATGTGCTATGAGACGATCATAGTACTTCGGACGTGCACCAGCAACAAACTTCTTATTTTCTTGAGAGGTGTGTCTATCAGATTTAGACCAAATTTCGATAGCTCATTGAATTTCCTCTCATATTCAGAAAAAGATATATCACCCTGCTTCAAATCCATGAATTCCCAATACAGCTGAGACTTTCCTGCCTCGGGCATCCATTTCACAAGAAAAGCATCCCTAAAGCACGATAAGAGATATAAGACAGATTTCAAAAGGGAGAAAACTGAACCAAGTTTGGAACAATGGAAGAGGATACCTAAATTGTTCCTAAGAAATGTTCAGCAATGAGATTTGTGACAGACTGCCACCAATCCAAAGATGCTCCTTTCAATTGCCAAGCTGCCAACTGACGCTGCTGGGGATTAGTAATCTCAGGACGGGAGAAGATTCTCGCCGAGTTCTCTCAACCACTGTCGAGCTTCAATAATGCTCTCAGATCCTGTGAAATTGGTGCCATCAAGCTCAATATATTCCTTGCAAAGCTTAGAGAACCTGACTGGTGCAGTAGGCTCAGGCGCTGAGGCAACACCGCGTCCCCTACCTCTTGCATTCCTTCTATCCATACTGAAAAACCGTGAATGAATTTTAGGACAGAGGTAATTGAAAAACAAAGACAAGATACATAAAACCAGATAAGACTCGATGGGTGTTAAATATACCAGACAATGAAATTTCCAATAAGGTGGGTAAGAAAAGGAAGAAGTTACAAAAATTCGCAAAATAAGAAAATTTTATATCAAAATACTCTTTAAAAATCAATTTAAAAAAACATTTGAAAAAGCATTTAAAAAAAATCATTTTATAGTTTAAAATACGTTCTCTCACAAAGACCACTCATTCTAGGGTATTACTACCTTATCTCTAATGAGTTTTTTCTCCTCGGGCTAAGGTTTGCCTAAAACCTGGCTCTGATACCAAATGTAATGACCCGCTATTTTGGACCATTCAAATTGATAATAAATCTGCACATGTCCGACTTGAATAATTCAAAACAACGATTGTAATAATTTGGAGCAAATAAAACCAATCACAGAATCACAGACATAGAGAAATCAGAATAACTCACAGCGAAAATAAAAATAACCATAGTGGTTCATGAAGCCACTACAACTTAGTCTCAAAACAAGTAC
Source organism: Allium cepa (assembly GCA_030765085.1). Classification (NCBI taxonomy): domain Eukaryota; kingdom Viridiplantae; phylum Streptophyta; class Magnoliopsida; order Asparagales; family Amaryllidaceae; genus Allium; species Allium cepa. The sequence continues at coordinate 979,645,701 of CM060931.1, forward strand.
CAAAACACATAATCTGAAAAACAGATATAATTCTGAAACAAATACAGTAGGAAAACCTAATCATATATGTCTCTAATACATGAGTTGAAATGGAAATGTTGAAACTGAAATAGACAACAACTTGATAAGAAGATGACTCCAGAAATCTCTAGCTTCCAGAAGATAGATCCAAGCTGTGATACTCAGGCTGACCCGAGCGTAAGAAATATACAAACACTCGAGTCAGGACATACATACTTATAAATGTAAACCAACTCAAGTGAACTGCAATTAAATGTATAAGTAACTTAAAGGATGTTTGGGACCACCCATCCTCTAAGGATCCATTAAACTATTTACTATGTAGTAATATTTCGCTATTATAATAATGTCTATAGTAAAATAAACTTACTTTTAGATAGCGTCAAGGAGTTACCCAGTCTCCCCCTTAACACAATAGTAGTCCCAGTAGTCCATCCAGTATCAGCGCATCTCCAGATCGGGAGACTACCCTAAATACTCCACGGGCTACGGGAGAAAACCAAACTCGTACAAGGCTCGCTAAGGTAGGTGACACGGTACAACAAGGCAATGCCAGGGTAGATATACCAATTATGCTTCCGGACCGATGGTAACGCGTAGCAGCTACTACCGTCCACCTTGAACCACACTCCCAAATCAAAGGTGCGCACCAAACAATCACAAAGTAATAGAATGGCATACGAAGAAGTGCTTTGATAAGAGGTGCTACCTTTGTAGCCCATCGATCGCTCCTGTTTTTGCCACCTTATGCCAACTCATGGGAGTCGGGTCCATGTACATACCGCAATAGAATGTCACCACTATCCTACTTCGTTCTGAAATCTCCATCGCCTACTCGGTTGTCAAAGTGGTTTTCGGTATCGACAGAGAGTATGCCCATATCTGATCCCGGTCTCTTTAACAACCAACGTTATTACTACCCGTGGTTATAAATTTCAAAAAATGGTTTATATTCCAAATCAAAATAATTCATTTAAACCATTTAAATATGAAGTAGTTATCCTTTCAAATCAATTATTCAATTTTCTAGAATTTCAGCAATTTCTAAGTTCATTAGTTCAATTTCAACATTTCAAAGCATTGAAATTTTCAAAACTGCAGCACTTATAAAGTGCTACGAAAGGTATATTTAGTATATATCTAAGCATAGTTCATATTCAAAAACTACAGCACTTTAGGAGTGTTGTTGTAGGTCTTTTAGTGTATTTTCAGCCATAGTTCAAATTTACAGTATTTAGAGCAATTCAGAAATGCTGTTATAGGTCCTTTTAGTGAATTTTCAGCCATAGTTCAAATTTACAGTATTTACAGCAATTCAAAAATGCTGTTATAGGTCGTTTTAGTGTACTATAGCAATAGTTCAAATTTATAGAATTTACAGGATTTCAGAAATGCTGTTATAGGTCTTTTCAGTGTATTTCAGCCATAGTTCAAAATTTCCACAGCATTTCTGAACCGCTATAATTTCTGTTTACCTTCTAAAGCCATACATCTTCACTCTTTCTCATTTTTAACTTATCAAACTTATTCCCTCTTTCCAAAAAAATTTATTTGGATATTATTTTTAACTTATAAATTCTAATAAAATAACATTTTATTAAAAAATATCGAATTTCATATAAATTCATTTGTTAAGTCAATTCTTTATAAATTGCTTAACTTTTATTTCAACTAATAACTAAATATTTTATTTAACATACCCATCTCCTAAATAAAATTTAATTTCCATTTATTTACCAAACTTAAAATTTCCATTTAAACCAAATTTCCAAATTTCAAGTTGAGTCATATTTTAAAATACACCTTTTCATTTATTATTTATACTTTAACTTACAGAAAATAACTATACAATTTATTCAAATCATTTAAATCCAATTTAAGCTAAAATTTCATATTTTAATATTTCAGAATATCTCAAAATAATACTTGTAAAAATAACCATGGGTTTATATAATATTTTCTAACCCAGGTCAAGTGACACAGATAATATATCATTTCAAACCCGCAATCCCAAGAAAAATAAATAGAAATAAAATCACTCGAGCCTATCATTTTAGCCCATAATGGTTTTTTCTTATTCTAAAGTCCGTTCGGGTATGTATCATTTCAACCCATAGTGATAAGGGAACTTGCAGTGTAAGATGCAGAAATAAAATGAACAGATAAATATAACATCTCATATAAGAGGATGCAACAGATTTTATACATAGGATTTAACACCATAAAATCACATCACAGTCATTTATGAATAATATATCAATTCATACGGATTTACTTGTCATCAATTCACAATAATATAAGTACGCAATGTCTAGAGTGAATAACTCACCTTTTTTGAAGCTAGAGCTCAGTTAAAACAAAAAGATCCACACACAACAAAGCATGAGAAGGCACGACAAGATTTAGGAAGAAGTGGCAACCAGATTAAATCTTGAAATCAAATAAATAAACCAAATCTAAGTAGAGACTAATTCACAAAAGAATACATCAACTAAATAAAGCAAAAATGGAAGAATAAGTGGAATAAAATAACTTGAACAATAAGTGGCTCGGCCACTTCACTATACGACTCAACCAACACACCAAATGACTCGGCCATAACTAGATCAAGGCCTGAAATGCTCGGAAAGTCAATGAGAAGTTGAAGAGATAGGGCTTGTGATTGCAACAGGCAAGGTGGTGAATGGTAATAGGTTTTATGGTTCGATCCTAGGCATAAGATGGTTCGGCCTGGTGCATGGGCTAGGTCCAGTCAGACTATCATCACCAGGAGGAGTGGCCAAAGTCAGTGGCGGTGTCACGGGCTGGAGGAGATGGCCGCGGTGGTGGTGGCCGACGCTACAATTGATGGTGGAGGAGGTATAGGGAATCAGCTAGGCTATGCTGTGGGGTTTTTGTAGTAGTGATCTGTCCAAGAAGTCACGACCATATCTGGTCACATCATGTAGAGGCCGTATAGGTGGTGGTGAAGGGTTTGCTGACCGGTCATGGAGGTGGATAGGCTGAGCATTTTTATGGAGAAGACAAGAGAAATAATGGAAAAATAAAGAAGAGAAAATAGAAAACGATAGGGAAGGAAGCCATTACCTACAGGAAGATTTCTCATGAAGATGCAGCTGAAACGAGATGAGATATTTCTTTCACATGGATTGCTAAGAAATAGGTGGCTAGGGATTTTTTTTTGGAATGCACGGCTACAAATTTGGAACGGCTATGGTATGGAATCAAAAAGGTGGGTATTATAAAGGCAAGAAATGAAAATGAAACGTATGTTCAAAATTAAAAACAAAGTAACGTATCTTAATTGATTTGTTTCCTATCCATTTAATAAAGATACATGCAAAAGAAACTATTCAGTAAATAACATAAAGTTTATATAAACACCATAGAAAATAAATAAGAAGATGGGTATAGAAACATATAAAATAAAACATATAAATTAATTGCTTTTTACAACGTTGTATATTACCCGATTTACAAAGTACATATCAGAGTTAAATGAAACAAAAGCAGAAAAAATGTTATAAATATATACAGTTTTTAAATATAATATTAGAAACTAAAATTTTAAATTTTATAAAATTCAATTAAAGTCAAAGTTTGACCCAAATCTAAAATTCTAGAAATTGTTTATATATAATATATTTGGGCAAACAATTTATAATCAGTATAACGACCCCAAAATTTCAGTGATTTATTAATTTAATTAATTGAAATTTTGTGAAATTGTATACAAATAAAATTTGAACATAAAAATTTATTATTTGGAATACGTCTATTCAAACATAGCAACTGGTAGATTTTCATCTGATTTTATGGAAGTTTATTTTATTGTGTAATTCTATTTCAATTCAAATCAGTTAATAATTGATGGTAATAAATAAATTTCCAAACCTGAATATTCTCTATAGAAAATTTCCAAATCGTCTTCTGAGTGAGATGTCATCTTTCGTTTTTCCAAATTTGGACTTCTATTGCTCCGTTTATCTTGCAGCATTTCTGGTACCGGTTATCGACTTATAATCAAATATCGTACCATCAATATCTGTATACAGTTTTGATCGTCTCGTCGTGCTGAGCTCTACAGTATATTTATTTTTGTATTTTGAGGTCCAGTATGCAACGGAAACAATAAAATGGTTAAATGTATCGGTACCACTTTTTCACTTTTGTTGGTTATGTCCATTCAAATTTCAAACTGCTGTAATAAAGCGGCCACTAGCTCGCATTATAACATTTATTTCATAATTTACTAATATTTGACCGTTGCCATCCCATACCGTTCGAAATCTGAACGTATAAAAACTTGTGTACATTTTGATTTATTAAATGGATACAGTTCATTTTTATTCTTCCTCTCTAACTTCGGTTCACTTTGTTTCTTTGCAAACTTCATTTTTTTATTCTCTGTCCCTCTCGCGCCATATTATTCTATGCCTCTACCTTTGCTTCAAGCGTTAAAAAAAATATAAATATAATTTATGTCCTCTTCCATTTTCCCATTTGCCTGAAACATTTCAAAAGTCATACGCAAGCCTCCTCTCTCTTCTTTTCCCTTTCTCCCATGGTTGCTCATGCCTCTTCCTCAATTACCACACACCATCCCTCTGCGTGAATCATTCTCCTACTCCGGCCGATAGCATCTTCTCATAGCTTTCCTTCCTCTACCAATGGTCGCCGCTCGATCGCCTAATAGTCGAGCATCTCGCCCACGTGAACGCGACCACTACCTTGTCAGTAGCTGAACCCCACGCGCATCACCACCTCGGTGCTGTCCTTTTCCATCGTGCTTCAGCTCAACAGCCACCATCCCCTTACCGTTCCCACGTCCACAACTCGCCAGACCACGCCTTTTCCCATCGACAACCGCCTCTGAGCCATCTCCAACAGCCGAAGCTGTGCCTTCTTCCTCCAATCTTGGGCTCTTTTGTTTCCTCCTCTGTTGCTAGTGTGGGTAAGCATATACTATTATATATAGCACCTTATGATCTATGTATATTAAAACAAATTTGTAGTAATTATAACGTGTTTAAGTATTATTTTATATATAAGTTCTATATAAATATTAGTGTATAGGTTGATGTGTTATGGTATGTTGTAAGTTATATATATTTTGGTTGGTTTAAAATGTTATTAAGTTTTGTTAACTGATTGTATACGAGTGTATATATATTATGGGTTTGTCTACTTATACTATATGTTAGTTTACATACTATTCTATATAAGAATGCTTAAATTCGAGTTTTAAGTGTATACAGATTTCAGAAATATATATATATATATATATATATATATATATAAATTTTATATATAAATAATGTTTACAATACTTCATATTATATATCTATATAGGTACGAAGGTATATAGAATGAGATATGTGATGACCCCACAACAGTGAACAAGGTTTCGTTTATATATGTTGGTGTTTATATTATTTATATTATAGTATAAGTGATGGTATATTTTATTTATAACAGTATTATATATATGAAGAAGTTTGTGATATGTTTTATATTTGTTTATATCTACAAGCAGATATTTCTGTTATATATACACAAATATTTTCGAATAGTTACAGCAGGCCTATATGTTTGAACTGTATATAATTACAATAGTTTTATATGAGCTTGAGTTTTAGTTATATATATATGTGTATCTAGTTATATATATATAGCTGTTTATATCAAGTATGACATTTTATCTATTTTGGAATCCGGTTATATAGTATATATGTTTACAGTTATACATTTTGTCAGTTTACATTTATATTCAGTTTATATGGGTTTCGTTTCCATCAAGATGCAATACTGGGAAATATATATAAGGGTTAGTCCATACAAGTTTAAAACTATCAAGTTTATATTGAGTTTTTCTTTTGGAAGTTACATGTGTACAAAATGGTATTAGTATACAACTATACATATAAGATATTAGTTTAAAGAATGATTTCATATATGCACACATATTTTAGTATATATGAGAAATTTTATGATGATCTTGAGATACATAGAGATTTTAGTTTTGATATGTGTGTGTGTGTGTGTGTGTGTGTGTGTGTGTATGTATGTATAAATTAATATTGATTTAAATGTTTATGTGTTTTAATTTAAGTATTTATTTTCTATACTATATGATTGATTTTATAAATATTACACATAAGTATACTTGGGTTTGATTTTAAATTTTATTTTATATGTGCTTAATTTAAACCAATGATTTTGAAATGTATAAATATTTAATTTAAGATGTGTTTGGATTTTGAATATGATTTTATATATAGTTATATATAGATATATATAAGTTCACTTATATTAGTCATCTTTATCGATCCAGTTCTGATTTGATTTCGTCTATCCCTATTTACTAGCTTGTTCGTCGAATTCGTGCCAATATTGCTTTGCTTTGGAAATCGCGCATGGATTCGTAACTCATTTTCATTGTCCAATCTCTCTAGCCTAGAAAGGTGAGCAATCACTCACGATTAACATTCTTATATTTAATAAATTTGATTTCAATTGAAATATGTTGCTGTAAGTTATTTAAATTGTTATATATGCTATTATCTGTAATTGTTCACCTGTGGGATATGACACAATATCCTGTTGTTATATTATATTGTTATTTATGATATATGCCTGTTATCATTATTATCGTATCTGTCATCACTCTGCAAGTTCTCTATTAGTATAGAATTCACTATGGGTTGAAATGATACATACCCGAACGGACTTTAGAATAGGAAAAAATCGTTATGGGTTGAAATGATAGACCCAAACGATTTTCATTTGCATTGAATTTGGGATTGCGGACTGAAATGATATATACCCATATATATTAAATTGCGAATTGAAATGATAAATATCCATATTACTTGACCATAATAGAAATTTTATACGGGCACAGTTGGTCTATATATAAATATTTTGAAAATGACTTCTATGGACTTTGAAAGGGTATTTATGTATGGTTTATTTAATATTGAAATATTTTATATAAATGTGTTTAAATATAAGGTAGACTCGATAATAAACTCAAATTTAATTAAGTTTGACTCAATTAATATAATATGTTATGTATTATATTTTTAAATAGACTTTCAATGATTTGTATAAATTAAGGAAGATAAAGTTTAATTGATCGAAATTGCATTTTATTAAGAAATTTACTTAATTAAATCGATTTGAAGCTATTGAATTTGAAACTTTAAAATATGATCTTATAACTTGATTTTGATTTAAGTAATTTAATGGATATTCCATGTCGAAAGAAATCGAAGGGGGAAAATGTAATTTAAGGTTATATTAATAATATTGAATTTATTAAGTGAATAGTTCAAATTAAATAATAGTGAAGTCCAAGTTGGGAGATAAAAGTAATTATCAAATTATTCTTTGAAATGTTGGATATTTAAAGCTTCAAAATGTATTGATTTTAAATTACATTGAAATTTAAATGGTTTATTTGTGGTTCAAAGCTGTATTTGAAATTGATAAATTTGAATTTGTTAGTGAGAAACTGAATAGAATGAAAATTGATAAATTGTGATGGAATTAAATTTGAATGGGAAAGTCGAGTTGATTTTAAGAGATTTATGAAGTTTGAGGAAACTACAAATACTTTACTTTGTAAATTATTTAATATATTTATATATACACACTATTTTGAGAAATAGATATATTCGAAATGAAAATGGTATTTTGGTTTTGAAGTATAAATTAATTCGAAATGACCATGGTGTTATAGTGTATGTTTCTACATTGCAGATAGTTCCACGGATCCCTTGAGGATGGTTATCCCAAATATCCTTTGAGTTACTTGTCTTTCAGTGATATTTCACTTGAGTTGTCCCAAATATCCTTTGAGTTACTTGTCTTTCAGTGATATTTCACTTGAGTTGGATTTATTGATATAAGAATGTTAATCCTAACTCGAGTGTTTTGTGTTTTGCTTTACGCTCGGGTCAGACAGAGGGATACAACATTTGAAACTCACTTTTGGAGTTTGGAGCTTCTTTTGCAGAATCAACCATAGATTCAGTTTTCAGCTTTTCCAGTTGCTTTGTTCAGAGATGTCATCAGTTTATATTTGAGACTTCAGCTTATTTGAGATATTCTGTTGTATTTTATTTCTAACTCTGATATTTATATAGTAGCTTCATGAACAACTATTTATCTATTCCGCTGCATTATTATTGTATTACTCTGTGTCTATGACTCTATGATTGATTTATTTATTGTATATGCTGAGTTTTGACAAATTTAAATTAACAATCTGATATTTTGAGCAATTCAAATCCGACATGTGTGGATGCGAATGGTTGAAAATACCGGGTCGTTACAGTTGGTATCAGAGCTTTGGCTCTAGGCAAACTGAGCATATATAGTAAATTTATTTGCAAAATTATGTTCGTTCGAGCTTGAATTTCTTTTAGATGTTCAGTTATGGAAATGTATCCTATTCTCTAAGCTGACCAATTAATCTAATATTACTCCAAAATTAACTTTTCCCATTTTAATGCAATTTATTACAATAATTATTCCTTAAAATTTTACTATTTTACATCTTCATTCCAGCGTTTTTAATTATTTAATCTATATTCATGTTTAATCTATTCTAATCCATAGCGGAGAAAAAGGAGAGGATAGAAGAAATTCGACGCTTGCATAAAATCCATAACGTAGAAAAAGATGTAAATAAGGCATAGAAAATAGTATATAAATACCGTTGTAAATAAACTACAAGTTTTCTTATAGTTCATCATAATTTAATCAATATGATTAATTATCAAATAAAATTTTCTAAACGGGAATCTAACTATAATATATCTTAAACTTAAAAGGTATATAAATAAATCCACTCACCCGTCGTCCTTAGCTTCGCTTATGCTCCGCTTGGCTGCACAGTCCTTTTGCATCCCCTTCTTCCAAGGTGTATAATATTTTAATTTAGAAGATCTTCTCCCTAGAAATTATTTTCCTTTTAGGGTTCAGCCTTAGGCAATGAACCCATGGAAGAACATCAAATTGTGAGAAGATAGCCAGGCCTAGGGTCCTTTTTATATTGGAGGTTAGGGACTTCAGACCGTTGGATTCTCGGATCAAACCCGGAGCCACCACATCGCAGGGAAATTTGGAGCCATCAGATTGAAGAATGTATGGCTCAAATCGTGCAAAAACAAGAAAACGCGTCACTACACGTACCTGGACGAATTTTCGTCTAGGCCATGCGTGGGTCGATCAGGCGGTCGACTGCCCTTAGCAAGCATTCGACCGTTGCGCCTGTTGGGTCAACCTTCTGGTCTGCCCATATCCGCGTTATACTATATTTTTTTTCGTTCAGCTACTTATTCTGTTCCGTTCTGAACTTCTTCATATTGGATCGGATTTTAATGATTTATATATGAAAACTGATCAGAAAATTGCCCCGAATGCATCGGTACAAGTTCCGAAGCCATATTCTAAAAATTCCATAATTATTTATTTTTTTGCCTATCGTAATTCATTAAATTCTAACTATATAAAAATGCGGGGTATTCCAGTTATCTTTAGTCAAAGTTATTTATTTTAATCCAAAGGAAAGATAAGGTATTGTGCTTCTAATATACATTTGTTAAAAGGTTTATATAAGAAAGTTGTTTTAGATAAGTATGGTTTATAAATAAAGAGGATTTAAACTAAGAATTTGGGAATTAAATCCCAACGTCTTTTAAGATGCTTTTCAAGATTTTGCATAAAATATAAGTATTATCTGAAAGAAATATTTGAGAAATTGGCTTATGAAATTGAGATCATGGTACTTAGTAATATTTATGAAATATTTGATACCTCTTTGAAATGATTTTGGCTAAGTTCGAAATGTATGGTTTAAATGTACTGAACTCACTTCTCCCGCTTGAAAATAATTCGGATAAGAAAATGTGAAATTAGATTTTACATAAAAGTTCTATAAATAATGAATTCAACTAGACTATCACACCACTAGCTAAGGTGATGTTTGAAGGTTAACATTTAAATTTATCAAAAGAAATCGTTGTTTGAATTCACGCCTTTATGTCTCATGATTGTATTTGCGAATTCTCTGAAAAACCATATAAATTATTATTAATTTACAAAATGTTGTAAATTAATTAAATTAGTTAATATTTGAGAAATATTAATTATTATTTGACTTGTTTGATGTTTTGGAGTTGTATTGAATTATTTAATGCATATATAAAATTTATATATGCATCCATCGATATACGATATCAATGTAACTTTAAACGGGTCTAAATAAATGATAATTGCTAGAATGGATTTTTAGAACTTTGTGTCATATGATGGTAACCTAGGATCGACCACGGTAAGGGAGAGAAATTTGGAGAAATTGAAAATCGAAAAGGAATTAAAAGGGTAAGGTCTTAAAGAAAGAATGGAAAAGATTTCCATTCTTCCCTTGAAAAAATTATTTTCATTATATTCACTTTTCCTTCATTCCTTCTCGATTTCGTTCTTCTAGCCAAGGCGAAAAATTTCTTGATCTTTCTCAATTTTTTTACTCTAAATCAAATTAAAACACCAAATGAAATAAAAGCTAGATGGTTCGTCTCTCTCTTGCAAAGTTGGGTATGGATTTACTTAAAGATCTATGGAGAAATATCAAATCAAGGTATGATAAATGGCAAGACATTTCAGGTTTAGTCTCCTATTTTAGCTTATTTGTTCATGATGTTTGCCTTGATCACACTCATATATATATGTATACATAGATTGTTACTTATCAAATCTTATCTAAATTCACTTTTATATCACTAATTTAATTATAAAATTAATATTTTATTTGATTCGTTTTGTGCATTCAAATTGTTGGTTGGATCTGAAATTTCGTTAGTGTACATCTGAATTGTTGTAATAAAACTTACATTCATCATCATATGTGTGTATAGTTCAAGTTAAATTTTTTGACTAAATTAATTTTTTAATTAATATTTCAGTGTTACCGTGTCAAGTATAAAATTAGGAATTTAAATTATTGAATTTGAATATACACATATGATTATATGTATAGTTGTAGTGTTTTAAAATTAATCACATTGGTTGTGACACTACTTTATAATTAATTTTTTTCATGTTGAATGTATGCTTTCAGATCTATAATTTTAAAACCTTAAATACTTTTGTTATGATTTAAGATAGAAATTTTTTCTATACAGATATTGAATCCGTTATTAGTTGGTGTTTGTAAAAGAAGAAATCTAAAATATTGCATTATTTTGTTTTCTTTTAATTCTGATTTAATTGGATCTAGATATAATGTAAAATATATTTCCATATTCACTTTAGCATCAAGCATTCGCTTATTTTGAAAATGTTTAATTTTATTACGTAGATTTATTTTTATTTATATATAAGTGGTAATATAAATATCACATGTGTGTGTATGTATATGTCAAACAATATATATAGCATTATAAATATCTGTATACAAACAATATACGTATATCGCAGTATGTTAAATATATGTATATACTTAGGCATTTATATTCCTGAAATTAATATAAAATTATCATATGTATATGTAAGTATAACATATACGTATATACAATAGATATAAATCCCAGTATCTGTATGTATGTACAAACACACATGTTTATATTTCATTACGCTATGTTGTTATACCATTGAATATATACATGATACATTCAGAAAAACATTTAGTAAAATTTAACAAATATAAAATGATGTTTACTAAAATATGATTCTATTTAATAACCAGAGTTAATCTTGTAAAACACATTAGACTTTATAGGCCTACTATGATCCAAGTAGGGAATACTTTTGAAATCTACCCTTTTCATCCATTGTGAACTAGGCCAGTTCCGTTAATGGTATCAATGCTCAAATGGTTTATGCAGACAAATTAGCAACTTTAAGGTCAACTAATTAAGCCTACCTATCCGATAGGTGTCTAGTAAAATAGTGTATAGGCTTGGGGTTGAATAATCAAGTACTCCACACTACTTAGCTACCGGCTTAGCCTAATGACTAGAGCGAGTCCATAAGGTTGGCCCAATTATAAAGGCTCAAATTAATTCGGGTCTTGGGCTAATATTCAAAATTAAATTTGAAAAATTAAAATATATTTAAATTTAATAGCTAAGTTTAAAATATAGAAATGAAATTTTATAAAAGTCATAAAATGTTTTCAAAATGGTTTTTAAAGTGAATTTAATATTTTTGAAAGTTATTTAATATTTAATCAATTTGATTAATTAGCTAAATTATTAATTAAACGTTTATAAATTAAAATAAATGTATATAATGATATATGTGTGTGTTTTTATCTTATATTATTTAAGGTAAATAAAATTTCTGAATCTATTAAGATTATTTAATTAAATTTTCTTTAATTAAATGAGTAATTTATTGGATAAATTAATTGATTAAATGTTAATTAATGTAAACGTATGCATATATAGTAATATATGCATGCAACTATAAATCTTATAGCTATATATTTATCTTAAATTTTTTTAGATGAATAATATTAAAATTTTGATTTAATTTGAATTTTAAATAAAATATTTATCAATCAATCAATTAATTAATTAAAATAAATTAATATATATGCATATATTAATATATACACATAAACAAATTATAAATATTAACATGGGTTAATTATTTTAAATAGCATGACGTTAATAATATAAATTTTGTGAAATTAATAAAATTTAACTAAATTGCTTAATGAAATAAAATTAAGAATCTATTGAATATGATTTTATTAATAATAATTAAAAGTAATTAAATATGATTTGGTTAATGAAATATTATATGTATGTATGTATGTATGTATGTATAAGTTAATTAAGTATAAAGTTACAAATAAATCAAACTTTTATAACTACATATGTATAAACATAAGTGGAACCGAAATGAACCTAAAGCAAATTTTTGGAATAAATATCTATGTATGGTATGTATACCATGATTTCAAATGTGTTCGACGCTTAAATAACAAAGGTGTTTTTATAAAAAACACATTATTCCTTACATCGATATAACTATTTATATATATATATATATATATATATATTAAAGATTGTGAATGCTTAATATATAAGTTGTCCTCTATTATTTATATTTTAATTATTACTTGCATACTCTTTGGTTGTTATGAAAACTCAAACTAGAAATGTTATGTGTATTACTATTAATATATTGTTAGAAAAAGTAAGAGACATGCATGTATTTATTGAGTAAACTCAAGATATGTGGTTTATACTTAATCCATAGCAAAATAGTGGGAATGAATGAATAATCTCTTTCGATTCATTGAGCAAATTCAAGGTCGAGATTGAGGCTAGGACAAAGATCACATATTATGATTTGTATATGATACAATTAATAAAGTGTTATCTATTGTTTGCAGGGCCATGATTTGTTGAGCAAACTCAAGACTGGAATCTTATGGTAAGTGGCTTAACACCCGCTAGAGAAACAAAAAACAGCTACATTCTTCATAGGATTTTGAGAAACATAAAAATCTAGTGGGAGCCTTTTTAGAAAAAAGAAATAGTAATGTATAACCATTCTAATATTATAAGAACATATGCTATGTAAAGTTAATATAATCAACATCGATAAATTTATGAAAATAACATAAGTCGAAACAACATTGACAAAGAAATATAAAGTACACTTACCAATAAAATTTTTGGCACGCTGTTACATTGAGATCTCATGCGAAAGCCAAATTATACAACTACCACGTATATTCATACCTTGGGTACTCACATCTTTATTTTCCCGAGAATGTATATTGTCTTCCATGAGTTTCGAACTCTAAAGCAATGCTAGAATATGGAAATTTGATCCATATTTGATCATATATAAATGTTATACAGTGAACAGTCACGATTCGTATCGTACGAAACCCGATGAAAATTAGGTCATTTGAAATAACCTAATAAACCATAGTGTAATTTGATGTGTTTAATATGGTTGAATACAATGAGTATATTGTTGTGTTAAAAGTAACATGTACCAAGAACTGCTAAACGGACCTAGTAATTCGATCGCTGAAATGTTAGTTTGATTGTTCTATGTAAAGTACAACTTATTCAACATTCTTAACTATTAAGAATGATCAAATACACTTTAGTAAAGAGTTTAGTAACCTTTTCCTTTTTAATGGTTTTACAATTTAAAAATGAAAACAAATGCATAAGAGTAGATGTTACTTAGGCACAATTGGGATAAAGAGAGTGAATGGTCGCCCTTACTTCATGAAAAGACATAAAAAATGAAAATTGTATAAAATATTAGTAGATACTTAATACGAAATAAGAAATGTGATTTCTATTTCAAATGTAATTTATGTCAAAATTGTTTCCTACAAGAGCTATTTCTTTGCATTTAAAATATTTAAATGTGAAACTCTCAACTGTAAGCTAGTTACAGCGGAGGAAATAAAATCCCTTAACAAGTGATTAAATGAAGCCTTGTATTTCGTAAGTAATTATTGTAGTAGCAGAAAAGTGTGAGCATAACGTATGACACTTAATAGTAAATGCATCACATTACGAAAGATTTTTTTGTCTATATATATACCAAGTAGTATTTATGATATACTAACAATCTTTTCGATATCAAACGAAAATAAATATATTTTTATTTTAGTATGAACATTATGAATATCTATTATAAGATAAATATATGGTATTTATTTTCACAACAAAAGTGATGCATTAATTATAGAAAATACAGAAGTTTCTAAACATTGTACAGTTATTTTTAAATCATGGACTAAGCCACGTCATTGAGAAATAGTTCTTTAACCGTATGATTATGAATCATACGATACTGGTGAATTATATCTCAGCTGATTAAGGACAAAGCGCTCATTTAGTGGGAGTGACAAAAGAGTCGGTGAACTCTTCGGGTATACGTATGTATGTATTTATATGTATGCGGTCGAAGGTCTAATGAATCCAAAACGTATCCACTTACTTCGTTAAGATTCATTGATGAACTATCATAGAGTTGAACTTGTGTATTTGATACACAATAGCGTATCTATATTAAGTTCATATAATACAAAACAGATGTAGAAAACATTACATAAAAAGAATGAATTTGATCGAATAGATGAGTGTATTGGAAAAGGGTTTCAAACATACCTAAAAACGAATAATATTCAATCTCAAAAAACACTCCTCCCTATGATACATAATCATTCACTGATAAGGAGTAATTGAACTTTATTGGACAAAGTGCAATTGATAATGAGTGAAATAGAGTTAACTTCTTTTTGTAAGGACGAGTACTTAAGAGTAAGTACATAGGTTAAATTTGAATTCATCTAAAGCAAAGTTTACGAGATCATATTATATAAGATGTGAATTGATAAGAAACCTTGTCTTAAATAATATAAGTTGTATGGTTGTCTAATTTTTTTTATGAACATAAGTTTTATAAACATATAATTAAATTAGTTTTACACATATGTAAAAGGCAGTTCATAAAATATTTCTAAATGTCTATTTCGTCATATTCAGATTTAATAGTTGTTTAATGAAACACCACCTCCATGATCTAGGTGATCTATTTTAGAACATAGAGGAAGTATAGTGGACTTGGATATGATCTAGAGACTAGAACATAGAAACCAATAGCATAAATTAAAATAAAATTAACCAATTCTTAAATGGATACACAACACATTAGAATGTCTAATAATAATTCTCGTACATTAAAGAGAAACTATGAATTTCTCATCAATGTCGAGAAATATAATTGTTAGTAATAACAATTTCCTTAGCGGTCAACAAGCCATAAAGAATATAGACTCTATCATATGGCATGATACTTTAAATTCGATATGGATTCCAAGTGCATTTTCAAAATATAATATTGAGAGGTGTGCCGGAAGAGATGATCCATCGATCGCAAGTGTATCTTTAAGAAGATCAATGCAGTTGTAATCATATAAAGTAGTGTTAATAGGAAATCACTTCATCGATTTCAAATGATGAAATTAGTGATGTAATTTTGCTAAGCAACATGCTCAAAACCATTTAGATTCTGTGTGAAATTATCACATAGTTTGATTTTGAGTTTTGGCACTTTTATTTTGAAACATAACTTCTAAATAATAATTTAGAAGCCGCTATTTGCACATAACAACCAAAATGCATCTAGGTTAGTGGGAGTGATAATATGATTTGTATGTTTTGGATTTGATCCAAAAGTGGATCCAACAATAGCGTGCTGCAGAGTTGAACAAGTTTTTGAGAGAGAAATCAAATAGTTTGTTTTTGGTCAAAATGCAGAGCAAGTGTGTTTATACGAAAGAACATTAGAGGTACTAAAGTATTTCTTAAATTATAAGTAAATAACAAACTTATGGTTGTTAACGATGTATCCATGTTAAAATCATTTTATTTTGGTTGTTTATTTCTCGACATTGGATTTGAAAATGAATTCTTTCATAATCAGCATAAAAGTATGTTAGAATAATCCTATATTATACACATAGACACCATAATAAAATGTTTAATGTAGAGCACATGAGATGGATTCCTTAGGCATTGGCAATACGACTTATCGCATATTCTATATTTTATACTTTATCGTTCCTTTTGCTTATGTACTTGGTACATAGAGGGAATTTCAAATCTGAATTAAGGTCACTAAACGATAGTCAAGAGTATTTTCAATTATTTGCGAATATCGAGTATACTATGTCAAGCCCAAATTCATGTATAGTCATAATTAAGGAGAATTAAATTGGTTTGTTCCTAAGGAAAGGTTACGATTTATTCAACCTAAAGGCTATGTACATCACCTTGAATAACACTATAGCAAAATTTGTATATATAATGCAATTTTTTTTTGAACTGGTACTTTATATACAACAAATCATTGGGACAACATATCCCATGTCAAATAAACGTTCGAAAGTAAGTTTCGAACTTGTGACATCCTGCACCAAAGTCGAATCAATTAACCACTTGGACAATGGTGCTTGTCATATAATGCAAATTTATAATGCCTAGGAGTGATTCAAAATGTTGAGAAGTCCAAGTTTTCTCTTTTTGAAAACAATGTCATGATAAGGATTATGCAAGAACCTAGAGCTTAATGGAAGTTGAGAAAGAGACTCCAAAAAAGTTCTACATGATAAAGACGGTTTATTAGCATAGAAGAGAGTTGATTGACATAACAGATAATTAAGATAATATAGCATATCCATTCACTAAGGGACTAGCCTAATTGTTTTGAAAAAACCGATTGAAGAAACGAGATTTAGATTCCATTATTGACCCTAAGTGCAAGTGGGAGATTGTGAGAGTTAGAGGTATGTCCTAGAGGCATTGTATAACTTGTTACCTACATTTAACTATATAACCAATATTGTTCATAATTAAGGTGTTTAATTTCTATTATATATTTTGTTGTTTGGTAATGAATATTTAGAAAATTAACTTTAAGTATATTAACAAAAAACCATTAAATAATATTCTATGCGATAATAGTTATAAACTATCGTAAACATGAGAAAATTATCGCAACATAAAATAACATTTTCTTAAATATTCATGGTCAAGATGTTTCGAGAAAGAATATTGATACATCCTTTAAGATTAGAGTGTGTAATGCTCTCCAAATGTTGGACAATGTATTATTTATGGCTACTAGGGGCGTCAAGGGGTTGCGTACTCGCAATTATTAGATAAATCGAAATTACTTGTCCAATAGTTTCTTATTGGTTAATAACAACCATGTCAAATAACAAATCTCATGGTGACGTATTACATGGTTCCCTCGATTTGAAACTATTATGAAGCTTCAATGTGAACACTCTATTTTGGTTATAGTTAAACCATGGCCTGACAATCTATTAATTGACTATAATTGGGTCTGAGTTGAAGTATTGGAAGTGAAAAACTATTCACTAGAGAATTTGTCTCCTCAGTTGAATGAGCTTAGTATCATGGTCAATTGTTGTCAACTCAAAGCCAAAATCTTCGACCATAGTAGTTTGGTTAATAAATAATGTTATTATTGAATCAATGACTTTATTTATGGACTAGTTGAGTTGAATAAGGATGATACTGCAGTTTTAAACAAAATCAAATTGTAACAGCCCGCAAATCCGTACCCTTTGAGTCAACACTATTCTATCTAAATCAACTCAAGTTGTACAGAAATACGAACCATTTGGGTTAAAGAAGAAGAGGTAGAAGAAGAAAATAGAAAACAACAGAATCTAACCATCGCAGCGGAATAAAATATAATAGATAATAAATAATTTTACTCAAAAATCAAATATCTCTGTTTATATATTACATCATCAGAGTACATCAATCACATATCACATCAATAACATACAATGGATACACAACAACTCAATCAGCGGAATATATATATATATACGAACAAGTACGAGAGTACGTATCGTCATCCAACTCGTCTCCTGAGCTCCACAGCATCGTATCCTGTATTCTATAATACTCGGTCTGACCCAAGCATTATAGTTAAATAACACCCGAGTCAGTCTGGAATACCAGCGTGAGAAAATCACACCCAATTGATTATTAAAGTTTCAAAAATCCTTTGAAAAACAAAAGCATCTCGTAAGACCACGCCACAAATAACATGTCGGGTTTTTACCTTACGATAGCTAAAACAATTTTTATAGAAATCCTCTGATATTATAATAGTGTCTATAGAAAGTAAATAGAATCTAGCTGAAATGCTTGCATCTCACGTTTCAGAAATAGTTGGGCACAATCAAAACCGTACGGGCGCGTAGGGAAAATGGATTCCAACTAATGGCTAGGCACTGGGGTACCACCTGTCACAGTACCTGGTCTAGATCAGTGTACCGAGGAGCCACCCTAACTCCCCTGCAACACAAGACCGGAACCATCCCTTACTGGACAGTCCCGAGCAAGATCACCCCGCGGTTGGGATCAGCAACCGCCCACTAAGCCAAAATAAAAGGGACATCTAGACAGGGATGACCTCACCCTCCAGTGGGGGCTACCCACGAAGCCTTGCTGCATATCCCCTGATTTTCAGCCATTCCCATTTGATGAGGCTTGAGGCTAAGCGTTACCTTTATAGGATATATCCCTTAGAATACCCATCGTCCACCTGACGATGTTTCGCAAGCATTCATCCATACAATTCCATCCCGGGTTCGAACGGAACCGAAGGCACTATTCCTACTACATCCATATTGGAGATATCCTCAGGATTAGTAGCGACTAGCCCTTGCACTTCATTGCTCCATCTTCGAATCCAAATTCGTTTTTTTCGAAACGTTCAAACCGGATTGAAGTGGTTTTCGAGAAATAAATCTCGATCCCGGTCTCTTCGAAACGATCAACGCATTTTTCCAATATTGATAGTCGGTGATTTAACTATCAATTGATATTCACGACCATCCATTCAACAATAAATAATTTCCCAATTATTTATTAACCTCAAAATATCTTCACAAGATATATTTCTATTTTCAATCCTTTGAAAACAGTTTCAAAACCATCTTTCCTTTCAGAATAAATTTTCCCAATTATTTTCTATCTCCTCTGAAATCACCAAGCACAAAACTAGATTTTAAAATAATTTAAAACACTTTACTTTGAAATATACTTTAAAACATTTACTTTAAAACTACTTCAATGATTTGTTAAAAATACATACTATATGAATTTTTTAAAATAAGGTTACTTAATAAGTATAAAACTAGATTTATACTTTTAAAAACATAATATTAAGTCATTCTTTAAATAATTACGACTACAATAGATTAAGAGAAAATACTTACTTTAGAATTTAAATATTAGATATAAGAAATTTTCCAAAACTTGCTTTTAAAACAACTTTTAAACTTTTTAACTTATATTTAAAAATTTACTTTGAAAACGTACTCGGTTATTCAGAGAGAAATTTCCAATCTCAATCACTTAAATCAATTTTTCAAATTGATTCCCAATTTATTCCATTTGAAATAAATCTCTTTACTTATCAGTTCATTTCAAAATTCATTAATTATGGACTTTATTATTTTCAGTTTGATTTTTACATCCTTTAGCTGAAATATACAAATTTCAGGTTATTCCCAATTTCTTCTTAATTCTTCTTAAATGATTTAAATCCTAAAAATAAATGTTTTGTTCTTTTAAACAATAACATTGAAGTTTAACTTGCATTAACTTTCTATTTATTTAAATTTTCCTTCCCATTCCCAAGATTTATTTATTAAAATTTTAAAGTCACTTTATTTCCTTTCCAATTCATTCATAAATTTATTCAACTTTTCTATAAATATTTACTTACAATTTCACTTCTTTTATTTTCATTCGCAAACTCAAATTATATATTTGGTAATTCATTATTGCTCGATTATAACAATCAAGCCATAGCATTCAATATTTCCACCTAATTCATTTACAGGATATCCGATATTCAGAACAGAGAATATTGAATAATTAAATAAGTTGAGGGGTCCAGTAGGATCCCTCCAACCTGTTTTCCCTGCATCCACAGATGTTAGCACAATATAATACATAAATTTCAAAAATATCGTATTATATCACATCAATCAATTCAGCCATTCAAACAATTATTTAAATTTAATAATTTAAATTCAAATTTAACTGAGTGAGGTTAACTCACCTTTGATTCCTGTTTTGCAACCCACTTCCATTCCGACTTGTTTTCTTACGAATATGGACCTTGAATAAATATTAGATGATTTTATTAAAATTTGTACAATTCTAATAGTTAATCTCCATTTTCTAAATCTAATTAAATTACAAGTTATCTTCCTTTTGAAAACATATTTTATTTTATTTTATTTTTTTGTTTACTTATAAACATATTTATTAAATCCTAAGAAAATAAAAAAAATTCCATTTCAGCCCATCTATACTATTATTATACTTTTATTTTTTTATTTTTTTTCTACCTAAACCTGGTTACAGACAGGAAAATAGCTTATAACATCATTAATTCACAAATCCTATGCTAAAAACAAAAAAAACAGCGAATACCTGCCCTCGACTCGCACTTGACCTGCTGCCAAAAATCATCATGCGTATGTACCACCAGAGTCGCGTCCATAACTTCCCCCTAAATCCATTGCGGGCTGTACCCTATCGGAGATTGCCTTCGATTCGACGCTCCAACTCCTTGACGACTTGCCGAGCACCCACGACACTACTCGATTACCGTATGACGAAACCCTTCGAACTCGAGACCTCGAATCGAGCACTGCAAATCGCGATCGCATCATCAACAGTTCGCGAACTAGGTCCTCCTTACTGCTTTGACTATCGCAACCTTCTAAATCTCGTGCCCATTAGATTCAATTCGCCCACTGCCTTCCACTCTCGAACACGAGTCGATGGTAATCGACAGCTCAATTTCGATCGTCATCTCTCTTTTTTTTCCGGAGGAGACTCGATTAATTTCGAAACGAGGATACGATATGATTTGGGAAGCGGCGGCCATTGTTGAAAATTTCGTTTTCGTGAGTGCTTTCCCCTTTATTTTTTTTTTAAATGTATAAAACTCGAATTCGATTAACAGAGGAAGGAGGAATACGTGACTTGAACATAAGGGCTTCGGCCATTTTCGGAACTTCGTCTCTTTTTTTTATATATATAATATGTTCGGCTGTTGATGGAAAAAGAAGGTGGGAAGTAATTGAGATGGAAGAAGCGTACCAAGGAAGCCCATGGTTTTGTTTTAGAACGAAGAAAATATCTTCTTTTATTTTATTCACTAAACTTAGAGGCTTCTTAAAGAAGGTAACGTGATTTCTTTCTTCTCTCTCTTTATTTTTTATTATTTTCTTTTCTATTTTCCCTATTTTATATACGTGATGCTAGCTACGGAATTCAATGTAAACTCCAATGCGTTTATATATCGTACGGTTACACAACAACTCCAAACACTACGAAAATTGAAACACGATAATAATACAATATTATGGATCCAACGGAACTGTTTTCGTCGAATTCTGAGACGGTACCTCAGAAGGCGATTTTAAATTCAATTTAAACGATATAAATTTTAAAACTTAACAAACCATTTTTAAATTTGATTTCATCACTTTTATTCTCTTCAGTATATCAATATAAATTCTACAAGCCTTCAAATTATTTTTAATAGGCTTAGAATTCCAGATTCAGTATTTTACCCAACTTCAAATTATTTAATTCAACAATTTAATCGTCAAATAAATTATGATATTCATAATTTAAGTTAATAATTAACCTTTAAATATTTAAAATCAATTAAATACTCCGATTACAAATGCTTAAAAATTCCGGGTCGTCACACAAATTACATATATCCTAAAGTGATATAGCGTTGACGGAGAGAATGTATGTAAATAATCATTGTTGAAAGGAACATCTTAAGAAAATGTGAAATTTTATTTTAATGAAAAGGTCTATAAGTGATGAATTCAATTAACTGTTACACCACTTACTAGGGTGATGTATGAATACTAATATTTGAATTGTTCTAAATTAATCATCGACTGAATTCATACATCTAAGTTTCATAGCCACATTCATGAATTCTCTGAAAAACCAGATGATTTAATTAATTTATAAAATGTTATAAATTAATTATATTTGAGAAATATCGATTATTATTTAATTTATTTGATGTTTTGGATATGTTTGAAGATGCAATTAAAGTTATATTTATGCGCATCGATATACGATATCGGTGTAACTTAAATGGTTTTTATAAAAGATAATTGCTTGAAGGGATTTTTGGAAACTTTGTGTGGTATGATAGCAATCTATGGCTGGCAACTTCAAGTGTATGAGAGATGGAGTAATTGAAAATTGATTAAGAATTAAAAGGGCAAAATTTTAAAGAAAGAATAAGAAAGTTTTGTATTCTTCCCTTAAAACAACTTTTTTCTTTCATCTCATTATTTTGTTCTCTTTTTCTTCGTTCATCCTCCCTTTCTTCTAGCCATGGCTGAAATTTTTTTTCTCATTTTCAAAAAAAAGTCTAGTCAAAAACCATCAAATAAAAGATAGGTGGTTCATCATTCTTTTGCGAAGTTGGGTATGCATTTACTTAAAGGGCTGAGGAGAAATCTCAAATCCAGGTGTTACAAAAGGTAGACTTTTCAGATTCAGTTCTTCTATTTTATTTTATTTGTTCATGATGTTTAACCCATACCAAATTCATATATATGCATATACAGATTGCAACTAATTAAATACAATCTAAAATCTCTTGTGTATTATTATTTAATAAAATCAATCTTGTGTTTGATTTACTTTGTGCATTCAAATTATTTGTCGGATATGAAATCATTAATTTCTATAGATCCGAATTGCTGTAATAAAATTATATTTATTATTACAATTTAGTTTAATTATGGTTATGGATTTAGTTAATTGAATTGTGTACGTATGTGGTGTGTGTATATACATACATACATACATATATTTATATATAAAGATATATATGTGTGTGTGTGTATGTATACATATATGTATATTATATATGTACATATACATGTATAGAGTATATATATTTATGGTTATGGATATAATTAATTGAAAGTGTATGTATGTGTGTGTATCTATATATGTACGCACATATATAGATTTATACACTCACACACACATACATATATCTATGTGTGTGTATGTATATATACGTATGTGTATGTGTGTGTATATGTGTGTATGTGTATCTATACGTATGTGTGCGTGTGTGGGCACCCGTTTGTATATATATATATATTTATTTATTTTTATTTTTATTTATATTTATATATGGGCAAGGATTAGCTACACCTCATTTTTCCTACACCATTATTCCCCCTTGACTTCAGCTGCACATTCTGATCTAAATTATATACTTTCTTGCTTGTCACGTCATTAAATTATTTAAATCGGAACGTGCGGTTGAAATCATAGGGAAACAAAGTGTAGCCAATCCTTGCCATATATATGTGTGTGTCTCTGGATGTGTGCATGCTTCATCTTTATGCTATTCTAAATTATGAACCAATTTCAAATTAATTTTTTGGTTAAATTTATTTTGTTTTTTTTTCAAATTAATATATTCAATTTTTATTGTTCAGTCAAGTATATACATTTGGAATTTAAATTCTTTAATCAAAATGTACAAAAATGTGTATGTGTATATTTACAATGTCTTAAAATTAACCATGTTATTAAAGCTATATACATTAATTGTAGCACTACTTTATAATATATGTTTTTCATGTTGGATATGAATTTGCATGTCTGTAAATTTAAAATGTGAAATATTTGTTATTATTGTGCATAAAATTCTTTCCATATCGATATTGTTGATTAGTGTTTGTAAAAGAGGACATCTAAAATATTACCTTGCTCCATTTCTTTCAAATCCCAATTTAATTAGATGTTGATCTATAAAATTATTTCCATCTTCACTTTTGCATCAAGCATTCTGTTATTTTGAAAATGTCTAATTTTATTACGCAGTTTCTATACATATACATGTATCGCCATCGTAAATATGACATATATGTGTGTATGTGTGTGTATGTATAAACTATATATGTATATGTATGTGAGTGCGTGGTAATATAAATATCTATATACAAACCATATAGACATATTATAGTACATTAAACATATGCATGTACATAGATATGTTCCCAATATTCATATGGAATCATCATATATATATATATGTAAGTATAATATACATGTATATACAATAGATATAAATCCCAATATGGATACATATACATATGTTTATATTTCATTATGTTATGTTGTTATATCATTGAATGTATACGTGACACGTTCAAAATAAAACATTTAGTTGACTTAATTGGTGTGACTAATTAATAAATATAAAACAACGTTGAATAAAATATCATTTTATTTAATAACCCGATTGAATCTGGTGAAGCCCATTAGACTTTATAGGCCCACTATGATCCATATAAGGAAATTTTTGGAAATCTTCACATTTCACCCATTGCAGTTCGACCCGGTTCCTTCATTTATCATAGATGAACTACTTGAGTATCAAATACGCACTTTCAATTATATGATAATTCATTGGTGAATTTTAACGTTAAGTGGATATATTTTGGAGTGGACCTTCGATTCCATACATCTATACGTATCAATCTAAAGAGTTCGTCAACTCTTTTGTCATTCCCACTAAATGGGTGCTTTTCCTTTAATCTATTGAGATACAATTCGCCAGTGCCATATGATTCATAATTTTATAATCAAACAATAATTTTTGAAAGATATGGCTTAGTCGGTAATTCCACAATAAGTGTACAAAGTTTTAGATGCTTTTGTATGTTCTATAGTTAATGCATCCCTTTTGCTACAAAAACAAATACTATAGATTTATCTTAAAACAAATATTTATAATATTCATATTAAAATAAATCTATATTTATTTTTGGTCGTAAAGGAATAAACCACTATTATTTCATAAATAACACTTGGTGTGTATATCGAAGACAATCTTTCGTAATCCAACGCATTTACTAATATATGTGATATGGTAGGCTCCTACTATTTCCACTATTAGAATAATGGCTAATGAAATATGAGGGTCCATCCATCAATTATAATGGGATTTTATTTCATCCATTATATCTGGTTTACAATCGAAAGTTCCAGATCAAATTTCTTGAACTCATAGAAATAACACTCATTGAGAACAAATTTCTATATAAAATTATTTTAGAATAGAAATCATATTTATTATTTCATATTAATTATCTTTTATTATATTATACAATTCTCATTTTCAATGTCTCTTCGTGAAGTAGAGGAGATCATTCACTCTTTGTATCCCAACCATGCCTAAGTTACATCCACTCTCGTACATTTGCTTTCCTTCCCAAATGGTCGAACTATTTAAAGGAAAACCTTCTTACAAGGTTTCACCAAACTCTTTCCAAAAGTGCATTAGTCGTCCTTAACATTTAAGGTTATTGAATATGTTGTGCTTTGCGTAAACTGATCGAAATTACATTTCAGTGGTTGAATTCCTAGGTCTGTCTAGTATTTCTTGGTCTATGTTACTTCTAACACAACAAGATACCAAATGTGCTCAATGGTATTGAACACATTATCTTTCATTATGATTTACTTGCAAGTTTCGAATGATCTAATTTTTACTAAGTTTTCATACATTATAAATCACGACTGTTCACTATATAACATTTGCATGTGATCGAATATGGATCAAATATCCATATTGTTGCATTGCTTTAGAGTTCAAAACTCATGAAAGACGATACATAGTCTTTGAAAAAATAAAGACATAAGTAATCATGGTATAAAAGTATTTAGTGTATTATTTGGCTCTTGCTTGAGTCTTGTTGTTACAACATGTCAAAAGATTTACTGGTAAATATATTTTATATTTCTTTGTCGATGTTAATGCAGTTCATTTGTATATTTTAACTGATAAACATTTTATCAATTTATATTAGTTGCACATGTTTACCGATGTAGAATATTTTAACTTTACATAGCATATGTTCTTACAGATTTAGAATGGTTAAATATTATCATTTCTCCTTTCTAAGAAGACTTTCACTAAATTTTTTGTATTTCACAAAACCCTAAGAGTAACAAAGAAATTTTCTAATTTCTCTAGTGCATGTTAGGACTCGCTTCCTTTGTCATTTTGTCCTCAAGTTTGCTCAAAAATTTCTTGGGCCGTAAGCAGTGGATAACACTTTATTAATCATATACAACTTCTTACTTATGGTCTTTACCCTAATATCAATCTCGACCTTGATTTTGCTTAAAAAGGTGAAAGAGATTATTTACTCATAACCACTATTTCATGAAAGCCTAAGTGCAACGCTCATGCCTTTAGTTTGCTCAACAGATATGTGCATGTATGTTGCCTCGTCTAACAATGTATAGTACTAAACATAACACCTCTGACATAAGGTTGCTCAACAGCGAAATAGAATGCAGGTAATCTATAAATAAATGGTAGAGGATGAAGGAACCAGATCATTCTATGGCGGTGGGTAGGCTCCATTCTCTTAAGCGATACCATTTAATAACAGTTATTTACACGCATTCTATTCGTCGATACTATATCACTTTAAGATCATGGAATTTGATTTTGGTCAAAATTCAAATATTATCCTTATAAACTCATTTACTCCATAAACAAAGTCCTTAGTTCAATAATAATATTTATTATTAAACAAGCTACAATGGCCAGAGATTTCGATTTTGGTTTGACTATAGTAACTATGATACTAATCTCATACAACCATGGAGATAAATTCTCTACTAAATAGTGTTTCACTTCCAGCGCATAAACTTAAACCCAACTATAGTGCTTCGAAGGATGATAGCCATGATTTAACCATGAAAAGTAGAGTTTCCACGGTAAAGTTTAAATGTACTGTCATGTCCAGGAATCATGTAATATCCTTAGTTTGAGATTTTCCATTTGGCCTAGTTGTTATTAACCAACAGGAAACTCTCCAATGAATCATTCCATATTATCCAATAATTATCAGTACGTAACCTCTTGCTGCCTCAAGTAGCCATGAGTAATACTGATTATTTAAATTGCATTACGTTCTTTGGTCTCAATGATTATATTAATATCATTTATCAAAACATCTTGTACAAGAGTATTAAAAAAAGTTATTTTATATTATAATTATTAAGTGAAAATTAGCCACAAGGGCCTCTTTAGCAAGTGCAATTAGTTTCTAGGATACACAACTAAAATAATTACTTTTAAGGACAAAATGCAAAATAATCAGTTTCTAAGGCCTAAAAACCTATGAAATTTTGTCCTTGAAAATAATTGGACTGCCGACTTTGTCCTTAAAAGTAATTATTCTACTGACTTTGGCCTTGAAATTAATTTCTATGGATGTGTGTCCTAGAAATTAATTGGACTGCAAAGTTTGTCCTTTTGGTGAAATGCCCCTATAATTAGTTACCCACGACCGCAACTACAATTATATAAAAATTTCATTTAAGGAATTTCTTGTTTGTATACTTTAAATAAATTTTTAATTAATTGTATCACTATATAACAAAGTATATAATGGAATCAAAGACCTTTATTATGAACAAGATCGATCACATAGTTAGATATATATGACAAGTTACATGTTTGCCTCTAGGGCATACCTCTAACTCTACCAATCTTCCCCTTGCATTTGGGGTTAATTATGGAATCTCAATCCCAAGTCTTTAGTTAGTTTTCACAAAATGGTAGAATTAGTCCCATAGTGAACAGATACGATATACTATCGTAAATATCTACTCTATCTTTCAATATTCTCTAATGCTGATAAACTGCCTTTATTATGTGGAACTCTTCGAAGTGTGTTTCTCAACTTTTAGTGAGATTGGGTTTTTCTTCACGATCTTTATCGTAACATTGTTTTCACAAGAGAAAAATCATGGGGTTCTCAATATTTGGAACCCCCTTAACTCAGCTATAAACTTGTGCATTATATGTACATATACTTTTTGTTATGACGTCAACCTTTGTTTGAATCGGCCATAATCTTTCATTTGGAATAATTCTAACTTAAAGCTCCTTAGTTTAGGTTGAATATAAATTTAGGATCGACATACTACATTCTATCTAACTTATGAAGTTCAAGTATGAATGCTCTTTCATAAGATGTTCATTATTTCTATAAACAATTCTTTAGTGTTTTGTAAATACTCATGAATGCTTATAACTACCATTTAGCGAAATTAATTTATATTTGACAATTTCCTAATGCATCAATTACATAAGCAAATAGCGATATACTAGACAACGTATCATATATGATAATTCCTACTGCCTAAGCATAAGGAATCCATCTCACATGCTACAAATCAAACATTTTGATATTGTGAATATCATTAGTGACAATTCTGACATACTTACTTGTAGTTTTAGAAATATTTTAGTACCTTTAATGTTCTTTCTTATAGACACACTTCCTCTATAGTTTGACTGAAAACTAAACTATTGACTTCTCTGTCAAAATACTTGTTTAACTCTGATGCTCATTGCACGTTATCATTTTATCCACTTTTGGATCACACCCAAAACATTCAAATCATGTCATTGTTCCACTACTTCAAGACACTTTGGTTTTTGTGTGGAAATAGTCTCATATAAATCATTATGTAGAAGTTTCATTTCAATATCAAAGTGCCAGAAGTCAAAATCAAATTACGTAATAGTTACATGTAGAATTCAAATGGTTTCGAGCATGTTGACTAGAAAAATTACATGTAATGACCCATAAATTTTCGATAATTTAAAAATTGTTAATAAGTTTTGTTATTTAATATTGAAAGAATTAAAATTTGGGATTTATTAATGAAATTTTAACTAAAATAAAAGGTGACAATGTTAATTAAAGCTAATTATTAACAACTTGAATGAAATTATGATTAATTGAAATAATATAAATGTTATAACTTGGTTATAAATTGAATATAAGTAAATAAATGTAAGTGTTGTATAAATTAATGAACTAGTATATAATTAATGGTAACTGAATAAAACCAATATTATGCAAGTAATTATAACATTGGTTTGTAAGTAATAAACTTTTAAATGCGATTTAATGTTAATGGTAACAACTAATATACGTTACCTATTTATTTAGCCTGTTATATTAAATTTCAAACAAATTGCAATAAATGTAATTAAGTATTACGTTAATGTAAATTAAAGTAATATTTGGTAATAATGTAAAACAAATTTCTCCATAATATTGCAATTGATAGAATAATAAGAATGGAAATCGAGATTTAATAAAATTTTGGAATATAAATTATGACAATTGGATTTGTCGCAATTAAATGTAGTTAAATATTGTGTTAATTTAAATAAAGATGATATTGGAAATATTAATGTAATAAGATATCAATTAATGTCAATTCAGTAGGACGAAACCAACGTAAATTCTATCTCATATTATGATAACTGATTTAATGAAAGAATGAAACCAAGATGAATGAATTGATGGGGGTTTAAATTTTAATTAATGAGTAAAACTAACAAAATTCAATATAATTGAAATGTGGTAATTAATACTGTGATGATTTGGAATTTTAGGCAATATCAATTTAATAATCTGTATTAATGATTAAATTGATTTGATAATTTTAATTTTAATTGGCAAGTTCATTCTTTTAAAAGCAAATAAATATTTAATTGGAAAATTTTATCTTTTAAAGCTAATAAAATATTTTCTATTTATAATGTGTGTGTGTGTGTGTGTGTGTGTGTGTGTATAGAGAAGCTAATAAATAGAAAAGCTTTGGTTTGCATTTAAAAATAAAATATGTTTTCAAATTCATATATATATATTGGTAATTTGGAAATTTTGATTAAATTTAATATAAAACTTTTCAAAGATCATTTAAATAGTTAACAATATAGTTTTAAAACATTTAAGGTTAATGTTTATTTGTTTAAATTATATTTAGCTTAAGTTTAAATTTAAATAAGATTAACAAAAAAATTTGTTTTATTTTCCTTTTAAGTATTGCTTGATAAATATGATCCATTAATTCATTTAGTAATATAAGTAATTTATAAACAATGTGATAATCTCTTTTATAAATTATTTAAAATTGGAAAGATTATTGTTTTCAAACAATAATAATAATGTGTGGTTTTTATAAATATAAATAGATTTTAAAGAAAATAGAATTGTTATTTTCAAATTGAATGCGTTGTTATATGTGTGTGTGTGTGTGTATAAGTTGATTTTAAATTGGATTTTTCTAATTTAATTTGAATTAGGATTTAATTTTGAAATTCAAAAGATAGATATTTTAAAATATTTTGGATTTTAAAAAAATATATGCATAAGATTTTGTTTGTAAATAATTTGTTTTATAATATTTTCTTGAAAGAAGTTTATATATATAAATTTAGATAAGTATTTATAAATTAGTAAATTAAGTATAAAAGCTTTATATTAACATTTAAAATAAATAAAAATTACATAATTACAAGTTTAAATAATCAAGTCACATTAGTAACAAGTGTTAGATGATAAGCATATGCTAATGAAAAATGGTAAGCTTTTAAACAAGTGTCACTTTTAATTTTGATTTTCTTTTATTTTTAATAAATCACAATTTAGCCTGTATAAACACATGCTTCTTACCTTCATTTCTTTTTCTATCCTCTTCAATTCAAAATCTAAGAAACACATTAGCCTATAAACCATTTTCAAACTCAAGAAAAATAAAAAAAACCTATAAATTAAATTTCTCAAACCAGAAACAACCTGTAGCTTGAAATCATCTTCAACTTATAAAATCAAAGCTTCAGATTTCAAGTATCTTCAAGCTTTAATTTTCAAAAGATCATCAAGAAAACAAAGCATCATCATCTCTGTTTTCAAGCTAAACATTCTCAACATCAAAGCAATTCAAGTTTTCAAAACATCTACGTTTAAAGCTCTGTTTAACTAATTTCTGGTGAGTAAACAGAAACTTTTTGAAAACTAAGAATTCTTATTTGATGACTGTGATGGATCTGTGCAGTAGGTGATGATTATATGGTGTGAACGGATGTTTTTAATTTGAAAACAGTTTAAAATTTTCTGTATATATGGTATATATGTCTGTGTATATATATTATTATGGCCTCTGTGTTTATTGTTTTCACAGACTCAAGTAGAGTAACAAATTCATATCTTTTTATCCAAATAAATTCAAACTATGATCATAAAATAGAAAATGATTATATCAATGTAAGTTCATTTTTAAAAATAATTCCAAGTGAAATTATTTAGCTAATATTTCGAAAATGAGTTTTTACGGTAAAAACCAGTTAAATCAGAAAATTCAAACATTTCGATTTCATGAATTAAATCTATGATCAGATTCGTTATTGTAAATAATAAATTTAGGAACAGGAATCGTGATTTTTAGGCTTGGGTTTGTAGAGAAATTTTAAGATATCCGGAATTTGGGCTTTCGTCTATTGCCATCGATCAGCGGCAAGTGATGCACGAGGTTTGGTCTGGAGGTGGCCAGTGGGTTGAGGATTGCAGGAAAAATGGTGTAATGTTTTATTGTTGGCCGTGGAGGCCAACAATAGTCGGAGTAGGGTGTAACAACCCGGGATTTTGGAGATTACTGTTAATATTAAATTATAAGTAAATTATAATTTAATATTGTGTTTAAAAATGAATTGGATAATAAAATGAGGGATTATATTATATATTTTATATAAACAATATCTTGATGAATATAATTTGGGATTTGAATTTTCAATAAGTCATATTATTTTATTTGAAGCCTATTTCAACATTTGAAGGCTGGAAAAAAGTGTAAATGAATGAAATAAAGTTTGAAAAACTTTATTTTTGGATTTGG
Source organism: Allium cepa (assembly GCA_030765085.1). Classification (NCBI taxonomy): domain Eukaryota; kingdom Viridiplantae; phylum Streptophyta; class Magnoliopsida; order Asparagales; family Amaryllidaceae; genus Allium; species Allium cepa. The sequence goes on from CM060931.1 coordinate 979,678,133, forward strand.
ATTGAAAATAAATAATTATGATGGTTTAATTTTAGTTAATTAGTAATATTGAAATTTTATTCCAATGTTAGCCTTCTATTGTAAAATAAAAGGAATAATATGAAGAAAATAAAATTTAGAAGTGTGCTTGTAATGATGTATTAATGTTATAAAAATGTTAAAACATTTTAATACACTTCATTAGACTTAGAAAAAAAATTTATTTGATTGAAATGGATGAAATAGTGATTTTTCGCTAAAAATGGGAATATTGGTAAATATTGTTACAAATTTGTGTTATATGGGGAAAATAATATTTTTAATTGGAAAATGAAATTTTTGATGTCACTAACATGTTTCCTTTATTAAAACATGAACAATGCTACTTGTTTCATGTGATTCGGAAATTTTATGCAAAAGTTATGTGTAAATTCCTAAAACACATAACATATTTACTCTAAATTATTTTCTAAGTGTGAGAATTGGGCTTATAAGGTTATTTTGTGCCCACAAACCCAATTTCTAGAATGTTCAAAGAGATATACATTCATTTCTCTCTAACTATTTTTTTCTTCAATAAAACGCTTTTCTTCTAAAAAAAACTTCAATATTCTAAATAATGACCTCCATATGAAGAAAATAATCAAAGCGCAACTTTATTTGGGTAAATAGAACATTATTGAAAAACATTATCAATATAACCTTTTATTGATTTTTTTAAAAAAAAGAGGAAATTTGAAGAAATTATGTATTTTATTAAAATAAAAGATGAAATATAGTTTGGAAAAAAATATTTTGATGACTAAAAAGTGTTATAATGATTTATTGCAATTTATTTGATATAAAAGAAATCTTTGTTTAAGTTATTGCATTCAAAATAGTGTTTTTACACTAAAGTGGTGTAATTTGTAAAATATTGTCAAGGATAGGGTTTTACTTATAAAAATAACTTTTTATTCGAAATAAATTTTATTATTTTATATAATAACAATTTTAGTTACATACATCTGTTGTATAGATTTTTATTTGACTTTAAAATGTAAAAAGATATATATATATATAATGTTAGAATAGGATAAATATGTGCATAGCTTTATATTTTCACTAAGTATATTTAGTCTTAGGCTTATTTAGGTAAGGTTTGAATCCGTCAACCCTCTCTAGAACCATCTAGTAAAGGAGAAATAGGTGTACATACCCTTTTTTCTCATCTACCTCCTCAAAAGAAAAACAATGGCTTTCTCTAATTAAATCTCAATTCCACTCGATTTCACTGTTAATTCAAGAAGAACATTACTAAAATAAGAATAGAAAAAGGATTTCACCTTCAAGCTCCAATCTTTCTTCACAAATTTGGGTATTTGCTGTCTAAAATAAAAGGTGAGTTTAAAACTCACAATTTCTAACTTTGATTGAGATTTCAAGGTAAGAAATCTTAATTTTGTTTGTTGCATGTTTATTTGTAAAATTGTCGTCAGTAAATTATGCAGATCTCTTTCATTTTAAGTCAGAATTCGATAATTTTAGATGTCATGGAAAGCAGAGACATAGATCTACAAGTTTCATGTTTTGAGTTTTCTAAAATTTTGATGTTTTCTTGATCAAAATCGTGCTTTTTTGTTGCTGTCTCGAGAGCAAATTGACAGTAGCAACAATCATAGGCCAGAGAAGTGTTTTAGCCATAAGTTTTTTGTTTCTTATTCAATTTAGGTCAAATTTTTTTTGTTAGGAAATTAAATAAGGAGTAATTTATCATCAGGTTTCATTTCGATATTTTACTATTTGACTGACCTAAAACAGATTTATAAGCAGAAGTATAGTTATGTCTTTGACAGAATTTCCTGAGTTTGAATCTGATATTGTTTGAGCTATATATTTCTCGATTTTGATCGGAATTCGATAATTTTTAATTTTTCGGAAAGCACAATTCGTGTACTACAACTTTCATTCATTGAGTTTTCTATAATTTTGAGCTTAGCTATATCAAAATCGATTTTTTTTTACTGCTATCCCGAGAGCAAAACTATTATTTGCTTTGTGTTTGAAACTGAAACGAAATTAGCTTTAACTTCTTTGTTTCTTATCCGAATTTGATAATTTTGGTTGTTCTGGAAAGATTAGGTCATGAGCTACAAGTTTCTTTTCTATAATTTTAAAGTTTTCTTTGTCGAAATTATGGCTGTATGTTGCTGTCCTGAGAGCAAAATGACAGCAACAACAATCGTTGACCTTAGAATTGTATTAGCTCGTTTTTGCTCTCATTCTCTTCAGTTTTAATGATGTTTTTGACATTTATAGAGCTATGATGCCTATCAGTAGGCTAGCTATATTTGGAGAATTTGAAATTCAAATTTAAATGGAATTTGAATTGATTTTAGGTTAAATTTTAATTGAATGCGTATTGAATTTAAGTTATCGGTTTTGAGGTATCCCTCTTAGTTTTCGTTGCTTTCGAGAATGGTTTTCACCAAACTATTTTTGAAATACATGGAAATTTCAAATTATTATTACATAGTATTTTTTAAAATTGTTTTTCTAAATAAAGATAGATTTATTTCCTATAATAAAGGAATTTCAAATATTGGTTTTAATAATCGTTTTTGGAAAATCATTTTAAATTTCTATTTTCTCTAATAAATTTATTTTATAAATAAAATTACTTATTTTTATGAATTTCGGACATATAAGAAAGACAATTAAACGGTAAAGTATAACATGTGGTATGAGATACATGAATTTGCTTTATCGCTTAGTATCGGACTTATACGATTGAAACCCTTTCGATGAACTGTTTAAGATGATTTTCAGATGTTATTAAATTTGTGGTAGATTATATGGTTCGAGAACTCCAATTTAGGAGTACATTAGATGAAGGATCATTTTAAGATGTGTTTCTTGATCGCCACTGAAATGAGGTGAATTAAGAGCTAGAAATTCCTAATTCGAATTATGGTTATAAATAACCATCTAGATGTTATTTTTACTTGCCGATGAGATGAGCTATGCTTCTTTATGATGATTTTACGATGTTGAGATTTATTACGATAGTTTTTACTTGTCGATTAGATGAGACAAGTCACGATGCCACTAGTACTCATCAATGAGATGAAACGAGTATGGTATGGTATTTACTCGCCAATGAGATGAGGCCGAGTATTATTTCATGATGTTTTTGATGTTTTACTAGTGTGTTACCAACTAACCGCTAGTAAACCATTAGGTGCGAACGTATGGTATGGGACGTACGTTAATGCCTATTGGGTTCCTATCCGAGAAGTTGAGACACATTCACGATGTTTACTAGTACTCTAGACCACGAGTACTCGATTGGAGTCATCACGATGTAGTTGCTACTCCAATCAGCACGATGTTATTAACTCGGGTCTTTGTGACTGGGAGTCATTATGATGTTATAGACTATAGTCATTCATGATGTTCACGACTTAAGATGTTATTTGACTCCAGTCATCACGATGTTTATGGTACCAAATAGTAGTACTAGTCACGATGAAGCGCGCGTTGCATTGCTTAGGCATGCAATCGAGGATTTGGCCAATCCAGGATTTCTTTGAGTTTTGATGTTTTAGACTTCACAGTCTTTAGATGATTATTACATTGATAGCTTAGTGCCAGATGAGATGTATACATATATGGTGAAATCATTTATGATGTTACTCTTTGAGTTATTTGCATTATGGATTGATGATTTGATGATTTTATACACTACTTGATGTTAAGATGGAGTTGAGATGTTTTTATATATTTATACCAATGAGATGAGGTATAAATGATTATGAAGTATCTTTTATGATGGGTTTTAGCGATGGATTTGAGATGTATTTATATTCATATCGATGAGATGAGATATGAATTAAGTATGATGCTTCTTTTATGATTGGGTTTTATATTTCCTTGAATGATCCTTGGGATGTGCCAATGAGATGAGGCACATCCATAAGCGTTGTATTCTATTTATGAAGGATATGTACCTTTGATGTATTGCAATGCTGACAACCACTTCTAAAAAGATAGTTGAATCATTTGAAGTCGTTATCCATATTCCTTTATACCGCTGATGATATGAGGCGAAAGCGATGTTTATTGAATCTTATCTTTAAAACTTTGCTCGTATGTGTTCCATTTGCTTAAGTGTCAGTTATGCCACTTCAGTATGACTTTATCATCATTATCTCTTCTACTTGCCAAGAAGAGATGTTTTCCTTTCTTATGATGTTGAAACCCTGTTTAGGGCACGGAATCCTTTAAGAAAAAGGATACCATAGCTTTCATATACTCATCCTTATCGATTATTCTGTTTAACTGATGATTTTAGCTGGCCTGGCCCGTGTGTTTTCACTCAGGTCAGACCAAGTTGTTTCAGGTATCATCTATTGGACTTAGCTTGAAGTTGATGTTGGATATCAGCTCTTCATTCGCTTGAGTAGTTTATTTCTTCCGCGTACTCTGATGTTTTTACATTTGATTTGATGTATATGGTGTGGTCATGTACCACCTTTATTGTATTCATATTGTATTGTATTGAACGTGTATTAGTGTATATGTATATATATGATGTTGATTACTATTCTGTGATGTGATTTACATTCGGCTATTGTATTTTGTTCTGATAGATCCATTAGCCACCTATAGTTTTGGATTAAGCATTTATTTGGTATGTCGATCCACATGAGTTGGAAAAAATATTATATTGCATTTATCGACGTATTCAATAGATGTTTAAGACAAAATTATAGATGGTTGCCCTTAACCAGCCATATTCTCCGCTTTAGTAGATAGAATTACTTGTTAATTCTCTTTGCTAAGGTGGGTCTCGAGGTGGGGCGTTACATAGGGCTTCGTCGACTATTTGGGACTTCGATGTTTTCGAGGTAATGGCGAAGTCTAGGGTGGGTCGGAGGCATTCACATGTGGGGGAAAGCATTGTTGGGATCGTGATGCAGTTGTGGTCGGAAGTACGACGGCTCCGGTGGTCGATTCGTCGTTGGCGAAGGGATGGTTGGTCGAAGTTTTGGTTATAGACTCATTTGACTAGCTCGATTTTAATTTGCTGTTGCTTTCATCGAACTGGGTGATCAGAAGCTTTAGCTAGGGCATGGGCGACTGGAGGGTGGTCGCAACGGTGAGCGATGGCGGTCGGAGTGGGCGTGCATGTGCACGGTGCACCTTGTTGAATCTAGGTAGAGATAGCTTTGGAAAGAAGCGGTGGCATCGACGCTTACCCCAGTTATTCTAGAGTTGTTTTCATATTGGTCTCGAGGCAGGAGTGTTATGCTAGTGCTCGGGGTTTGCACGGGAGTGTAATAGTGTTAGGCTCGGGTTTTTTTTGTTTTGTGAGTAAATCTGGTTTCCAGATTTAAGAATATGAGGCTCGAGATATTTAATCAAGTTTTTAAGTGAATGTATGGGGTTTCTAAATAAATGTTGTAACCTGATTTTGAAAAATAAAGATTTATAAAACAAAATGTTTTAAACAAGTTTAAAAATTTAAGTATATTTGGAAATAAATTTGTTTTCCAAGTAATATGTTTTAAACAAGTTTTAAAGGATTTAAATGTTAAATTAAATGTTTAAACTTTTTTTAACTTGATTTTGTTATTTTAAATCTAAAATTTAATGATTTAATTAGTAAGTTGATTTTAAAATTTGAATGTTTCAAATATGATTCATGATAATTAATTCATTAATAAGGATAATGTTTTATCTTAAAGTTAATCAAGATTTAATGATTTAAGAATAATTTATTAATAAGGTAATTAATAAGTAATTAATGAATTAATAAATTAATGATTAAGAATAAATTAATTTATAATTATTGTTATGATCAATTAAAGATTAATTAATTGATAATTAAGGAATAATTAATTTATAATTAAAGGTTAACTAATTAAGTAATTAGAGATTTATTAATTGGTAATTAGAGACTTATTAATTGGTAATTAGGGATTAATTAATTAATAATGGTTAATTAAAGTTTAATTATTTAAGGAAAGTAATTAAAGAATTGTTAATAGTTTATGTAAAGATCATTAACTAGGGATTATGAAATAATTAATTAATGTGATTAATTTAAAATAATTAATTAATTAAATTAATTAATTAAGGATAATTATTTGTGGAACTGGGTAAGTATAATTACTTAATGTAATTAATAAAGTGCAATTATTAGTGAAGTAATTGATGGGTAATTATTGGTTGTAATTAATTGAAGGATAATTAATTAATGGAAGAAATTTGGGTTTAATCACTTTGTGTAATTAATAAGAAGGATAATTACTTAGTGAGAGTAATTAAGGATTAATTACTTAGTGTAATTAATTAAAGAATTAATTAATTTTAAGAGTTTGATTAGTTAATGAAAGTAATTAAGGTTTGATTAATATGATTAATTGAAGGATAATTAATCAATATAAGTGATTATAGAATAATTAATTAATGTAATTAACTAAGAGTTAGTGTAATTAATTAAGGGTTAGTGTAATTAATTATAGTTAGTGTAATTAATTAATGGGAGTAATTAAATGTTAATTACTGTAATTGGTTAAGAATAATTGTGTAATTAATTAAAGGTTAATTACTTAATGTAATTAAAAAATAATTAATCAAGGATGATTAATTAAGATGGATAATTAAATGATGATTAATTAATTGGTTTGTAATTAATTAATGGTTAAGTAAGCAGGATTTATAGTGATGGAAGTAATTAATTTAATTTATTTTAAATTAATTAAAGGTGGTGTGATTAATAAATCTTTGCTTATGGATGGTCGAATGATATTGAATGCCTTGAATTGTTTGATATCTCTGATATGGGATATGTGCTGATCTGTGATATGAGATGCTTTGGTTGAATTGTGATGATATGGATTATCTATTTGTGATAATGTGAATATCTATCTATGTGAATATAGATAATAAAATTGAATTGTTTTAACCTTAAAACAACTTGGACTTAAAAGACGGCATTTTGGATTTCGGTGAGACTGGGATAGGATTTCTAGATTTGGATATCCGAAAACCACATCGATCCAAATTAAACTATAGGTTGTGAATCTCAAGTGATGATCGAGATGAAGATTCAGAGTGCAAGGGCTATTATCGTTAACTCTGAGAGTGATTCCAAAATGAGTATGACAAGATAGCGCCTTCGGTTTCGTTTGAACCCAGAACGAACTTGTATGGATTGAATGCTTTCAGAACATTGTCATTGGAGGGCAATGAGCATTTTAAGTGATGTGTTCTGATAAGGTAATCGTAGCCTCAAGCCTCATCAACCGAGAATGGCTAAAACAGGGGAGGTGCAGCAAGGCTAAGTGAGTGGCGCTCAAGTAGGACAAGATTTCCCCTGTCTAGAGGTTTCTTTTTATTCGGCTGTGTGGGCAGTTGGTTGCAAACAACTGCGAGGTTGTCTTGTTTGGCACTATCCAGTAAGGGATGGTTTCAGCCTTATGTTGTAGAGGATTTAGGGTGGATCCTCGGTACGTTGATCTAGACAAGGTACTGTGAAGGACGATACCCTAATAGCCCTGCCATTGATGGAAACCCATTTTCCCTACGTGCCTTTACGGTTTTGATTGTATAACCCACTTTATGGCTAGTATGCTGGTATTTAATCATGTAACAATTTCATCTATTTTCTATTTACTTGAAAACCCAAGACCGTATTATAATATCACTAGATTCCCTATCAAATGTTTTGGTTATCGTAAGGTAAATTTTTTTCCGTGTTTATGTGTAGGAAGTCTTACGAGGTACCTTTTGTTTCTAAAGGTTTTTTCAAAGCAACTTTAACCCGTTTACTCACACTAGATCCATGTCTGACCCGGAGTTTATTTTTTGTTTTCTTAAACTCTTGTGTATTCAAATTTTTACGAGTAGCTAAGGAATTCGGGTTAGCTTTGACAAACTCTGCAGGAGAAATGGAGCAGGAGGCTTCAACGTTTGTAGATATATAGGTGTTTCCACTGTGATGGTATCTCTGTGTTGTATTGTGAAATGTATGATAGACAGGTGTTTATAACCGTCTAGTTTGTGATGTATAAGCTATGTAACTCTGATAGATGTTGTATATTATATTTATGATTAATATAATTTATTCATTTCGCTGTGAGATTCTGATATCTGTTTTTGTAAAATTCCTGGATTATGGCTAAAAATAATTTGATAATTAATTTAATCTTTGGAATTAAACTTTGGAATATTTGATAAATTATTATATATGTATATAAATGAATTTTTAAATTGAATTTGAAATTTAAAATTCAAGAATGAATATTTTAAAAATAGATAATTTGAAATACTCTATAGTTTTCCAAAGGCTAATTAAATTAAGTTCTATATTCTAACTTATGTACATATAAGGTATATATGTGTTTATTTATTAATGTATAATTTTATTTCAAATAAATTTCTTTTGAAAGGTTATGTAAGTATAATATACACACACACATAGATATACAATATCTAAGTTTAACAAAAAGATTTAAAGTTCTTTCTTTTAAAATTATTTATGAACTAAGTTGTAAATGTATTAACTAAAGGTCTAAAACAAAATTTATAAAATAAAGTAAAATAAAGTAAGGGTTTAAACTATAAATTTTAAATTAAATTGAATAATGGTTTTAAACATAATATTGCTTTTATTAACAAGTGTAAGTAAAATAGTATGAGTTTGTACAAGTGTAATTTAACGATAGTGAATTTAACAAGTGTCATACTCTATTTTTCTTTAAAATTAAAATAAATAAATAATATGAATAAAAGAAAGAAAAATTCCTAGTTATCATTTTCAGTTTAAACTCTCCATCTTCATTCTAAATTTCAAAATCTGAAAGTTTATATCAGTGAAAAAAAATTCAAAAAAAAACTGAGATCAAGTAAATAAAAAATCTGGTGATTTCAGTTTAAAACTTCATCTTCTTTCAAAAGAAAATTTAACTTCAAGCAAACAACAGTTTTCTCGATACAAAGATCAAACAACAGTTTTCAAAATTTTCAAACCAGAGCAAAGCAAAGTAGTTTAACAGCAAACAATCAACCAGAAATCAATAACAGTCTTCAAGCCTGGAAATTACTAAATCAATCTAGTTCGAGCTCAACAATTTCCAGATTTGATTTCAAACTAAAAGAAACAGATGCAAGATCAACTTGGAAAGCAAAGCTTCAATCTGGAAATCAAAGTTTGGATTCAAAATTTTAAAACTGGAAACAAATAAAAAAATCAGATCAACTTCAACAAGCTGAATCAAAACCAATATCAAACAGGCTTGTGCTCTTTGTCTCCATTTTTCAGGTGAGCAAACCTTACCCTTTCAACCTTAATATGCTATATCTTGACTGATGAAATAAATGGTTAAAGTATGAATGTTGTGTGAACATGTTTATATGAATATTACTGTGATTACATGTTGAAATTATTAAATGCCTGTGGATATATGAGTTTTCTGTATATACATATATCCTCTCTGTTTAAAAATAACAGGATCCAAAATTATAAATAAATTCCTATCTTCTAAACAAATCAATATTAGACCTTGATCTTTAAAGAAGAAATGATTATAAGAAGATAAGTTTATATTTTAAAAATAGCTTTAAATAAATATATGAAGCATTTATTTCAAAAATAGGAAATTTACATGACTGTTGTAATATATGCCCAAAATAAATCGATCAGAATTCTTGATTTGATTTTATAATATGATTCGAAATTGTTAATAATGAATTTTGATATGAACACCATGATTTTTGTGATGAACGGAAAAGTTGTTTCTGTCAATTGTTGATGATCGTGGCAGCTGGAGTCATCGGGGGTTGGAGCTGGAGAGGGCTGGGGTATCAGGGATCATAAGAAAATTAATAGATGGATGTATAGTTCACCATGGAAGACGAGTGAGATCGATTTAGTATTTAAACCTAGGTTTTAGTTACAGTCGGAATTCGAGTACTTGCGGCGACGTCAATGCATCGAGTTCGATCGCACCGAGATGGATAGGTTCATAGTTGAGTGGCAAGGCTCTGGACGATATGTCGTCGATCCAGATGGCCGAAGGTGGACGTTCGAGACATTTCTTTGGCGATTATGTCGGTCCCAGGTTTTTTCAAAGTGGTTCATTTTCGATTTCTGGTGAGTTCGACGCTTCAGGGTATTTGAGTTGATTGTCGAGGTCATTGGTGATTTGTGGAGGGTCTCGATGATGGCTGGAAATTCACCAGCGATCGGTGCACGTGCACATTCGTTCTTGTGCATCTGGGTAAAGCAATTTTGGGAAAGAGAGAAAATTCTCGGGATTTCATTCATGCTGAAGCGTGTTCTACTCGAAGTCTGATGGTTGCGTGAGTTCTCGAGAGTGTCTCGGGGTTTTTGGTGGTTTTACTTGGGTTTGGGAAGTTGGGTTAAAAGCAGTTTTTAATTTTCTAAAATTAAACAATTTTTCGAATTTCATTCTTAATCAAGTTTAAAATGTCTTTGTTTTCAAAAGTAATCTGTTTCCAGATTTTAGTTGAAGTTCAATGAGTTTTTAAATCAAGTTCAAAGGTTTAAGTATAATTGAAAATATGTTTGTTTCCAAGTAAAATGTTTTAAGAACAAGTTTTAAAAGATTTAACTATTAGTATATGTTTAGAATTTGTTTAGTTTGATTTTTTATTTCAAATCTAAAATTCAGTGATTCAATTAGTAAGTTAATTTTAAAGTTACATATGATTTATGATAATTAAGTCATTAATTTATTAAAAAGGATAATTAAGATAAAATGTTATTTAAAACCTTAATATTTTAAATTAACTAATGGGATAATGATTGAATCATTAAACAAGGTTGAAAATAATAAAGTAATAATAATTAAAGTAACTAATAAAGATAAAAAAAATTTATCTTTTAATTGGTTAAGTAATTAATGTTTTGTTAATATGATTACTTAAAGAATAATTAATTAACTAACTAATTAATTAAAGGCTAATTAATTAATAAAGGTGATTAAGGAATGATAACTAATTAAGGGCTAGTTAATTAATGTAATTAACTATGGATAATTAACTAAAGGATAATTAAATAATTAGTGGTTAATGATTTAATGATTAAAGGTTGATTTATTGATTAATTAAGGATGATTAATTAATAATAAATGGTTAAAGGTTAATTAATTAAAAGAATTTGTAATTAATTAATATTAATTAACCAGGATTAGTAAATTATTTAATTTAATCAGATGACTAATAAATCTTACTTATGAATGTTTGGATTCTAGTGAATGTTTGAATGGTTTGATATTCCTCATATGTGATGCTTTGTGAAACGAATTATTTTGATTTGTGCTGTAAACTGTGATGTAATTTATTCATACGTGATGTAATTTATTCATCTGTGATGTAATTTATTCATTCGTGATGTAACTTATTTATCTGTGATAAATGTATACGTGAATCTGTGAATGAAGATAAGCATTATAGGATTATACCGCTTATCTATATTGTTGTGTGTAAATCTGTAATGATTGATGATGTTGCACTATTATTGTGTGTAAAACCCCTGGACTATACTATACACACAAAAATATGGACTGCATAAGGAAATTGGTAAAGTCATAGATTTTTGGAATGGTTTTAAAAATTGAATTTTGAATCCAAATAGTTTTTGGAAATGGAATTGGGTTAAATGTGAAAAGCTTTTGTAAAGGAGTTTTAAAGACAAAAGTTATTTGAATAACTTGATAAAGTTTGGAATTTAAATAATTTGATTTGAATTTAAATTTAAGATTTGAAATTGAATTCAATGTTTGGAAATTATGGTTTAAAAAGGTTATTCAACTTATAAATGTGTTTATATGGGTTTTAAACCATTTTAAAAGTAATGTTTTGGGAATTTGAATTTAACCCAAATTTTATACTTGGAGAGCTTTAACTCGTGCAGATGTAATTGGATTTTTCCAAAATGTAAACTATTGTTTTCAAATAATAGTAACTTTCGTTTGAAGGAAAGAATTTCCAATTTGTGATAAAAGGATTTCAAGTTTGAAATGAAATGGTTTTCCAAGTTATGAATGAATCTTTGGAAATGATTTTGAAAGCTATGAATTAAATCTTTGATTTAAAGATTGGATGAGTTAATCTGATTTGAAGTGGAAATTGTTTCGAAATCTGTGAATGAATCTTTGTGAAAGATGGGTGAACTTTATGAAATGAATCTTTTTGTTTAAAGATTTTAAAATGGTAATTTGTTTAAACCATTTGAAAAGAAAAGTTTTGGGGTAATAAGTTGTGACTTAACTAAAATCCCAATATCCGTATGTTTTTAAATAGTGCGCTCATTATTTGGTTTAGCCAAGAGAGGACCTTATGTCGTACAACCCATTCCGAATAATGATACGACGTTATGGATAGCATTTGAAGACCGGTGGTGAAGACCGGATATTTCCTAAAGCGAAAGGATAACTCGTCGAATGTCCCTGCACTAGCTAATCTCCGGTATAGAGATTTGATCACCTTTTGTGATGGAAAGTCCGGACGTGATTGGGGATTATCCGGATTTGCAAGGGCTTCTTTGTGAAGTGCCTTCGGTTCTGTTCGAACCCGGAACACTTGTAAGGATCTGTGTCTGACATTACACTTTGGATGTAAAACCAGTTTCTATCAAATACATTTTTGTTTGGTGGCGGAGATTTATTCTCTTAGCTTAACACCCTTCTCTAAGACGTACGAGCTTAGAGGTTATGTGGTTGATGGTTACTAGTGAACATTCCCAATTTGGTAATGTGGCATACGAAGTGCTTCTGATTATTTGTTGATCAAAGCTTGACTTTGTGAAAAGTGTAGCTTTGTGGATGAGACCTCATCGAGCCTCACAACCCAAAAATGGTCGAAACAGGAATTTTGCGGCAAGGTTGCAGGGGTCGCGCCCGTAGGGTATGTCCATCTCTTCTGGATAAAAGGTGGTATCATGGTATGGAACCCATATATTTACCTATGTGGTTGTTGCATACTTATTGTTGTGTGGTTGTTGGTGCCGAGCGTTTGGATAAAGGTTGGTTATGACCGGGGATGGCATATCTTAGATGTTACCCCTGGAAAGGGAGTACACTGGCCTTGTTTCGGTAGGGAACCATTTTGGTTCCTGGGGGCATCCCTCCAGAGGCATTCCAGTTTTAAGGAAGTTCCTTAGCCTGACCATTTATTGGAAATCCAATCATCCAATATGAGCCCTTTATGGTTTTAGTTGTATAACCTGCCATTTACTTATGGTGGTCACCACTGTATAGATGGTAGCTATAGTAGGCATACAATAAGGGTTGTATGCTGGCTAAGATTAGTATTATACTTTCGAAAGGTTTTCTGCACTATGCACTAATAATAATATCAAATGATTTTCGCGTATCAAGCATTTTTGACTGTCATAAGGAGAAATCTCCTCCAAGTGTATGCTTGCATTGTGTGTGTGGCGGGAGGCCTTATGGAAGTTTCATTTTCTAAAAAGCATTGCGGTTTTCAACTTTTAAAATCTTTTGTTGTTGTTTTAAAGATAAAACTATTTTTGTTTGCTCATACCAGTCGCATGACTGACCCAGAGTTTATTGTTTACTTCTTAAACTCTGGGTGCCCACAATTTTCCACACGGGCAGTCTAGAGTTGGTTTTTTCAGATAATCAAATAGTAGACGTAGATTTGATATCTTCGAAGCCTTTGGATTTGGGGATCGGATTTGCTGCACTTTAGCATTTATGGCTGACCTTGATTAATGCATGGTGATGGGGGTTCCTCGCTTTGTGTTTGGAAAGCATGTTGGTGGATCTAGGGTTTAGATTTTTTGGAGCTTTAGCTATGGAGTTGCAGATGCAGTTGATGTTAGAGCTCCTTCTTTGGAGTTCGAGTTTATGTTATCTCTTTCCGCTGCTGTGTCTTGTCTCTGATATTTATGGATCTATTATATCATTATTGTACCAGATATTATATATGTTGTGTATCAATGATATTATTCATTTTTCTTCCGCTGTGTTGTTGTACTTAATGTATTATAAGCTCCGGCATGAGTCGGAATTCAACGATTGAATCTGCGGCATTCAAGTACAAGTGAAGTACGGAGGTCGATTTTCGAACGCTAAAATTTGGGTCGTGATAGTTTTGTTCTTTCTTTCTATCTTTTCTCTTTCTATCCCTTTTTTTCTTTTTAATGATGCGACTTTCTGTGAGATGAAAGGCGGGTCGTTTCATTTGGTATCAGAGCGCTAGGTTGAGTGAATACCTAGGCTTTAGCGATTTCTTTCTTGAGAGAGCATATTTACAATTTTGACACACACACACACAGAGAGATATATATATATATATATATATATATATATATATATATATAACTACATGATTTGTCAGGTTACCTGTTTGGGTTTTCCAATATAAGTTCTAGAGATAGGAAGGTAGTGGTATGTGTAGCATGACTACCAATGGAAGGAGTCTGAGTGTTGAGGTGGAAGGTGTATCCGTCGAGGTTGTTGACCCAATACCACCTCGAATAAGCTTTGCTGCATGTTATAAGGATTTCACCAGTCTCGGAAGGAAGCCTTTTTTTAAGGATCAGAGTCCCTCATTGAAGTGCAAGTTTGGATGAGTGAGAGTTTGGATGTGTCGGATGTGCAGAAACGAGCGATGGTATCTTGGCAACTTCAGGAAGGAGCAGCTGCGTGGTGAGACGCAGAGACTATGGATGTTTCCAAAGACGTTTCTTTTGGAGCAAGTTTAAGGAAGTGTGTCTGCATCGACGATGATACTGGGTTCAACAGGGTGTTTGTGTTTGGTTTGAGGGTTTCTTGAGGAGATGTATGCCCATCTTGAGGCTCTGTGCGGGATTGGATAATATGGCTTTGAGGCTCGAAGAGCTTTGGATAGGAAGTCTTTGGCATCTGAGTCAGCAGTGCAGCTCGGAGATGTTCAGTGTCCGATAAGAAGGCCATCTGGCAGTAGTGTTCTAGAGGTGGAGTTCAAAAGCAGTGGAGTGGACCCATTCCTCAATGGATTGCCTAGATAAGCATAAGTTGTTCTGATTGGTAAAGGGAGAACATTATCTTTGGAAATTAGGTTGGGTTGATCGCAAAAGTGACCTGCGATGGTTTGAGTGTTCTCTTGGGTTATTGGAGATTTTTTCTGGATGTCTTCGTACAAGTGAAGGTTTTCCATAGCATCTGGAGATTGAGTTTTCATGTCGACTAGGATTCCAGGAGTGATACCGGTGGTTCAGCTAAGTAGAAGGATGACTCCTAGAGAGAGGATTGGGTGAAGCAGCTCAGGATATCATGGAACTTCTAAGTTTTCTCTTTTTGGATCTATTGAACCGTGTCTTCTGGGATGTTTTGGACAAGTTTGTGCTCGTGTTCATCATCGGCATTCTCATCTACTCCAGATCAGAGTTGCCCAGCGAAAGCAAGATAGCAGCTGTTCTAGAGTGGAAGCAACCGTAGACTCCTTAGAAGTTTGTAGTTTTCTTGGATTAGAGGGTTTCTACAGGTAGTTTTTCAGGATCTAAAGGCAATATTGGCGAGTGCACCTGTTTTGTCTTTTCCGGATAGGAGAAGTTAGTTTTCTACTTATGATTGCGAAGTAAAGTTTGTGTTCTGGATTTCGAAAGATCTTGAGAGGATCATCTTGTTGAGTTTTGATCCGAAGATTGGTTTATTTTTGGTCCAGTTTGTTTCAAGAAGCATCAGCGAAGGTTGAACTGACCAGGAATGATGAAGGCAGTCCAGGATCGTTAGAAGAGTTTTGTGGATAAGAGACGTGGGAATTTGGAATTTGAAGTCGAAGATTTGATTTTGGATAAGTTTTCTCCGATCAAAGGAGCTATAAGATTTGGTAAGATTGGAAAGCTAGCTTCAAGTTATGTTGGATCTTTCTGTGTTTTTGTAAGGATAAGTGTTTTGGTCTACAGGATTGAATGGTCATTTGGGGAGACTGGAATTCAATGTATTTCGCATATCTCTGGGGAGTACGTGTATGATCCATCACTGGTTTTAGAATCTGCAGTTCAGGAGGATTTGGTAGTTGAGTCGGACTTGACTATGGTCAGATATCTTGTGTGGATTTTAGAACTAGATGGGTAGGAGAGAAGCTTAGTGTGTAGCTAGTTTGGATTCAGTAGAGGGAGTATCCCAGTTTGTACTTGCAAAACTTTAGATGGTGTTAGGAAGATCTATCCTGATTTGTGTCAAGATCATTAGATTTGTTTGAGTGAGTGAATTGGTTGCTATGGTTGTTAGCGTAAGGTTGATAATATATGCTTGTGGCTTAAAATTAAAATCTTTGATGGGTTATTAACTTATCTTTGCTTTTAAATTTTAGGGACGGAATTTTTTTAAGTGGGGAGGAAAGTGATGACCCGGAATTTTAGGCAATATCTATTTAGTAATCTGTATTAATAATAAAATTGATTTGATAATTTTCTTTTATAATTTTAATTTAAATTGGCAAGTTAATTCTTTTAAAAGCAAATAAATATTTAATAGGAAGATTTTATCTCTTAAGGCTAATAAAATGTTTTCTATTTATAATGTGTGTGTGTGTGTGTGTATATTGTAAATAGAAAAGCTTTGGTTTGCATTTAAAAATAAAACATTTTTTCAAATTCTAACACACACACACACACACATATATATATTGTTAATTTGGAAATTTTGATTAAATTTAATATAAAAAATTTCAAAGGTTATTTAATTAGTTAACAATATAGTTTTAAAATATTTAAGGTAAATGTTTATTTTTTTAAATTATATTTTAGCTTAAGTTTAAATTTAAATAAGATTAACAAAAAGGTTTGTTTTATTTTCCTTTTAAATATTGCTTGATAAATATGGTACATTAATTCACTTAGTAATATAGGTAATTTATAAATAATGTGATAATCCTTTTTATAAATTATTTAAAATTGGCAAGATTGTTATTTTTAAACAATAATGATAATGTGTTTTTTTAATAAATATAAATAGATTTTAAAGAAAATAGAATTTTTATTTTCAAATCGAATGTGTTGTTATATATGTGTGTGTGTGTGTGTATATAAGTTGACTTTAAATTGGATTTTTAAATTTCATTTGAATTAGAATTTGGATTTAATTTTGAAATTCAAAAGATATATATTTTAAAATATTTTGGATTTTAAAAAATATATGTATAAGATTTTATTTGTATATAATTTGTTTTATAATATTTTCTTTAAAGAAGTTTATATATATAAATTTAGATAAGTATTTATAAATTAGTAAATTAAGTATAAAAGCTTTATATTAAAATTTAAAATAAATAAAAATTACATAATCACAAGTGTTAAATAATCAAGTCATATTAGTAACAAGTGTTAAATAATAAGCACATGCTAATGACAAATGGTAAGTTTATAAACAAGTGTCACTTTTAATTTTTGATTTTATTTTATTTTAAATAAATCATAATTTAGCTTTTATAAACACATGCTTCCTAGCTTCATTTCTTTTTTTATCCTTTCAATTCAAAAGCTAAGAAACACATTAGCCTGTAAACCATTTTCAAACTCAATAAAAATAAAAATAAACCTGTAAATTAAATTGCTCAAACCAGAAATAATCTGTAGCCTGAAATCATCTTCAACTCATACGATCAAAGCTTTAGATTTCAAGCATCTTCAAGCTTCAATTTTCAAAAGATCATCAAGAAAAAAAGCATCATCATCTCTGTTTTCAAGCTAAACATTCTCACCATCAAAAGAATTCAAGTTTTCAAAACATCTTAGTTTAAAGCTATGTTCAACTAATTTCTGGTGAGTAAACAGAAACCTTTTAAAAACTAAGAATTCTTATTTGATGACTGTGACGGCGATACATTTATACAAAACTTCTACCCTCGAGATAGATCTTTGCAGTAGGTGATGATTATATGGTGTGCATGGATGTTTTTAATTTGAAAATAGTTTTAACTTTTCTATATATATGGTATATATGTCTGTGTATATATATTATTATGGCCTCTGTGTTTATTGTTTTCACAGACTCAACTAAAGAAACAAATTCATATCTTTTTATCCAAATAAATTCAATCTATGATCATAAAATAGAAAATGATTATATCAAGGTAAGTTCATTTTTAAAAATAATTCCAGGTGAAAGTATTTAGCTAATATTTCGAAAATGAGTTTTTACGGTAAAAACCTGTTAAATCAGAAAATTCAAACATTTCAATTTCATGAATTAAATCTATGATAAGATTCGTTATTGTAAATAATGAATTTAGGGGCAGGAATCGTGATTTTTAGGCTTGGGTTTGTATAGAAATGTTGAGATGTCCAGAATTTGGGTTTTCATCTATTACCGTCGATCAGCGGCAAGTGATGCATTAGGGTTTGGTCTGGAGGTGGCCAGTGGATTGAGGATTGCAAGAAAAATGGTGTAGTGTTTTATTGTTGGCCGTGGAGGCCAGAGGTGGTCGGAGTATGGCTTCATCGACTATTTGGGACTTCGATGTTTTCGGGGTAATGGTGAAGTCTAGGGTGGGTTGGAGGCATTCGCATGTGGGGGAAAGCATTGTTGGGGTCATGATGCAGTTATGGTCGGAAGTACGAGGGCTCCGGTGGTCGATTCGTCGTCGAAGAAGGGATGGTTGGTCGAAGTTTTGGTTGCATACTCGTTTGACTAGCTCAATTTTAGTTTTCTATTGCTTTCATCGAACTGGGTGGTCAAAAGCTTCAGCTAGCGCATGGGCGATTGGAGGGTGGTCGCAATAGTGATCGATGGTGGTCGAAGTGGGTGTGCATGTGCACGGTGCTCCTTGTTGAATCTGGGTAGAGGTAGCTTTGGGAAGAAGTGGTGGCATCGGGACTTACTCAAGTTTTTCTTGAGTCGTTTTCGTGTTGGTCTTGAGGCAGGAGAGTTATGCAAATGCTTGGGGTTTGCACGGGAGTGTGATCATGTTAGGCTTGGGTTCATTTTGTTCTGTGAGTAAATCTAGTTTCCAGATTGAGGCTCGAGATGTTTAATCAAGTTTTTAAGTGAATGTATGGGGTTTCTAAATAGTTGTAACTTGATTTTGGAAAATAAAGTTTTATAAAACAAAATGTTTTAAACAAGTTTAAAAATTTAGGTATATTTGAAAATAAATTTGTTTTCCAAGTAAAATGTTTTAAACAAGTTTTAAAGGATTTGAATGTTAAAGTAAATATTTAAACTTTGTTTAACTTGATTTTGTTATTTTAAATCTAAAATTTAATGATTAAATTAGTAACTTAATTTTAAAATTTAAATGTTTCAAATATGATTCATGATAATTAGTCACTAATAAGGATAATGTTCTATCTCAAAGTTAGTTATGATTTAATGATTTAAGATTAATTTATTAATAAGGTAACTAATAAGTAATTAATGAATTAATAAATTTATGATTAAGAATAATTTAATTTATAATCAGGGTTATGATCAATTAAAGATTAATTAATTGATAATTAAGGAATAATTAACTTATAATTAAAGGTTAACTAATTAAGTAATTAGAGATTTATTAATTGGTAATTAGAGGCTTATTAATTGGTAATTAGGGATTAATTAATATATAATGGTTAATTAAAGTTTAATTACTTAAGGAAAGTAATTAAAGAATTGTTAATAGTTAATGTAAAGATCAATAACTAAGGATATGAAATAATTAATTAATGTGATTAATTTAAGATACTTAATTAGATTAACTAATTAAGGATAATTATTTGTGGAATTGAGTAAGTATAATTACTTAATGTAATTAATAAAGTGCAATTATTTAGTGAAGTAATTGATGGGTAATTACTGGTTGTAATTAACTGGAGGATAATTAATTAATGGAAGAAATTTGGGTTTAATTACTTTGTGTAATTAATAAGAAGGAAAATTACTTAGTGGAAGTAATTAAGGATTAATTACGTAATGTAATTAATTAAAGAACTAATTAATTTTAAGCGTTAATTCATTAATGAAAGTAATTAAGGTTTGATTAATGTGATTAATTGAAGGATAATTAATCAATATAAGTGATTATAAAATAAATAAATAATGTAATTAATTAAGGGTTAATGTAATTAATTATAGTTAAATAATTAATGGGAGTAATTAAAGGTTAAAATACTGTAATTGGTTAAGAATAATTGTGTAATTAATTAAAGGCTAATTACTTAATGTAATTAAAAAATAATTAATCAAGGATGATTAATTAAGATGGACAATTAAAGGATGATTAATTAATTGGTTTGTAATTAATTAATGGTTAAGTAAGTAGGATTTATAGTGATGGAAGTAATTAATTTAATTTATTTTAAATTAATTAAAGATGGTGTGAATAATAAATCTTTGCTTATGGATGGGTGAATGATATTGAATGCCTTGAATGGTTTGATATCTCTGATATGGGATATGTGCTGATCTGTGATATGAGATGCTTTGGTTGAATTACGGTGATATTGATTATCTATTTGTGATAATGTGAATTATCTATCTGTGTAAATGTAGATAATAAAATTGAATTGTTTTAACTTTAAAACAACTTGAACTTAAAAGACGGTGTTTTGTATTTCGGTGAGACCGGGATCGGATTTTCAGATTTGGGTATCCGAAAACCACATTGATCCAAATTAAACGATGGGCCGTGAATCTCAAGTGATGATCGAGATGAAGATTCAGAGTGCAAGGGTTATTGTCGCTAACTCTGAGGGTGATTCCAAAATGAGTATAACGAGATAGTGCCTTCGGTTTCGTTCGAAACTGGAAAGAACTTGTATGGATTGAATGCTTTCAGAACATCGTCATTGGAGGACGATGAGCATTCTAAGTGATTTGTTCTGATAAGGTAATCGTAGCCTCATGCCTCATCAACCGGGAATGGCTTAAATAGGGGAGGTGTAGCAAGGCTAAGTGAGTAGCGTTCAAGTAGGACAAGATTTCCCCTGTCTGGAGGTTTCTTTTTATTTGGCTGTGTGGGCAGTTGGTTGCAGACAACTGTGGGGTTGTCTTGTTTGGGACTATCCAGTAAGGGATGGTTCCGGCCTTGTGTTGCAGAGGATTTAGGGTGGATCCTCGTATATTGATCTAGACCAGGTACTGTAACGGGCAGTACCGCAGTAGCCCTGCCATTGATGGAAATCCATTTTCCCTACGTGCCTTTACGGTTTTGATTGTACAACCCACTTTGTGTCTAGTATGTTGGAATTTAATTATGTAACAATTTCAGCTATTTTCTATTTACTTGAAACCCTAGACCCTATTATAATATTACTATAATTCCTGTCAAATGTTTTGGTTACCATAAGGCGAAAACTTTTCCGTGTGTATGTGCGGGAAGTCTTATGAGATACCTTTTGTTTCCAAAGATTTTTTCAAAGTTAAGCAACTTTAATCCATTTACTCACACCAGACCCATGTCTGACCCGGAGTTTATTTTCTGTTTTCTTAAACTCTTAGGTACTCAAATTTTTACGAGTAGTCAGGGGATTCAGGTTAGCTTTGACGAACTCTGGAGGAGAAATGGAGCAGGAGGTTTCAACGTTTGTAGATATATAGGTGTTTTCGTTGTAGTGGTATCTCTGTGTTGTATTGTGAAATGTATGATAGACAGGTGTTTATAACTGTCTAGTTTGTGACGAATAAGCTATGTAACTCTGATAGATGTTGTATGTTATACTTATGTGATTAATATATTTTATTTGTTCCGCTGGGTGATTCTGATATCTGTTTTTTTCTTCCTTTTTATCTTTTCTCTTTTCTATCCCTTTCTTTCTTATTAATGATGCGTCTTTCTGTGAGATGAAAGGAGGGTCGTTTCAAATACAAATAAAAAATAGAGATTGGAGTGTATTAACGTTATGAAATGTAAAACAAATGTTAACGATGTTATAGAGTAATAATGGATTTAATAGAAGGACTGAAATTGAACCAAATCAATTTATTTGGAATTAATTATAAATAATTGGATTTAGTCACAATTGAAATTAAACACTGCAATTGATAAGATAATTAACATTGAATTGATAAAGAAATGTGTTTTAAGGGATTATAAATTACTTAGTAATCCAAAGTGATATAAATTGTAATTTTTTAATTTTAAAATTGAGAGGTGGTTTAATTTGATATTAATTAATTTAACTAATTGAAATATAGCCATTTTGGAAAATGAATCGGATTTTGACAAAACCAGTTTCATCTGATCCGTAATAGTAAATTATTGTAGAATTTCAAGTTTCGAAGTGATCGGTCCTATCATTTGATCGTACAGGCTCGAAACGCCTAGAAATCAAATTAATTAAAATCAATTTGAAATTTGATTTTAGCATAACTTCTTTGTACGATGGAATTAGGACTTGAAACCTATTCCATATATTTTTAAATTATCAAAAACATCTATTTTGATATATGGAATGACTCATTTTCGTTCCGGAGGCAGAACAGGCTTTTCGGGTGGTTTATCGTTCTAATCCAAATCAGAGCGTGTCCATTCATTCTATTTTTCTGATCTCCCTATAAACACCTCGTTATAAACCCTAGCCACTCCTTATTGTCATTTATCTGTACGTACATCTCCTTCTCAACTCTTCATTCCAATGGCAGACAAAACCTTAATTCCCAAATCTCAATTTCAATTCCAAAAATCAAACTCCTCTAAACCTAATCGAATTATATATCATTTCGAAGCTCTCGACGAGAGTAATCCTCTGTAATGGTTCATTTTCCAATTCGAATTATTGTTTTTTAGAAATAGATGATGAAGCTCGGCCATCAGTTGCTAGGGTTTCCTAGCGGATGGTGGATCTTTAACTCTAGGTCGATCGAGGGCTAGGGTCTGGTGGAGATCGTCGAGGCATGTCGATCGGTGGGTTTATTTTGGCCATTGGAAGACGGAGTTTGCCAGTAACTGGTCATTTTTGCGGTGGCGGCGAGCAATTAGCTGGTGCAGGGGGTTGTCGAGGTGGGCCAGGACGGTGCGCCTCGGCGAGGCCAAGGCGTTGATCGTGACTGATCACCGTGGAAGTGAACGTAGGCGCGGCGATGTTTGCCTGAAGGTGGCTGCTACTGTGGGTTCGTTTGTGCGTTCAAGGTAGTGTTCGTGATGAGGTTCTTTTGATGTGTTCTTTTTTTATTATTTGTTTTATTATTTTCATATTTTGAATCAAATCGTTCTAATTGGAATAACTTTTACATACGAGGTCATTTTTACACGTGGTTTCTTGCATTAGGATCATATTGGAATTTCAGACAGTTTGGCGCTGGTTTGGACGAATTCTGAGACTGCTTGGATTTTGGGTTTAAACTGGATTTAAATTCGATTTAAATTCAATAGATGAGTGTTTTAACCCACTCACAACTTTTAAAATTTCTTATGTTTGTTAAATTAAATTTATGATGTGATTAGAAATTTATTTATGACTGTTTGGTACATTTTTGAATAATCATCTTAGTTAATTTGAATTTATTTGAATTAAATCGTTATTTAGTTTATTATTGAATATAAATTTCCAGTTAAATACCTGTTATCGATTATCAGTTCTACGTTGATATTTATTGATTGATTGTGATGGATGTGTGAGTGTTGATATTGGACGAATGGATGTTATATTTTATATCGTTATAAGCTGCAAGTTCACTATGGATTGAAATGAACATACCTGAATGATTTATAGATTAGAGAAATTATCGTTAAATGTTGAAATGATAAACTCGAGCTATTTTATGGATTTATTATTTAATTTGGGATTGTAGTTCGAAATGATATATAACCATAAATTATTAAATTGCGGATTGAAATGATAAATATCTGTATCACTTGACCCTAGGGTAGAGAATTATGTATAGACACTGGATTGGTTAAATTAAATGATTTTATAATGAATATTCATAATACCTAAATCAAAATAAAAAACTATATCTATTTCTAATCAATACTGAAAACAGTTATTATTTCATAGATAATATTTGGTATATTTATTCAAAGACAATATTTGTAATTTGATGAATTCACTAATAATGATATGCTCCCACTGTTCCTCCATTACAATAATAGCTCATGAAATATGAGGCTCCATTCAGTCACTTATTAGGGGTCCTTATTTCATAAACTACAACTAGTTTACAATCAAGAGATTCAGATCCTCCTTGAAATATGGATAACCCCAGAAATCTAATCAGGCCCGACATAAAATAATAATTATATGAAAATTCATTTGGAATATAAACCATATTTCTTATTCCATATTAAGTATCTTTTAGTACTTAATACAATTTTTGTTTCAAATGTCTCTTTGTGAAGTGGAGGTAACCATTCACTATCTTCATCCAACTGTTCCTAAATTACATCCATTCCAGTACATTCGCTTTTCTTTCCAATGGGTCAAATCGTTCTAAAGGAAACCCTTGCTACAAGATCAAAATGAACTCTTTACACAAAAATGCATTTAGTCATCCTTAACATTAAGGATATTGAATTAGTTACACTTTACGTAAACTGATCAAACTAGAATTTCGATGATGAATCCCTGGGTATATCTTTTAGCTCTTGGTCTAGTTCTACATCTAACATAACAAGTTCCTTATTGTAATCAATCATATTATGTATATGATCTCGTATTATGATTTACTTTCTTAGTTCGAATGAACTAATTTCATCAAAGTCCGCACACTATGAAATGATATTGTTCACCATGCAACTTTTGTATATAATCGAATGTGAATCAAGTATCCATATTCTTGTATTACTTTAGAGTTCAAAATCCGTTGAAGCAATACACAGTTTCAGGCGAATAAATACCTGGATGTCCAAGGTGTGTGTTTTAATGATTGTATTATTTGGCTCTTGCATGTGTCTTGAAGTGACAACATGCCAAAAGATTTATTAGCAAGTGTATTTATATTTCTGTGTCAATCTTAATTCAGTTATATTAGTTGCACAAATTTATCAAAGTAGATTATTTTAACTTATACAACATGCATTCTTATAATATTAGAAATGTTAAATGTATTCATTTCATTTTTCTAATAAGGCTACCATTAAATTTATGTTTCTCAAAACCCTAAGAGAAAACATAAAAATCTTTTGATTTCTTCAGCGGGTGCTAAGGTTCGCTTGCCTTGAGATTTTGATCTTGAAGAAGCTCAACAAATCATAGGCCCTATTTAATAAATAACACCTTATTGGTTGTATCATATATAAATTCTAACCTATGGTCTTTATACTAATTTCACATTGACCTTGAGAAAGTTCAACAAATTGAAAAAGGTTATTCATTCGTACCCACCATTTCATGATGGCCCAAGTCTCTGCAGTTTCTTAGAGGTGGAGGTGCAAAAATTTATAGCGGCAAAAAAATGGGGATATAGCAGAAAATAGCAGAGGTGAAAAATGCTTCATTAGATATAAAACTAAATATTTAAAGTTAATTTATTCTCATTCTCACATCATTTATATAGGAAAAAGAATGTTGTTCAACCTTATATAACAAAACCAAATAGTATCATGATTTATGCATATTCGGTTTGGAGACTGTTGTAGATTTCTAACTTATATTGAGCATTCATTCCTTAAAATTAGGTCATTACCCTAACTTTTTGGATTTAGTTTAAAAGAGAACAATTCAAATCAACCTTTGTATATTAATATTGATAAAGTAGGTGCTAAAGCCTTGATTTAGAGGTGTAGTGGAATATAGCGATGCTTAAAGTATATTACTGTTTAATAGTGCTAAATTGAAACAGCGTAGTGGTTGAAGAGCGTTATGTGCTATAGCAAGGATTTTGCAAGGCTTTAGTGGTGCTTTAACTACACAGGCCCAAGTATAATGCACATACCTTGAGGAAGCTCAATGAATGCATTCATGCATCATACCTCATCTAGTCAATATATCAATAGCACTACACGTAATAACTTTAGATTGAGGAAGATCAACAACTAATAAGTACGTAGGAATTTTTTAAATATATAAATGTAAGGAAAAACTTATATATTAAGGATTCATCATCTCTAATACACACATTTGCATGTGTGCCCACGCGCATACGCACACATAGAGTGATATTGATTTAGGAAACAATGTACTTCTTATGAAATACCCTCGTGATTTAAGTATCAGACACATTTGAAATTGTGGTATACGTATAGTACACATGTACTCGTTCCTTAATTCTAAGTAGGTTTCTTACAGTTCTACTTATGTTTATATATACATATAACTATATAAGTTTTAATTTATTTATAACCAACTAGAATTTAATTAACTTATATAATATTTATATGTCTAATATTAATTAAATCATATTTAGTTAACTGTAATCATATTAATAAATCATATTTAATTAATTTCAGTTCTCTAAATTAATTAAATAATTAATCGAAGTTTATATAATGTTTCAATTTTTTTATTTTATTCATCTTATACCATTTAAAAAGAATATTCAATAGTAACCATTATAGTTCATGTATATATATACATATACATGCACATACATGTTAATTAATTAACTATTAATTAATTATACAATCAAACATTTTAATTAATATTTAATAAATTTAGAAAAAATTCGGTTCGATTTATCATTTTTTTGAGAAAATAAAAAACATTTCAAAGTATAACCTTTATAATTTTATTTACATATGTATCGGCATATATATAATTTTATTAATTTACAATCAATTAATTCCTTACCAAATAAATAATTTATTTAATTAAAATTTTAAATTAAAAATTTAATAAAATTCAATAAAATTTATTTAGTTTACTTTAAATAATTTAAGATAAATTTTCAGCTGTAACCTTTATAGTTACGTATGCATATATCACTACATCTATGTATATTTTAGTTAATAAACTATTAGTTAATTGCTTATTTTATTAATAAAATTAATTAAATATTTCAAAATTTGAAAAATATTAAATAATTTTATTAAAAAAGTTTAGAAATTTAGATCGATTTTTAATGTTATAAAATATTCTTTCCTATTTTAAACTTAAAATTTAACTTTAAATAACTTTTAAATTTTCAAAATTAATTTTGAAAATAAGCCCAAGGCCCAAATTAAATTGGGCCTTTACAAGTGGGTTAACATTTTGGACTTACTCCACCCGTTGCGCTGGGCTGACAGCCATGGTGGGGATAATAATTGTTTATTAAACCCTAAGTCCAACAATACATTTTTAGACACCCATCGGATGGATAGGCTTGTTGGCCTTAAATTTGGTAATTAGGCCACAATGATCATTTGGGCACTTATACCATTGAAGGAACCAAGCTAGTTGTCCGTAGGTGAAATAGGTAAATTTCAAAAATATCCCTTATTTGGATCATAGTTGGTTAATGAAGCCTAATTGGTTGCACTAGATCCAATCTAATTATTAAATAAAATCAAATTTTATTTAACTTTATTTTATGCTAATTAATCATATTAATTAATTTATCTAAATATTTTAATACTTAATGTATCATGTATACATTCAATAACAACATAAAATAATATAATATAAACATGTGTTTGTGTATGTGTGTGTGTATTGGGATTTATATTTATTTTATATACTTATATATTATGCTTACATATACATGTAAAAAATTCACAGCCACATAGGAAATATAAATGCCTAAGTATATAAATATGTTTGGATATACAACAATATATGTATTTGGTTTGTATGTATATTGGCAGTACCTGTGTGTGTAGTTTAGACATATGTATATGTAAATATATATAATATTCTATTTCCACTTATATATTTTAATATACGTACATGTATGAAATTATGAAAACAAACCAACATAAAATTAGACATTTTAAAATAATAAAAAACTAGAAAGATGAAGATGGAAATGAAATTTTATGTTAGCTCTAGATCTAATCAATTTAGATTAAAAGGCAATAACATGGTGTAATATTTTAAACCCATTTCCTTTTTCTTAAACATTATAGCAAAATAAATTTAATTCCATATAAAATTTCATACTTAATCATAACAAAATCCAAACCCTTAAAATTGAAGACAAAAGAATGGACACAGCCTACATAAATTAAAATTACAACTTTTGTCACAGTTTAATGTATTGTTTCAAAGGCATAATTAATTCAATAACAACACACGTATATTCATATACATATAATTTTCTCCTTCCCATCTTCTTTATAGTTTGATCTCAAATCCCTTCACCATCTAATAATGATCTAAAAGCTCCACTAACATCTGAAAATCAAATATAAGGCATTGTATTAAGAATTGATGAAGTTTTAAAGCTACCGCAAAGAAGTTTTTCATTTTATAGAACTTTAGAAATATATGATTATCTACTTTATTCCTCTTTTCATTGATTGATCGTGCACCTATGTAATGATTTAGAGATCATTTAACACATAATAACTCTATTTAAAATCAAATTGGTGGTATTAGAATGAAAATGAAAGAGGATTTAGCTACTGTAAAATGGAATAATATTTTTAGGTTTTAACAAATTTTTTCCAGGTTCTCTGCTTTATCTTTTATGATTTGTTTTGCAACTTTATAATAATTTTAAACTTGATTTACATCTGATATACACTTGAAATGGCTCACGAGGTAGTAATTCAAGCACTATAATAGTCTGGAAGCACTTTTGAAATCCCAATATTAAAATTTTGAATTCCAGAAAGTTATAAGAAGTTTAAAATTCTTTTTAAATTCAAAAGATTTGATTTTTGGATCCTGGTAAATTTTAAAAATAGTTTTTGTTAAAACCTTGAATATTTATGTTTTGACTGTGACAACCATATAAGTATATATTATATGAACAAACCATATTTGCTAGAGAAGATACTATTTTACTCGAGAAATAATCTTACATATTGCAGACCAGATTCTTGATAGAAGCTACAGTAATATATTTAGTCTATGATCTGAGTCTAATAGTGAATTCATGTTAAAATTTCTTCTATGTGGCATATTCATGCACACACAATCTAAAGTATTTTGAAAATATAGTTCATATGCTAAAGATTTCAAAACATAGTTCATATACTAAATTTTTTTCGAAAAATTCTTTGATATGGCAAAAAAATAGGCAATTCAGCCGACTGAACAGTATAGTTCAGTCGACTGAATGTTGTGCACATGCACAATTTTCCTTGAACATTCAGATGGTTGACCCTGCAAGTTCAGCTAACTGAATTGTATGACTTTTGCACTGTTTTCTTGCTGTTTTGATTTTAATCGACTCAGCTGGCTGAATTATTCCATTCAGACGGCTAAATCTTCATAACGGCTATATTTTGTTAAGACACTTCATTTCAGTTAATAGAAACAACACTTGATTCAAGAGTTGCTTCCATATTCTTTCATGGCTACTTTTCATGAATGATTGCAACTCTTAATTCCTATATATTGTAACGATCTCGGTTTTAAGTCAAATTTAAATGATAATTAAAATAAATTTTTGTATTAAATTGTGAATTAATTTGAATTTTTTCAAATTAAATAAGATATTTGTTTGTTTATTTATATATGTATATAAATTGATTCTAAAATAGATTTTGATTTGAAATTCAAAAATAAATATTTTGAGAAATAAATTGGATATGAAAGAACAATATTTTAAATTAATAATTTTTTTATAATGTATATATGTAATATATTTTGAAAGTTATATTTTGAGTCTGGTATAAATAATTTTCAAAAGTTGTTTAAAGTTAAATTTATATTTTAAAGACTTATATATATAATCTATATATGTGTTTATTTATTAATGTATAATTAGATTTTAAAACCATTTTCTTTAAAAGTTATATAAGAAAAATGTATGAATAAAAATAAAAATATAAAGCATGTATGTATATATGCAACTAAAATTGAAAATATAATATGAAGACAAGAATAAATAGAAAGCTTTTGTTTAAATTTAATATAATAATTTTCAAGGCTATTTCAAGTTAAACTTTTTAAACAACAAAGATAACATTCTTTCTTTTTAAATTACACATAAACTAAGTTGTAAATATATTAAAGTTAAAAACATAAAGCATGTATACATATTATAACTAAATAATGATATAATAATTTCATAAACATATATTTAATTCATAAATTAATTAATAAAGGGTTTAAACATTTTTTTTGTAAATGACATTTGTAAGTAATAAGACCATGCATATTACATGTGTAGGCTTAATATCGTTTGTAATAACAAGTGTTAGCATAATGAATACAAGTGGAAAACGTATATTTTCTTTTAATTATGAAATTAAATAACATGTTATAAGAGGAAGAAACCAGGCTTCATCAATTTTCTTTCTATCTTCATTTTAAAATCAAAACCAAAACCTAAGAAAATATAAACCAGAAAATAAAACAACAATAAACTTTTTTTCAAATTTACAAACCTGAGCAAAGTAAAGCAAATCAGATCAAAGTATCTCAGTTTCAAATTCAAGTTGAAATTCAAGTTCAAACAACTCTTTCCATTTTAAACTTGGAAGCAAGGTTCAACTCAAAACTGAAAGCAAGCACAAATTCAAAATTTAGAAGCTTTAAACCTGAAACCAACAAGCTTCAACCTGAAGCATAATCAAAGCAATCAGGAAAACTTGTTCCCTTGTTCAATCAAATTCCAGATTTTCAAAATACTCTGTCAACATGTTCCAGGTGAGCAAACTCACTTATATCTGCCTATATGCTTTGATATTGTGATTGATGCTTGAAGTACGTTATGGAAATGTTTTGTTTAATATGCATATATGTTTGAATATATAGATAATTATGGTGTGCAGTATAAACATATACAGGCCTCTGTTATAACAGGACTCAAGAATTCAATCAAAAATCAGTTTCTCTGCATACATTAATATTTAGGTTATGATCTCTAGATGAAAAATGATTGTAACAATGTAAAATCAATTTTAAAAATGGTTTCAAGAATTTATATTATGTAAATTTTCCAAAAATAATATATTACGGTAAAAATAAATCAAAGTCATAAATTCGATGTTCGCAATTTCTTGTTTTGAATTTATAACCTGATTTGAGTTGCTAAAATGATGAATTTAAATGATAAGATCAAGATTTTTATATTTGTGAATTGTGTGAATTCTAGTGTTGAGTAGAATTGGAAAAATTGTCAATTCTCGACGATCAATGAGAAATCGAGCTTCAGGCTTGATGTCAGAGGAAGTTCAGGTGATGGAATTTACAGGAAAAATGATCGTTGATTTTTTTAAATGATCGTGGAAGTTGATCGACGAAGTTGTAGGGTTTAAGAGCATATTTTTGTCAGTGTCGTTCTCAAATTGATTTCAATATCGATGGATGATTGGGGGTGACCGGTCCAGGGGGGATCGAGGCAATAAGTCGAAGCGAAGCTCTGGTGTGGTTAGCGTGGCCTGTGGCGATCTTGGTTGGTGGAACGATGTGGTTTTTGGTGACTAGTTAGTTCCAGGTGTTGCTCATTCTTCTCGTTTTCGATTTGAAGTCGGAATTGAATTTCTGGGTTATCGTGATGCTTGAGGGGATCGTCGACGACATTTTGAGGATCGCGACGATGATCGAAAGTGGTCAGGGCATCGGTGCACGTGCACGCGTGAAGGTGTATATCTGTGTTGTTTGAAAGGTTAAGGAAGATGAGTTTTCTTGGAGATGGACTCGAGGTAAAAGATGGTTTTGCTTGGGAAGTCGAAGCATGTGGGTTACTCGAAGTTCGGCTCGGGAAATATATGGGTTGAGCTCGGGTCTGAAGTTTAAGTGTAAAAACAGTTTTAAACTTTAAAAACAAAATTAAATTTTACTTAACACAATTTTGTTAAAACTACTTCTTTTGTAAATAACAATGTTTATCTAAATTTTAAATTTGTTAAAGGTTTTTAAATAAAAATTATTTCAAATTAATTAAGTTTAAAGTGTTTGATCTATATAACCTTTATTTTAAAAGTTTATTTTAATTAAACTTAATATTGTAATTAATTAAGAGATGAAATGATTTTTCATATAAAACATATATTAACTTAAAGGTTTTAAGTTAACAATGAATTTATTTCAAAGGTTATTAAATAAGATTTAAATGATGAAATTGGGTAATTAATTAAGATAAAGGATTTATCTTTAATTAATTAAGGTTTTGATTAATGAGGATTACGATGATTTCGTAAGTGGTTTATCTTTGATTAATTAAGGTTAATTACTTAACAATTAAAAGGGTAAATCAATTAAAGTGATTTATTAAAGGATAATTAATCAAGGTGATTTATTACTTAGTGTAATTAATCAAGGTGATTTACTAAGTGTAATTAATTAGGGTGATTAATGGACAATTACTTATGTGATTAATT
The DNA here is from genome assembly GCA_030765085.1 of Allium cepa. Classification (NCBI taxonomy): domain Eukaryota; kingdom Viridiplantae; phylum Streptophyta; class Magnoliopsida; order Asparagales; family Amaryllidaceae; genus Allium; species Allium cepa. The sequence goes on from CM060931.1 coordinate 979,710,407, forward strand.
AAAGGATGATTACTCAATTAAAGAATAATTAATTAATTAATTAAAGGTTAATTAATTGATGATAAAAGGTGAATTAATTAATGATTAAAGCTTGATTAATTTATCATTAAAGGTTAATTAATCAAGTGATTATAATATAATTACTTAATGTAAGTAATTAAAAGTTTAATTATTTTAATGACTAAAGGTTAATTAATTGATTAATTAAAGGTTAAATAATTGATTAATTAAAGGTAAATTTATGTATGATTAAAGGAAATTAATTTATGTGGTTAATTAATTAAGCTAATTAATTTGAGGATAATTAACAAATTTAAATGCTAATTAATTAATGAAAGTGATTAAGGGATGATTTATTAATTAAGGGTTAATTAATTAATATAATTAATTGAGGATAATTAATTAAAGAATAATTAAAGGATTAAAGGTTAATTGTTTAATGATCAAAGGTTGATTGAGTTATTAATTGAGATTGATTAATTAATAATTAAAGGTTGATTAATTTATTATTAAAGGTAAATTAATTTATTAACAAATGATTAAAAAATACTTAATTAAAGTGGTTTGTTATTAATTAATATTATTTAGCCAGTATTAGAAATTAATTCATAAGTAATTTAACTGGTATAAATTAATGATAATCAGGTGATTAATTAATTCTCTTATGGGTGATTGAATTATATTAAATTCGTTGAATTGTTGATATCTTTGATGTGTGTTATTTTGTGATATGATTATTTTGAATTGAGCTGTGAACTGTGATTTATTTATCTGTGATGATATTATTTGTTTATCTATGAATGAAGATAAGGGTCATAAGGTTATACCGCTTATCGATATTGTTGTGCTTGAATTGATGATGATTGTGATATGTTATTGTTGTGTATAAAACCCCTGGACTACACCACACACACACAAAAATATGGATTTTACAGGAAATGGGTTAAGTCACAGATTTTTGAATTTAAAATTATTTTATTCAAAATGATGAAAAGATTTTAAAAGTTGAATCTTGAATCCAAAATGGTTTGGAAATGGAATTTGGTTGAATATGAAAAGTTTTGGAAAAGGAAATTTTGAAATTGAAATTTAGTTTAAATATAATATATCTTGTTTAAGTTTTGAAATTAATTTGAAAACTATGGTTTTAAAAGAGTTATACAAGTTGAACAAAATATATATGTAAATTTTTAAACCATTTTTAAAGTATATTAGATAAATTATTTTGGAGATTTGAATTCAGATAGAACTTGCCGATAATTCGGCAGTTCGTTGATTTTCCAATGTGTACTTTGATGAGCTATAACTTGAGTAAATATAATCGGATTTTCCTGAAATGAAAAATATTTGTTTTCAAATGATAATGGTTTTCATATAATGAAAGAATTTCTAGTTTTTGTTGAAAAGATTTCAAGTTGGGCGTAAATCAAATTTGAAATGGAATTGTTTTGAAAGCTATGAATGAATCTTTGTAAAAAAATTGGGCGAACCTTGTTTCAAATCAAGTGGATTAAAAGGTGAATCTTTTGTTTAAAAGATTAAAAAGTGAATCTAAAATAAAAAGTGGAAATTTGTTTAAACCATTCAAAAGGAAAGGTTTTGGGCCAAAAGTTGTGACTTAACCAAGATCCCTATATGTCCATATGGTTTTAAAATTAAGCGCTCATTATTCGGTTTGGCCGGGAGATGACTTTATGTCATAAAACCCATTCCGAATAGCGATACGACGTAATGGGAGTGCATTTGAAGACGGCGGTGAAGACCGGTTATTTTTGAGAACGAAAGGATTACTTATCGAATGTCTCTACACTAAGTCTCTATGGTATAGAGATCTCCATATGTGATGGGGAGTCCGATCGGTATTGTGAATACCCGGATTTGCAAGGACTTCTTTTGAAGTGCCTTCGATTCCGTTCGAACCCGGAACGGACTTGTATAGATGGATGTATGTCTGAAGTTACACTTTGAGATGTAAAGCTGGTCTCTATCAAATATATTTTTGTTTGGTGGAGGAGAATTTATTCTCTTAGCTTAACCCCCTTCTCTAAGACGTACGAACTCAGAGGTTATGTAATTGATGGTTACTAGTGATACATTCCCAATTTGGTAATGTGGCATGCTAAGTGCTGCTAATCATTTGTTGATCAAAGCATGGCTTTTGTGAAAAGTGTAACTTTGTGGACGAGACTTCTTCGAACCTCACAAATTGAAAATAGTCGAAATAGGAAGAATGCGGCAAGGCTATGAGGGTTGCGCCTTTTAGGGTATGTGCATTTCCTTCTGGATTAAAAATGGTATCATGGTATGGAGCCTAGATACTTAACTTATGTGGTTGTTGGAATTTTTTGGTGTTAAGGATCCTCGGATAAAGGTCGGTGAGGACCGAGGGATGGCATACTCGTGACAATTGGTTACCTAGTTACAGAGGTAACTCGGCCTTGTGTTGGCAGAGAGCCGGTTAAGTTCTCGGGGCTTCCCTCCAGAGGCATTCCTATTTAGTGAGGAAGTTCCTTAGCCTGACTATTTGTTGGAAATCCAAACAAAATGATACAAGCCCTGTACAGTTTTAGTTATATAACCTGCCATGGAATGTGGTGGTAACCTGCTATTGAACATAGTAGCTATAGTGGGTATACCATAATGGTGGTATGTTGGCTAAGATTAATATTATACTTTCGAAATGTTTTCTACGCTATGCATTAATAATAATATCAAAAGGATTTTCGGGTATCAAGCATGTTTGACTATCATAAGCAGAAATCTCCTCCAACCGTGCGCTTGCATTGTGTGTATGAAGGGAGGCTTATGGTAGTTTCATTTTCCAAAAATCTTAGCGGATTTATTTTTATTTCCTTTTTTTGTTCTTGTATAAATAACTATTTTATTTGCTCACACCAGTCCCATGACTGACCTGCAGTTTATTGTTCCCTTTCTAAACTCTGGGTGTCTATAATTTTCCGTACGGGCATCCTAGTGTCAGGTTTTCTGATAGTCGGATAGTAGATGTAGATTCAATAGCATTCAGTCTTTGGATTTTGGCAATCGCATTGTGCACCGAGTTTTCTTCCGTTCAGCTTGATGGTGGTTCGAGCTTCTGGTTTGAAGTTTTTGGAACTTTGGCATTAGAAATGCAGTTGTTGGGATTTCTATCCTTCTCCCTCTTGATGGCATGTGTTGGTGTCGTCTATCCGTTGCTGCCCTGTCCGCTGTTATAGTTTGGCTCTGATATCGATCATTTCATTTATATCATTGTTGTATCAAATGTTGTGTATTAATAAAATTATTCTTCTATTTCGACTGCGTTGTTATTACCTAATGTTGTTATAAGCACCGGCGAACCAGATTCGACGTTTGAATTTGCGACATTCGAATACGGGTGATGTATTGGGCGCCAATTTTCAAAGGACGAGTCAGGGTCGTTACATATATAGTCATGAAATCCATTGTTTTAATCACCAATTCTAATTCTTATTCTTATTATCTAAACATTCTTTCCATTTGCATTCAATATTTTCGTTCTAATCACTTGTTCATTCAAGCACACTCCATTAGTGATTGAATAACTTCCTATCTTCACGAATTACACGATATACCACAAAGGAGAAGATTATAGAAAGGGTGTACGTTATTGATTTATCAGTGCTACTCAAGAGCATACTCAGTCAAAAACAATTTTACTATTTGTATTGAAAGTCCTATTCGGTTGCACAGGTGGTTGAAGTCCTATTCTATTGCTTAGGCGGTAAAAGTCCTGTTCGGTTGCTCAAGTAGTGTAATACATATTCCTTCGGGTCAAATGAGGGTTGATAGTTGAATTCTAGAAGGAATATGGGATTAGATGTAGACTGGAAAGTTCGAACTAGTATAAAAATCTCTTGTATCATTTACTTTATTATTTACTTTTATATTCCACGCTAGTACATAACTTAGTTAATATTCCATATTATACGATCCTTAGTCACTTTCACCCTTCTTCCCCTTTTTGATTATGGCAACTATGCAAGTTTGTAAATATATAAAAGAAATTTTACTCCCCCTGACTGAATTCTCACCCTATCAATCATATTCTCCCCCTTTGTCATCGACAAAAAAGAATAAAACAATTGATATGATAAATATAGACATATAAGCATATAAATAGGAGAAGGAAATAAACATCAAATATGTCAAGCACATATAAGCATATGATATGATAAATAAATGACAATGTTACCTAAGAACTTCAAAGTAAAACAAACACACAAGAAAATGTTTTAAACGAAATAATAGTACTAAAAGTTTTTCATGAGTGAAATAGCAACAAAAAGAAAAAGAGTATAGAATTCCTCACTATCTTGTACTTCTTCTTCTTCTTCTTCCGAAATCATCCAAGAGAAAGATGGATTTTCAGCAACACCTGTCGAAGTGGATCTGGAACAAGAAACCTTTTCCCAAATTTTATTTAAAAAGCCCTTTATCGAGTTTAGCTTTTTGTTAGTTTTAGAAACGTTCTTTTCCACATTAGCTAAATGTTGACCAAGTTTGCTTTGATTCCGTGGTAATGTCATAAGAGCTTGCTTTGGTGGCACGTCAACATGAAGTTCATGAATTTCGTCGTCCTCTTCATCTTATTGAGGAATTTGAGAGGAGAAAGAAGCAATATTCATGTCTCTTGGTTGAGAGAATCCTTGGTTATGATTAGCGATACATTGTTGAAAGCTAATTATTTGTTGGTGTTCGGGACGCTTAGGAAGACCCATTAGACTTACAGTCTTGGAGTTAAGCTCTCCGATGGTCATGAAATCGAATTCGGGGAATGGAACTCCTAAATGTTTTAGAATTCGCATAATGTATGATCCATAGTGAATCGTCTTGTAGCTTCTCTCCTGATTGACGGTGAGAAATTCATCCAATATTATTTTTTCCCAACTTACTCGTTGGAATGAGTAAATAGCACAAAGGGCTTCAATATCCCTTTTGTAGACCTTTTCGTAACTTTCAATCTGCGGTTGTAACGATCGAATAAGGGCACGATGAATGATTCTTGCCTTAGGATGTAAAGCCCTAGATTTCAAAATAGTTAAATCATCCGATAAGAAGAGATGCAATACTTCATCACGATTATACATATCAACATCAACATCGTCAAATCTAATCCTTCAAATGGACATCATAGAATATGGACTAATCGTTGAAGAGGTAAATAAATCTTTACTCCACAAAACAAAGTCCATATGCAAGCATCTTTGCTTTGGGGATCTCGGTGGTCGAATTCATTTTTGCAAAGAAAAGCTTAATTAAAAGAGGATAGATTTTAACATTGTTGGAATCATACCTAACGAGTGAATCGAAACCGTAAGCTTCATCTATTTAGCTAATTGCATAGTCATTAAAGTCAGGGAATTTCAAGAAAGCTCCTTCGAATAACTTTGAGTTTGTCATGGTGTTGAATCTATTAACCACCGTTTCATTATGTAACCAAGCTCGAATTTGGCTTTCAAAAATTCCAGTTGTTGATGCTTGTGCTCTTTTTGATCTTGGAGCCATTTGCTTTATGAAATTTGGATGAAATAATTAAAACTTTTGATGAAGCTAGGGTTTTTTTTGGGTTTATTTTGAATAGAGAATGTTTAGGTAAAGTAAGAATGAAGGGGTAGATAGGTGTTATGTAGGGTTTGAGTGGATAGGTGTGTTGGAGAATGTGCAAATCCAATTTTTAAAAAGTGAAAACTGACGGGTCAGTCGGCTGAAAGGGTAAAGGCAATACGCTGAAATGCAGAGAATTGAACCCGCAAGTTTCTAGTTAAAAAATGCCATAATTCAGTCGGTTGAAGGGATGGTCCTCAGTCATTTGAATTCTAGGTTATATGTAGGCAATTTCGAATATTCGGTCCGCCGCAATGTGAATTGGCCGGCTAAAGTGCAGAAAATTTCAACCCGCAAGAATATAATACAAATTTGATACAATTCAGTCAGTTGGAATAGGGACTTCAGTCGATTGAATGCTGAAATAATTTCTTGATATGTATGAAGTTTTAGTCGACTGAACTCCTATGCTCACTCAGCAGAAACTATAGTTTTTCTGAAGCACAACTTATTTGTGGTTCATTAAAAAAGAATTTAACCAACAAGCTATATATATATATATATATATTGGGCTTTATTCTCATGTTAAAGTAAATAAAATTTTATTTCAATAAACATGTTACATACCCATATTACAATACTAAATTTATGAACATAAATTTTATAAAAAATAAATTTTAATTTTCCAAAGTCTTAGATTCATCTGAGCTTGGTTCAACTTTGGTGATATCATATAATGGATTTATAAGAGACCAAACATTTCGTTGAGCACCTTGTTCCCAAGAATTCAGAGATACGTCAGGTCGTTGAGAGGATGGATTGTGCACACCTTGCATAGGAGACGTTCCACAGAATTTGAGAGCGAATTGTTCAAGGAAATTTAGTCGTCTATCATTGTGTTTTTGTACATAATACATCTCATATTGTAAACCTAGAGTCTCATGTTGATAGTGATGGATTTCGTCAATTTTCTTCTTGGTAGATGGTGAAACAAGGTTTAAGTTTTTCTTAGCTCGTTTCCCGTTAGGTGTATATATAGTATGATGATTAGGAGATGGAGTAATCTTCACTGGAATATGCACTGGAGTAGATTTGTTTGATGAATCCATGGTAGGAGTGCTAAAAACGATCGATGAGAGATCGAAATTTTCTTGAGACAACATGTTGGAAAAGAATGTATACTTATTCTTAAAGTCTGTATATGAATTTAAGAAAATTCTGATCACGCATACATATTCTGTTGATTATCTATTGAATTTTTTTATTTTATGGTTAGCATTCCTTAGAAAACTTCAACCAAGAGAAAAGGTAAGGTTAAGAAATATAAAAAGATTATCACCGCATATAGAATAAAAAAATGTAAGGCCTTAAATCAAGTAACACAATAAAACATTGGAAAACATGTGACTTCCTCTCATGAGTGCAGAGTCCGAGCGCCATCATCTACAATTTTTGTTCTATTAAATTCTTATTTATTTTATAATTTTTTTACACATTAATATCAAATTATAAATCATGTAATGATATAATTCCAACTTCACGTCTTAATTTAAGAAAAATATTTTCTTTTAAGGGTTTAGTAAATATACCTGCAACTTGATTTAATGATGATATAAATTCAAGAGAAATATTACCTTTTTCTATACTATCATGAAAAATGATGTTGAATATCAATATGTTTAGTTCTGGAGTAATTTATAGGATTTTTTGATAAATTTATAGCACTTGTATTATCACAATAAATTATTGATTTAAATAGATTTATACCAAAATCTTATAGTGTTTGTTGCATGCATATTGCTTGAGCAAATGCCAAAGCAGCAAAAATACATTCTGCTTCACACGTTGAAAGTGAAACATGATTTTTTTTTTTTACTAAACCAAGGTACAAAAGATTGTCCAATAAAATGACAAGTACCACTTGTACTCTTTCAATCCAGTCGACATCCTCCAAAGTCAGCATCACTATATGATACTAACTCAAAAGTACATTCTTTTGGGTTTGAGGTCATAATCTTTAGTCTTGCTTAAGTAGCGCAAAATTCGTTTCACTGCCCGCAAATGTGATTCTTTAGGTTTTGCTTGAAATCTTGCACATAAGCATGCACTCATCATTATATCTGGACGACTAACAGTTAAGTAAAGTAAGGATCCGATCAAACTTCGATATAGTTTTTGGTCAAAACTTTTATCATTTTCATCTCGGTCGAGATGTACCGTAGTGCTTATAGGAGTTGGTTTAGCAGAAGTATTTTCCATACCAAAACATTTTTTAGATTATTACAATATTTTTCTCGATTGCTAAAAATTTCATTATTCAATTGTTTAATTTGTAATCCAAGAAAATAATAAAGTTCTCCCGTATGGGACATTTCAAATTCTCTTGTCATAATATTAGAAAATTCTTAGCATAACTTTTCGTTCATGGACCAAAAATGATGTTATCTACATAAACTTGTATTATTAAATATCATTTTTATCTTGTTTTATAAACAAATTTAGATCTGCTTTTCCAATTTTAAAACCAAAATGTATACGATAACTTTTAAGACAATCACACCAAGCACAAGGTGTGAGAAATGCGGATTAAGGATCTTAAGGCTCAGGATAAACACTAGAGGGAGGTGAATTGTGTTTTAGAGAATTGTTAAATATTTTTGAGTTTTTGTTAATTTAAACATAAATATATGCAATATTCATACACAGATATGATCACAGAATCAAACACAAATGCAAATATAAAGTAAAAGAAGTAAAGGAACACATCGGATTTTATACTGGTTCGGAGTTATCCTACATTCAGTCCCGCACATAAGTACGGATTTCCTTTCAAAAAAAATCTTTACAATTACACCCTCGATTTCAAGGCAACGAGGTACACCCTCCGGAATCACAATCCTCTGGGTAGAGATACTTGATTTTCCAGGAAACAAGTTCACCCAATTGATTTCCCAAGGCTGCAATCACACCTTATCTCGCTTGATTGATTTTCAAGGCTACAATCACACCTTTTCTCGCTATGTTGATTACAAAAAGCCTATAACTCTGAATAGCACTGAGGATCTTGTTGAGATAGTGATAGAGAATCAAACTAGAGATAATCTAGTTAGATTCAATGTTGATTTCGGCAGAGTAATGATAAGAATTTGTATATAGAAATGTGGAAGAAGAAGAGAAGTGAAAAATCAGAAAAACTGAATTAAAATTCGTTGAAACTAACCCCTATTTACAGAAGAACAACCATGTCCATTCATGAAGAGTTATGACGAATAGACACTTCTTTTGAAATTTAAATTTTGAACTCAACTAACACCATGTCGACATGGGGTACTTGAGTATGTCGACATCCCAAAGGGATTTTTGGTGTTTTGATTTTCTTTGAAAATAACCTTTATTTTATATTAAAACTATTTTAAACTTTATAAATATACTTGACTATATTTAAAATACATAGTTAAGTATAAAGAATAATATATACAAATTTTACTATAATTTTATATTTAAAATTTAAGCATAAATATTTAAAAGTTAAATATATTATATTTAAAAGATAGTTTAAAAACAAGGATAATTTGATTTTGAAATTAAAGATTATTTTGAGGCTAAAAGTATTTGAAATCAGGATAGATGTTTTTTAGATGCTTTTAAAAGGAAGTTTTTGAAATCATTTTAAAAACAAGATATAATTTTGAAAAATCATTTTGAATAAAAAGTTAGTGGATACAAAACAATGTTCCACTAGATTTTTCGTAGGTTCCATCCTACTTAGGGTTCCATCCCTTTAACAGGCTCGAAGTGGATTCCATTCCACGAATAAATTGGATTTTAAGATGCCAGTGCTTTTCTATGAGTTTTTAACAAAATTTCTAATTAAAAAACAATGAATTACTTGAACTCTTGATAATTTTGATACTCATGAGTCTTCAATCTTGATATCTTGAATCTCTATACTGTATTGTCTTCATTCTTGTTACCTGCATGGTTAAATCCTACATATACATATATATCTAAACTTATAATGTTAGTATTTATATTTTATAATCTAGTCTAAGGTCGTTGTCATCAAAACCATCATCTCACGCACTAGCACAAGGTCCTTGTTTTAAACCGTATAAAGCTTTCTTTAACTTATAAACATGGTCCGAAAAAATTTCATGTGCAAATAGAGGTGATTGTTCAACATACACATTTTCTTTTATAAAAACATTTAGAAAAGCACATTTTACATCCATTTGATATAGTCTAAAGTTACGAAAATAAGAAAAAGCTAATAAAATACGTATTGCTTCTAGTCGGGCTACACGTGCAAATGTCTATTCATAGTTTATTCCTTCTTTTGATTGTAACCTTGAGTGACTAATCTAGCTTTGTTTCGAATAATATTTCCTTGCTCATCGGCTTTATTTTTGTAAACCCACTTAGTACCGATGACTGTTTGATTACTAGGTCTAGGAACTAAGTCCTAAACTTCGTTTCATTCAAATTGATTTAACTCTTCTTGCATAACTATAATCTAGTAATCATCAGTTGAGGTTTCTTTACTATTTTTGGTTCAACGTTCGATAAGGAAGCTACATGACCCATTTGATTTAGTTGATTTCGAGTTCTAACATCAGAATTAATTTCTCCAGAAACATTTTTAATTGGGTGATTTCTTAGAATTCTTAGTGGAGTTCGAATTTCATTTTCATTTGGTAAATTGTTGTTTTCAATTTCAACATTAATTTCAATATTTTCAATATCATCTTCTGTCATATTTGATTTAGGAATTAATTCTTCATCTTCATTTTTATTATTATATTTGAAATTTTCATCGAATGATACGTGAGGTGTTTCTTTGATTACTTTAGTTCTTTTATTATAAATTCTATATGCCTAGCTTCATTCCGAGTATCCAATGAATATTCCTTCATCGGATTTTGGATCGAAATTACCAACTTGATCTTTAGTATTTAGTAAAAAGCATTTTGAACCAAAAAACTTTAAAATATGATATTTTAGGTTTTCTTTCATTAAAAAGTTCAAATGGAGTATGTTTTGTTAACAGTTTAATGGAGACTCGATTTAGAACATAACAAGTAGTCGCTATAGCTTCTGCCTAAAAATGTTTAGATAAAGTGCTCCCATTAATAATGTTCTGTTGCATTCTTGAAGTATTCTATTTTTCCTTTCTACAACTCCATTTTGTTGCGGAGTTCTAGAAAATGAGAAATTATGAACAATTCTTTTCTTATTACTATATTTTTCAAAGATATCATTATTGAATTCACCACCGTCATTACTTTGAATATTTTTAATTTTTTTATTCTTAGAATTTTGATTTCTCTTAGCAAAGATTTTAAAATTTTCAAACGTATCACTTTTATTTTTCATAAATATTGTCCAAATGTATCTTGAGAATCATCAATAATTACGAAAGCATATCTATTATGATTGATAGATTGAACTTGAGTTGGTCCAAAAAGATCTAAATGTAATAACTCAAGTGGTTGTAATGTAGAATTAATTTTCTTTGATTTAAAAGTAGATTTGGTTAATTTTCCTTACTAACCAGCGTCACAAATGCTATTTACTTTAAAATTCATTTTCGGTAAACCTTTTACTAAATTATTTTAGAGAATTTGCGTAATGCTTTAAAGATTATATGACAAAATCTTCTATGCCATAACCAAGGATAATTTTCTTTGGCTACTAGACACATATTTGTGTTACGATTAACTTTCATATTTAATATGTATATATTATGTTCTCTAGTTCCTTCAAAGATTAGATTCTTGTTTTGATTAAATATATTACATTTATTTCCAGAAAAGATATATTAAAACCTTTATCACATGGTTGACTTATACTAAGCAAATTATGTTTTAAATTTTTAACTAGTAAAACATTTGTTATAAGAGGCAAGTTAGATGTACCGTCATTGCCCACATCGTCTTTGCCGATGATATAACCTTTGGAATTATCTCCAAATGTGACAGATCCTCCATCTGAGTAGATAATGTTAGTCATCATATCTTTGTTTCCTGTCATATGTTTTGAGCAACCGCTATCGAGTATCCATTTTCCTCTTTTCTTAGTTGGTACATGCAAAAAATATAAAGATGACGTTGGTACCCACTTTTTATTAGGGTCCTAAAAGTTAGATCTTAGGAAACAAGACCCAAGAGGGTTTAGAATTCCCTTTATAAGTAAAATTTTCATTTTTATGAATTGCATTTATAAAAGACTTAATATACTTATTTATAATTGAATTATTATTATTTTTAGTACCCAAATCTTTATAGTATTTGTGTTGCAAATATCCTTCTTTTGAGTGATAACCTCTGGTTTTGGTTTTGCTTTTACAAAATTCTTATGTATATTGAAATTTTTATATGGTGAATTATTCCTCTTTGAACTAGATTTTAAGGAATTTGTATATCCTAACCCTTTCTTGTTAAATATAGTTTCGGAGTTTTTAATTATTTTAGAGAGATTTTCTCCACCTTTATTAAATTTAGAAATAATTTTAGTAATATTTTCTAACTCAGTTTTGGGACTAGTATTGTTTAATTCAAGAATTTTGATGTTTGATTTTAAATCGTGGTTTTCTGAAGCTAATGTCATGTTCTTTTCTTTTTGAACTTAAATTTCATTTGATAACATAGTAAGTTGAGAAAATACGTTAGACAAAGATTCTTATGTTTTAACAAGTTCTTCTTCTATAACTTTCTTTTCATCTCTGAGCATATCAACTTCTATTTCACTTCTGTTTAGTTTTTCTAAAGAATTTTTATACTTACTTTTAACTTCTTTTAGTTTATCCAATAATTATGATTCTATATGAATTAAATCATCAAAAGTTAGATCACTTGCATCGTAAGCCAAAGCCATAGAGCAGATATTGGCTTGTTGTAATGATCCGCCTTTCATAACACAAAAAGACGCATCATTAAGAAGAAAGAAAGGGATAGAAAAGATAAAAGATAGAAAAGAAAGAACCAAACAACATCAGAATCTCACAGCGGAATGAATAAATTATATTAACCAAATAAAATATTACATAGTATCATATACATCAGAGTTATACAGCTCAGACTACACAAACTAGACAGTTATAACACCTGTCTAGATATTACAACTCAAGTACATAACAGGAAACAGATACAACTCAAACACAGCGGAACCACCATATATATATATATATATATATATACATACATACACACACACACGCTGAAGCCACCTGCTCCATATCTCCTCTAGAACTCGTCAAAGCAAACCTGAATCACTTGACTACTCATACATAACATGAGTACCCAAGAGTTTAATAAAATAGAAAATAAACACTCGGGTCAGACAGGGGTAAATCTCGTCCTACTTGGGCATGACCCACTTAGCCTTGCTGCACCTCCCCTGTTTTAGCCATTCCCGGATAATGAGGCTTGAGGCTGCGATTACCTTTATAGGACATATCAATCTTAGAATGCTCATCGTCCTCCTGACGATGTTCTGAAAGCATTCAATCCATACAAGTTCATTCCTGGTTCGAATGAAACCGAAGGCACTATCTCGTTACACTCGTTTTGGAATCACCCTCAGAGTTAACGACCATAGCCCTAGCACTCTGAATCACCATCTCGAACCTGTAAGTACTATTTCCGTCAAATTCATCTCGGAATCACCTACAGAGTTATACTGACTAATAGTTCTTACACCTCGAGTCTTCACTTGCACTCCCTTTGGATTCACGACCTAACGTTTAACTTGGATCGATGTGGTTTTCGGAATTCCAAATTTGGAAACCCGATCCCGGTCTCATCGAATCCAAACGCCATTTTAATGTCCAAGTGATTTAAGTTTAATAAATTAATTCAAATTAAACATTGAATTCACACAGCATCATTCACAGATAAATATCACACATTTATCATTGATATATCAAATATCATACCATAGAATATCACAATATATCATTCAAAAGATATCAACCAATCTAGATATTTCACAACAATCATACACAAACAGGCGTCATAAATTCCTTTATAATTAATTTAATCATCTTAAATTAAATTAATTACTTGAGAATTAAACAACTAATCCTGCTTAAACAATCATTAATTAATTACAATTAATTAATTAATCACTATATAAATCATCTTTATAATTTAATTAATTAATCTTCAATTACAGATTAACAATCCTTTAATCATATTCTTAATTAATCAACCAGATTAATTATTCTTTAATTACACTATGTAATTAGCCTTTAAATTAATTACACAAATTAATTTATTTTTAATCATTAATTAATCTTAACTAATTTTTAATTAATTAATTAACAATAATTAATTACAATATCCTTAATTAATTTCATTAATTAATTATTACTTCTTTCTCACTTCATTGATTAATTATCTAATAATCAATCACATTTATTAATTAATTAAACAATTAATTATTCATTATTTTCATAAACTAATGACCCTCTAATTACATTATTAACCAATCTTTCTCATAATTACATTTAATTATTAATTATAAAATTAATTACAATTATTAATCAAACCTGATTAATCACAATCAGAAATTAACTTCCTTAATTACTTTACCAATTAAATCAACACCTTGATTAATTTCATTAATCAATTCTTTAATTACACTAAGTAATTATCCCTTAATTGCTTCCCTTGAGTAATTATACCTCTCTAATAACTATCCCTTAAGTAATTTCCTTAATTAATTACATTCAGTAATTATTCAATAATTATTTCACTAAGTAATTACACATCTTTAATTACTTTAAGTAATTATACTCAATCCCATCATTAAGTAATTCTTTTAATTAATTAAACTTAATTAATTAACTAAAATTAACCATAATAACTTAATTAATTACACAGAGTAATTAATTACTTTAATTACTTCATTAAGTAATTATGTTTAGATAACTCTTCTTAATCATTTAGTAATTAACTTCTTAATTACTTATTTACTAATTATTTCTTAATTAATTAAACTTGATTAATTAATTTTTAATTAAGTAATTAATTATACTTAATTAATTACTCAACTAATTTACCTTAATTTAATTACTTACATTAACCAATTTAAGTTAATTAAGTAATTTACTTTAATTACCTTTATAATTAAAAACTTGATTAATATGAACCATACTCCATTAACTTTTATTAATTATTTTAAAAAAATTAAATTTTAAATTGAAAAACTTGAAATTGGTTTACACTAAAACATCATCTTTAATTTATCATTAACTTTTAATTTACCTAAGTTAAATACCTTACTAAATAACAATTTTAAATCAATTTAGATACAATTTTATTTGAAACATTATTATATCATTAACAAAATAAAATTGAAAACAAACTATTTTAAAACAAAATTTTACATTTTAAAAATCCAAACTTTAAAACTAAAATTCTTTTAAATTCAAACATTCATTCTTTATTCAACAAATTTTAAACACTTTGTTCAAACATCAATTTGCTTTCAACTTGAAACTTTATTTTATAAAGTACAAACCCGGTTAGAACTAAAATTTTGAAAACAAACTATTTTAAAAACAATTTAACTTAACTTGTTATAACACAAAGTTTTAAATTATAACACTTCAAACATATTCAAACTATTTAAAGCTTTGATTTAAAAACTCAACTTGCTTTGAATTTCAGAAAATCCAATTTGCAGTTAAAAATTGAACAGGAACAAATCCTGGAAAACCCAATACTCAAGACCAACTCACGCGACCACCTCCTATAACATTGAGTCACACGCGATAAACCTCCTCCTAACCTCGAGTCACTCTCGAACGAAACCCGAGACTATACTCGAGCAAACCACCGAAGAAACCCATGACCAAACTGTCTTTCCAAACCAAAGTGTTCAGCTGCACAAATCCAAGAACGTGCACGTGCACACCGGAGCTGGTCAACGACGATCAACGCCGGCATGCCCTACAAGTTACTTCAGACCCCTTCAACTACTTCATCCCCATGGATCGATGAAAACTCCTCCGATGCAAAATATGGCAACAGCGACGACAAACAGAAAGAAGCGTGAACTCAAAGGATCGCCGTCAACGGTGATACCCAACGCCAGAGTACCAGCCACTTCGCCCACACACTCGCCTCGATCACGCGAACCCTTTCCCCCTCCCGCGATTCGACAAAGACCATCAACGATGATGAATTGCTCACGATTCCGACCCATACCAGAGCCAACACCAAAACTCTACTATGCCACTTTCTAATCACCACGACCATCATAAAAATCTTCCACTATTTTTCCCAAATCACCAAACACCATGACTACCTCCATGCCGAAGCTCACCATCCCCTTCGACGCAGATCAACAGAAATCGACCAAAACCTCAAATTCTTAAAACCCCCAATTTCACTGAATACTAACTTATAAATTACAAACTTCCTTTTAAAATTCATGAATTTGAGCAACAATTCAGACTATATAATCAGAAGTTTAAATTATTGAATTTGATTTTTACCAAATTTTGACATTCCACTGTAAATCCATAATTTACAGTTTATTTTTCAATATAAATTTAAAGATTTTTTTTAACACAAATCTACCATATTAAAATCAGATTTCTTGCAATGATTAACAATAATTAATTTAGAATATAGAAATTTATATGAGACTGAAACATGCATAAGTACAGAAGTTTTAAAACTTCATATCTACAGGCGTTCCATCGGCTAAATAAACATGCATTTAAATCATCAAATCAAACATGCAAATATTCGTATTATGTTTATATAGCCTTCACATCCATGTATATATATAAGCTTAACATGCATTCATCATAGATTCTAGCTTAAATCTGTTTTTAAAATAAATTTACTCACCTAGTTTTGAATCAGAGAATAGCTTTTGAATTACTGCATTTTGATTTTCTGTTGAAACACTGAAATTTAACTTCAGTTGAAACATGATGCTCACATCAATGAATTCCTCTGATCAAAGCTTGTTGAATTGCATGTTGATTGCTGTAGATTTCCAGTTGAGGTTGTAATTTGTATCTGGGTTAAAGTTTTGAATTTGTTTTCTGGATTTCAGTTTGAATCTTCTTGCATTTGATTTCCTTTTTTTTAATTTTAGTTGAAGAGAAATTATAGAAGATTAGCTAAAGGAAACAAAAACAAACAGATTTTTCACTTTCTAAACTTTAATCAAAACAAAACTTTCTTTTAAAAGATAGATTGCCACTTGTTTAATGAATACACCCACATACTAACAAATGTCAAACCCCTTGTTAATTTGTATACAAGTGTATTTCATAAATTATAAAGATTCCATGTGTTTTAGACTACATTAATTACTTTTTTTTTTAAAAATGAATTAAATCTTAATTACCAATATTAACCAAATACTCGTGTTATATATATAACTTATGAAATGTATTTATAATTTTGTAATTTATTTATAATTATTTAAAACTCCATTTCTAAAGATAAGTTTTAAAAGAAGAAAGTAAAATTTATTTAAAAACTTTATTTAAAAATTTAAACATAAATTTCTATAACTAACGTTGATATTATATATAAAAATCTAAATTTGTTTTCAAAAATCAATTTTAAAGAAAACAAATTAAATCTTTATAATAATGTACTATATTCAAGCTATTATTCATTTAATAAAAATAAATTTTTATTTAAGTGTTTTATAAATAAAAATAAATTTTAAATTGCTTTTGAAAAGCATTTTTATTAAACAAATCAAAAATCTTCCAAATCTCTATAAAAACATATGTACATTAAAAATTTGAAAATATATTTTCTGTTTAAGTTTAATCCATTATTTTCTATTTACAATATATACAAACATAAATATTCATTATAAATAGAACATTTTAAATATTAGCTTCAGAAATTATTTGAATTTTAAAACAGAACATCAAATCACAATATATAAACATATATATTATAATTTGAAAATAATTTTTATTAAATTTAAATTGAAACCAATTTCCTTTTTACAGTGTATACATATATACATTACAAACAGAATATTTTTTATTAACTTTAAAAGATTAATTATTATTAATTAGATATATATTATTATTATCCCTTTGAAAAGAATAAACATTCAAATTAAATTATCATTATTATTGAGTTTTTGAAAAGATAATTATTTGTTAAATTAGACTAATTCTTAGTTTTGAATATATAATATTTGGTTAAATTAGATTTTAAAATCAATATAACATATTCTAAAATAAATTATAAATGGAAATTATTAAATAAGTATTGCCTAAAATTCCGGGACATCACATTCCTTCCCCCTTAAAAGAATTTCGTCCTCGAAATTAAAAGCAAAGATAATTTAATAATTTCTTATAGATTTTAAATTTTAAAATAGAAACAAATGCTGTCAACCATACTAGAAACCGTAACATTCAATTCAAACAATCAATTCTAACTATCTAGACAAAATTCTGGACAGAAATTCCTTGAGTTTCCCAGGTACAAACACCGGGTTACTCGCCTTACAGAATCTAAAACTAGCCGCTCTACTCAGATCTCGAACTCCTATATATACAGATCTATAATCTAAACAGGATACCGGACCACAGACAATCCCGATCAACTTCAAAATCTCCATGATCTGCTGGTTCTAAACCAGTGATAGATCAACCACTTATCTTTAAGAGAAAACAGAAAGATTCTAATACACTCTTGAGCTAGCTTCCCAACTTATTCAATCTCGTCGCTCTTATGATCGGAGAAAACTTATTCAAGAATTAAATCTCCGACTTCGAATTCCGAATCTCTTCGTCTCTTTTCCACAACCTCCGGTGATCCTGGACTGCCCTCAACCTTCCTGATCATCCAAACTCCACAGATGCTTCTCAAATTAAAGCTGGATCAAGAATGAGATGACCTCCTGTTTCTACTCAACAAGATGGTTCTCCCAAAATCCATCGAAATTAAAACACCAATCTACCATACAAGCATCAAAAGACTTGAAACTTGGTTCTCCTATCCGGAAAAACAGAACAGATGCTCTCGATATCCAAGCCTTCAGATCCCAAAAGAACTTCCTGAAGAAAACCTTAAATCCAAGAAAACACAAATCCTTAGATGAACCCGAGGTCGCTTCTATTCTAGGATATCTGCCACCATGCTTCCGCTGCACAACTCTAATCCGAAGAAGATGAGAAAGCTTTTGATGAACACAAACACAAACTTGATCAACTCATCCAGAAACGTTGTCCATCAAATTCCATAAAAACTTAATGACCTATCCGATTTGGTCACAAATACTACAACAGAAATCCAAATGGAAAACTAGATCCAATCAATCCTGATTGCTCACAAAATCCTCTCTCCTGGAATCTTTTCTCTACTAGGACAAACCACCAGAAAATCTAAGAACCAAATTCAAAACAGAACTCCATCTCCCGATGCGGAAAAACTCCTTTGACTTCCTTGAAGATATTCAGAAAGTCTCAAACCACTTCGATAGCTCCAACATTCTTAAGAGATGTCTCAAACTAACACAAAGATTATTAAAAGAACTTCCGAACCATCGCAAGTCACTTTTGCGATAATACTACCCAATTCGGATTCCAAAGAAACTATTCTCTCTTACATAACAGAACAACTTAAGCCCTACAAAAGAAGAAGCTGATGGTCCACCTCAACCACAAACACCTTCCCTAGGTGAGCTTCCAGAAGAAAAAGGAACAAGCCTTCACCATTTGCCCAATCCACTGACAGAAGAATCTCAAAGACTTCTGAACCATCGAAGAAACGGACCACACAACTGCTTCTGAACTCCACCAGTAGGATACTGCTGAGCCAAAAGATCTTCCCGACAGCACATTCAACATCTCTGAGCTTCCCTTGCTACCACAAACTTCCTATCCAAAAGCTCCTTGAATCCCAAATCTATATCAACCAACTCCATAAAAAGAGTCTTCAAGATGAGCAGAAACCTCTCAAGAAACTCGGCTTCAAACCAAGCACAAACACCTAGCTGAACTGAGTCTCCTACTCCAATACAGGTAAGATTCCTTCTTATGGTTGCCAAAATACCATTACTTGCTTCAGCTCTTCCAACTGATCCAAACTCTAGAGAATCCGCTTGCACGAGCGCAATCCAAACTTATACTCCAAAGATAAACTTCGAACCTTTAAAAGATTTCCTTCAGAGATCGACGAAATCCATACACCAAGCTGCCAAACTTACTCAAGATGCCCAAAACTGTCCTGGCAGGTACTCTTCCAACCTCAAATACCCTGACTTCTTCCATTGATAGTCGTGCTATACACACCACTCTTTCCTACTTGGAATAAATAAATATATATATATATATAGTCAAAATTACAAATAAACTCTCTCAAGAAAGACACCACTCCAGAGCCTAGGTATTCGCTCAACCTAGCGCTCTGATACCACAATGTAATGACCCGCCTTTCATAACACAGAAAGACGCATCATTAAGAAGAAAGAAAGGGATAGAAAAGAGAAAAGATAGAAAAGAAAGAACCAAACAACATCAGAATCTCACAGCGGAACGAATAAATTATATTAACCAAATAAAATATTACATAGTATCATATACATCAGAGTTGTACAGCTCAGACTACACAACTAGACAGTTATAACACCTATCTAGATATTACAACTCAAGTACATAGCAGGAAACAGATACAACTCAAACACGGCGGGACCACCATATATATATATACACGCTGAAGCCACCTGCTCCATATCTCCTCCATAACTCGTCAAAGCAAACCTGAATCACTTGACCACTCATACATAACATGAGTACCCAAGAGTTTAATAAAACAGAAAATAAACACTCAGGTCAGACAGGGGTAAATCTCGTCCTACTTGGGCATGACCCACTTAGCCTTGCTGCACCTCCCTTGTTTTAGCCATTCCTTGATGATGAGGCTTGAGGCTGTGATTATGATGTCGCAGCGGATTAATCAAAATATACTTCAATCGGTGAAAGTAACAATCGGTGGATTGATGAATACCAAAATGCCCAAATTCGTTGATCCGAAGATACCGAATTCTAGCTATCTCAAACACGTTGATAGCGCACTATACCGTGTTCAAAGATCTACGATTCTTCGTACGTTGATATAGCGCACTAGATACCGTGAATCGGCTTCTACGATCGTTGAATCGAGCGCACTCGATTAACCGAAAGAGGAGATAGGAGATTACACTCAACTACCAATTTTAGAAGAAAGCACACAGCAATCAACAAGAAATTTTATTCCAAATCCATCCCTTCAAATGTACAACTCACGCGTATTTATAGTGTTTACAACACAGCCCCCTTTAAGTCGTATACGACTCAAGCCTCTCCGACTCATGACCTACTTAAGTCGGCAACGACTCATCATCATAGCACATACTCACGACTCAAAGCCATTATATCACAACACGACTCCCCTGCGTACCGACTTAAGAGCAACAGAAAGTACAACACTTACGACTTAAAAACACTACGACTCAACAAACAAAACAGATTACACGACATACGACTCAACATATGTCACGACTCACGACTCAAGAAATAAACAAACGGTACACGACACATCATACAATGCGACTCATTACAACACGACTCAACCGACTCAACACCCAGCCGACTTAACTCCTTGTTGCCTCAACTTCCTCCGACTCAAGGCCTTCAATAGATGGAGTTTTTCCTTGCTTCATGATAAGTCATAGACGACTTATGGTAGTGTTGTTAGGTCGGAATCGAGCTTTGTTAAGTCGCAAACGACTCAAGTCCCCTTCATTAACTCGTAGCTCTTCCCATGTGTCCCCTACGGCCTCCAGTTGAGTCGTGGATGACTCAATTCCTCCACGTTGAGTCGCGGACGACTCAATTCTTCTATGAGTCGACTCATTCCTTGCTCTTGTGTACGAGTTAAGCCGTAGCTCCTCTTCACATAGTTTGTTAGGTCGTGAACTATGCCCCTTAAGTCGGCAACGACTTAAAATTTTCGAACGGCCCAACTCCGAAGCTTCCTCCACACATCCTAGAGCTATGTTAACTCATGACCGACTTAACCCTTGAGGAATTGTAGATCGTGCTGCATCATCCTCCCCAGGTTGAGAAAAATTCGTCCTCGAATTTGTAAATTCTTCCACATCAGATTGTCCGTCTCCATAATACGGCACAAGATGCTTAACATTGAATACGTCAGAAGTGTATACATCCTCCGGTAGCTTCAACTTATAAGCATTCTCATTGATTCGTTTCACAACTTCCACTGACCAATTTTTCTGGCTCTCAACTTGTTATAAGCGCCTACTGGAAAACGATCCTTCGTTAACACAGCATACACCAAATCTCCTTTGTTAAATTCAACCTTTCGTCGCTTCAAGTCTGCAAATTTCTTGTATTTCTCATTCGACTTCTCCAATCGTTCCTGAATGATTTTATGACATTCAGTCAACCCATCAACAAAGTCTATAGCTCGTTTAACCGTCCCCTTCGGTTGTGGCACTACTGCTAAGTCCAATGGTCCCCTGGGTAGATTTGAATATACAATCTGAAATGGAC
The DNA here is from genome assembly GCA_030765085.1 of Allium cepa. NCBI lineage: Eukaryota > Viridiplantae > Streptophyta > Magnoliopsida > Asparagales > Amaryllidaceae > Allium > Allium cepa. Next base: position 979,732,527 of record CM060931.1, read on the forward strand.
TGAATCCTGTACTACGATTCACTGCATGATTATGTGCAAATTCTGCCTGGCATAACTTCATGTCCCAACTTCTCAGATTATCTTTCACCAATCATCGTAACAAATTTCCCAATGATCTGTTAACAACTTCGGTCTGTCCATCTGTTTGCGGATGATAGGCGCTGCTAAAGTTCAACTTCGTTCCCACCATCTTCCACAAACTCAACCAAAAATGGCTTAAAAATATAGTATCCCGATCAGAAACAATAGATTCTGGTAAACCATGCAATCGATACACCTCCTTAAAGAATAATTGTGCCACTCGAACTGCATCCGCTGTCTTCTTGCAGGTAATAAAATGTGCCATCTTCGAAAATCTGTCCACCACAACAAATATAGAATCATTTCCCCTTTGAGTTCTAGGCAAACCCAAAATAAAATCCATGCTGATATCAACCCATGGTTTAGACGGTACAGGTAATGGCATATACAATCCTGCATTTGTCGCTGTTCCCTTCGAAACCTGACATATATGACATCGCTCCACAAATCTCTCTACCTCTTTTCTCATCGACGGCCAAAAATAAGATAGAGAAATCAACTGCAAAGTACGATCACGGCCCACATGTCCTTCCTCGTGCAACTCCTTGATAATCTTCATTCTCAAACTGCTCTCAGGAACACATAACCGATTTCCTTTAAACAAGAATCCATCAACCAACATAAATTCATCAGTACTCCCATCCTTAACTTTCTCAACAAACTTTGCAAAGTAAAGATCTTCTTCATACAATTCTGGCAATAATTCAAACCCTGTCACCTCAATTTTCATTGTAGTCAACAAATGATTCCTTCTACTCAAAGCATCAGCTACACGATTAGTTACTCCTGACTTATGTTTAACAACAAAAGTAAACTGCTGCAAATAAGCAATCCATGATGCATGCCTCGCTGAAATCTTATCCTGCCCCTGTAAATGCTTCAAAGCTTCATGGTCTGTGTAAAGAACAAACTCTTTCTGAAAAAGATAATGTCTCCAGTGCTTCACGGCTTGCACAACTGCATAAAACTCAACATCGTACGTACTATATCTCATCTTTGCCCCTGATAACTTCTCACTGAAATAAGAAACTGGCCTCCCACTCTGACTCAACACTCCTCCACTCCCAACCTTTGATGCATCAGTGTGTAGTTCAAACAACAACTGAAAATCAGGTAAAACAAGAATCGGTGCTGTCGTCAATAGTTCCTTGATCTTCTCAAAAGCAACTCCCGCTTCCTCTGACCATACAAACTGTTTCCCTTTCATGCAATCAGTAACTGGAGCCATCACGCTACTGAAGTGTGGAATGAATCTCCGGTAGAATGACGCTAATCCATGAAAACTTCTAACTTCAGTGATAGTTCTCGGCTGTGGCCAATTTCTAATAGCTTCAACTTTACTCTGGTCCACCTGGATTCCCTTCTCAGATACAACATATCCCAAAAATAATACCCTTCTCGTCATGAGCACACATTTCTTCGTAGCTGCATAAAATTGCTCCTCACGAAGAATAATTAACACCTTTCTCAAATGCTCTACATGCTCCTCCGTACTCCCGCTATATATCAGAATATCATCGAAATAAACCACCACGAACTTCCCAATGAATGGTCTAAAGATTTGATTCATTACTCGCATAAATGTACTAGGTGCATTTGATAAACCAAATGGCATAACCAACCATTCGTATAACCCCTCTCTCGTCTTGAATGCAGTTTTCCATTCATCTCCAGGTCTAATTCGAATTTGATGATAACCACTCTTCAAATCAATCTTCGAAAAGATAGTTTCCCTACTCAACTGATCCAGCAAGTCATCCAACCTTGGCATAGGAAATCTGTAACGTACAGTAATCTTGTTCAAAGCTCTACTATCTGTGCACATCCTCCATGTTCCATCCTTCTTCGGCACCAACAAAGCTGGTACTGCACAAGGACTCAAGCTTTCCTGAACTCGTCCCTGCTCAAGTAATTCTTCCACCTGCCTTCGCAACTCCTCATGTTCCTTCGGACTCATACGGTAATGTGGTCGATGTGGTAACACTGCTCCCGGAACAAGATCGATTTGATGTTGAATGTCTCTCGGTGGCGGTAACTCCTTAGGTAACTCTTCCGGAAATACATCTTTAAATTCTTTCAAAACTGGCTTTGCTTCTTCTGGAATTTCAACCTCTTCGTTACACTCTCGCCCAATCAACAAAAACACTTCAGGCTCCTCTTCAACTTCTTTAACAAACTCCTTCAAAGATAATAAAGTTTTCAGCTCTTCGATCTCCTCTAACTTGCTCTCCTTCTGTTGTTGCTTCTTAGGAACTAAAGTGATTTTAGTACCTTCGAACATAAAACTGTAACTATTAGCACGACCATCATGTTGCACCGCTCTATCAAACTGCCATGGTCTGCCCAACAACAGATGACACACATCCATGTCTACAACGTCATACCAAATTTCATCTTTGTACTTCTTCCCAATAGAAAAATTCACACAAGCTCTTCGACACACCTTCACTTCACCACCCTTCCTTAACCATGCTAGCTTGTACGGCTTAGGATGCTTCTCAGTTTTCAAGTTCAACTTCCTTACTGCTTCTGTAGAGATAATATTGTCACAACTTCCAGCATCAATAACGAACTTGCAAACTTTCCCCAAAATAGTTCATGTCGACTGGAAAATATTGCTTCTCAACCAACTAGAATCCTCTTCTTGCTTTGGTGTAAGACATGACCTCCTCATCATAAGATTACACCCTTCATCTCCAGATAATTCTTCTTCCTCCTCAACATAAGGTGTATTTGAACACTCTGCCTCCTCACCATCATCCTCCTCAACTTCTGCAACCATTGCTCTCTTCTTCGGCTTCGGACATTCATTGCTTTTGTGACCCAACTCTTGACAATTGTAACATTTGAAACCACTGCTAACCTTTGCCTTCTCACCCTCCTTCACTACTGGCTTATTGACAGGTTTAGGAACATTAGAACTCCCACTAACACCCTTCGCTTGATTATTGGAATTAGTAAACACACCACCTCCACGCCTTCCTTGCTTCTCCCAAGCCAACGCTTTCTGATGTGCCTCCGCTACAGATCTAGGATCAAACATATTAACCATATCCTGGATCTGCATTCTCAATCCCCCAATGAATCTAGCAGTTAGCTGTTCTTCCGTTTCCATAATATCATTCCTGGCAATGAGTTGGTAAAATTCATCAGCATAATCACTAACAGACTTCGTCCCTTGCCTCAGATTCTGCAACCTCTGGTACATAAGTGATTGATAGTTGTATGGTAAGAATGTAGCTCGCATCAACTTCTTCATCTTCTCCCATGATTCAATCTTTGACTTTCCCATTCTCTCTCTCGTAAGTTTAGTTTGCTGCCACCATGCCAAAGCTCTCCCCCTCAACCTAGTAGCAACTAACTTCACCCTTCTATTCTCCGGAACCTCCTTGAAATCAAAGATTTCCTCAACATTAGATAACCAATCAAGAAATTCTTCTGCTACCATTCCACCCTTAAACTCTGGAATTTCCACCTTCATACCCGATTCCCATCGACGATCTTCATTTACATCTCGATATGAATTTCGAACTTGGTCTCGATCTCGATAATGAATGCTAGTTCTATCACCCTCTTCATCAAAATCAAAAGTACGCCTACATCGATCTCGACCATTATCATCTCTTCGTTCATGCATGCTTCTTCGACTATGTCTCTCTTCATCTCTATATGGCTCATTCTCAAATTCTCGTGGACTTCTTCTCTCTTCATGTCCATATTCATGATGATCTCTCCGTGATGAAATTGATGTTTCTCTTCTATCTCTAAAAGAATGTGGTGATACCCTCCTCGCTTCCGTAACCGATGGCGAAACTCGGTTTCCTCTATGGTTCGAGTTTGGTGATCTCCTCCCTTGAGTTTGATTCAAGTCATTCATCAACTTCTCTAACTTTCCGATGCCTTCATCAAATTTCTCATTAATACGTTGTTCCATAAGCTCGGCTTCTTCTCTTCGATACAAGGCTTCAACGTTTTGATGACGATTAGCTCTCCTTGGTGGCATGATTGGAAATTCTTCACAAACACTTCAAACTTCACAAGTTTCACAAATTTCAACTCACGGCTCAAACACTTGTCTCGGCTTGAACTCACGGCTTAACTCCTTAACTCGGCAACAAGTTGACTCGGCCTCAATCTTGACAAAATGTACTTCAACACAACTATGCTCGGCCTTCAAACACTTCTCCAACACTAGATCCAAAACGAGATGGATCAAAGTCTTCAAACTTGTTGCAACTTCGATATGAACACGAGGAACAACAACTTCAAATACTTGGCTCCAAGAATCAACTTAGCTATGATTGGCTAAGATGGCTCCGATACCAAACTGATGTCGCAGCGGATTAATCAAAATATACTTCAATCGGTGAAAGTAACAATCGGTGGATTGATGAATACCAAAATGCCCAAATTCGTTGATCCGAAGATACCGAATTCTAGCTATCTCAAACACGTTGATAGCGCACTATACCGTGTTCAAAGATCTACGATTCTTCGTACGTTGATCTAGCGCACTAGATACCGTGAATCGGCTTCTACGATCGTTGAATCGAGCGCACTCGATTAACCGAAAGAGGAGATAGGAGATTACACTCAACTACCAATTTTAGAAGAAAGCACACAGCAATCAACAAGAAATTTTATTCCAAATCCATCCCTTTAAATGTACAACTCACGCGTATTTATAGTGTTTACAACACAGCCCCCTTTAAGTCGTATACGACTCAAGCCTCTCCGACTCATGACCTACTTAAGTCGGCAACGACTCATCATCATAGCACATACTCACGACTCAAAGCCATTATATCACAACACGAATCCCCTGCGTACCGACTTAAGAGCAACAGAAAGTACAACACTTACGACTTAAAAACACTACGACTCAACAAACAAAACAGATTACACGACATACGACTCAACATATGTCACGACTCACGACTCAAGAAATAAACAAACGGTACACGACACATCATACAATGCGACTCATTACAACACGACTCAACCGACTCAACACCCAGCCGACTTAACTCCTTGCCGCCTCAACTTCCTCCGACTCAAGGCCTTCAATAGACGGAGTTTTTCCTTGCTTCATGATAAGTCGTAGACGACTTATGGTAGTGTTGTTAGGTCAGAACCGAGCTTTGTTAAGTCGCAAACGACTCAAGTCCCCTTCATTAACTCGTAGCTCTTCCCATGTGTCCCCTACGGCCTCCAGTTGAGTCGTGGACGACTCAATTCCTCCACGTTGAGTCGCGGACGACTCAATTCTTCTATGAGTCGACTCATTCCTTGCTCTTGTGTACGAGTTAGGCCGTAGCTCCTCTTCACATAGTTTGTTAGGTCGTGAACTATGCCCCTTAAGTCGGCAACGACTTAAAATTTTCGAACGGCCCAACTCCGAAGCTTCCTCCACACATCCTAGAGCTATGTTAACTCGTGACCGACTTAACCCTTAAGGAATTGTAGATCGTGCTGCATCAGATTACCTTTATAGAACATATCAATCTTAGAATGCTCATCGTCCTCCTGACGATGTTCTGAAAGCATTCAATCCACACAAGTTCGTTCCAGGTTCGATCGAAACCGAAGGCACCATCTCGTTACACTCGTTTTGGAATCACCCTTAGAGTTAACGACCATAGCCCTTGCACTCTGAATCATTATCTCGAACCTGTAAGTACTATTTCCGTCAAATTCATCTCGGAATCACCCACAGAGTTATACTGACGAATAGTTCTTACACCTCGAGTCTTCACTTGCACTCCCCTTGGATTCACGACCTAACGTTTAACTTGGATCGATGTGGTTTTCGGAATTCCAAATTTGGAAACCCAATCCCGGTCTCATCGAATCCAAAAGCCATTTTAATGTCCAAGTGATTTAAGTTTAATAAATTAATTCAATTTAAACATTGAATTCACACAGCATCATTCACAGATAAATATCACACATTTATCATTGATATATCAAATATCATACCACAGTATATCACAATATATCATTCAAAAGATATCAACCGATCCAGATATTTCACAACAATCATACACAAACAGGCATCATAAATTCCTTTATAATTAATTTAATCATCTTAAATTAAGTTAATAACTTGAGAATTAAACAACTAATCCTGCTTAAACAATCATTAATTAATTACAATTAATTAATTAACCACTCTTTAAATCATCTTCATAATTTAATTAATTAATCTTCAATTACATATTAACAATCCTTTAATCATATTCTTAATTAATCAACTAGATTAATTATTCTTTAATTACACTATGTAATTTGCCTTTAAATTAATTACACAAATTAATTTATTTTTAATTATTAATTAATCTTAATTAGTTTCTAATTAATTAATTAACAATAATTAATTACAAAATCCTTAATTAATTTCGTTAATTAATTATTACTTCTTTCTCACTTCATTGATTAATTATCTAATAATTAATCACATTTATTAATTAATTAAACAATTAATTTTTCATTAATTTCATAAATTAATGACCCTCTAATTACATTATTAATCAATCTTTCTCATAATTATATTTAATTATTAGTTATAAAATTAATTACAATTATTAATCAAACCTGGTTAATCACAATCAGAAATTAACTTCCTTAATTACTTTACCAATTAAATCAACACCTTGATTAATTTCATTAAGCAATTCTTTAATTACACCGAGTAATTATCCCTTATTTACTTCCCTTAAGTAATTATACCTCTTTAATTACTATCCCTTAAGTAATTCCTTAATTAATTACATTCAGTAATTATTTATTAATTACTTCACTAAGTAATTACACATCTTTAATTACTTTAAGTAATTATACTCAATCCCATCATTAAGTAATTCTTTTAGTTAATTAAACTTAATTAATTAACTAAAATTAACCATAATAACTTAATTAATTACACAGAGTAATTAATTACTTTAATTACTTCATTAAGTAATTATGTTTAAATAACTCTTCTTAATCATTTAGTAATTAACTTCTTAATTACTTATTTACTAATTATTTCTTAATTAATTAAACTTGACTAACTAATTTTTAATTAAGTAATTTATTATACTTAATTAATTACTCAACTAATTTACCTTAATTTAATTACTTACATTAACCAATTTAAGTTAATTAAGCAATTTACTTTAATTACCTTTAAAATTAAAAACTTGATTAATATAAACCATACTCCATTAGCTTTTATTAATCATTTTAAAAAAATTAAATTTTAAATTGAAAAACTTGAAATTGGTTTACTCTAAAACATCATCTTTAATTTATCATTAACTTTTAATTTACCTAAGTTAAATACCTTACTAAATCACAATTTTAAATCAATTTAAATACAATTTTATTTGAAACATTATTATATCATTAACAAAATAAAATTGAAAATAAACTATTTTAAAACAAAAGTTTACATTTTAAAAATCCAAACTTTAAAACTAAAATTCTTTTAAATTTAAACATTCATTCTTTATTCAACTAATTTTACACACTTTGTTCAAACATTTATTTGCTTTCAACTTGAAACTTTATTTTATAAAGTACAAACCCGGTTAGAACTAAAATTTTGAAAACAAACTATTTTAAAACAATTTAACTTACTTGTTATAACACAAAGTTTCAAACTATAACACTTCAAACATATTCAAACTATTTAAAGCTTTGATTTAAAAACTCAACTTGCTTTGAATTTCAGAAAATCCAATTTGCAGTTAAAAATTGAACAGGAACAAATCCTGGAAAACCCAATACTCAAGACCAACTCACGCGACCACCTCCTACAACACCGAGTCACACGCGATAAACCTCCTTCCAACCTCGGTCACTCTCGAACGAAACAGGAGACTATACTCGAGCAAACCACCGAAGAAACCCATGACCAAACTATCTTTCCAAACCAAAGTGTTCAGCTGCACAAATCCAAGAATGTGCACGTGCACACCGGAGCCGGTCAACGACGATCAACGCCGGCATGCCCTACAAGTTACTTCAGACCCCTTCAACTACTTCATCCCCATGGATTGATGAAAACTCCTCCGATACAAAATATGGCAACAGCGACGACAAACAGAAAGAAGCACGAACTTAAAGGATCGCCGTCAACGGTGATACCCAACGCCGGAGTACCAGCCACTTCACCCACACACTCGCCTCGATCACGCGAACCCTTTCCCCCTCACGCGATTCGCCAAAGACCATCAACGACGATGAATTGCTCACGATTCCGACCCATACCAGAGCCAACACCAAAACTCTACTATGCCACTTTCTAATCACCACGACCATCATAAAAATCTTCCACTATTTTTCCCAAATCACCAAACACCCTGACTACCTCCATGCCGAAGCTCACCATCCTCTTTGACGCAGATCAACAGAAATCGACCAAAACCTAAAATTCTTAAAACCCCCAATTTCTCACTGAATACTAACTTATAAATTACAAACTTCCTTTTAAAATTCATGAATTTGAACAACAATTCAGACCATATAATCAGAAGTTTAAATTATTGAATTTGATTTTTACCAAATTTTGACATTCCACTGTAAATCCATAATTTACAGTTTATTTTTCAATATAAATCTTAAGATTTATTTTTTTAACACAATCTACCTCATTAAAATCAGATTTGTTGCAATGATTAACAATAATTAATTTAGAATATAGAAATTTATATGAGACTGAAACATGCATAAGTACAGAAGTTTTAAAACTTCATATCTACAGGCATTCCATCAGCTAAATAAACATGCATTTAAATCATCAAATCAAACATGCAAATATTGGTATTATGTTTATATAACCTTCACATCCATGTGTATATATATAAGCTTAACATGCATTCATCATAGATTTTAGCTTAAATCTGTTTTTAAAATAAATTTACTCACCTAGTTTTGAATCAGAGAATAGCTTTTGAATTACTGCATTATGATTTTCTGTTGAAACACTGAAATTTAACTTCAGGTGAAACATGATGCTCACATCAATGAATTCTTCTGATCAAAGCTTGTTGAATTGCACGTTGATTGCTGTAGATTTCCAATTGAGGTTGTAATTTGGATCTGGGTTACAGTTTTAAATTTGTTTTCTGGATTTCAGTTTGAATCTTCTTGCATTTGATTTCTTCTTAATTTTTTTTTCTAATTTTAATTGAAGAGAAATACAGAATATTAGCTGAAGGAAACAAAAACAAACATATTTTTCATTTTCTAAACTTTAATCAAACCAAAACTTTCTTTTAAAAGATAGATTGCCACTTGTTTAATGAATACACCCACATATTAACAAATGTCAAACCCCTTGTTAATTTGTATACAAGTGTATTTCATAAATTATTATGATGCCATGTGTTTTAGGTTACATTAATTACTTTTAAAAGAAATGAATTAAATCTTAATTACCAATATTAACCAAATACTCATGTTATATATATAACTTATGAAATGTATTTATAACTTTGTGATTTATTTATAATTATTTAAAACTCCATTTCTAAAGATAAGTTTTAAAAGAAGAAATTAAACATTTATTTAAAAACTTTATTTAAAAATTTAAACATAAATTTCTATAACTAAAATTGATATTATATATAAAAATCTAAATTTGTTTTCAAAAATCAATTTTAAAGAAAACAAATTAAATCTTTATAATAATGTACTATATTTCAAGCTATTATTCATTTAATAAAAATAAATTTTTCTTTAAGTGTTTTATAAATAAAAATAAATTTTTCTTTAAGTGTTTTATAAATAAAAATAAATTTTAAATTGCTTTTGAAAAGCATTTTTATTAAATCAAATAAAAAATCTTCCAAATCTCTATAAAAACATATGTACATTAAAAATTTGAAAACATATTTTCTGTTTAAGTTTAATCCATTATTTTCTATTTAAAATATATACAAACATAAATATTCATTATAAATAGAACATTTTAAATATTAGCTTCAGAAATTATTTGAATTTTAAAACAGAACATCAAATCACAATATATAAACATATATATTATAATTTGAAAATAATTTTTATTAAATTTAAATTGAAACCAATTTCCTTTTTACAATGTATACATATATACATTACAAATAGAATATTTTTTTATTAACTTTAAAAGATTAATTATTATTAATTAGATATATATTATTATCATCCCTTTGAAAAGAATAAACATTCAAATTAAATTATCATTATTATTGAGTTTTTGAAAAGATAATTATTTGTTAGATTAGATTAATTCTTAGTTTTGAATATATAATATTTGGTTAAATTAGATTTTAAAATCAATATAACATATTCTAAAATAAATTATAAATGGAAATTATTAAATGAGTATTGCCTAAAATTCCGGGACATCACACTTGTTCAGAACCATTGTCTGTGTCACTATCTAATGATGAAGACGATTCTGAATCATCCCATGTAACAGAGAATGCTTGCTTCTTCTTATACTTGTCCTTTTTATTCTTGTGTCTGTCTTTCTTTCGATCATGACAGTCCTTCTTTATGTGACGTTCTTAACATTCGAGATTTGAAAGCTGGTGGTTTCTTTGGAGTTGTCTCTTCTTTTGTTTTCAAATTTCTTGTCCTTTCTAAATTTCAAATTTTTTTTGAAATTTTTTTCTATAACTGTCGTGTCATCTTCATCCGAATCTAAATCTTTTTGTTCAGCTTGGAGTGCTGTAATCATTCTATCTTGGGCTTGATCTCGTTTTGCTTGCAAATTTACTTCATATGACATGAGATTTCCTATCTATCAACTCTTCAGGTTTGATGGTAAAAATACCATTAACTTCTTCAATAGCTAAGACTTTTCATCTTCTTCATCCGTAAAAGAGTTTAGGATTTTCGAAACAATATCAAAATTGGTGTTTTTTCCCCTAATGCTAACAGTGAATGATATATGTCTTGGAATCTAGAATTCATTTCATCTATAATCTCATCTAGTTTCATTCTGAAATTTTAGAACTGATTTTTAAGCATAGAAATTTTGCTTTGTTTAACTTTGTTTGTTCCTTCATGTGTAACTTTAAGAGTTCGCCAAATCTCATAGCAGCTGTACATATGCTAACCCTATTAAACTCATTCTTATCTAAAGCACAAAATAACATATTAGTGGCTTTTGCATTTGAGGTAGCATCTATCTTTTGTGTGTTTGACCATTATGCATATGGTGTAGTAGGTATAGTGTATTCATTCTGAGTGATATTCCAATTATCATATCCGTTTGCTTGTACATAAATTCTCGTGCAAGTTGACCAATAATTGTAATTCAAACTATTTAATAGCGGTGGTCGTGCAGTGGATTGACCTTTAATAAAACTTATGCTAGTGTTATTTTTCATATTAACTAAATATCAAATAACTATTTTATGATTATATGATGACCTTGCTTTGATACCAAGCGAAAGTGGCTAAGGATCGTGTAATATGGAATATTAACTAAGTTATCCACTAGTGTGGAATATAAAAGTAAATAATAAAGTAAATGACAGCATACATTTTTATACTGGTTCGAACTTCTCATTCTACGTTCAGTCTGAGACTCCTTTTGGAGTTCAACAATCAACCCTCACTTGAACCGGAGGAATAGGTATTACACTACCTAAGAAACCGAACAGGACTTCTACCGCCAAAGCAACTGAATAGACTTCAGCAGCTTGAGTAACCGAACAGGACTTTCAATACAAATAGTAAAATTGTTTCTAACTGAGTATGCTCTTGAGTAGCACTGATAAGTCAATAATATACACCCTTCCTCTAATCTTCTTCTTTGTTGTATATCGTGTAATTCATAAAGATAGGAAGTTTATTCAATCACTAATGAAGTTTGCTTGAATGAACAAGTTATTAGAACACAAATATTAAATGCAAATGGCAAGATTATTTAAAATAAAAATGAGAATTGGAATCAAAATTGGAGGTTAAAACAATGGATTTCATGTCTATATATAAGAATTAAGAGTTGCAATCATTCACGAAAAGTATCCATGAAAGAATATGGAAGCAACTCCTGAATCAAGAGTTGTTTCTATTCGCTGAAATAAGGTGTCCTTTTAAAATATAGCCGTTATGAAGATTCAGCCGTTTAAACGGAATAATTCAGCCAACTGAATCGATTAAAAATCGAATCAGCAAGAAAACAATTCAAAAATCATATAATTCAACCGGACGAACTTGCAGGGTCAGCCGTTTGGATGTTCAAGGAAAATTGTGCATGTGCGCAGCATTCAATCGACTGAACTATACAGTTCAGTCGACTGAATTGGTCGTTTTTTTGCCATGTCAAAGAATTTTATGAAAAACTTTTATTATATAAACTATATTTTGAAATCTTTAGGATACGAACTATGTTTTCAAAGTACTTTAGATTGTGTATGCCTGCATATACCACTTAGGAGATATATTAACATGAATTCACTACTAGACTCAAAACATAAACTGAAAATATTACTGAAGCTTATATTTGGAATTCGGTCTGCAATCTGTTAGATTATTTCTAGAGTAGAATAGTATCTTCTCCTGCAAATATGGTTAGTTTATATAATATATGGTTATATATTGTCACAATCAAAATTCAATATTCTAACGTTCTCCTCCTTTTTGATGATGACAACTATGTAAGTTTGTAAATATATAAAAGCAATTTTACTCCTCCTGACTGAATACTCCCTGTCAATCATAGTATTAACGTATATATGATATTTTAAAAATATCAAACTTGGAAATTTTAAATTAATTTAGCCTATTTAAATATAATTCAAAAGGAGGATACTTTTCAAATTTTAATATTTTAAAGACATAACTTAGAAAAATGCAAGTTTATTATTTTGGAATGCCAAAAGAAAATTGATGTATTCCGAAATAAAATTCTTATTTCCAAGAATAAAAAACCGAATTATTTGATTTTATTTTGGATTTAAATTTAAATTAAAGGTTTAATTATTTTTTAAGGTTAAAAAATGAACGAAATTCTTTTAAAATCATTAAAATACCTATTTGGAGTTATTTGAGATGAAATTCATATTTTTAAAGGTTTAAATTTGAATCGTTTAATTTTTATTTTGAATTTAAACTTGGACTAAAAAAATAAATCCTATTTAAATGATTCAAATTTCACCTTATTCAAATAATATAAATATGTGCAAATGTTAAAGTTGAAAAGCTTTATGAAAGGCGGTTAATTAATTTTGGAAATACTTTGAATTTGAATTAAACCATAAATGGGGAATAGTTTAAATAAATAAGCTTTCCTATAAAAGAATTTAAGAATTGTTCGAGATGATATTGAAAATATTTAATAAATGAATTCGAAATTCATTTTAGATACCAATAAAGGTATTTGATTTTGATTTGAATAAAAAACAACATTTGGTTAAATTATAAAAGGCTATTGCATGATTTTAAGGAAGATATATATATACACACACATACATTTATATTTTGCAAAGCATGAGTATCTATTCATGATGTACATTGCTCGGAAGGATATCTTCGATCCTTGTGTAGGAGTTCGGATTTGGCTAGTCCGAGGAGATCTTCGTAAAAAATCCACACTGCGAATGCACCTTAACGTTATTTATTGTATACCTATTACTGCTGTGGCATTCACATAGAAGCTATTTAATATGATTTATGTGCTACACTCTAAACATTATCTATCATATCACTATACGTTAAACTAAATAAATGGTTGGTTTCTTGGGGGAAAAAGTGTTTTGGAATCTGTAAGTTCTCAATACTTACTATTGCTTGTTGCATATTTCTTGAGTTTCTCACGCTGGTTTGCCCAGCTAAGCCGGGAGTTATCATCTTAATTACTCAGGTCAGCCCCATGTATGTTTCTAGATTTAGCCACGGATGCTTTGGAGCTTATGGAAAAGAGATGGATGATTACCATCCGTAATTTTCTTATTTCTGCTGCATTTCTATATTGTATATATCACATTGTGAGGACAAGCAATTATAATTGTCCAGGATGATGATAGTACTCAGGTTTTAATAACTTTGATATTTCTGTATTTAAAGTAATCCTTTGTACCATTCCTTTGATATTATATATTACCATTCAATTTTGAGATTATGATATTATGTTCTCTCTTTCTTTTTTTATTCCTTTTTTTATTTTACCCTTTACTGTCTTTCCTGCACTTGGGTGCTCAACATACAAATACCATGGATGTAATAGTGTTGACATTTTAGGGTTGAATGGTCAGGTTATTACAACTAGTATCAGAGTTCAAGGTTGAGCAAACACCTTAGCTTTGGTTGGTATGGCTCATTAGAGATGGGGTAAGTGACATCCTAGAATGAGTCGAGTGTATTATACATATGATAGTACATTTGTATTTTGAAAACTAGACTTTTAAAATATTCTTTAGGAATATCTCTTTCTTCGTAATCCCCTCTTCGTAACTTTCCCTTGAATAACTCTATCCTTTGGTTTCCTAAGGTCATTTCGCTCTGATTAGGTAGTAAGAGCTATGAGTACAAGAGTTGCCAATGTTAGAGGTGGTCAGAGTAGTACTGTCATGAATGGCGGGAATCGAACACCAAGGAATGTTACTCTAGTTGGGGAACCAAGGGTAAATGCCATAGAGGAGGTCCTGCAAATCAGACCTCGAATGATTTTTGCTTTGCTTTGCCACTATTATGAGAGGTTGGGAGGCAAAAGGTTTGGTGGAATGGAGACGATCATCAAAGTCCAGACATGGATCAAATTTTGTGATCGAATATTCAGAGATATGGAGCTAAATGGCACAATAAAGAGTAGGTTGGTGTCATGATATCTGATAGATGCAGCCATGGATTGGTGGAGTTCTTTCACTGTAGATGTCCAAGAGAACGAATTCTCTTAGGCCCAATTTAAAAATGGGCTTCAGATGAAGTTTCTTCGAAAGCCGAAAAGACTTTGTTATTTAGAATCTTCTTGGATCTGAAGCAGGGGGCCATGATGGTGGTAGAGTATGAGAACCATTTCATTGCATTGTCTTGGTTCCGATTAGGATTGGCTGGTACGCCGCTAATGAAGAACGAGATGTTCGTTGCGGGTATGCGCTTTGAGTTCTGGTGGGATATGACCAATCATGTCATGGGATTTTTTATTTATTTGGTGAATATGGCTTTGAGATTTGAGACTTAATTATGAGGTTGTCTATTTCTACACTATCTAAGGACAACAAGTGGATGCTCAGCCGCCGAGAGATATTTATAGTGTGGTTTGCCAAGGCAGTAGTGACATTTTGTTTGGAGTTGTAAATTAGGGAGGAAAGGGAGGGTGGCCAAATCATAGATTGTGAAAGCACCGATTGAGAAGTTTTTGAAGCTTGAGGCATAGTTTGCACCAAAAGATTGTTACGGTTGCCATCAATCTGACCATTTTGTTAGAGATTGTCCTATGCTTAAGAGTGGGAGCAACCTAAGGTTTTTGCGATCTCTGCAGCTGCGAAGGGAAAGCAGATTCTTGAGGGTATACTATCTATTTATAGTTTACCTATTCATGTTTGGTCTAATATTAATACTTCTTTTAGTTTAATATCCCGTAACCTCGGTTGTTTCGTCATGTTCAGCAAGTTAGGAATATTAGCTATTGTTTGTTATTGTTTTGTGCTCAACCAGTTTATGAGCAGCTTTACCTTTCTACGTCATCGGGTGGGTAGATAGTAATTGTGGGAACATTAAATGAACACATTGTGATTTAAATTTTACGGTTTGACTATAAGGCATTTGGTGATAATGTTAGATAAGAAATTAAAATTTAGTAAAACATGTTTGCTATAAAAGAAGGGAAGATGGAATATTTTGGAAACAAATAGTGGTGAAAAAATTTACATATGAAAGTAATTCTATATAAGCGTGGTTTATAAAAACGTGGTTTATAAATGAAAAGGATTTAAACAAAGAACTTGAGAACTTAAAACCCGATGTCTTAGAAAATGTTTTTCAAGGTTTTGAAGAAAATAATATTAGTTTATTTAAAAGTAAATATTAGGAGATTGATTTAAGAAATAAAGATCATGATACTTATTATTATTATATGAAGTACTCGATACCGCTTTGAAATGATTTTGGTTAAGTACCAAGAGTATAGTTTGGATGTACTGAACTCACTTCTGTCGCTTGAAAGTAATTTCGGTGATGATTGCAGCATCAACAGCGTTCATTTTCCATTTCTACGTGTAGGATGCTACAAAGTAGTTTTGATAAAACGGATTTTGATTTAATCCTAAAGTATGGTTTGATATACAAAGGTTATATGTATATATTATTTCATAATGATTTGAAATGAAAAACCGTTGTTAGGTTCTAAAGTTTTCCTGTTAAGTTATTCCATGGATATATGTAGCCTATGCATTAGAAAAGTATGATATGTGCATCATGATATGGTATGTTGTTTGTTTGATAGTTTTCATTTTTTTAAACGAAATGGAATTTTTTAATGGTTTTGTATAGTCGAGAACTTCTGGATTGTTATGGAACTTGAAGCTAAGTGTTTTTGAAAATATAAAGTTGAATTTGTATAACACTTGAATTTAGAAGATAGCAAGTTAAAGCAAGTACTAAATGGTTAAACATACTTTTTAAGTGAAACAAATTTGATGTTTGTACATTCTCTTGGGATGTATTGGAGTATTATACGAGGATGAATTTAAGTTATAAAATGGGGATAAACATGAAGTTATGATTTATGAAATTATTCATAAATGGTTTTATTATTGAATGACATACTATTTGCATAAATGAATGTGATTAAAAAAATGTGTAGTTAAGAAACCAATAAGATAAATATATAAGTTGTGTGTAGATCATTTTATTTGCATGGCTATTCTCGATTCAGTATTTGAATACATGTTTTTAAGGTAATTTACACTTGTCCAAACAAGAATTTTCACTATTCTTGACGGCGAATACTTGATACGGATTCGTGGTATGATCCCGATGTCTTCTATCATAGTATATTGCTATAAAAGAAGAATTAAGGTTTCTAATTGAGGAATCAAACTAGAATCCGCACTAGAGAGGTCAAGTGATCTATACTAGTTTGAAAGTGAAATTTATATGATCGAGCAAGTGATCAGATCAGATATTGCATACGGATGGTTCATGTGCATTGTGCAGGCTTTAATAATTTGTATACTATGTTATGTTAGCTTATGAAGAGTTTAGGGAATGACTCTCTGATTCATTATGAGCAGCATAAATGATCGTCTAATTAAGGACCTAAGGATGTTGAGCATAAGGTATGCTTAGTGGATTGTTTATCGTCCTTGGACGATGGGAGAGTTTTGAACCTAAGCAAACCATGAGCATTAGTTGCTAGTTTTGTGAATGCAATTTGAGTATTTATGATTATTCCTTTGTTAAGGTTAGAATCGTCAAGGAGCAAGGATGCTCAGGGTGATATAAGGAAGAGGGATGGCAGTTTGAAGGAGTTCCACCCAGAGTACTTATAGACTAGGGGATCCTTCTTGTCTTACTGTCCTATATCTTTTGTAGTCGACTCGCCACTGGAGGTGGAGTCGCTTAGTTCATTCCAGATTGTAGTTTGCTTGTATATAGTTTGAACAAATACATACATACAAATATATATCTTGTTTCGTCTATCTCCTTTGATTATTGTTCTCATTTGAATTTTGAGGACGAAATGTTCTAAGTAGGGGAGAATATAGTGACCTGAAAATTCGAACACTTCATCTTTGAATAGAGAAACAATTTGAAATATGATTAAGTGTTACAAATATTGTTTTTTGACCTTGTTAAGCATCATTTAATTAATAGAAAATGATAAGAAACTTGTTTTTGAAAACTATTGATAAAAATATTTTCTTTGGAAAAATATCGATAATGTGATCGAAAATCGTTTTATCAATAAACATTTTTTAATGGTTAGAAGTTGTTTAGATTTTTTATATACACTTATTTGATTATAAAATCAATTTAATTAAATAAAAATATTTTGCAATTTGTGGAAATAAATTTTATTTAGTATGTCATGGGTGATTCATCTTAGATATTTAGGAAATGAGAAAATATGGAAATGCTTAAGTGATAAGCATATGATAAAGGAGAAGTGATGTGTGTAATTAATGCTAGTAGAGTTTTGATGAGTTTTGGTTTTCTCCACCACATCCCTAAGCCTATATAAAGAGGAATGCACCCTTGGGAAATAAGTCACAAATATTTCAAAGCTTAAGAAAAATTTTCCATGGCATCTTCTTCTTCATCATCTTAATTTCCTAAAGCAAATAATTTGCAAACCATCTGTAAATCACATCAAACTTGGAGTAAAGCCTTACCAAAACATTACAAGACCTTCTACCTAGTTTTTTTTGAAGAAACAAAGCCATACTCCACCTACAAGGAGAGGTTGCGAGCTTTAGGCAATGGAAGGTGGCAAAGGCAAGGTGGTAAAGCAAAGGAGCAATGATGGAAAGGTGGTGCAAGGTTGGATCTAAGCTTGGGTTCTTAGATCTTGGTTGTTTATGTGGTTAAAGGTGAGTTAATATCTTACTTTGAATGGAATATATAACATATATATGTTAGTATTTGATTGTGTTTATGTTGATGAATTGCTGTTAAGTTATATTAAAACATTGATTTGAATTCTTACTTTAAAAATAAGTGGCATATGTGATCCATATATATGGACTTGAAAAAACTTGGAATGAACTTGATTGGACTTGTACGACTTGTGACTAGACCTTGAACAAAGAATATAGGTTATAGATGGACTTTGTTTTAGATTGGACATGGATTTGAAAGTGCACTTACAGTGATAGTCACTATAGATGCAATTGTGAATTGCCTTATTCTTAGGCGATTGCTATGGAACTTTATAGAGAGATCCTTAGGGGTTTCTTATCATATTTATAATTCTTATATATATGTTTGTTATCACAAAAAACTTGAATAGTAAAAAGTTAAGCAACATCTTGAAAATTGGCCAAAACATCAGTAGTGCAAAACTGCCCCGTTTAGCCTTGATTTTGGACTTTAAAAGGGTCGAAAAGATATTTAAATTTAAGTGTTTTATTTCATTCTTTTTATAAGTATTTAAAAACTCACATTAGAGTATTTCAAAAATGGTTTGAGATAATTATGAATTTTTAAGAATTAATTGTGAATTTTTAATGAAGATATATTTTGTTGAAAACTTGTCGTTTTCAAGTTTTAAGAAAAATTGTAAAGTTGTTATTTTCAAATAATATTTTGGATAAATGATTTAAAACCTATTATAATTATTTTCAAGTATGTTTAAAGTATAGGAAAATGGTTTAGAAAAGGGTTAGAATTGCTAAATGGCCAAATGGTTGATTATTTAATTACTTGTTTGAAAAGTAATTAACTATGCTGAACATTAAAAGCCGACGAAGTAAGGTTTGTCTATTTATTAGAGTTAAGACTGATGTCGAGAATGGATGAAGCAATAGAGCTCTAACCTATCGAGATTCCATCTTGACGAGGAATAGTAAGTTGGAAAATGTTGGAAACATACTAATCGTGTTAATTTCTTATTGTTTATGAGAATCACTAATGCTATGCTTAACACTATAAGCTGACGAGGTAGACTTATATATTTGTGAGATTCAAGAATATGCAAGGCTTGATGCAATTGGTGCTCAAAATTACTGGCTTCACTCTTGGATGAGGAATAGTTGAGTTGGAATGTCGGAAACGAGTTAAGCATATGAATCGTGATTTGTATAAGCAATTGTTTTGACTAGATAATCGATTAGTCGATTATCAAACTTGACCTAATATTGACTTTGGAAGTTATCAAAAGGTTTTGTGATTTCATACCAATGAGAACACTAGGGGAGGTACATTGGTATGAAACATCTCCAGCTTTTGCTTACTTTTGAATGAACTGAAATTGAGTTAGCCAAAAAATTCACAGAATTAGTTTTGAAGCAACCGAGATCGGTAAGTGTTTTACTATCGAATACCACTTTAAAACTAGTATATGGATTCTATGTTTTGAAAGGGGTTGTAAGTTAAACGTTACAGAGTTGAACTGTTAAACCTAAGGTTAAGTTCCAATGTAGAGGTCAGAGTTAACATTTTAAACGATGTTATTGCATGGGACTGTCTATCTTGAGGAGTATTCCAAGAGAGAGGACAACGTTAGCATTCATCGGAGTACTTATATGAGGAACCTATGTGGAGGTTCGAGATTTGTTCGAGATGCTCGATTCCATGTAGTGATCCTTGATCTTTTCGAGATAAAGGAATCCATTTGGGGATTCATTTTCTCTTCGAGTGATATAGACTCAAAAGAGAGATGTCGAACGTAGCCTCAACATCGAAAATGACTAAAACCAGAGATATGATGTATAGTCAAATGGGAACATAGCATTTTAGCTATCCCAAGGGTATAGGCGACTCCATCTAATATTACTTATGGACATATGCATACAGGAGGGATGCATTCAGAAACAAGTGTTTTGGGCGTGGGCTAGTTATGCATTTCCTATAATATATTCCCTATAGATGTGCGTTGCTCGGAAGGATATCTCTGATCCTTGTGCAACAGTTCAAATTCAGTTAGATCCAAGGACATCTCTAGGAAAAATCCACTATGTAAATGCACCTTAGCAATATAGATTGTATACTGATTATTGTTGTGGCATTCACAAAGCAGTTATTTGATATGATTTATGTGCAACACTCTTGACATTATCTATCATATCAATATATGTTAAACTAAATGAATGGTTGGTTTCTTGGGGGAAAAACCATTGCGGAAATCTATACAGTCTTGGACCTGTCAAAATATGACCCAACCCATTTACCCTACTTATAAATGGGTTAGGTCAACCCATTTATGAATTTCATTAAATGGGTCAAGGGTTGGGATGATCCATTTTAATAAGGGTTATAAATGGAAACCCATTTAGCTATTTATTAAAAATTTGAAATTTGAAAATAACGATTTTGAACACACGCTGTAGTTCTCATTGATGAATGACGGTCGTACTTAGAAAATAATAGACTACATCCCCATATTTGAACTTCACCTAGGTAGAAGTTGCTATTTTTTTTGCTCTGTCTGCAATAACTTCTTCATACTAACTCGAAATCAGGCGAAACTTTGACCGATAAACTCTTACCTAAATTACAGAAAATATGAAACATTCAAGCACTTAATCTTGTGAATGCATACTGTAGTGACCTGCAAATCCGTACCCCTTAAGTCGACACTATTCTACATCAATCAACTCAAGATGAACAGAAATACGAACCATTTGGGTTAAAGAAGAAGAGGTAGAAGAAGAAAATAGAAAACAACATTAGAATCTAACCATTACAGCGGAATAAAATATAATAGATAATAAATGATATTTACACAAAAACAAATACATCTGTTTATACATTACATCATCGGAGTACATCATTAGAGTTCAACAACATCAATACAATACAATACAACTGGACAGTCATATAAACTTGTCCTCAAAACTGAATACACAACGGAGTAATAATCAAGTACGAAAGTACGTATCTCCATCCAGCTCCACAACATCATTTCCTGTAATATGTAATACTCGGTCTGACCTAAGCATTATAGTTAAATAACACCTGAGTCGGTCTGGAATACCAGCGTGAGAAAAAACATTCAATTTGATTATTAAAGTTTCAAAATTCTTTTGAAAATAAAAGCATCTCGTAAGACCACGCCATAAATAAACATATCGGGTTTTTACCTTACGATAACTAAAACACTTTTTATTAAAATCCTCTGTTATTATAATAGGGTCTATTTACAAATACTTATTAAAATAGACGAAATTGTTACATTCATTAAATTCCAGCTACTAGCCACAGTCGTGGGTAATAGAAACAAAACCGTAAAAGGCACGTAGGGAGAACGTATTTCCAACTAATGACTAGGCACTGGGGTACCACCTGTCACAGTACGTGGCGCAGATCACCGTACCGAGGATTACTCCCAATCCCCTACAACACAAGACTGGGACTACCCCTTACTGGATAATCCCGAGTAAGATCACCCAACGGTTGGAATCAGCAACCGCACCACTAAGCCGAATAAAAGGGACATCTAGACAGGGATGACCTTACCCTAATGGATGCTACCCACTTAGCCTTGCTGCATAACCCCTGATTTTCAGTCATTCCCTATTGATGAGGCTCGAGGCTAAGTGTTACATTTTTAGAACATATCGCTTAGAATGCTCACCATCCACCTGACGATATTCTG
Organism: Allium cepa; assembly: GCA_030765085.1. Taxonomy (NCBI): domain Eukaryota; kingdom Viridiplantae; phylum Streptophyta; class Magnoliopsida; order Asparagales; family Amaryllidaceae; genus Allium; species Allium cepa. Next base: position 979,754,845 of record CM060931.1, read on the forward strand.
AAAGCATTCATCCATACAAGTCCGCCCCGGGTTCGAACGGAACCAAAGGCACTACTCCTACTACATCCATTTTGGAATCACCTCAGGATTAGTAGCGACTAGTCCTTGCACTTCACTGCTCCATCTTCGAATCCAAACTCTTGTATTCCACATGAAAACGTTCAAACCGGATTGAAGTGGTTTTCAGGAAATAAATCCCGATCCTGGTCTCTTTAAAACGATCAGCGCATTGGCCAATATTGACAGTCGGTTATTTAACTATCAATTAACATTCACAAACAACCATCAAACAATAAATAATTTTCCCAAATTATTTATTATCCTCAAAATATCTTCGCAAGATATATTTCCATTTTCAACCCTTTTTGAAAACAGTTTCAAACCATTTTCTCTCACGGAATAAATTTCCCAAATATTTTCGATTCCCACTGAAATCACCAAGTACAAACACTTTAGATTTTAAAATAATTTAAAACACTTTATTATAAAACGTACTTTAACATTTAAATTTAGAAAAAACTATTTTAATACTTTACTAAAAATATATACTTTAAGAATATTTAAAATAAAGCTACTTTATAAAATATAAACTAAATTTTTCTCTTTTTAAAACATAATACTAAGCCACCTTTAAATAATTACTACTATAGTAAATTTGAAAAAGACTTACTTTAAAATTTAAACATTTAAAAATAATAAATTTTCTAAAACATACTTTTTTTAAAGCAACTTTAAAACTTTTAACTTATACTTAAAAATTTGCTTCGAAAACGTACTTGGCTATCCAGGGAAATACGCTTCTCTTTCACATCCTTTAAAAATAAACCACTATCTATTTTTAAAACAAATTACCTATTTCTCTATAAATTTCCATCGTGAATTAATACTTTCAAATATCCACTGATATATTACTTCACTTTATAAACCCAGTTTATAAGTTTCATATTCTCAACTTCCTTTTAAAATCTCGGTTTCAAACACTTAATCAATTTTCAAATTGATTTCCAAATTATTCCATTTTGAAATAAATTCCTTTACTTACTCAATTTATTCAAAACCCATTAACTTTAGATTTTATTTCTTAATTATGATGTAGAATCTTTTAACTAAAAAATACAAATTTCAGATTTCCCAAATTCTTCCTTTATCCTTTCAAATAAATTTAAACCTTGAATTTAAAGTAATTTTTTTTATTCCTTTAAATAACATCACTTAAGTTTTAAAATTCATTATTACGCTGTTTATTCAAAATCTCCTTTTCCATACTCGGAACTTAGTTATTAGAATTTTAAAATCACTTTCCTTCTTTTCCAGTTCATTCTTAAATTTATTCAAATTCTCTATAATCATTTTACTTAAAAATTCACTCTTTTATTTTCTTTTCAAAAATCCAATTCTATATATTTTGATAACTCGGTGTACCGAAATATATTCAAGCAAACCATAACATTCAATATTCCAAATATAATTCATCACAGAATATCAAATATTCATAACACAGAATATTAAACAATCTAAATAATTTTGAGGAATCCAGTTGGATCCCTCCAACTTGTTTCCCTACATCCACAGACGTTAGCACAATACCAATTCCAATTCGAGGTGGAATATCGCAATATATGGGGTTAATATAATATCATTCGCTATTATGCGGCGCATAGGGTCTCATCCGCTATATAATGCAGGAAATCAACCACTCCAATATATACTATATACTACTATATATAATATAGCACATCAAATCAATTCAATCATTTAACCAATTATTTAAATTTAACCATTTAAATTTAAATAGCAATCCGGAAGAGTGAGATTAACTCACCTTTGGTTTGTTTGCAGCCAACTTCAACTTTGCCTTCGTTTCACAGTTTTTCGACCTTGTATAAGCAATTCACGATTTTATTAATATTCGAACAAACCGGAAAATCAGTTATCTTTTAATAGTTTTGATTTTAGATAATGATTTTTTTTTAAAAAAAAATCAATCTAAACTAAATTCCTTTAATAAATAATTTCCCTTAGTAACTAAAATAATTTAAATAAGTTGATTAAATAAGTTAATCACTCTAATACATATTTTTAAAATTAAACATTAAGTGAAAATATTTATGTATATTTATTTTCTTTTTGAAACAACATATATTTTTATAAAATAGTCTACAGAGATTCGAAAATCAATTTTTTTATATAAATCCTTCAAACATTCTAAAAATTCCTATCTTTTCCCAAAGTCGTGTATATATATATTCTTACCGTCTGCCAATATATACATATATATATATATATAATTTAAATTAAGTATGTATGCGAATATATATATTTATTCTTATATCATTCTCTGTATACATACATACATACATACATATATATTTTAAAATAAAATAAAACTGCAGCTATACCTTACTGACTCGATCGGAAAAAAAGGATCGCCCCCACGTTGATCGTACAGCAACAAGAAGCCCCAAAACCTCACTGTCAAGCTCGAGCCCACCAGAGAAACTCACGCCTCCCCCCCACACAGCATGCTTCGTTGCTCTAGAATCTCGTACTCGCACACGCGAATGCCAGCACCTCCTCCCAAGCTTGCGTGAACTTCAACCCACCACTGCTTCGCCTCCGCGAGGCAAACACAAGTTCGGGCTCAATAACACGAAGCCCACCCAATTAACTACAACCCTAAATCGACGATCCCTCACAAATTTCAGTCGAAAGCCGCCGCAACTTGCCCTAACGCAATCGCCCATGCGCTCTCGCCCTCAAGGCTCGACTTCATCTTCAATCGCCTGCTATATTGAATTCAAATTAAGGCCTGCGCGATTCCTTTTCTTTTAATACTAATTCGATTTTGAAAGAGCAAGAAGGGCTTGACTTTGATTTTTGAAAATGGAATGGGTGACGATACGCGATTTTTAATGGAGGCACTTGTCGGCCATTATTTTTTTACTTTTGTTGATTGAAGGAGGCAAGACATGATTTAACGATTGAAAAGATGAAGGTAGCGTATTGAATGGCTGCTACAGTGGTTTCGAAATGAAAGGGAAAAGTTGTGATGGGAAGGAATTTCGGCTGCATAGTAGGTTGACTAAGAAATATTTTTATTTAAATTCCAAACGTCTCGATTTATGCAACTCAAAATCTCGAGGCCCTATCGAGGCGTGCCGCTAAGCGTTTATAATGTTATACCCCTATTCCGAACGCATTGAAAAATGTTTCGAATTCTAATTCGATCGTATGAAGAAGATAACGTTTTTGGACCCAGTTATTATATTAAATCTTCGATATAAATTTCAGTGCGTTTACCTATCGTAAAATCACACGATAACTCCAAACATTACGAAATTTGAAATCTGATAATATGACACTATTACGGATCCAATGGAACTGGTTTCATTGAAATCCGAGGCTGTGTTTGGAAGGCTATTTTTAAATTCAATTTAAACAATAAAATTTTAAAACTGAACCAGTTACCATTTATATCAATTTTAACACATTAACTATCTTTAGTATTACCAATATAAATTTCATAAGCCATTGAAATATTTTTAATCATCTAAAAACTCAAGATTTAATATTTTACCCAATCTCTAATTATTAAATTTAATAAATTTAATTGCCAAATAATAATGATATTTGAAATTCAAGTTAAATTAACTTCCAAATATTTAAAATCAATTAAATATTTCTATTTCAAATATCCAGAAATTCCGAGTCGTCACACATACTGTACTTCTCAATGGTGACGAAAAATTTTACTTAGAAAATAACAGACTGCTACATCCCATATTTGAATTCCGACTAGATAGAAGCTAGAGGTAGACATTTAACCGATTTAACCAACTTAACCGACTAAACCGACCACTACCAAACTGACTTAACCGCTAAAATCGATTAACTGACATCATTGGTTAACTGACTGACCTTAACCGAATATTTTCAATTTGGTTAACGCTTAACGGTTAACAAATTAGGTTGATCGGTTAACCGTTAACCGACCATTTCTTAAATATAAGTGAACGAGTAAAAAATGCAACACAGCCCACTGTACAATTTCTATTTTCTAATCTATTTCGTTTCGTGCCCAGCCCGGAGCATAGAGCCCACTTCCCAATTTTATACCCGCTGCCCGTGCCCTAGTCTTGAGTATTCTCGCTGGCCTACAAATTCATACTTCAGTTCAAAATAGAAAACACGAAGGAAAAAACCCTAGATCTACTCTAATTCGTCAGTAAAAGTTAGTCGAAGCCTCCTAAATCCCAATTGATTGATCGCCGATTCGCCGCTGCGATTACCGTTTATTGTTGAGTGCTAGGCTGCTAGTCTTGATTCATGTTCGAAGTGTATTTACTCCCAAATCCCAATCAACTGTTCGAGTTCGAAGTGTATTTGGGTTTGAGACTTTGAGTTGTAGGCCGCTGCGATTACTTTTGATTGTTGAGTGCTAGGCTGCTCCCAAATCCGAATCAACTGTTCGAGTCGATTCGACTACTGTAGAGAGACATGGCATCGAATCCATCGAGGACGACGAGAAAGAGAAAGCATGTGAGCATAAATTTTTAATGTGCTAAATCTAGATTGCTAATTTGCTATTTTAGTTGCTACTTACTAGTTAATTGCTATCATTATTTTATTATCGATTTCGGCTTGTTTAATAATCAGCAAATGTCCAAATGATATTTGTTATGTTACACCTGATCACTAATTTATGCTGTAATTGATGTTGTTATATATTTCACCTGTTATCATTAATTTTTATTTTCAATTCCAAAGCTATCTGAGTTTACACCTGTTATCACTAACTTTGTAATTATATTGTTATATATTTCAATTACAGCATAGCTTAACAGGTGTAAATTAGTGACGAAGTTATTTATGCTTTGGGATAGCATAGCGTTGATATACCTAATCCATAGTCAGAACTATGAAAATAAAGATAAATACCTAAATGATAGTGCATATAATCTATTTAAAAGTTGCATGTTATGATTTATATTAACTCATCTAAAATTTATTAACACACTGCACATTCTTTGCCATTACAGCAATATTGTTGCAAATTATTAAGGGTTCCTCTTTTCTTGGGCCAAATGCAACAATGATCACTCATTTGTTGAGCTTAAGTTAGAAAGCAACCTTTAAATCATCAGTTCTTCTAAATTAATAACTCCAAATACTTGAAAATGAAGAACAAATGACTGCATTCGATAGAAGATGAGGACTGAAGAGTATCTAGCCCTTTCATTGATTGTATAAACAAATCTACATAAACCTTTATAATAGTAGGGTGCAATAAAAATTAAAGATGGAAAAGTCATTATCCACTTTTTTTTTTAGAAAAGAATAAAAAAAAAAAAAATAAGACTTATGAAACTTATTCTGAAATGCAGATTTTCACCTGTTAGTGGAAGTTAAACATAAATGAATGTGACCATTAAAGAAGTTATATATTTCACCTGTTAGTGGAAGTTAAACATAGTGGATTGAAAATTAAGTTATATATTTCACCTGTTATATTCTTTATGAGGAAGTTATTTATGCTGAAAATAAAATTATTATGTGACAATTAAAGAATGATAAATGTGTATCTGCTAACATACAAACTTAAGTGCTGCTATTACCTGTTATCTGTAAGAATAAGTTATACTATTGAATTGTTTATATATTGCTATTGCTAATTCAGTTTTGTAAATGAGTAAGTTCAGCTTGTATGTGATATGTTTAATAAATAAATGTAGTATATGATATATGGTTTGATCAATCTTATGTAAATAAACCAGTTCATTAACACTTTAATGAATACAATGTTTATACTATTATTTTTAGATGGAAGTTGGCACTGTTGATGATAAACTGGACAAAGATTGGGTGGAAGAATAAACAATTCATGAGGACAATGATGACGAAGAAGAACTAGTCATAGGGCCCAACAATGCAAGAAATCCTCCGTTAAATCTTAAGCACAAAGCCGCTACTAGAAAACCATCTATGGTATGGGAACATTTTACCAAAAGAGAATCCTTTACATCCTAAGTGTATTTGCAACTATTGTCATGCATAATTTGCTTGTGATGGTAAAACGAATGGTACTTCACATTTAATCCATCATATAAGGCAAGCTTAGGTCAACTCCTCGAGAAAGTGATAAGAAACAAAAAAGTTTAGCTTTTACAAAAAATAGTGAAAATGAGGCAAGTAACATCCTTATTACATGGACATTTAACAAAGATGAGTGTAGAAGGTCTCTAGCTCGAACGTTAATTATTGGTGAGCTTCCTTCTAGTTTTATTGAGGGTGAAGGGTTTCTTGATTTTTGTCGGAACATGTGCCTTAGTTTTGAAGTGCCTTCACGTGGAACAATTTGTAGGGATATGCTTAACTTATATGGAGACACAAAAGATTATCTTAAAATCATGTTTTCTAATTGTTTGCATGGAGTATGTATTACTAGCGATACATGGACATTTTGTTAAAATGTGAATTATATGGTTTTAACTGCGCATTTCATTGATAATTGTTTGCGTAAAAAATGGCCGCAAACACCCAAAGTCGTATGAGTTGGTTGATTTTATGTTGTATTTAGTGATTTGGATGATTTATGCAAATATATGAAAAACAGGGACTAAACTGTAAAAGACACACAGATTTATAGTGGTTCGGCAAGAACGTGCCTACGTCCACTTTATATCTCCTTTTTTCCTTCAGATTACAAGTACAAAGCTTTGATTACAAGTATCTAAAGTTGTTTGAGAGTTCCTTCCAGGCTTGAGCTCTCAAACTTGTCTGCCATTGTTGTACCCCTGCCCCTCTATTTATAGAATGAGGTAGGGGGCAGGGGTCTTGGAAGTATATAGCTGCTGGTGGGCCCGGGCTGAAGCAATCTGGACTGGCAATCATCTGGTTCGGCGAGGCTTTGGTTCGGCAATTAGTGGAAGAGAGGTTGATTCGGTGGTAGGAAGAGGGGAGTTGGCTCGGCAATGGGAGAAAGGTTGGTCCGGTGTTAAGTTGAGTGGTGTGTGGTTCGGTGGTGATGTTGGACCGGTAGTGGGTGGTGAAAGATGGAGCTTGTAGTTGATCCGGTGGGAAGGGAAGTGGAGTTGATTCGGTCTCGGTACTACCGAATGGATCTGCCGAATGAGTTCTGCCGAATGGTACCTTGGGTTGTGAATGCCGAATGAGTCTTGCTTCATACTGCCGAATGGACTCTTGCCTTGGGATGCCGGATGAACTGAGGTACGCCGAATGGGATGAGTGCCGAATGAGCTCTGGTATTGTTTCACCGAATGAACTTTATATTTGAACCTTGAGTGAAATTCCTGACTTATGTACGCTTGCTTGCTTCTTCTTGGTTCCGATCGTGGTGGAAATGCATACAATCTTGATATTCCAGTTTTGTCCAAAAAATGGGATAACACTTTGCCCCCCAAAATATGCCTTGCGGTAGGAAGGCGTGTTTTGTAATGCCATGAGCTGGATGTTCATATCCTGTTGACAACCTGTAAAGAGCTTGATATTTTATATGGCCCCAAATGACGATCGTTCGAGATCGAGCTATTTGGGATGGAGCGCGGCCGTTCATGGTCAAGCGCCTAACTTCAAATGACGACCGTTCGCGATCGAGTCATTCGAGGGAAAGTGCGACCCTGCGCGGTCAAGCGCGTAAATCCGTGCGTCGATCGTTCGGGATCGAGTCATCTGTGGTGAAATACGACCGTTCAAGGTCAAGCGCCCAACTTCAAATGACGACCGTTCGCGATCGAGTCATTCGAGGTAAGGTGCGACAGTGTCCGGTCAGATGCATAAATCCATGTGTCGATCGTTCGGGATCGAGTAATCTGTGGTGAAATGCGGCCGTTCAAGGTCAAGCGCTCAACTTCAAATGACGACCGTTCGCGATCGAGTCATTCGAGGGAAAGTGCGACCCTGCGCGGTCAAGCGCGTAAATCCGTGCGTCGATCGTTCGGGATCGAGTCATCTGTGGTGAAATACGACCGTTCAAGGTCAAGCGCCCAACTTCAAATGACGACCGTTCGCGATCGAGTCATTCGAGGTAAGGTGCGACAGTGTCCGGTCAGATGCATAAATCCATGTGTCGATCGTTCGGGATCGAGTAATCTGTGGTGAAATGCGGCCGTTCAAGGTCAAGCGCTCAACTTCAAATGACGACCGTTCGGGATCGAGTCATTCGAGGTAAAGTGCGACAGTGCGCGGTCAAGTGGCGGTCCTCAAATGACGACCGTTCGCGATCAAACCATTTGAGGTAATGTGTAGCAGTCAATGATCAGGTGGCGGACCTCAAATGACGACCGTTCGCGATCGAGCCATTTGAGGTAAGGTGAGTTGTGCCGTTCGAGGCGAGTTGTGCCGTTCGAGGCGAGTTGTGCCGTTCGAGGCGAGTTGTGATCGTTCGCGATCGGGTGCCGTTCGAGGCGATTTGTGACTGTTCGAAGTCGGGTGCCGTTCGAGGCGAATTGTGACTGTTCGAAGTCGGGTGCCGTTCGAGGCGAATTGTGACTGTTCGAAGTCGGGTGCCGTTCGAGGCGAATGAGTGTGCCCGGGGGGGACTTAATATTATCAGTGTTGGAGTCAATGTTTGGGGGAATTTTTCGAATCAAAGACTTCGGCAGTTCGTTGCCATGCAATAGGTGCTCGTGGACCGTTCGCGATCCAACGGGCATACAAGTAAATAATTTTTCCATGGAATTGTAAATGTTAAAGCAATAGTCATACGAGTTCCACAGTAGGAACGTTCAAATCAAAGTCAAAGCAGGAGCAAGACGAGGATGTCAAAGTGTAAACTCTTACTATGGTGCGGTCTATAGTCATTCAGAGCATGCCTATGGATCGTGCGCGATCGCTCGCATGTGTAAATGATTTAACCGTGCTAGTGAGAGTTTTGCGACTTGTTCATCGTTTTCGACCTGCCCCCGTGTTCATGAGGGAATTTTACCTGCCCCCTGGCTGGGCGTTCATTCCTTACCTGGTTGCTCAGAGGCCTCTATCTCACTCTCTGTGATTGGATTAACTGGCTCCAAGTGTGGTGCCCCCATGCGGGATCGACGCCTGATTGATAGTCGTCTGCTGCTTGGGGGTTGCCCCCTAGCTCTGGTGCTGCGCCAGATGGTTCTGCTCCGTTCTGAACTCTAGTTGCTCCTTGGATTTGTGCTCCAATTTGCCCAATTTGTTGAAGTAAGTTCTGTATCATCTCTTCCTGTCTTCTCATCATGACCTCCATCTCATCCCTAGTGATGAAGATCGACACTTGATTCCCTCCTGAGGAGGCCTCTTGACTTCCTTGGTGTTCACTTCTCACTGGCCTTTGCCTTCTACTTGTTTGTCTCGTCATAATTCTTAGATCTGAACTCTTAGATTTTCAAATTCAACTTCTATCCGTGTAGCGGAAGCTGGTCCCTTCTCAGTGAAAGCACCAAAATGTTTGCGTAAAAAATGGCCGCAAACACCCAAAGTCGTATGAGTTGGTTGATTTTATGTTGTATTTAGTGATTTGGATGATTTATGCAAATGTATGAAAAACAGGGACTAAACTGTAAAAGACACACAGATTTATAGTGGTTCGGCAAGAACGTGCCTACGTCCACTTTATATGTTATTCTCCTTTTTTCCTTCAGATTACAAGTACAAAGCTTTGATTACAAGTATCTAAAGTTGTTTGAGAGTTCCTTTCAGGCTTGAGCTCTCAAACTTGTCTGCCATTGTTGTACCCCTGCCCCTCTATTTATAGAATGAGGTAGGGGGCAGGGGTCTTGGAAGTATATAGCTGCTGGTGGGCCCGGGCTGAAGCAATCTGGACTGGCAATCATCTGGTTCGACGAGGCTTTGGTTCGGCAATTAGTGGAAGAGAGGTTGATTCGGTGGTAGGAAGAGGGGAGTTGGCTCGGCAATGGGAGAAAGGTTGGTCCGGTGTTAAGTTGAGTGGTGTGTGGTTCGGTGGTGATGTTGGACCGGTAGTGGGTGGTGAAAGATGGAGCTTGTAGTTGATCCGGTGGGAAGGGAAGTGGAGTTGATTCGGTCTCGGTACTACCGAATGGATCCGCCGAATTAGTTCTGCCGAATGGTACCTTGGGTTGTGAATGCCGAATGAGTCTTGCTTCATACTGCCGAATGGACTCTTGCCTTGGGATGCCGGATGAACTGAGGTACGCCGAATGGGATGAGTGCCGAATGAGCTCTGGTATTGTTTCACCGAATGAACTTTATATTTGAACCTTGAGTGAAATTCCTGACTTATGTACGCTTGCTTGCTTCTTCTTGGTTCCGATCGTGGTGGAAATGCATACGATCTTGATATTCCAGTTTTGTCCAAAAAATGGGATAACAATAATAATTGGAAATTGCATAAAAGGATTTTAATTTTTTGTGTGATCACTAGTCATAAAGGGGAGAACAATGGAAAACTTATGGTTTCTTGCATCAAACAGTGGGAACTTAAGCGAATAGTCTATCACAGTCGATAATGCTAGGGCTAATGAAATAGCAATTAATTATGTAAAAAATGCGTTGAATGATTATGATGAATGCATTGGTTGTGTTTTGAATGGTGAATTCTTTCATATATGTAACGATCCGTAAATTTCAGTGATTAAATTTGTTAAATTTATAAGATTTTGTAATTTAATGTAGAAAGAAATGAAAATCTTATAATTTATATTGGAGCGAATGTTAGAAATTAAATGTTGCAATGGTAAATAAAATCAATTCTTGACAATTGAAATGAAATCCAAATAAAGAAATAGTGGAAAACATTATAGTTTGTTAATTAAATATGATTGTGTAATTAATACTGAAAGAAATAAAATTGAAAATAATATTAATGAAATAATAACTAAAATGAATTGCAACTGTATAAATGGAACTAAATTGTTAATAAGTGGATGTAAATATTGAATTAGTTAATGGAAATAAAATCTAAATGTATGTTTGGATAGAACATAAGTGAATGCAATTAGTAGTATGGAAATAAAAGCCAACATTGATTTGTAAGTAATAGAGGCTTACTTATGTGACTAAAGAGTAACGATGATGTTTTATTGTAGGTTACATGAAATGTAATACAATGGTTAGAAGTTGTTAGAATGGATATATTAAAGTAATGAATGAGAAAAACAAAGTAAATAAGTTTATATAGTAGTACTGAACTTAATAAAAAAATTTGAATTAAAACGAATCAATTAATATATGTTTTATTTCTTTAGCATGTTGCATAAAATTTGAAAATCAAACTGGAAATTAAGTAGTACGTTATTTGGAAATAAATTTAAGCATATGATAGCAACTATTATAAATTACCTAATTAATTGGTCAATGAATTTAGTGGAAATAAAGTTCATTTAAATGTTAAGTATCATAATGTTGTTATTGATAATAAACGTTACTTTAATAATTATTAATATAAAAACGGAAGTGTGAATGTAAATTTAATAAAAGCGTAAATTTATTTTTAGTAGTAATTGGTGGATTGGGGAATAAGTTCAAATTATGTTAATTGAGAAATTAATACGTAATGTATGTAAAGTAATTAATAGAATGCAAATTTAATGTTGTAAATTTAATAGAATGTAAAATATTTAAAAACCTTAATTAATGGGTTCGATTGATAGAAGTACACATTAAAAACGTAATATTTATTCGAATTAAGATGTAATTAGGCATTTATTAATGCAATAAAATAAAAATTAGCGTTATATATTGAATTATAATCTGGATTGAAGTAACGAACTTATAAAGACAATTAAAAGCAAAGAGGTGGCAATTAATATAGGTTGCTTTGTTTATCTAATGGGCTAAATAAACTTTGATAATCCATTGTAATAAATTTAATTTAACGTTTTATTAATGTAAATTAAAGTAACGATTGATGAAATAAAGAAGGGGACCTAGATTAATTTATTGGATTTAAAATCTAAATTAATGGGTGAAATCGACAAATCTCACTATGATTGGATTATGGTAGTTATTACACAATAAGTGGAAATAAAATAGTTAAAACGAATAAAGATGAAGCGGGAAGTATAAGGGTAATGAAACGTAAACAATGTTAAATATCCTTATAGGACAATGGTTGTTGAATAGGGAATCATGGTTTATTTATTTGAATGTAAAGTTAAGGTAATTAGGTTTATTGCAATCAATGGAAATTAAAAATTTAAGTATTACATAAATTTTAGTCAGATGAAATTTAAGATATTTATGTAATAAAGTATGAACCAAATGTTAGTTTCATCTAATTGTTACTAATAAACTGAATAATATAATGAAAAGTAAATTTGATAGAATTTTTGGAAATTTAATTTACAATTTTAGAATTTAATGAAATTGAGGTTAATACCGAAATTTATAAATTTATCAACTCTAATTTGACAGTTAAATTTGGTTTAAATCATTGTAAATGATTGGAAAATTTAAAATGATAAGAATTGGTAATTATCGAATTTAAATTGAAAATTTGATTAAATTGACTAAATTTTATTTATTTAATTAATTTAAAAATAGCCATTTTGGCCACTGACTCGGATTTCGACGAAACCAGTTTCATCGGATCCGTATCGGTGAATTATTGTAGGATTTCAAGTTTCGTAACGATCGGACTTGTAGTTTGATCGTACGTACTCGAAATGCCTTGAAATCGATAAATTGAAATCAATTTGAAAAATATTGATTTTAGCATAACTTCTTCATACGATGAAATTTGGACCTGAAACCTTTTCCATTGCGTTTAAAATATTTTAAAACACCTATTTTGATATATGGGTTTACCCAATTTTGTTTCGAGGTCAGAACGGGCTTTTGGGCCACTTTGTCATTTGCGCGTATTCAACCCCATCCATTTATTCTATTTCAACTTTCTCTATAAATATCCTGCTATAAACCCTAGTCTCCCTAATTCTCATTTGTCTGTACGTAAATCCATTCTATTCCTCCTCTTCCTCGATGGCAGACAAAATTCTATATTTTCAGATCCAATTGCAAATCAAATCCAAAACATAAATTTCAAAGTCCTCAGAAAAATCTTAAAAATATATATATTGAAGACCTCGAAGAGCGTAATCTTCTGGCGTGATTTGTTTTTCAAAATCGATACACTATTTGTCCAGAATTTGCCAATCTAGTCTCGGCCGTTCGTTTTGGCTTGTGTGTTGGACGGTGGATCTTCGTCAATGGGGCGATCGAGAAGTGCAGTATCGTACAGTTTCATGTGCAGCATGCATCAGCACGGTCACTTTGGTCGAAGGGTGCTCGGATTCGCCAGAAATGGCAACCCTAGGTGCGGCGGCGCGACCCGTGTCAAGGCTTCTGAAGGCATGCGCGACTCTTGGCCTAGGGGCGGCTCGCTGAGCTCCGGTCAACGGCGTTGCCTGATTGGGTCGCAGGCGAAGGAGGTGACGGCAAAAATTGGGCTAGGGGTGGCGGCTCATTAGGGTTTCCTGGAGGAGCGATTCGAACGATGAAGCGGGTTGCGTGTTACACTGGTAAAGAAGTGACGTGTATTATTTATTATATTATCTAATTTAATTTAATTTAAATCGTGTGATGAACTTATATCTATAATATTTGCATGCGAGGTCCGTTTCACGTGCGGTTTTCTCCGCTAGGTTCGTATTGGAATTCCGGACTTGATGACGCTGGTTTGAACGAATTATGAGACAGTCAAATTTTTGGGTTTAAATCGGATTTAAATTCGATTTAAATTCAAAAGGTGGGTGTTTTAACCCACTCACAACTTCTAAAATTTCTTATGTTTGTTAAATTGATATATGATGTGATTTAAAATTTATTTATGCTTGTTTGGCATATTTTTAATCATCATATCAGTTAATTTCATTTATTTAAATTAAATTGCTATTTAATTTATTCATTGCATTTAAACTGCCAGTTAAATTGTTAATTAATTATTCATTGCATATAAACTGCCAGTTAAAAAGTTATTTAAATTATTATTGAATATAAACAATTATTTATCACAATCATCATCAAATTCAAACGATAGCATCAATATAGAACGGATAATAAACAACATGTATTAAATAACACTAATAATTTAAATAACTTTTTAACTGGCAGTTTATATGCAATGAATAATTAATTAACAATTTAACTGGCAGTTTAAATGCAATGAATAAATTAAATAGCAATTTAATTTAAATAAATGAAATTAACTAATATGATGATTAAAAATATGCCAAACAACCATAAATAAATTTTAAATCACATCATATATCAATTTAACAAACATAAGAAATTTTAGAAGTTGTGAGTGGGTTAAAACACCCACCTTTTGAATTTAAATCGAATTTAAATCCGATTTAAACCCAAAAATTTGACTGTCTCAGAATTCGTCCAAACCAGCGTCATCAAGTCCGGAATTCCAATACGAACCTAGCGGAGAAAACCGCACGTGAAACGGACCTCGTATGCAAATATTATAGATATAAGTTCATCACACGATTTAAATTAAATTAAATTAAATTAGATAATATAATAAATAATACACGTCACTTTCGTTACCCGGTAACACGCAACCCGCTTCATCGTTCGAACCGCTCCTCCAACAAACCCTAATGAGCCACCACCCTTAGTCCAATTTTTGCCGTCACCTCCTTCGCCTGCGACCCAATCAGGCAACGCCGTTGACCGGAGCTCGGCGAGCCGCCCCTAGGCCAAGAGTCGCGCACAGCCTTCAGACGCCTGGACAGGGGCCGCGCCGCCGCGCCTAGGGCTGCCATTTCTGGCGAATCCGAGCACCCTTCGACCAAAGTGACCGTGCCGATGCATGCTGCACACGAAACTCTACGATACTGCACTTCCCGATTGCCCCATTGACGAAGATCCACCGTCCAACACACAAGCCAAAACGAACGGCCGAGACTAGATTGGCAAATTCTGGACAAACGGTGTATCGATTTGAAAAACGAATCATGCCAAAAAATTACGCTCTTCGAGATCTTCAATATATATATTTTTTCAGATTTTTCCGAGGACTTCGAAATTTATGATTTGCAATTGGATCTGAAAATATAGAATTTTGCTTGCCATTGAGGAATAGAATGAATTTACGTACAGACAAATGAGAATTAGGGAGGCTAGGGTTTATAGCAGGATATTTATAGAGAAAGTTGAAATAGAATAAATGGATCGGGTTGAATACGCGCTAACGACAAAGTGGCCCAAAAGCCCGTTCTGACCCCGGAACGAAATTGGGTAAACCCATATATCAAAATTGATGTTTTAAAATATTCTAAACGCAATGGAAAAGGTTTCAGGTCCAAATTCGATCATATAAAGAAGTTATGCTAAAATCAATATTTTTTAAATTGATTTCAATTTATCAATTTCAAGGCTTTTCGAGTCCGTACGATCAAACGACAAGTTCGATCGTTACGAAACTTGAAATCCTACAATAATTCACCGATACGGATCCGATGAAACTGGTTTCGTCGAAATCCGAGTCAGTGGCCAAAATGACTATTTTTATATATTAATTAAATAAATAAAATTTATTCAATTTAATCAAATTTTCAATTTAAACTCGGTAATTACCGATTCTTATCATTTTAAAATTTCCAATCATTTATAATGATTTAAACCAAATTTAACTGTCAAATTAGAGTTGATAAATTTATAAATTTCGGTATTAACCTCAATTTCATTAAATTCGAAAATTATAAATTAAATTTCCAAAAATTCTTTCAAATTTACTTTTCATTATATTATTCAGTTCATTAGCAACAATTAGATGAAACTAACATTTGGTTCATACTTTATTACATAAATATCTTAAATTTCATCTGACTAATATTTACGTAATACTTAAATTTTTAATATGTCCTCAAGCAGTGGCGTAGTGGTAAGATACTTGCTTCATGGTAAGCAGGTCGCAGGTTCGATTCCCGTCTGCCCTGCTTCAAATTTAAAAGCGCGGAGGTGGGTCCCCGTTAACCGAAACAAAAATGGCTGAGGGCATCAATCTCTGTGCTGGGCTAGCTAAAATGGGGGTCAATGTGTCGGACAGCTGAATTCCCTAGCTCTACTCTCCAGAGTAGGGTTTTAATTTTTTTTTTAATTTCCATTGATTGCAATTAACCCAATTACCTTAATTTTACATTCACATAAATAAACCTTGATTCCTTCCTTATTATTCAACGATCATTGTCCTATAAGGATATTTAACATTGTTTACGTTTCATTACCCTGATACTTTCCGCTTCACCTTTATTCGTTTTAACTATTTTATTTTCACTTATTGTGTAATAACTATCATAATCCAATCATAGTGAAATTTGTCGATTTCACCCATTAATTTAGATTTTAAATCAAATAAATTAATCTACCTTGGTCCCATTCTTTATTTCATCAATCGTTAATTTAATTTACGTTAACAAAACGTTAAATTAAATTTATTACAATGGATTACCAAAGTTTATTTAGCCCATTAAATAAACAAAGCAACCTATATTAATTGCCATCTCTTTGCTTTTAATTGCCTTTATAAGTTCGTTACTTCAATCCAGATTATAATTCAATATATAACGCTAATTTTTGTTTCATTGCATTAATATATGCCTATTTATATCTTAATTCGAATAAATATTATGTTTTTAATGTGTACTTCTATCAATCGAACCCATTAATTAAGGTTTTTAAATACTTTACATTTTATTAAATTTACAACATTAAATTTGCATTCTATTAATTACTTTACATACATTACGTATTAATTTCTCAATTAACATAATTTGAACTTATTCCCCAATCCACCAATTACTACTAAAAATAAATTTACGCTTTTATTAAATTTACATTCACACTTCCGTTTTTATATTAATAATTATTAAAGTAACGTTTATTATCAATAATAACATTTAAATGAACTTGATTTCCACTAAATTGATTGACCAATTAATTAGGTAATTTATAATAGTTGCTATCCTACCCTTAAATTTATTTCCAAATAACGTACTACGTAATTTCCTTTAATTGCAGTTTGATTTTCAAATTTTATGCAACATGCTAAAGAAATAAAACATATATTAATTGATTTGTTTTAATTCAAATCTTTTTATTAAGTTCGGTACTACTGTATAAACTTAGTTACTTTGTTTTTCCCATTCATTACTTTAATATATCCATTCTAACAACTTCTAACCATTGTATTGCATTTCACACAGATGTAACATTTATTACAATTTTTCTCCAATCCCAATTAACCATCTAAATGAATATGTAACCTACAATAAAACATCATCGTTACTCTTTAGTCACCTAAGTATACTTACAAATCAATGTCGGCATTTATTTCCATACTACTAATTGCATTCACTTATGTTCTATCCAAACATACATTTAGATTTTATTTCCATTAATTAATTCAATATTTACATCCACTTATTAACAATTTACTTCCATCTATACAGTTGCAATTCATTTTAGTTATTATTTCATTAATACTATTTCCAATTTTATTTCTTTCAGTATTAATTACACAATCATATTTAATTAACAAATTATAATGTTTTCCACTATTTCTTTATTTGAATTTCATTTCAATTGTCAAGAATTGATTTCATTTACCATTGCAACATTTAATTTCTAACGTTCGCTCCAATATAAATTATAAGATTTTCATTTCTTTCTACCTTAAATTACAAAATCTTATAAATTTAATCATCGTAATTTACGGGTCGTTACACTGTCCCCCACTCAAAACTTTTCGTCCCCAAAAAAGAAAAGAAGAATTAGAAATCAATATATCTTACTTAAAATATTAAACTTATTAACAAATAAATTTACAAAATTAATCAATTTAAATAAAATATACCAATTTATACCCATTAAATCTTTTTAAACTCAAATTAATAATATTTGGAAAACATTTTCAAATTTTTTTCTAAGTCCAAAATTTTCGAAAAATTTCGGCAGAGTCCTTCTTGTACGGGGAGGCTCGGGAGAAAATATAATATCAACTTTATTATTAAACTTATGATAAATATCCGTATCACTTGATCATATGATAGAAAATTATATACAAGCACCGCAATCTATATATAAAATATTTTGAAAATGATTTCTATGGTTTTGGAAAGAAATATACGGATAATAAATATTAAAATTTTGGGTGTTATATAAATATTATTTATATAATATATATATAGTTAAAATTTTGAATTTAAGCTATGTATAAAATTTATTCATAAAAATGACTTTAATAATAAAGTTTGATTCCCTTTATATAAAATAGTAAGTATCTATTTAAATTCTATTGTATATATAGAATTTTAAATGACTTAAATGGAATTTAAGTTGGAAGATAAATATGAAGTTGGTTTAAATTTAATTATTTAAGGATTGTACTTGAATAAATTGATTTGGAATTTAAATAAAAATGGAGATTTTAAAGGATATGATTCTTATAACTTGATTTGGTTTAAAGTAATTTAAATGAATTTATCAAGTTAAATAAATTGAAAGAATATACAGTTGTTTGAAGTTAAAAGTTTTACTTGAACTATATTGGGTTTATTAAGTAAACATTTCAAAATTATATAATAGTAATTAAATTTGATATATGAAATTATCATGGAATTAATTTTTAAATGGTGGAATATTTAAAGCTTTGAGTTATATGGAAATATAAAATGGTTTAATTGGAGTTTTAAATCGGAATTTGGAAATTTATTTGTGAAATTAAAAAGCTATTTTATTATATAAAGTAATTTAGTATTTAAACCATTTAAGTATTCGGAGTTAAATTTCAAACCTATGGGTTTCAAGATATATAGATTTGGAAGTGCTATGATTTTTGGAAAAGGATATATTTGAAATAAAATGATATTATATCGATTTGGGTTTTAAAATAGAAATTATATCGTATTTATATGGTTTTGAAATGGATATTTTATTCTGGTTTTAAAAGTATAAACTATTTTGAAAAGACCGCGGTGTTATAATAACGGTTGGTTGTTGAAGAGACCGGGATCAGAAGTTGTCACACTCTCTGTCAACTCCGAAAACCACTTTAACAACCGTGTATGCGGTGGAGATTCCAGAATGAAGTAGGATGGTGGCGGCATTTCCTTTAAGGTAAATACGTGGACCCGACTCCCGTGAGTTGGCATAAGGTGGCTAAAATAGGAGCGATTCTCGGGCCAATGAGGTCATTCCTCTGATCGGACGCACTTCTTCGGTATTATACTCTGACATTTGGATTGATTCGGTGGTCATTTTTGATTTTTGATTTTGGAGGTGTTGTTCGAGGTGGGCGGTAGTAGCTGATGCGCGTTACCATCAGCCCAGATGCGTAATTGGTATATCTACCCTGGCATTGCCTAGTTGTGCCGTGTCACCTACCATATCGCGCCTTGTACGAGTTTCTATTTGTGTCGTATCTATGGAATGTCTTCTCGTAGTCTTTCGATCAGGAGATATGCATGCACTGTATAGGCTATGAGCACTATTACGTGTTAAGGGCTATATGGGTAACCCCTTAACGCTATTTTAAAGTAAGTTCATTTTACAATTAGACACGATTATAATAGCGGAATATACTACATAGTAAATAGTTTAACGGATCCTTAAGAGATGTAAATCTCGAGCATCTCTTGAGTTACTGCACTCATATTTATTTCTGTTGATTTAACTTACATAAGATCTTTTAATTCTGACTCGAGTGTTTTGTCTTTTCAATTCGTTCGGGTCAGTCCGAGCATTTCATGTTTGAAGGTTTTATTTCTGGAGGGCGAAGACGAAGATTTCATAATTATTATTATATTATATTGTTCCACTACACTATTGTATTCCACTGCATTATTGATATTCTATGGTATGTATAACTCTGATATATATTGTAAGTATAATTAAATATTTTGAAAAACAGCTTCATGAACTGTATATTTGATTTATTATATTTTATCCTTCCGCTGTGAGATTCTGTTTTGTTTTATTTCTTTCTTATTTTTTTTTTCTTATTTATCCCATAACAATATGCCCTTCCGTATGGTTTGAATTGGCACGTTTGTTGATTTAAAACGTGCGAAAAGACGGGATGTTACAATATACGTTCTTGTTGCACATATTGTTAATTTAATTGTTAATGATGGTTTGAAAGAAATTGGTAGTCCTATTGTTGGGATTTGTACTGCCGTTAGATTTGTAATATCATCTTTGGCTAGATTGGCTAGATTTAAATAGGTTTATGTTAATTTGAGAATTGATGATATGTCTATGCTTGCTTTAGACGTCCCTACTAGGTGGAATTCTACATATTTGATGTTGGAAGCCGCTTTGAAATATAAGAATTTTTTTGATGAAATGAAAGAAAGCGATGGTATTTATGTTGCCTATTTCAATAATGAAACACAACCTCCGAATTTGCTAGATTGGAAAAATGTTGATTTTTTTGTACAATTTTTATTTTCTTTGACATTACTTAAAAGTTCAGCAGCTCTTTATCTATTACCTCAAATGTATGCTCAACCTATTTTCGTAGACTGCCGAATTGAGGTTCCTTTAGATGATGTGAATTTTTGTGATGTTTTTTCAGGTAATATTTCTCTTTGGTTTGTAAATTATGATTATTTAATCATCACATACTGAATACACCCCATCATTGACTTGTTTGGCTATAAAGTTTGTACATGGGCATGGTTCGAGAACTTCTTTTAACTATGGAAACGTCATTGGAGAATCGATCACCATCCATAGACCTACATTGAGGTGGTTATACTAGCAGCCACTCAGGTTCTTTTTCCATTTAAAATCATGACTGGAACGAGCATAATGATTTTTTCTTCTAAACTATATTTAATTTGATAAATGATAATATAAGCAGTACACTAATGTTAGGCTTGTTTGTTAGGCAAAATCTCAATTTAAATTCAACAAGTACAATAACAAAAGTATATCAGTGAGATCCAATATATTAAGATAATAAGGTAAATTCGTTTGGATCTTGATGCTTTTGTCTTGATAAGAATTGATCACGGAGCTATTTGAACATGGATATTCTTGATTTTGCAATCCCAAAACTATCAGAGTATTCATTAAGCTACTATATATATTTCTCGAATTTTAAATCATTAAGCTCGCATATATTCATGCACTAAACCCAGGCAAGAAAATATGTATATGCGTATAAGTTCTAGGGTGTTGAACATAAAATTATTTGGAAAATTATGGTACTTTGTCATCCAACTTGTAATTTTCACATGTGGAATGGAATTAAGACTTAATGATGAGGATGCTTTAATGCATTACATAATTTCTAGTTACTTCGATTCTATACTAAATTATAATGCATGCTCAAATAGCGCTATGATTTTATCCCCGGCAAACTACAACGACAAATATCTAGCATGTGTACTAATTTTTACATACATGCATAGATTCTGAACCTTAGAGGCTACAAAAGTGTTAATAATAGAACATAATTGAATGATTTATCATTATGTTAAAAGAACGAAGATAACATCAATAGTCTCCAACAAAATCATATAACAAGTAGAATTGTAAGGATTACAACAGCCAGTTCGCATAAGAAAACTCTAACAGATCGAGATGTAGAAAAGAGAAAATGGAAAGTACAGAGAAAACTAGACCACCTTCAATACGGATATCATTGAATACAAACAATTCTATGCCACTTTTATTCCTAATCACATCGACTATTGTTGCAATTTGCTGTTGTAGAATAAACATGAAGTATGGGTTCTTGTTCTTATTGCTACCTTGCACTTGCTTTGCTGCCTTGCACTTGGTGGCTCACTGGCCGTAGTTGTTATGACCCTGGCTGCTACTGTATTATGAATTATATAATGTTATTTTATGTATTGGTATGAGCATTGAGTAATGAGTAGTACTAGTGAGACTTGAGGGTGGGTTGGTTACCGGTTAGTGCTAAAGCATTATGTAATATGTATGCAGTAATATTATTGAATATTGAGTCTTAACAATTTGACATATTGTTATTTGAATGTGGCTATGTCTACGCTAATTATTTGAATGTCGTCTATAAATTTGGAATTGGGCATGACTGTGCAGTAACGCATTGAATTATGTAATATGTAGTTTTGTAATATGTATGCCTCTGTTGACTTGACTGTGTTGGTACAAATTTTCAGTTAACAGTGATTAACCGGTTTTCATTAACTAATTTAGCCGAGCGGTTAACCAATACTTTAATATGGTTGACTGCGGTTAAATTTGGGCGGTTCGGCCGGTACAAACTGTCCAAATGCATGGTCGGTTTGGTTAACCGAACCGTGTTTTCTAGACGGTTAAATAGGTTAATTAACCGAGCGGTTCTGTTAACCGACCGTGCCCACCTCTAACAGAAGCCGTTAATTTTTTGTTCAAAATAACTTCTTAAGAATCAAGCGAGACTTCGACCTATGAACTTCCGTCTAAATTATAGACAATATGGGACATCCAGATACTTCATCTTATGAACACATGTTATAGTTCTCCATGGCGACTAACAGTCGTACTTAGAAAAAACAGGCTATTACATTCCATATTTGAACTCCGCTTAGGGAGAAGCTGCTATTTTTTGTTTAGACTATAATAACTTCTTCATACTAAATCGGAATCGAGCAAGACTTCAACCGTTGAACTTCCACCTAATTTACGAATAATGTGGAATACTCAAATACTTCATCTTATGAACGCACACTGTAGTTCTCCATGGTGACTAATAGTTGTACTTAGAAAGTAGCAGGCTTCTACATTTCCATATTTGAACTCTGCTTAGGCAGAAGGCGCTATTTTTATTTCAGACCGCAATAAATTCTTCATACTAACTCAGAATCAGGCGAGACTTCGGCCGATGAACTCCCACCTAAATTACAGACACTATGGAACACTCAGACACTTCATCTTGTAAACATACATGGTAGTTCTCTATGGTGACTAACAATTTTACTTAAAAAATAACATACTACTACATACATCCTTATATTTGGACTCCGCCTAGGTAGAAGCTGCTATTTTTTTTATTCAGGCTGCGATAACTTCTTCGTACTAACTCAGAATCAGACGAGACTTGTGAACTTTCACATAAATTATGGACAATCTGGAACACTCGGATACTTTATCTTATGAATGCATGCTGTAGCTCTCCATGGCGACTAACGGTTGTACTTAGTAAATACAGACTGCATCCCCATATTTGCTTTTTGATGAAAATTAGAAATAAAATTTAAATTTTGATTTTTATTGAAATTCAAAACGTAAAAATTAGAACTAGAATAATTTTATATGTATTTGTTTTTTATTAGTCAAAACAAATTCAGATCTTTAAATGAGTCAAATGGGTAACTCGTTTATTAAATAGGTTGGGTCATAAATGGGTCAAAAAGAATGAGTCACAAAATATGTTGGGTCAAACTTGACCCAATCCATTTTGACCCAACCCAATCCATTTAACGGGTCTATGTAACGGTCTCAACGGTTACTATTACTTGTTGCATATTTCTTGAGTTTCTCACGCTGTTTTGCTAGACTGAGCTGGGTTTTACTATCTTATAATGTTCGGATCAGCTATATATATATATGTTTCTAGATTTAGCTATGGACGTTTTGGGGCTTATGGTGAAGAGCTGGATGATTACCTTTCGTAGTATTCTTATTTCCACTACATTTATGTATTATCAGCATTGTGAGGATAGACAACTATAACTGTCTAAGCTGATGATAGTTGTAACGACCCAGAATTTTGGCAATACTATTTTAATAAGAATTTAATCTAATTAATAAAAATACGAGCTTTTCAATTTATAAACTGATAAAATCTTTGGACATTTATCAGTTATATATGTATATATATGTTTTGTAAAGAAATTTTGATTTAAAAATTTAAAATAGAATCTTTCTAAACTATTTAAAATAAAATCTGTCCTATTCAATTGAAATTAAAAGGTGCTATATTATTAATATTTGATATAATATGTATAAATGTAGTCTTGATAATAATGTTTAAATTTAAACAATCCTATCAATATTGAATATAAATATAAGCTATAAATATAAATATAAAATATAAAAATACAAACATATGTTATAAATCAAAGGTTTAAAATTTAATTACAAATAGAAAATAAAACTAAAGAGTTATGTTAACAATAACTATAATAATTTTATATTAACATATAGGATAAGTTTAGGAAAACAATGACCTGCAAGACACATATGGTATGCAAAAATCTTTAACAAAGGTAATAACAAGTGTTGCTGTGTAAATCATGTATGCAAGAAGAAGACAAATCTATTTACATATTCAAATTATCTTTGTACACAAATGCAGAAGAGATAAGTTATTCACAACATATATGCAAAATATATTTGTACAGAGAAAACCAAAAAAATTATAAAAAATATCAACAACCATAATTATGTGTAAACTAATATGAATACATATGCATTTAATTAGCACAACATTTTGTTATTGCAGATTTACAAAAGAGATTATCACAGTACAAATATAAGGCCAGCCGAAATTTGCAAAGTATCCTTTCAAATTTACAGTAATTTAATAAAATCAAATCTGATCAATACAAGTTGAAGCTTGTACCAGAAGAAACCATTTTGTCTAAAGATGTTTCTGTATACACACATCATAATATACTTGTTCGTTTACAAAACTTAGCAAAACTGAGATAAGAAAAAGAAAAGAAAATATAAACATCATCTTTACAACTCAATTTCATTCAACAAAACTGGGAAGAATTTTCAGGGATTCAAATTCCAGCTCTTCAACAATCTATTCTCTGTTTCAACAGTATTTAGGTGAGTAAACATACTAACTTGAAGTTTAAATCTTGATGATTGATTCATGGAAAATCTTGTGCTTCTATCTATTATAAATATGAAGTTCTGTGATGTTTGCTGTTTACTGGAAGCTATACTTTGGCATGTTCTTCAATATTTCAAGCTACTGAGTAAAGAAAGCAGAGAAAATTTTAAATACTTCTTCATATAAATAATTTAAACTTAGGAATTTAAATTAAATAAGTTTGTTTGAACAAAAGTCAGGGTTTGGAATTTTGTTTTGAAGGTTTACAGTGTGATATAGATACTGGATGTTCATGTTTATAGTAAAAAGGAATCATATGTTAAAATTCGAATGTTTTAAATTGTGGATTTGATTTTATATCTTGATTACGCATACAAAGGAAAGATTTTTAAAATAAAAACGATGACTTTTAGATGAGTATATATGGTGCGGTTCCTATATGAACTCAAAATGCAATTTCATCAATTTCTGTTGGATTAACAAATATTAGGTGCTGAAATTTGTTGTATAGCTAGTTTGATAACGCACGAATCCAGGAAAAATGCTATTTTTTTTTCTAATGCAAGGTTTGTTGAGTCGAATCGAAAATAGGGTTTGGTTCGAGTTTTTTCTCTGTGGTCTGTAATTTGTTGATTGTGACACCGTGGAACGATCGAGTTACGCGCGCTTCTAGGAGGTGGTCGAGGAGGGTTTGGACGTGGTGTAGCCGAAGCAGCGTCGCCACCAGTGGTCGGTGCTGGTAGGACGTAGCAACTTTCTGGGGGAGGGGGGTGTTCGAGTTGATGGTTCGAGCGACAGGGCATATTTTGATTTCGAAGTTTTCGTGTTGAACTGGGGTTTGATTTCGAATGTAAGGTCGATTTGTGGTTTGCAGGAGGCAGCGTGGGTTGCCGAAGGGGTGGCGAACCACCGTGCACGTGCACGGTGGTGATTGGGTGTCTGATTTTGGTGTCGTGGCTATCGCGAGTTGTTGCACGAGAATATTTGGGGATTGCTTCGAGTAGAACTTGATGGTACGCGTGAGTGTTTAGAATACTGCAGTCTTTAACTTAAACTTAAAACTAAAAAAAAAAGAAAAGAGGAAGATAAGTTGAAGAAGAAAGGTAGGGGAAGAAGGAACGCAGGGAACAGGAGGGAGACACGAGTTTTACTCGGGTAAAACAAGTGTTTGCCTCGGGTTTTATTTTCTATGTGAATCAGCCTAATAGCTTTTAAGTTATTTTGTTAAATAAAAGTTTAGTATTAATTGAGTAAATAAGGTTGACAAATTTAAAGCTAAGATTTGATTTAAAATCATTAAGAGAGTTTGCAAATATAAGATGGTTAATTTAATTTAAAGTATAAGTAAATTAAGAATGCAAATTAATTTATACTTGTAATTAAATAAATAATTTAAGATTAAATAAATTTGTAATTGAAGATTGACATTAATAATTTGTGGTTAAGTAACTACTTAAAGTTAATAAATAAATAGTAGTTAACTTAAGTGACTAATTAAGGATTAATGATTAATTAATTAGTAATTAATGATTAGTTAAGTGATTAGTGATTTATATATGGGTAATTAAATTTTATTAATTAATAATGAAGGTTATTAATTAATAATTAAGAATTAATTAATTAAGTAAGTAATTAAGAAGTAATTAATAAGTAAGTTGATTAATTAGTAATTAATTAAGCAGGATGAAATGATTTATTCTTAAGCAATTAATTAATTTAAGTTAATTAAACTAATTTGATCTGAATTGATGATTCTGTTTGATTGATTGTGATATCTATTTGGTGATAGTCTGTGATATTTTGTGATATATTCTGGATATATCTGTGATGACTGTGTATGATCTATCTGTGATAGCTGTTATGTGAATTCCAAGTATTGAATTTAAACTGCTTAAACTATTTAAACAACTTGGCCTCTAAAATGGCGTTTGGATTTCGATGAGACCGGGATTGGGAATGAAATCGATATTCCGAAAACCACATCGATCCAAATTAAACGATAGGTCGTGGCATCTCAATTGAAGTTCGAGATGGCGTTTTAGAATGCAAGGGTTATCGTCGTTAACTCTGAGGGTGATTCCAAAATGAGTGTAACGAGATAATGCCTTCGGTTTCGTTCGAACCCGGAATGAACTTGTATGGATTGAATGCTTTCAGCACATCGTCAGGCGGACGATAAGCATTCTAAGAGATATGTTCTCTAAAGGTAATCGCAGCCTCAAGCCTCATCAACTGGGAATGGCTAAAACAGTGGAGATGCAGCAAGTTTAGGTGGGTCACGCCCAAACAGGATGAGATATACCCCTGTCTAGATGTCCCTTTTTATTTCGGCTGTGTGGGCAGTTGTTGGCCACAACTGCAGGGTTATCTTGTTCGGGACTGTTCAGTAAGGAATGGTTCCGGCCTTGTGTTGCAGGGGGTCAGGAGTGATCCTCGGTACGGTGATCTAGGCCCCGTACTGTGACGGGAAGTACCCAAGTAGGCCTGCCATTGATGGAAACCCCTTTTCCCTACGAGACCCTACGGTTTTGATTTGTATTACCCACTTTTGTGGCTAGTAGCTGGAATTTAATAGATGTAACAATTTCGGCTATTTTCTATTTACTTGAAAACCCTAGACACTATTATAATATCTGTAACGACCCGCTATTTTCAACCATTCGCATCCGCACAAGTCGGACTTGAATTGCTCAAAAAACCGAATTGTTAATTTAAATTTGGCAAAACTTAAACATATACAGTAAATAAATCCATCACAGAATCACAGATACATAGTAGTACAATAATATGCTGCGGAATAAATGAATAGTAGTTCATGAAGCTACTATGTAACAAAGTTAGAAATAAAATACATCAGAATATCCCAGATACAGTGAAGTCTCCAATGCAACAGATGACTTTTCTTAATGAATCAACCGGAAGTGCTGAAAGCTAAGCGATGGTTGGATCTCCAAGCGAAGCTCCAAACTCCAAAGGTGAGTCTCAAATGCTATGTCACTCAGTCTGACCCGAGCGTAAAGCAAAACACAAAACACTCGAGTCAGGATTAACATTCTTATATCTATAAATCCAACTTAAGTGAAATATCAATTGAAATATAATTAACTTAGAGGATGTTTGGGATACCCATCCTCTAAGGATCCAAGGAACTATCTACAGGGTAGAAATACACACTATAACACCGTGGTCATTTCAACTTTATTTATATTTCAAAACTAAAATATCATTTTCATTTCAAATATCTCTATTTTCCAAATTAGTATATATATATCCAATAATTTATGGTGTAAAGTATTTTTATTTCCTCAAACTTCACAAATCGCTTCAAAAATCAACTCGACCTTCTCGTTCAAATTTAATTAAATCAAAATTTATCAATTTCCATTCAATTTAGTTTCTGACTAAACTAATTCAAATTTTATCTATTTTAAATACGGATTTGAACCACAAAATAAACCATTTAAATTTCAATATAATTCGAAGTTAATATAGTTCGGAGCTTTAAATATTCAACATTTCAAAGACTAAACTTTGATAGTTGCGTTTATCTCCCAACTTGACTTCACTATTATCTAGTTTTGAAATATTCACTTAATAAATTCAATATTATTTATATGACCTTAAATTTACATTTTCTATATATTACCTTCGATTTCTTTAGACATGAATCATCCATTAAACTTCTTAAATAAAAATTAAAGTTATAGGATCATATGTTAAAGTTTCGAATTTAATAGTTTCAAATTGATTTAACTAAATAAAATCCTTAATTAATGACAATTTCAAATAAGTCCCAAATATATCTTCAAACCCTAGCTTATAAAATTTATTCCACAAATCTATTTCAGAAATACAAATTTAATAAATCCTTAAACATATTTCATATTAAATAAATCTTAATTAAATTATCTTAATATTAAATCTATATATAAAATAACCTTTATATATAATACTTTAAATCAATATTCATTAAAACCATATATTTCTTTTCAAGACCATAGAAATTATTTTCAAAACATTCATATAGACCATGACGTCGATGTAAAATTTTCTATTCTATGTACAAGGGATACAGATATTTATCATTTCAATCCGTAAGTTAAATATATACGGGTGGATATTATTACAACACATAATCCCAAATTCAATTCAAATGAAAATCGCTTGGGTTTATCATTTCAACCCATAACGAAATTCTCCTATTCTAAAATTCGTTCGGGTATGTATCATTTCAATCCATAGTGATTTCTATACTAATAGGGAACTTGCAGAGTGATAACAGATATGAAAATAATAACAACAACAAGCATATATCATCAAAAATAAATATAAACAGTAGGATATGGTGTCATATCCCATAAGTGAACAGTTACAAATAATAACATATATAACAATCTAAATAACTACAGCATCATATTTCAATTGTCGTTTCAATTTAATCAAATTTAACAAATAAAAGAATGTTAAGCGTGAGTGATTGCTCACCTTTCGAGGCTAGAGAATACAGAAGATGACATGGATACGCAAACTGATACGGACACTGAAATTTGAATAATAAATCCGAGCACGAATTTCAAAGTAAAGTAGGATTGGCACGAATTGGACGAACAAGGCTGATAATCAAGAATTTATGAATTGAATCAGAATCAGTCTGATATATACAGAAAATTTTGCTATTTTAATAAAAATCAAAACTGCATCCCTAAGAAAAATTTAAAGTCGAATCACATATATATATAATTTACCTTTTTTTCATACATAAACCAATAGTTTTGACATTTGAAATAAAACATATATGTTAAATAAACATCCTTATAATTTTTCCAAACCATTTTATTTTTTACACATAGATCAAAATTTCTATTTACGAATCTAAGACCCAAACCACCCCATACGACCTATGTATATAATATCATTAAGATTTATATTTTAAAATAAGATTAATATATAAAACTTCAACAAATTACACTGTTCAAATCTCATTTATCAACTACTATATACATATGGTACAAAATCCACTTCACAATACAATTATAAATTTTAAACACTTTACCTATATATATAAACTAATATATAACTACCCATACATAAACAGTAAAGCCTATACACAGACTTATATAAAATTTTAGACAACGGATGTACGAATTACTTATATAACTTATATTATAATTTATTTTATAAATATATATAATACTGTAACCTGTGCAGACCGAAAGTATAAGTTAGAATGTAAACTTTATACAATATATATAAATAGCAACTAATATAACTTTTTTTTTGCGAAAGCAACTGGCCTACACTAAAACACATATACACCCTTAACTTTTATGCAAACATGCATGCCAACTGAAATGAAAACTTATATATTAGAAAACTAACTCCATACATAAGTGTATGCAAAGTATATAGATATACATATAAGGCCATAAAGATATATCTATAATTATTATAACTTTATATAAATATATGTCATATACGAATTTAGGAAATAAACAACTTCAAAAATCCTCTACAACTTCCATAATAATAAGATGTAAATTAACTTTCAATAAAAGTTATAAACATGTTTATTATAAAACTATATATATAATAACGGATTTACAAAACTTAGAAAATAAATCATACAATATGGTTTGTAAATATACATATATGAACTCAAAGTTAAAACAAAAATGAATATAAATCTACTTGCCAAATATGAAGACTCCATTTGCAGATCCAACACAACTCACACATATTAAATATGCATACACTTCTAGAAACAAAACAAACTTTTCAAAAAAAATGGAAACCACGTTTGGTGTGTGTATGTATATATATATATATATATATATATGTATGTATGTATTCAAATCCAACAACTTTATATAAACCACTATATGTATGCATCTTATATTTTTATACCACCATCAATATATCATAACTATACTCCATATAAACAAATATGCGTACCAACTTTGAACACTAGAATATGCATCAACAGCACGTACGGGGGACGTGTATTGATAAAATCATCTATATCATAGCTAAATATAAAACTATATATAATATATATATATATATATAAATAACACTTGCAAATATAAACTAACTTACCTATGCCTGGTTATGCAAACAGTAGAGGAAACAGGGGAGGGTCGCTGCGTCTTCGATGGATATTGCGCAAGGGGAAGAGTGGGTTCGGTGGAGGAGCGGAGTTTGGAAAAGGTGAAGGAGAGGCCTAAATTTGTGATGCCAGGCAAGTTTATATAGAAGAGAAAGAAACAATAGAGAGGGAAAGAAGAGAAATCTGGGAAGAAGCAATAAAAAAGGAAAGAAAATACGAACAGAAGTAAATGGAAATGACTAAATAAAGTAACCAAAGAAATAACACAATCACGTGCTATGATTTAGTGGAGGATTTAAGGCAAAATCTTCACGTTGATTCAGGAAAATAATCAAAGCAAATAAATGGTAGCACGTTTCAAATTTGAACGGAAGGAAAGAGAAAAGTCACAATTCCGGAAAAATATCAAAGTAACAGCTACACATTTATTCAAGAGCTATTAAAGCAATTTTTAAATTGTGAAGGCAACATTACTCTGCGTTATATTTTTAAAATAAGAATGCTGAACGAAAATCAACAGTCAAATATGGTGCGGTGTAAATGGCAAGAGTCACGCTGATTACTAAATAAAATAAAACGAAGAACCATTTATTTATTTTTTTAGACGGTGGAAAAATGAAGAAATAAAAGGTCAGTGAAAGTAGGAATGAATATATTAGAAAAGTAACGACTCTAGTAGCAACGGTCATCTTAGATTAAGTTGAAAAATTTATAATAATTTATTACCGTGGCTATGGTGCAATTTTTTTTGAAAGCAAGGAAATCAAGTGGTCACAATTAAAGGTAAGCTTAAATTTTTAATAAATACAAAACGTATCTAAGTTTATACGTTCATAACTTTCCAGCTGTAGTGTATATATATAATGAACGGTCACAATGAAAGAAGTGGAAACATAGAGCGTAGGAAAGGAAAGGTTAGAAAAATAAAATTTTCACCCTTAAATTCCGGAGATTAATAAGGTAACGTGCCTCTTTAATGAAATGTACAGCAACGGTCACAAGCTAAAATTTAGCTGAAAGTTTAAAGAAATGAGGGGAAGATGGGTTTTTTAAATTAATCACTTCCCAGAATTAACACATCAATGAAAAAAGGAAAGGGTATGAATCAGGGAAACGTATTATAACTTATATATAACTATTAAAGTGATAGATGGAAGAAAAGGTGAGCAAGTGAGTAAAAGTGGAAACTGATTTATGAGCGAAATGGAATGTGAGCTGTTGCCTGGGAAGAAAATGGAACATTTAAAAATTAAAGGCAATGGACTGCTGAAATTAAATGAGTATAAAACGTGTAAAAGTTATATACTGAAACAACTATAAATTTCAATTATTATTATAAAACGGGGAATAACGAAGGGCAAGGACGATTATTTTAAAGTTTATTAATGGCTAGGAATGGGGAAGTCTATATGTGAATTGGAAAAATTATTAAGCAATTGAAATCGGTAGAAAAATAATAGCTACACACTATTTTAGAAACAATCAAAGTAATTAATAGCTTGATTGGACAACAAGAATAAATATGGAAGGACACGTTATAAAGGCAAAATGAACCGTTTGAAAATAAATAAAAGAAATGATGGCAAATAAAACAGCCGTGCCTTGAATTTTCCAAAATAATTTTTTTTATGAACATCAATTATCACTGACTTAAATTGAACAGAATCACACCCTAAAATATACTTTCTTAATTTTGGATGAAAATTTATCATTTGCCACATTTAACTATACTAATCCAAATGTAAGATTTTATTTCAAAATATTATTATTTAAAATTTCTCAAAAATCAAATTAAATACGCTAAATAAAACTATTAAAAATTAACAAAATTTTACGGGTCGTTACACTCTCCTCCACTCAAAACTTTTCGACCCCGAAAAGGAAGAAGATAGGAGAATAGAAACAACCAGAAAGATAAATAGATTGAAAGACAAGGATAAATATTAATTTAAGACCATATAAATTTTACTTGAAATATTCATTTAAAATTAAATTTTCTTTAATACTTAATTTTTTTTTCAAACCCATTTGTAAAATTTCTTGCTTCCTTTATAAATACCATTTATAAGTGTTAAATAACTCCTTTATAAATATATATGAAAACTATTTGGAAACACTTATTCACATCCTTGGTTATATTTTCAAGAAAGTTATTTGACAACATTAAATCCATAGTTTATAAATTTACTAATTTATCTTAAGACACTTTCAACATTATAGATAAATTAATACTCATTTCTTAAATATGTTATATTAAATTAATAACTTTTGAAATATTAATGACACTAATGATTTACTATTAAACCATGTAGTATATAAATAAACAATATTTTAAAGATTATATTCAAAAAGGAAAGGTGGGTAGATTCGGAAAAACGGAATATAGGTGAATAAATAAAGCTGAGCAGATAAGGTAGGTTCAAAGGGATAGTATCGGGCTCGAATAATTAAATCAAACCATAAAATTTTAATCTCAAATATTAATACAAAATTTCTTTGTTGGAA
The DNA here is from genome assembly GCA_030765085.1 of Allium cepa. NCBI lineage: Eukaryota > Viridiplantae > Streptophyta > Magnoliopsida > Asparagales > Amaryllidaceae > Allium > Allium cepa. The sequence continues at coordinate 979,788,249 of CM060931.1, forward strand.
ATACCTTTATAATAAAATACTTTTATTTTTGAAACGAATTTTTCCTTTCAAAAATATTTTTATAACTCGATGTTTCAACAAGTTTATCCTCGTTCTTGCAGACTCTGTCCATGCGTTGATCAGGCGCAAAGCTAGAATTCTTCAAGTACTTAGTAGACCTGTTTCAACACCCAGTGAAAATACTTGAAAAACGTTAAAAAACAGATATGGAAAGTACAATCCAAACAAAACAATCAAACCAAAACCTTTGTCCAATCATGGTTCGCAGATACACAATGGTTACGCCTGGATCCCCCAGGAAATAATCTGTATCCATAAGCTTTCTCAGCCCTGCGAGTTACGCCATGATGACTAGTAGGGTGCAGGATACACAATGGTTACGCCTAGATCCCCCAGGAAACAATCTGTACCCCTAGGCCGTCTTAGTCAGGAGTTTCGCTACTAGTGCGACCTACACAGATTGTAGGATACACAATGGTTACGCCTGGATCCCCTAGGAAATAATCCGTACCCCTAGGCCAGACTCAGCCAGGCAGTTACGCTATGCAGTCACGAGAGAAAAAAATCATGGGTTACGCCACGGTGGGAACACTCGAGTATCACATCCGAAAAACCAAAAATCAAAGAGAATAATATCGATAGAACGAATCCACAATGTGGCCACAAAGCGGATATCAAGAAGAAGGCACTTTCCATATCTTTACTTGGAAAATATATATCATATAGTACCTTTTAAAATCACTTTCAAATATCATACTCATATAAAGTCCATTATATATAGGATTTCATTCTCAAATCGAATACTTTCCAAATCAATACTATATCAAATCACACTTATATGGACTTCGATTATATAAAATTCTCTTTCCAAATTGAGTACCTTTCAAATCAATAGATTTCAAACCAACTTTATACTTATACAAATCCATTTTATATAAGTTCGACCACTCCCAAATCAAATACTTAATAATATAAGGTTCTCAATTTCAAATTATTTCAATATCTATTCAGTTTCAAAATCATATATGATTTCACCAAATTTTCTTCCAAATTAAATATCTCAATTTCAAAGTTTCCAAAATAATAGGTTTAGAAAAATAATCCCAGTTTCCAAATTAACATAATTCAAGCCAACAAATTCATTTCCAAAATCACCATATAAGTACTGGTTTTAATTCCAATCTAATTTCAAAACCAAATATTTTTCTCAAAATCAGTTATACTCAAAATGGTTTCCAAATTTATAATTATCCCTTTAAAACCTTTAAACTATTTATTTCTATTTAAAATATCCAATTTACCTTTCTGAAAACCATTATTTAAAACTTAAAAAAAAAATCAAAACATTTCAAAACTAAATTCCATATTAGTATAATTCAAAATAGTCATATTAATTTACTTAACAAAAGGTTCCAAACTTATACAATACTAAACTTATATGCTTTATCAAATATTTTACCCTCTTCGAAATTTCTTAGCTTTGAAAATTTAACCTCGATTTGGAAGTGTTCGAACATTCAAAATAGTTAGGGAAATCAAATTTCCAATTCAAGAGTTGAAAATCAACAATAAATCAATCAATCAATTTCAATAGATAGGATTATACCAAATCAAATCCGAAACTCGAGGACTGAATGCCGGTCTCACTTTAAATTGTTTCAAATATATACATATATCTTTCGAAAATATCAAATTACTTCGGAATTTGAAATCAAAAACGGTTTTACAAAATCATTCGCATAGCAAAGCGATTAAAGTGGCCTCTCCCCCACTTTGAAACTCGAAAATCAATGTCGATGATGCGTGCACTCATCACCGAAATTATTTTCCAGCGACATAAGTGAGTTCTGGACTTCTATTTTCTTGAAAACTTCTTTGAAATTTTTTCAAAATTATTGGAATTCATTTGAACTCATTTGGAACATTTCTTATTCAGAAGATACTTTTAAATCGTATTACTTTTATATATTTTCCAAAATCTTAAAACCATTTCAAAATACTGGAATTCAATTCTCGAATTTCAAATTTTACCCTTCAGTTATAAATCATTTTTATATAAATCAATTTCTTATAAATTTCCAAAATTTCAAATCCTTTCAAAACTTTTATATATAGAATAACATTTCACTTTTATATATAGAATAAAATCATAGTTATCCAAATAATAATTTCGATATATAAAATAATTTCAAACATAACCCGATTTTCAAAGGATGATTCAATAATGGAGTTCATAGCAACGATAGAGATTTAAATTAGAGGAACTCCAATCAATAGAATCCTGATTCGAAGATAAACTCGATCGAAGATGAGATAATTAAATTACAAAATAGAAGATGGATATACTTCTACAAATCACGGCGACCTTAATCGGGTCAACCGTGACTTCAGGAGTATAAACGATGCGGAATTCCAAAACAAATTGAGATTCGATCGTCAGAGATAGAATTCTCCATATCAAGATATAGCAGCATCATAAACCGAGGATACAGAAATCTTCGGTGAATCAATGCCAATTGTAAAGGAGTTTTCACCTCCTTTACAAAACATTTAGTGGAGTTATGGGATACTCCAGAATCAAACGAATATAAATTGAAAGAGACAAGGATGAATTTCAGAACCATGGGACATTCCAAAATCCAAAGGAAATCGAGTCAAAAAGGAAGAGATTTAACTCGAACAAAAGAGATTCTGTAAATAAATATACCATATATGCTAAGTTTGCCTAGAGCCATAGCTCTGATACCAACTGTAACGGGCCGCGCCAGTGGGGTAACGCCCACCGTAGCATACATTGGTACATGTGTTCTGCCTTTACGGTCATCCTCTCGACTGCACCACCAACCCCAGCGGGGACATGTAGGAGTAAGAGTCAACTGTTCGCTACCAAACCAGGAAGCGAGAACCCCCTATCATGTCGCACCCTCCAAGTGCAATGGCAGACACACATGTCGGACTTGAATTGCTCAAAACACCGAATTGTTAATTTAAATTTGGAAAAACTTAAACATATACAGTAAATAAATCCATCACAAAATCACAGATACAGAGTAGTACAATAATATGCAGCGGAATAAATGAATAGTAGTTCATGAAGCTACTATATAACAAAGTTAGAAATAAAATACATCAAAATATTCCAGATACAGTGAAGTCTCCAATGCAACAGATGACTTCTCTTAACGAATCAACTGGAAGTGCTGAAAGCTAAGCGATAGTTGGATCTCCAAGCGAAGCTCCAAACTCCAAAGGTGAGTCTCAAATGCTGTGTCACTCAGTCTGACCCGAGCGTAAAGCAAAACACAAAACACTTGAGTCAGGATTAACATTCTTATATCTATAAATCCAACTCAAGTAAAATATCAACTGAAATATAATTAACTTAGAAGATGTTTTGGATACCCATCCTCTAAGGATCCAAGGAACTATCTACAGGGTAGAAATATACACTATAACACCGTGGTCATTTCAACTTTTTTATATTTCAAAACTAAAATACCATTTTTATTTCAAATATCTCTATTTTCCAAATTAGCATATATATATATATATCCAATAATTTATGAAGTAAAGTATTTTTATATCCTCAAACTTCACAAATCGCTTCAAAAATCAACACGACCTTCCCGTTCAAATTTAATTAAATCAAAATTTATCAATTTCCATTCAATTTAGTTTCTGACTAAACTAATTCAAATTTTATCTATTTTAAATATGGATTTGAACCAAAAAATAAACCATTTAAATTTTAACATAATACGAAGTTAATATATTTTGGAGCTTTAAATATTCAACATTTCAAAGACTAAACTTTGACAGTTGCGTTTATCTCCCAACTTGACTTCACTATTATTTAATTTTGAAATATTCACTTAATAAATTCAATATTATTTATATAACCTTAAATTTGCATTTTCTATATATTACCTTCAATTTCTTTAGACTTGAATCATCCATTAAATTTCTTAAATAAAAATTCAAGTTATAGGATCATATGTTAAAGTTTCGAATTTAATAGTTTCAAATTGATTTAACTAAATAAAATCCTTAATTAATGATAAATTAAAATAAATTCCAAATATATCTACAAAGCTTAGCTTATAAAATTTATTCCACAAATCTATTTCATAAATACAAATTTAATAAATCCTTAAACATATTTCATATTAATAAAATCAATATTAATTAAATTATCTTAATATTAAATCTATATATAAAATAACCTTTATATATAATACTTTAAATCAATATTCATTAAAACCATATATTTCTTTTCAAGACCATAGAAATTATTTTCAAAACATTCATATAGACCACGACGTCAATGTAAAATTTTCTATTCTATGTACAAGGGATATAGATATTTATCATTTCAATCCGTAAGTTAAACATATACGGGTGGATATCATTTCAACCCGTAATCCCAAATTCAATTCAAATGAAAATCGCTTGGGTTTATCATTTCAACCCATAACGAAATTCTCCTATTCTAAAATCCGTTCGGGTAGGTATCATTTCAACCCATAGTGATTTCTATACTAACAGGGAACTTGCAGAGTGATAACAGATATGAAAATAATAATAACAACATGCATATATCATCAAAAATAAATATAAACAATAGGATATGGTGTCATATCCCACAAGTGAACAGTTACAGATAATAGCATATACAACAATTTAAACAACTACAACATCATATTTCAATTGTTGTTTCAATTTAATCAAATTTAACAAATAAAAGAATGTTAATCGTGAGTGATTGCTCACCTTTCGAGGCTAGAGAATACAGAAGATGACATGGATACGCACACTGATACGGACACTGAAATTTGAATTATAAATCCGAGTACGAATTTCAAAGCAAAGTAGGATTGGCACGAATTGGACGAACAAGGCCGATGATCAAGAATTTATGAATTGAATCAGAATCAGTCTGATATATGTACAAATTTTTGCTATTTTAATAAAAATCAAAATTGCATCCCTAAGAAAAATTTAAAGTCGAATCACACACACATATATATAATTTACCTTTTTTTCAAACATAAACCAATAGTTTTAACATTTGAAATAAAACATATATGTTAAATAAACATCCTTATAATTTTTCCAAACCATTTTAATTTTTACACATAGATCAAAATTTCTATTTACAAATCTAAGACCCAAACCACCCCATACGACCTAGTATATAATATCATTAAGATTTATAGTTTAAAATAAGATTAGTATATGAAACTTCAACAAATTACATTGTTCAAATCTTATTTATCAACTACTATATAAATATGGTAGAAAATCCACTTCACAATACAATTATAAATTTTAAACACTTTACATATATATATAAACTAATATATAACTACCCATACATAAACAGTAAAGCCTATACACAGACTTATATAAAATTTTAGACAACGGATGTACGAATTACTTATATAACTTATATTATAACTTATTTTATAAATATATATAATACTGTAACCTTTGCAGACCGAAAGTATAAGTTAGAATGTAAACTTTATACAATATATATAAATAACAACTAATATAACTTTTTTTTTGCGAAAGCAACTTGTCTACACTAAAACACATATACACCCTTAACTTTTATGCAAACATGCATGCCAACTGAAATGAAAACTTATATATTAGAAAACTAACTCCATACATAAGTGTATGAAAAGTATATAGATATATATATAAGGCCATAAAGATATATCTATAATTATTATAACTTTATATAAATATATGTCATATACGAACTTAGGAAAATAAACAACTTCAAAAATCCTATACAACTTCCATAATAATAAGATGTAAATTGACCTTCAATAAAAGCTATAAACCTGTTTATTATAAAACTATATATATATATAATAACGGATTTACAAAACTTATAAAATAAATCATACAATATGGTTTGTAAAATATACATATATGGACTCAATGTTAAAACAAAAATGAATATAAATCTACTTGCCAAATATGCAGACTCCGTTTGCAGATCCAACACAACACACACATATTAAATATGCATACACTTCTAGAAACAAAACAAACTTTTCAGAAAAAAATGGAAACCACGTTTGGTATATATATGTATTCAAATCCAACAACTTTATATAAACCACTATATGTATGCATCTTATATTTTTATACCACTATCAATATATCATAACTATACTCCATATAAACAAATATGCGTACCAACTTTGAATGCTAGAATATGCATCAACATCACGTACAGGGGACGTGTATTGATAAAATCATCCATATCATAGCTAAATATAAAACTATATATAATATATATATAAATAACACTTACAAATATAAACTTAACTTACCTATGCCTGGTTATGCGAACAGTAGAGAAAACAGGGGAGGGTCGCTGCGTCTTCGATGGATATTGCGCAAGGGGAAGAGTGGGTTCGGTGGAGGAGCGGGGTTTGGAAAAGGTGAAGGAGAAGCCAAAATTTGTAGTACCAGGCAAGTTTATATAGAAGAGGAAGAAACAATAGAGAGGGAAAGAAGAGAAATCTAGGAAGAAGCAATAAAAAGTTAAGAAAATACGAACAGAAGTAAATGGAAACGACTAAATAAAAGTAACCAAAGAAATAGCACAATCACGTGCTATGATTTAATGGAGGATTTAAGGCAAAATATTCATGTTGATTCAGGAAAATAATCAAAGCAAATAAATGGTAGCACGTTTCAAATTTGAACGGAAGGAAAGAGAAAAGTCACAATTCCGGAAAAATATCAAAGTAACAGCTACACATTTATTCAAGAGCTATTAAAGCAATTTTTAAATTGTGATGGCAACGTTACTCTGCATTATATTTTTAAAATAAGAATGCTGAACGAAAATCAACAGTCAAATATGGTGCGGTGTAAATGGCAAGAGTCACGCTGATTACTGGATAAAATAAAACGAATAACCATTTTTTTTAGACGGTGGAAAAATGAAGAAATAAAAGGTCAGTGAAAGTAGGAATGAATATATTAAAAAAGTAACGATTCTAGTAGCAACGGTCATCTTAGATTAAGTTGAAAAATTTATAATAATTTGTTATCGTGGCTATGGTTCAAATTTTTTTTAAAAGCAAGGAAATCAAAAGGTCACAATTAAAGGTAAGCTCTAAATTTTTAATAAATACAAAATGTATCTAAGTTTGTATGTTTATAACTTTCCAGCTGTAGTGTATATATATAATGAACGGTCATAATGAAAGAAGTGAAAACAGAGAGCGTAGGAAAGGAAAGGTTAGAAAAATAAAATTTTTACCCTTAAATTCCGGAGATTAATAAGGTAATGTGCCTCTTTAATGAAATGTACAACAACGGTCACAAGCTAAAATTTAGCTGAAAATTTAAAGAAATGAGGGGAAGATGGGTTTTTTAAATTAATCACTTCGCAGAATTAATATGTCAATGAAAAAAGGAAAGGAGATGAATTAGGGAAATATATTATAACTTATATATAACTATTAAACGGATAAATGGAAGAAAAGGTGAGCAGGTAAGTAAAAGTGGAAACTGATTTATGAGCGAAATGGAATGTGAACTGTTGCCTGGGAAGAAAATGGAACAGTTTAAAAATTAAAGGCAATGGACTGCTGAAATTAAATGAGTATAAAACGTGTAAAAGTTATATACTGAAACGGCTATAAATTTCAATTATTATTATAAAACGGGGAATAACGAAAGGCAAGGATGATGATTTCAAAGTTTATTAATGGCTAGGAATGGGGAAGTTTATCTGTGAATTGGAAAAATTATTAAGCAATTGAAATCGGTAGAAAAAGTAACGGCTACAAACTGTTTTAGAAACAATCAAAGCAATTAATAGCTTGATTGGACAGCAAGAATTAATATGGAAGGACATGTTTTAAAGGCAAAATGAACCATTTGAAAATAAATAAAAGAAATGATGGCAAATAAAACAACTGTGCCTTGAATTTTCCAAAATAAATTATCTTGTGAACATCAATTATTACTGACTTAAATTGAATAGAATCACACCATAAAATATACTTTCTTAATTTTTGATGAAAATTTATCATTTTCCACATTTAACTATACATAATCCAAATGTAAGATTTTATTTCAAAATATTATTATTTAAAATTTCTCAAAAATCAAATTAAATACGCTAAATAAAACCATTAAAAATTAACAAAATTTTACGGGTCGTTACAATATCACTGGATTTCCTATAAAATGTTTTGGTTAGCGTAAGGCAAAACTTACCCGTGTTTATGTGTGGGAAGTCTTACGTGATACCTTTATTTTCAAATGGTTTTCAAAGTTAAACAACTCTAATCCGTTTACTCATACCAGATTCATGTCTGACCCAGAGTTTATATTTTGTTTTTCATAAACTCTTGGGTACTCAAATTTTTATGAGTAGCCAAGTGATAGGTTTTCAGAGTATTGAGTTTCTAGGGGAGCTTGGAGCAGAAGCCCAGACGTACGTACCTATCCGACTAGTACCGCTGTGTAGTTAATGTATGATGTATTTTGGATGTATGTATTGACAGATATGTATATGACTGTCATGTGTATGATATGATATAACTCTGATATATATAAAAACTATGTAATAGTTATGTGATGTACTATATTTTGTTCCGTTCCGCTGTGAGATTCTGATGTTGTTATTCTTTCTTTTTGTCTTTTCTATTTCTATCCCTTTCTTTTCTTATTGATGATACGTCTTTCTGTGGATAGTAAGGCGGGTCGTCACAGTGGGTATCAGAGCGTTAGGTTGAGCGAGTACCTAGGCTCTGGAGTAATATCTATGTTGAGAGTGCATATTTGTATTTTCATATAATTATATACCTATCTAAATTTGTTGAGTTACCTGTCCAGGTAGCCAACATGAGTTCTGGAAGGAGAGGCAGAGGTAGGGGTCGTACCTCGACTGATAATGGACGAAGTCAAAATGCTAGTGAGGCTGTAAATCCAGTACCGCCTCAGGTTAGTTTGCCGCTTTATACAAAGACTTCATCAACCTTGGAGGCCAACCATTCAAAGGGTCAGAATCGATAATTGAAATCCAAGCTTGGCTACGCTCTTGTGAGCACATCTTTAAGAGTATGAAGTTGTCTGATGAACGGAAGAGGGAAATGGCATCGTGGTAATTGCAGGGAGGTGCAGCAGCCTGGTGGGATGCAACTGTTTGCACAAAAAATGGACAAACACCTCCAAGTCGTATTATTTTAGTTGAGTATGTGTGATTTTCAATGATTTTAGATGAGTATGTAAATATGAGAAAAGTAAGGGCTGAAATGTAAAAGACACGCAGATTTATAGTGGTTCGGCCAGAGTGTGCCTACGTCCACTTTATATGTTATTATCTTTCTTCTTCCAGATTACAAGTACAATGCTTTGTATACAAGTGTATGAAAGTAGTTTGAAAGTTCCTTCCTTGCTTGAGCTCTCAAACTTGTCTGCCATTGTTGTACCCCTGCCCCTCTATTTATAGAGTGAGGTAGGGGGCAGGGGTCTTGGAAGTATATAGCTGCAGGTGGGCTTGGGCTGAAGCAATCTGGACTGGCAGCTTTCTGGTTCGGCGAAGCTTGGTTCGGTGGTAGAGGAGAGGAGTGTGGTTCGGTGCCACCTTGGGTTTGATTCGGTGGTTACTTGGTTCGGTTGATGGTGAGTTCTCGTGGTTGGTTCGGCATGGGGTAGCAGGGAGTTGGTTCGGCATGGGGTAGCAGGGAGTTGGTTCGGCATGGGGTAGCAGGGAGTTGGTTCGGCATGGGGTAGCAGGGAGTTGGTTCGGTAGCTTATGCCGAATGAACTTGCGCATGTGAATGCCGAATGGGACTGTATGCTTGCATAGCCGAATGAACATGAGAGTATAAGGCCGAATGGACTTTGTATTTGGATTTTGAGTGGAACTCTGGGCTTACATACGCTTGCTGGTTGCTTCTTCTTAGCTTGATCGTGGTGGAGACGCGCTCGACATTGATATTCCAGTTTTGACCAAAAAACGGGATAACAAAGTAGAGGTTGCTCGCGAGCCCGGGTGAAACTGCGGCTTCTTGGTCTTGAGATCTTCTGGGTGAAAATCCGCCCAACATTTGCCCCCCAAAGTGGGGCACGTGCTTGCACGTGTCGCGCTTTGTTTCTCGTTGGTGGGAAGACTCGTCTTGTAATGTCATGGGCTGGATGTTTATATCTTGTGGATGTCCTGCAAAGAGATTTATAGTTTTAGTGTGGTTTCAAATAACGACCGTTCGGGGTCGAAATATTTGTGATCAAGTGAATTGCGCCGTTCGAGGCGAGTTAGTGTACCCCGAGGGGGTTATCGATGCCAGGTTCACGTTAGAGTGGTTCCCTGGATCGTTTGTCAAGGTGGTTTATCGCTAGCTCAGAGCATGCCTAGGGGTTGTTCTCGACCCCGTACATGTGTAAGTAGCTTAGCCATTTCATAATTATCAAATATCCATTTGACTGATGAGCTTAAAAAGGGATGTCAAAGTGTAAATTCTCATGACGATAGGGTTAATAGCCATTCAGAGCGTGCCTATGGACCGTTCGTGGTCGCGTGCACGTGTAAATGATTAATCCATGTTAGTGAGAGATTCACGACTTATCCATTGTTATCATATTTTTTATTTTATTAGTAAGCTCTTAGAGTTCGGCACTTATCTGAGTGAAGCGCCCTGCGTGCCCCCTGTTTCTGGTTTCTGCTGGTAGAGGTAGCTTCGTTCGGGTTCGAGTTGGCACAAGTTTCATTCGGTTGGAGGCTGGTCCGGTATGGATAGTTCCATTCGGCTTCCATTCGGTCCGGTATGTCGAATGCCTTGGTCCGGTCCTGAGCTCGCCTATATATAGAGGCCGCACCCCCCTCGTTTTTCATTACCGAACGAGTAGAGCCGAACCATATTGTGCTGCCGAACCAAAGTCTTCGCCGAACCAGCTTATACCGAATCAGGTATGTATACTTTCTGCCGAATGAACCTTTGCCACCGGATGGCCCTGTTTGCCGAATGTGTACGGAGTGTTTTGAATAGCCGAATGAGGTATGCCGAATGACATGTATGCCGAATGACATGTATGCCGAATGAGCATTGGAGTTTGGTGCCGAATGAACTCGTCTTGCACCGCCGAATGAGACTTCATACTTGAACCTTGAGCGGAATCTTATGCTTTTATATGCTTTCTTTAGATACTTGCTTGTTTATCTTTCTATACTTCTTGCTCTAACACCGTGTTTTTCTTGTGCTGCAGAAAATGTCTCGCAAAGCGGAAACACGATCAGACAGAAAGAAATCTAGAGGCACAAGAGAGCCCTCCTCTTCCTTGCCCCCAGTCCAATCAGGATCCGAGCAACATCGACCCATTCCAAGGTCTCTAGTGGATGGATATGGTCCACAGGAACTTTTGATCTCCCCCCCTGATTGCTTTCCTAGCTCCTTAAAGGAGGAGCAACTTGACGTCATATCCCGTTCCTTTGGGATAGATAGGGCTCTTATGCTGCTGCCAGGAGATGGGGTGATGCCATATAATCCTCCCGAGGGCTACTTCGCTTTTAGCAGATACCATTGCATGTGTGGGGCCATTCCTCCTATCAACGCTTGGATAGTAAGCTTCACCGCATATTTGAAGGTGGCTCCCTTCCAGCTTCAGCCTAACTCATATGCTATCCTGGTGAGCCTCTTTGTCATCTTCCAGAGGAGGTACGGGCGTCCTCCTTCTAACCGGGAAATCCGATACTTGTACAACCTGAGAGGCTATAAGAAGGGGTCTCCGTATATTAGTCTGGAGGCGGCCGTACCCTTCAAACCAGTTCTGGACTTGTATTCCAAGTTCACCATGTTCAAGAAGGAGTGGTTCTTCGTCAAGGACGATGCTGTTTCTTTCCGCCTTTTCACTTCCGGCTGTAAGATTGATTTCATTTATATTTTTCATGTGTTTTGACTGTAGTGTTTTTTCTGACATGCTTCTATTTCTGGCTAGCGACAGGTGGTATTGCAGTCGTGGAGGACGATTCCTTAGTGCGAATGGCTGCTGAACTAAAGGCTATTCCGGCACGGGACCGGTCGGCCTCTTTCTTGATCAGGAACGCAGCCCTCTTGGAGTATAATTTGATCTTACCGCGCCAGTCCGTGGTTAAGCAAAGGGATACGGCTGAGGAGAGGGCTGCTAAAGCTAAGGAGGGGGCTACGGTAAAGAGCGGTAAGAGGGAGCCTTTCGCAGCGCGTCCTGCGGTTGGGGGGAAGAAACTGAAGAAGTCCGATGGCCCTTCTCCAAGTACTTGCCCGACTGTCCCGGAGGAGGAAGGTGTGGAAGAGGAGGAAGGAGGCGAAGTTGGAGAAGGGTCGGAGGGTGGAGGAGATGGCGACGGTCAAGGTGGTAGTGGTGTTGCTGCTCTAACCTCTGAACAAGACCTCGAACTGGATGAGGCTCTCCGTCGGGCCTTCGGGGAGTCGGAGGGAGAGTCGGAAACGGAGAAGGGAACGGAGAAGGCAAAGGAAACCGGCAAAGCTGTGGCTGGCACTGACCCATCCTCTAAGGGTTCCTCAGCTAGGGTGATCCCGGCGATGCAAGGTGAACTTTTGTCTTCTGCCGATTCTATTTTCGATAAGGACTTAGAAAATTTTTTTTTTACGGTTCACTTCCGTCCTGGAATGAGATCCAGGACTTATTGCCGTATCCCACTCCTCCGCCGGGTTTGTATAATAGATGTGTCTCCTCACTTTTCTTTCTTTTTAACTTAGCACATTTTTTGAATTGCGGATTATTGTATGTTCGTAACACTTGTTCTTTATTCCAGGGGCAGGCCAGGCAGTTAAAACGTCGGATGTTCGACATCGTCTTGAACAATTTAAGTCGAGGAGAGCTTCCGCGAAACCTTCTACTGATCGCACTGGGGACGTAGTCAAGTACCGCCCTCTCCTTGGGGTCATCGAAGAGGGCATTCAGAAAAGGAAGCGGAGCCGTTCCTTATTTGAGTCTTCTTCTGCTTCGCAGCTTCCTACTCTGCCTCCCCCTACTCAGCCTCCTCGTGATACTACGGAGGAGAGCACGGAGCCCTGCCCCCCTCCTCCTCCTTCCAAGAGATCTACTGTCATTCATATAAGGCGTCCCGATGTGCCTCGCCCCGTGCCTCGTGACCCTTTTGCCGGTCATCCTGATTTAGACCCAAGTTTTCGGGACATTTCATTTGATGAGACCACGGGCGAGCACCTACTTCCCCGCAACCCCATGGTACGTGTGCTGGATGAGGCCAAGTCCCTAGATCTTGATCTGCTTACTACTCGGGTAGTTACTATGGGGGACGAGGCCAAGGCTAATATTGACCGGGTGGCCGAAGAGACTAAGAAGTTAATGGAGCATCATGCTCGATTGGTCAAGGCCGGGGAGGAGATTGGGAGTGCTAATATTCGGTTAAGGCTAAAGGTTGCCGATCAGGCCAAGCAGCTTGCCGACCAAGCCATCCAGATCTCCCAGCATGAGGAAGCCTCCCAGCGTCTGAAAGAGACCATGGAGAAGGCCAGTAGGGCGGAGTTACGGAAGATGGAGATTACCTGCAGGGAGCGGATTAACATGGCCATTACAACGGTGGATGAGGTTCGAAATGCGGATCTCGAGCGGGTAGAGGAGTTGTCGGGGAGACTCGAGGCTGCGGAGATGGCTCAGGCTGAGTTGAAGGAGGAGATGGAGGAGATGAGGAGGTCCCTTAGGTTGAAGGAGGAGGAAATGAGGAGGTCTCTCCAGGCTGACTGCTTGAGATACCAATCAGAGAGGGACGTCGCCGTCGCTAAGTTGCAAGCTTCCGAGGCTCGGGTGAGGGAGTTTGAGGAAAATGAGGGGATGATGGATGAGATGCTTCAGGATATGTACTTCCATACTTGGAAAGAGGGCGGCTTGTCTTGGATGGACGATTACCCTCGGGTCATGGCCAAGGTGTATCTCCAGGCTTTAGAGGAGGCCAGGGTGAACGCGGGTAAGGAAGGCGGAGAGGCTTTCAACTTGAGTGCGGTTACTGCTCAGTTCTCAAAGGAGGAGCAAGCGGCGGTGAAGGAGGGGATGCGGCTGCTTGCTGCGGAGGAAGCGGGCGTGCAGTTGGATGATGAGGATCAAGCGGCGGATGCTGGTGAGTTATTCTTTTCCCTTTCTTTTCTTTCCGTGTTTTCATAACTTGATCGTTCGTTTAATGAATTCCTCTTCCGATCTGGACAGGTGGGACTTCAGATCCACATGCTGGGGGTTCTGATCCTGCGGCTAAGTAGGCTGGGGGAGTCGGTGATGGAGTGTGGATGCATCTGCCATCTTTTTGTTTCTTTTTTATCACTGTTCATGTTAGTCTTTGATATGCAACTGTAATAAAATTATTTGCAAAGAATAACTTCGTGTGATCTTATAATATAAGCTGATTTTGTCATGTTTAAATGTTGTTGCTATCTTTATGTGCTGTGTGAGAAGTATAATTATGTGTATGCCTGTGATTCCACTTGTGTTTGATGTTAAGTTTTTGCTTGAAATATAATTTCACGTTTTGCAATGTCAGTGTATGAATAAGTTATAGTTACGCATTTATGTACAAGAGAAGAGAGTACCGCCCTTTATGTTTTATTCGCAGGCGGTAGCTTTGAGTGTCTTGTGTAACTGTTCACGGGTATAGCAGAGCGCCCTTTCACCCAGTACGCAGGCTTAAAGCCTCATGAGTAAATGCTTCCTATTCGGTTTCCTGTACTTGAGAGTTTGTTATACAGGATAGGAGAAAAATATTTAAATGGAATGGAAATATAGTAAAAGTAAAACTTCCAGTCACGGAAGGCCGTCGATGTGCTTAAGTTCGTGGCAAACGGGTTTTGTAGTCACTTTCCCTAGCTGTGGGTCTTGGAGACATTTGTCACCCATCTTACGCCTCCGCGGGGAGTTTTCTTTTTTACCACAGCCGCACTTAAGACACATCGGAGCCGAGATCGCGCACGGTAACTACCCGAACCATTATGGTCCGTAATCGTGGGTATTATTCGATTTACCGTGGCCGGCTAGCGTGGGTGCCGTTGGCCGTGAACTACCCCTGGCTGGCCACACCTTATGTTGGGGCTTAAAGTAGGTTCACAGTTACCGGCGAGCCGAACGCCGTAATGAGCTGCCATCGGCTATAGTCGGCCTTTATGATGACTTATAATCGGCTCATTACAGTTGGCTTTGAGGGCAGGCGCACAATGAGTTAACCCGCAGCAGAGGGATGCTGGAGCAAAAGTGTCTCATTGGCGAGTGCATAGAATCGTAGCGTACCTGTTAGGCCTAGTCCAGATGAGGCCGCGGTGCATCTTGAGTGGAGATGCCATAGGATTTTGTTCAACAGAAAGGGATAAAGCTTAACAAGCAGCCAAGATATGAAGGCACAAGGTAACAAGAGATAAGATTTTTAAAGTGGTTCGGCACGATAATGCCTACGTCCACCGTGTTAATACGCTTCATATGGGCGGTACATGTTAAGCAAAGTATCGACGGAGGTGTCGGATGTTCCAAGCCCTCTGGAACACCACTCCGTCCACTGTTGACAAAATATAAGCTCCGTTGTTGTGAAGATCTTGATGAATTTCATATGGTCCGTCTACTGGTGCTTTCATGGTTAGGTAGCATGACAGGCTCAGCTATATCCGACCCCTGCCTGGCACCTCCCCCGTTGGGTTTGGTTCCAAGTGTTTCCTCAGGTCGGAATTCGGGCTGAGTCCGGGCTCGGCTCCTACCATGACCATTTCTTTATTAACCTCTTCGAAGAAGAAAGGTCATTGTTGTCTCACAGATCCTCCAGATTGGGACTCGGTCCATGATTCGGTGTTGCGGGAGGATCCGCATGAGGATAAGATCTCCCTCTTGTAAGCTGCGATGCTTGATTTTGGAGTTGCATTGTGCTGCCACTTTTTGCTTGTGGGCTTCTGCTTTTAAGTGTTGCATCGTTTCTCCTCTCCTCAATCAGATCCAAAGACATGAGGAGGAGTTCTTCGTTTTCTTCTGGGTTGCAGTGGGTCCCATGGTGAGATGGCGCTACAGTTTCAACTGGGGGCATGGCCTCCAATCTGTATGCCAAAGAGAAAGGAGTATGCCCCGTTGATGTTCTATGAGAGGTGCGGCAGGCCCAGGGTGCCGTAGGAAGTTCGTCCACCCAAGCGCCTTTTGACTTTTCAAGCTTCTTCTTGGTTAGGGTTTTGAGAATTCTGTTGACAGCTTTGACTTGTCCGTTTGCCTGAGGATAAGCTACAGATGAGAAGCTTTTGTGAATTATGTGCTCTTGGCATCGGTTGGTAAACTCTTTGTTGTCAAACTGGAGTCCGTTGTTTGATATGATCTTGAGTGGGACTCCGTACCTGCGTAGAATATTTTTTGATCAAGAAGTTGATAATTTATGTAAGAAGTTGACAATTTATGCCAAAGATATTTTATTTTAAAGGGTCCGCTTCCACCCATTTGGTGAAATGATTAAAAACATCCTTCTAGCCATCCAGGACAAAGTTTAAAGCAAGGGAGGGGGGCAAGAGTCAAATCTCTGTCCTGGTTGATATAAACGCTTTCCTCCCTTCTTGCCCCCAGCGTTATCTCTAGAGTCATTTCTTCAAACGTCCTTTGTTGCAGCGGGAGTGTCGCCATGGGTAGTCTTAGCCTGTTGTCCTGACTGTCTTTTAGCGGTAGCGTTTTCAAGCCTCATATACTTCCCAGCTTCATGGAAGAAGTCAGGTAACGTAGCTGGTTTATCTTTTGTTAACCTCCTAGCAAACTTGGTATCCGGATGCACGCCACTACAAAGGGCCGTTAGGATAAGTTTCTCATTGGCATCTTGAACTGTTGCTGCTGTGGCGTTGAACCGTGTTAGATATTGTTGCAGCGTCTCTCCGGATTTCTGTTTGATATTGGATAGAGAATAAGCATCCTTGGGTTGTTCCACATGGATGAGGAACTGGCTAATAAACCTTTCTTTCAACATCTCCCATGAGCTGATGGATCCTCGGGGTAGATGGCAGAACCAGGAGGTAGCTAGATCTGCTAGGAATAGCGGAAAGCATTTACATAATACTCCTTCTGTTGCTCCACTCATGAGCATATGCTGGGTGTATCTCTGTAAGTGTACGATGGGGTCGGAAGTTCCTTTGTAAGGTTCCATGGTTGGCATTTTCCATTCCCGGGGGGCGATGGTAGTTTCGATATTTCGGGTAAAGGGGCTGGTGACCCTAGCGCCTATCCCCCGGTCCCTTTGCTCTCGTTGGACACACTCTCTGAATAATCGTGCCATTCGTTCGTCAGAACTTGGAGCGGACAAAAATGAGCTTAGTTCTTCCCTGCGGGATCTATCTCGTCCAGATGACCTTTGCTGTCTCCGAGATCCTCCAGATTGAGACTCATCCCATGATTCAGTGTTGCGGTTGGATTCTTCAGCATCCCTTAAGCGTGACATAAGTTGGTCCACTAAAGCTTCTTGTTGGGATGTGAAGTGGTTGGTTACTTCAGCCACAACTCTGTCTAGATCTGCCCTAGTTATTGGTTGTTCGGTGGCAGGAGCTATCAGATTTGCCTGGTATCCATCTGGTGCTGCTGTTGAAATTGGATGATCCTCTTGATCTGGGGCTACTGGATCCGGAAGACTGCTAGTTGCGATGTTCTTTCCTTTGTTAACATCCTTCCGTTGCTTGGAAGGCATGATTTCTAAGCGACGAACGTCGTTATGAGGAAGAAGGTTGAGTGGGAGAAGCTGAAGCTTCGAGTTCAACTCTCAATGAAAGCACCAAAAATGTTTGCACAAAAAATGGACAAACACCTCCAAGTCGTATTATTTTAGTTGAGTATGTGTGATTTTCAATGATTTTAGATGAGTATGTAAATATGAGAAAAGTAAGGGCTGAAATGTAAAAGACACGCAGATTTATAGTGGTTCGGCCAGAGTGTGCCTACGTCCACTTTATATGTTATTATCTTTCTTCTTCCAGATTACAAGTACAATGCTTTGTATACAAGTGTATGAAAGTAGTTTGAAAGTTCCTTCCTTGCTTGAGCTCTCAAACTTGTCTGCCATTGTTGTACCCCTGCCCCTCTATTTATAGAGTGAGGTAGGGGGCAGGGGTCTTGGAAGTATATAGCTGCAGGTGGGCTTGGGCTGAAGCAATCTGGACTGGCAGCTTTCTGGTTCGGCGAAGCTTGGTTCGGTGGTAGAGGAGAGGAGTGTGGTTCGGTGCCACCTTGGGTTTGATTCGGTGGTTACTTGGTTCGGTTGATGGTGAGTTCTCGTGGTTGGTTCGGCATGGGGTAGCAGGGAGTTGGTTCGGCATGGGGTAGCAGGGAGTTGGTTCGGCATGGGGTAGCAGGGAGTTGGTTCGGCATGGGGTAGCAGGGAGTTGGTTCGGTAGCTTATGCCGAATGAACTTGCGCATGTGAATGCCGAATGGGACTGTATGCTTGCATAGCCGAATGAACATGAGAGTATAAGGCCGAATGGACTTTGTATTTGGATTTTGAGTGGAACTCTGGGCTTACATACGCTTGCTGGTTGCTTCTTCTTAGCTTGATCGTGGTGGAGACGCGCTCGACATTGATATTCCAGTTTTGACCAAAAAACGGGATAACAAAGTAGAGGTTGCTCGCGAGCCCGGGTGAAACTGCGGCTTCTTGGTCTTGAGATCTTCTGGGTGAAAATCCGCCCAACAGCAACAGTAGAAAATATCTCCGAGGAAGACATTTCGTGGGACAGATTTAAGGAGTTATTTGAGGAGAAGTTTATGCCAACCGCAGGGAAAACTCGTCTATACCAGGATTTTCTGAATTTGAAGCAGGGTAGCATGTCTACAACGGAGTATGAGACTAAATTCAATGAACATTCTTGTTATGGACCAGGGCTCATTGATACTCCCCTTAAAAAGAACGAAATATTTGTGCAAGGATTGAGGCCAGAATTTCATGAAAAGATGACGGTGCTTTTGAAAGGATCTTTTGTCGATTTAGTTGATATGGCTTTGAGGTATGAGAATTTGATGAATAAGAAATCAGTGGCACTAGTAGCAGCATCGGGAGGGAATTTCACTAATCCAAATAAAAGGAAGTTCAATCCCAATTGAAGGAAGCCGATCAAGAAGAAGCCAACAAAGGACCTCGCAAATGCTATATCTGCCAACAAGAAGGTGTAACGATCCCGGATTTTTACTGAGTTTAAATTGATAATTAATTTAATTTTTGAATAAAAAAATTGTGGAATTAATTTGTAAACTGAAATAAGTTTCTCCAAATTCAAATAAAATATGTGTTAACTCATCGAAATTGAAATCTTATATATATGTGAATATATATGTATATGTGCATATATGAGTAGATTTGAATTTATATATATATATTGGATTTGACTCTAAATTTTAAGTAAATGGTTTAAAAGATAATTTGAATTTATAATATAAGTAGGAAAATATATAAATAATAATAGATAAGTAAATTAAATGTTGGATAGTTAAACTTCAAAAAAAGAAATAAAATAAATATCTTAAAATTTTAGTTATGTAAACTATAAATAAATACTTAAGATAATTCTTAAAATTGGATATGTATACAAACAAATATACGTAGATAAATTATATAGTTATGTAATGATATAAAGTAAACACATAGATAAATTATAACAACATAATAAATATAGGATTTTATTTATATTACAAAGCAATATGACTAAAGAAAGAAAACAATACATTCAAATATGAAACATGACAGGAAAATATATATACGTGTGATTGCAAAAGAAGACACTAATGAATACATTCACATATGAACAAACAAATAAAAGAAGATAAGCAGCTTATAAAACAAGACAAAGTAAAAATAAAAATATCTATGTACAAAATAAATATCTATGTACAAATAAGAAAATGAAGATAGGCATAAGCTTGCATAGGAAGATAGTAACATATTTCCAGTATGTAGATTAAAATATCTATAAACAAGACAAAGGGAATTAATGCTAATTAATGCTTAGCATACCATTTTATCTCATCAGCCTCCAATTGCTAATAAAAATCTCTGGTATTGTACAAACAAAGATTATATCACATGTACAAATATACCTCCTATAAAACTTACTTTAATATCAATCAACTTCTCCATTTTTAGTTCGTTCATCCAGAGTTGAGTAAACTGAAGTAAACATTGTCTAAAGTTAGAACAAAAATTCAATTTTTAAACAGTAACACTAATCAACTCAAACAAGAGAAGCAAAGAAGGATTCAACAAGCAGTTTCAAGGCCTGTTTCAACAAGGAAGTTCTATTCATTCTAGAAAACTGTGAGTAACTTCATTTTCAAAAGCTTAAGTATTTTTATAACTGATTGCTTGATTTATGTCTGATATGTGTATATATATGGGAGAGAATCTGTATGATCGAATGCATGTTTGTTAAAGACCTGTAGAACACCTCTGTTTAAATTTCAAGCTCATGATTAATTCAAAAATCATTTCTGCTTGATCCATTGATTGTTAGGACTTAGTATCTTAACAAGTTATGTTTGTTTGATTATAAAGTAAATTTTTAAACTTGAATTTAAGTTAAATAAATTAGAGTCTGCTCTAAAATCTTAAGAACAGTTAAGGTTTAAAATAAGTGATAATTTCAAACATCTTAAAACACCAATTCAGTTTTATAACTTGAATTCTTATATGAAATTAGGATTTTTAAAACTAAGTTCACATTTTTTAGTTAAGTTTTGGAAGTGCAATTCTGGTTTGCACTATTTTGGGAATTTTAGGAAAATCTATTGATCTAGTGGATCTGGAAGGTTGTAGTTCTTCCTAGAAGTAATCCTAATCGAAGTGGGAACTGTTTTGAAATCCGTAAATGGATCTTTGTGAAACCGTGTGAACTTTGTGAAACAAATCTTTTTGTTTAAAGATTCGAAATGGTAAACTGTTTAACCATTTGAAGAAAAGTTTTGGATTTTATAAGTTGTGACTTAACTGAAATCCCATATCCATATGTTTTAAATATTGCGCTTATTATTCGTTTAGCCAGGAGGGGACCTTGTGTCATATAACCCATTCCGAATAATGATACGACGTTATGGATTGCATTTGAAGACCGGGTGTTTTGCGAGAACGATGGGATAACCTATCGATTGACTCTACACTGAGTTGCTCCGGTATAGAGTTCTCCCTAAGTGATGGGAAGTCCGATCGGGATTGTACCCGGATTTGCAAGGGCTTCTTCGGAAGTGCCTTCGGTTCTGTTCGAACCCGGGACAGACTTGTATGGTTCAATTTCTGACACTACACTTTGAGATATAAAGCAGATTTCTTTCAAATACATATCTGTTGGCGGCGGAGAATTTATTCTCTTAACTTAACACCCTTCTCTGAGACATGCGAGCTCAGAGGTTATGTAGTTGAAGGTTATCATTGATATACTCCCAATTTGGTAATGTGGCATGCTGAGTGCAGCTGTGTGTTGATGATCATCTGTTGATCATTTGTGATCAGAGCATGGCTTCTGTATGAATCGCAGCTTTGTGGACGAGACTGCATTAGGACCTCACACCTCGAAAATGGTCGAAATAGGAAAGATGCGGCAAGGTTATGGGGGTTGCGCCCTTTAGGGTGTGTCATTCCCTTTTGGTAAAGGGTGGTATCATGGTATGTAGCCCAGATATTTACCTATTTGGTGGGATTCAATCTCATTTCTGTGTGGTTGTTGCTTTGTGGTTTAGAGGCGCCTCGGATAAAGGTCCCAAAGGACCGGGGGGTGGCATGCTCGAGAAGTAGTTACCTAGTTACAGAGGTACCCGGCCTTGTGTTAGTAGAGATCCGGTTGGGTTCTCAGGACGTCCCGCCAGAGGCGTACCATGGACAGTGGGAAGTTCCTTAGCCCAATCATTTGTTGGAAAATCCAAACGAAACAATACGCGCCTTCTGCGGTTTTAGTTGTAGAACCTGTCATTTAAAATGGCAGCTATAGCAGGCATAATATAATGGTCGTATGTTGGCTAAGATTTATATTATACTTTCGAAATGTTTTCCACACTGTGCACTTATAATAATAATATCAAGAAATTTTATCGTATCAAGCATGTTTGACTATCATAAGGAGAAATCTCCTTCAATTCTGCATTTGCATTGTGTGTGCGGTGGGAGGCCTTACGGTAGTTTCATTTTCTAAAAAGCGTTGCGAATTTATTTTTAAATTCTCTTATTGTTTGTTTTTAAAGATAAACTGTTTTTGCTACTCATACCTGTCCCACAACTGACTCGGGGTTTATTGTTCCTTTCCTAAACTCTAGGTGCCTATAAATTTCCACACGGGCAGTCTGGAGTTGGGTTTTGCAGATAGTCAGTTTAGTAGATTATCTAGAGTTAGTCCAGTCTTTGGATATGGACGAGACATGCTTGTCTTGGGGACATGTGATGTTGGTTCGAGCTAGCTATGGATTGGAGCATTGGATTTGGGGATGCATTCTACTGAAGATATTCTTTCCACTGTGTCTTGTATCTCTGATAGTATAGATATCCATTATATCATTCTGTTGTATCATATGATATCAAATGTTGTATCTGTCATTGTATCAATTATATATATATATATATATTGATATTCTTTTCTTCCGCTGTGTTGTACTTAATGGTGTTATAAGCTCCGACGAACCAGATTCGACGTTTAGATCTACGACATTGGAATATGAGTGTCGTATTCGGTGCCAATTTTTGAAGGTCGAGTAGGACCGCTACATTTGGTATCAGAGCTGAGGGTTAAAACTTTAGATCAGGAGTATAACACATTAGGTAGCTCATTAGAGATAGGGTGAAGTAAACCCTAGAATGCGTGTATCCCTAAGATATCCATCCGTATGCCTCAGTAAATTCTCTTGCTATCCAATTATAGTAAGTATGAGTGCAAGAAGAGGACGAGATAGGGGACAGGGGAATACGACTGTAAATGGTCAATACCCTGCAACAGTGGAAACAATTTTCTCTATCAATCTCCTTTGATTCGTTTCCAATTTCTTTGATTGCTTCGTGACAGCTCCAGAAGGAAGTGTCGGTGTGATGAAGGCTCTACGAATCGTTGTAGAAAATCCTTACTTCGTATCTTCATCGTTTTCTTATCAGTTTTTCGATTCAAACTTTAATGAATATGAATTAGAAATTTGGAATTGAAATTTTAAATAAATTGGAAATTTTAAATTGAGTTAAATCGATTAACAGATATGAAGCTAAATTTGGATTGAATTGATAAAACGATATCAGTTGAAACCAAATTTGTTGTAATTTCTTGTGTAGACTGAAGTCCGAAGAGGGACAAGTTGGTTTATAATTTGGGATATTCCGACCTAAGTTTGGAATGCATACCTAATGTTTGAAAAATTGTAGAAGATTGAATCCATCTATCAATCTCTTTTGTTCAGCATCTCTTTTCGATTCTTCGATGGTTCATGGTAGATCCAGGAAGAAGATTTGATATATTTGCATTTGACATAAACTGCAAATAGGCCAGAATTGTTTGTTTGGATGAATTGGTTGCTTTGGTTGCTATGGTTGATAGGTATACTTTAGTTTATAAACTAAAATTTTTGAAATTGTATCCATCCATCTATCTATTGTTTGGGTCTTGAGATATTCTACGAATGGTTAGTTATCCCTTCGAACTAACCAGTGCCCTGCATATTCGTAGACTGATGACTCGAGTATCTTGTGAAGTATTGAATGAGTTTGTTCTTGTATTGGTGATATTCTGATTTGTTAGGCCAAATGTAGAATAAATATCCAGTGTGACCTAAAAAACTATTTTTCTGTCTTT
Source organism: Allium cepa (assembly GCA_030765085.1). Classification (NCBI taxonomy): domain Eukaryota; kingdom Viridiplantae; phylum Streptophyta; class Magnoliopsida; order Asparagales; family Amaryllidaceae; genus Allium; species Allium cepa. Next base: position 979,812,034 of record CM060931.1, read on the forward strand.
GTGCACCTATCTTTGTTGTTTTCGTGCCTGCAAATTTCGGGGACGAAATTTCTTTAAGAGGGGGGGGGGGGGAGTCTGTAACGATCCCGGATTTTTACTCAGTTTAAATTGATAATTAATTTAATTTTTGAATAAAAAAATTATGGAATTAATTTGTAAACTGAAATCAGTTTCTCCAAATTCAAATAAAATATGTGTTAACTCATCGAAATTGAAATCTTATATATATGTGAATATATATGTATATGTGCGTATATGAGTAGATTTGAATTTATATATATATATATATATTGGATTTGACTTTGAATTTTAAGTAAATGGTTTAAAAGATAATTTGGATTTATAATATAAGTAGGAAAATAAATAAATAATGATAGATAAGTAAATTAAATGTTGGATAGTTAAACTTCAAAAAAAGAAATAAAATAAATATCTTAAAATTTTAGTTATCTGAACTATAAATAAATACTTAGGATGATTCTTAAAATTGGATATGTAAACAAACAAATATATATATGATAAATTATATAGTTATGTAATGATATAAAGTAAATACATAGATAAATTATAACAACATAATAAATATAGGATTTTATTTATATTACAAAGCAATATGACTAAAGAAAGAAAACAATACATTCAAATACGAAACATGACAGGAATATATATATATATATATATATGTATGTATGTATGTATGTGTGTGTGTGTGTGTGATTGCAAAAGAAGACACTAATAAATACATTCACATATGAACAAACAAATAAAAGAAGATAAGCAGCTTATAAAACAAGACAAAGTAAAAATAAAAATATCTATGTACAAAATAAATATCTATGTACAAATAAGTAAATGAAGATATGCATAAGCTTGCATAGGAAGATAGTAACATATTTCCAGTATGTATATTAAAATATCTATAAAAAAGACAAAGGGAATTAATGCTAATTAATGCTTAGCACACCATTTTATCTTATCAGCCTCCAATTGCTAATAAAAATCTCTGGTACTGTACAAACAAAGATTATATCACCTGTATAAATATACCTCCTGTATAGCTTTCTTTAATATCAATCAACTTCTCCATTTTTAGTTCGTTCATCCAGAGTTGAGTAAACTAAAGTAAACATCATCTAAAGTTAGAACAAAAATTCAATTTTTAAACAATAATACTAATCAACTCAAACCAGAGAAGCAAAGAAGGATTCAACAAGCAGTTTCAAGGCCTGTTTCAACAAGGAAGTTCTATTCATTCTGGAAAACTATGAGTAACTTTATTTTCAAAAGATTAAGTATTTTTATAACTGATTGCTTGATTTATGTCTGATATGTGTATATATATGGGAGAGATTTCTGTATGATTGAATGCATGTTTGTTAAAGACCTGTAGAACACCTCTGTTTAAATTTCAAGCTCAGGATTAATTCAAAAATCATTTCTGCTTGATCCATTGATTGTTAGGACTTAGTATCTTAACAAGTTATGTTTATTTGATTATAAAGTAAATTTTAAAACTTGAATTTAAGTTAAATAAATTAGAGTCTGCTTTAAAATCTTAAGAACAGTTAAGGTTTAAAATAAGTGATAATTTCAAACATCTTAAAATATCAATTCTGGTTTATAACTTGAATTCTTATCTGAAATTAGGATTTTAAAAACTAAGTTCACATTTTTTAGTTAAGTTTTGGAAGTGCAATTATGGTTTGCACTATTTTGGGAAAATCTGTTGATCTAGTAGATCTGAAAGGTTGTAGTTCTTCCTGGAGGTGGAGAAGTGACTGGGGAGGCCAGGAATGGTCGGATGATTGTGGTGGAGGTGGCGAACATCTTAAATTCGTAAACCTAATTTTTGTAAGGCTTAAGTTTTCAATTCGTTCGTCATCTATTACTGATCGAGTGCAGCGAGTTTCTGGGTGATGGAAGATGGGTTGTAGACGAGGTCGTGGCCGGAGTTGCACTAATTCTAGTGGTCGGAGGGTCGTGGACGATGCATTGACAGGTTTTGGGGTGAGTTTCTGTCTCGAGTTCTAGGTTTTGCCGGAGGACTCAATTTTGGTTCGAGTTATTGTGGTGGATTTGGGTGATTGCGATCATACCTGGAGATGGTCGGCGATGTGTGAAGGCTGTCGAAGGTGGCTGGAGTAGGCCAGAGCCACGGTGCATGTGCACCGTGCAGATGAATTCTGGTGAACCTGTTTTGTACAGAAGATTTGAAAATAGACTCGGGTTTTACTCGAGTTATTCGAGTAGTTTACTCGAAGCATTGGGGGGTCTGACTTGAAGCAAGCTTGGGCTGTCTCGGGTCAGTTTGCATTGCTTCAGTTTTTTGAAAACCTGTCTTCAAATTTAATTTAAAAGCAAATTTAAAATGGAATTTAAATTGTGATGATAGATTTAAACAAGTTTAAATCTGGTATGAAGTTTAGATTCAAATGAACTTTGAATCATAAAGTTTTAAAATGAAATTTGGATTTTTAAATCAAAGTTTAATCAAAATTTAAAATATGGATTCAAGTCTCTTTGAATCCAAATATGGGAATTTAAATCAGTTTTTAAATCGGAATTGTTTTAAAAACAAGTTTAAATTAAATAGTTTTAAAAAATAAATTTGTTTCAAACAAATATTTAAACTTGATTTTTGATAAAGTACTTTTATAAAAGTTTTTTAAATGGAAGTTAAATGATTTGATAACTTGGATTTGCAAGTTAAAATTGTAATGTATTTTAAAGCTTAAATTTTAAATGAAAATTTAAGTAATTTAGTTAGAACTTTTTCCTTATATAGGTTTATAAGTTGATTTTGGTTAATGTTTAAATATATAATCATTTTGAATCTTAAATTCATAATGAAACTTGAATCTAAATTTAGCAGTGTAATGTTTTAAATACACTTTAATATTAATGAAGTCATTAATAAAGAAATGGATTACCTTAGAGATAGTTAAGGTAATTAAGTGATTTAACTAATAAGATAATTAAGGAATAATTTATTTAATTTATAAATTAATGATTTAGATTAATTTATAATTAGAGATTAATTAAAAGTATTTAAGAAATGTTATTAGTTAATGAAGATAATTAAATAAGGATTATTAAGTAATTCATTAATGTGATTAATTTAGATAATTAATTAGATTAAGTAATTTTGATAATCAATTATAAATTGTCTAAATGTAATTACTTAATGAAAGTAATTAAGGGGTTAATTACTAACTGAAATTAATTTTGGATATTTTGATTAATTTAATGATAAAGATTAATTGGTAATTAATGATTAATTATTATGAGATGATTGCTTAATGGTAAGTAATTAAAGGTTTAATTTCTTAAAATAATTAATTAAGAGGTTAATTAATTATGTAATTGGTTCAAATGTTAATTTAATTAATATGATTAATTAAGAATAATCTAATTAATTAAGGTAATTGATTAATTAATTTATATCAAATAATTTGTAATTAATTAATCATGATTGGATAATTAATTCATAAGTAATTAATTTAATTAGAAATTAATTGAATTAATTAGGATTAAACGATTAAGTAATCTTACTTATAAATGATTGTTGAATGCTTGACCTTACTTATGAATGATTGTATTGTATGAGATGCCTTGAATTGATTGGCATATCTGATCTATGTTATTTTGTTCTGTAGATTGAGCTGTGTGTAATTTATTCATTTATTTGTGATACATTGTTATTAATCTGTGATCTGTGAATGAAAGATAAGCGTTATAATTTATACCGCTTATCAACTATATTTCTGTGTTTTGATCTGTGATGATTGAACGATGTTGCACTACCGTGTTAAACCCTTGGACCACACCGTACACACACAAATATGGATTGCACGTGGAAATTGGTTAAGTCACAGAGTTTTGAAAATTGTTTTGAATTTGAATTTTGAATTCAAATAGTTTGGAAATGGATTGGGTTTAATATAAAAAGCTTTTGAAATGAAATTTCAAGGATAAAATTTATTTTTAAATAACTTGATTACGCTTTGGAATTTAAATAATTTGACTTAAATTTAAATTCAAAATTTGAAATTGAATTCTATGATTTGAAACTAGGGATTAAAAGATGTTATACAAGTTATATATGGGTTAAGCCATTTTAAAAGTATTGATTTAGGGATTTGAATTTAAATTCAAAGGCTTTAACTCGTGCAAATATAATTGGATTCTTCCGAAACAAAAACTGTTTGTTTTCAAATAATAAAAGCTTTCACCTAAGAAATGAACTTCCAATTTGTGTCTAAAATGGAAATGGTTTTCTAAGTAATGAATAAAATTTTGAAAATGGGTTAAGTAATCCTAATCGAAGTGGGAATTGTTTTGAAATTCGTAAATGAATCTTTGTGAAACTATGTGAACTTTGTGAAACAAATCTTTTTGTTCAAAGATTCGAAATGGTAATCTGTTTAACCATTTGAAGAAATTTTTTGGATTTTATAAGTTGTGACTTAACTAAAATCCCATATCCATATGTTTTAAATATAGCTCTCATTATTCGGTTTAGCCGGGAGAGGACCTTGTGTCATATAACCCATTTCGAATAATGATACGACGTTATGGATTGCATTTGAAGACCGATGTTGAAGACCGGAGGTTTTGCGAGAACGATGGGATAACCTATCGATTGACTCTGCACCGAGTTGCTTCGATATAGAGTTGTTCCTAAGTGATGGGAAGTCCGATCGGGATTGTAAATACCCGGATTTGCAAGGGCTTCTTCGAAAGTGCCTTCGATTATATTCGAACCCGGGACAGACTTGTATGGTTGTATGTCTGAAACTAAACTTTGAGATATAAAACAGATTTCTTTCAAATACATATCAGTTGGTGGCGGAGAATTTATTCTCTTAGCTTAATATCCTTCTCTGAGACGTACGAGCTCAGAGGTTATGTAGTTGAAGGTTATCGGCGATATACTCCCAATTTGGTAATATGGCATGCTGAGTGCTGCTATGTGTTGATGATCATATGTTGATCATTTGTGATCAGAGCATGGCTTCTGTATGAAGCGTAGCTTTATGGACGAGACTGCATCAGGACCTCACACCTCGAAAATGGTCGAAACAGGAAAGATGCGGCAAGATTATGAGGGTCGCGTCCTTTAAGGTGTGTCATTCCCTTTTGGTAAAGGGTGGTATCATGGTATGGAGCCCAGATATTTACCTATGTGGTGGATTCAACCTCATTTCTGTGTGGTTGTTGCTTTGTGGTTTAGAGGCGCCTCGGATAAAGGTCCCAAAGGACCGGGGGGTGGCATGCTTGAGAAGTAGTTACCTAGTTACAGAGGTAACTCGGCCTTGTGTTGGCAGAGATCCGGTTAGGTTCTTGGTACGTCCCGCCAGAGGCGTACCCAAGGATAGTGGGAAGTTCCTTAGCCTGATCATTTGTTGGAAAATCTAAACGAAACAATACGCGCCTTGTACGGTTTTAGTTGTAGAGCTTGTCATTTAAAATGGCAGTTATAGCAGGCATAATATAATGGTCATATGTTGGTTAAGGTTTATATTATACTTTCGAAATGTTTTCCACACTGTGCACTTATAATAATAATATCAAGAAATTTTCTCATATCAAGCATGTTTGACTATCATAAGGAGAAATCTCCTCCAATTCTGCGTTTGCATTGTGTGTGCGGTGGGAGGCCTTAATGGTAGTTTCATTTTCTAAAAAGCATTGCCAATTTATTTTTAAATTCTCTTATTATTTGTTTTTAAAGATAAACTGTTTTTGTTACTCATACCAATCCCATGACTGACTCGGAGTTTATTGTTCCTTTCCTAAACTCTGGTTGCCCATAAATTTCCACACGGGCAGTCTAGAGTTGGGTTTTTTAGATAGTCTGTTTAGTAGATTATCTAGAGTTAGTCCAGTCTTTGGATATGGACGAGACTTGCTTGTCTTGGGGACATGTGATGTTGGTTCGAGCTAGCTATGGATTGGAGCATTGGATTTAGGGATGCATTTTATTGAAGATATTCTTTCCACTGTGTCTTGTATCTCTGATAGTATATATATCCATTGTATCATTCTGTTGTATCATATGATATCAGATGTTGTATCTGTCATTGTATCAATGTTATATATATTGATATTCTTTTCTTCCGCTGTGTTGTACTTAATGGTGTTATAAGCTCCGACGAACCACATTCGACGTTTGGATCTGCGGCATTGAATATGAGTGTCATATTCGGTGTCGATTTTCGAAGGTCGAGTCAGGACCGCTACAGAAGGTCACTTGGAAAATAAGTGTCCTAGGAAGGAATTTCAGTAGCAACAACAACCGCATCATAGTGGACCGGGTTCAGATTTGATTCAGAGATCTCTATGCTTCAATTGTCACCAACTAGGTCATATGATCAAGGATTGTCCGCTACTTCATAAAGCTCAGCAAAATAAAGTATTTGCTTTGGAAGGTGCACCATCTACCTCATCTAAGGCAAGGGAGTATTGGAAGGTACATTACTTTTAAATGGCAAGTATATTAAAGTTTTGTTTGATTCGGGTGCTTCCTTGAGTTTTATTTCTCTGGAATCTGTAGAGAAGTTCTTTCATACCCCTAGTACTATAGATTGTCCCATCTTGGTATCTAATCCTATAGGAGGGGTGACCAAATTAGATACGATCTGTAAGGACTTGAAGATTTCTTATCTATCCTATAGTTTTTCTTGTGACCCTTATGTGTTGAATTTTAAGGGATTTGACCTTATATTGGGGATGGATTGGCTTGATAAGTATAGAGCAGTTCTGAATTATGATGAGACGATAGTTTCGCTAGAAACTGATTTGGATAGAGTTGCCAGAGTATCGTGTGATAATTCTGGAATTCACTTGAGTAGTCTTTTGCATTGAATTGAGACTTTGCAGAGAAGATAGAAGATATCGATGTGGTACAAGATTTTCCTGATGTATTTGAGAAGTTAAGTGTCTGCCTCCACATCGAGAGATAGAGTTTCGTATTGACTTGATTCCAGGAGAAGTATCGATGATTCAACCCAGTAGGAGAATGGCTCCTAGGGAGAGGGAAGAGTTAATTAAACAGACTCAAGATCTTTTGAAGAAGGGGTTGATTAGGCCCAGTTTTTCTTGTTAGGGCTCTGCTGCGGTGTTTGTCACCAAATCGGATGGATCGCTAAGGTTCTGTGTGGATTATAGAGAATTGAACAAAGTGACTATCCGTAATAAATATCCTCTTTCTCGTATCGATGATCTCTTTGACTAGTTGTATGGAGCTTCTACCTTTTCTCAACTAGATTTAGCTTCGGGTTTCCATCAGTTGAGGGTAGCTGAGGACAGTATTTCCTTGACTGCATTTAGGGGACCAAATTGTTTCTATGAGTGGTTGGTTATGCCTTTCGGGTTAACCAACGCTTGCCTACTTTGTTGACCTAATGAACCGAGTCTTTAGGGATGTATTGAATAAGTTCGTTCTGGTATTCATTGATGATATCTTGGTCTACTCCACCTCTGAAGAAGAGCACATGCAGCATTTGAGAATTGTATTGGAGACTCTAAGGAAGCATTTTTTTAAGGCAAAGTTTTCTAAGTGCCATTTCTGGAAATCGAAAGTTAAATTTTAAGGCAAAGTTTTCTAAGTGCCATTTCTGGGATTAGCTGGCTACTACAGAAAGTTTATCAAGGACTATTCCAAGATTTCTTCACATCTGACCAAGATGACTAGGAAAGGAGCTAAATTCAAGTGGACACCCCAGTGTGAAGAATCTTTTCAGGAATTTAAGACAAGGCTAACCAGTGCTCCAGTGCTTGCTATTTCGGATGGGAAGAGAAAATTTGATGTTTATACTGATGCTTGTATAGTTGGTCTAGGATCAGTTCTGATGTAGAATGGAAGGGTGATTGTGTATGCGAGTCAGCAATTGAAGCCATATGAGAAGAACTACGCTACACAGATCTTGAACTGTTAGCCATTGTTTTTTCTTTGAAGATTTGGAGACATTATCTTTTGGGAGAGAAATTCGAATTATTCACGGATCACAAACCGTTGAAATATCTTTTCTCTCAAAAAGATCTTAATCTGAGGCAGCAGCGGTGGGTCGAATTTCTGGCATCCTATGATTTGGATATTCTGTATACCCCGGGAAAGGAGAATGTTGTAGCTGATGCTCTTAGCAGGGATGCAGTTCTGTCTCTCTTGGAAGTTGTTCCATCTCTTATTAAAAGGATTTCAAGCAAGCAAGCATCTGATAAAATGTTGAGAAGAATCATCAAAAGAGTTGGGAAGGGACAGTGTCCCAGTTTTGAAATTGATGACCAAGGAACACTGAGGATTAATGGGAGGATTTGTGGTCCGAATGATAGGGATCTGAGACAGGAGGTGTTGTCAGAGAGTCATCGTTATAGATTAAATATTCACCCGGGAATCTCGAAGATGTATAAGGATATGAGGAGAGTTTTCTGGTGGTCGAATATGAAGAAAGATGTTGCTAGATTCGTGAATAGTTGTGTCATCTGCCAACAAGTTAAAGGAGATCAACAGAAGTTAGCCAGATTATTGCAGCCTTTGGAAATTCCAGATTGGAAATGGGAGATGATTTCGATGGATTTCATCGATGGTTTGCCTAGAACCAAGAAAACAAACGATGGAATATGGGTTATTGTGGATCGTTTAACTAAGAGTGCCCATTTTATACCCGTTAAGGCAACTCGTACTGCAGCTTCTCTGGCAGAGATTTTCTTGAGGGAGATAGTCAGATTGAATGGTGTTCCTGTCAGTATAGTAAGTGGCCGTGATCCTGTTTTCACCAGCAAATTCTGGGAGGCTCTGCAATCAGTTATGGGAACGAGTTTGAGATTGAGTACAACCTATCATCCTCAGATAGATGGATTGACAGAGAGGCTTAATCGAATTCTAGAAGATATGTTGCGAGCTTATGTTTTGGATTTTGGAGGATCATGGGAAGATCATCTTCATCTAGTGGAATTCTCTTATAATAACAGTTATCAGGCAAGTATTAAGATGGCTCCTTATGAAGCTTTATATGGAAGACCGTGTAGATCCCCATCCTGTTGGATAGAACCAAAAGATCGTCTTGTGCTCGAACCCGATGTAGTTCGAGAAGCTTCTTCGAAGGTTGAGCTTATCAAGAAATGGATGAAAGCTGCTCAGGATCGTCAGAAGAAATATGCTGATAAAAGGCGAAGACCATTGGAATTTGAGATCGAAGATTTAGTTTTTATCAAAATTTCCCCAATCAAAGGTACTATAAGATTCGGAAAGATGGGAAAACTTGCTCTAAGATATATAGGACCATTCTGAGTGCTGGAAAGAATTGAAGCTGTAGCTTACAGAATTGAATTGCCAGAACGGATGACTGGAATTCATAATGTATTTCATGTATCCCATCTGAGGAAATTTGTTCATGACACATCACTAGTTGTAGAACCAGTAGTCCAGGAAGATTTCGAAGTAGAACCCAACTTGGCTATGGTCAGAAATCCAGTTTGGATTGTCGATCAAGACAAGAAGCAACTCAGGAGCAAAGTAGTGAAGCTCGTCAAAGTGCAGTGGGGTGAGGATCGCAGAGATTGTACCTGGGAAACTCTGGATAGTTTTAGGAAAGCTTATCCGGATTTGTATCCAGACAACTAGTGATGTTTGTTAGGATAGACGGTTTGATTGTTTGTTAATGTATGGATGATATGTATGTTTGGATGGTTATATAAAAGCTTTAGAATTAACTGTTGTTTTAAATTTCGGGGAAGAAATTATTTTAAGGGGGAAGGAATGTAACAACCCAGAATTTTGGCAATACTATTTTAATAAGAATTTAATCTAATTAATTAAAATACGAGCTTTTCAATTTATAAACTGATAAAATCTTTGGACATTTATCAGTTATATATGTATATATATGTTTTGTAAAGAAATTTTGATTTAAAAATTTAAAATAGAATCTTTTAAAACTATTTAAAATAAAATCTGTCCTACTTAATTGAAATTAAAAGGTGCTATATTATTAATATTTGATATAATACGTATAAATGTAGTCTTGATAATAATGTTTAAATTTAAACAATCCTATTAGTATTGAATATAATACAAGCTATAAATATAAATATAAAATATACAAATACAAACATATGTTATAAATCAAAGGTTTAAAATTTAATTACAAATATAAAATAAAACCAAAGAGTTATGTTAACAATAACTATAATAATTTTACATTAACATATATGATAAGTTTAGGAAAACAATGACCTGCAAAATACATATGGTATGCAAAAACAAAATCTTTAACAAAGGTAATAATAAGTGTTGCTGTGTAAATCATGTATGCAAGAAGAAGACAAATCTGCTTACATATTCAAATTGTCTTTGTACACAAATGCAGAAGAGATAAGTTATTCACAACATATATGCAAAATATCTTTGTACAGAGAAAACAAAAAAAGAAACAAAAAATAAAAATATCAGCAACCATAATTATGTGTAAACTAATATAAAGACATATGCATTTAATTAGCACAACATTTTGTCATTTCAGATTTACAAAAGAGATTATCACAGAACAAATATAAGGCCAGTCGAAATTTGCAATGTATCCTTTCAAATTTACAGTAATTTAACAAAATCAAATCTGATCAATACAAGTTGAAGCTTGTACCAGAAGACACCATTTTTTCTAAAGATGTTTCTATATATACACATCATAATATACTTGTTCGTTTACAAAACTTAGCAAACCCGAGATAAGGAAAAAAAGAAACTATAAACATCATCTTTACAACTCAACTTCATTCAACAAAACTGAGAAGAATTTTCAAGGATTCAAATTCCAGCTCTTCAACAATTTATTCTATGTTTCAACAGTATTAAGGTGAGTAAACATACTATCTTGAAGTTTAAATCTTGATGATTGATTCATGGAAAATCTTGTGCTTGCTATCTATTGTAAATATGAAGTTCTGTGATGTTTTCTGTTTACTGGAAGCTATACTTTGGCATCTTCTTCAATATTTCAAGCTACCGAGTAAAGAAAGCAAAGAAAATTTTAAGTACTTCTTCATATAAATAATTTAAACTTAGGAATTCAAATTAAATAAGTTTGCTTGAACTAAAGTCAGGGCTTGGAATTTTGTTTTGAAGGTTTACAGTGTGATATAGATACTGGATGTTCATGTTTACAGTAAAAAGGAATCATATGTTAAATTTGAATGTTTTAAATTGTGGATTTGATTTCATATCTTGATTAAGCATACAAAGGAAAGATTTTTAAAATAAAAACGATGACTTTTAGATAAGTATATGTGGTGCAGTTCCTATATGAACTCAAAATGCAATTCCATCAATTTATGTTGGATTAACAAATATTAGCTGCTGAAATTTATTGTATAGCTAGTTTGATAGTGCATGAATCCAGGAAAAATGCTAAAAAAAAAATTCTAGTCCAAGATTTGTTGAGTTGAATCGAAAATAGGGTTTGGTTCGAGCTTTTTTTCTATGGTCTGTAATTTGTTGATTGTGACACCATGGAACGATCGAGTTACGCGCGCTTCTAGGAGGTGGTCGAGGAGGGTATGGCCGTGGTGTGGCCGAAGCGGGTCGCCACCAGTGGTCGGTGTTGGTAGGACGTGGCAACTTTCTGGGGGAGGGGGGGTGTTCGAGTTGATGGTTCGAGCGACAGGGCATATTTTGATTTCGAACTTTTCGTGTTGAACTGGGGTTTGATTTCGAATGTAAGGTCGATTTGTGGTTTACAGAAGGTAGCGTGGGTTGTCGGAGGGGTGGCGAACCACCGTGCACGTGCACGGTGGCGATTGGGTGTCTGATTTTGGTGTCGTGGTTTTCGCGAGTTGTTGCACGAGAATATTTGGGGATTGCTTCTAGCAGAACCTGATGGTACGCGTGAGTGTTAAGAATACTGCAGTCTTTAACTTAAACTTAGAACTAAAAAAAGAAAGAAAAGAGGAAGGTAAGTAGAAGAAGAAAGGTACGGGGAAGAAGGAAGGTGGGGAACATGAGGGAGACACGAGTTTTACTCGGGTAAAACAAGTGTTTGCCTCGGGTTTTATTTTCTATGTGAATCAGCCTAATAAATTTTAAGTTATTTTGTTAAATAAAAGTTTAGTATTAAATAAATAAATAATGTTGATAAATTTAAAGCTAACATTTGGTTGAAAATCATTAAGGGAGTTTGCAAATATAAGATGGTTAATTTAATTTAAAGTATAAGTAAATTAAGAATGCAAATTAATTTATACTTGTAATTAAATAAATAATTTAAGATTAAATAAATTTGTAATTGAAGATTGACATTAATAATTTGTGGTTAAGTCAATTTGAACTTAAGGATTTAATTAACTACTTAAAGTTAATTAATAAATAAATAGTAGTTACTTAAGTGATTAATTAAGGATTAATGATTAATTAATTAGTAATTAATGATTAATTATGTGACTAGTGATTTATATATGGGTAATTAAATTTTATTAATTAATAATTAAGGTTATTAATTAATAATTAAGAATTAATTAATTAAGTAAGTAATTAAGAAGTAATTAATAAATAAGTTGATTAATTAGTGATTAATTAAGCAGGATGAAATGATTTATTCTTAAGCAATTAATTAAGTTAAGTTAATTAAACTAATTTGATCTGAATTGATGATTCTGTTTGATTGATTGTGATATCTATTTGGTGATATTCTGTGATATTTTGTGATATATTCTGGATATATCTGTGATGACTGTGTATGATCTATCTGTGATAGCTGTTATGTGAATTCCAAGTATTGAATTTAAACTGCTTAAACTATTTAAACAACTTGGCCTTTAAAATGGCGTTTGGATTTCGATGAGACCGGGATCGGGAATGAATTCGATATTCCGAAAACCACATCGATCCAAATTAAACGATAGGTCGTGGCATCTCAATTGAAGTTCGAGATGGCATTTCAGAATGCAAGGGTTATCGTCGTTAACTCTGAGGGTGATTCCAAAATGAGTGTAACGAGATAATGCCTTCGGTTTCGTTCGAACCCGGAATGAACTTGTATGGATTGAATGCTTTCAACACATCGTCAGGCGGACGATAAGCATTCTAAGAGATATGTTCTCTAAAGGTAATCACAGCCTCAAGCCTCATCAACCAGGAATGGATAAAACAGGGAAGATGCAGCAAGGTTTGGTGGGTCATGCCCAAGCAGGATGAGATATACCCCTGTCTAGATGTCCCTTTTTATTTCGGCTGTGTGGGCAGTTGTTGGCCACAACTGTGGGGTTATCTTGTTCGGGACTGTTCAGTAAGGAATGGTTCCGGCCTTGTGTTGCAGGGGGTTGGGAGTGATCCTCAGTACGGTGATCTAGGCTTCGTTCTGTGACGGACAGTACCCCAATAGCCCTGCCATTGATGGAAACTCATTTTCCCTACGAGACCCTACAGTTTTGATTTGTGTTGCCCACTTTTGTGGCTAGTAGCTGCAATTTAATAGATGTAACGATTTCTGCTAGTTTCTATTTACTTGAAAACTCTAGACACTATCATAATATCACTGGATTTTCTATAAAATCTTTTGGTTAGCGTAAGGTAAAAACTTACTTGTGTTTATGTGTGGGAAGTCTTACGTGATATTTTTTTTTCAAACGGTTTTCAAAGTTAAACAACTTTAACCCATTTACTCATACCAGACCCATGTCTGACCCGGAGTTTATATTTTGTTTTTCATAAACTCTTGGGTGCTCAAACTTTTATGAGTAGCCAAGTGATAGGTTTATGGAGTATTGAGTTTCTGGAGGAGCTTGGAGCAGAAGCCCAGACGTATGTATCTATCCAACTAGTTCCGCTGTGTACTTAGGGTATGATGTATTTTGGATGTATGTATTGACAGATACGTATATGACTATCATGTGTATGATATGGTATAACTCTGATATATGTAAAAACTATGTAATAGTTATGTGATGTATTATATTTTGCTCCGTTCCGCTGTGATATTCTGATGTTGTTATTCTATCTTTCTATCTTTTCTATTTCTATCCCTTTCTTTTCTTATTGATGATACATCTTTCTGTGGATAGTAAGGCGGGTCGTCACAATAGTACTTAGATTTTAGTAACTTTGATATTTCTGTAATTAGAATAGCCCTTTGTAATGTTCCTTTGATATTTTGTATCACCGTTCCATTATGAGATTCTAATATTGTGTTCTCTCTTTCTTTTTCGATTCTTTTTATTTTATTTTATCCTAACTTGCTGTTTTTCCGGCACTTGGATGCTCGGCACACGAATTCCGTTGGTATTAATGTCGACATATGGTGGTCGAAAAGCTGGGTCGTTGTAATAAATAATTTTTTTAATCTAGTGATTAATGCTTTTTTATTATAATATGTGTAGGACCTGGCAGACCCAGAGTAGATGTATCTCTTGGATCACTAAATGGTCGAGGAAGCGGGTCAGAAAGTCCAAGTTTTCTATTGATAACGGACTAATAGGTGAAGTTATAAGGCATATGGACGTTTCTAGAGCACCAAATTCAAATCCCAAAATAGAATTCACAAAGCTCTATCATGACTATACATGTCTAGGAGGAAAGCCCATTTTGGGAAATGAAGGAGTAATGGATATGCATGCTTGGTTAAGATCATGTGAAAGGATTTTTAATGATTTGGGATTAACAGAACAAAAGAAAAGAATGTTGGTGTCTCACTAGCTACAATCTAGTGCTTTGGACTAGTATGATGCCATCTCGATAACAATACCGGAAGAAAAAATAAATTGGCAAGGGTTTAAAGATCCATGTAAAGCTCATTTTCTTCCAAAGCTGAAAAGGATGCTCTGCTTTAGAAATTTTTAGATCTAACCTAAGGGAATTTATTGGCGATTGAATATATAAATGAGTTTAATGCTCTCTCAAAGTATTGACCAGCATTGATTAATTCACCACTGGAAAAGAATGGAAAGTTTAATCTTGTAATAATGTAGAACCAAAGGACAGATTAGTCACTTATATTAGAAGTCTTTTAAAGAAATTATTGATATAACATCAAGATATAATGAAGTCCAAGAACATAAGTTAGGTTTTAATGACAGTCTACTCAATGATTTCAACTGAAAAAGAAATTATTCTTTCAAAAGAATAACCGAAAATCTAAGAATGAATTTGAATCATAGAAAATTATTTTTAACTCGATTAAAAGTTGAAAATATTGATAAATGTGTTTAGAAAATAATTTTCAGAATATGTGTTGAATTTGATTCAATAAAGGTTATTTTTGGAATTTATTTGGAAGAAACAATAATTTAAATCCAATTTTAAATTTTTTTAATTATATTAAAGATCCAAAAGTTGATTATAAATTTATTTTTACAAAATAAATATAATTTGTGGAATTTGGAGTTATTGTTGAAATAAAACAATTAATTTATAATTGTTGAAAATTTAATAGTAATAGCTTAATAAAAGAAATCTTGATATAGATATAAAATAAAATTTGGATTAAAATGCATCGAGCGTAATTTTAATCGAAAATTTAATAACAGCTGGGTAAGTAAGTGGTTAAGGGTTTGAAAATGATTTAGAAGAAAATAAATTTTAACCTATGTGAAAACTTAACCCTAATGCTTTTCCAACCCCTCATAGCTATATAAATCCATCTCTCCTCACTACTTTCGCTTCATCTCCTCCTTGAAATGGTGAAGACTCATCAAAATATTGTTTTCTTCACCATCTCTGTTGATTGCTTCATTAACATCGGGTTTTACAAGCAACTGTGAGTATAATTTTTAATATGTACATGTGTGTGTCTATGTGTGTGTGTGTGTGTGTTTATACAGACACACACATATATATATATTTGTGTGTGTGTTTGTGTGTATAAACCTCAAGCAAGCTAGTAGTTAAACCTAGGTTTGGAGATGAATTTAAAACCCTGGCAACAACATCTGAAACACCCGAAACTCACCCTGTCCACCATTTTAACCGGTGGCCAGTCACTTATCACCCAGATACTCAGATACAATCAATCGACATCCCTAGGGCTAGGAGGTCGACTGATCAATTGAAGTCTAGGCAATTTTGCCCAGTTCCTGGCACTGATTTTTTTTCTTTTCTCCTTCCATTCTGCTTTCTAGTTTGATCCCCTATCTCTTTACCCTCTAATGATGATCTAAAAGCTCCATTAACATCTTAAAATCAAACATAAGGCATTGGACTAAGAATTGATGAAGTTTAACAGCTAACGTAAACAAGTTTTTCTTTTTCCAGAACTTTGCAAATTATGTGAATATCTTCTTTGTTCCTCTTTTCATTACTTGATGTGCACTAGGGTGATGATTTATAGATCGTTTAACACATCATAACTCTGTTAAATTCAAACTAGTAGTACTAGAATGAGAATGAATGAGGATTTAGTCGTTGTGAAATGGAAAAATATTTCCAGGTTTTAACAATTTGTTACCAAGTTCATTGCTTTATCTTCTATGAATTAATTTGCAACTTTGTAATGATTTTAATATTGTTTTACACCGATATACACTTGAACCGACTCATGAGATAGGAATTTAAGCACTATAAGGATTTGGAAGCATTTTTGAAATCCTTGTATGTTAAAATTTTGATTACAAAAAGTTACATGATGTTTAAAATTCTTTTTGAATTCAAAGGATTTGATTTTTGTTTCTAATAAAATTTAAAAATATTATTGAATATTTTTATGTTGTTATAAAAATATCTTATTTAGAAATTTTAAATTATTCCAGCCTATTTAGAATTTTATTTAAATAGGGGGGTTTAACTTTTAATATCTTAAAGACGAAAACTTAAAGAAAATGCATGTTTATTATTTTTAAAAGTCAAACATGTATATTGGAAGTATTTTGGAATAAAATTTTTATTTTAAAGAATAAAAGAAAAATAATTTGATTTTATTTTGGATTTAAATTTGAATTACGAGGTTTAAATATTTTAAAGGTTGAGAAAATGAACGTAATTCTTTTAAAATGCCTAAAATACCTATTTGAAATTATCAAAGATAAAATTCATATTTTGAAGATTTAAATTTGAATTATTTTATTTTATTTTGAATTTAAACTAGGATTAAAAGAATAAATCCTATTTAAATAATTAAAATTTCATTTTTATTAAATACCATGAATATTTTTGTGAAAGTTAAAGAAGAAAAGCGTTTATGAAAAGAGTAAATTTACATTGGAAATAATTTGAATTTGAATTAAAACCATAAATGAGGAATGATTTAAATATATAAGCTTTTCTATAAAAGAATTTTGAGAATTATTTGAGATGATATTGAAAATATTTTATAAACGAATTTGAAATTCAGTTTATATACCGATAAGGATATTTGATTTGAATACCAAATGATATTTGATCAAATTTTAAAAGGCTATCACATGATTCAAAGGCAGATAAACCAAGTATACATATTTATAGATAAATATATATTTTGAAAAGCTAAGAGTATTTATTTATGAAATATGAGATACAAATTTTAAAGTCAGGTGAATAAAATATTTGTTTGATTTTGATATTGAACGCTAATTTTCACCCGCGTTACGCTAGAATACTCTATTAGTCCGTGAGATGATGGTTTTGATGACAACAACCTTAGAATAGATTATAAAATATAAATACTAACATTATAAGTTTAGATATATATGTATATGCAGGATTTAACCATGCAGGTACTAAGAATGAAGATGTACAGTATAGAGATTCAAGATATCAAGATAAAATATCAAGATAGAAGACTCATGAGTATCGAGACTATCAAGAGTTCAAGCTTTCAAGGATAAGTATTTTTTTATTATTAGGAATTTTTGTTAAAACTCATAGAAAAGCACTGGCATCTTAAAATCCAATTTATTCGTGGAATGGAATCCACTTCGAACCCGTTAAAGGGATGGAACCCTAAGTAGGATGGAACCTACGAAAAATCTAGTGGAACATTGTTTTGTATCCGCTAACTTTTATTAAAAATGATTTTTCAAAATTATATTCTGTTTTCAAAATGTTTTCAAAACTTTCTTTTTAAAAGATTCAAAACCCTGGATCCTGATTTTAAATAATTTTAGCCTCAAAAAACATCTTTATTTTCAAAGTCAAATTACTCTTGATTTTAAACTATCTTTTTAATAATATATTTAACTTTTAAATATTTATACTTAGATTTAAATATAAAATTATGGTTAAATTCTATATGTATTATTCTTTATATTTACTTATGAATTTCAACTATACTCAAGTATATTTATAAAGTTTAAATTAATTTTTATATAAGATAAAGGTTATTTTCAAAGAAATTCAAAACATTATAAAAAGCTTTGGGATGTCGACATGCCTATGGGTACCATGTCGACATGGTGACAGTTTGATTCAATAATTCAAATTTCAAATTTCAAAAGAAGTGTCTATTCACCACAACTCTTCATGAATGGACGTGGGTGTTGTTCTTCTATAAATATGGGTCAGTTTCAACGAATTTTTAATCACTTTTTTCTTCTGGTTTTCACTCCTCTTCTTCTTCCTTTTTTCTTAATACATATTCTTATCATTACTCTGCCAAAATCAACATTGAATCATACTCGATTACTTCTAGTTTGATTCTCCATCACTATCTCTACAAGATTCTCAGTGCTATTTAGAGTTATAGACTTCTTTATAATCTTTTAAGCGAGAAAAGGTGTGATTGTTGCCCTGGAAATCAATCAAAAGGGAAAAGGTGTGATTGTAGCCTTGGTAAATCAATTGGATAAACTTGTGCCCCAGAAATCAAGTATCTCTACCCAGAGGATCGAAATTCTGAAGGTTGTACCTCGTAGCCTTGAAACCGAGGGTGTAATTATACGATTGCTTTTGAAAGGAAATCTGTACTTATGTTGCGGGACTGGATGTAGGGTAACTCCGAACCAGTAAAAAATCCGGTGTGTTCTTTCCTTTACTGCTTTTATTTTATTTCTGTATCTGTGATTGTTTCTGTGATCATATCTGTGTCTGTATATTGAAAATTTTTGTGTCTAAATTAACATAAATTGAAAAAGATTTAGTAATTCTTTATTAACAATATTCACCCCCTCTAGTGTTAATCTTAGCGTTAAGATCTGTAATCCGCATTTTTCACAATTGGTGTCAGAGCAAGGTTTTCAAAGTTTCATAATCTGATTTTTGATTATTTTTTTAAAATGGCTATATTCGTTAATACTAATTTAGAAGTATTCAAATCATCATTGTTTCATGAGTCTGCATATAATCAATATTCAAATTCAAATTATCTACCAAAATTGTTTGATGTGCAAGAATCATGCTTTATGGGTGTTCAGGAATCAATCCACAACGGACAAATTGTGCAGATCAGAAAGAACAAATGGATACTTGATAGTGGATGTTCTAGACACATGACTGGCAATCCAGATATACTGAACGATATAATATATAGAGATGGAGGATTGGTTAACTTTGGAGACAATTCAAAAGGATATGTGATTGGCATCGACAAAGTCGGTAATTCTGAAACTCCTACCATTACTAATGTTTAGCCACTTAAGAATCTGAAACATAATCTGCTAAGTATAAGTCAACTATGTGATAAAGGTTATAAAATTAAATTTGAAAAAGATAAATGTCACATTGAAGATAATAATTCAGCCATTATATTTGAGGGAGTCGGAAAAAGAATATATGTATTCTTAGTATGAAAGTTTCAGATGATAACCTGTGTATGTTGGCAAATACAAGTGACCCTTGGATTTGGCGTAAGAGATTTGGGCATTTAAATTGCATTTAAATTTCAAACTCCTATCTAGACTGTCAAAACATGATCTAGTAAGAGGTCTCCCTAAAATGAATTTTAAAGTAGATAGCTTATGTGATGCTTGTCAATTAGGAAAACTTAGGAAAAATTCTTTCAAGTTAAAGATATGATTTCAACTTCGAAACCTCTTGAATTACTTCATCTTGATTTATTTGGTCCATCTCAAATTCTATCAATAAATCATAGTAAATATGTCTTTATAATTGTAGATGATTATTCTATATTTACATGGACAATATTTTTGAAACATAAAAGTGATACTTTTGAATGTTTTAAGACATTCTCAAAAAGAATTCAAAATAAATTTTCTCTAAAAAAATTATAACTATTCGAAGTGATCACGGTGGAGAATTTGAAAATGAAAGGTTTAAGGAATTCTGCAGTAAAAAGGGAATAACTCATAATTTTTCATTTTCGAGAACTCCACAACAAAACGGAGTAGTAGAACGTAAAAATAGGACGATTCAAGAGTGTGCGAGAACTATGCTTACAGATAGTAATTTACCAAAGAATTTTTGGGCAGAAGTAGTTGCTACCGCCTGCTATGTTTTGAATAGAACTTTAATTAGACCTCTAACTAATAAGACATCTTATGAACTTCTTTATTCAAAGAAACCTAAGGTATCTTATTTCAGAATTTTTGTAAGTAAATGCTTTATTTTAAATACAAAAGATAATTTAGATAAATTTGATCCTAAATCCGACAAAGGTATCTTTATCGGATATTCTAATAGAAGTAAAGCGTACAGAGTGTTTAATTCAAAAACTAATACCATTGAAGAAACAATGCGTGTTTCATTTGATCAAAATTTCAAAAATTTTGAAGATACAAATGATGAAGAGTATTTAATCACTCAAAATCAAGACCTTATTGAAACTAATAATGAAATTGATCATCCTAATAAAAGGACAAAACTTTTAAAAGATCACCCTATAGAAAATATACTGGAAGATATGCAATCTGTTGTTAAAACTAGAAATCAACTAAGTCAAATGAGTAATGTGGCTTTTATATCAACTATTGAACCCAAAAATCCAATAGAAGCATTAACTGATGATTCATGGATTTTGGCTATGCAAGAAGAATTAAACCAATTTATTAGAAATGACGTTTGGGAACTTGTTCCTAGACCAGAAAATAAAACTATAATTGGAACTAAATGGGTTTATAAAAATAAAATGAATGAACAAGGAGAGGTAGTTAGAAATAAAGCTCGATTTGTCGCTCAAGGTTATTGTCAAGAAGAAGGAATAGATTTTGATGAAACCTTTGCTCCCGTAGCAAGATTAGAAGCAATTAGGATTCTACTTGCTTTCGCAAATCATAATAATTTCAAATTATTTAAAATGGATGTTAAAAGTGCCTTTTTAAATGGATTTGTAAAAGAAGAAGTATATGTCGAACAATCACCACTTTTGAAAATGATAATTTACCAAATCATGTTTACAAACTTAAAAAAGCACTATATGGTCTAAAACAAGCTCCTAGAGCCTGGTATGATAGACTAAGATCTTATTTATTGCAATCTAATTTTGAAATTGGTAAAGTGGATAATACTCTTTTTATTAAAAGAAATAAAAAAGATATTCAACTAGAACAAGTTTACGTAGATGATATCATTTTTGGTTCAACTAATTTTGAAATGAATAAAGAATTTTCTAAAATAATGAAAAAAAAATTGAGATGAGTCATATGGGTGAATTAAATTTCTTTTTAGGATTATAAATAAAACAATTAGATAATGGTATCTTTATTAGTTAAGAAAAATATGCTAAAGACATAATTAGTAAATTTGGTTTGACCACTGCGAGTGGAAAACCCACTCCCATGCCAATCAATGAGTATCTTAGTAAAGAAGATCTCCCGAAAGATGTAGATAAAAAATTATATAGAGGAATGATTGGCTCATTACTCTATATTACTGCTAGTAGACCTGATATCATGCATAGTGTCTATCTCTGTGCCAGATATCAATCCCAACCTAAAGAGACTCACTTAAAAGCCGTGAAACGAATAATAAGATATGTTAAACACACGTCTGATTATGGTTTATTCTACCCTAAAAATGATCTTTTGACTTAATATCTTACTGTGATGCTCACTATGCTGGTTGTGAATCAGACCGAAAAAGTACAGGTGGGACTTGTCACTTTTTGGGGCGTTCTCTGATTTCTTGGCTTAGTAAAAAGCAAAACACAGTTTCTTTATCAACAACTGAAGCAGAGTATATTTCTGTTGCTTTGGCTTGTTCTCAAGTAATATATATGCAACAAACCTTAAAAGATTTTGGTTTAAATTTCTCAAAATCTCCAATTTATTGTGACATACGAGTGCGATAAATTTATCCAAAAATACTACTCAACATGCTTGAGCTAAATATATTGATACCAGACATCATTTTCTCAGAGATAGTATAAGCAAGAAAGTAGTTACTCTTGATTATATCAATTCTGAAAATCAAATTGCTGATATCTTAACAAAACCTTTAAATGAATCAACATTTACTAAATTAAGAAGAGAATTAGGTATTTGTTCTATAACTGAAATATAAAATATAAATAACAAGTATAATTAACAATTGGAATTAAAATAAATCAAAGAGTTAAATTTTAAAAGACAATGTCGACATCCGCTAGGAATTCATGTCGACATATAACGTTTTCGATTTTTTTTAAAATTTTCCCACCAAAATTCAAAAATTTAGTTATATATTCTTCTCAATTTTGACTTTTCATTCATTCTCTCTGTTTTCTCTTCATTCTCTCTTCTGAAATAAATAAAATCATGGCTTCATCCTCAAAATCAAACATAAAATCAACTTTCTCATTTCCCTCTCCTACTTCTGGTCCATTCCATTGCACTACTCTTGCTCGTGTGACTAAAATGGAGGAATCTATAAAGGATGTTCTTTAGATGTTGACTGAAATTCAAGTAACTCAACTTCATATGGCAAAGGAACAAGAAAGGCAAGGCAATATTCTTAGGAATTTGCAAAAATTCCTAATGGACAACTAGGCCAACCCTATCTTGATCGATGAAGACTCTTCACTCAATCAAGAACAAGAGGCCAGCGACGAAGAAGAAGAAGAAGAAGAAGAAGAAGAACCCATGAAAGAAGCACAGGAGGAGGATGATGACCAAGTAGTGTGTGTTGGAGAAGTATGTTTCGACAAAAATGGGAATCTTGTCGAACAACGTGGAAATTTCTGTTTCCACTATCCAAACTGTTCGATTCATAGATCTCCTATGTTCAGAAACACACATTAGTTTCTTTTCTTTCTTTCCGTTGTTGTTTGTGTGTTCCAAACGCAAATGTAAATACAACCATATACGTAATAAATAACTCATGTTCTTATATATGTTTTATTATAAGTATTATTGTGAATTCTTAGTTAGGATAGTTAATAGTTTAGGACTATGTTTTAGTATTAGATTTAAGTGTTGATTATTTGTGATAACACTATCATTATAATTACATGTCATAGAGTAATAGTTTTAGGGGGCGTTATATAGTTTGGAGTTATCTCGTTTAGTTAGAGTTATTGTTGATGACAAAGGGAGAGAAATATAAAATAGGATAGTCATGTATAGATTAAGGGGGAGTTAGTTTTAGGGGGAGTTATTAGGATAGAAATAATATTTTATAAACAAATGTTGTCATCATCAAAAAGGGGGAGATTGTTAGTCCGTGAGATGATGGTTTTGATGACAACCTTAGAATAGATTATAAAATATAAATACTAACATTATAATTTTAGATAGGATTTAACCATGCAGGTACTAAAAATGAAGACTATACAGTATAGAGATTCAAGTTATCAAGATAAAATATCAAGATAGAAGCCTCATGAGTATCGAGACTATCAAGAGTTCAAGATTTCAAGGATAAGTATTTTTTATTATTAGGAATTTTTGTTAAAACTCGTAGAAAAACACTGGCATCTTAAAAACCAATTTATTCATGGAATGGAATCCACTTCGAGCCTGTTAAAGGGATGTAACCCTAAGTAGGATGGAACCTACGAAAAATCTAGTGGAACATTGTTTTGTATCCGCTAACTTTTATTCAAAATGATTTTTAAAAATTATATCCTATTTTCAAAATGTTTTCAAAACTTTCCTTTAAAAAGATTCAAAACCCTCGATCCCGATTTTAAATAATTTTAGCCTCAAAAAACATCTTTATTTTCAAAGTCAAATTATTCCTGATTTTAAACTATCATTTTAATAATATATTTAACTTTTAAATATTTACACTTAGATTTAAATATAAAATTATGGTTAAATTCTATATATATTATTCTTTATATTTACTTATGAATTTCAACTATAGTCAAGTATATTTATAAAGTTTAAATTAATTTTTATATAAGATAAAGGTTATTTTCAAAGAAATTCAAAACATCATAAAAAGCTTTGGGATGTCGACATGCCTATGGGTACCATGTCGACATGGTGACAGTTTGATTCAAAAATTCAAATTTCAAAAGAAGCGTCTATTCGCCATAACTCTTCATGAATTGACATGGCTGTTGTTCTTTTATAAATAGGGGTCAGTTTCAACGAATTTTTAATCACTTCTTTCTGATTTTCACTCCTCTTCTTCTTCCTCTTTTCTTAATACATATTCTTATCATTACTCTGCCGAAATCAACATTGAATCATACTCGATTATTTCTGCTTTGATTCTCTATCACTATCTCTACAAGATTCTCAGTGCTATTCAGAGTTATAGACTTCTTTGTAGTCTATTAAGCAAAAAAAGGTGTGATTGTAGCCTTGGAAATCAATCAAAAGTGAAAAGGTGTGATTGTAGCCTTGGTAAATCAATTGGGTAAACTTGTGGCCCGAAAATCAAGTATCTCTACCCAAAGGATTGAAATTCTGGATGGTGTACCTCGTGGCCTTGAAACCGAGGTGTAATTGTACGATTGCTTTTGAAAGGAAATCCGTACTTATGTTGCGGGACTGGATGTAGGGTAACTCTGAACCAGTATAAAATTCGGTGTGTTCTTTCCTTTACCGCTTTTATTTTATTTCTGTATCTGTGATTGTTTCTGTGATCATATCTGTGTCTGTATATTGCATACTTTTGTGTCTAAATTAACATAAATCGAAAAAGATTTAGTAATTCTTTATTAACATTATTCACCCCCTACTAGTGTTAATCTTAGCCTTAAGATCCGTAATCCGCATTTCTCACATACTCATGATAAGATAAATGATCAAAAAATTGTTTGATTTAGACTTGAGTTAATGAGTTAGATGATATGATTGAATTTGAGTGAATTTAAATACTCATGATAAGATAATGATGTTTTAGGTAGCCAAATATTTTTTAAAGATAAATTTTAACATTTGATGTGAACGATACATGGTATTGACTTTTAGATTACTAGAGTCCATCCGAGTGGATTGATTCGAGGATTGCAATCTGAATCATGATGAATTTGTCCCTTGTCATAAAGTCCAATGATCCATTGCATGGACAATATGATGAATATCAAGATATTGGAGACATTATGCCGCGAGAGCTAACGTCCCAAGATGAAATTGGAAAGGTGAATACAACATATAAAATTTATATGTCTTTAGAAGCCAAAAGGGCAGTGCAACTATAAGATCGTGCGAAGTGCACTCATAGCTGGTCGTAAGCAGTAGGTGAAAAAGACATCATAGGCTTGTCAAGGCAGTTAGTCTATGTAGATGGAGAATCTAGAAAGGCGTTACCAATGAGTACTCTTGTTCGGAACTCAAGGAAGAGAGTTCAGATATGACTCTCATTTATATGTATCGACCTTGTAAACTATATGTACATTGTTTAGATATGCAATTGAAAAAGATTCGTACTGTGGTAAATAATGAATATGTGCAACTTTTAATTGTTTGGATATGCAGTTGGAAAAGGCATCACTATGGTTGTAACGATCTCGATTTTTTTAAAGCTAAATTTAAATTGGTAATTAATTTACTTTTTGAAATTAAATTGTGAATTAATTTGGTATTTTCCAATTTTAATAGATATTTATTTGTTTATTAATATAAATGTATGTAAATATGATTTTAAATAGAATTTCTAATTGGAAATTTAGAAATAAATGTTTTGGATGATATATTGATTATAAATTTAATTATGGATTAATTTGAAAATCTGGAATGAAAATATATTAAAAGATTGTAAATAAAGGAATTGATTTGAAAATTCAATAAATTATCAATAAAATTTTGATTTGGGATTTAAAAATAAATTTGTTAATCTAAGTTAAATTCTTATATATAAAATCAATGTGATTACTTATTTTGGTTTTAAAATCATTTTTCCCTAAAAGTTAGAGTCAAATACACACATACACACACATATATATAAATTTATTAGTGTTAGATTAATTTTAAATCAATTTCTTTAAAAGTTAAATATATAGGAATGCATTAGTTAAATAATGGAAATTGTATTAATTAAATTTAACATAAAACATATTGACAAAAAAAAACTTATTTCATAAATTTAAATAAAGTAAGGTTTAAAACAAAGTTTGTAAAATTATTTGAAAGAGGGAATTGAACATAAAATTGTCACATATGACATTTGCACAATTACAAAAACATGCATTAGACAAATGTAAACTATATATGAAAATTTGTACAAGTGTTAACCAAATAATTTGCAAGTGGCAAATTAACATTTTCTCTTAATTTAGAAATTATAGAAAATATGCATAAGAATAAAAAACCAGGCTTCTCAAGTGACTTTGATCCATTTCCAAAAATGATGAAAACCTGAAAACAAACTACCTTATACAATTTCAAACCTGGAAACTTAAAATCAAAACAAGAAATACAAAAGAAACAAAGATCGAATTCAAATGCTTCTCAAACTAAATCAAAGCCAGGAAATAATCAAAACACAATAATCAAAACCAGATATCAAAGCAAACTGTTCTTCAGAAAATAAATTTCCAGATCTTTCAAAACTAAGATCTGAGAACAAAAGACAAAGAAGAAAATCAAAATCTTAAATCATTGGAAGCAGTTCAACCTGAGGTTAAGCAAGATTCAAGTGCTGTTCAGATCAGTTTCAATACCAAAGTTTCCAGATCAAGCATGCAGTGGATTTAGTTCAACTTAAACATAGGATCAAATCAACTTCTAGTTTTTAAGTTCAAAGAGCAATTTCAGGCTTTGCTTTTCTTTTCTATTCAACATCAAAATAAGGTGAGCAAACTCTTCAACCAGTATATACAAATCTTGATTTGCCTGTGATAATGGATGTGATTGGTGATTTGAAAATGTTTTGGTTGTGAAAATAAATGCATGAATATAAAATTGCAAGGTGCCTGTGCATTGTCTATATCAACAGACATAATATCATTCTGTTGATATACAGATTCCAATCCCTTCAAAAACAAATTCAAACTGCTCCTTATACAATAAGATCTAGGCTTTGATCTCTAAAAGCAAATGTCTGTAACATTGTAAATTAAATTCTAAAAATAGTTTTAAGCAAAAATATTTAGTAATATTCTAGAAAATGTTAAATAAGAGTAGAAAATAAAAATTGGTCCAAAATTATATATCTAGATTCCAAGCTTTGATTATATGAGTGAATTCGAGTTGAAAAATGATGAACTTCGATATAAAGATTGGGATTTTGAGTTTGAAAATCGTGGGTATTATCAAATTGAACAAAAAATGCAAAATCGTCGATTTTTGACGATCAACAAGAAATTGAGCCTCGAACTTGATGTCGGAGGAGGTTTAGGTGATGAAGTTTATGGGAAAAATGTTTGCAAATTTTTAAATGATCGTGGAAGATGATCGAAATGGTTGTAGGGTTTAAGAGCATGATTAAATCAACGTTGTTCTCAAGTCGATTTCATTGACAGGGATAGCCCTGAGGTGCTTGGACCAAGGCGAGAGGGTGTGTGGGTCTTCGGTGAGTTTGTGGACGAGACTGCATCAGGACCTCACACCCCGGAAATGGTCGAAACAGGAAAGATGCGGCAAGGTTATGAGGGTCGCGCCCTTTAGGGTATGTTCATTCCCTTCTGGAAAAGGGTGGCATCATGGTATGGAGCCCAGATACTTAACTCATGTGGTCACTGCAAATTTATTACTTTGTGGTTGCTTTGTGGGTGAGAGCTCTCGGATAAAGGTCGAAAACGACCGAGGGATGGCATGCTCGTGTAGTAGTTACCTAGTTACAGAGGTAACCCGGCCTTGTGTTGGCAGAGATACGGTTAGGTTCTCGGGGCGTCCCTTCAAAGGCGTACCCATTCGGTAAGGAAGTTCCTTAGCCTGACCATTTGTTGAAAATCCAATCTTCAATACGCTCCCTATATGGTTTTAGTTGTAGAACCTGCCATTTAACATGCTAGCTATAGTAGGCATACTATAATGATACGTATGCTGGCTAAGATTAACATTATACTTGCAAATGTTTTCCATTGTGCACTAATAATAATATCAAAAGGATTTTTGCGTATCAAGCATTTTTGACTGTCGTAAGGAGAAATCTCCTCCAATTGTGCACTTGCATTATATATGTGGCGGAAGGCCTTATGGCAGTTTCATTTTCCAAAAGCATAGAGAATTTCTTCTACTTGTTTTGTTATTTGTTGTTTTAAAAGATAAAACTGTTTTTATTTTCTCATACCAGTCCCATGACTGACCTGGAGTTTATTGTTCCTTTTCTAAACTCTGGGTGCCCATAATTTTCCATATGGGCAGTCTAGAGTTGGGTATTTCAGATAATCAAATAGTAGGCGTTGATTCGATCGCATCCAGCCTTTAGATTTAGCAAGAGCATTTGTTCACTTGGACTGACCTTTCTTAATACAACTTGATGGCGGTTCGAGCTTATTGGATTGGAGTCTCCGAAGCTTTTGGGATGATTTATTTGGTTTTGGAGCATTAGAGATGGAGTTGCAGTATGGGCATTGGATCTCTTTGAAGCCTTTGTTGCTGGTGAAAATCTTTCTGCTGTTGTGTATCTCTGATTATGTGATATTCATTATTGTATCAAATGTTGTATATCAATGATATATTCATTCCTTTTTCTGCTGTATTGTTGTGCTTAATGTGTTATAAGCTCCAGCACGAATCAGATTTCAACGGTTGAATCTGCGACAGTAGAGTACAAGTGAAGCATGGGTGTCGATTTTTGAATGCTGAAATTCGTGTCGTGACATTTTGGTATCAGAGCTAAAGGTTGAACTTTAGCTTTTGGGGCATAAAACATTAGGTAACTCATTAGATATAGGGTAAAGTATACCCTAGAATGAGTATATCCCTAAGATATCCATCTGTATGCCTCAGTAAATTCTCTTACTATCCGCTGATAGTGAGTATGAGTGCAAGAAGAGGACGAGATAGGGGACAAGGGAGTACCACTACCAATGGTAAATACCCTACAATAGCAGAAACAATCTTTCTCTATCAATCTCTTTTGATTCCTCATCCGATTTCAAATTCTTTGATGGCTTCGTGGCAGCTCAAGGGAGAAGCTTCGGTGCGGCCCTGAGAATCGTTGTAGAAAAGGTTCTAATTCCTATTTCGTATTCTAATCATCCATTTCCCTCAGCTTTTTGTTTTAACTTTAATGAATTTGAAATGTTAATTGAAATGAATTGGTTAATAAAATATGAAGATTTGTATCGATAAAACGATTTCGATTAAAGCGAAATTGAAATGCTATTGTAATTTCTTGCGAAGATCAAAGTCCGAAGAGGGACAAGTTGGTGTAAACTTTAGGGTATTCCAACCTGAGTTTGGAATTCATACCTAGAGTTGGAGAATTGTGGAAGATTGAATCTACTTGTCTATTCTTTGGGATCTGGATATATCATATGAATGGTTAGTTATTCTTCGAACTAACCGAGGTACCTGCTTATTTCATAGATCTGATGACCTGAGTATCTTGTGTAGTATTGAACGAGTTCGTTCTCATATTTATTGATGATATTCTGATTTGGTAAGCCAAATGCAGAATAGATATTCAGTTTGATCTGAAAAACTATTTCTCTATCTTTGTTTGTCTTCTTGTTTGGAAAATTTCGGGGACGAAACTTTCTTAAGGGGGGAATCTGTAACGATCCTGATTTTTTAAGCTAAATTTAAATTGATAATTAATTTAATTTTTGAAATTAAATTGTGAATTAATTTGGTAATTTTCAAATTTAATAGATATTTATTTTTTATTAACATAAATGTATATAAATATGATTTTAAATATAATTTATAATTGGAAATTCAGAAATAAATGTTTTGGATGATATATCGATTATAAACTAAATTATGGATTAATTTTAAAATTTGGAATAAAAATATATTAAAAGATTGTAAATAAAGGAATTGATTTGAAAATTCAATAAATTATGAATAAAATTTTGATTTAGGATTTAAAAATAAATATGTTAATCTAAGTTAAATTCTTTTATGTAAAATCAACGTGACTACTTATTTTTGTTTTAAAATCATTTTTATCTAAAAGTTAGATTCAAATATATACACATATTCATATTTTTTTATTAATGTTTGATTAATTTTAAATCAATTTCTTTAAAAGTTATATATATATATATATATATATATGAATGCATTAGTTAAATAATGGAAATTGTATTAATTAAATATAAGAAAACATAAAACATATTGATAAAAAACTTTTTTCATAAATTTAATAAAGTAAGGTTTAAAATAAAGTTTATAAATTATTTGAAAGAGGGATTTAAACATAAAATTATCACATATGACATTTGTACAATTACAAAAACATGCATTAGAAAAATGTAAACTATGTATGAAAATTTGTACAAGTGTTAACCAAATAATTTGCAGGTGGCTAATTAACATTTTCTCTTAATTTAGAAATTATAGAAAATATGCATAAGAATAAAAAACCAGGCTTCTCAAGTTTCTTTGATCCATTTCCAGAAATGATGAAAACCTGAAAATAAACTACCTTATACAATTTCAAACCTGGAAACTAAAAATCAAAACAAGAAACACAAAAGAAACAAAGATCAAATTCAAATGCTTCTCAAACCAAATCAAAGCCAGGAAATAATCAAAACACAATAATCAAAACCTAAAGGTATCAAAGCAAACCGTTCTTTGGAAAATAAATTTCCAAATCTTTCAATTCTAAGACCTGAGAACAAAAGACAAAGAAGAAAATCAAAATCTTAAATCACTGGAACCAGTTCAACCTAAGGTTAAGCAAGATTCAAGTGCTGTTCAGATCAGTTTCATTACCAAAGTTTCCAGATCAAGCATGCGGTGGATTTAGTTCAACTTAAACATAGGATCAAATCAACTTTCAGTTTTTAAGTTCAAAGAGAAATTTTAGGCTTTGCTTTGCTTTTCTGTTCAACATCAAAACAGGGTGAGCAAACTCTTCAACCAGTATATACAAATCTTAATTTGCCTATGATAATGGATGTGAAAAGTGATTTGAAAATGTTTTGGTTACGAAAATAAATTCATGAATATAAAATTGCAAGGTGCCTGTGCATTGTCTGTATCAACAGACATAATATCATTCTGTTAATATACAGATTTCAATCCCTTCAAAACAAATTCAAACTGCTCCTTATATAATAAGATCTAGGCTTTGATCTCTAAAAAGCAAATGTCAGTAACATTGTAAATTAAATTTTAAAATAGTTTTAAGAAAAAATATTTAGTAATATTTTGGAAAATGTTAAATAACGGTAGAAAATAAAAATTGGTCCAAAATTATATATCTAGATTTCAAGCTTTGATTATATGAGTGAATTCGAGTTGAAAAACGATGAATTTCGATATAAAGATTGGGATTTTTGAGTTTGAAAATCGTGGGAATTATCAAATTGAACGGAAAATGCAAAATTGTCGATTTCTGATGATCAACAAGAAATTGAGCCCCGAACTTGATGTCAGAGGAGGTTTAGGTGATGAAGCTTATGGGAAAAATGTTTGCAAATTTTTAAATGAATGTGTAAGACGATCGAAGTGGTTGTAGGGTTTAACAGCATGATTCAATCGGCGTTGTTCTCAAGTCAATTTCGTTGACAGGGATAGGCCAGAGGTGATCGGACCAAGGCAAGAGGGTGCGTAGGTCTTCGGTGAGTTTGTGGACGAGACTACATCAAAACCTCACACCTCGGAAAAGGTCGAAACTGGAAAGATGCGGCAAGGCTATGAGGGTCGCGCCCTTTAGGTTATGTTTTTCCCTTCTGGAAAAGGGTGGCATCATGGTATGGAGCCCAGATACGTAACTCATGTGGTCAGTGCAAATTTATTACTTTGTGGTTGCTTTGTGGTTGAGAGCTCTCGGATAAAGGTCGCAAATGACCGGGGGATGGCATGCTTGTATAGTAGTTACCTAGTTACAGAGGTAACCCAGTGTGTTGGTAGAGATCCGGTTAGGTTCTCGGGGCGTCCCTCCAAAGGAGTATCCATTCGGTAAGGAAGTTCCTTAGCCTGACCATTTATTGGAAATCCAATCTTCGATACGCGCCCTATACGGTTTTAGTGTAGGCATACTATAATGGTACGTATGCTGGCTAAGATTAATATTATACTTGCAAATGTTTTCCACTATGCACTAATAATAATATCAAAATAATTTTCGCGTATTAAGTATTTTTGACTGTCGTAAGGAGAAATCTCCTCCAATTGTGCGCTTGCATTTTGTGTATGGCGGGAGGCCTTATGGCAGTTTCATTTTCCAAAAGCATAGCGAATTTCTTCTACTTGTTTTGTTATTTATTGTTTTAAAAGATAAAACTGTTCTTGTTTTCTCATACCAGTCTCATGACTGACCTAGAGTTTGTTGTTCCCTTTCTAAACTCTAGGTGCCTACAATTTTGCACATGGGCAGTCTAGAGTTGGGTTTTTCAAATAATCAAATAGTATGAGTTGATTCGATAGCATTCAGCCTATGGGTTTGGCAATAGCATTTGTTCACTTGGACTGACCTTGCTTAATATAACTTCATGGTGGTTCAAGCTTATGGGATTGGAGCCTCCGAAGCTTTTGGGGTGAGCTATTTGGTTTTGGAGCATTAGAGATGGAGTTGCAGTATGGGCGTTGAATCTCTTTGAAGCCTTTGTTGCTGGTGCAAATTTTTCCGCTGTTGTGTATCTTTGATTATGTAATATTCATTGTTGTATCGAATGTTGTACATCAATGATATATTCATTCCTTTTTCCGCTGTATTGTTGTACTTAATGTGTTATAAGCTCTGGCACAAATCGGATTTCAATGGTTGAATCTTCTACATTAGAGTACAAGTGAAGTATGGGTGTCGATTTTCGAGCGCTGAAATTTGGGTCGTGACAATGGTAAATAATGAAATCAAACTTTTGAAATATAAAAACAGTGTGCATAAATTTAGATTGATAGTCTCTCATACAATATGAATAGGCTGTGATATTCCAGTTGATTAGAGTTGCAACAATTAGTCACGATGAATAAAGCTAAGATACATGTGCTAACAACATCTTGATGAAATATGGCGGGATATTATATTGCGTGAGAATGTTTTGATTAATATGTCATGTATTTATACCTGACACCACACTTGTATGTTATTATTATGGGCTATTATACGCAAAGATAGATTCTAGGCAAAATCGAGGTTTGCTATGAATATGACAATCTCTCGGGTTAGATTATGGTGTTGTATTTTCCGGATATCTACATATTGAACGTCGATCTATTTTTTCTATTGAGAAGTACGTAGGAAATCTATATTATGTTGGAGTACTACTAAGTTTGATTTTAGCTACCATTACTTGGAAGCCAAGACCTGTAGCACTATTTGGTTCATTTAGAGATAAGATGGAAATGAGATTGTTTAAATAGCTGTGGACATATTTAAAGATTGATTGCAAAAAAGAGTCGTTACATGGATGTTCTATTAGGTAGTTTTTTGATTGTACTTAATCTGCCTAGTTTTAAGTGTTGTATTTGAGTAATCTATGTATCGGACCTATTTTGAGATATGTGTACATGCGCACATACACACATATATGTTACATTTTCCACTGTGATATCAATACCCATTTCATCATATATTTATATGTTCCTGATACATGAGTTATTTCATTCTAGAACACATGTACATTACCTTGTGTCAAGACGAGATGTATTTTATTTAAGATGCATTCGAGTATTGAAACATAGTCATTTTGACATAAGTAGCATATATGAGAGATCTCTCCGTCCTTACCCATTGATACAAGCTATCAGCTGGTAAACTCTCTCTGATATTTTGGTTATCGAAGCTGGGGCATCACAGCTATGTACTATGGTCTCAATAGATGTACCAATAACCTTTCTAAAATCATCTTGATAACGAATATTTAAAATGGTATGTTATTTTATATTGTGATAATTTTCTCATGATTACAACTTCTTATAGCTATGATCACAAAATACATCATTAAAGATTTTCTTGTTAATATACTTGAGTTAAATACTTAGTTAATATACCATAATATAACAAGTATATAATAAAATAAACACCATTATTATGAATAAGATTGGTTATAGAATTAGATATATGTAACAAATTATACAATTTTCCTAGGACATACCCTCAGCTCTCTGAATCTCCCACTTGCACTTGTGGTTAATTATGGAATCTTAATCTCATTATTCAATCAATTTTTTCAGACTTGATCAAATTGGTCGCTCGGTGAACGGGTATGCTATATTGTTTTAATTATTCCTTTTTCAATCAACTTTCTACGATGCTAATAAACTATCTTTACTATATGTCTTTCTTATATGGAACTTTTCGAAGTATTTTTCTCTACTTCCAATGAGCTCTAAGTTTATTTTTTCGTGATCTATATCACGGTATTATTATCATATAACAATGTTATAGGATTCTCAACATTTGGAATCACTCCCAGCTCAGTCGTAAAATTTTTCTTATGCGTATATATATATATAAACGTATGCATATTGCTTTTAATATTGTGCTTATTCAAGTAAATATGCATAGTCCATTGGTTAAATTAGCCACAACTCCAGTTTGGAACATTTCTAACTTAAGCTCCTTAACTAGTTGAATACAAATAAGGATTAACATATTATGCTCGATATCACTTTCGAAGCTTGAGTTAGATTACTCCTTTATAAGGTCCTCGTCATTTCTATAAATGATTCTCTAGAATTTATCAAATACTCGAGAACATTCTTAACTAACATTTTGTGAACTTGATTCAAATTTGATACTCATGCAATGTAATAAGTAATAAGTGCTAATGTCATATATTAGACTACATAACATATGCGATAATTCCTATTGTCGATGCATAAAGAATCTATCTCATATTCTCCATGTTAAATATTTTAATATGGTGTCAGTTTATATTGTACGGGACTATCCCGACATACTTCTATACTAATTATAGAAGATGTCATTTTCAAATCGAATATCTAGAATCAAACAACCAAACCAAGACTGTTTGAACATAAGTACATCGTTAATAATCAATAATATATTATTTACTTGTAGCTTTAGAAATATTTTAGTACCTCCTAATATTCTTTCTTGCAGGCACACTCTTCCTTTGCATTTTAGCTGAAATTCAAACTATTTGATTTCTTTGTCAATTTTTTATATCAATTTTGATCCTTGTTGAACGATACTATTGTATTAGTTCATGAATCCTATCCAACACTCACAAACTCAGTTATCACTCTAACCGACTTCAAGACACTTTAGTTATTATATGCAAACAATCCATCCTAAATAATTATTTAGAATTTCTATTTTAATATATATGTCCAAAGCATAAAACCATATTAGGAAATAATTTTGTGAGTAAAATCCAAACTAACTTTAGCATGTTGAATGATGAATCTATTACGTTAATATCAATAATTAAAATCTATGAAGTCATTTTTACCAATGTTACTTATTAAATTTCAACTGCATTGGTTTTTTTTCTTAAAGATGCATTTTTGGCCGATGGATCACACCCCTTCAGGTATAATATCAACATCATATTTTGAAAATGTACTTGGAATCCATTCTGCAATACTCATCATGGCTTATTGACAACTGTGAAAATATTTTCTCGACATCGATAAGATACTCATAGTTTCTCTTTAATTTGTAAGAACTCTTAGTAGACATCCTAATATGTTGTGTCGATTTAGGCTTGGTTAATTTAATTTCATCCCTTATAATCAGTTTCATCTTTTGGATGGTATCCAAATCCATTTACTATAAATAATTTCTAAAGGAAATTCCTTTATTATGAAGTTTGCATTTTTTGAAACAATAATTGTTTCTTAGTGTAATGGAATAGGCATGCTTAAACAATTTTATGAAATTCCTTTACATATGTAGGAAACTAATTTATTTTTAGTTTATGAAACTTATGTTTATATCTTTTCAACAGATGTTGGTCGGTCCCATATCCTTCGGGGTGATTTACAGAAGATACCCCATGAGGAAATATTTTATGTAGCTTTTCTACTCATACAACTTATCAACCCTTGATCTTGGTTATGTAGCGGTTTCTTATCATCTCTTATCTTATACGATCTTGTAAATTATGCTTTTTATGAAAGAATTTAACTCAACTTCACTGATCATCAATCGTACTTTGTCCAACAAAGTGTGATTACTTCTTATCAATACATCTAAAGGAACACGACTGGTTAGAAGCGGGTAAAATAAGTATATTTCAAGAAGATTTCCTCTTTTGGATTTATTGGACCTTTGAAGTCTAAAGGATTTATTCAATCCAATCTCATATAGCTTAAAATAAAATATTATTTAATTTAATTTTCAAAAAAAAGGTTTAATATAAATTAAACGTTTATTATAATGAGCATATCAAATACACTCATATGTATGTTGTGCAAGTACAATGCATAAACAATGTACATTGTCAATGCATACATTTATATGTGCTAGGATTTACACTAAAGCGAACACATTCACACTTTACATATGCCTTTGTTGTCCATGGTTTTGTTTTGAAAATATATATAAAATAATAATAATATGCATATATACATAGTTTACTTACATTTTACTAGAAGGACAAACTTTGCAGTCCAATTAGTTTCTAGGACACTCATCCATAAAAATAAATTTCAAGGCCAAAGTCAGCAGAAAAATTACTTTTAAGGACAAAGTCAGCAGTCCAATTACTTTCAAGGGCATAATTTCATAGGTTTTAGGCCTTAGAAACTAATTATTCTGCATTTTGTCCTTAAAAGTAATTATTTCAGTTGTGTGTCCTAAAAACTAATTGCACTTGCTAAAGAGGCCCTTGTGGCTAATTTACACTATAAATAATATAATATGTTATAAGATACTTTTAACTAATTAAAAAAAGTTTGCTTATAGTTACAACGTGGCAATTAATGAGTTCAAGTAGGTATTTAGGAAGAGGAAAAAGTGGAAAACATTTCTCCTTCTTTACTCATTCATTCAATGCCATTTCAAATCAATATTTGAACACCAAAACCTTTATATATATTAGAATTAGTTATGATAAGTTTTACATGTATTGAAATTTAAAATTAACATTTGAAATCTAGTTTCGACTTAGGAAGGATTCAATATTAGGTTTATGAATTCAAATAGAAGTCCTTTAAGAACTAAATTTTGAATACAAATAACACACACACATATAACTTATAATTTATTTGATTTGAAATTTAATATTAACAGTTTGAAAACTAGCTTTGATTATGGAAGAATCCAAAACAAGATTTATGATTTTGTACTAATGTCCTCTTATAAATTTTGAGTTGAAATTATCTACATATGTATAAACATATGTGAATAATAACCGAATGTTAGTAACCGAATATACTTTATATTTTGAAAATACATATGTGAATAATAACCGAATCTACTTTATATTTTGAAATTACATACATACATGAAACTTACATTCAATTTCATAAAATGATTTCAAGTAACTAGTATATGTAGTTCATTTATGTTTGTATATTTAATATATTACAAAATTGTTTCAACTAATTAAAGTTAGTTTTAAATCTAATTTTGTCATTATTATTAGACATTAATTTAAAAACAATAATGAACAATAGACTGGACAAAATAGACATATATAAATTCATCATATAGGATATTGAATCTAAACAATACAAACATGAATAACATAAAATCAAATGAGATGTGTAAGATATGTGATCCAAGCTAAACTATGTAACATATAATTAAATGAGATTGGGTAAGTACATCACGATGTAGCGTAAAGTTCACACTTTGAATGTAGAATAACTCTGCAGTTCTTCAAGATCCATACCAAATCATTGCAGGAGATGGATGAACCACTTGTGTTTTGTTTTATTTGATGTTTTCATTTTATTTGGAGTTGATAGATATTTTTGAAATGTTCATTTGAATTTTAGCTATGGAAGGTTCGGAGAAGGGAGGAGAAAAAGGTGAATGAAGAATAAACGTCTACAGGAAATGAGTTAGTGGATTTGTTTTTATTAAAAGAATGAAACCTTTTCCATTCATTTAATTAAAACTTTCATAATCAATTCCCTTAATTTTTTCTCTCTCTCTCCACTCCTCTCTCTTCACATGGTGTAGCCAAAAATATTTGTCATCGAATAACATAAAATTTCTTCATACAGTTATCTTTAATTTAAACTTATTCAGAAAAACACCAATACGTATATCGATGCATGTAAATATAACTTTTATATATGCATTTAAATAATTACAAATAACTCCCAAACATCAAATAAATTAAATAATATTTTACATTTCTCGAATATAAATTAATTTAATTAAGTCACAATATTTTATAAGTTAACAAAATATTATGATTTTTCAAAGCATTCATCACTACGGTTGTGCAACTCAAAGGTATAATTTTAGTCAGCGATTAATATCAAACCATTCGAATATTAGTTGTTCACATGCCACCTTAGGTTGTGGTGTGATCATATCTATCTTCTGCACATCTTTCTAGCGAAAATCCTATTTAGTATTTTTAAGTGATACCTGGTACTAACGGTTATTCACACCAATTATCTTCATCAAAACCGCATCACTTCAGGATTTATGGAATTTGATTTCGATCACTCCACGGTCAATTTGGATAGTCCAAACACAAAATACTTGGTTTAATAATACGTTCCTTATTAACCGTACTACTCCGGCCAAAGACTTTGATATTGAGTTGACTATAGTCAACCGTGATATTAACCTCGTATAGTTGAGGAGACGAATTCTCTATCGAATAGTGTTTTATTTCCAATGCTTCAACCTAAATCCAACTATAATCTCTCGATGGATTATCACGCCATGATTTAACTATAATAAAAATGGAGTATCCATATTGAAGTTCCACAGTATTCTTAGGTCGAGCGAACTGTGTAACATCTTCACTTCGAGATCTTCAGTTTGGTCTTAGTTATAATTTACTAATATGAAACTCTTAAGTGAGTCATCCATAGTTATCCAATAATCATTAGTAGGTAATCTCTTAGTGTCCTGGCAGTGATGAATACACTACCCTACATTTGGGATTGTTATATACTCTAGTCTCAACAGATGATCGATATCCTTTCTCGAAACATCTTGACTAGGAATATTTAACATAATAAGTTATTTTAATGCGATAAGTTTCTCATTATTACAACACATTGTAATAGCTATCATATAACTTATCTTTTAATGATTTTATACTTAATGTACTTTTAAATAAATTGCTTAATTAACTATATCACAATAAAACAAAGTATATTATAGAAATTAAACACTTTTATTATGAATAAGATTGGTTATCGAGTTAGATATATGTAACCAATTATACAATTTCCCCTAGGGCATTCCCATAACTCTATCAACCTTCAATTTTCACTTAGGGTTAATTATGTAATCTTATTCCAACTCCATCGCTCGGTTTTCTCAAGACTAATTGGGCAGTCCCTTAGTGAAAAAGTTTGCTTTATTGTTTTAGTTATATTAGTTATATACTTTGTAAATCAACTCTCTCGATGCCGATAAACTTCCTTTATCATGTGGAGCTCTTCATATTATGTTTCTCAACTTCTAGTGAGTTACAAGTTCTTTTGCGATCTATATTGCGGCATTTTTATCACCGAACAAGGTTATGTGATTCTCAGCATTTGTTATCAACCCTAACTTAGTTATAAATTATGTAATTATTTATACTTCTTTTATTGCAATGCTAGTCGAGGAGATGAACTTAGCTTTTAGTTAAATCATCCACTACTTATTGGTTGGAACAATTCCAACTTAAAAATTTTACATTAAAATTGAACATTAATTTAGGATTAAATACTATACTTGATATTAACGACCCGTAAACTTTGATAAATAAAATTTGTTAAATTAATGAGATTTTGTAATTAAATTTAGAAAGAAAGAAAAATCTTATAATGTATAAATGGAATAATATTGAAACAAATAAATTTGTAAATGAATAATGAAATAATAACTAGGATGAAGTGTAACAATGGTTATTAAAGCTAAATTTTTTATAAATTGAATGAATCTACAATAAATGAAATAGTGTAAGTGTTATACCTGGACATAGATTGAATATGAAAAATATAAAGTAGGAATTGAATTAGTTAATGAAAAAACACATTGTTACATAAATTAAATGTAAATTAAGGAAATGTGTTAATGCAAGTTAATAATTTATGAACTTGAATGAACATTCCAATTTAATAAAATAATTCAAATGTTATGACTTAGTGATAAATGGAATAGAATAAGAACAATTGCAATTATTGTACTAATGGGTGAAATAATATAATAGATAGTAGTTGTTGTGAAGGATAAACATACAAGTACTATAAGGAGGTATAATGGTAACAAATGTTGTCGTTACCAGTAATTCACCAAATTATAAATAAAAGTAATTAAATGTTACTTTAATGAAAATTAATATAATAACGGAAAGCGTGAATGTAAATTTAAAATAGAAACGTAAAATTTATTTTAAGATAGTAATGAATGAATTGGGAATTAAGTTCAAAGTATGGTAATTGATAGATTAATACGTAATGTATGTAAAGTAATAAACTAGTATAAGAATGGAATTAAGGTAAATTCATTAATTTGTTTAAAAACCTTAATTAATGTGTTCAATTGATAAAAGTACACACTTAGAAATGTAATACTTATTCAAATTAAGATGTGTATAGGCGCATATTAATGTAATAAAATTAGCGTTATATATGGAATTAATGTTAAATATATTTATAAAATGACTGTTGGTTGAATAAAAGGAATGCAAAATAAAGTTTCGTGGGAATTTAATGTATGATAATAGGATTAATTGCAATTAAAGGTAATTAAATAGTACGTTAATTGGAGTTAAGTTAAAATGGGAGAATATTAAGAACCAAGATTTAAAAGCAATGTTAGCTATATTCTTATTGTAATAAGACTCGAATAACAAGGGTTAAGAATTTAATAAATGGATTTTGAGTTTTATTTTATAATCCCTAAATTTAATGAAATTGGAATTAAATATTGAAATTGAGGTTAACATTGGAATTGATGAATTAATCAACTCAAAATTGACATTTAAATTTGTTTAAATCGTTGTGAATGATTGAGAAATTAAAAATGATGAAATTCGTCAATTTAAGAATTGAAATTGAAAAGTGGATTTAACTAATTAGTTTTTAATTTATTTAATTAACTGGAAAATAGCCATTTTGGCCACTGACTCAGATTTCGACGAAACCAGTTTTATCGGATCTGTAACGGTGAATTATTATAAGATTTAAAGTTTCGTATCGATCGGACATGTCATTTGATCGTACGGACTCAAAACGCGTAGAAATTAATTAATTGAAATCATTTGAAATCAATTTGAAAAGGATTGATTTTAGCATAAATTCTTCATACGATGAGATTTGGACTTGAAACCTTTTCCATTGCGTTTAAAATATTTTAAAACGCCTATTTTGATATATGGGTTGACCCAATTTCATTCCGGAGTCGAAACGGGCTTTTCGGCCCATATATCGTTCAGCACGTTTATCAACCCGATCCATCTATTCTAATTTCAACTCTGCCTATAAAAATCCTATTATAAACCTAATTGCTTCTTAATATCATTTGTCTGTACGTACAAATTTCTTTTACCTCCTTATTTCAATGGCAGGCAAACACCTAATTCCAATTGCAATTCAAAATCAAAGTCAAATTTCAACCTCCACAAAATATGCCAAATTTTATATCAATTCGAAGCTCTCGAAGAGCGTCACCCAGATCTATAATTCATTTTCTAATTTAGGTCACTGTTTAGCCAGAAATTGATGAACCATTTTCGACCGTTCATCGCTCGACGATGAACTTCGCTTGGAAATCCTTTCTGGGTTTTGTGGAGATTAAGGTGCGTTGTTCATCTGTGCAAGCCGTTCGACGGTTCATCGGCTGGATCATCGTCAAATTTCGATTTAGGGTTCGTGTGCACGGCGGCGGCTGCGTTTTTTATGGCCGTCACGGCGTAAATCTCGCTCGTGTGGGGCGCGCGGCAGGCACCGGAGAAGGAGGCAGCGTTTGTTGTTCGGGGCGATGGCGTTGTGGCGGCTACCTAGGGTTTCGAGTGATTCACGCGTATTCGAGATTGATCCTGTGCATGCTTCAGTTTTGTATGAGGAAGGGAGATGAATTCTGTTGACGTGGCCCCCACTGAGTGGTGCGTTTCCTTTTGTTTAATTTTTATTTCGAAATGTTCTAACTAGCACAACTTTCTCATATGATATCTGCTTTATGCGCGGTTTCTTTTGTTAGGATCGTATCTGAATTTCTGACATTTTGGTGCAGGTTTGGTCAGTTTCTCGGGCTGTTTGATTTTTGGGTTTAAATTGGAATTAAATTCAATTTAAATTCAAAAGGTGAGTGTTTTAACCCACTCACAACTTCTAAAATTTCTTATGTTTGTTAAATTAATTTTTGGTGTGATTAGAAATATAATTATGACTGTTTGGCATATTTTTATTCATCATCTCAGTCAAATTAGATATATTGGATTAAATCGTTATTTAATTTAATATTGCATATAACTGCCAGTTAAATGGTTATTTAATTTTATTATTGCATATAAACTTCCAGTTAAATTAATTTATTATTGAATATAACTGCCAGTTAATTATCTGTTATATATTATCAGTTATATATTAATATTGATTGATTGTTGGATGATGATTGTGATGGATGTATGATTTTATGATGGATGAATGAATGTTTTATTTATATCATCAAAATCTGCAAGTTCTTTATTGATTTGTCATTTTTAATTCGGGATTGCGGTTTGAAATGATATACAACCGTATTTTTATTTTAAATTACGGACTGAAATGATAAATATCCGTATCACTTGACCATAGGATAGCAAATTTTATACAGACACCGTGGTCTATATATAAAAATATTTTGAAATGAGTTCTATGGTTTTGTAAAGAAATATATGATTTTATGAGATATGGATTTGGATATTTTATAAATGTTATTATATATATAGTTAAATTACTGGGTTAAGCTATGAATGAAATTTGTTTAAAGTATAAAATAAGTTTAATAATAAAGTTTGATTCTATTAAATATTATAAGGATAAGTATTTACTTAAATTATAATTTAATATAGAGTTACATTGACTTTTATAAATAAAGGTGGAGAAGGTAGTTTTGAATTTGATTTGAGATTTTATTTGGAACTTACTGAAATTGGGATTTTAAAAGAATACGGTTTTATATCTTAATTCGAGTTTAAGGCGATTTAAGAGAATAAATTGAGGAATATTCGGTTATTGAAATTTGAAGTTTTATTTAAAAGATATTGGATTTAATAAGCAAATATTTCAAAACTAAATAATATAAGGTGAAATTGGTAGATACATGAATTATATAATAAAAAATAGTTTTGAAATATTGAATATTTAAGCTTTGAAATTTATTAAAGATTAAAATTTAGGAATTCGGGTTGTTTTAGGAATTTAATTTGTAAAATTTAAGAAGCTAATTTGTTTTATAAATATTTAATATTTGATCCATGTAAGGGTGGAAGTTATGTTTCAAAGTTATTAATTTAAAAGCATTACGTTTTGGAAGTGTTATAGTTTTAAAATCTTTGGT
The DNA here is from genome assembly GCA_030765085.1 of Allium cepa. Taxonomy (NCBI): domain Eukaryota; kingdom Viridiplantae; phylum Streptophyta; class Magnoliopsida; order Asparagales; family Amaryllidaceae; genus Allium; species Allium cepa. The sequence continues at coordinate 979,855,961 of CM060931.1, forward strand.
TTCAAAATTTTATAACTTTGGAATGCTATGATTTTGGGAAAAGGATATATTTGAAATAAAAATGATATTATATTGATTTGGGTTTATAAATGATATCATATTGATTTGGTTTTTAAACGAAAACGATATCGTAATTTTATGGTTTTGAAATGAATATTTATTCTGTTTTGATGTATAATTATTTTAAAAAGACCGTGGTGTTATAATAACGTTTGGTTGTTAAAGAGACCGAGATCGGAAGTTGTCATACTCTCTGCCAACTCCGAAAACCACTTTAACAACCGTGTACGCGGTGGAGGTTTCAGAATGAAGTAGGATGGTGGCGGCGTTTCCTTAGAGGTAAATACGTGGACCCGACTCCCGCGAGTTGGCATAAGGTGGCTAAAAGAGGAGCGATTGACGGGTTCAGAAGGTAGCCGCTTTTATCGGACACATCCCTTCGATATTATACTATGACTTTTGGATTTATTCGGTGGCCACTTTTGATTTTTGATTTGGGGGTGTGGCTCGAGGTGGGCGATAGCTGCGCGCTACGCGTTACCACCGGCCCGGAAGCGTAATTGGTATGTCTACCCTGGCATTGCCTAGTTGTGCCGTGTCACCTACCCTAGTGCGCCTTGTACGAGTTTGTTTTTCTCTTATAGCCCATGGAGTATTTAGGGTAGTCTCCTGATCTGGAGATGCGATGATACTGGATGGACTACTGGGACTATTATATGGTAAGGGCTATATGGGCAACCCCTTAATGCTATTTAAAAGTAAGTTTATTTTACTAATAGACATTATTATAACAGCGAAATATTACTGAATAGTAAATAGTTTAACGGATCCTTAGGAGATGTGAATCCCGAGCATCTCTTGAGTTATTGCACTCACATTAGACACTATATATGAGATGTCAAATCCCGTAAGCATCTTTGACACTGTTCCACTTATATTGTTTATTATTGATATAATTTACATAAGATCTTTTAGTTCTGACTCGAGTGTTTTGTCTTTTCAATTTGCTCGGGTCAGTTTGAGCATTTCAGGATTCGAAGACTTTAGCTCTGGAGGACAAAGACGAAGATTTATATTATTATTATTTATTATAGTATTCCACCACATTCATACTGTTTCCGCTGCATTAATTATTATTCTCTGGTATGTGTAACTCTGATATGTATTGTATAAGTATAATCAAATGTTTTGTAAAACAGCTTCATGAACTGTTTATTTGATTATTATATTTTATCGTTCCGCTGCAAGATTCTATTTTGTTTTTTCTTTCTTTCTCTGCTTTTTCTTATTTCCCCGATAACAATACGCCCTTCTGTATGGTTTACGTATGACGTGTGTGGTTTATCGTCGATTTAAAGCGTACAAAAAGGCGGGACGTTACATGATATAACTTACGAAGTTTGAGTCCGTGCATTCCTTCGTAATGACTTTGTTGTTTCTATAAAAAATTCTTTAGTATTTCGTAAATACTCAAGAACACTCTAAACTATCATTTAATGATCTTATTTTGGATTTGATAGTTGCCCTATGTATCAAATACATAAGCGAAATGTAATATCGTAGACAATACAATATGTATGATAATCCTACTGCTAATGCGTATAAATCCACGATAAATCCATGACAAATCCATGATAAACTTTCTATATTAAACATTTTAAATGTTGTTTGTGTATCACTATGGGACAATCCTAACATCATTTTATACTAATTGTAAAAGATGTCAATTTCAAATCCAATATCGAGAATCAAACAACCAAACTAAAATGATTTTAACATGAGCACATCATTAACAGCCATAACTTTGTTATTCTGTAACGTTTTCGATTTTTTCGTTGCCGAAAAACCGAAATGTTATGGGTTTAAGAAGAAGAAAAGAAGTGGAAGAAGAGGAAAAAGATATATAGAAGATGGAGAGGAAAGAAAATAGAAAATAGAGAAAATAGAATGGAACAGAAAACAACAGAACAACATCAGAATCTCACAATTCGCAGCGGAACAACATATAATAATAAATGAATAATCTTTAAACAAAGAACTATATCAGTTATTACATTTTATACAATTCATTACATTACATCATATCATCAGAGTGTACAACAACATACAACATCAAACAGCGGAAAAAGAAATACTATATAAACTAGTAATACGCCATGCCATCCAGCTTGCCTCCAGCAACTCCTGAATATCCAGAATATCCTGATAAACCTAACTCTTAACTGCCCGTGTGGAAATTGGTGGGCACCCAGAGTTTAGGAAGGAAAACAATAAACTCCGAGTCAGTCATGTGACTGGTGTGAGAACTCAAAACAGTTTATTTATCTTTAAAAATCAAATAGAGGAATATTTTTAAATTCAATTCGCAATGCTTTTAAAAATGAGACTACCATAAGGCCTCCCGCACACACACACAATGCAAACGCAGAATCGGAGGAGATTTCTCCTTATGATAGTCAAAGATGCTTGATACGCATTTAAAAGAACATTTGATATTATTACTAGTGCATAGTGTAGAGAAAAATTCATTTCGAAAGTAGAATATAAATCTTAGCCAACATAGACATTTCGAACTATGCCTACTATAGCTACCATGTTCAATAGCGGGTTACCGCCACATTCCATGTATACAACTAAAACCGTACAAGTCTCGTATTTGAAGAATGGATTTTCCAACAAATGGTCAGGCCAAGGAACTTCCCATTGCCACATGGAAACGCCTCTGGATGGATGCCCCGAGAACCACCGTTCTCCGCTAAACAAAGTCGGGAATCCCTTTTCCCAAGGAATATTACAAACCCTCAGATATACCACCCCCGGTCCTTTGGAACCTTTAAAACGAGCGCTCGTCACCATCATCACACAATCATAAAGTGTTTTCAACATGAGTAAGTATCTGGGCTCCATACCATGATACTACCCTTTTCCAGAAGGAATGGTCATACCCTAGGGAAGCGATCCCTGGAAACCTTGTCGCACAATTCCTGTTTCGACCATTACCGGTTTGTGAGGCTCGACGAAGTCACGTCCACAAAAACATACTTTATACAAAAGCCATGCTTTGGGTCAACAAATGATCATAGAGATGATCACCAGGATAGACGATCAAATAAACGATCCTATCACAAATAATCAACACAATGATCATTTCACAGCAACACTCAGTATGTCACATTACCAAATTGGGAATATATCGCTGATAACCATCAACTATATAACCTCTAAGCTCGTACGTCTCAGAGAAGGGTGTTAAGCTAAGAGAATAAATTCTCCGCCACCAACAGAAATATATTTGAAAGAAATCGGCTTTATATCTCAATTTGTAATGTCTGACATACTATCCATACAAGTCTGTTCCGGGCTCGAACAGAACCGAAGGCACTTACAAAGAAGTCCTTGCATCGGATTTTCCATCACATATGGAGAACTCAATACCGTAGCTACTCGGTGCAGAGTCAATCGACAGGTCATCCTATCGCTCTCGCAAATACCGGGTCTTCAACACCGATCTTCAATGCAATTCACAACGACGTATCACATATTCGGAATGGGTTATACGACCCCATGGTCCTTTCCCGGTTAACCCGAAAAGTGAGCGCTTATTCAAAAATAAGTGTGGCATTCAAATTCAAACAAATCACATCAAATACCCATTCAAAGGGAAATATTGATAGTCGGTTATTGAACTATCAATGGATATGCACACATCACCAGTTTCCAAATAATTTACCAAATTATTTATTTTCCAAAATATCTTTACAAGATATATAATTTCACACTTCAAAAATAAATCAACATTTATTTTTTAACAAATTTCCTTCCTTTTCATTCATAAATTCCTTAGTGAATTTATAATCCAAAATGTCTATGAATATTCGATTTCGATTATTCATTTCAATTTATCTTCAAAAAGATAAATTCTCTAATATTCACTTTATATTGGAAAAACATTTCCATACTTACTTAATAAGTAATTCACAAATTTTATTTATTTTCAACACTTAGAAAATATTCAATATACTTAAATCGAGATTAAGTATATATTTCATTCTTTAAGGAAATCATTCTCTGAAACATATTTATTTGGGCCAAAACGAATGTTGCGTAAAACATTGTTACGACAACCCAAAATCACAAGTATAGGGATTCGAAATTAAAATAGATATATAAATCCCAATACTATACAAAACATTTCCTTTCGGAAATCATTTACTATAACAATAGTGTTATAGTCCACTATTTCCTTTTCATTTCTCGAAAACGTCTATTTCAACAATAAATGTTGAAATCTATGGTTTCGAATCTCAACACATTTTAAAACATCGTTAGATCGTTTTAATTCTATTTAAAACATCAAATCTAAACATTTCTTTAACATATTATTCACTATTCAAAAACGTGAATATACTACGTTAACCAATTTCATCCTTTAATTCATTTTATTTCAAAGGTTTATTCACAGTTCAAAAACTTGAATATAACCCCATTAATAGGTTTCAACAATTTACTTATCAAAATAAGTCATTTTCGAATTTATAAAACAACGTTTATAAATCCCTTTTCCATTTATTTTATAACAACTCCTTTTATAAATTCCTTTATTAACCTATTCGATTTATAACTCAATTATAAACCAAAAGTTCACATTATAAGTTAAATGCTTATAAAACGATTATTTTACAAAATCGTTCCTTTGAACTTCATAATTATAAATCTTATAACTTATAAGATTCAATTATTCATCCGAATATATTCTTTAATAACTTCACAAAATTTATAAATCTTACTATTTATAAATTTCATTTATAACTTCACCATTTATAATTTTATAAATTCCATTCATTTACAAAATTCATTTTCACTTCATTCAAACACTTATAAAAACTCGTTTTATAATGTCTATATTTCAATTTATAAATATCCATTTATAAATCTCTTAATATAAATCAATTTATATTTTTCTTTAAAACGTCTTTAAATTCCTTTATAATTTCACCATTTTTATTCATAAAATAATTAAATTTTATAAATCCTATATTTAAACTTTTCACAATAAATTCTAAAATCCCGATTAAACTATTTTATAAAATCATTAATCCATATTTCTCAAAAATCAACTTTAACCGTATTTATCAAAAATCATAGTTTTTATAACTTTTAAAATTATAACGTTTATTTATTTAAAATGGATCAATTCCAAACATATAGTATATTTCCAAAAATCATTTTAAAATCATTTTAAAATTCCAAATTTGGTCCAATGATGCTACACACCAAATAGTCAATCACGACTACAACGATATCATATATCGATATGATAATCCATCAAATATCAAAATATCTGAAATCAAATAAATACTGTTGAGGAATCCAGTTGGATCCCTCCAACCTGTTTTCCTGCATCCACAAACATTAGCACAATACCAATTCCGCTCCAGTAAGGAATTATCGCGGTATATGGGATTTAAAATATTATCCGCTTGATAGACGACGCAATAGGGTCTCATCCGCTAAACAAAAAATGCGGGAAATCAATAACTCCAATATATACATATGCCAAAATATATATATTGCTGTTATATATAATACCAATTTCACTGTTTATGAAATATTCGCGGTATATGTTTTTAATAAATAACATCCGCTTACTAACGGCGCATAATGTCTATTTTAACAATCAATAGATAACAATCATCATTCAAACATGCATTCAAATATTTTAAATCTAACTATTTAAAATAAAAATCGAAACTGATTCGATTGAGTGAGAAGTTCTCACCTTGATTTCAATTTCGTTTTAGCGATTTATTTCGAATAAAATTAAACGCGCGTTTAATTTTACCCAAAATTCTCACTAACTCCAAACGACTCCAATCCAATTCCATCGCGTAGTGCTCGTCCATACGATTCCAACGCAACTGGTTTCGTGCGTTTTCGACCTCGTATGAAAAAGTTATGAATTTATGAAGTTTGTACACGATTTTATATATATAATTTACAACTTAAATTAAAAAATTTAAACCTATATCTATTCCTGGCCGCTGGATCTCTCTTGCATGCATCGGGGCCGTCCACCCCATCATCTTCCCTCCTTCGTTTGGCTACAGGTAAACAGCCGAACACATGAACCCAACTACACATACTAGGGTTCCAAAACACGACCTTCACAACCACTTTCATCTCGATCAACGACCTTCACTTGGAAGCCCTAGCTCCCCTCTACCCACGCCTGCCACCATATGACACTCGGCCACCATATGCGCACGCAACACGAGGCCGAACGGCCACTCTTCCCACACGACTTGCCACCAATCCACAACTCCAAACACGATCTCCACCGTTGGATCTCGAGATCTCTTCATGCTCTACCTCTTTGTAGTTGGAAGTTTCGTCTAATTGTTGATGGATTTGGAGTAATCGAGGGAGGAAGGGGAGACAATTCTGGCCGTGGGTTTCATTTCTGGCGGCTAGGCAGTTGAATTAGGGTTTTTTTTTTAATTTAGAGAGAGGTAGGGGTCTATTTATAGGGAACCGACGAAACACTATTCATTCCGGAAATCCCGAACTCCGATTCACGCGCCGTAACCAGCGTTTCTAGGGCTTACCCCGCGTTCCGGACACAATGGAACAGGTTTCGGAAGCTAATTCGGACATCTGTGCGAGTTATGACAACAAACGTTCAATTTAAATTAAACCGATTTAAATCGATTTCTAGGCGTTTTAATTCGTACCGGACAAACGGTAAATCCAATTGACACGAAATTTGAAACCTTATAATAATATCACATTACGGATCCGATGAAACTGGTTTCGTCGAAATCCGAGACTTTTTGAAAAATGGCTATTTTAACTCGCCAAATTAAAATTAAAAATAATTCGATGCGTTTCGAGCTGCCACGGTCAAACGATAGCTCCGATTGACACGAAAATTGAAATCCGGTAATAACTAACTATTACGGATCCAATGGAACTGGTTTCGTCCAATTCTGAGACTGTTCAAAAATTGACTATTTTCACTAGTCGATTTAATATTAAAATATTCAATTTTCACAAATTAACTCTAAATTCGATTTTAAAAGTTCTAAAATATCTTTCTAACTCCAATATGATAAAATAAAATTTTACAAATCATTTTCAATCATATTTAACTCAAATTTCCAATTATTTCCATAATTTAACATATTAAATTATCGATTTAATTATCCAATTAAATCCAATTATTCGAATTAAAATTTATTCGACTTATAAATTCACTTATTAATATCTAAAATTAATTAAATATTCAAATTTTAATTACTAAAAATCCTGGGTCGTTACAATCTTCCCCCCTTAAAAGAATTTCGTCCTCGAAATTATTAAGTAAGAAAAGTTACAGAATTTATTAACTTTCCAAAAATTCGTAATTAAATTTCTTACAATACTTACTAAGTTTCCAAATCATACTTAGTTATCTTTTCAAAAACAACTACTATTGTTTAACTTTCAATTCCAAATCAAAGTTAAAGTTTTCAAAAAAAATTCCAATTTTCTCAAATTTTTTCTAACGCCTTAAATTTTCGGAAAAATTCGCCATAGTCTCCTTTGCGCGGCTCGATTCGAAAAAAAATGACAGTATATATATATCACAAATATACATCTCATCAAGTAATGAGGCATCCCAAAGGGAAAAAGTGTAAAAGTACGGTATGTAATCCGAGATATGTACCTTATATTTTATTAGCGAGCATATACGGCTAATATAGCGCGAAAGCGAGCTCCAAATGCGAAGCAAACGCGATCTCCACCTACTAATCACTCAACAAACAACATGAGAACATGCATATATGAAAATAGTATCAATATACAACATATAGCAACATAATAACTATATATGTCAACATAGAAAATGCAATAAAAGCAATATGTTCAACCATCAACCAACTAATCATTCAACTAACATCCATAACCAATAAATATTCATTCATATTCTCATTAATATTCAATGAATTGGGTTTCAATTTAATCACATTTGATTCATTAATAGTGGATGCTTTTACTAACATTCATTCTCAATTAGTTTATATTCACTAATTTATATTCAAGTTGGTTCACTTTCAAATCAAATTCAATTTTATTTAAGATTCACTTAACTTCCAATTGAATTTCAATTACTTTAGCTTCCAATTTCATTAATGCTTAATGAATTATATACAATCATCTAACAACCATATAACAACCAATGTATATCAATTTCAACCAAATTCCTTTACTTACAATTGGTTTAATTAAATTGATTTTCATCCAATTATTCAACTTTCAATAACATTAGATTTTAATGAATTAACACTTATATTCATTATTCCATATCAACTTAATTCACATTCAATTGATTAACATTTAATCCATTCATTCAATTCAATCACAAAAGTTGAATTTCATTTATATAACTCAAGTTCATATTTATCACTTAACTTTATTAATTTATTTTGATACCGATATCAACTTCATTCAATATCACTTAAGTTATATTCCATTTAACTTTAAATTCATCTTCATTTACAACTCATATTCATAAATATATTCATATAGTTTCACTTCTTATATATATAAGTTTATTTCACAATTGTAAACACTTTAATTATAATTCAATTCTTATAATTCTTTTGTTTATACAACTATTCTTCAATTTAGATTATTCAAACAACTAAACAATCAATTTATATACACTTTAATAATTCTGAAAAATTATTTCTTTATATATATAAAATATAATCAAGGTAAAATTATTTCATTTACCCAATTTAAAACAATACTGTGTCGATTTATCTTGTTTAAGAGTTTAGAAACCCCTTTCTACGATAGTTAGCTAGACTACATCGACCGAAATCTATAAACAATCAACCGATAAGTCAACACAATACAAAACAATTATATATTCACTAACAAATACGCTCTCATAGCTATTATTATACTCAAACTCATTCTAGAGCACTACTGACTCTATCTCTAATGAGTAATACCCAACAGAACCATGGTTGTCGCTTAACCATATGCTCTGATACCAGATGTAACGTTTTCGATTTTTTCGTTGCCGAAAAACCGAAATGTTATGGGTTTAAGAAAAAGAAAAGAGGTGGAAGAAGAGGAAAAAGATATATAGAAGATGGAGAGGAAAGAAAATAGAAAATAGAGAAAATAGAATGGAACAGAAAACAACAGAACAACATCAGAATCTCACAATTCGCAACGGAACAACATATAATAATAAATTAATAATCTTTAAACAAAGAACTATATCAGTTATTACATTTTATACAATTCATTACATTACATCATATCATCAGAGTGTACAACAACATACAACATCAAACAGCGGAAAAAGAAATACTATATAAACTAGTAATACGCCATGCCATCCAGCTTGCCTCCAGCAACTCCTGAATATCCAGAATATCCTGATAAACCTAACTCTTAACTGCCCGTGTGGAAATTGGTGGGCACCTAGAGTTTAGGAAGGAAAACAATAAACTTCGAGTCAGTCATGTGACTGGTGTGAGAACTCAAAATGGTTTATTTATCTTTAAAAATCAAATAGAGGAATATTTTTAAATTCAATTCGCAATGCTTTTAAAAATGAGACTACCATAAGGCCTCCCGCACACACACACAATGCAAACGCAGAATCGGAGGAGATTTCTCCTTATGATAGTCAAAGATGCTTGATACGCATTTAAAAGAACATTTGATATTATTACTAGTGCATAGTGTAGAGAAAAATTCATTTCGAAAGTAGAATATAAATCTTAGCCAACATAGACATTTCGAACTATGCCTACTATAGCTACCATGTTCAATAGCGGGTTACCGCCACATTCCATGGCAGGTTATACAACTAAAACCGTACAAGTCTCGTATTTGAAGACTGGATTTTCCAACAAATGGTCAGGCCAAGGAACTTCCCATTGCCACATGGAAACGCCTCTGGATGGACGCCCCGAGAACCACCGTTCTCCGCTAAACAAAGTCGGGAATCCCTTTTCCCAAGGAATATTACAAACCCTCAGATATACCACCCCCGGTCCTTTGGAACCTTTAAACCGAGCGCTCGTCACCATCATCACACAATCATAAAGTGTTTTCAACATGAGTAAGTATCTGGGCTCCATACCATGATACTACCCTTTTCCAGAAGGAATGGTCATACCCTAGGGAAGCGATCCCTGGAAACCTTGCCGCACAATTCCTGTTTCGACCATTACCGGTTTGTGAGGCTCGACGAAGTCACGTCCACAAAAACATACTTTATACAAAAGCCATGCTTTGGGTCAACAAATGATCATAGAGATGATTACCAGGATAGACGATCAAATAAACGATCCTATCACAAATAATCAACACAATGATCATTTCACAGCAACACTCAGTATGTCACATTACCAAATTGGGAATATATCGCTGATAACCATCAACTATATAACCTCTAAGCTCGTACGTCTCAGAGAAGGGTGTTAAGCTAAGAGAATAAATTCTCCGCCACCAACAGAAATATATTTGAAAGAAATCGGCTTTATATCTCAATTTGTAATGTCTGACATACTATCCATACAAGTCTGTTCCGGGCTCGAACAGAACCGAAGGCACTTACAAAAAAGTCCTTGCATCGGATTTCCCATCACATATGGAGAACTCAATACCGTAGCTACTCGGTGCAGAGTCAATCGACAGGTCATCCTATCGCTCTCGCAAATACCGGGTCTTCAACACCGATCTTCAATGCAATTCACAACGACGTATCACATATTCGGAATGGGTTATACGACCCCATGGTCCTTTCCCGGTTAACCCGAAAAATGAGCGCTTATTCAAAAATAAGTGTGGCATTCAAATTCAAACAAATCACATCAAATACCCATTCAAAGGGAAATATTGATAGTCGGTTATTGAACTATCAATGGATATGCACACATCACCAGTTTCCAAATAATTTACCAAATTATTTATTTTCCAAAATATCTTTACAAGATATATAATTTCACACTTCAAAAATAAATCAACATTTATTTTTTAACAAATTTCCTTCCTTTTCATTCATAAATTCCTTAGTGAATTTATAATCCAAAATGTCTATGAATATTCGATTTCGATTATTCATTTCAATTTATCTTCAAAAAGATAAATTCTCTAATATTCACTTTATATTGGAAAAACATTTCCATACTTACTTAATAAGTAATTCACAAATTTTATTTATTTTCAACACTTAGAAAATATTCAATATACTTAATCGAGATTAAGTATATATTTCATTCTTTAAGGAAATCATTCTCTGAAACATATTTATTTGGGCCAAAACGAATGTTGCGTAAAACATCGTTACGACAACCCAAAATCACAAGTATAGGGATTCGAAATTAAAATAGATATATATATATATCCCAATACGATACAAAACATTTCCTTTCGGAAATCATTTACTATAACAATAGTGTTATAGTCCACTATTTCCTTTTCATTTCTCGAAAACGTCTATTTCAACAATAAATGTTGAAATCTATGGTTTCGAATCTCAACACATTTTAAAACATCGTTAGATCGTTTTAATTCTATTTAAAACATCAAATCTAAACATTTCTTTAACATATTATTCACTATTCAAAAACGTGAATATACTACGTTAACCAATTTCATCCTTTAATTCATTTTATTTCAAAGGTTTATTCACAGTTCAAAAACGTGAATATAACCCCATTAATAGGTTTCAACAATTTACTTATCAAAATAAGTCATTTTCGAATTTATAAAACAACGTTTATAAATCCCTTTTCTATTTATTTTATAACAACTCCTTTTATAAATTCCTTTATTAACCTATTCGATTTATAACTCAATTATAAACCAAAAGTTCACATTATAAGTTAAATGCTTATAAAACGATTATTTTATAAAATCGTTCCTTTGAACTTCATAATTATAAATCTTATAACTTATAAGATTCAATTATTCATCCGAATATATTCTTTAATAACTTCACAAAATTTATAAATCTTACTATTTATAAATTTCATTTATAACTTCACCATTTATAATTTTATAAATTCCATTCATTTACAAAATTCATTTTCACTTCATTCAAACACTTATAAAAACTCGTTTTATAATGTCAATATTTCAATTTATAAATATCCATTTATAAATCTCTTAATATAAATCAATTTATATTTTTCTTTAAAACGTCTTTAAATTCCTTTATAATTTCACCATTTTTATTCATAAAATAATTAAATTTTATAAATCCTATATTTAAACTTTTCACAATAAATTCTAAAATCCCGATTAAACTATTTTATAAAATCATTAATCCATATTTCTCAAAAATCAACTTTAACCGTATTTATCAAAAATCATAGTTTTTATAACTTTTAAAATTATAACGTTTATTTATTTAAAATGGATCAATTCCAAACATATAGTATATTTTCAAAAATCACTTTAAAATCATTTTAAAATTCCAAATTTGGTCCAATGATGCTACACACCAAATAGTCAATCACGACTACAACGATATCATATATCGATATGATAATCCATCAAATATCAAAATATCTGAAATCAAATAAATACTGTTGAGGAATCCAGTTGGATCCCTCCAACCTGTTTTCCTGCATCCACAAACATTAGCACAATACCAATTCCGCTCCAGTACGGAATTATCGCGGTATATGGGATTTAAAATATTATCCGCTTAATAGACGGCGCAATAGGGTCTCATCCGCTAAACAAAAAATGCGGGAAATCAATAACTCCAATATATACATATGTCAATATATATATATTGCTATTATATATAATACCAATTTCACTGTTTATGAAATATTCGCGGTATATGTTTTTAATAAATAACATCCGCTTACTAACGGCGCATAATGTCTATTTTAACAATCAATAGATAACAATCATCATTCAAACATGCATTCAAATATTTTAAATCTAACTATTTAAAATAAAAATCGAAACTGATTCGATTGAGTGAGAAGTTCTCACCTTGATTTCAATTTCGTTTTAGCAATTTATTTCGAATAAAATTAAACGCGCGTTTAATTTTACCTAAAATTCTCACTAACTCCAAACGACTCCAATCAAATTCCATCGTGTAGTGCTCGTCCATACGATTCCAACGCAACTGGTTTCGCACGTTTTCGACCTCGTATGAAAAAGTTATGAATTTATGAAGTTTGTACACGATTTTATATATATATTTTACAACTTAAATTAAAAATTTTAAACCTATATCTATTCCTGGCCGCTGGATCTCTCTTGCATGCATCGGGGCCATCCACCCCATCATCTTCCCTCCTTCGTTTGGCTACAGGTAAACAGCCAAACACATGAACCCAACTACACATACTAGGGTTCCAAAACGCGACCTTCACAACCACTTTCATCTCGATCAACGACCTTCACTTGGAAGCCCTAGCTCCCCTCTATCCACACCTGCCACCATGTGACACTCGGCCACCATATGCGCACGCAACACGTGGCCGAACGGCCACTCTTCCCACACGACTTGCCACCAATCCACAACTCCAAACACGATCTCCACCGTTGGATCTCGAGATCTCTTCATGCTCTACCTCTTTGTAGTTGGAAGTTTCGTCTAATTGTTGATGGATTTGGAGTAATCGAGGGAGGAAGGGGAGACAATTCTGGCCGTGGGTTTCATTTCTGGCGGCTAGGCAGTTGAATTAGGGTTTTTTTTTTAATTTAGAGAGAGGTAGGGGTCTATTTATAGGGAACCGACGAAACACTATTCATTCCGGAAATCCCGAACTCCGATTCACGCGCCGTAACCAGTGTTTCTAGGGTTTACCCCGCGTTCCGGACACAATGGAACAGGTTTCGGAAGCTAATTCGGACATCTGTGCGAGTTATGACAACAAATGTTCAATTTAAATTAAACCGATTTAAATCGATTTCTAGGCGTTTTAATTCGTACCGGACAAACGGTAAATCCAATTGACACGAAATTTGAAACCTTATAATAATATCACATTACGGATCCGATGAAACTAGTTTCGTCGAAATCCGAGACTTTTTGAAAAATGGCTATTTTAACTCGCCAAATTAAAATTAAAAATAATTCGATCCGTTTCGAGCTGCCACGGTCAAACGATAGCTCCGATTGACACGAAAATTGAAATCCGGTAATAAATAACTATTACGGATCCAATGGAATTGGTTTCGTCCAATTCTGAGACTGTTCAAAAATTGACTATTTTCACTAGTCGATTTAATATTAAAATATTCAATTTTCACAAATTAACTCTAAATTCGATTTTAAAAGTTCTAAAATATCTTTCTAACTCCAATATGATAAAATAAAATTTTACAAATCATTTTCAATCATATTTAACTCAAATTTCCAATTATTTCCATAATTTAACATATTAAATTATCGATTTAATTATCCAATTAAATCCAATTATTCGAATTAAAATTTATTCGACTTATAAATTCACTTATTAATATCTAAAATTAATTAAATATTCAAATTTTAATTACTAAAAATCCTGGGTCGTTACATATTCACTTATAATTTTGGAGTGAATTAGTACCTTTATAGTGCCGCCTCATAGAAAACATGTTTCCTTTGAATTTTTGCTAAAATTCAAACTGTTTGTTTATTTTTTCAAAATATTTGCTCAACTTTAATGCTTGTTGAACGATACTTTCGTATCTGCTTTTGGATCCTATCCAATAAACCACAAACTGTAACGACTCGACTTTTTGACCCTCGAATGTCGAGACTAAATACATCCATGGTATTTATGTGAGCACCCAAGTGTCGAAAAGGTAGATAGTTAGGGTGAAGTAAAAAATAAAAAGAATAAGAAAGAACACAATATCAGAATCTCATAGTGGAAAGATAACACATAATATCAAAAGGATAGCGCAAAGGTTTACTCCAAAATACAAAGTAATTTAAGGGTTACAAAAATCAAGGTATTATCTTCAGCCTGTACAGTTATAACTGCCTATCCTTACAATGCTAATAAATACATAATAACATAGTAAAGTGTAACAGAAATAGAAATATATAGATAACGGAAGCCTCCAGCTCGTCACTGAACTCTGAAGCATCCAAAGTAAAACACGCTTTTCAGCCTACTTAAAAGATTACAAGAAAAATATAGAGAGAACAAAAGTCTAGTATAAGAAAACTCAAGATACATGCATATATGTAATCGTAACCTTTGAGACCGTACAAATCATCATAACAAATTTCCCCTCAAAAGAAACCAACCCTTTACTGAGTTAATATAGTGATATAATAGGAAATGTCTAGGGATTAGAATATAAATTAGAACATAACTGTGTTGCATGCATCTCACAACACAACAATATTAGAAAGTACATCTGAATCCGCTAAGATACGTTCGCATATGGATTTTCCACGGAGACTTTTCCGATAAACTAAAGCATATCTCCATGTAAAGGATCAAACGTTACCTATAAAATATACCATAAGGCAAACACAACTAACCCATGCATGAACATGTAGGACCAGATGGAACCAAGTATCAACAACTCCCGCAAGCTTACTCTAGATATGGAGTTGATATACCCTCTGACGGGTTAGCTAAACCTTAGGTTGTGCATCTTACACTATCTTTGTCCATTTCCAATGTCAAGTATCAAACGAATCCTTTCCACAGATTCTAGCATAAGTCCACTGACAAATGCTAACGCTGATCTCTTCCTTAGGGTTAACCTTAGTATAGACAGTTCAACTCTATGGTCTGAATTGTTAATGCTAACTTCTCCCTTGGACTTAACCTTATGATAAACAATTTAACTCTATAATATTCCACTTCACAACTGCTTTCAAAACATAAACTCGTATACTAGTTTTGAAGTTGTATTCAATAAGTAAACACCTATCGATTCCGCACTCCTGAAAATTAATTTAATGAATTTTCGGTACACTCAATTATGGTTCTTTTAGAAGAAAGCGAACTATAGAAAGAGGAGTCCTTGCTAGGGATCTCATATACATAAAATCCTTAAAGCAAGAGATGTTTTATACCAATGCTCCTTCTCGGGGGATCTCAAATCATATGAAACCATGGTGCTTTTATATACTTCCTAAATTGATATTTGTCAAGTTCGACAGTTGACAAGTCAACTATCTAGTTCTAAAAACAACTGCTTATGGAACCAAGGTTAGTATACTTGACAAATTTCCAACTTTTCATCTTAAGTAATCCTCGGTCAATAGTGAAGCTGGTAGGTTAGAGCACTATTGCTTCTAAACTTTGCTCGAACAACAATCTTAACTCTTAAAAATAGATAAGCCTATTTCATCGGCTTTTAGTGTTAAGTATAGTATTAATGACTTTCCATAAGTTTAAACAAACAAACATGATTGAACCACTAAGCAATTCCTAACCCTTTTGAAAAAGATATGTTTATAATTTAAGACCTTTTTAAAAATGATATACAAATATATACTAATTTATTCATAAGATAAGATATATAATAAAACAATTTAAAAGATATTATATTAAAAGGCTTTTAATACTTTAATAAAATAATTAACTAATTTTATAAAATTATATACATCTAAAAATGCTACTAAAATACTTATAATTAAATTTTAAACAATCATTCAAAATATTGCTTAAAAATAATAAGTTTATAATTAAAAACTTAGAACAACCATGATTTCTTTATATTTAATGTAACGACCTGCCTTTTTGAATGTTTTAAGCAGACACGCATGTCACACTCAAAGCATTCAAAAGGGCAGATTGTTACGGGTTAGATAAGAAAAAGAGAAAGGAATAAAACAAATACAAAATCTCGCAGTGGAATGACAAAATATAATAATCAAATAATAGTTCATGAAGCTGTTTTATAAATACATTTGATTATTCTTTACAACACAAACATCATAGTTACATAAACAGGAATAAAATAAATAAATGCAGTGAAACAACATGATGCATGGAATAAATATAATAAATAGTGATAGTTCAACTCTTCGTCTTTGTCCTCCAGAAATAAGGTCTTCAACCCTGAAATGCTCAGGCCGACCTGGAAAAACCGAAAAGACAAAACACTCGAGTCAGGATTAAAAGATCTTATATAAGTTAAATTAATGGTAAATATGGGTGTAACGACGTTAAAGATGTTTACGGGGTTTGACATCTCCTATTCAGTATCTAATGTGGGTGTAGTAACTTAAGAGATGTTCGAGATTACCATCTCCTAAGGATCCATTAAACTATATACTATATAGTACAATACGCTATTATAATATGTCTATAGTAAAGTAAAGTATTAAATAGCATTAAGGCGTTACTCGTATCCCCCTTAACACATTTTATATTTTCCCATCGTCTGTACAGTACCGTACGCTCCTCCGTAAACTGGAGGTTTACCCAGAAGGCACTCAATAAGTACGGTACAAAACAAACTCGTAGAAGATGCGCTAGGGCATGTAAACGCGTCACTCAAGGCAATGCCAGGGTAGATATACCAATTGCAGATCCGGACTGGTGGTAACCCATAACAGCTACTACCGCCCACCTTGGACACACTCCCCCAATCAAAAATCAAGGGTGACAACCAAATCAATCACAGAGTAATAGGATGGTATCGAAGTGTGCCCGATCGAAGGTGCGAACTCATTTGGCTCGACATGGCTCCTATTTTAGTCACATCTATGATGACTCAGGGGAATCAGGGTCACGTCATACCTCATATAGAAATCGTTCACCAAACCATCCTACTTTATTTCTAGAATCTCCACTATGTGTACAGTTGTTAAAGTGGTTTCCTGTATTGGCATAGAGTATGACAATATCCGATCTCGGTTTCTTTAATAACCGAACGCATATTTCACATCGGATGGTTCTTTTACATTTCAAAAGTCAATTTACAATTTATATCCAAAATATCATATTCTCAAAACCATATTACTTTGAAATTATATTCACTTTCAAATTCTTATCTCGTTTGAAATCATATCGTTTCCGAAATCATAATTTCTTTCAAAAATCATATTTCCAAATAGGTTAAATCCTTACTTCAAAATCACTATATTCAATTAATTATAAGATTTAAATCCCAACTTAAGTTATAACATCATTTAACTGTATTTGCTTCAAACCAGTGAGTCTGAATATAAACACTTCCCTCTACTTAGTCTGAAGATTTAGAAAATAGTTTAAATAGTTATAAGTAGTTAAAATACTCTAAAATGGTTTAACTATAGATTAAAGGTACTTCTTAAATTGATTTAAGATAGTTAAATAGATTTAAAATAGATCAAATATAATTAAAATAGATTAGACAGCTTTAAATATAGATAAATTAGATTTAAAATAAGTTAAAATGGGCTAATAAGTTTAGGTTAAATTTAATGGTTTAAAATTGGGCAAAATGATTTAAAATAGTTATTATAGGTCAATATAGGTTAATAGTTTGAAAATCTTAATAATTATAAATTTTAATATAATATATTTTTAACGGTTTATATTAAAATATGGATTCAGAATAAAAATCAGTTTCAACTATTTATTTCCTTTGAACACATTTGGACTATTTTCAACCTCCAAAACCCAATTTCAATCTTTCAAATCAAATACTCAACAAATATTTAATTCAATATTGCTTCCAATCCATGTTTGAAATATCAGTTTAAATAAATCCAACTTCAATATGTTTCAAAATTATATTTCAAACAATTTTATAACTCAATTCTGATAAACTTCACTTACATACCCAATTTAACATTAAAACCTCAATTTAGTTCCTTAAAGCAATTCCTTTAAACCACTTCACATTTCAACATTAAACCCGACTTTCAATAATGATTCAATTTATATAAATCAAATTTATTTCAAAATATCATTTAATTAAATTCAAAATTTAAGAATTTTTAAAATCATTTAATTTAACCAATCCGGTGTCCGTATATAAATCTCTACCCTATGGTCAAGTGATACGGGTATTTATCATTTCAATCCGCAATTTAAATTTTATGGTTATATATCATATCAAACTGCAATCCCGAATTAAATATACGAATCCATAAAATTGCTTGAGTGTATCATTTTAACCCATTATGAATTTTTCCCTAATCTATAGATCATTCAGGTATGTATCATTTCATCCCATAGGGAACTTGTAGAGTGATAAAATATATAAATCAAACATAACATCCAATCATCCAATATCAACAATCAAACATTCATTATAATCATCATTCTATTCAACCAATAAATATCAACAATTAACTAGATATCAATAACAGGTATATAACTGGCAATTTAAATCAATGATAAATTAAATAATAATTTAATTCAAATAAATTCAAATTAACTGAATTGACAATTTAAATATACCAAACAGCAACCAATAAATTCCTAAACATATCACAAATTTAATTTAACTAACATAAGAAAATTTAGAAGTTGTGAGTGTGTCAAAATACTCATCTTCGAATTTAAATCCAAATTAGGGCTCAAAATTCAACTGTCTCAGAATTCATTGAAACCAAAGTCAAAATGTCTGGAATTTCGATATGGTCCCAATGAAACAAACCGCACGTGAATCAGACCTCGTATGTAAAAGTTATACGTATTAAAACAATTGAAATTTGAAATTTAAATAAAATAAAAGATGTTACCCAATGTGGAACAGCCACGTCATCGCCTTGTTGTTCCAACCGTAGCCTGCTCTCGTACGCAATGCCCTATATACGACCACCACCTCACTCACGTTCACATCCCTCAATGAGGCGACGCGCCGCCTGAAACGATCGCCTACGTCACCACAGAACGCTGTGACCCCACCCCCATCACCTCAACAACTGGCAATGCCAAGAACGATCACGAAAGCAGGCTGTCGCCACCAAAATTTAAGCCTAGGTCGAATTATTGCAAGCGATCCGGCCATTGAATCGACGAACCACCTACATGGATGAACTCCACTCGGTCCCCTCCACAAAACTGTATCCTTGATTTGACGATCAAATGAGAACGGGTCATCCCATATATCAAAATAGATGTTCTCGAAAATTTTAGAATCAATGTAACAAGTTTTAAGTCCTAATTCCCTCGTATGAAGAAGTTATGTTAAAATCAGCTTATTTCAAATCGATTTCAATTGAATTGATTTCTAGGCATTTCGAGTCCGTATGATCGAATGATAAGTCCGATCGCTACGAAACTTGAAATCCTATAATAATTCACCGTTGTGGATCCGATGAAACTGGTTTCGTCGAAATCCGAGTTAGTGGCCGAAATGGCTATTTTCACGTTAATTAAATTAATTAATATTAAATTAATTAAATCAAATTTCCAATTTCAGTTCTATGATTAACAAATTTTACCATTTTTGAGCTCTTAAACATGCACAAAAATTTAAACAAGTTTAGATATCAATTTAAACTTATTTATTTTACCAATTATAGTGTTTAACTTCAATTTCAGTAAATTCAGAGATTATAATTAAATTTCCAATAATCCATTTGTTTGACCTCCAATCTTGTTATTCAACCAATTATCATCTTATGGGTATAATTAACAAGTTTATATCTTATTGCACTAATATTTTCCAATTCATCTTAATTTCAATTAACGTGATACTTAATTACATTTAATTGCAATAAATCCAATCACTATAGTTTAAATTCCAAAAATTGATTAAATTTGATTGCAGTCTTTATATTTAATCAGTTATTACCTTATGAATATAATTTCACTTCTATTCCTCCTATTACATTCACAGTTTACACTTATTGTCTTAACTAACATTAATGTAACATTTTATTTCATTTAATTATACTTAATTTCTAATTAAATTTAACAGACTAAGTAAATAGGTAACACATAATAATTGTCACCATTAACTTTTAATCACACTTTTAAGGGTTTATTATTTACAACAACTTATTATAATTACTTGCATAATATTGATTTTATTCAATTTCCATCCATTAAATAATATTTCACTAATAATTCCATATTTACATCTGTTTCCTTATATTAAATTTATAACCAAGTTATAACATTTACATTATTTCAATTGATTGGAATTTCATTCAGGTTGTGAAGATTAACCTTAATTAACGTTGTTATCTTTAATTTTAGTTATTATTTCATAAATAAATCACAAATTTCTATTTCTTTTAATATTAAGTCACTGAAATTTATTAAAATAACAAATTTTAACTGTGGAAAATTACAGGTCGTTATATTCTCCTCCACTCAAAACTTTTCATCCCCGAAAAGGAAAAAGAAGGGAAAGAAGGAATTAAGAAATTAATATATCTTATTCAAAATATTAAATTTATAAACAATTAATTTACAAAATTAAATAATCTAAATAAAATATATAAATTAAATCCTTGCATACTCGTATTAATAAAGTTTGGAAAACATTTCATAAAATTTTTTAAGTCCAAAATTCACGGAAAATTTTGGCAGAGTTTCCTTTGTATGAAAAGGCTCAACAGAAACAATAATGTCAAAAATGCAATATATGTCACATATACTTCAAGATAATATATCCCAACAATGGAAAAATAATAAAATATCGCTATAAAACCGTAATCCGAGAACATACCTATTTGTCGGGCAAACAATGCTTAAATTATGAAATCAAAAGCAGAAGAAATTGCTTCCATAACCTGTATTTCACTTATACAGTCCCAAGATGTTAATAATTATATAATAAAGAAATATTTAAGTTGTTTCAATTTATACCAAGCAAAACAACACAACATAACAATAGTCATTTGCAATCAAAATCATACAATCGTCACATGAAACCAATGTAGTCAGTCATACAACCATATCAAGCAAGACAAATGGTTTATTCAATTTTAGGCACTTTTAATCGAATAGAATGGCAAATAAACTACTAAGTATACCATACACTCAACCGTCTTAGATAATACTCAATAGATTATTCATGCATATAAAAAAAAGTATCCTTGCCCAAACAACCCATAACTCAAAACAAACAACAAACATTCCATTTATTTGCATCCCATTTATTCACATATGTTATTTACATTTTCTTACATATGTTATTTACATTTTCTTACATATGTGACTCATATACAATTATTTAAGCATACGTAAATCAATTCTTAATGTACTACATAGGTTTATTTGTAAATAATTTCACATCATTCATTCAGTACTTATTTCCATTTATTTTCATTTATTACTTACAAAATTCAAATTTCATTTATTCATAAAATGAAAATTTCCTTTCAATACTTTACATTCATTTCTTACATAAGTTATATCCATTAAATTGTTATAATAGTCAATGATTTCATATTTTAAGTATTACATACATTTTATTGCAGCTTAGTTTCACATTTATTAATTTATATACCTGATTCCCATTAGATATTAATATTCATTAGTGCACAAGTTCATACTTGAGTTACATACTTTCTATTTACATTCATATCTTTACATAGTGTTATTGAATATTAAATCTATTTTCTGAATCATTTCAAATTCCCTTAAATTATAATAATTTACTAAATATAGTATTCATTTTATTATTTACTTTTATTATAAATAACTTCAAACACTTACTTAAGTTTATTATCATTTATTTATAATAATCACCTTTTTATTATATTTAATTAGTAGCATTTCAATTTTAACTTAAGCTTATAATAATTATAATATCAAAATTCTTGTTTATAAAAGAAATTCCATTGTACACTTACATTACTTAACTTTTGACTTGTGTAATATTCTTATTAAATATTTCAACTTTTAATGTTTGGTAAGTTATATATATATATTGTCCTAGAAATGCAACTGAATGTTACACAAGTTTATCTTCTAAATTTTTAATTTTGCAAAATGCTGAATAGTTATCATTTCTCATTTTCATATCATTTTTATTTACAGGTTACAAATTCAAATTCCTAATATATTTCATTTATAACGTAGATTTAATTTCTTACTTTCAATTTTAGAATTTCCAATTATTAAATAGTTAAAAATTTATTCCATTACAATAATTGAAATCTCTAGTTTATAGAAATTTAAAAACCAAATACCGGGTTCCATTTCAAGTCAAATAAGACAATATATATATTTATAACCATATCTTTATATATATCAAATCATATATAAAAAATTAAAATCAAGATTTATTTATCAACTGGGTGTAGTTAACTACTATAGCAGTCTTCCCACTTTGAAATTCGAAAATGAATGTCGATGATGCATGCACTCATCGCCGAAATTATTTTCCAACGATAAAGAGAGGAGTGCAGAACTTATTTTTTTCCAAAATTCCTTTACAACGTTTCTTTCAAATCATATTGAAATATTTATATCAAAATACTTCCAAATAATATTAATATTATATTCCAAATTCTCTCGAAAGAAATTTTCAAAATCCCACAAATTAAGTTCTCAACTTTCCAATTCATATTCATTTTATTTGTAAGTTTTATCTTACAACCAGTATTTATACTTAGTTCCTAACAAAAAACCAAATATATTATTTTATATACAGAAATATATAATAGGAAAAAAAATTTCATTTGCCTATATTTCAAAACAAATGTTGTGTCTTACCCTATTAAGTGTTTAGAAATCCCTATCAATGTCATAGCATCCTATGCACCCACCAGAATATATAAATACAAAACGAAACAAATTAAAATAATACAAAAACCTTTATAACACTAACAAATATGCTCTCTCTTATATATACACTTAGTGACTCATTCTAGGGTATTACTACCCTATTAAATATGAGTCCGACCCCACAAAGCTAAGGTTATCGCAAAACCGAAGCTCTGATACCAACTGTAACGACTTGCCTTTTTGGACGTTTTAAGAAGACATGCACGTCACACTCAAAGCATTCAAAAGGGCAGATTATTATGGGGTAGGTAAGAAAAAGAGAATGGAATAAAACAAATACAGAATCTCGCAGTGGAATGACAAAATATAATAATCAAATAGCAGTTCATGAAGCTGTTTTATAAATACATTTGATTATTCTTTACAACACAAACATTAGAGTTACATAAAAAAGAATAAATAAATAAATGCAGCATAGCAACATGATGCAGGGGAATAAATATAGTAAATAGTGATACAACTCTTCGTCTTCTTCCTTTAGAAATAAAGTCTTCAGCCCTGAATGCTCAGGCTGACCCGAGCAAATTGAAAATAAAAAAAACTCGAGTCAGAACTAAATGTTCTTATGTAAGTTAAATCAATGGTAAATATGAGCATAACGGCGTTTAGAGAAATTTATGGGGTATGGCATCTCATATCCAGTGACTAACGTGGGTGTAGTAACTTAAGAGATATTCGAGATTACGATCTTTTAAGGATCCGTTAAACTATATACTATGTAGTATAATACACTATTATAATGTGTCTACAGTAAAGTAAAAGCACTAAAATTAGCGTTAAGGCATTACCCATATTCCCCTTAACACATTTTATATATGCCCGTAGTCTATACAGTACCATATGCTCCTCCGTAAACTGGAGGTTTACCCAAATAGCACTCCATAGGTATGGTAAAACAAACTCGTAGAAGGCGCGCTAGGGTATGTGAACACGGCACCCGAGGCAATGTCAGGATAGATATACCAATTGCGGATCCGAACTGGTGGTAACGCATAACAGCTACTACTGCTCACCTCGGGTATACTCCCATAATCAAAAATCAAGGGAGGCCACCAAAAAAATCATAAAATAATAGGATGGTATCGAAGAAATGTGCCCGATCGAAGGTGCGACCTCACTTGGTCCAGCATGGCTCCTGTTTTAGTCACATCTATGCTGACTCATGGGAGTCGGGGTCACGTCATACCTCATGCAGAAATCATTCACCAAACCATCCTACTTCATTTTTGGAATCTCCACCACATACACAGTTATTAAAGTGGTTTTCGGTATTGGTAGAGACTATAACAATATTTGATTTCGGTCTCTTTAACAACCAAACGCTTATTTCACACTGGATGGTTCTTTTACATTTCAAAAGTCAATTTATAATTTATATCCAAAATATCATATTCTCAAAACCCTATTACCTTCGAAATTATATTCACTTTCAAATTTTCATCTCATTTGAAATCATATTGTTTCCGAAATCATAATTTCTTTCAAAAATCATATTTCCAAATAGATTATATCCTTACTTAAAAATCACCATGTGATGCCCCATCTCCATACTCACACTAGCCAAGGACACTACGGAGTGATGCCGTCAACTAACACAAAGAATAAGGCTGTTGAGGAGCGACCATCTGTGTAATTGCTTTGTGCAAGCACCGATATGCCAGATCGTATTACATGCATTTCGTTTCAAGAGGAAATCTGACATATCAATACAAATGCAAAGCTACTACACAATGGCTAATGAGGTCTTCGAAAACAAATATAAAATAAGCATAATACAAAATTAGTCACAGATATTCATATCACTAAGGCGGAAACAGATATGAACATAACACATAGAAGTGTACATCAAATTAGTGGTCATACAAGATCCATTGCACCACAGAAGAATAGGTATAAGTGATAGACAAAAGAATATTTATACATCAAGGAGTATCTATCTCGAATGTATAAAAGAAAAAACTACCAAGCTAAGTAGTTAGCCAAAAGTCAAATGACAAACCCAGATAAGAAGTCAAGCAGAAGCACCTGAAATACCTCAGTCCGACCAGAGTATTATTTAAGAAGAAAATAATAAACGGACCGGTCTAGCTATAAATACCATATAAAATGAGATAGGATAAGAGATATGACAAAAGCGTATGATAACATTAATGCCATATTGTGACAAATATACATTAAATAGCAACAAAAATCATACAATATCTCAAATTTTCTCAAACACCGAAAAGAATGTCATATTCTTTATTTATTCACCAAACCACAAATATTGACAAAACATATCAATGCCAATCGAAAAGATTGGTGAAACAAAAATTCCAGAAATCATCAAATAGAAGTCTAAAAATCACAAAAGGGGAGGCCTATCACAAACGGGAGCATGGAAACTCACCAACACGTGCATCATAAACGGAACGCTATTCCTTGGTCGCTAACCATCAAACTTGAGCCGAAGCTCCACAAGCTACTAAGCTAAGAAGTTAGCCAAAATTCAGATGATAGACCAAGAAAAGAAGTCAAGTAGAAGCACCTGAAATACCTCGGTCTGATCTGAGTAATATTTAAGAAGAAAATAATAAATGGATCGGTTTAGCTATAAATATCATATAAAATGAGATAGGATAAGAGATATGATAAAAACATATGATAACAATAATGCAATACTGTGACAAGTATACATTAAATAGCAACAAAAATCATAGAATATCTCAAATTTTCTCAAACACCAAAAGAATGTCATATTCTTTATTTTATTCACCAAACCACAAATATTGATAAAACATATCAATGCCAATCGCAAAAATTGGTGAAACAAAAATTCCATAAATCATCAATTAGGAATTCAAAAATAACAAAGGGGGAGGCCTATCACAAAAGGGAGCATGAAAATCCACCAACACATGAATCACAAACAGAACGCTATTCCTTGGTCGCTAACCCTCAAATTTGAGCTGAAGCTCCACAAACGGCCCGAAGAGGTTCCACAAACGGCCCGAAGACCATGGGTCGCTACCCCACTAAATTGAGCCAAAACTCCACCGAATGATCATCATGGATCAATAAGTGTAAATTACACTAAGCTAGTAAATAAATGAGTTAGGCTTCATGTCCCATAAGCACTGGCTTAACTTAATTATTTACGAACAAATTGTAGACTTCCACTCAAAAATAAGTGCAAATTACACTAAGCTAGTAAATATACGAGTTAGGCTTCATGTCCCATACCCACTGGCTTAACTTAAATATTTACGAACAGATTGAAGATTTCCACTCGAAAATTGTCACGAGATTTCAATCGAACAAGTCCAAGAATTAACCGATGAATTAAATGCAAGCGTTTCATACCACTTGTTTTGCTAAGTCGTTTAATTATATTTCTCATAAGAATGAGGTAAAGGTTTGTATATACTAATAGATTAGAAAACGATTTTAAAAACAAGCTTTGTATTAAAAATAGTGTTGAAATCATTTTTGTGAAAGAGTTTGGATATTTACTACTAGCATAGAAACCTTTGTATTTTAAAGTGACAAATCATAGAAAACGATTGTAAAAAACAATCGATCACCAAAAATTCGCATTCGATGATGTGAATTAAAACCCTAAAAATCAATATCAAATCCAATCAATTGGATATTACCAAAAATCCAGTCATCAAAATCGACAACAAATGACAACAACCAATCGGATAAACAAAAATTGATAAAAATTAGAAATCCACTCAAAAACTGGCAAAATAGGCAAAATTGACAGTTCCAAACGTCTGGTAGGTATTTCCAGACATCTGGCTCTTGGTTCTGAAAAATATATGCCTTTTCTCCTTTCTCATTTTAATTCAGAACCATTTCATACAATTGGATTTTTCAACCAGACGTTTGGATTTTATTCTAGACATCTAGATTTTAGCTCTGCTCTTTTTTCCTTTTCCAGGGACCTTTTCCAGACGTCTTGATTTTTCAACCAAACGTCTGCATTTTGTTCTCGATGTCTGCATTTTGTTTCAGATGTCTAGATTTTCCTGCTAGGCAAAAAATCAGCCTAACCCAAAGATGACAAAAAATCCGAGCCGGCAGCGATCAAACGAGCGGCTTGTGCTAGGGATTTATGCCCATCGACAACCCAGCCCTATAAGCTCTTCAATACACCACCAAAAACATGTCCAAATATCCAAGATAGGATCATTAAAGATTTTGACTTCAAAATACCAAAATTGAAAAATTCACCAAATCAATTCAAATCAAAAGCAATTGAACATGAAATAGATGTTAGAAATTCATACCTAACAACAATAAAATCTATAGACATAGATGTGAGTTCAAGAACTCACCTTTAAAACTCGAAGACAACGAATGAGAGGCTTTAAAACAAAGCAAGACCAATTCCTCTTCATTACACCTCTAGAATCTTCAATTTATTATCAAAGGTGAATTTTTCTCCTAGGTCAGGGATTAGGATTTTCTGAGAATTGAAGAGAGATTGAGATGGAGAAGATGAAGAGGATGCTCATCAAAGCTTCTCTTTGATTTTGAAGCTTGAATCTTGAATTTCCTAGTAATTTAGGGTTTATAAATCTTAATTTCCTCTTCTTTCCCCCATTTTCATTTAGCTTGAGTGTGTTAGGAAAAATAGAATGAATGAATGAAAAGGGGATGGAGTTAGGTATTTTGTTCGGTTAGTGGGCTGAAACCCAAACCCGAAACCCAGTAGAAAATAGAAAATTTTGACTCAACTCCAAACATATCGATGTTTATGTCAAAAAAGGTTGAAAACGCCGTTTTGGACTTAATGGAAGTGGTCTCGAGTCCTAATTCGACTGTTTACAAAAGGTAGCATTTTGGACTTTAATCCGACTAACGATGCTATATTTAAATTAAACATTTAAATATATAATCGTAAAGATATGCAGGTTGTTACAGATTCCCCTCCTTAAAGAAATTGCGTCCTTGCAATACTTAAGAAGAAAATAAAGAATAAAAACCATAAAAGCATATCAACACAAAAGAAAAATTTAAAACGAGAAGTTCACCTTAAAAAGCACGAGGGTGTAAGGTCAGATGTGTTCGCTCGATGAATTCTCTGGATTCCCAAGAACAATCCTTAGGATTTGAGGATCATTGAACCTTCACAAGCGGAACATCTTTATTTCAATGGCGTTTAACCTTCATAGCAATGATGCAAATAGAATGTTGCTCATAAGTCAAATTAGGTGAAACTTCAAATTTTTTTAATAACACCGGGCTCAAGAATAGAATCGGAATCTCTTAGGTATTTCCGTAGTTGAGAGGCATGGAAAACGTCATGAATAGCAGAAAATTGAGTCGTTAATAAAAGGTGATAAGCCATGGAACCAATGCGTTCGGTGATGGGAAATGGACCGATATATCGAGGTGCTAATTTTCCCGATCTACTGAAACGCACAACACCCTTTATAGGTGAAACACGAATAAAAACCAAATCTTCCATAGAAAATTCTAAATTCCTTTTTCGGTTATCGACATAGGATTTTTGTCTACTTTGAGCTTCTTTTCAACCTATGACGAATAAGGTCAATCTTTTCTGTGGAATCATGAATAAAATCTGGGCCTAAAACTAGCTTCTCGTTGGCCTCAAGCCAACATGAAGGAGATCGGCATGGTCTTCCGTAGAGTGCCTCGAATGGTGCCATACCAATACTAGATTGGAAGCTATTATTATAGGAAAACTCAACAAGAGAAATATGATTTTTCCAACTTCCACCAAAATTAAGAACACATGCATGAAGAAGATCTTCAAGAGTTTGATTCGCACGCTCTGTTTGTCCATCAGACTGAGGATGATAAGCGGTGCTAAAATTAAGCTTCGTTCCCAAAGCTTTTTAAAGACTCTTTCAAAATACACTAGTAAATAATGGATAACGATCGCTAATAATAGAAGTAGGAACTCCATGCAATTTAACAATCTCTTTAACATAGAGTTTGGCCAAAAGAGGTACAGTTCGATTGGACCGAACGGGAATAAAATGGGTGGATTTTTTTAGTCTATTTACAATCACCCATAAACTATCATGACCCGAACGAGAATGGGGAAGACCATCTACAAAGTCCCTAAAGACTTGATCCCACTTCCAAACTGGAATGTCTAAAGGTTGCAATAACCCATCGAGCCTTTGATGCTTGGCCTTAATGAGTTGGCAAGTGATGCAACACTTAATGAAGTTAGCAATTTCAGATTTAATTCCATCGCAATAATAAAGTCGCTTCATATCCGCATATATTTTACTACTACCGGGATGAATGGTAAACTTAGAACGATGAGAATCTTCTAAAATGTCTTTACGAAGATTACTAATATTTGGCATAATAAGTCTACCAAATTTTCGAATGTTGCCACGAGCATCGATTTCAAAGTCTTTTAAACAATCAATATTACTATCCCTACAACTTTTGCTAAGATGAGCCAATTCAGGATCACGGTTTTGTGCTTCAAGAATGCAGTTTAAAAGAGAAGGATGAGCGTCAAGGCTACATAAAACAAGTGATGAACATGAATCGGATTCACGTTCTCGAATCTCACAAGTAGACAAAGTCTCGTGATCATTCCATATGGATATCATCATTGAAACAACCGCTTGTTGCTTTCGGCTAAGGATATTGGCAACACGATTTTCCTTTCCGGAAGTATGTATAACATCAAGATCATAAGATGCAAGGAACTCGAGCCAACCTTGTTGGTACAAATTAAGTTCCTTTCGAGAAAATAAATACTTCAAAGATTTATGATCGGTGTAGAGAACAAATCTCTCTCCCAAAATATTATAATGCTAAATTCTAAGAGCGAAAACAATAGCCACGAGCTCTAAATCATGAGTGGCATATCTAGTCTCAACAAGCTTTAATTGCCTAAAAGGATAAGCGATAACACGTTCTCTTTGCATGATAACGGAACCCAAACCAACACGACTGGCATCGGTATAAACAATAAAGCCTTGGTTCCCTTCGGGAATTACAAGAATAGGAGCAGCGGAAAGGAGTTCTTTTAAATGATCCTCTTTCCCGAAAAGCTAAGACATTCAAAACTATAATAAACTTTATGTAATCATCTTTCTAGAAATATTTACTTTTTACAAGTCAATTTATTGTGTCTGACTGTCTCATCATAGCGTTTAGGAGACTCCTATCGATGATGTTGATCAAGCGCATCGACCATAATTCTTAAAGCACTCAATAGGCAATAAAACATAAAATTATATTCTATATAATAACAATATCTCTTAAATTTTTTACGAATATTCTTTATTTGTTTTAAGAACAAAATCAAATTATACTTTCAAATAATCTTATTAGAAAGATTTGCAATTTTAAATTGTTATTTTCACCCATAATCAATGAATACAAGAATGGAGTTATCGAGATACTCGCAGAATACTCGATTCATAAGATAAATGAAATTAGCTGGAGGGTTCGTCAAACTAAATGGCATAAAAGCCATTCATAAGAATCATAACGAGTGTGGAATGCGGTTAGTGGAACGCTATCGTCCGCAACTCATAGCTAACGAAAACTAATGGCAAAGTCGAACTGAAAAGACCTTAGCACCACTCAATAGATTGCTTAGGTGATAATCCTAAGACAAGCTCAAAGATATCCCAGAAAATTCACAAACTACTTGAATGAGGGAAGTAACATTTTCCTCATCATGTGGGTTTAAAGAATAAAATGATGCCACCGAATTGTAATCGATATCATTAAGAAAAATAGAAACCTTCTTAACAGAATTAGAAATGTCGACGATGGATAGTCCTATCGGGATATAGGAAATGGGCTTCATAATGATTAAGCCAATCCTTTCCCAAAAATCAATTCCGAAACCTAAGTAACATATAACATTCAAATCGGATCAGAAAGCATAATCACATAAAATAATCTCGACATCTCTACAAAGTAAACTGAGTGTTGCGGATCCACCAATCGAATTCGCAATTCTTATTGAAGTCATCAAGCTCATAACAATTAAAGACAAAGTATCAACAAGTTCCTTTGATTCAAAAGAGTGAGATGCACCCGTATAAAAAAGAACTTGGATAGGATAATCACGAAATAAATTAATGCCATCAAGGACTGAATGAGAAATACCTTGACCAAGAGAAGTGTTACTAGAGGCTTGTGCGGCATTTAGCTTTCCCTCTTTCTTTTTGGATGTTTGGGACATGAAGATAAAAGATGACCCAAACTTTTGAAATAGCGACAAGTAAGGGGCTTCGGACATTTATTTGCATAGTGGTCCTTAGAATTACAATTGTAGCATTCTCCATGATTAGGGATTGGAGTCTTTGCTACCGAAGTTGCCGGTTTTCCTTTCTTGTTGGGATTAGGAATTTTGAACTTAATATGCCTCTTCTTGTTGTTATTGAGGCTCTTTTTGGAACATTCAACATCACTATCACTTCCTTTATTGGCCTCTTCTAGTCGAAAAGTGACATCTACAAGCTGACCGAAAGGAACTTCTAGTTTTAGAGGTAAAACCTTTTTGGGGTTGTTACTCAAACTACAGATAAACCTTTGATTCTCTGCAAAATCCAAAAGTTGTTGTGCAGACATGAATATGCCATCCAAAGAAGGACTACTGGATTGACCAGCGGTAGGAATGCCAGATCTAACCATCTCTTCTTCTTAAAGAAAGAAAGAAAGAAGAGGAAAAAGGTTATTCTTAGATTGAATATTAAACAAACTTGATTGACAAAACAAGGCATCACAAAAGAAAATGGGATAAAATGGGTCCTAAGACTCGAATTAAATCCTAAGGCACGACTACTGAGAAAGACTTAGGACAATGATCCTTGCTAGATTATTCTACATTGTTCTGAAGTTTGGCTCTGATACCAAGCAGTGACACCGCACCTCTATACTCACACTATCCAAAGACACTATGGAGTAATGCCATTAACTGGCACGAAGAATAAGGCTGTTGAGGAGCGACCATCTATGTAATTTCTTTGTGCAAGCACCGATATGCCAAATCATATTACGTACATTTCGTTTCAAGAGGAAATCCAACATATCAATACAAACGCAAAGCTACTACATAGTGGCTATGAGGTCTACGGAAAAAATATAAAATAAGCATAACAAAAAATCAGGCACAAATATTCATATCACTAAGGCGAAAACAGATATGAACATAACACATTGAAGTGTACATCAGATTTATTGGATACGCTTCTACCACCAACGAATCAAGATGAGGAAGGAGACACCGAACTGTTCGGAGCCGAACCAGCTCACGACCGGATCAGAGCCTACAAGCTATCGGTCCATGCCTTACCGAAGCCGAACCAACCATCTCCCCGAGCCAACATTGCCACCGAACCAAGGATACTCCACCTTTCCCCGAACCAAGTGTTACCAATGCCGAACCAATCATCTCCCCACCAATGCCGAACCGACACACTTCCCACACCTGCCGGACCAATCCCCTCTCCACTAACCACCGAATCAACCTTGGCCGGACCAACCTCCACCGGTCCAACTCCATCCCCATGCACTGCCGGACCACTCACCACCGAACCAACCTCCTGCCGAACCAAACCATCTACCACCTACCACCGAACCAAGGCGTACCGGACCGACACTACTAGACCAGATTACATCAGCTCAGGCCCACCAGTAGCTGTATACATCCAGGACCCCTGCCCCCAGCCTCGCTCTATAAATAGAGGGGCATGGGTACAACAATAGCAGACCAGTTTGAGAGCTCAAGCACGGATAAAAATTTCAAACAACTTTCAGTTACTTGTAATCAAAGCTTTGTACTTGTAATCTGAGTAAAAAAGGAGAATAACATATAAAGTGGACGTAGGAACGTTCTGGCCGAACCACTATAAATTTGTGTGTCTTTTACAGTTTAGTCCATCTATTTCATATATCCGTATACATCACCCAAACCATTAAGAACAACATATAATCAACTAAATCATACGACTTGGAGGTGTTTGCCCATTTTTTGTGCAAACATTTTTGGTGCTTTCACTAAGAACAGGAGCTCGAAGCTTCAGCTTCCCCCACTTAACCCTTTTTCTATCAGCATCGTTCATTGCCTGAAAAACATGCCTCCCGGACGGAAGAAAGATGCTAACAAAGGAAAGAACATCGCAACTGGCAGTATACTAGATCCAGTGATCAGAGGCCAAGACAATCGTCCAGTTCCAACAGCAAATTTAAATCAGGCATATCCGACAGCCCCTGCTACGGAACAACCAATTACAAGGGCGAATCTGGACAGGGTTGTGGCTGAAGTAACTAACCGCTTCGCATCTCAACAAGAAGCCTTAGTGGATCAACTCATGTCATGCTTAAGGGATGTCGAAGAAACCAACCGCAACACTGAATCATGGGGTGAGTCCCAGTCTGGAGGATCTAGGAGACAACAAGGGTCTTTCTTCTTCGAAGAGGCTAACAACAGAAACAGGTATGGTAGGAGCCGAGCGCGGACTCAGCCCGAATTCTGACCCGAGGAAACGCTTGGAACCGAACCCAACGAGGGAGGTGCCATGCAAGGGTCGGATGTAGCTAAGCCCGCCATGCTACCTAACCGTAGAAA
Source organism: Allium cepa (assembly GCA_030765085.1). Classification (NCBI taxonomy): domain Eukaryota; kingdom Viridiplantae; phylum Streptophyta; class Magnoliopsida; order Asparagales; family Amaryllidaceae; genus Allium; species Allium cepa. The sequence goes on from CM060931.1 coordinate 979,890,209, forward strand.
CACCAAGGAATGGGGCCGAGCTGGAGTCCAGCCCGAAGTTGGACCCGAGGAAGTGCTGAGAAGAGAACCCAACAGGGAAAGATCAAGGCAAGGGCCAACTGTGGCTGACCCCAGCATGCCCACGGAAGACCAGAGGCAGCCATTAGAGAATGTTAGGAGTGATAGACGATACCATCCCTACAGGTCATCTGGACGGAATCAATCCCGCTGGGAAGAACCAAACTCATTTCTATCCGCTTCAAAGTCTGATGAAAGGTTAGCGCAATTGTTCAGAGAGTGCGTCCAACGGGACCAAAGAGATAGAGGGATAGGCGCTAGGGTAACCAGTCCCTTCACCCGTAATATCGAAATTGCCATCACCCCCCGAGAATGGAAAATGCCAACAATGGAACCTTACAAGGGAACCTCTGACCCCGTCGTACACCTACAAAGATACACACAGCATATGCTCATGAGCGGAGCAACAGAGAGAGTATTGTGTAAATGCTTCCCACTATTCTTGGCAGATCTAGCTACCTCCTGGTTCTGCCACCTACCCCAAGGGTCCATCAGCTCGTGGGAAATGTTGAAAGAAAAGTTCATCAGCCGGTTTCGCATTCATGTGGAACAACCCAAGGACGCTTATTCCTTATCTAATATCAAACAAAAGCCTGGAGAGACAGTGCAGCAATATTTAACCGGATTTAATGCCGCAGTGGCTGTAGTTCAAGATGCCGATGAGAAACTTATCCTAATGGCCCTCTGCAGTAGCGTGCACCAGGATACTAAATTTGCTAGAAGACTAGCGAAAGAAAAACCAGCTACTTTACCCGATTTCTTCCATGAAGCTGGAAAATATATGAGACTTGAAGGCGCTGCCACTGAGAGGCAGTCGGGACAACATGCTAAGGCAACTCCAGACAGGGTTCCCGCTGCAGCAAAGGATATTCGAAGAAATGACTCTAGAGACAATGTTGGGGGAAAGAAGGGAGAAAAGCGCTTATATCGACCAGGACCAAGATTTGACTCTTACACTCCTTTGAATGAAACAATCGAAAACATCTTCCTAGCAACCCAGGACGAAGTTAGATACAAGCGTCCCCAGCACAAGAAGGAATCAGACAACGCACTCAAGTCTGGAAAGTTCTACCGCTTCCACGAATCCCATGGACATGACATCACTGAATGCCACCATCTCCGGGACTTGATTGAAGAACACATCATAAGGAAAAGACTAGAGCGCTATGTGAAAGGTCAGAACAGGACTTCGACTCCTGCCGATGAGAATCCAGGGCTACCCCTCCCGAAAGTAGGCGGAGGAAATCGCAACACCAGCGGCTCTAGTCAAGAGAAGATAGTGGTCCATACCGTATCAGGAGGACCACACATCGCCGACAGAAGCTGGGCAGAGATGGAAAGATACGGTAAGTCACTTAGAAACGATGAAGGCTACGTTAATTCTGTTATGGAAGAACGCCACCCGAAACGGAAAGAGAATGACGACATCACATTCAGTAGGCGTGATCTAGAGGGAAGGCAGTACCCACACATGAATCCTATGGTCATCTCTGCCTGGTTCGGTCCAGCCAAAGTTTTTCGAATTTTAGTAGACACTGGGAGCTCAGTAAATATCCTATTCAAGTATGCTTTCGACAAAATGAAGCTGTCAATGAAGGATGTGTCTCCCTGCAACAAACCACTACATGGTTTCACTGGAGATGCGAAGATGCCCCTCAGGCAACTGGACCTATTTGTTGAAATAGGAAGTCATCCCCGCTCCGTTGTGAGAAAACAAACATTTTTACTAATAGAGAACCACTCGGCCTACAACGCCTTTTTGGGAAGACCAGCCTTGTCTGACTTCCAAATTGTCCTAGCCCCATGGTGCCTGAAGATGAAATTTCCAACAGATAACGGAATAGGAGAAATGGAGGGAGATCAAGGCGCTGCACGAGACTGCTATGTAACTGAACTTCGCAATAACCGTAGAAAAGATAAAGGGAAAAATGCAAAGACTACACTCTGCATGAAAAACTTGGAAGCATAGCAACTAAAGAAAGCCCCTCCTCTTCGATATACCAGTGATCCTTTCAATGAATTAGACCCCAGGGACAAAGAGGAGGAGGCCACCGCCGAGCCTGTAAAGGCTATGGAATTCGTAGCTATAGACAAACATGACTCAAGTAGACTATTGAAAATCGAATCTCAACTAAAAGAAGAATTAAAGGGTCAACTCATTGATTTTCTTCGCCACAACATGGACGTATTTGCATGGACGCACGCTGACATGACAGGAATCTCCCCAGACGTAGCATGCCACGTGTTGAACATCGATCCCACCGTGGTGCCATTAAAGCAGAAAAAGAGAAGCATGGGGGCAGAACGATAAGCAGCCCTCGAGGAAGAAGTAAAGAACCTACTTGCCAATAACTTCATATGAGAAGCCATCTACCCAGAATGGATCGCCAACCCGGTACTGGTAAAAAAGGCTAATGGGAAGTGGCGAACATGCATCGACTTCTCCAACTTAAATGACGCTTGTCCAAAGGACTGTTTCCCACTCCCCCGAATCGATCAGCTCGTGGACAGCACAGCCGGACACGAACTCTTATCCTTTATGGACGCATACTCAGGATATAACCAGATCTCTATGCACGCCCCCGATCAAGACCACACTAGTTTCATCACTGACCGGGAATTGTACTGCTACAGAGTAATGCCTTTTGGACTTAAAACGCCGGAGCTACTTATCAGCGCCTCGTCAACAAGATGTTTGCGAAACTAATAGGACGAACTATGGAAGTTTATGTGGATGACATGCTGGTAAAATCGAGGAAAGCCAACGATCATATAAATCACTTGGAAGAGATGTTTCAAGTACTTCGCTAATATGGAATGAAGCTGAACCCTCTAAAGTGCTCCTTCGGAGTATCGTCGGGAAAGTTCTTGAGATTCATCGTCCATGCCAGGGGAATGGAAGCAAACCCCGAACAAGTTCGGGCTTTGCAAGATATCAAGATACCATCCACTCGAAGAGAGATGCAAAGCCTAAATGGGAAAGTGGCCGCCCTAAGCAGGTTCATCTCTAAAGCAACCGACAAATACATCCCTTTCTTTGAAGCTCTAAAGAAAGACAAAGAAAAGTTCGAATGGACTGACGAATGCTCGACAGCCTTCCTTAACTTAATCGAACACCTCCAGAGACCACCAGTACTCTCAACTCCAAATGAAGGCGAGGAACTATACCTATACCTTGTTGTATCGTCCCATGCTTTAAGCGCCGCTTTGGTAAGAGAAGACAACCGCGCGCAGCGGCCCGTATACTTTGTAAGCAAGAGATTTACAAGGGCAGAAGCCAGATACCCTAAACTTGAAAAGCTAGCACACTATTTACTGATCACGTCACGGAAACTGCGACACTATTTCCAATCTCATTCCACCAGAGTTTTAACCGATCAACCGCTAAGGAAGGTACTCCATCGCCCCGACACTTCTGGGCGACTACTTAAGTGGTGCATTGAACCGAGTCAATATGATATCACCTACCATCCTCGCACCGCTATCAAGGGGCAAGCCATAGCTGATTTCATTGCCGAATTCACTATTAACGAAGGTATGGAGCGATCTGAAGTAGCAGAAAATATCAAGTGGAATCTCTTCGTAGATGGAGCATCAAATGAACAAGGCTCGGGGGGCAGGTGTTGTGATAATCACCCCCAGGGGAAGGAAGCTGCACTAGGCCCTAAGGTTGGAATTCGCTGCCACCAACAATGACGCAGAATACGAAGCAGTGATAGCTGGATTAGAACTTGCCCTGGAGATTGGAGTCGGTTCTTTATGTCTCCATAGTGATTCTCAACTTATTGTAAATCAGATACTGGGAGAATTCCAGACTCGAGGAGAATGACTCACAGCATATCTAAAGAAGACCGAGCTGTTGCTCAATCAATTGGATCACTATTTAATCAAACACATTCCTCGAGAAGAGAATAAGGAGGCCGACGAACTGGCAAAGCAAGCTAGCATGAAGGACGGCACTGCTTCCCGAACAATAACCATCTCAAAACAACTGGCCCCAAGTTACGAGCCAATGAATATGATAGCTGCAATCGAAGAGGAAACTTAGATGACTCCCATCCGGAAGTACTTACAAAGTGGAACACTGCCCAACGGGCGTAACGAAGCTAAGAAAATCTTAAGGAAAGCTTCCCGCTACACATTACAAGAAGGCATTCTCTATCGACGCGGCTTCTCTAATCCCTTATTAAGGTGTATCGCTGGAAGGGAAGCTGGGGAAGTCTTGTCCAACATCCATCAAGGAAGCTGCGGAGATCACACCGGAGGGCAGACTCTAACAAAGAAAATACTCCGATACGGATATTACTGGCCCATCTTAAACAAAGACGCCCTAAACTTCGTCAGGAGATGTGGCAGATGTCAGAAATTTGCTAAAATTCCTCGACTACCAACAAACAAGATTACTCAAATGACCGGCCCTTGTCCCTTTGCAGTATGGGGAATTGATTTGATTGGCGAATTGCCGACGGGCTGAGGCGGAGCCAAATATGTTATAGTGGCAGTTGACTATTTCACCAAATGGGTGGAAGCAGAGCCTCTAAATAAAATATCTTCGGCAAAAGTTATTAACTTCTTGATCAAGAATGTTTTATGCAGGTACGAGGTTCCACTCAAAATCATATCGGACAATGGACTTCAATTTGACAGCGAGGAGTTCACGACCGGTGCCAAGAGCACGTAATTCACAAAAGCTTCTCATCTGTGGCGTACCCCTAGGCAAACGGACAAGTCGAAGCTGTCAACAAAATCCTCAAAACCCTAATCAAGAAGAAACTTGAAAAGTCAAAAGGCGCTTGGGTGGATGAATTTCCTATGGCACTTTGGGCCTACCGCACATCTTACATAACATCAACAGGGCATACTCCTTTCTCTTTGGCATACGGATCGGAGGCTATTCTCCCACTTGAAACTGTAGTGCCTTCCCACCATAGGATCCACTACAACCCAGAAGAGAACGAAGAACTCCTCCACATGTCTTTGGGTCTAATTAAGGAGAGAAGAAATGATGCAGCACTAAAAGCAGCAGCTCACAAGCAAAAAGTAGCAGCACAATACAACTCCAAAGTCAAACACCGCGGCTTACAAGAAGGAGATCTTCTCCTCAAACGGGTCTTCCCGCACCCGGGGCGCTAGATCCAGTCTGGGAGGGACCCTATGTAATTTATAAAGATCTCCACAACGGAGCTTATATTTTGTCAACAGTGGACGGAGAGGTGTTCTAGAGGGCATGGAACATCCAACACCTTCGTCGATACTTTTCTTAACTTGTACTGCCCATATGAAGTGAATTAACAAAGAGAATCAGTGGACGTAGGCATTTTCGTGCCGAACCACTTTAAAAATCTTGTCTCATGTTAACTTGTTCCTTTATGTCTTGGCTACTTGTTTAGTTTTATCCTTTTCTGTTGAACAAAATCTTGCATTTCCATTCAAGACGCATCATAGCGCGGCTTCACCTGGACAAGACCTAACAGGTACTATACGAATCTATGCATACGCCAATGAGACACTTTTGCTCCAGCATCCCTCTGCTCTGGGTTAACTCATTGCTCGCGACTGCCCTCAAAGCCAACTGTAGTGAGCCGATTATAAGCCATCAAGAAGGCCGACTATAGCCGATGGCAGCTCATTACGGCGTTTGGCTCGCCGGCAACTATGAACCTACTTTAAGCCCCAACATAAGGTGTGGCCAGCCAGGGGTAGTTCACGGTTGACGATCGGCACCCACGCTAGCCGGCCATAGTAAATCAAATAATACCCATGATTGCGGGCCATAATGGCTCGGGTAGTTACTGTGCGCGATCTTGGCTCCGATATGTCTTAAGTGCGGCTGTGGTAAATAAGATAAACTCCCCGCGGAGGCGTAAGATGGGTGATAAAACCCGTTTGCCACGAACTTAAGCATATCGACGGCCTTCCGTGATTGGAAGTTTTACTATTTCTTATATTTCCATTTTATTTATAAAAACTTTTCTCCTATCCTCTACAACGATCCCTAAAGTACAGGACACAGAATAGGAGATGCCCGCCGATGGAAATAGGAACTCACAACTAGATGACATGACACTCAACTACATTCCATACTCAGCTACATAAGACATTCAAAGCTACCATATACAGCTAAAAATTGAAGGGCGGTACTTTCTTCTCTTTTATATAAATACGTAGCTATAATTTATGCGCACATCACACGAACGTTACCAAACATAAGTTATAGTTTAAGCAAGAACTTAGCATTAAACACGATTGAATCACTAGCACATGCACAGCTATATTTCTTATGTAACACATCAAAGTAACTAAAGCATTCAAATATAGCAGAATCAGTCTATGTTATGAAATTACATGTCAAAAATAAAGTCGTTCATTACAAATGATATAATTACAACCCAAAAGTACATTAATGTTTTGGGACTAGTATATACAGGAATGCCAAGTAGGCCAAAAAATAATCAGCTGCAGCAGGGCTCCGCCTCTATCCTGCTCGCCCTCCGGGATCTACTTGACCGCAGGATCAGAACTCCCAGCATGCTGGCCAGGGGTCGCACATGTCCGATTCAGGAATGAATCCATCAGATAAATGATATGCAATCAAGTTAAGGAAAGATTGAGAGGGAAGACTTACCAGCATCTGCTCCATGATCATCATCATCTAGCTGCACGCCTACCTCATCCGCAGCGAGCAGCCGCATGCCCTCCTTAACCGCCACCTTCTCTTCCTTAGTAAATTGGGCCATAACCACATCCATCCTAAAAGCCACACCACCTTCCTTATCCGCATCGGCCTTAGCCTCCTCCAAAGCCCGAAGATATATCCTAGCCATGACCCGGGGATAGTCGTCCATCCAGGACAGGTTGCTCTGCTTCCAAGTTCGGAAATACGTGTCCTGGAGCATCTCATCCATCATCCCCTCGTTCTCCTCAAACTCTTTCATCCGGGCCTCAAAGGCCGACAGCCGTGTGACGGCAGCATCTCTCTCCAATCGGTATCTCGAGCAGTCAGCCTGAAGGGATTTCCGCATCACTTCCATCTCCTCCTTCAGCTTGGCCTAAGCAAGCTCTGCGGCCTCAAGCCTCCCAGATAACTCCTCTACCTGCTCAAGATCCACTCTCCGAACCTCATCCACCGTTGCGATGGCCATGTCAATTCGTTCTTTGCAAACAGCCTCCATTTTTCGCAACTCAGCCTTGCTAGCCTCTTCTATGGTTTTCTTTAGTCGTCTGGAGGCCGCCTCATGTTGGATATCTGGATAGCCTGATCGGCAAGCTGTTTGGCCTGATCAGAAACCATTACCCGCAACCGAATGTTAGCACTTTTTATTTCCTCTCCAGCCTTGGCCAGTCGAGCGTGATGCTCCATTAGCCTCTTGGTCTCTTCAGCCACCCGATCGATGTTTGTCTTGGCCTCATCCCCCATGGTCATAATCCGAGTAGTAAGCAAATCGAGGTCTAAGGCTTAGCCTCATCAAGCACCCGTACCATGGGATTGCGGGGAAGAAGATGCTCACACGTGGCCTCGTCAAAAGAAATGTCCTGAAAACTCGGGTCCAGATCCGGGTAGCCGACAAATGGGTTGCGAACCAAACCAGGGTGGTCTATCGGGGTGACGGTTGGATTTTTGGACGGATGTGGGGAAGGCATGAACTCAGTATCTTCTCAGTAATATCATGGATAGGCTGGACTGAAGGCTGAGGGCCAGGTGAAGGTTCAAACAAAGATCGGCCCCTCTTCCTCTTTTGCATATCTTCTTCAATAACTCCGAGAAGAGGGCGATAGCCAACCGCATCTCCGGGATGGCTAATTGATGGCTTTGGTTTGGCTGAAGCTTTGAGTGGCATGTACTGTTCAAGGCAGTGCTGAATATCTGATGTCTTGGCCACCTTACCCGTTCCTAGAATAAAAACCAAGTGTTACAAGCATGCATGAAACTATGATCCGAGAAATATGTTAAGTTAAAAGGAGTAGGAAAACGTGTTTATTTTACAAACCCTGAGGGGGAGTGGGATACTGCAATAAGTCCTGAATTTCATTCCAGGACGGGAGCTGACCATAAAATATTACTAAGTCCTTATCATAAAGAGAGTCTGCTGAAGTTAAGAATTCACCTTGAACCGCCGGAGTTGCTTTAGCTGAAGTACTCTTAGAAGATAGATTGGCACCCGTCCCGGCCTCATCAAACTTCTTCGATTTCTCCACCAAGGCCGGCCCTTCCCCCAACCTCTCGAAGGCTTGACGGAAGGCATCATCCATCCACTCTTGAATCTCACCCGCTTGCCCAGAAGTCAAGGCACCAACGCCACTACTACTCTGCCCTTCGCCACCGTTACCACCATCACCTTCTCCAGCACCTCCGCTCTCCTCCTCGCCTCTTTCTTCTTTCTCCACTTTCCTCCTCCGGAACATCTGGGCATGTGCTGGGAGAGGGTCCATCAGATTTCTTAAGCTTATTTCCCCCGACGACTGGAGGTACCGAGAAAGGTCTCCTCTTGCTACTCTTCGCAGTAGCCCCATCTTTAGCTTTGGCAGCCCTCTCCTCGGTTGTATCTCTTTGCTTAACCATGGATTGACGTGGCATAATTAAGTTGTACTCCAGAAGAGTGGCGTTCCTGATCAGGTAACAAGCCAACCTATCCCGTCCCGAAATGACCTTTATTTCCGCAGCCATCCGAGCCAAGGAATCATTCTCCACGACCGCAAGGCCACCTGTCGCTAGCAAGAAATAAAAGAATATAAGAAGAAGCATTGCGGTCGAGACAAGGAAAATATAAATGAAGTTCAACTTACAGCCGGAAGTGAAAAGGCGGAAGGAAATAGAGTCATCCTTGATGAAGAACCATTCTTTCTTGAACATACTGAGCTTCGAATACAAATCCAGGACCGGCTTGAAGGGCACGGCCGCTTCCAAGCTGATGTATGGAGACCCCTTCTTATAGCCTCTCAAGTTGTACAGATACCGGATCTCCCGGTTGGAAGGGGGACGTCCATATTTCCTCTGAAAAATGATGAACAAGCACACCAGGATAGCATAGGAATTGGGCTGAAGTTGGAATGGAGCCACCTTCAAATAGGTAAGAAAGCTGACTATCCAGACATTGATTGGGGGAATAGCCCCGCATATACAATGGTATCAGCTGTAAGCGAAATATCCTTCAGGAGGATCATACGGCATCACACCATCTCCCGGCAACAGCATACTCGCCCTGTCAATCCCAAAGGAGCGAGCGATGACATCAAGTTGCCCTTTTTTGAGGGAGCTCGGAAAGCAATCGGGAGGAGAGTTCAGAAGCTCCCGAGGGCCATATCTGTCCACTAATGACCTCGGGGCAGGTCCATGTCGCGCTGGTCCCGGCTGGACTGCGGGCACGGCGGAAGACTCACTTCTGTCCGTAGATTTTTTCTTTTCTGATCGGGTTTCCACTTTGTGAGACATTTACCTGCAAACATAAAAGAAAAGCACGTTATTAGAACAAGGAGGTGCAGAGATACAAACAAGCAAGTACATACAGTCCGGGGTTTTCGTTTATGATTTAAAAAGTACGAAAGGCTTGAGAATTCATTCGACAAATCAAACTCCCCATGGTTCATTCGGCATTCCCAGTACCAGGGTTCATTCGGCATTCCCAGTACCAGGGTTCATTCGGCATTCCCAGTACCAGGGTTCATTCGGCATTCCCAGTACCAGGGTTCATTCGGCATTCTCAGTATAAGGTTCATTTGGCATTTTCAGTATAAGGTCCATCCGGTATTAAATCTTTAAGTTCATTCGGTAAAACAAAGTAAATCGAAGAAGCCATTCGGCAGTCACCTGATTCGGCAGCTAAGGATTGATTTGGCAAAGTGATTGATTCGGCAGGAAGTTCTGATCCGGTTATCTCGTTCGGTAGGGAATAACGGAAGCCCTAGGCCCATACTTATAGGGGAAGGTTGGATAACCGGACCAGCTGGTTCGGCTCTCAGGCCGAATATGGTTGTTCAATTAAAACAAAGCACGACATATGTTAAACATATGCCCTACTTTGGGGGGCAAATGTTGGATACGCTTCTACCACCAACGAATCAAGATGAGGAAGGAGACACCGAACTGTTCGGAGCCGAACCAGCTCACGACCGGACCAGAGCCTACAAGCTACCGGTCCATGCCTTACCGAAGCCGAACCAACCATCTCCCCGAGCCAACATTGCCACCGAACCAAGGATACTCCACCTTTCCCCGAACCAAGTGTTACCAATGCCGAACCAATCATCTCCCCACCAATGCCGAACCGACACACTTCCCACACCTACCGGACCAATCCCCTCTCCAATAACCACCGAATCAACCTTGGCCGGACCAACCTCCACCGGTCCAACTCCATCCCCATGCACTGCCGGACCACTCACCACCGAACCAACCTCCTGCCGAACCAAACCATCTACCACCTACCACCGAACCAAGGCGTACCGGACCGAAACTACTAGGCCAGATTGCGTCAGCCCAGGCCCACCAGTAGCTATATACATCCAGGACCCCTGCCCCCAACCTCACTCTATAAACAGAGGGGCAGAGGTACAACAATGGCAGACCAGTTTGAGAGCTCAAGCACGGATAAAACTTTCAAACAACTTTCAGTTACTTGTAATCAAAGCTTTGTACTTGTAATCTGAATAAAAAAGGAGAATAACATATAAAGTGGACGTAGGCACATTCTGGCCGAACCACTATAAATCTGTGTGTCTTTTACAGTTTAGTCCATCTATTTCATATATCCGTATACATCACCCAAACCATTAAGAACAACATATAATCAACTAAATCATACGACTTGGAGGTGTTTGCCCATTTTTTGTGCAAACAAGATTAGTGGTCATACAAGATCCACTGCACCATAAAAAATAGGTATAAGCGCTAGACAGAAGAATATTTATACATCAAGGAGCCTCTGTCTCGAATGTATAAAAGCAAAAACTACAAGCTAAGTAGTTAGCCAAAAGTTAGATGACAGACTCGATAAGAAGTCAGGCAGAAGCACCTGAAATACCTCGGTCTGACCCGAGTATTATTTAAGAAGAAAATAATAAATGGACCGGTCTAGCTATAAATATCGTATAAAATGAGATAGGATAAGAGATATGACAGAAACGTATGATAACATTAATGCCATAATGTGACAAGTATACATTAAATAGCAATAAAAATCATACAATATCTCAAATTTTCTCAAACACAAAAAAGAAAGTCATATTATTTATTTTATTCACCAAACCACAAATACTGACAAAATATATCAATGCCAATCGGAAAGATTGGTGAAACACAAATTCCAGAAATCATCAATTAGAAATCCAGAAATCACAAAGGGGGAGGCCTATCACAAACGGAAGCATGGAAACTCACCAACACATGCATAACAAAAGGAATGCTATTACATGGTCGCTCACCATCAAATTTGAGTCGAAGCTCCACAAACAGCCCGAAGACTTTTTAGCCGAGGCCCACAAACGGCCCAAAGACCTTTGAACCGAGGCTCCACAAACGGGCCGAAGACCATGGGTTGCTACCACCACCAAATTGAGCCGAAACTCCACCGAATGATCATTATAGATCAATAAGTGTAAGTTACACTAACCTAGTAAATAAGTGAGTTAGGCTTCATGTCCCATAACCACTGGTTCAACTTAATTATTTATGAATAAAGTGTAGACTTCCACTCGAAAATAAGTGTAAATAACACTAAGCTAGTAAATATATGAGTTAGGCTTCATCTTCCATAACCACTGGCTTAACTTAAATATTTATGAACAGGTGTAGATTTCCATTCGAAAATTATCACGAGATTTCAATCGAACATGTCCAAGAATTAACCGACGAAGTAAAGTAAGCGTTTCATACCACTTGTTTTGCTATGTCTTCTAATTAGATTTCTCATACGAATGAGGTAAAAGTTTGTATATACTAATAGATTAGAAAACGGTTTTAAAAACAAGCTTTGTATTAAAAATAGGGTTGAAATCATTTTTGTGAAAGAGTTTGGATATTTACTATTAGTATAGAAACCTTTGTATTTTAAATGACAAATCACAGAAAACGGTTGTAAAAACAATCGATCACTAAAAATTCACATTTGACGACGTGAATTAAAACCCCAAAAATGGGTATCAAATCCAATCAATTGGATATTCTCAAAAATCCAGAAAATAAGTCATCAAAGTCGATAATAAATGACAATAACCAATCGAATCAAAAAAATTGATAAAAATTGAAAATCCACTCAAAAACAGCCAAGATAGGCAAAAATGACAGTTCCATACGTCTAGTGGGTATTTCCAGACATCTAGCCCTAGGTTCTGGAAAAATATATGATTTTTCTCCATCTCTTTTTAATTTTAGAACTCTTTCAGACGTTTGGATTTTTCAACCTGACGTCTGGATTTTGTTCTAAATGTCTGGATTTTGTTCCAAATGTCTGGATTTTAGGTCTGCCCTTTTTTCCTTTTCCAGGGACCCTTTCCAAACATCTGGATTTTTCAACCAGACATCTGAATTTTGTTCCGTATGTCTACATTCTGTTTCAGACGTCTGGATTTTGCTTCAGACATCTGGATTTTCCCGCTAGGCAAAAAATCAGCCTGACCCAAAGAGGGCAAAATATCCAAACCAGAAGCGATCGAATAAGTGGATGATGCTAGGAATTTATGCCCATCGATAACCTAGCCCTAGAAGCTCTTCGATACACCACCATAAATATGTCCGAACATCCAAGATATTATCTTTGAAGATTTTGGCTTCAAAACACCAAAATTGAAAAATTCACCAAATCAATTCAAATCAAAGGCAATTAAACATGAAATAGATGTTAGAAATTCATACCTAACAACAATGAAATCTATAGACGTAGATGTGAGTTCATGAACTCACCTTTAAAACTCAAAGACAACGAATGAGAGGCTTTAAAACAAAGCAAGACCAATTCATCTTCAATACACCTCTAGAATCTTTAATATATTATCAAAGGTGAATTTTTTTTCTAAGTTAGGGTTTGGGAATTTCTAAGAATTGAAGAGAGATTGAGATGGAGAAGATGAAAAGGATGCTTACCCAAGCTTCTCTTTGATTTTGGAGCTTGAATCTTGAATTTTCTAGTAATATAGGGTTTAGGAATTTTAATGTCCTCTTCTTTCCCCCATTTTCCATTAGCTTGAGAGTTAGGAAAAATAAAATGATTGAATGAAGAGGGGGTGGAGTTAGGATATTTTGTTGGGTTAGTGGGCTGAGCCCAAACCTAAAGCCCATTAGAAAAATATAAAAATTTGACTCAACTCCAAACATATTGATATTTATACTCAGAAAGGTCGCAAAGGCCGTTTTGGACTCAACGGAAGTGGTCTCTAGTCCTAATTCAACTGTTTACAAAAAGTAGCATTTCGAACTTTAATCCGATCAATGATGTTATATTTAATTAAACATTTGAATATATGATCGTAAAAATATGTGGGTTGTTACACACCATATTCAATTAATTATAAGATTTAAATCCGAACTTAGATTATAACATCATTTAATTGTATTTTCTTTAAACCAATGAATTTGAATATAAACACTTCCCTCTACTTAGTTTGAAGATTTAGAAAGTAGTTTACATAGTTATAAATAGTTAGAAGTAGTTATAATACTCTAAAATAGTTTAATTATAGATTAAAGGTACTTGTTAAATTGATTTAAGATAGTTAAATAGATTTAAAATAGATTAAATATAATTGAAATTGATTAGATTGCATTAAAAATAGATAAATTAGATTTAAAATAATTTAAAATGGGTTAATTAGTTTAGGAAAAATTTAATGGTTTAAAATTGGGTAAAACGACTTAATGCAGAATTATAGGTTAATATAGTTTAATAGTTTAAAAATATTAATAATTAGAAATTTTAAAATAATATATTTTAAACAGTTTATATTAAAATATGGATTTGGAATAATAATTAATTTCAACTGTTTATTTCCTTTCAACACATTTGGACGATTTTCAACCTCCAACCCAATTTCAAATCTTTCAATACAAATTCTCAATAAATATTTAATTCAATATTGCTTCCAATCCATGTATGAAAATATCAAGTTAAATAAATCCAATTTCACTATGTTTCATAGTTATATTTCAAACAATTTTATGACTCAATTCTGATAAACTTCAGTTACATTCCCAATTCAACTTTAAAATCTCGATATAGTTCCTTATAGCAATTTCTTTAAACCACTTCACATTTCAGCATAAAACCTGACTTTCAATAATGATTCAATTTATATAAATCAAACTTATTTCAAAAAATCATTTAATTAAATTCAAAATTTAAGAATTTTAAAATCATTTAATTTAACCAATTCTCTACCCTAGGGTCAAGTGATACAGATATTTATCATTTCAATCCACAATTTAAAATTTTATGATTATATATCATTTCAAACCGCAATCCCGAATTAAATATAAAAATCCATATTATCGCTCGAGTCTATCATTTCAACTCATAACGATTTTTCCTTAATATATAGATCATTTGGGTATGTATCATTTCAACCCATAGGGAACTTGCAGAGTGATAAAATATATAAATCAAACATAACATCCAAATCGTCCAATATCAACAATCAAACATTCATTATAATCATCATTTAATTCAACCAATAAATATCAACAATTAACTAGATATCAATAATAGATATACAAACTGGCAATTTAAATTCAACTAGTGCGAACCCGTGCTTCGCATACGGACCGCATTCAACCTCTTATCATCATAACATGTTTAAATGTTTTATATGATTCATTGATTAAGAAATAGTGATCTTTTTTTACAAATTTTCAAATAAGTTTGCATTTTGTCTAAAACTTGTGTATAAATCTTTGAAAACAGTAATGCAGATAGTATTGGTGCTTGATAAACAATTGCAAATACCGAGCAAAAATGATTTCAAAGATAAAATTTCCACACAATGCGCATATAAATTATACACTTATAAATTTATTGTGTGCATCACTATTGCTCCATGCATCAGTTGTATTATATGTAACTTCATTTGGTGAGATACCTTTATCAATCATTTCCTTTAATACTTGATGTCGTTGATTCCATTTGCTGCTTCGGTAATAACTATCTATAAGAGCAGTGTAGGTAATAACATTTGGTTTACACTTGACAATTAATCCAAAAATGGCAAAAGCAACGTTGACATGATTCATGAGAACGTAAGTGTTGATGATGATCCCATAACTAACTATGTCTAGGAACACATTATGCAGCATCATATTATTGTAGAATGATAAGATTAGATGATAAGGAGATTTATTTCTATTTTGAACGATTCTTGTGAAAAATATGCTAAATCTAAAGCATACATATTTTATGTCTGAAGTGTTGGAATTAACCACCATTATTCAACAATATTTATTTTAATGTGAAGAATATCATTGTATTTCTTTTACAGTGAAAGCAAATTCAGTATAATAAGAAGCATATAATTGTATTTAATGCTTTTGAGCTTTCTGGTTCCATTTCTAATTCCATCTAAAATTGTTATTGTATTTTGGTAATGTTGGATTTCACCAGACTTGACTACAATTAGTGAAAGTAGAATCAGAGGCTGGAAATTTTCAAAACAATCAACGACATAGATTAGTTAAAAGAAATAAAGTCAAAAAGATTTAATAAATTTAATAATATGAATAACCCAAAAAACTATGATTTAAAAAAAAAATATTTTTAGCTATCAACAACTGGATATCATTGGAAATCATATTAAATTTGAGATTTTATAGTGAAATTGATTCTTAAATCCAATTAATGTAGAAAAATTTATCACATTTTAAAGTTTGGAATAGAAAGAAATTAAAAACTTAACTGTTCGTTTCCCAAAATATGAAGGAGGCCTGCGTACTCTTGAAATCTAACTCAATAATAATATTATAGTATAGATGATAAATTAAATGACAATTTAATTCAAATATATTCAAATTAACTGAACTGATGATTAAAATACGCCAAACAACAACCAATAAATTGATAATCACATCATAAATTTAATTTAACTAACATAAGAAATTTTAAAAGTCATGAGTGGGTCAAAACACTCACCTATGAATTTAAATCGAATTTAAATCCAAATTAGGGCTCAAAATTCAAGTGTCTCAAAAGTCGAAACCAGTGTCAAAATGTCTAGAATTTCGATACGACCCCAAAGAAATAAACCGCGCATGAATCGTGCCTCAGATGGAAAAGTTCCACGTATTAGAACGATTGAAATTTAACTAAAATAAAATAAAAGATGTTACCCAATGAGAAACGTTCGCGTCATCGTCTTGTTGTTTGAACCACAGCTTGCTCTCATACGCGATGCCATAAATACGGCCACCCCTTCACTCACGTTCGCATCCCTCAACGAGGCATCGCACCGCCTGAGACGATCGCCCACGCCACCAGAGAACGCCACGACCCCACCCCCATCACCTTAACCACCGGCGACGCTAAGAACGATCTTGAAAGTACGGCAGCCGCCACCAAAATTTTAGCCTTAGGTCGAATCACTACAAGCGATCTGACCGTTGAATCGACGAACCACCTACACCGATGAACTCCACTCGGTCCCCTCCATAAAACCGTACCCTTGATTTGACGATTAGTCGAAGATCATCAACCACCAACGAACAACCTAGAATTGTTCCTTGAATTTCGAATACACATGAACCTAATTCGAAAAGCAGACAGTAAATTTGACTTGCGCTTGTCGAGAGCTTCAAATCGATATATAATATGATATAGTTTGAGGAGTTTGAATTTTGAATTTGGTTTTGAAATTGAATTTGACGGTTTGTGAATTGGAGTTTGTTTTTGCCATTGGAAAGGGGAAGCCATAGAGAATTGTACGTATGAAAATTAGAAATAGAAAGACTACTAGGGTTTATAACGGGCTATTTATAGGCAAAGCTGAAAAATAGAATGAATGGACAAGATTGATTTTCAATTTTGAACGATAAACGACCCAAAGAGCCCGTTCTGTCTCCGGAACGAAAACGAGTCATTCCATATATCAAAATAGATGTTTTAAATTTTTTAAAATCAATGGAATAGGTCTAAAGCCCTAATTCCATCGTATGAAGAAGTTATGTTAAAATCAGCCTATTTCGAATCGATTTCAATTGAATTGATTTCTAGGCGTTTCGAGTGCGTATGATCGAACGACAAGTCCGATCACTACGAAGCTTGAAATCTCACAATAATTCACCGTTATGGATCCAATGAAACTGGTTTCGGCGAAATATGAGTCAGCGGATAAAATGATTATTTTCACCTTAATTAAATAAATTAATATTTAAACCAAATTTTCAATTTCAATTCTATGATTAACAAATTTCACCATTTTCTATTTCTTAAACATTCGCAAAAATTTAAACAAGTTTAGATATCAAGTTAAACTTATTTAATTTACCAATTACTGTAATGACCCAAAAAAATTTAGTAGTTTTATTTATTAAATTAATAGAAATTTTGTGAAACTTTAAACAATAAAATTCGAAAATAAAAATTTGTTATTTGGAATACGTCTATTTAAACATAGCAACTGGAAAATTTTCATCTATTAATATTGAAGTTTATTTTATTGAGTAATTTATTTCAATTTAAATCAGTTAAAAATAGACGATAATGAAATATTTTTCGAAACCTAAATATGTCAACATGAGAAAATTTATTTAGAACACTCTGAATTAGACTACGAAATTCATTTCGCGAAATTCGAATATTTCTAGCTCCGTTTGGATTTTTCCGTACGGAATAACAATGTATACCGGTACCGATTATCGACTTTTGATAGGATGATCGTACCACTGATGTGACGACCCAGAATTTTTGAGCAAATTAAATTGGAATATTTAATTGATTTGAAATAATTAAAAGTAAATTTTTAACTTGAATTCAAATATCACTAATTATTAATTATTAAATTATTAAATTAAATAATTTGAAGTTGGGTAAAATGTTGAATCTGGAGTTTTAAGCCAGTTAATAATAATTTGAAGGCTTATAAACATATTGAAGCTGATAGAACTTTTAAATTTTGAATAAAAAAAAAGTGTTTATTCAGTTCTGAAAATATATCGTTTAAATCGATATTTGAAAATAGTCCTCCGGGGCACAGTCTCGGAATTCGATGAAACCAACTCCATTGGATCCATAATATTGTAATATTATCGGATTTCAAATTTCGTAGTGATTGGAGTTGTGGTGTGAGTGTTCGACATATAAACGCGCTGACATACATATCGAAAATCACTATATATATATATATATATATATATATATATATTGGTTAAAAGCAGGTGAAAAGTTGTGTCCCTTTCAATCACACGTCTCTTTCTCTTCTGTAACACGCGAACTTTTCTTTTGATAGCCGACCTACCCTCTCTGTTCAAACAAAGCGAACCCTAAGCTTAAAAAAAAGGGCGAACGAAAGCAAAATCGTTCAGAATCAAAGAAATGGCCAACTAGATTTTTAAGTCTTCCTCTTCCTATTTTGGTACTCGAACCCTCCCTCACATCCAAATTGAATCGCGTTCCATCCCTCTGCTATGCATTCTCGACATCGATGCCGAGAGTACAAAGGGATAATCGCGAGTGACGACGTGACGGTTATGGGCCGACGCTCGAAGGGGGGTGACACGCGAGGTCGGGAGGTGGATGTAGATGGAGTAGGCGATGTAGCGAGCGATGGGATGAAGGTTGCGTTCGCCTCGTTTTGCAGCAAGGAGGCTCGTGACCTCTGGGTGGTTTCGTTCGAGATGTTGGGGTTGCGCGAATTCAAGGACTGGTGGCAAAGGCGACGTCAAGTTGACGCTTGATAGCGAGTAGGTTGCGGTGACACCTAGGGGAGGGAGGTGAGCACGAGGGGTCGATGGCACGTTTGTTGGTATGGATTGTTGCAGGCGGTGAGTCAGAAAGGTATCCTTCGATTTACTTTCATTTAACTTAAAGATTAATTGTGTATATTCAGAAGCAGGAAGTAGAAATTGTTCAGATAGGAAGTAAAATAATATATTTACAATAAGTTATTCAAAATAAAAATAAAAATTTCTGTTTAAAATTTAATATATACTTTTCATATGGGATAAAAAGGAATTTTATCTATTAGAATTTAGTATGTAGTTAAACTAGTAAATAGATATATAGGTACACATATCTCAATATATGCAGTAAACAAGAAAAATTAAATTTATTTACTAAAGAGATATAGGATTAGAAAGTAATTTTAAAATGTTTTGATTTGGATAGTTTATGTTCGAAATTGGACCTTTGTTTATATAGGTTATTTTATAGTTCTAAATAATAATAATAATATAATAATAAATTAAATATGCATATACATATTATAACCTACTAGATTAATTTTAAAGATAATTTATTAAAGGGGAATTAGTTCAAACTAAAATTTATTAGTTTAAAATAGAATCATTGGTTTATTAAATTTAAAAATGAAAATAAGTTGTTCGACTTTATTTCGAATATTAACAAAATCATATAATGTTATACAAGGATTAAAATCGAGAAGATACAAGTCAGAATGGAACTGGAGTGGAATAGACTGCAAACTAAAATTAAAAGGTGAGTTAATCTCACTCGGTTAATTTAAATTTAAATTTAAATGATTAAATTTAAATAATTGTTGAATGGTGGAAATTGATTGATGTGCTATAATGTGGTATATTTTGGGAATTGGCATATTATATTGTGCTAACATCTGTGGATGCAGGGAAAACAGGTTGGAGGGATCCAACTGTACCTCTCAATATTTATTATTTAATATTCTCTGATGTGATTACTTGATATTCTATGGTGAATATATTGGAATATTGAATGATATGATTTGATTGGATATATATTGGGTATAATAAATTACCAAAAATATATAAATTGAATTTTGGAAAGAAAATAAAGGAAGTAAATTTGTAAATGAAATAATCTTAGAGAATTTAATAAATTAAGAATGAATTGAGAAAGAAATGGAAGTATGTTAAATACTAATAAATAACTTCGAATATGAAAAGAAAAGGATTTGAATAAACAGTAGTTAACGAATTATAAAATTATGAGATATTAAGTTAAAGGAATAAGCAGTAAATTGAGAAATCTAAATTGATATTTCAATTAAAAATAATTTAAATCATAATTAAGGAATAGAATATGAAATTAAAGGATTTTTGAATAAATGAAGTAAATTGGAAATCAATTTGGGATTGATTTAATTGTTGAAATTGCATATTTGGAAGAATAAATTCAGGTGGGAATTTATTAAAGGAATGACAAAATTGTTTAAAAATAAATAGTGATTTATTTTTAAAGGCTGTGAAGAGAAGTATATTGCTCTGGATAGCCAAATACGTTTTAAGTAAATTTTTAAATATAAGATAAAAGTTTAAGGTTGATTTAAAAAGCATGCTTTAGAAAATTTATTATTTATGAATGTTTAAAATTCTTAAGTAAATATTTTTTTTCAAATCTATTATCGTAATAATTATTTAAAGGTGACTTAGTATTTTGTTTTAACAAGTGAAAACTAGTTTTATATTTATAAAGTGAACATTATTTTCAAATACTCATATAGTATGTATTTTTAACGAATTTTTGAAATAGTTTTAACTTAAAGGTTTTAAAGTATATTTCAATAAAGTGTTTTGAAATTATTTTAAAAATCTAAGGTTTTGTGCTTGGTAATTCCAGTGGAAACAGAAATACTTGGAATTTATTCTGAGAAAGGCAGATAGTTTTGAAAACTGTTTTCAAGGAGTTTGAAAAGTGAAATTATATCTTGTGAAGATATTTTTGAGATAAATAAATAATTTGGAAAAAATTTATTTATTGTGTGATAGATGTTGTGAACATAAATTGATAGTTAAATAACCGACTATCAATATTGGCCAAATGCGTTGATCGTTTCGAAGAGACTGGGATCGAGATTTATTTCTCGAAAACCACTTCGATCTGGTTTGTACGTTTCGTGGAAAACGAGATTCGAAGATGGAGCAGTGAAGTGCAAGGGCTAATCGCTACTAATCCTGAGGATATTTCCAAAATGGATGTAGTAGGAATAGTGCCTTCGGTTTCGTACGGACCCGGAATGGACTTGTATGGATGAATGCTTGCGAAACATCGTCAGGTGGACGATGGGAATTCTAAGGGATATGTTCTATAAAGGTAAGACTTAGCCTCAAGCCTCATCAAATGGGAATGACTAAAAATCAGGGGTTATGCAGTAAGGCTAGGTGGGTAGCACGCAAGCAGAGTGAGGTCATTCTAGTCTAGATGTCCCTTTTTATTTTGGCTTAGTGGGTGGTTGCTGATCCCAACCGCGGGGTGATCTCACTCGGGATTATCCAGTAAGGGGTAGTCCCGGTCTTGTATTGCAGGGGAGCGAGCGTACTCCTCGATACGGTGATCTAGGCCCCGTACTGTGATAGGTGGTACCCCAGTGCCTAGTCATTAGTTGGAAATCCATTCTCCCTACGAGTCTTGTACGAGTTTTGTTTGTATTACCCACTCTGTGGCTAGTAGCTGGAATTTAATAGATGTAACAATTTCGGCTATTTCATAAGTATTTGTATATAGACCATATTATAATATTAGAGGATTTATATAAAAATGTTTTAGCTATCGTAAGGTAAAAACCCGACATGTTTATTTGTGGCGTGGTCTTACGAGATGCTTTTGTTTTCAAAGGATTTTTAAACTTTAATAATAGAATTGGGTGTGATTTTCTCACGCTGGTATTCTAGACTGACTCGGGTGTTATTTAACTGTAATGCTCGGGTCAGAACGAGTATTATAGGATACAGGATTTGATGATGTGGAGCTCAGGAGCCGAGCTGAATGACGATGCGTATTTCGTACTTGTTTATATACATATATATTCCGCTGTGTTGAGTTGATGTGTATCCATTTGTATGTTGTTGTTGTTGAACTGTGATTAATGTACTCAGATGATGATGTAATATGTAAACAGAGATATTTAATTTAAGTAAAGATTATTTATTATCTATTATATTTTATTCCGCTGCGATGGTTAGATTCTGTTATTGTTTTCTATTTTCTTCTTCTACTCTTCTTCTTTAACCCAAAGGTTCGTATTTTTGTGCAACTTGAGTTGATTGTTATAGAATAGTGTTGACTCAAGGGGTACGGATTTGCAGGTCGTTTCAACTGATATCTGTATACTGTTTTGATTGTCTCGTAGTGCTGATCTCTGCGGTATATTCAATCTATTTGTTGAGATCCGGATCGCGACGGAAGCAATAAATTGTTCGCTGTAACGACACTTTTAATTGTGACCTTTAACTTTCCTTCAGCTTCAAATATTGAAACGTGTTGCCCAACCACGCCACGCCTTTAGCGCCCTCCACCCCGAGTTGCCAGCCTACCTCCAGATTCGCACTCCACCGTGCTCGCCCTCCGCCCCGTACTCCTGCTCCCTTCTTGCATCCGCCTACCCAATCCCCTCGCCTAGCACTGCAAATAACATGCCTTCATCTCGACGAGCAGCCTCCGGCCACCATCCTTCATGCTCACTTCCTCCTCT
Organism: Allium cepa; assembly: GCA_030765085.1. NCBI lineage: Eukaryota > Viridiplantae > Streptophyta > Magnoliopsida > Asparagales > Amaryllidaceae > Allium > Allium cepa. The sequence continues at coordinate 979,912,859 of CM060931.1, forward strand.
TCCTTTTGCCGAGATACTTCTCCACTTATAATTAGGTAGCATATATATATACCTCTGTTATTATATATTGGCTTTTTTATAAAGATAGTTTATATATCTATGTATGTATTTAAGAGTATTTGTATATGTTTTGTTCAGGTTTTAGAAATTTTACCGTTAAAGTATATAAAAGTTATGTATATGTTTTGTAGTTAGCATAGGTAGATGCGACGTATGTATTCACATCTAAATATATGTTAGTTGTCTATATGTATATTTGCTAGTAACATATATAAAGTTATGTCAGTTCTTTTAATTTAAAGTGTTAGTATTATATATTTTCCAAGCCGAACATGTTTATCTTTTTTTTTCCTTCCCTGATAATAATTATATACATATTTGTTGTTTACAATATGTGAATATTTTTTTTCAAACCTATACAGCCTGTGTGCATGTTTATTGTGTATATATTAAATTTTATATGGTATATTGGGTATATAAGTTTATTTGGGAGGTGCATATTTTGTGACCGTCTCAGTTATTATACAGTAAGGTACCTTATACTACATCTTTACAGCACGTATATTATAAAAGAAAATGTACGTTATTATATACTATATTATTATATTTTATATTATGATGTTGACTGATCACTTTATTCATTGTTCAAGCCGTCATTTTTCATGTTATATATAAACAGTATATATACTTTACAGGTCGTTCAATGTCTATGAATCGTTAGTAAAATTTATAAGTCTATTATGTAAGTTGAGTACATATATTAGCATGGATTGATTTAAAATATAATATGTATGTACAGTTTGATTTAATATATATAAGTATAACCCGCCTGTTATTTATAGTATGGATATAATATACATATCTTCTAGAGTGCATAAGGCTGTCGTGTATTATTATATATTATTGATATTTTGATTGTTAAAAATATATATATATAGAAAATTTAAAGAATAAAATATAAATATTTTGATCCTTATTATATATACGCTTATTTATGGATTAAATATTGATTTTGGAATCTTTTATATTATTTTAATATTTGTCTCAAATTAAAATATTGAAATTATAATAATAACGTATATATATCAGTTTATATCAAGACTGATTTGATTTATTTCATCAATTCCTTATGTATCAGCTCTATCCGTCAAACCCATGTCCATCGTGCTTTTCTTTGTAATTCGTGCATGGATTTCGTAACTCAACTTCATTGGTTATCTCTCTAACCTCAAAAGGTGAGTAGTCACTCACGATTAACGTTCTTGCATTTATTAAATTTGATTTGAATTGAAACTACAATTGAAATATGCTATTGTAGTTATTTAATTGTTATGTATGTTATTATTTGTAACTGTTCACCTATGGGATATGACACCATATCAGGTTGTTTGTATTATATGTTATTTATGTTGATGATATATGTCTATTATATTATTATCATATCCGTTCTCATTCTGCAAGTTCCCTGTTAGTATAGAATTCACTATGGGTTGAAATGTTACATACCCGAACGATCTGTAGAATAAGAGAAAATTGTTATGGGTTGAAATGATAAACCTAAGCGATTTTCATTTGAATTGAATTTGGGTTTGCTGGTTGAAATGATATATACCCGTACATATTTAAATTACATATTAAAATGATAAATATCCGTATCATTTGACCATAGGATAGAAAATTTTATACAGACTGGTCTATATATAATATTATGAAAAAAAATTCTAAGGTTTTGGAAAGAAATATATGATTTTAATAAATATTAATTCTTAAAATATTATATATAAATGATATTTTATTTATATATTTAATAATTGTAACGTCCCGCTTTTTTGTACGCTTTAAATCGACTATAAACCACACACGTCGGACTTAAACTATACAGAAGGGCGGATTGTTATGGGGTAAATAAAAAAAAGAAGAGAAAGAAAAAACAAAATAGAATCTTGCAGCCGAACGGTAAAATATAATAATCAAATATACAGTTCATGAAGCTGTTTTACAAAATATTCGATTATACTTATACAATACATATTAGAGTTACACATACAGAGAACAATGAATAATGTAGCGGAACAGTATGAATGTAGTGGAATATAATAACAAATAGTAATAATAATTCTTCGTCTTCGTCCTCCAGAATCAAGGCCTTCAAATCCTGAAATGCTCAGACTGACCCGAGCGAATTGAAAAGACAAAACACTCGAGTCAGAACTAAAATATTTTATGTACATTAAATCAACTATAAGTAATATGAGTGGAACGATGTTAGAGATGTTTACAGGATTTGACATCTCCTATCCAGTGTCAAACGTGAGTGCGGTAACTTAGGAGATGCTCGGGATTCACATCTCCTAAGAATCCGTTAAACTATTTACTATGTAGTAATATTTCTCTGTTATAATAATGTCTATAATAAAATAAACTTACTTTTAAATAGCTTTAAGGAGTTACCCATTCTCCCCCTTAACACAATAATAGTCCCAGTAGTCCATCCAATATCATGGTCCCTCCTGATCGGGAAGCCACCAGAGGATACAACACGGGCTACGAAAGAAAACCAAACTCGTACAAGGCGCGATAGGGTAGGTGACACGGCACAACAAGGCGCGATAGGATAGCTACCACCCACCTCGAGCCACACCCTTAACTCAAAAAAAAACAAAAATGGCCACTGAATCAATCCAAAAGTTAGAGTATAATATCGAAGGGATGTGTCCGATAAAAGGTGCTACCTTCTTAGCCTGTTGATCGCTCCTGTTTTAGCCACCTTATGCCAACTCACGGGAGTCGGGTCCACGTATTTACCTCAAAGGAAACGCCACACCATCCTACTTTATTCTGGAATCTCAACCGCGTGTACGGTTGTTAAAGTGGTTTTCGGAGTTGGCAGAGAGTATGACAACTTCCGATCCCGGTCTCTTTAACAACCAAACGTTATTATAATACCGCGGACTTTTCAAAATAGTTTATTATTCAAACCAGGATATAATATTCATTTCAAAACCATATAAATACGATATCATTTTCGTTTTAAAAACCAAATTAACATGATATCATTTTAAAATCATAGTATTTCAAAGTTATAAAATTTTGAAACCAGAGATTTAAAACTATAACACTTCCAAAACGTAATATTTTGAAATTTATAACTTTGAAATATAACTTCCACCCCTTACATGGATTAAATATTAAAATATTTTATAAAATAAACTAGCTTCTTAAATTTCACAAATTAATTCCAAAACAACCCGAATTTCTAAATTTTAAATTTAACCAAATCCCCAAATCATAAATTTCAATTCAATTTGGTTTTCAAATAGACCATTCAAAATTATATCGATTTCAAAACAGATTTGATCCACAAAATAAACCATCTCAAATTCAATATATTTCAAAGCTTAAATATTCAATATTTCAAAACTAAATTTTATAAGTCATATATATGTGCCCAATTTACTTTACTATTATTTATTTTTAAAATATTTGCTTAATAAATCCAATTAAATAAACTTCAAATTTCAATAATTGAATATTCCTCAATTTATTTAGACTTGGTATATTCACTTAAATCACCATAAGCCCAAATTAAGTTATAAAACCATATTCTTTTAAAATCTCAATTTTAATAAATTCCAAATGGACTATTGTTAATATAACTCTTAATTAAATAAAATCTCAAATCAATTTCTAAACTATCTTCTCAACCCTTATTTATAAAAATCAATATAAACTCTATATTAAAATATAATTTAAGAAATTACTTATCTATATTATATTTTAATAAATCAAACTTTATTATTACACTTATTTTATACTTTAAACAATTTTATTCATAGCTTAAAACCTAGAATTTAATTATATATAAATAACATTTATAAAATATCCAAATCAATATCTCATAAAATCTTATATTTCTTTACAAAGCCATAGAAATTATTCCAAAATATTTTTATATATAGACCGCGGTGTCTGTATAAAATTTTCTATCCTATGGTCAAGTGATATGGATGTTTGTCATTTCAGTCCGCAATTTAAAATAAAAGTACGTCATTTCAGTCCGCAATTTAAAATAAAAATACGGTTATATACCATTTGAAACTGCAATCCCGAATGAAATAAAAATGCATAATAACTTGCAGTTTATAACAATATAAAATACAACATCCATTCATCCACTATCAATCACCAACCAATTATCGCAATCATCATCCAATTCAAACAATAACATCAATATAGAACATATAATAAATAGCAAGTAATTACTGGCAGTTTATATTCAATAATAAATTAATTTAACTGGCAGTTTATATGAGATAATAAATTGAATAACAATTTAATTCAAAAAATTCAATTTAACTGGAATGATGATAAAAATATACCAAACAGTAATAAATATATTTCTAATCACGTTAGAAATTAATTTAACACACATAAGAAATTGTAGAAGTTGTGAGTGAGTTAAAACACTCACCTTTTGAATTTAAATTCAATTTAAATCCAATTTAAACCCAAAATTTGAATAGTCTCTGAATTTATCCAAACTAGTGCCAAAATGTCTAGAATTTCAATATGAACCTAGCGGAGAAAACCTCGCATGAAACGGACATCGTATGTAAAAGTTACGTCTAGACGATTTCAAAATAAAAGTTAACAAAATATAAAATTAAAAAAAAAACTAAACACGTCAGCATCTACACGCGTTGAACCAAATTCACGATGAATAGTGTTTCCGCGTTCATGCACTTCCAGATACCCACGAAACCCACTTGACTAACGGCTTGACCACAATTCGAGCACCCTCCGACCACCGAGTGCTAAGCCATCGCCACCAGTGACCTACCCATGGCGAGCTGCACGTACTGATGACCCCGCCGTCCCTTTCGGTTGCCAAAGTTCACCACGCCGTCACACCTTACTAAACCCTAATCGAATTATGGCCGCAAATCCCACTGTCGATTCGTGAAACGAAGCATACCGATGAACTCCACTCAGTGATCTCGACAAAACCCACAAATCAATTTGGCGATCAACTGCAGTCGATCGCGAAGAAAGAACGACCGAGAATAAACAAACCAATTCTGGCTACACAAAAACCCAGATCCAAAAACGAATTGCAACTCGAAAATGCGCTCGTCGAGAACTTTGAATCCATATAAAATTCGATAGGGTTTTGTGGAGTTTGAATTTTTGGCTTTGGAATTGTATTTGGGAATTAGGGTTTTTGCAGTCATTAGAAAGAGGAGCTAATAGAACTGAACGTATAGAAATGAGAAATAAGAAATGAATTAGGGTTTACAACAGGGAATATATAGGCGAGCTGAAATTAGAATGGACCGGATCGATTGGATATACGCGTTGAACGACAAAATGGCCCGAAAAGCCCGTTCTAACTCCGGATCGAAATTGGGTCAATCCATATATCAAAATAGATGTTTTTAAATATTATAAATGCAATGGGACGGGTTTCAAGTTCAAATTCCATCGTATGAAGAAGTTATGCCAAATTCAGTTATTTCAAATTGATTTCAATTTAATTGATTTCTGGGCGTTTCGAGTCTGTACGATCAAACGACAAGTTCGATCGTTACGAAATTTGAAATCTTACAATAATTCAACGTTATGGATCCGATGAAACTGGTTCGTCGAAATCTGAGTCAATGGCCAAATGGCTATTTTCTAGTTAATAAAATAAATTAATAATTGATTAATTAAATCAAGTTTTCAATTTCAATTCTATAATTAACAAATTTCCTTACTTTTGATTTCTCAATCATTTACAATGATTTAACCAAATTTAAATGTCAATTTAGAGTTTATTAATTTATCAATTTCAGTATTAACCTCAATTTCATAAAATTCAAAATTATAAATTTAATTTCCAATAATTCTATTTAATTTACTCTTCATTCTATTATTCAATTCATTATTATCAAACGGATGAAATTAACATTGGATTCAAAATCTATTACACTAATATTCTCACATTCCATCTAGTTTCAATTAATCGTACTATTTAGATATTTAATTGCAATTACTCCAATTATTATGGTTCAAATCCTAATAAGTTGATAAATCTTTATTCCCATTCTTATAATTCAACAGATTGTCCAATTATGAATAACATTAACATTATTTTCAAATATTTCCATAATTTACACAAACATAACATTGAATTGAGATTCATTGCAATCGATTACAAATTTTAATTTAATATACTAAATAAATGGTTAAGTCATAATAATTGTTACCACTAACGTTTAATTCCACTTATAAGCTATTATTAACAATCAAATGTTGCAATTGATTTATATCTAATTCAATAAATTAAATGAATGGGTAAACAATTAAAAATTATCACTATTCGCCTAACTTACTCACATTCATACTTAATTATCAACCAACAATTATTATAGTTACTTATCTAGCATTGGTTCTATCAAATTACAATTTATTACGTATTATTTCATCAATTAATATAACTTTGAATTTATTTCCCACTTTACCAATTTCAATCAATTATAACCTTATAATTGTTTCAATTAATAGGTATTGCACTAAATTAGTTATTTATCAACATGCATAAACCTTATTACATTAATCTACATTCAATATATATTAATTCATTAGTTAATTCAATATTTACGTTTGTTTTCTTATATTTGATTTATAGCCTAATATAACATTTACATTAATTCCGTTAATTGTAACCTCATTCAAATAGTTAATATTTAATTTAGATTAGCCTTATTACATCTCATTTAAGTTATTATTTCCTTGGTTAAATTTCAGTACTTACTTTTACTTACTTATTTTCAAATTTTATAACTAATTGCACAATTTGATTATAAATTATAAAGTTTTTTTTATTTCTTTCTAGTTTTTATTACAAAAATCTTACTAAATTAACAAATTTTAATTATTGATAATTTACAGGTCGTTACAATAATTATATTTAATTTAATTAAGATTGATTTAATTAACAAATAATATGTTTAAGTATTTAATTAAATTTATGGTTCAAAAATAGATTTTTGTAATAATTATAATAAGTTAAGGTTGAAAGGATAAATTTGAATTTATTTAAAATTGTATTTAATTAAGAATTGTATTTAATAAATCAATTTGAAACTTATCGAGATTTAAGATATGATTTTATAATTTTATTCTGATTTAAAGTGAATTAAATGGATATTTCAAGTTCAAATAAATCTAAGGAAACATTTAGTTAATATAATTTAAGGCTATTTAGATGATAATGGATTTATTAAGTGAAATTTCAAAATTAAATAATAATGAAGTCAATTTAAGATATAAAGGAAATTATCAATTTAGTTTCGAAAGTACTATAATTTGGAAATATATTTATTTGAAATGGAAATGATAATTTGGTTTTGAAGTATAAATTATATGAAATGACCACGGTGTTATAACGACTTTAGGTTGTTAATAGCGTATATTTCTACATTATACATAGTTCCATGGATTGTAACGTCCCGCCTTTTCGCACACTTTAAATCGACGATAAAACACACACGCCAGACTTAAACCATCCAAAAGGGCGGATTGTTAAGGGGTAAATAAGAAAAAGTAGAGAAAGAAAAAAACAAAATGGAATCTTGCAGCCGAACGATAAAATATAATAATCAAATATACAGTTCATGAAGCTGTTTTATAAAATATTCGATTATTCGTATAAAATACATATCAGAATTACACTTACCAGAGAATATTGATAACGCAGCGGAATAAAATGGTGTAGTGGAATAATATAATAGGTAATAGAAATAATACGATCTTCGTCTTCGTCCTCCAGAAATAAGGCCTACAATTCCTGAAATACTCAGGCTGACCGGAACGAATTGAAAAGACAAAACACTCGAGTCAGAACTAAAAGATCTTTTGTAAGTTAATTCAACGGTAAATAATATGAGTGTAACAGCGTCAGAGATGTTTACAGGATTTGACATCTCATATCCAGTGTCTAACGTGAGTGCTGTAACTTAAGAGATGCTAGGGATTTACATCTCCTAAGGATCTGTTAAACTATTTACTATGTAGTAATATTTCGCTATTATAATAATGTGTGAAGGCCCACAAATCCGTACCCCTTTTGAGCTGGCAAAATCCCACAACAATTCAGCCCAAAGTGTAACAAATATACGAGTCTTCGGGTTTAAAGAAAAGAAGAAAGAGGTAAAAGAAGAAGAAAATAGAAGGAAATAATAGCAGAATCTCACATTTCGCAGCGGAGAAGATATAATAGATAAATGAATATCTTTAAAACAAAGAACTATATCAGTTGTGACATTACATCACATTACATTATCAGAGTTTACAACGACACGATACAAACACTAACAGTCATAGTAACTTGTGTACAATAAAATTTGACTTGCACTAACCCAGACGCAACGGACACTACATAGTATAAATGATACGCTTTGCCATCTAGCTTGAACTCCAAATCTCCATAGCACATCTTTCCTGACTTCGCTCCAGAATAACGATAACCTGACTCTAGGCTGCCCGTGTGGAAATTTGTGGCAACCAGAGTTTAGAAAGGAAACAATAAACTCCAGTTCAGTCATGAGACTGGTGTGAGATCTTAAAAACCGTTATTTTCACAAAGAAAAGAAAAGAAATCCGCTGTGCTTTTTGAAAAATGAAACTACCATAAGGCCTCCCGCCACACACACAATGCAAAAGCAAAATTGGAGGAGATTTCTCCTTGTGATAGTCAAACATGCTTGATAGGCAAAATCCTTTTATATTATTATTATTAGTGCATAGTGCAGAAAACATTTCGAAAGTATAATATTAATCTTAGCCAGCATACAACCATTATTGTATGCCGACTATAGCTACCATATTCAATAGTAGGTTACCGCCACATTCCATGGCAGGTTATACAACCGTACAGGGCACGCATTATTTCTTTGGATTTCCAACAAATGGTCAGGCTAAGGAACTTCCTACTACCACATGGGTACGCCTCTGGAGGGACGCCCCGAGAACCTGCCCAGATCTCAGCCAACACAAGGCCGGTTTACCTCTGTAACTAGGTAACTACTACTCGAGTATGTCATCCCCCGGTCATTTGCGACCTTTTTCCGAGGATCCTCAACCACAAAGAAACAACCACAAAGAGTAATAGATTTGCAGCAACCACATAGGTTAAGTATCTAGGCTCTATACCATGATACCACCCTTTTCCATAAGGAAATGACATACCTTAAAGGGCGCGACCCTCATAACCTTGCCGCATCTTTCCTGTTTCGACCATTTACGGGGTGTGAGGTTCGACGAAGTCTCGTCCATGAAGCTACACTTTTCATAAAGTCATGCTTTGATCAACAAATGATCAGCAACACTATATATGCCACGTTACCGAATTGGGAATGTATCACTAGTAACCATCAACTACATAACCTATGAGCTTGTATGTCTCAGAGAAGGGTGTTAAGCTAAGAGAATTAATTCTCCACCACCAACAGAAATGTATTTGATAGAAACCAGCTTTACATCTCAAAGTGTAATGTCAGATACACATCCATACAAGTCCATTCCGAGATCGAACAGAACTGAAGGCACTTTATAGAAGCCCTTGCAAATCCGGATATTCACTAATCACGTCCGGAATCCCCATCACAAAGTGCGATAAAATCTCTATACCGGAGCAACCCGGTGCAGAGACATTCGACAGGTAATCCATTTGCTTTCGAAAATACTCGGTCTTCAACACCAACTTCAAATGCAATCCCAATTCGTCGTATCATTATTCGGAATGGGTTTTATGACACAAGGTCCTCTCCCGGCTAATCCAAATAATGAGCGCTTATTTTTAAAAATAAGCGTTTCTTCAGATTTCAAACAAATCACAACAATTTCCACTTTAATCTTTTAAACAAAAGATCCATCACGATCACAAAGGTTCGATGTGGGTTTCGAATATCCATTTGTAATTCGACTCCCGGTCGCATCGAAATTCAAATGTCGTTTAAAGGCAAATATTGATAGTCGATTATTTAACTATCAATCAACATTCACAAAAATCGCTAGGATTTAAATAATTTTTTCCTCATTTATTATTATTTTCAATATATCTTCGCAAGATATAATTTTAACGCTCCAACTATTTGAAAACAAATTTCAAATCAATTTCCACCTTTCAATCCTTTGTAAAGAAATTTCAAATCATGTTTTCCTTATGCGGAAACATTTCCAAATATTTATTCGTTTCCACTGGAAATCCGCCGAGTTCAAATATTTTAAAATAATTTAAAATGCTTATCCAAAATATGCTTAGAGATATTTAAAATAAAAACTATTTTGAAACACTTGCTTAAATATTAGTAATGAAAATATTATACTAATGTCTCATAAAAATATTCAAGTCCAAACTAATTTTTTTAAATAAAATTAATATGTTGGATATGACTATTTAAATATTCAAATTCTAAAACCAATATCAATTAAATTTTTAAATCATTACTTCCATAATTAATTAAGTAAATCATTACTTTAAAGATTTACAAAATAACTTAAGAAACTAATTTCTCTAAATTATTTTTTAAAACCAAGCATAGAACTTTTAATTTATATTTCAAAAGCTATTTTACAAACATACTCGGCTTTTCAGGGAAAATTCTCTTTCCATTTATATCAATTAATAAATCTCCGCGATTTATTTTAATTTACATTCCAAATCGGTAAATTTCTTTTCACACCTTTAAAAATAAACCAACGTTTATTTTCAAATCAAAATTCCCTTTCCTTTATAAGTTCCAATTGTGAATTTAAATTTCCAAACATCCATTTATATACGATTTTCAAATCGATTTCCAAATATTCATTTTCAGCACCGAATTAAATTCTAAATTGATTTCCAAATTTATTTTCAAATACCAAATCAATTTTCAAAATTTATTTCTAAATTTATTTCTAAATTTATTTCAACACCAAATTTATTATCTTTTGAAACAAATTCCTTCTTTTGAATTTATTTAATTTTCTAAAATTAATTTACTACAAATTTTCTACTCAATTTGAAAAAAAAAACCAATTTTTATCTATTTCTGGTATCCTGCGATACCAAAATTATATTCAGCTAAATTATAGCCCTCAACGGTTGAAATCACAATATAATCACACACATAGTTTAAATAAATAGACACACAACATATGAAACAAAACCAAATGTTAGAGGAATCCAGTTGGATCCCTCCAACTTGTTTCCCTACATCCACAGACGTTAGCACAACAATTAAATACCCATTCCACTTCGAGGTGGAATATCGCGGTATATGGATTTATAAAATGTTATCCGCTATTATGCGGCGCATAGGGTCTCATCCGCTATATAGTGCGGGAAATCAATCACTCCAAATACATATATATAATACCAATTCCACTTCAAGGTGGAATATCGTGGTATATGGGTTTAAATATAATATCATCCGCTATTATGCGGCGTATAGGGTCTATTTCAATACACTGATAATAAATTACCATCCAAGCACACAATCAACAATTTAAATTTTACTATCACATTTCGACAATCAATCAATAACTGAAATTTTCAATTATTATAATTTGAATGAGAAGATCTCATCTTTGCTTTGCATGCAATCCATTTTCCGTTTCGACTTGTTTTCTTTCAAATTTTTGACCTTGTATGAATAATTTATACAATTCATTAATCTTTGAAATTATCGAACAGCCTATTTCCATTTATAAATTTAATTTAGACTAAAAATTTAATTAAACAAATTTCTTTTAATAATTCTTAGTAACCAAAATAATTTTTTTTTAATAATTTTATTTAATCTAATTATTTAATTTAAACCAAAACTTTCCATTTTATAAATAATTTGATAACTGAAATAAGTTAAACAAATAAACCACCTTAAATATGAACTGGTAGTTTAAAATGTATAAATGAATTTTTCTTTGAAATTACTTATGTATACATATACATAAATTTAAAACAATATTTTTTTCTTTAAAGACAGCAGGAAAAGATTTGAAATTTACCTTTACTGTAAAAATTTCTCGGTTTTAACTATATATGCAAAAATTAATATGTAAATTTATTTAAAATAACTACCTTTACCGTGCTAGCCTATCGGCACTTCCCTTTGCCGGCGACTCGCCATCATTTCCAAAAACGACTTCGCGAAACCCACGCAATCAACTCTCCCTGTCGCATCAGATCGTCGCCCCCCAGGTGAACACAAGCTTCGCGAGACTTCCCAAGCACCACCGCCGCCCCTAGTCTCACCCACGATTGGCAGTCGTCCCCGAATCTTCGAGCTCGAGTTCGAGCTCGCAACAGCAAGAGTTAAATCACTGGAGCCATACACAGGATTCGATTCGAATTGATTTGGATGAAACTGGTAGTGGAGGAACGCGATTTCAACTAACCGAGAAGGAGGTGAAGCAGCCGATTTCTTTTCTGTTGATTTCAAATTTGAAAAAGGAATGCAATTTTTTAAAGGAAGGCTGCAAAAGGGGGAAAATATCGATGTGAAAGGAATACGGCTGAAAGTTGACTAGGATATATATTAATTGATTCAAATTGTCTCGATAAATACAAATCAAAATCTCGACATCCTATCGAGGCATGTCGCTAGGCGTTTATAATGTTATACGCTTATTCTGAATGCAATGGGAAAGGTTTCGGGTCCAAATTCGATCGTATGGAAAAGATAGCTTTTTGAACCAGTTATCAAATCAAATTTCGATATAATTTTCAACGCGTTTGCTTGACGTACAGCCAAACGACAACTCCAAGCATTACGAAATTGAAATCCAATAATAATACAATATTACAGATCCAATGGAACTGGTTTCGTCAAAATCCTAGACTACGCCTCGGAAGGCTATTTTTAAATATCGATTTAAACAATATAAATTCAAAGCTGATCAAAACAATTTCAAATTCAATTCTGAAGCTTCCATTATCTTCAGTATTATCAATATAAATTTTCTAGGCCATCAAATTATATTTAACAAGTTAAAAATTGAAAATTCAAATTTTTTTACCCATCATTAATAAATCAAATTCAGTAATTTAATTGCCAACTTCATATTTATATTCGAAATTCAAGTTAAACTAACCTTCAAATATTTAAAAACAATTGAATATTCCATTTCAAATGTTAAAATTTTTCGGGTCGTGGCATCCTTCCCCCCTTAAAAGAATTTCGTCCCGAAATTACAAGTTCAGAAGAACGATCCTTAACCTATTTGCTATCTTTCCAAATCTAAACAGTTTTATCAACTTACTAAAAAATACTTTTTATTAGAGACCCATTATTAATTCAACTAACTTTCCAACTCCAATTATAGGTTCCAAACAACATTATTTTCTTTAACAATTTAAATTTAAATTTAAATTCAAAATTTTAAACCGTCAAAATTTCTCAAAAATTTCTAACTCCCTAAATTTTCAAAATTTTTTGCCAGTGTCTCCTTTGCGCGGCTAGCTTGGTACGACTACAAAAATGGCACCACGGCTTCCAGATTTCAAAAGAAAACAAATGCCAAGCGGCTAGACCAGAAAATCATCAAATTTCATATTGAAATTTAAATACATACCTTTTTGTCGAGCAATTCAAAATTTATCTTCGAAATCAAAATCCCAATTCTATTCCCTTTATTACACATGTATATCCTACTAGCCATAATATCCAATTACAATATTCAAATTTATTTTGCACATTCCTTTACAAAATTTTCAATATATACTTCTTATACCATTTTTTACTTCACTATTGAAGTTATATATTCATTTTCATTCAACTTTACATTTTCAGTTTCATTTGAATTCGATTTACACTTTCAATTCTGTTTGGATTCAATTTAACTTTAAATATTAAATTTTTATCAACTATCTTTCATTCACAACTGATTCATATCACTATTTTAGATTAGTTTCATTTACTAATTCATTACAAGTTCCAATTCATTTTATCTCAAACCATTTCTTTATTTCATCTTTATTACCTTTAGTTCACTTTGAACCAATTTTACAACTTCATTTTATTTCACACAATTCAAATTGGTTTTCAATATTCAGTTTCAATTCCTGTTTTATTCTTTTGTTCATTCCCAAAAATTTATTTTCAATTCACCATTTTGGTTTATGACCACTTATATTAAATTGGATTTCAAATTCCATATGAATTTAATTTATCTTTCATTTATAAATATTGAATTCAATTCATTTCAAAACATATTAATTTGGACTTTTCTTTAATTAGTTTCACTTACTAATTTCATTTTAATACTTCGCTTTTTTTATCACAGATCAAATTTTATTCCAATTCCGGTTCTATTTACTTACAAATTCGAAATGAATTTCAACATTCAATTTCACTTTCATTTAATTTCAATTGTAAATTTATTCATTCACAATTTATTTTCCACCTTAATAGATTTTATTCCAAACATTTAGTTTTCATATTCATTTTAATTTAACTCATTCCTTTAAGTTAAATTCATTCTACCAAAATTCAAATTATATAAGTTATCAATTCATAAGCACTTTTGATAAATCCTCCAAAGTTTTAAACAATTTCTCAACATTTCAAAATCACCTTTGAAATCAATTATTTCCAAAATCAAACTATTTTTATTAGATTCCAGAGTCTTTGCAACATTTCATAATCATCTTTGAAAATCAATTCGAATTATCTTTTGAATTCCAAAACCCAAACCCAGTTTGCAAACAACTTCCATTTAAAATAATTCGGCAGCAATTCCTCTCCTGGAAACTCGAAAATAAACATCGATGATGCTGCAGTCATCACCGAAGTTATTTTCCAGCGACCTAAAAGATTTAGAGCTTTCATCCCTTCAAAACATTTTCCAAAACATTTGAAAATTATTTTAAAACCAAAAAGGGATTTAAACTTTTCACCAAAAATTTCAAATTCTTTTCAAAACATTTCCAAACACTTCTCTGGAATTCCGTTTCAAATTACAAATCACGTTTACAATTTATATTCTCAAATTCCATTTGTATGTGAATTTATTTCTTAATTTTGGAGTTACGATTCAATTTCCAATTCAAATGATAATAATATTATCACTTCCTAATAATCAAGCAACCATATATTATAATAATTTACAAAGATTATTTCCTTTATCTACGAAAATAGTTTGGGTAAATTTATTTCATTTACCCTATTTTAAAACAATACAATGTCGAATTGTTCTGTACGAGTGTTTAGAGATTCCTATCGATAGAGTTGTACAGACTATATCAACCAGAATCCATATACCACTCAACAAACCAATCATCACAATATAAAACAATTTTGTATTCACTAACAAATACGCGCTCATATCTATTAATACACTCAAACTCATTCTAGAGTACTAGTGACTCTATCTCTAATGAGTAACACCTAACAGAGCCAAGGTTGTCGCTTAACCAAATGCTCGGATACCAAATGTGAAGGCCCGCAAATCTGTACCCCTTTTGAGCTGCCAAAATCCCATAACAATTCAGCCCAAAGTAGAACGAATGTACGAGTCTTCGGGTTTAAAGAAAAGAAGAAAGAGGTAGAAGAAGAAGAAAATAGAAGGAAACAATAACAGAATCTCATATTTCGCAGTGGAACAAATATAATAGATAAATGAAAATCTTTAAACAAAGAACAATATCAGTTGTTACATCACATCACATTACATTATCAGAGTTTACAACGACACAATACAAACACTAACAGTTATAGTAACTTGTGTACAATAAAATTTGACTTGCACTAACCCAGATGCAACGGACACTACATAGTATAAATGATACGCTTTGCCATCCAGCTTGAACTCCAGATCTCCACAGCATATCTTTCCTGACTTCGCTCTAGAATAACGATAACCTGACTCTAGGTTGCCCGTGTGGAAATTTGTGGGCACCCAGAGTTTAGAAAGGGAATAATAAACTCTAGGTCAGTCATGGGACTGGTGTGAGATCTTAAAAACAGTTATTTTCACAAAGAAAAGAAAAGAAATCCGTTGTGCTTTTTGAAAAACGAAACTACCATAAGGCCTCCCGCCACACACACAATGCAAACGCAGAATTGGAGGAGATTTCGCCTTCTGATAGTCAAACATGCTTGATACGCAAAATCCTTTTATATTATTATTATTAGTGCATAGTGCAGAAAACATTTCGAAAGTATAATATTAATCTTAGTCAGCATACAACCATTATTGTATGCCTACTATAGCTACCACGTTCAATACCAGGTTACCGCTACATTCCATGGCAGGTTATACAACCAAAACCATACAGGGCGCGTATTGTTTCTTTGAATTTCCAACAAATGGCCAGGCTAAGGAACTTCCTACTGCCACATGGGTACACCTCTGGAGGGATGCCTCGAGAACGTACCCGGATCTCTGCCAACATAAGGCCGGGTTACCTCTGTAACTAGGTAACTACTACTCGAGTATGCCATCCCTCGGTCGTTTGCGATCTTTACCCGAGGATCCTCAGCCACAAAGAAACAACCACAAAGAGTAATAGATTTGTAGCAACCATATAGGTTAAGTATCTGGGCTCCATACCATGATACCACCCTTTTCTAGAAGAAAATGACCTACCCTAAAGGGCGCGACCCTCATAACCTTGCCGCATCTTTCCTGTTTCGACCATTTACGGGGTGTGAGGTTCGACGAAGTCTCGTCCATGAAGCTATACTTTTCATAAAGTCATGCTTTGATCAACAAATGATCAGCAGCACTTTGTATGCCACGTTACTGAATTGAGAATGTATCACTAGTAACCATCAACTACATAACCTCTGAGCTTGTATGTCTCAGAGAAGGGTGTTAAGCTAAGAGAATTAATTCTCCGCCACTAACAGAAATGTATTTGATAGAAACCAGCTTTACATCTCAAAGTGTAATATCAGACACACATCCATACAAGTCCGTTCCGAGATCGAACGGAACCGAAGGCACTTCAAAGAAGCCCTTGCAAATTCGGATATTCACTAATCACGTCCGAAATCCCCATCACAAAGTGTGATAAAATCTCTATACCGGAGCAACCCGGTGCAGAGACATTCGACAGGTAATCCTTTCGCTTTCGAAAATACCCGGTCTACAACACCAACCTCAAATGCAATCCCAATTCGTCGTATCATTATTCGGAATGGGTTTTATGAAACAAGGTCCTCATCCGGCTAATCTGAATAAAGAGCGCTTATTTTTAAGAAATAAGCGTTTCTTCAGATTTCAAACAAATACAACAATTTCCATTTTGATCTTTTAAAAAAAGATCCATCACGATCACAAAGGTTCGTTGTGGGTTTCGAATATTCATTTGGAATTCGACTCCCGGTCGCATCGAAATTCAAATGTCGTTTAAAGGCAAATATTGATAGTCGGTTATCTAACTATCAATCAACATTCACTAGAATTTAAATAATTTTTTCCTCAATTATTATTATTTTCAATATATCTTCGCAAGATATAATTTTAACGCTCCAACCATTTGAAAACAAATTACAAATCAATTTCCACCTTTCAATCCTTTGTAAACAAATTTCAAATCATGTTATACTTATGCGGAAACATTTTCAAATATTTATTCGTTTCCATTGAAAATCTACCGAGTTCAAATATTTTAAAATAATTTAAAATTCTTATCCAAAATATACTTAGAGATATTTAAAATAAAAACTATTTTGAAACACTTGCTTAAATATTAGTTATGAAAATATTATACTAATGTCTTATAAAAATATTCAAGTCTAAACTAATTTTTTTAAATAAAATTAATATAGAGGATATGACTATTCAAATATTCAAATTCTAAAACCAATATCAATTAAATTTTTAAATCATTACTTCCATAATTAATTAAATAAATCATTTCTTTAAAGATTTACAAAATAACTTAAGAAACTAATTTCTCCAAAATATTCTTTTAAAACCAACCCTAGAACTTTTAATTTATATTTCAAAAGTTATTTTACAAACATACTCGGCTTTTCAGGGAAAATTCTCTTTCCATTTATATCAATTAATAAATCTTCGCGATTTATTTTAATTTACATTCCAAATCTGTAAATTTATTTTCACACCTTTAAACATAAACCAATATTTATTTTTAAATCAAAATTCCCTTTCCTTTATAAGTTCCCATTGTGAATTTAAATTCCCAAACATCCATTTATATACGATTTTCAAATCGATTTCCAAATATTCATTTTCAGCACCGAATTAAATTCTAAATTGGTTTCCAAATTTATTTTCAAATACCAAATCAATTTCCAAAATTTATTTCTAAATCAACACCAAATTTATTATCTTTTGAAAAAAATTCATTCTTTTGAATTTATTTAATTTTCTAAAATTAATTTACTATAAATTTTCTACTAAATTAAAAAAAAAACCAATTTTATCGATTTCTGGTACCTACGATACCAAAAATATATTCGGCTAAATTATAGCCCTCAACTATTGAAATCACTATATAATCACACACAGATTATAAATAAATAGACACACAACATATAAAACAAAATCAAATGTTTGAGGAATCTAGTTGGATCCCTCCAACCTGTTTCACTGCATCCACAGACGTTAGCACAATAACTAAATACCCATTCCACTTCGAGGTGGAATATCGCGGTATATGGGATTTATAAAATGTCATCCACTATTATGCGGCGCATAGGGTCTCATCTGCTATATAATGCGGGAAATCAATCACTCCAAATACATATATATAATACCAATTCCACTTCAAGGTGGAATATCATGGTATATGAGTTTAAATATAATATCATCCGCTATTATGCGGCGTATATGGTCTATTTCAATACACTGATAATAAATTATCGTCCAAGCACACAATCAACAATTTAAATTTAACTATCACAATTCAACAATCAATCAATAACTAAAAATTTCAATTATTATAATTTGAGTGAGAAGATCTCACCTTTGCTTTGCATGCAATCCATTTTCCATTCCGACTTGTTTTCTTTGAAATTTTTGACTTGTATGAATAATTTATACAATTCTTTATCATATGACTCTCTATCCTGCTTTCTGCTTTCCTTTCTGTATCTAGACTGAGGTTCACTTGTACCTGTTTTATTTACATTTTCCTCACGCCCTCTCATTTAATTTACATATTTTTATACTATCATAATACTAATTTGATCTAGAATGAAAGTTTCTGGTGGCAGTTTCTCACGGAAAATTGCTGGAGTGCATTGCATTTCTTGACCTAAGGAAATTACAGACATTAGCTATATACAGTTTTATTGAAAACAATTTCGAAGTTGGAGACTTATCTTTCTGGAAATACTATGTTAAAGACTTCATTTTTGAGAGATGATGGATATTTCACCGAGGTTCATGATCCTTATCGATTTGTCTAGATGCAAAGAAGTCTGTTAGCCTTTCATTCAAAGACTAAAGAACAAAAATCGGTTTGAGTCGCAGAGACTTACCATTGCTACCGTATGTTCGTTTGCCGTCCTTTTACGCTTCTACGAGAAGAGACTTGTTGTAAGAAGTAGAACATAGGTTTCCATGACTCAGTCTCCTCAGATCTGGAGGGAAGACTGTAATGATATGGCTGTTGAAGATGAATAGCTGCCTTTAAAGTCTTAGCTTTACTTTGCTTCAGTCTCTTCAGATCTGAAGTGAAGTTTGTATAGATCTGACTGTTGAAGACGAAATTTAAACGATTTAATTTTGTATAGATCTGAAGTAAAGTTTACTCGAGCCGCCATTAAAGTCTCAGTTTTAATTTTCAGCAGTTAAGAGAAAATGAAGTGAGTTGTAGATTCGAGTTGCCTTATTCTACTCGAGAATAGTCGCGAATCTTCTGCCAACCGGGTCTTGTTATTGGTTCGGGTTGAAGGCTTACGCTATCGGTATATAGTTTGGGCCTTATTTTGTATAAGATTTAGTTAGCTTGGGCCTTATTTTTTATGTTAATTTGTAATTTTTATTTGCTAACAGCTTGGATTGTTGGACTTGCCTTAACTCGGAATTTGTATATTCTTATTTTCTCCTTCTTAATAGAAAAGTATGAACCTTCTTTCAAAAAAAGAAATTATCGAACAGCCTATTTCCATTTATAAATTTAATTTGGACTAAAAATTTAATTAAACAAATTTCTTTTAATAATTCTTAGTAACCAAAATAAATTTCCTTTAAATAATTTTATTTAATCTAATTATTCAATTTAAACCAAAACTTTCCCTTTTATAAATAATTTGATAACAGAAATAAGTTAAACAAATAAACCACCTTAAATATGAACTGGTAAGTTTAAAATGTGTAAATTAATTTTTCTTTGAAATTACTTATATATACATATACACAAATTTAAAACACAATTTTTTTTCTTTAAAGACAGCAGGAAAAAATTTGAAATTTACCTTTACTGTAAAAATTTCTGGTTTTAACCGTATATACAAAAATTAATACGTAAATTTATTTAAAATAACTACCTTCACCACGCTAGCCTATCGGCACTTCCCTTTGCCGACGACTCGCCACCATTTCCAAAAATGACTTCGCAAAACCCACGCAATCAACTCTCCCTGCCGCATCAGATCGTCGCCCCCCCAGGCGAACATGAGCTTCGCGAGACTTCGCAGGCACCACCGTCGCCCCTAGTCTGACCCATGATTGGCAGTCGTCCCCGAATCTTCGAGCTCGAGTTCGAGCTCGCAACAGCAAGAGTTAAATCACCGGAGCCATACACAAGATTCGATTCGAATTGAATTGGATGAAACTGGTAGTGGGGGAATGCGATTTCAACTAGCCGAGAAGGAGGTGAAGCAGCCGATTTTTTTGCTGATTTCAAATTTGAAAATAGAATGTGATTTTTTAAAGGAAGCAGTGGTGACCATTCTTTTTATTTTTATCGAGATGAAATTAGAAAGAGGAAGGAACTCAGTTGTTAATATAAAAGAAGAAGGAGACACGATGATGCTGGCGTGTAGAAAAAGGCTGCGGTGATTTGAAGGGTGAAAATATCGATGTGAAAGGAATACGGCTGAAAGTTGACTAGGATATATATTAATTAATTCAAATTGTCTCGATAAATACAAATCAAAATCTCGACATCCTATCGAGGCATGCCGCCAGACGTTTATAATGTGATACTCCTATTCCGAATGCAATGGAAAAGTTTTCGGGTCCAAATTTGATCATATGGAAAAGATAGCTTTTTGAAGCAGTTATTAAATTAAATTTCGATATAATTTTCAACGCGTTTGCTTATCGTACGGCCAAACGAAAACTCCAAACATTACGAAAATTGAAATCCGATAATAATACAGTATTACAGATCCAATGGAACTGGTATCGTCAAAATCCGAGACTACGCCTCGGAAGGCTATTTTTAAATATCGATTTAAACAATATAAATTCAAAACCGATCAAAAAAATTTCAAATTCAATTCTAAAGCTTCCATTATCTTCAGTATTATCAACTTCCATTATCTTCAGTATTATCAATATAAATTTTCTAAGCCATCAAATAATTTTTAACGAGCTAAAAATTGAAAATTCAAATTTTTTTACCATCATTAATAAATCAAATTCAGTAATTTAATTGCCAAGTTCATATTTATATTCGAAATTCAAGTTAAACTAACCTTCAAATATTTAAAAACAATTAAATATTCCATTTCAAATGTTAAAAATTTCTGGGTCGTCACATAATGTCTATTATAAAATAAACTTGCTTTTAAATAGCGTTAAGGAGTTACCCAATCTCCCCCTTAACACAATAATAGTCCCAGTAGTCCATCCAGTATCAGCGCATCTCCAGATTGGGAGACTACCCTAAATACTCCATGGGCTACGGGAGAAAACCAAACTCGTACAAGGCGCGCTAGGGTAGGTGGCATGGCACAACTAGGCAATGCCAGTGTAGATATACCAATTATGCATCCAGGCTGGTGGTAACGCGTAGCAGCTACAACCGCCCACCTCGATCAACACCCCCAAAATCAAAAATCAAAAGTGGCCACCGAATCAATCCAAAATTCAGAGTATAATACCGAAGGAGTGCGTCCGATCAGAGGAATAACCTCATTGGCCCGAGAGTCACTCATGTTTTAGCCACCTTATGCCAACTCACGGGAGTTGGGTCTACGTATATACCTCAAAGGAAACGCCGCCACCATCCTACTTCATTCTAGAATCTCCACCGCGTACACGGTTGTTAAAGTGGTTTTCGGAGTTGGCAGAGAGTATGAGAACTTTCGATCCTGGTCTCTTTAACCACCAAACGTTATTATAACATCGCGGTCTTTTCAAAATAATTTATACTTCAAAACCAGAATATAATATCCATTTCAATACTATATGAAATACGATATCCTTTCCATTTCTAAAACCAAATCATTTTGATATAATTGTTACAAAACCCAAATTTATATAATATTATTTTATTTCAAAGATATCCTTTTCAAAAGTCATAACATTTTCAACATTTAACACTTCGAAATTAATATACTAGAAATATAACACTTTCCATTATACTACCTCGCAACTCATAACTTCCACCACTTATGTGGTTTAAATATTTAAAACACTTTATATAACCGAATAGCTTCTTTAATTTTCCCATATCAATTCCAAAACTCGAATTTCTAGGTATTGAATTTAATCCAAATCCCAAAATAATATACTTCAATTAAATTCAGTTTCCAAATAGACTTTACCAAATTTTGTTGATTTCAAAACTGATTTGACCCACAAAACAGACCCTTTCAAATTCAATATATTTCAAAGCTTAAATATTCAATATTTCAAAACTAAAATTTATACTTCATATATATATACACACCAAATTCACTTTACTATTATTTAGTTTTGAAATATTTACTTAATAAATCCAGTATCCTTTAAATAAAACTTCAAATTTCAATAACTGAATATTACTCAATTTATTTGGACTTGATATATCCACTTAAACCACCTTAACCCCGAATTTAGTTATAAAACCATATTCTCTAAAAATCTAAATTTCAATAAGTTTCAATGGATCCTTATTAAATAAAATTCTTAATTAAATAAAATCCCAAGTCCGTTTCAAAACTATCTTCTCAGCTTGATTTATAAAAATCAACATAAACTCTATATTAAAATAAAATTTAAGTAAATACTTTTCCATATTATATTTTACTAAAATCAAACTTTATTATTAAACTTATTTATACTTTAAATGATTTTTATACATAGCTTAAAACCAAAAATTTAACTATATATAAAATAACCTTTATTAAATATCCAAATCAATATCTCATAAAATCATATATATATATATATATATATATATATATTCTTTACAAAACCATAGAAATCATTTCAAAATATTTTTATATATATAGACCGCGGTGTCTATATATAATTTTCTATCCTATGGTCAAGTGATACAGATATTTATCATTTCAATCCGTAATTTAACAATAAAATACGGATATATATCATTTCAAACCGCAATCCCGACTCAAAATAACAAATAAAGAACTTGCAGATTATAATGATATAAAATAAACATACATTCATCCATCAACAGATCACACATCCATCACAATCATCATCCAAAACAATTAATCAATATAAATAGATAACTGATAATATATATAACAGGTATTTAACTGGCAGTTATATACAATAATAAATTAAATAACGATTTAATTTAAATAAATGCAATTAACTGAGATGATGATTAAAATATACAAAAAAGTCATAAATAAACGCATAATCACAACAAAAAATTAATTTAACAAACATAAGAAATTTTAGAAGTTGTGAGTGGGTTAAAACATTCACCTTTTGAATTTAAATCCAATTTGAACCCAAAAATTGCACAGTCTCCAAATTCGTCCAAACCAGCACCAAAATGTTTGGAATTCCAATATGAACCTAGCAGAGAAAACCGCGCGTGAATTGGACCTCGTGTGTAAAAGTTATATTGATTAAACGAGTTGAAAATCGAAATTGAATTAAAATAAATGGAACAGGCTATTACCAAAGTTGGCCACGTCGCCATCCATTGTCACGTACCATATTTCACACGCGTGTAGAAGCTCCAGCCCTAGCAGATGGATGCGCACGAATTTGCAGCCGCCTCACGTGAAAATTCCAGTCGCAATCTCGCGCAATCAACTGCGCCGCCTTTGCCCACGTCGCCGTCGCCTCCACCCCCCTGCCGAACTCCTCTAGCTCGCGACCCATCAACACCGGCGAATGAAGCACAGCCGCCACTTAATATTTGAAACCCTAGCGAAAATTTTCCATAGATCCAACCGTCAATTCGCGAAACGAAGCATACCGATGAACTCCCCATCGTCCACTCTACAAACCCACAAACGGTTCGTCGATCAGTCGATGTTCATCGACGTGCGATGAACGGCCGAAAAAGGTTCTACGATTTCTAGCTAAACAGTGCATCGAAACCAAAACGAATTGCCGATATGAGATGCGTACATCAAGAGCTTCGATATATAATTTTACTGAATTTTTTTGAGGAGTTTGAAATTTCACTTTGATTCTTGAATTGCAATTGATACTCGGTATTTGTCTGCCATTGAAATGAGAAGATGAAAGAAATTGTACGCGCAGACAAATGAGAAATCGAGGTACGCTAGGGTTTATAACAGGGTATTTATAGGCAAGGTTGAAATAGAATAGATGGATCGGGTTGATAAACGCGCTGAAGAGTATATGGCCCGCAAAGCCCATTTCGACTCCGGAACAAAATTGGATTAACCCATATATAAAAATAGATGTTTTAAAATATTTTACACACAATGGAAAAGGTTTCAAGTCCAAATTCCATCATATGAAGAAGTTATGTTAAAACCTATATTTTTCAAATTGATTTCAATTTCATTGATTTCAAGGCGTTTCACGTTCGTATGATCAAACGGCAAGTTCGATCGCTACGAAACTTGAAACCCTACCATAATTCACCGATACGGATCCGATAAAACTGGTTTTGTTGAAATCCGAGTCAGTGGCCAAAATGGCTATTTTTACATTAATTAATTAAATTAATAAATTAACAATTTAAATCAAATTTCAAATTTCCACTCTATAATTAACAAATTTCATCATTTTTTAAATTTCTAAATCATTTACACTAATTTAACCAAATTTAAATGTCAATTTAGAGTTGAATAATTTAAAATTTTCAGTATCAACCATAATTTCATTAAATTCAGAAATTATAAATTTAATTTCCAAAAATTCTATTAAATTTATTTTTTTCATTCTATTATTCAATTCATTGTTATCAACTGATGAATTTTAACATTGGATTCAAAATCTATTGCAATCCTCACATTTCATCTTAATTAGCGTAATACTTAGATTCTTAATTTCATTAAATTGCAATTTCTCCACTTATTATGGTTCAAAACCCGATAAATTGATAAAGCTTTATTTCCAATACTTATAATTCAAAAAATTGTCCAATATGAATAACCTTAACACTACTTACAAATATTACCTTAATTAACATTAACGTAATATTAAATTATAATTATTGTAACTAATTTCCAATTATAAATTAACACTCTACATAACTAGGTAACATACAATAATCGTTACCCTAAATTTTAATCACATTAATATGCTTTTATTACTCACAAATCAAAGTTCCCATTTATTTTCATTAATTGGCCTTTCATTCAATTCATTAATTGTTAACTTTAATTAGCATAGGCTATATCTTGGCACATTAATATTTCCCAATTAATCCACTTTATTACATTTAAATTAAAAATCTTGGTTCCCATTCTTACTTTATTATCAAACAACTATTATAATTACTCTCTAGCATTGATCCTATCAAACTATAAATCATTACGTATTATTTTTATCAATTAATATAACTTTGAATTCATTCCCAATTTACAAATTTCAATCAATTATAACTTTACAATTTGTTTCAAATAATTGAGATTTCACTAATTAAGTCAATTACAGCAATTGCTTTCACATTATATTTTTATAAACTAAACAAATAGGTAACTTATACAATTGAAACCACAAAAATTTAATTAACTTTAAGTTTATTACTTCTAAGCAAATAATACGATTACTTACAGAACATTGATTATTATTCAATTACCATTTATAAAAATTCAAATTCATTAATTAATTGAATGCTTACATTTGTTTCCATATATCCAATTTGTCGCTAAGTATAACATCTACATTATTTTGATTGATTTGAATTAAATTTCCATCTTTATATTATGCCTATTATTATGCTATAAACTGGTTACTATTGATTATCTTTCATTTGCTTGCCATATTCTCATTCCCATTATTGTAACTTTTGTTTATATTTATTAAATTTTTGATTTCTCATTTCAATTAATAGACTAAATAAACGGGCAACACATAATTATTGCCATCGTTTACTTTTAACTGCATTTATCAGTTTATTGTTTACAGACCCAAGTTACACATTTACATAATTTCAATTTATCGTAATCACATTCAATCTATCGAAAATTTAGCTTAGATTACGTCCTTACCATTCATTTATTATTGACTTTAATTAGCATTGCTTACCTTGCATTAACATTATTACTTTAAATCTACATCCAATTACAATTAATATTCTCAATAAATTTATTACACCAATTACTACCTTATAAGTAAATGTACGTTACTATTTTAATTTACATTCACCTTTTCCGTTATTATATTAATTATCATTTAAGTACATTTATTTATCTTGTATGTTCATTCTTCCCAACTAATTACCACCTATTATATTATTCCATACCTTAATTCACTAATTATATTTGCTTTCTCATATTCCACTTATAACCAAGTCATTCTTTTAAATTATTTTATTTAATTAGAATTTCATTCAAGTTTATTAATTATTAACTTAAATTAACCTTGTTACGTTTCCTCTTAGTTATTTTCATTATTACAACACAACTTTTATCAATAATTCACAAATTTTTAAATTTTCTTCAATATTAAATTTCAAAAATCTTATTAAATTAACAATCTTAAGTATTGAAAATCTACGGGTCGTTACACTCTCCCCCATTCAAACTTTTCGTCCCCAAAAATGAAAAGAAGGGAAAAGAAAGAATTAAGAAATCAATATATCTTATTTAAAATATTAAATTTATAAACAAATAGATTTACAAAATTAATTAATTTAAATAAAATATACCAATTTATAACTAGTAAATCTTTTATACTTAAATTAATAAAGTTTGGAAAACATTTTCAAAATATTTTCTATACCCAAAATTTATGGAAAATTTTGGCAGAGTCTCCTTTGTACGAAGATGCTCGGGGGAAAATATAATATCAAAATAACAATATACAACATATATTTTCCAAAATAATATATATCCCAACCCGGAAAAAATAATATAATAACGCTAAAAAACCGTAATCCGAAAGCGTACCTATTTGTCGGGCAATCTACGCTTATATTATGAAACCAAATGCAGTAGTAATTGCTTCCATAACATTTACTTCACTTATACATCTAAAGAGTTAATAATTGTGTAAAATGAAATATTAAGTTGTTTCAACCAAAATACAATCATCACACAAATCAACCATCACATAGAATCAACACAAATCAATCATTCATTCATATCAAACAAACAAATAGTTGTTCGGGTTCAAAACTTCAAATTGTACATAATGAAAAATAAACTACTAAGTGCACCATTTACTCAACAGTCTTCAATGAAGCTAAATAGATTATTCATACATCCAAACAATTTTCAAAGTATCCTTACCCAAACAACCATAAACAACAACTATTTCAAACAATAGATCTAGTTTATCCTTATTAATTCCATTCATACATTTGTTGTTTGATTTCTCTTTTTCATTCATATAATGGTTTATCTTTTTAATTTACATTTATTTCTTACAATTTTATTTAGAAATAACTTCAACTTATTTACTTAAGTTTAAAATTTCTTACTTAAAATGCCTGCCTTCTATATTTAATTAGTAGTATTTTAATAATATTTAAG
This sequence comes from Allium cepa, assembly GCA_030765085.1. NCBI lineage: Eukaryota > Viridiplantae > Streptophyta > Magnoliopsida > Asparagales > Amaryllidaceae > Allium > Allium cepa. The sequence continues at coordinate 979,940,896 of CM060931.1, forward strand.
TTTGTAACAACTCCATCACCAAATCCTTATTTATTAAAGAATTTCATTAATTACCTTCATTACCTCAAGTTTATTACTTGTATAATATATATTGCATTTTCTTATTAACATTTCAACTTTTTACATCTTTTGGTAAGTTATATATATGTTAAAGAATGCAAATGAAACTAATGCAAGTTTTACCTCATCTTTTAATTTAATTTATTGTTCAATAATTACATCTTTTGTTTTATAAGTTGCAAATTTCAACTTTCTTTTAATTTTATTTGTAATTTAGAATTTAATCTCTTATTTTAATTAAGGTTCCAATTATCAATTAAATTCCATTTCACTAAAGCAATTGAAACTATTAATTAATGGAAACTAAAAAATTAAATACCGGGTTAAGTTTCATGTTATTTAAAAATAATAAATAAATGTATACTTTATGTATCCAATTATATTTAAAACAATTTAAAATTTATATTTGTTTATCAAAATAAGTCTACAGTAAAACTACTACAGTGGCCTTCCCACTTCGAAAATCGAAAATGAACGTCGATGATGCATGCACTCATCACCGAAATTATTTTCCAACAACAGAGAGGGAAGTACAGGACTTACTACTTTCCACAGTTTCTTTAAAACAATTCTTTCAAATCATTTTGAAATATTTATATTAGAAAATACTTCTAAAATTTGAAATATTTATATTAGAAAATACTTCTAAAATATTATTATTATATCCCAAAATCATTTGAAAGAAATTTTCAAAACCCCGGAACTTAAGTTCTAAATTTTCGATTTTATTTATTTCAATTTCAATCTTATTTCAACTATTATTTATAAATTTCATTACCTAACAACCAATATATTGCAACTAAATATATATAGATATATATCTTATTTATAAAATCTATTTTATATATAGAAAATATAATAGGCAAAATTATTTCATTCACCTATATTAAAACAAATATTATGTCGGTCTGTCCTATTAAGTGTTTAGAATCCCCTATTGATGTCATAGCGTCCCACGCATCAACCAGAATTTATAAATACAAAACGGAACAGATTAACACACTATTAAAACCTTTTTATAACACTAACAAATACGTTCTCTCATATATACGCTCAATGACACATCATAGGGTAGTACTACCCTATTAATAAAGAGTCAAACCCCACAAAGCTAAGGTTTTCACTAAACCACAGATCTGATATCAGATGTAACGTCTCGCCTTTTCGCACGCTTTAAATCGATGATAAAACACACACGTCAGACTTAAACCATCCAAAAGGGCGGATTGTTAAGGGGTAAATAAGAAAAAGTAGAGAAAGAAAAAAAACAAAATTGAATCTTGCTGTGGAACGATAAAATATAATAATCAAATATACAGTTCATGAAGTTTTTTTATAAAATATTCGATTATTCATATACAATACATATCAGAGTTACACTTACCAGAGAATATTAATAATGCTGTGGAATAAAATGGTGTGGTGGAATAATATAATAGATAATAGAAATAATACGATCTTCGTCTTCGTCCTCCAGAAATAAGGCCTACAATTCCTGAAATACACAGGCTGACCCAAGCGAATTGAAAATACAAAACACTCGAGTCAGAACTAAAAGATCTTATGTAAGTTAATTCAATGGTAAATAATATGAGTGTAATGGCGTCAGAGATGTTTATGGGATTTGACATCTCATATCCAGTGTCTAACGTGAGTGCAGTAACTTAAGAGATGCTCAGGATTCATATCTCCTAAGAATCCGTTAAACTATTTACTATGTAGTAATATTTCGCTATTATAATAATGTGTGAAGGCCCACAAATCCGTACCCCTTTTGAGCTCGCAAAATCCCACAACAATTCACCCCAAAGTGGAACAAATATACGAGTCTTCAGGTTTAGAGAAAAGAAGAAAGAGGTAGAAGGAGAAGAAAATAGAAGGAAACAATAATAGAATCTCACATTTTGCAGCGGAATAAATATAATAGATAAATGAATATCTTTGAAACAAAGAACTATATCAGTTGTTACATTACATCACATTATCAGAGTTTACAACGACACAATACAAACACTAACAATCATAGTAACTTGTGTACAATAAAATTTGACTTGCACTAACCCAGACGCAATGGACACTACATAGTATAAATGATACGCTTTGCCGTCCAGCTTGAACTCCAAATCTCCACAGCATATCTTTCCTGACTTCGCTCCAGAATAATGATAACCTGACTCTAGACTGCTCGTGTGGAAATTTTTGGGCACCCAGAGTTTAGAAAGAGAACAATAAACTACATGTCAGTCATGACACTGGTGTGAGATCTTAAAAACAGTTATTTTCATAAAGAAAAGAAAAGAAATACGCTATGCTTTTTGGAAAATGAAACTACCATAAGGCCTCCCGCCACACACACAATGCAAATGCAGAATTGGAGGAGATTTCTCCTTGTAATAGTCAAACATGCTTGATACGCACAATCCTTTTATATTATTATTATTATTAGTGCATAGTGCAGAAAACATTTCGAAAGTATAATATTAATCTTAGCCAGCATACAACCATTATTGTATGCCTACTATAGCTACCATGTTCAATAGCAGGTTACCGCCACATTGCATGGCGGGTTATACAACCGTACAGGGCGCGTATTGTTTCTTTGGATTTCCAACAAATGGTCAGGCTAAGGAACTTCCTACTGCCACATGGGTACGCCTCTAGAGGGACGCCCCGAGAACCTACCCAGATCTCAGCCAACACAAGGCCAGTTTATCTCTGTAACTAGGTAACTACTACTCGAGTATGCCATCCCCCGGTCGTTTACGACCTTTTTTCGAGGATCCTCAACCACAAAGAAACAATCACAAAGAGTAATAGATTTGCAGCAACCACATAGGTTAAGTATCTGGGCTCTATACCATGATACCACCCTTTCCCAGAAGGAAATGACATACCCCAAACGGCGCGACCCTCATAACCTTGCCGCATCTTCCCTGTTTCGGCCATTTTCGAGGTGTGAGGTCCGACGAAGTCTCGTCCACAAAGCTACACTTTTCACAAAGTCATGCTTTGATTAACAAATGATCAGCAGCACTTCGTATGCCACGTTACCGAATTGGGAATGTATCACTAGTAACCATCAACTACATAACCTCTGAGCTCGTACGCCTCAGAGAAAGGTGTTAAGATAAGAGAATAAATTCTCCGTCACCAACAGAAATGTATTTGATAGAAACCAGCTTTACAACTTAAAGTGTAACGTCAGACACACATCCATACAAGTCCGTTCCAGGATCGAATGGAACCGAAGGCACTTCAAAGAAGCCCTTGCAAATCCGGATATTCACTAATCATGTCCGGAATCCCCATCACAAAGTGTGATAAAATCTCTATACCGGAGCAACCCGGTGCAGAGACATTCGACAGGTAATCCTTTTGCTTTCGAAAATACCCGGTCTTCAACACCATCTTCAAATGCAATCCAATTCGTCGTATCATTATTCGGAATGGGTTTTACGACACAAGGTCCTCTCCCGGCTAATTCGAATAATGAGCGCTTATTTTTAAAAATAAGCGTTTCTTCAGATTTCAAACAAATCACAACAATTTCCACTTTGATCTTTTAAACAAAAGATCCATCACAATCACAAAGTTTTGATGTGGGTTTCGAATATCCATTTGGAATTCAACTCCCAGTCGCATCGAAATTCAAATGTCGTTTAAAGGCAAATATTGATAGTCGATTATTTAACTATCAATCAACATTCACAACAATCGCTGGGATTTAAATAATTTTTTCCTCATTTATTATTATTTTCAATATATATATATGCAAGATATAATTTTAACGCTCCAACCATTTGAAAACAATTTTCAAATCAATTTCCACCTTTCAGTCCTTTGTAAACAAATTTCAAATCATGTTTTCCTTATGCGGAAACATTTCCAAATATTTATTCGTTTCCATTGAAAATCTGCCAAGTTCAAATATTTTAAAATAATTTAAAATGGTTATCCAAAATATACTTAGAGATATTTAAAATAAAAACTATTTTGAAACACTTTCTTAAATATTAGTAATGAAAATATTATACTAATGTCTCATAAAAATATTCAAGTCCAAACTAATTTTTTTAAATAAAATTAATATGTAGTATATGACTATTCAAATATTCAAATTCTAAAACCAATGTCAATTAAATTTTTAAATCATTACTTCCATAATTAATTAAATAAATCATTACTTTAAAGATTTACAAAATAACTTAAGAAACTAATTTCTCTAAAATATTCTTTTAAAACCAACCCTAGAACTTTTAATTTATATTTCAAAAGCTATTTTACAAACATACTCGGCTTTTTAGGGAAAATTCTCTTTCCATTTATATCAGTTAATACATCTTCGTGATTTATTTTAATTTACATTCCAAATCTATGAATTTCTTTTCACACCTTTAAAAATAAACCTACATCAAAATCCCTTTCCTTTATAACTTTCCATTGTGAATTTAAATTTCCAAACATCCATTTATATACGATTTTCAAATCGATTTTCAAATATTCATTTTTAACACCGAATTAAATTCTAAATTGATTTCCAAATTTATTTTCAAATACCAAATCAATTTCCAAATTTTATTTCTAAATTTATTTCAACACCAAATTATTATCTTTTGAAACAAATTCCTTCTTTTGAATTTATTTAATTTTCTAAATTTAATTTACTATAAATTTTCTACTAAATTTTTAAAAAAACCAATTTTATCTATTTCTGGTATCCTGCGATACCAAAAATATATTCGGCTAAATTCCAGCCCTCAACGATTGAAATCACAATATAATCACACACATATTATAAATAAATAGACACACAACATATGAAACAAAATCAAATGTTTGAGGAATCCAGTTGGATCCCTCCAACCTGTTTCCTTGCATCCATAGACATTAGCACAACAATTAAATACGCATTCCACTTCGAGGTGGAATATCGCGATATATGGATTTATAAAATGTCATATGCTATTATATGGCGCATAGGGTCTCATCCGCTATATAATTCGGGAAATCAATCACTCCAATACATATATATATAATACCAATTCCACTTCAAGGTGGAATATCGTGGTATATGGTTTAAATATAATATCATCCGCTATTATGCGGCGTATAGGGTCTATTTCAATAAACTGATAATAAATTATCATCCAAGCACGCAATCAACAATTTAAATTTAACTATCACAATTCAACAATCAATCAATAACTGAAATTTTCAATTATTATAATTTGAGTGAGAAGATCTCACATTTGCTTTGCATGTAATCCATTTTCCGTTTCGACTTGTTTTCGTTCAAAGTTTTGACCTTGTATGAATAATTTATACAATTCATTAATATTTGAAATTATCGAACAGCCTATTTCCATTTATAAATTTAATTTAGACTAAAAATTTAATTGAACAAATTTATTTTAATAATTCTTAGTAACCAAAATAAATTTCTTTTAAATAATTTTATATAATCTAATTATTTAATTTAAACCAAAACTTTCCCTTTTATAAATAATTTGATAACTGAAATAAGTTAAACAAATATACCACCTTAAATATGAACTGGCAGTTTAAAACGTGTAAATTAATTTTTCTTTGAAATTACTTATATATACATATACACAAATTTAAGACACAATTTTTTTTCTTTAAAGACAGCAGGAAAGTGTTATATAATAATCAAATATACAGTTCATGAAGCTGTTTATAAAATATTCGATTATTCTTATGCAATACATATCAGAGTTACATTTACCAGAGAATATTAATAATGCTGTGGAATAAAATGGTGTAGTGGAATAATATAATAGATAATAGAAATAATACGATCTTCGTCTTCGTCCTCCAGAAATAAGGCCTTCAATTCCTGAAATACTTAGGCTGAGCCGAGCGAATTGAAAAGACAAAACACTCGAGTCAGAACTAAAAGATCTTATGTAAGTTAATTCAACGGTAAATACTATGAGTGTAACGGCGTCAGAGATGTTTACGAAATTTGACATCTCATATCCAGTGTCTAATGTGAGTGCAGTAACTTAAGAGATGCTCAGGATTCACATCTCCTAAGGATCCGTTAAACTATTTACTATGTTGTAATATTTCGCTATTATAATAATATCTATTATAAAATAAACTTACTTTTAAATAGCGTTAAGGAGTTACCCAATCTTCCCTTTGACACAATAATAGTCCCAGTAGTCTATCCAGTATCAACGCATCTCCAGATCGGGAGACTACCCTAAATACTCCACGGACTACGGGAGAAAACCAAACTCGTTCAAGGCACGCTGGGGTAGGTGACACGGCACAACTAGGCAATGCCAGGGTAGATATACCAATTACGCATCCGGGCTGGTGGTAACGCGCAGCAGCTACTACCACCCACCTTGAATAACACCCCTAAAATCAAAAATTAAAAGTGGCCACCGAATCAATCCAAAAGTCATAGTATAATATCGAAGGAGTGCGTCCTATCAGAGGAATGACCTCATTGGCCCGAGAATCGCTCCTGTTTTAGCCACCTTATGTCAACTAATGGGAGTTGGGTCCACATATATACCTCAAAGGAAATGTCGCCGCCATCCTACTTCATTCTGAAATCTCCACCATGTACATGGTTGTTAAAGTGGTTTTCGGAGTTGGCAGAGAGTATGAAAACTTCTGATCCCGGTCTCTTTAACCACCAAAAGTTATTATAAAACCGAGGTCTTTTCAAAATAATTTATACTTCAAACCAGAATATAATATCCGTTTCAAAAACATATCAAATACGATATCCTCTCCATTTCTAAAACCAAATCATTTTGATATCATTTTTATCAAAACCCAAATTTATATAATACCCTTTTATTTCAAAGATATCCTTTTCAAAAGTCATAACATTTTCAACATTTAACACTTCGAAATTAATATACTAGAAATATAACACTTTCCATTATACTACCTCGCAACTCATAACTTCCACCACTTATGTGGTTTAAATATTTAAAATACTGAATAGCTTCTTTAATTTTCCCATATCAATTCCAAAACTCGAATTTCTAGGTATTGAATTTAATCCAAATCCTAAAATAATATACTTCAATTAAATACAGTTTCCAAATAAACTTTACCAAATTTTGTCGATTTCAAAACCGATTTGACCCACAAAATAGACCCTTTCAAATTCAATATATTTCAAAGCTTAAATGTTCAGTATTTCAAAACTAAAATTTATAATTTATATATATATATATATATATATATATATACCAAATTCACTTAACTATTATTTAGTTTTGAAATATTTAATAAATCCAGTATCCTTTAAATAAAACTTCAAATTTCAATAATTGGATATTACTCAATTTATTTGGACTTGATATATCCACTTAAACCACCTTAACCCCGAATTTAGTTATAAAATCATATTCTCTAAAAATCTAAATTTCATTAAGTTTCAATGGATTCTTATTAAATAAAATACTTAGTTAAATAAAATCCCAAGTCTGTTTCAAAACTATCTTCTCAACCTTGATTAATAAAAATCAATATAAACTCTATATTAAAATAAAATTTAAGCAAATACTTTTCCATATTATATTTTATCAAACTTTCTTATTAAACTTATTTATACTTTAAACGATTTTTATACATAGCTTAAAACCAAAAATTTAACTATATATAAAATAATCTTTATTGAATACCCAAATCAATATCTCATAAAATCATATATATATTCTTTACAAAACCATAGAAATCATTTCAAAATATTTTTATATATATAGACTACGGTGTCTGTATATAATTTTCTATCCTATGGTCAAGTGATACGGATATTTATCATTTCAATCCGTAATTTAAAAATAAAATACGGTTATAAATCATTTCAAATCGCAATCCCGAATCAAAATAACAAATAAAGAACTTGAAGATTATAATGATGTAAAATAAACATGCATTCATCCATCAACAGATCACACATCCATCACAATCATCATCCAAAACAATCAATCAATATCAATAGATAACTGATAATATATATAACAAGTATTTAACTGGCAGTTATATTCAATAATAAATTAAATAACGATTTAATTTAAATAAATGCAATTAACTAAGATGATGATTAAAATATATGAAAAAGTCATTAATAAATGCATAATCACAACAAAAAATTAATTTAACAAACATAAGAAAATTTAGAAGTTGTGAGTGGGTTAAAACACTCACCTTTTGAATTTAAATTGAATTTAAATCCAATTTAAACCCAAAAATTAAACAGTCTCCAAATTCGTCCGTACCAGCTCCAAAATGTTCGGAATTCCAATACGAAGCTAGCAGAGAAAACCGCGCGTGAATTGGACCTCGTATGTAAAAGTTATATCAATTAAACGAGTTGAAAATCGAAATTGAATTAAAATAAATAGAACAGGCTATTACCAAAGTTGGCCACGTCACCATCCATTGTCACATACCCTGTTACACATGCACGTAGAAGCTCCAGCCCTAGCAGATGGACGTGCATGAATTTGAAGCCGCCTCACGTGAAAAATCCAGCCGCCATCTCGCGCAATCAACTGCGCAGCCTTGGCCCACGTCGTCGTCGCCTCTACCCCCCGCTGAACTCCTCTAGCTCACGACCCGTCAAAACCAGCGAACGAAGCACAGCCGCCACTTAATAGTTGAAACCCTGGCTAAAATTTGCTATAGATCCATCCGCAATTCTCAAAATGAAGCATACCGATGAACTCCCCATCGTTCACTCTACAAAACCCAGAAACGGTTCGTCGATCAGTCGATGTTCATCGACGCGCGATGAACGGCCGAAAAAGGTTCTACAATTTTTGCCTAAACAGTGCATCGAAACCAAAAACGAACTGCAGATCTAAGATGCGTATACCGAGAGCTTCGATATATAATTTTTATGAATTTTTTTGAGGAGTTTGAAATTTCACTTTGATTTTTGAATTGCAATCGATATTAGGTATTTGTCTGCCATTGAAATGAGGAGGTAAAATAAATTGTACACGCAAGCAAATGAGAAATAGAGGAAGGCTAGGGTTTATACCAAGGTATTTATAGGCAAGGTTGAAATAGAATAGATGGATCTGATTGATAAATGCGTTGAACAGTATATGGCCCGAAAAGCCCGTTTCGACTCCGGAACGAAATTGGGTCAACCCATATATTAAAATAGATGTTTTAAAATATTTAAACATAATGGAAAAGGTTTCAAGTCCAAATTCCATCGTATGAAGAGGTTATGCTAAAATCAATATTTTTCAAGTTGATTTCAATTTCATTGGTTTCAAGGCGTCTCACGTTCGCACAATCAAACGACAAGTCCGATCGCTACGAAACTTGAAACCCTACAATAATTCATCGATACGGATCCAATGAAAATGGTTTCGTCGAAATCCAAGTCAGTGGCCAAAATGGCTATTTTTACATTAATTAATTAAATTAATAAATTAACAATTTAAATCAAATTTCAAATTTTCACTCTATAATTAACAAATTTCATCATTTTTTAAATTTCTAAATCATTTACACTAATTTACCCAAATTTAAATGTCAATTTAGAGTTGATTAATTTACAAATTTCAGTATTAACCACAATTTCATTAAATTCAGAAATTATAAATTTAATTTCCAAAAATTCTATTAAATTTATCTTTTTCATTCTATTATTCAATTCATTGTTATCAACTGATGAATTTTAACATTGGATTCAAAATCTATTGCAATCCTCACATTTCATCTTAATTAGCGTAATACTTAGATTCTTAATTTCATTAAATTGCATTTTCTCCACTTATTATGGTTCAAAACCCAATAAATTGATAAAGCTTTATTTCCAATACTTATAATTCAACAAATTGTCCAATATGAATAACCTTAACATTACTTACAAATATTACCTTAATTAACATTAACGTAATATTAAATTATAATTATTGTAACTAATTTCCAATTGTAAATTAGCACTCTACATAAATAGGTAACATACAATAATCGTTACGCTAACTTTTAGTCACATTAATAAGCTTTTATTACACACAAATCAAAGTTCCCATTTATTCATTAATTGGCCTTTCATTCAATTCATGAATTATTAACTTTAATTAGCATGGGCTATAACTTGGCACATTAATATTTCCCAATTAATCCACTTTATTACATTTAAATTAAAAATCTTGGTTCCCATTTTTACTTTATTATCAAACAACAACTATTGTAATTACTCTCCAGCATTGATCCTATCAAACTACAATTCATTATGTATTATTTTTATCAATTAATATAACTTCGAATTCGTTCCCAATTTACAAATTTCAATCAATTATAACTTTACAATTTGTTTCAAATAATTGGGATTCTACTAATTAAGTCAATTACAACAATTGCTTTCACATTATATTTTTATGAACTAAACAAATAGGTAAGTTATACAATTGTAACCATAAAAATTTAATTAACTTTAAGTTTATCACTTCAAAGCAAATAATATGATTGCGTACAGAACATTGATTTTTATTCAATTACCATTTATAAAATTTCAAATTCATTAATTAATTGAATGCCTACATTTGTTTCCATATATCCAATTTGTAGCTAAGTATAACATCTATATTATTTTCATTGATTTGAATTAAATTCTCATCTTTATATTATGCCTATTATTATGCTATAAACTGGTTACTATTGATTACCTTTCATTTACTTCCATATTCTCATTCCCATCATTGTAACCTTTGTTTATATTTATTAAAATTTTGATTTCTCATTTCAATTAATAGACTAAATAAACGGGAAACACGTAATTATTGTCATCGTTTACTTTTAACTGCATTTATCAGTTTATTGTTTACAGACCCAAGTTACACATTTACATAATTTCAATTTATCGTAATCACATTCAATCTATCGAAAATTTAGCTTAGATTACGTACTTACCGTTCATTTATTATTGATTTTAATTAGCATTGCTTACCTTGCATTAACATTATTACTTTAAATCTACATCCAATTACAATTAATATTCTCAATAAATTTATTACAACAATTACTACCTTCTAAGTAAATATACGTTACTATTTTAATTTACATTCACCCCTTCCGTTATTATATTAATTATCATTTAAGTACATTTAATTATCTTATATGTTCATTCTTCCCAAGTAATTACCACCTATTATATTATTCCACACCTTAATTCACTAATTACATTTGCTTTCTCATATTCCACTTATAACCAAGTCATGCTTTTAAATTATTTTATTTAATTAGAATTTCATTCATGTTCATTAATTATTAACTTAAATTGACCTTGTTACGTTTCCTCTTAGTTATTTTCATTATTACAACACAACTTTTATCAATAATTCACAAATTTTTAAATTTTCTTCAATATTAAATTACAAAAATCTTATTAAATTAACAATCTTAAGTATTGAAAATCTACAGGTCGTTACATGGATCCTTAGAGGATGGGTATCCCAAATATCCTCTAAGTTAATTTTATTTCAGTTGATATTTTACTTGAGTTGAATTTATTGATATAAGATTGTTAATCCTGACTCGACTGTTTTGTTTCACCTTACGCTCGGGTCAGACTGAGTAATACAACAGTTGAGACTCACCTTTGAAGTTTGGAGCTTCGCTTGGAGATCCAATTATCAATTCAGCTTTCGGCTTTTCCAGTTGATTTGTTCAGAGATGTCATCGGTCTGTATTTGAGATATACTGTTGTATTTTATTTCAAACTCTATTGTTTGTATAGTAGCTTCATAAACTACTATTCATCTATTCCGATGCATTCTGTTATAATACTCTGTATCTGTGATTCTGTGATTAATTTATTTACTGTATATGTTAAGTTTTGCCAAATATAAATTAACAATATGATATTTTGAGCAATTCAAGTCCGACATGTGCGGATGCGAATGGCACGAAATACCGGGATGTTACAATTACAGTATTTAATTTCAATTTTAGTAAATTCAGAGATTATAAATTAAATTTCCAATAATCCATTTTTTTGACTTCCAATCTTGTTATTGAACCAATTATCATCTTATGGGTATAATTAACATAGTTTATATCTTATTACACTAATATTTTCCAATTCATCTTAATTTCAATTAACGTGATACTTAATTACATTTAATTGCAATAAATCCAATTATCATAGATTAAATTCCAAAAATTGATTAAATTTGATTTCAGTCTTCAAATTTAATCAATTATTACCTTATCAATATAATTTCACTTCTATTCCTTTTACATTCATAGTTAATAGTTATTGTCTTAACCCACATTAATGTAACATTTAATTTCATTTAATTATACTTAATTTCTAATTAAATTTAACAGAATAAGTAAATAGGTAGCATATAATAATTGTTACCATTAACTTTTAATCACACTTGTAAGGATTTATTATTTACGTCCAATTATTATAATTACTTACATAATATTGATTTTATTCAATTTCAATCCATTCCATACTATTTCACTAATTAATTCAATATTTACAACTGTTTCCTTATATTAAATTTATAACCAAGTTATAACATTTACATTATTTCAATTGATTGGAATTTCATTCAGGTTGTGAATTATTAACCTTAATTAACATTGTTATCTTTCATTTTAGTTACTATTTCATGAATAAATTATAAATTTCTATCTCTCCTAATATTAAATCACTAAAATCTTATTAAAATAACAAATTTTAGTCGTGGAAAATTACAGGTCGTTACATTTAAAAATAAACCTTCTACTTAAAAATACATAACTAATTCTTAAAAATTAATAAAAATTCCAAACCAATTTCAAAATACTCAAGGACTTACAAAAATACTGAAATAAAATACTCGAATTTTAGTCATTTCTGAACCTTTAAAGTTCAAAATAAAGGCTAAAATGGGGAAGTTTTGCACAAGTGAAAGTTTGCCACTTTTTGATATGTTAACTAACCTTTTAACATCCAGTTTTTTTAATAGAAACTAACATAAAAAATATACATCACAAATATGGTAATAAAACCCTAAGGATCTTTCTATAAAGTTCCTTAGAATTTGTCGAACACAAGGCAATTCCTAAGTGCATCTATAACGACTATTGCTATAAGAGCACTTTCAAATTCAAATCCAATTCAAACCAAAGTCCAAGTACATCCTATATGCTTTATTTTAAAGATATGCAACAAGTCATATAAACTCATACAAGTCCATTTAAGTCTATGCACATCATTTACATATGCCATTTGCTTTCCAAAGCTATAACCAAAACAAATATCACAACGTATAACGATATAACTTCAAGCAACATATATATGATTTAAACACAAGCATATACACTTTATGTTCAGTCAAATGGTGAGTTAGCTCAACCTTAAACAAGAAAACACTCAAGTTCAAGCTCGCACTTCCTATCTCAACCTTGCAAACACCAAACTTCCTACCTTCACCTTGCTTTGCACTTGCCTAGGCTTAAAAAGCCTTTATACTACTCATGGCCTTGTGATGGTTTGGGATGCGTGCTCCAAATATTCAAGCTTTAAGTCGCTAAGAGTTATTGTAGTGTTGTTCTAAGGTCTTTGGAAAACCATTGGTTGATTGGAGTTATTTTGAATTTATTTGTCTTAGTAAATTTATGAAGAGAGCTTGTTTAATTTTTTGCGTAAATTTGTGAAAGTGATCAAAATGAGCTATGTACACTCTAATATAGGCTTCAAGTGGCCACCCTAACCTCCCTTACTCCCAATTTATAGCCAAGCAAGGTTCACCCTCCTCCCACATGCCTCTATGTGCTATACTTTACACATCACAAGCCTTAGAAATCATCTCCTTCAAATATCACCTTCCACCAAAACTATCTAGAAGATTTTAAAACTTCCTAAAAGTGTTTTAGTGAAAAATATTTGTATAATTATTAATGATTTCCTAATTTATTTAGTGTATGTAGAAAAATCTAAATAACTTATATTGAATAAAAAACTGTTTATCGATAGAACGATTTTCGGTCTCATTATCAATATTTCTTCAAAGTATTTATTTTTGTAAACAAATTTCAAAAAAGTCTCTTATTATTATTCATTAATTAAAAGATGTTTAACAAGGTTATAAAGTCATATTTATAACACTTAAATATATTTCAAAACGTAATGATAATGAAAGAAGAAGTGTTTGAAATTATGGATCGTTGCATTCTCCCCCTTAGAATTTTCATGCTCCAAATTCAAACAAGAACGATACTCAAAGAAAAATATAAGAAACATGATACATATATAAAGTACCACTGAAACTATATACGAACCAAATTGTAAACCAAAACGTATACTAAGTGACTCCACCTCAAACGATGAGTACAATATAAAAGATATACGATACTAAGATAAGAAACCACCAGTCTTGAAGCAACTCTGGATTGGACTTCCTCAAACTATCCTCCGTCTCCCAAGTATAATACCAAGCATCCTCGCCCCACTATATCTTAACTAACTTTATGCCTTATTACTCAATCGATTGGTATCTCGATCAGCAACTCGAATACGTTACCTCAAAATGGTCAAATTAGGCTCAACCTCCAAGTCCTCATGGTGTGACGCTTCCATAGCATAGAAGGATCATGCACAAACTTACACAAATGCAATACGTGAAATACGTGTGCACAACCAATAGTCTTGTCGGTAACTTGACTCTATATGCAAGTGCAAATGTCTTACAATAAGTTTAAACAAACAAATCTGATTAAGTCACTAAGCAATTCCTGACCCCTTTGTAAAACATTTGTTCATAATTTAAAATTATTTTCGAAATTATATATGTGTGTGTGTGTATGTGTTTGTGTGTGTGTTTAATAGTTTATTCATAAGATAAGATATTTAATAAAATAATTTAAAAGATATTATATTACAAAGGCTTTTAACACTTCAATAAAATAATTGACTAATTTTTATAAAAACTATATATGCTTAAAAGGCATTTAAAATACTTATAATTGTAGTTTAAACTTTCGCTCAAAATATTACTTAAAACTAACAACACAAAAAAGAGAATGAGCGACGTGCTCGTTAAGGCGGAATGTGACTGGTAAGACGAGTGTGGATGCAAGCTTATCGAGGCTAAGTTCGATGCATAGCTTAGCAATTGATGCGAGCTTCAACGTCGACAGTAGGACCGTAATGCAAGGAAGGTAGAACCAATGCCTTGCTACTGGGCTGGCGCATAATGGTCTAAGCTGGCATTGACCGATAGGACAGAGGCAGTTGTGCGTACGATTTTGGATGAGTAACGAGTGAGTATAAACTCTAATTTTCTTTTTTCCATCGCTGTTTTATTTCACTGTTATGTGGATATGCCTTCTCCTTATAAAAGCTAATGTTAGCATACTTTGCCTTGTCCTTCGTTTTTCCATTGTTTCGTTGTTTGATCTTTGAACTTCACTAAATGATAGGTTTTTTCGAGTTTTACTTCTTTAGGCTGCTTGTTTTGCTTGATTTGTGATTATCTAAAACTTATTTACATCTCACACACACTGTAACTTGATTTACGACATTAGTTTGGATTTTTGAAGGCAACTGGGTTTTGCTATAAGAAAAAATTTAAAGTTCCGATATTTGAGTTAATCTTTTGTTTGCTTAACTATGTGTAATACTTTAGAGTCGATATACAACACACACACATGCACACATAAAGATACAAATTATTGATATCATGTTTTCTACATCAAAAATTAGTTTGGGAAGGATTTTGTATCTTCCTATATCATTATTTTTAAAGTGTGCATATTTTAATGAACTTGACCTGAAAATTTAAAGATAG
The DNA here is from genome assembly GCA_030765085.1 of Allium cepa. Classification (NCBI taxonomy): domain Eukaryota; kingdom Viridiplantae; phylum Streptophyta; class Magnoliopsida; order Asparagales; family Amaryllidaceae; genus Allium; species Allium cepa. The sequence goes on from CM060931.1 coordinate 979,956,759, forward strand.
GTTTCATAAAGGTAATTTGGAAATTTTTAAATGATATTTTAAATACTTGAATTATAATCAAGTTATTTGATGATTTAAATTATTTGAATAAAATATATTTGTAAAATAATAATGATGTTTATTAACTTAAGATATATTATTTTGTAATGAATGGAATTCGAATTTGAATTATTTCAAGTGGAAAATAATGGATTTTATTAAAATTGAATACATTATTCTATATGGAAAACTTTATTTTGATTTTGTAGAAGAAAAGATTTTTGTAATAAAGGTTGATTTATTTTAGGAATAGTTTGAATTTAAATTTAAACTATAAAGGTTGAATGATTTATTTATATAAGTTTTTTATACAAAACCAATTTTAGAGAATTATTCAAAAGGTTATTTTACAAATTTTGTATAAAATAAACTAGAGTTATGCTGATAGTATTTTCACTATTAAAAATTCCCAATTTTAAAGAAATAAAATTATGATTTGGTGTATTTCCCCATTGAGAAATTATTTTGATGATTTTACCTTTTAATAAGGGATTGCTATTAGTTTTGTAATTTATTTGGAAATTATTGCTTTTGATATCGCTTAAAGGTTATGTTTGTGCCCGTATCGTAGGGATTGGAATAAATGGTTCCTTCCTTGGGTTTCGATTATATATAAGTAATGTTATGATTTGTTGTGATCTATTATGATCTACTTTGACGAGCATTTATCTATTGAGGATATTTATTATTTAAACGAGATTTGGCAAAATCGTATTGTATTATGAAATCCAGTTATGATGAAATCATCGAATATTTTGGAAACGATTTCAAAAAAATGAAAGGTGGAAATTTTAAACAAACAAAAGGGGAAATACTATTTTACATAACATTTGGAAAGATATTTTACGATAAATCATATTTGCAAATCTTTTCGAGGAATATATTTCAAAGATTGGTTTTATACAGATTGAAAAATAATTCGATAAATTTTTTGTGTTTAAAACTAGCATTTCGATATTGTTTGCAAAGCAGACCTTTGCTATATGATTTCTAAATATATGGGATATCCGTAAGTACAGTGATTTTATAGAAGTGATTTGGAAATCCACTTCCATGTGATTTTGTGGAAATGATCGATTTTGATAGTTTTATATTATAACGAATATTCATAATATTCATGTTGAAATAAAACTATGACTATTTTTAGTCAATCCTAATGATAATTATTACATCATAAACTATATTGGGCATGTTTATGAAAAACAACATTTCGTAGCTTGATGCATCCATTAAGAAGTGTTATATGACATGCTCCCACTATTTCCACCATTACTATAATGGCATAAATACGAAGCTCCATTTAGCTACATATTATGGGCTTTTCATTTCATTCACTATAACTAATTTACAGTCACAAGTTTAAGATCAACTATCTTAGTCTTGAATAAATAACTTTTATAAAATAACAATTTTCTATAAAAAAATACTTTTGGAGTAGAAATCAAATTTCCTGTTCCACATTAGGTATTATTTGGTATTTTATACAATTCTCATTTTTTATGTCTCTTCATGAAGTAGCAGTAGCCGTTTACGCTCTTCATCCCAACCATGCCTTAAGTTACATTCACTCTCGTACATTCAATTTCCTTTCTAAACGGTCGAACCATTCAAAAGGAAACCCTTACTATAAGACTGTAGCTAACTCTTTACAAACAACTAAATTTACATGAGCATAACGTTCTTGCTAATTTAACAGAAGAGCTCATCTTAGAAAAAGAAAAGGTTATGTGGAAGTGGAGATCTAGAGTTCAATGGATTAATGAAGGCGATAATATAGAATTTTTTCATAACATGGCTAATGGTAGAAAACGCAGTAACACAATTAACTCTTTTTTTGTAAATAATGTAGAATTAGTCGATGAAAGAGATCTTAATAAGGTTTTTAATGTTAGAGATACAATTGATAATAAAAATTAGCATAGAATTAATGCTACCTGAATGATCTTTATCACGTTGAATCTAGAATTAACCTTTTTGAGTTTGATAACCCTTTTTCTTAAGAGTGAATTTTAAACACTATTAATGATTTGCCTAGTGATAAAGCCCCGGGTCCTGATGGGTTCCAAATTTTTTGTATAAAATATTTTGGGATGTTTTAAAATTTGATTTAATTAGTGTGTCTAACGAATTTTATAATGGAAATTACAATCAGGAAGAATTAATTTTGCAGATGTAATTTTATTAAATAAAATAATCGAAATAATACTTTAAAAGATTTTAGACTTATTTCCTTACTTAATTGTTCTGTTGAAATTATTTCAAAAGTTTTAGCAAATAGACTTAGCAAAAGAATGAATGATCTAATTGATTATTCACAAACTGTTTTCATTAAGGGTAGAAATATCATTGATGGTGTGGTTGTTATTCAAGAATACATTAATCACTGTTGTAAGAATAATATTACTTGTGCGATTCTAAAACCATACTTTGCAAAAGCTTTTGATTCGGTGGATTGGGATTTTCTAGTCGACATGTTACATGCCAGAGGTTTTAGTTATAAGTGGATAAGCTGGATTATGACTTTGCTTAAAACGAGTAATTACAGTATAATGGTTAGCGGTATTTTAGAGAATAAAATTCAATCTAAACGAGGATTAAGGCAGGGTGATTCTTTTTCGCCTCTTTTATTTAACCTAGCTGCAGATTTTTTCGCTATGATAATTAAAAAGGCGGCTGGTAATGGATCTTTGGGGAGTGTAGGTAGTGAAATCTCTCGCAATGGTATCATAGTTCTTCAATTTGCAGATGATACCTTACTATCTACCTCTCATTTGCCTAATCATGTCATAGCTCTTAAATTTATATTATATAGCTTTGAAGTTCTTTCAAGACTCAAAATTAATTTCGATAAAAGTTCTGTTTTAGTTTTAAATGATATTGATAAGATAAAAGGACTAGTTGCTAATATGCTTAATTGTAAACCTATGACTTTTCCTTTTGACTCTCTTCGTTTTTCGATTAGACCAACTAAACTTAAACATGATGATTGGTTCAATTAGATAAAATCAAAAAAAGAATTTCTAATTGGAATGGGAGGTTTTTATCAAGAGCGGGTAGATTAGTTCTCATTAATTCTATTTTATCCGCTCTTCTGATCTATTGGATGTCTATGCATCGTTTCCTTGACTGGGTAATTAAAAAATTGATAAAATTAGAAGGCAATTTTTGTGGAGTGGAGATAATTCTAATAGTAGTGTTATATGTTTAGTTAATGGGGAAACAGTTTGTAAATCGAAAAAGAAAGGTGGTTTAAGAGTCATTAACTTGCACAACCTGAATTTGTCTATGCAGGAAGGCGATTGTGGAAATTTAAGGATGTTAATGATAACTCTATTTAGAAATAAATCATTTCTAAATATTATTATAATGGTAGTAATAATTTATATCAAATTACACCTGCAATTTTGAATAAGTTGTCTACGTTTTGGAAATCAAATTTAAAATATCATGATTTTTAACTAGGGTACTAATACAATTGTACATTCAGGAAATAAAACTTCTTTCGGGCATGATTGACGGATTTTTTTCACTCCTCTTAGGATAGATTTAAAGAGCTTTTCGAAATATGTAATTTTAAAAATGCTTAGATTTTAGATGTTTTTTCTCCAGATAATGATCCCCTTGGAATTTTAGTTTTAATAGATTTTTAGAAGGTACAACCCTTAGACAACTTTCTTTGCTTTATGCTAGATTATATTTATATAATACAGATAACGAAAATTGATAATATTAATTGGGAATGGGATAAGAGTAAGAAATTTACTTCTAAATCTTTATATAAATTTCTTAATTTTTCGGGCGTAATTAATAACTCTTTTAAACTTATTTGGAAAACAAATGCTCCTCCTAAATCAAAAATACAAATGTGGTTAGGGGTGTCAGTGGATACCCGAAAAATACAAAATCCGTCCGCATCCATATCCGAAAAGCGGATAATATCCGATATCTGGAAAAACGGACGCGGATTGCGGATACGAAGACATCCACATCCGAAAATCATCCGTCCGGTCTTTGTCAAGATTATGGTATAAATTATGTATATTTTAGTATAATGAAAGATATTTATTTATTGTTTTATTAAGTTAGTAGTTTATATAATATGCACTTAATGTTTCTTAACTCTTCAAAACTATTATTATCTCCATATTTGTTTAAATTTAACACTTTTATAATAAATTGGATTGAAAAAAATGTATGTTAAACTTAAAACTTGTATCTATATTTCTCGATTTATCAGTCATTAGCGGATAGGATAATTATCTGATATCTGTCTGCATCCGTGGATGTGGATATCCGATATCCGAAAATCATTTTAGATGCGGATATGGCATTATCCGCATCCGAAAGTATCCATTAACAGGCCTATATATGGTTAATCATGCATGGAAAATAGTAACAACCAAAAATTTAACCCATAATAATTAATTAGTTAATTAATGAAATAATAAAATAACTTTGTGAAATTATCAGAATTGAGCCACGAGAGTTGTCTCATTGTTTCTGTAGTAAATTTTTGGTCAATTTCCATATATAGAACGTCAGTATCCGAGTTAATATGAGCGAGATACAAAGCAAACAAGAATCATATATATATATATAGACACACACACACACACACACATATATACATACTTATATATATATAGGGAGGTCGGCCTAGAGTTTGACCATCCCAAGGCGTAGGTAGGCTGGCCTATGAATGGGAAGCGAAGGAAATTTCCATCGTTCCTGTTAGTTTTAACAAGCTTTTTTACATGGTTCATCTGGTCCCTCCGTGTTACTATCCGACGGCTCCTATTCAGCCTATGACGTGGTTGCATCATATTCAATCTTCAAATCCAATGGTCTAAGATCCATTTCTACCCCTATAAATAAGGCCCTAGGCCTAACGATTTTTTTTCATTCTAGATTTTCTTCGCTTGGGTTCACCTTTTCAGGAAGGACCCTAAAAGGAATAATTTTCTAAGGAGAGAATCTTTTTAATAAAAATATTTTAATACCAACAGGTGGATCCGAAAATACCGAAAGGAAAGAGCTTAGGACCATAGGTGAGTGATTGTAATTATTTTAAATTCCTTTAAGTAATTTAAAATAATAGGGTTTCCAATAGTTGTAGTTTTACTATGATTTTTGGGATAGCCTTTTCAGTAGTTTATTTACAGTTTTTAGAATTATTTTTTGTCTATTTTTTTTAGCTACTTTTCAGTTAATTTAAGTTTATTTATATTAATTATAGCTTTTCATTTATTTATAGTTTATTTACAGTACTTTAATTTATTTACTGTATTTTATGCGTTATTTACATCTTTTTTTTCTATGCTTTGGATTTTCTTCTATTTTCAGTTTTCTTTTATTTCTCCTTCTTCTTCGCACATGGAATAGAATAGATTAAATGCGAATATAGATTAAAATTATAAGAATACTGAAATAACGGAAGATATGTAAAGATTGTAATAAAAATGGATTAAGACTAATGTCTACTTATGATATTAATGTTAGAATTGGATTAATTAAAGATAATTGCTTAGTTTTTAACTTAGAATTATACTAAAAAGAGTATAAGATAAAAGAAGCTTATTTTTACACTTAGACCTAAGGTTAAGTAATAAACATGATTATAACGTAGGTTATAATAAGAAAACAGAAGGAGGCTTGTTTTAAGACTTAGGATGAATTAATAAGCAAAGATAGTGAAGATAATAATAAAGGCTTATTTAAATAATTTATCTAACTTAATAAGCAAAGATGAAAGCAGGACCCGTACTAAAAAGCATTCCCTATCAAACAAAATGGTGGTCTCACGTTAGCTTGAAGTGAGATGAGGGCACGTTTATGCTAATAATGGTAGTAATTGGTCAAATAGAAGTTCAAATCATAGGGGATTTGGACAAGGAGCACAATTAGATATTGTTTAGATGATGAGCCAGCAACAACAATATTTTCCCAATTTCCTATGGACATGGTGTTTCACATAATCCTGAAGTGAGACGATGGGCACACTTATGCTGGAGCACAGGTAATAAGAAGACCTAATAGGTGGAGCAACAGGTAGCATGAGCATGGTGGCAGTTACATGTGCGACTTCGATTTCGGTGCTCAGTAATCGCTATGAGTTCCAAGCACTACAGTATGTGTGCCTTTCGTAGGCACCATTGTCTTCTGTGTAGAGAGCTATATAACGTCTAGTGCACAATAAATAATTTGTGCATCTTTCATAGACACCATTGTACTTTTTGCGTCTTTCGTAGATTCCATTGCCTTATGTATAGGAAGTTATATAGCATCTAGTCCGCAGCAATGTCTATGGAGTAGCAAGCCAATCGAAGGGTAGAATTAGGATTTCAGCCTAGTTATAGGATTAGGAATTTATCCAAATCAAAGAAGCTAACAAAGACAAGTGCAGACAATCAAAGTTAATCAATTGAGTTAATTTTGTAATTCGTATTTATTTCCAGCTAACAAAGACAAGTGCAGACATTCAAAGAAATTAAACATGTGTATTATTATTGCATGGATACTTATTACATGATGAATACTACTCTTTAAATCTTTAACTTTAATCTTTCAACTAAAGTTAAAGATTGCTATCATTTTTGGAGTAATTTTATGTTCAGAAAGGAAAATAGATTTTTACTTGGTACTTTATTCATTATAATTTGTTGGTCTATTTGGTTTGAGGGTAACCAAAGACTTTTTAACAATAACAATAGTCATTTTAGTAAATTTATTTTTATAATATCATCCTTTTCTTTTAAATGAATTTCAAATCCTAAATATAAATTAGCTAAAAATAATCATTTCAAAGAATACCTTAGTCAGGTTATAACGATATTAATATATTTAAATGTCATAACAATATTTTTCATATTAATAATTACAGCATTAATAATATTTCAAATTTAATGATGATTTTACAAATTATAATACTGTTCTTTTGATTGAAGAAGTATAAAGATAATTTTTGGTTAATTTGTTGCATAATGAGCTTGGTTTCTTTGTATAGTACATTTTTTTATTTTTGTTGTTTTTTCATCTCATAACTATAACTATAGCTATAGTATAATTAATTTCACTTCTTTAATACAAACATACATACATACATATATATATATCATATATATACATATATGTGCGTTATTCTTATATTTTTCTTTAGTTCCTTTCACATATTCTTGTCTAGGCCAAAAATTGTCCTAGATTTCCATTTATAGATTCTCAGGTTTGCTGGTGGTAGGATTACAGCAAGATGTTCTTCCTGGATCTTCCGCCTTCGCTGTGAGGTGTTGTTCCCAGTTCTTTTGCGGCTGCGTAGTGGCGCTTTCCATTTTGATCATTTGCTTTTGCAGTGAGGCATTATTCCCAGATCTTCCGTGACCATAGAGTGGCGTTCTTCATTCTGGATTATTCACATTTGTAGAGAGATTTTTTTATCATTGATTTTCATTACAAGCCTTAGATCATCCTCATTTTCCATTCTTCCGCGTCTCACTCTTAGCTAGAGTTTTCCATCGATATCATCAGCACCGAGTTGCTTCATGATTTTCAGGTAGCCTTCCGGAAGCTCAATAATTAGGTGTAATGGGAAGTGGCCTTATCGGAGTTCATTCTAGTTGTACCCGAGTCCTTATCATTTTTTTTGTAATATGATTTGCTACCTGCCAAGCATGTTGACGACACCTTATTTTTCAATGATATATATACACATACACACACATGCATGTGTGCTCTCCTCTATTTTAATGGATCGCACATTTCTCTCAAAAAAATGCATTTGGTCATCCTTAACATTTAAAGCTATCAATCAAGTTGCACTTTATGCAAACCAGTTAAACAAACATTTCAGTGATTGAATTCTTAGATTAGTCTTGAAAATTTAATAAATTATGATTCACTCCTAATCAAAATTATTCTAATCACAATTATTAAGAGTTGCATTTATTAGTCATCTATTTATCATGAATTGATCATGGTTTAATTTGTATAACTCATTTAGCGCATAATACACTCTTCTAGATACGAATCGAGCCAAGATACACGGCTATTTTCAACTTTGTATCCCTCGACTAGAATTGTAACTCTACCAGATGTTAATAGAGCTAAATACATGTTGTTTTCATTTGTGCATCCCTAAACTAGAATTGTAACTCTATCAAATGCTAATTTAGCCAAGATACACGACCGTCTTCATCTATGTATCCCATGACCGGAATTGTAAATCTACCAGACATTAATTGAGCTAAGATATACAACCTTTTTCATCCATATGTTACTCGACCAGAATTATAACCCTACCAAAAGCTGATTGAGCCAAGATACACGGTCTTTTTCATCAATGAATCCCTCAACCAAAAATGTGGGTGCCCTCATGGACCTATTTGTTACACTATTCTACAGTCCGGGAGTTATCGATTCCATCAAATACATGACGTGCCTGTCCTTATTGACATACCCATATTGTAGGTTGCCCATCTGGTCCTAGCTATGAAGAATCAAACCCATCTAGTGTCTTGTCCCGTTTGATCAATTCATAATATTTTCCGAACTCTTGTTACGACATTAAATCCTCCTAACTGTTGTTTATCGTAATGTCACTGTGGATTACTAATTTGATTCAATAATCTATACACTCAATATCATATCATATCCAATACGATGAGTCAAATGTATGACCAAAATATATTATTTAACATCTTATACCGTTGGTATTATAACTTTGTTTATTCAAAATTATTATCATATAGAAGTTCACACATCTTATATGATTCAACCGTTGATTGATAAAGATGGGGTTTCTTTAAACACTAATTCCAAAATCCTCATTACAATTTCAAACGTCAATACTCAATTTAGAGGGGTTTGTATTATGTATTTCATTCTTAGCCAAACAAGAATTTAATTCCCAAAAGTCCATAACTTAAAACCACTTATCTAAATTTCTAAAAAGTCATTCTCCAAAACCTTAAAAAAACTTAAAACCACTAGACTCCCTTTTTGAAATAATTCTTAATATTGAAATATCCATTTTAATCTATGAAAATAATGTAAAGGAGTTTTGTAATTTCCAATTACTTTTCAAGCATCAAACTCATGGTATATTATTTCCAAAAGTCAAATACATAACTTTAGATCTATATCTAAAATCTTTATTTATTTTGAAACTCTTTTCATAATACCTTTGAAAAAGGAGTAGTTTATTAACTAAATTCTCTTTTTATAAATGTCTTCCAAATACTTAACAATCCAACATTTATTTATAAAATCCATTCATAAAACCAAATTCCAAATCTTCCTCTTTCAAATTAATTCAATTCATACAGTTTTATAACATTTTCATAGGTTTCTAAAATAATTTTCTTTTACCTAAAGATAATTAAATATATAAAATAAATTACTTCTAAAAATCTATACGTAACAAAACATAATAACAAATTTTTACTAGTAAAATTTTTATATAATAAATGAATAACATGCAACTTTTTATTATTCCAAAACGTTATTTTGTAAAACTTAACATCTTTTCAATTCCTATAAAAATAAATTCATTGCCTTCAGAATATAAATTTTAAATTCCTTTTTATAAAAATCCATCAGTTATTTTTTTTTACAGAGACAAACAAAATATCTATTCAAAAATCGATTTACAAAACAAATAGCACAATTTCAACTTCTATAAATTAATTTCATTTCTGAAATTCCAAAAATTCATTTTAAAATATATATCCAAGAAAAGGAACATGTAAAACACTAATTAGTTGGATGATAGCCTATAGGAAGACAAAATGAAATTAGGTCATTTCAACCTAACTTCATTTATGAAACAAAAAACAAACTGGCTACTTCCCTTTTCCAATCCCTAGCTTCAATCTATTCTGAGACCTTTCCCCGCAATCTGCCATCGCACGTTCTTCTTGCCGACCAAAGATCAAAATACCATTCCCCCATGAATCGATAATAAAAAGGAAAGACATACACAAGTGTATTATGGAACATTCGTTCCCGTTTTTCCTAATGGAGACAATGTGCAATCGTAGAGGAGTTTTAGACAGGGTTATTGAGTTTAATTCTCCATCGCTGCAAGATGTCACGTTTGAAGGAAGATCTCTGCGACTTGCTCCTTGATTCGAACACCTGATATGTAATTCAAGGTTGATTCTCCTACTAAGTTCCAATTTATCACATTTTTTATTTTCAAAGGTTCTTCTATTACGTTCGGCCCACATATGATAAACTAAAGTTATTAGACCATAGCAAGTAATATCCCTTACTTGATTTTTAGTTTAAATGTATCATTGATATCCTTAGTTTCATCTAGTAAGTTGAGTGAGCTATGAGGTGATAGTTTTACTTTAATTCTTATGTTCACCCATATATCATCCTTGTCGTTTCATAAGACACGGTTGGGATAAATTGAATTATCCCATTTCAGCACTTTATCCTTTGTATTTAAATTTCTAATATTTAATTTCCCATTAGAACCTAATAATTACATAAAGACATTTTTCTACTATTTATGTAATGCCACACCACTTTAGCCCAAAATAACTTTTTATATTGATTTCTCATTTCATTCCAAGCATCCTTAAAAGTAATCTTTCCCTCTTCCCATAACCAAAATCCCTTACTTTTACCTTGGGATATTGACATTTGATTAATAAGTTCCTCAATCTCCCTAGTTTCAGAGAGGATAATTGGAATTAATTAATTGTGTCTTATAATACTACTCACTTTATGATTCATATGACCGCTTAATTCTGCCATATCCCATCCTAGTAAATCAATCATCAATTTGTCATTAATCCAAGGGTCAAACCTAAAGAAGCCATTTCTCCGTTTGTGAAAATACTTCTTACATATTGATTTCCTACCGCTTTATCTTTAAGAATAGTTTTCTAGGTCATAGAACTATTGTTATCAACACACATGGTCCAAAAGGTACATTTAAACAGTTATTATTGTTAAGCCATCTAGACCATAAGTTGTTTTTAGAAAAATGCCATAATAGTTTCATACTTGTGGCTTTCCTTAGCTCTATGAAAATTTTCACATCTGTACCTCCCTCTCTTTTTGGTCTACAAATCATTTCCTACGCAATTCTATGATATTTTCCTGAATAAATCAACATATAATTTATCTATTTTTCTGATAGTAGCCATGGGTATTGGATAAATCATAAGCCAATACAAGACCATAAGAACGGTAATTGCGTGAATGAGTTCAACTCTTTTTGTAATTGATAAAAGTTTACTTTCCCAATTATACATCCTCTCTTTTATTTTGGAAAGAAGATTCCTACGGTTCGAGTAGTGTAGATAATTAGAGGACAATGGTACTCCCAGATATTTAACTGGTGAGGAACTCTCTTCTACTTTCAATATACTTTTTAGAAGAGTTTTATTTCTACATATATTACTGAAAAATATTCTTGACTTAATCTGGTTGATACTTAGCCCAACTTAGTTTTTTGAAGTGTTAAAAATCTCCAAAAGATCAATTACACTTTCAACATTTTCTTTACCAAAATATCCTCAATTCATTCGTGTATAAAAGATGTGTAATAGTTGGGGAAACTTTATTTATAGGCGAAAACAGTTTATCAGCTATATATTTTTCAATAAGAATTGAAAATATTCCATGGCTATGCAAAAAAGATAAGGAGATGAAGGGCCCCTTGTCTAATACCATAATTGCTACCAAATAAACCCTTTGGAACTCCCTGGATTAAAATAGAATATAAATGGGCAATAACACATTCTTTAATGAGATTTACCATTTTAGTATGAAACCCCATCATTTTTAGCATAGGACATATAAAGTACTTATTAATTCTATCATATGCTTTTTGTAAATCAGCTTTCATGCAAAATTTAGATGAGCCCTTCCCTGTCAAGTTTCTTAGAAGGCCGTGTGCTAAAAGAATATTTTCTACTATATATCTCCTTGAAGTGAAAGCTGGTTGATTTTCTAAAATTAGAAAAGGAAGTAAACATTTAATTTCTATTACACATTATTTTGAAATTATTTTGTAGAACATATTGCAGCAAGCAATATGGTGATAATCAGTAATAAAACGAGGCTTATCTTTCTTAGGCACTAGAGCAATAACTGTGTGGTTTACCCCTTTAGCCAGTTTGTAGGATTGGAAGGCTTCTTTTATTGCGTCCTAGAGGATGTCCTTATTTTCTTCCTAATGATTTTTAAAAAATCTGGCTAAGAAACCGTCTGTCCAGGACCTTTTTTAGCACAAGTCAAGAAAATGGCTTCTTTGACTTCTTTTAAAGAAACTCCTTCTAATATGAACTTTCTTACCTTTTCATTCACCCTTCTACATTGAATAATTAGCAAATGGCGATTGTACTTGATTTCACTATTGAAAAGGGAAGTATAGTAGCCAGTGGCCTCCTTTTTTATATAATCTACATCATAAACTAATTCTCCATTTTCATTACTATTTCTATGCTTATTGATTGAAATTCTAGCATGAAAGAAATGAAAATTAGTATTCCCTTCTACAGCATGTAATTTTTTATTTCCGTTTCACATTCTTGAGAAAAATCTTTTCTTGTTGTTTCAGATTTTTATTAGATTCCTCTAATTTTCCATATAGGACATTGCTGATCGAATCTTCATCTTCCTCTTTAAAAGCTTTCTGGTAGGCTGCTTTATAATTAGTTAAAATTTGCTTCTCCTTTTCTATAGCTTTATTCCATTTTTAAGCTCCTTCTTGATTTGTCTCATCTTACGAATGAAAACTATTGTATTGAACCCCAAGTTTGAGATTCAACACCAGCTTTGAAACTCAAAAAATAATTACCATACAAATGCCACGGTTATGGTATCTGAAAGAGATCCTCTATCACGTTTAAGATTCTCCTAAAGATTAACAAGAATTGGGTTTTGATCACTAGAAACTTAGGTAGAGAAATCGAAAACAAATAAGGAAATAGGTTTAGATAATCATTGACTAAAACTCAATCCATTTTGTTCGTCATGCTAACTAGACCAGCTTCCATTAAAAAATTGTTAAATCTTCTTAAATGATTGAAAGGAATAACTAATCCCTTTTTTATATTTTGCTTGAAGAGGATTATTAAAGTCCTCTAAGAGAAAATAAGGTGTATCATAACATTTAATTTTAGCATATAAAAAATCCCAAAGGGTTTCTCTATCCTTAATAAATTTGCTAGCATGAATAAAAGCTATCAAGAATTCACAACTCCCTTTATTCATAGCATTCCAATTAATGTGTTGTTTACTTTTTGAAAGAATTTGAAAGTCCCATATTTGAGTATCCTATAGAATTAAAATTCTACCTTTAACACTATAATCATTATTACAAATAATTATCCATTTTTTTAGTAGATGAAAATGTTTAATTCTATTATCTGAATGTTTATTATCTAATAAACTGACTATACTCGATTTATGAATGGCTATGAGTTTTTTTATACTATTAATTCTAGAAATTGAGTTCATACCCCCTGACATTCCAGCTCAAATTCGTCGTTTATTCCTACTTTTTCTCCTTAAATTTTCTCTTTTAGGAGAGGCGATTATTTCAGATTTTTTTCTTCCGCTTTTAGATTTGATTTCACTTACATATCTCGAGTAATCATTTGCCGGTTTATTTTTACCGGGGAGTTATCTTTAACACTAATAACGTTATAAATGAAATTTCTATCAACATCATCCAATTTCATATCTTCTATAGATTCACAAGAACTATCTGAATATTCATATTTAGAATTATCAGAAAAAGTATTAAGAAGTTCATCAGTACTTGGTTGCTAAGCTTCATTCATATTGTTCCATGTGATAGATTTCTTAGCATATAACTCACTGTTATTTTATTTATATTCAGGTCAGATGATGTCAGAACTGTAATTGACCTTAATCCGGTATCCCGATGCAAGCATAAAGAGTTAACTTTTGCACTAGCCTTATTATAAGGATTTATATCATCATTATTAGATATAGAAGTTTCATCTCCAGCTTGAATATCCATAACCTGTGCATCACCAACTTCTATGTAGATGAATTAATGAGCTATCACCCAATCATCCACCTTTTTAATTAAGTCAGAGGGTTCTTTTGTGTTCCATTTGGCATTGTAATGTAATCCTGAACCATCCTCGTTCTTTTATAGAACTGTGAACTATTTAGATTATAGATAATCTATGTTGATATTCTGTGTTATCATTTCAGCAAATGTATTATTTATCAGGTGGCAATTTTCTATAGTTGTTGTGTTATATTTTGTGTTGTTATGTGCACTATCTAGTGCTTCTGAATAAAAAAATTCAATTTTCAAATCGGATGAGCGTGTTATGTTATTGCTTGCTTCCTCCACCATATCATTTCTTTTATTTTCTTTTACATTAGTGTTTTCTTCTATTATCTTATCAACTGTTTGTATAAAAAATGGGCAAACACATCCAATCGGATTAACAATGGCAAATTCAACGGTGAATAAATGCAAAGAAAGTAAAAAAAAAACATGTAGATTTATAGTGGTTCAGCTGTAACAGGCCTACATCTACTATTCATATTCATTCCTTTTCTTATAATTCAGATTTTACAAGAGTTTTAAGAAGAAATATAACGAACTATTATTCAAATTCATTCATTTTCTTATAATTCAGATTTTACAAGAGTTTTAAGAAGAAATATAACGAACTATTATTCAAAATAGAGATCTGAAGCTCGATTCGATTTTTCCCTATAACATAGAGTCTCTAAGCTTCCAAAATTATCCTCAAGAATGCCAAATGCTTGGATATTTATAATGGTGAAGAGGTAGCGTGGTTAATCTGGAAAGTTAGGAAATTTCCATGTATATTTCACCCAGATGGAATATTCTCGGGTATCATGAATGTGATTGATAATTTCCAAATATATACTGATTTCGTTCCATATATGCATTGATTGGTTCGGTTGAGAGCTCTGTCCGAGGTTGGTTGGTTCGGCGAAATGTATATAGCTAACTTGTTGGCTAAGTTCCTACTTCTTCCTTCTATATGCATGGTTCGAAGAGCTTCTTCATGCATGGTTTGGCTCACTCCTACACTTTGCTTCGACAAAGAAACTTACCTTCCTGGTTCGGTGAGGAAGTTCACCTAAGTGAAGATCTTGTTTGGTTCCCTAGGTGATCAGTACCCATGGGTACCGAATATGATTTCTTGTTTGATATCTTGGGGTACTAAACAAGATATATTATTCAGTACCATGGGTACCGAATAAGATTTTCTGTTTGGTACTCGGGCTATCGAACAGGGGTGGTGTGTTCCCTTATGCTACTCCTTTCCTTGCCTCTTCTGGCGTACTACTTTTTTCTTGTCCTGCCTCGGCTCTTGCTTGACTTCACATAGACCTTAACCCCTTGTGCTAATAGGATCCTTGGATCAAAGTCTAAGGTTTGGCTCTATTTGGTTTTAGCCTCCATATAGAATAAAGGCTAGTCATTATCGATCTTTTCCTTTTGTTCGGGTTTTGGTAAATGGGTAGGACTTAGCGTAGGCTTCACCCGGTAGAGTGTGAATTTGGAATAGTTTTTCTAACTGTTCTGGGATGTTTAGATTAACGTTGCTTTGGTTCTTTTTCTATGTTTATGCACACACTCATACGCACATGCGAACACATTCACCCTTTGCGATAATTCATGGGATAAATTACTATATCATATAGGTATGTTGAATCGTCGAAAGACTCGTTTGCAGACTATTTCGGGAGATCAGGGTCCTTTTTCTTCTATACCCCAAAATCCCGCTCCGTTAAGGAATCATTCCAACCAACCTAGTTCTGCTTACTCTCTAATATATGGGTGTGGGCGACCCCTATTACTGAATCCAGTCGACTCCGAGCCTTCTACCTTGACTGCAAAATAGTTGGACATTATTATAGCCACTCATGGTATTCCCAGAGAAAATCTCCATCTTCCCACTCCCGATCAACAGGATCATGCCCCACTGGAAGGGTACATGGCCTACTCTTGCTATCACTACACGACCGGAGCCCCGCCTCATCTTCCTCAATGGTTTGCGGGTTGCCTTATATATCTAATGTTCACTCCATTCTGATTTCATCCCTATGGATATGCCATTCTTCCTAGCTTATATGATGTTTTCATGAGCGAGTTCCAGATGCCCCATACCTACCGTCAAATCAGATTCCTTTACGCAAAAAAAGAAAAATGGAGGGATCTCCTTTTATTTATCTTGAAGCAAGGAGCAAATTCAAGCCGATCGAGAACTTGTACTTCAAGTATAACAAGTTCAATCATAATTACTTCTTCGTCCATGTAGCTCCCTCTGCTTTCATCAATGGCATTTTAGATGTGAGTCTATCTCTCTCATCTGCTTCCTTCTTCCATTTTTTGAGACTTGGTGTTAAATACTAATTTTTCCCTCTTCGGGCTTTCTTTCAAGTGTAGTGAGAACAACAATGGGAGATGTGACGCTCCACCCCAAGACCTAGCTAGTAAATAAAAATACAAAGTAATCATGTTTACTAATGCAGAGAATAGGGATGGTTAAGGGAGACTATCGTAGTAATACGTTTGTTAAGGGCTAAGCATGTCGAATGTGTCTCTAACTTTTTTCATTACCTCATCAGTGGTCGACACACTTAGTCTATAACAAATGCACATTATAGTGGTTTCAGACTGTCTCGGAATAAATGCAATATGCAAGTAAGTAAATGTATCAGTCACAGAACAACAAAACCTAGATCTGAATATATATACACACATCACCATACGTCATAATAATAGTACATCATACATAAGTAGCATGGACTAACGAATAACATATACAACCATCCCACAAAAGAATACACATCATGATAACATAACAATCGACTACTCAAAAAGTACGATATCCAAGCCAAAATAATAAAGCCCAATAAAAGCCAGCAAAACGATCCAAGGGAAGCAGCAATCCATACCTAACCTGCAACTCGGTCTGACCCGAATGAAAAGCACACACGGGTCAGGCAAGCTAGAACTTATCAGTAGTAAGGATCTCAATAATAAGCGGAAGGGTGAGAATCACTCCGTTGTTGCCAACGGAACGACATATTATTCATCATATCATTCATACGAAAGGGGACATCAGTGATTTATCTATCTACTTCAAGGGAATTCAATAAGTAACATGCATATGTTTTCTCTTAAGGACATCTATAAATAAAATGGGTAAAGGATGAGAACCATATAATAACTTCATAAAGAAACATCAAATCATCATAATCTATCATAAGAACTCAGTAAGATTTAAAGTCAATCATAATCGAAATCACTATATAGCATAATATAAATGTAACCTATATCATACTCAAGGCTGTATTCAAACAACAACATCACAAAAGGGTGAAATTGAACATCGAAAACTTCATAGAAAATTGCACATTCTTTTCATCTTGAATAGTACTACTATTATTTGATACCATTCATCATGATGACTGGGGGTCACATAACATCATAACATCGTGATCATCTTGATTGACTATAGTCGGGAATATCATGATGACACCCAGTCAAAAAACCCGAGTAATAACATCGTGATGATTAGAGTCTAGTAATAACATCATAAACATCGTAGTGACTCCAATCGTGTACTCGATCTATAGTACTAGTAACATCTTGAATGTGTCTCAACCTCTCGATTAGGAACCCGATAGGCATGAACAGACGACCCATGACATACGTTCGCACCTATTGGTTTACTAATTGTTAGTCGATGCCACATTAGAAAACCGACATAAAACATCATCAAATAAACAACTCGCCTCATCTCTTTGGCAAGTATGAAGAACATCGTGATGGTCATTCCTAACCATAATCGCAAATTAAAGTTTCAACATCAAAAATTGCCTCGTTTCATTGGCAATTATAAGAAAACCGCGTCTAGATTGGTTCGTCATCGAATGCACTCAAAAAGAGTAGTCCTCAAACCAGTAACCTTCACCAAAATTAGGCAACCTCTAAATCGTCTTAAATATCACTTCAAATTTGTTTCGATCGTATAAGTCCGATATTGAGCGATAAAGCAAAAACACATGTCCCATACCACTTATTTTTACTAAATCATTTAATTCTCGTTCTTATACATCAAAATTCACAAGAATCAGCTAAAATATATTTAATATAATTTTATAGAGAAAATAGGATTTTTAAATGATTTTGAGAAATTTATATATATATATATATAAGCTTTATAAGGAAAAACCCTTATTTATTTAAATAGATTATCTATTTATAAAATTCTTTAAAATAATAAATAATTGATTAAAAATCCTTTAAAATGGCTTAAAAACATTTACTTTCCAAACCATGATTTTTAACAAATTTTCCAAAATTTATTTGAAAGCAAAACAATTAAAACCATCAAATTCTCCGAATATCGATATTCCGATATTTGAATTTAAATAAAATTTAAATTCCAAATTTCTTAAAAATTGAGATAATCCGTTATCGGATATCATAGCTTCAAAATCCATCATCAAACTTTTCAATTCAATCATCAATTAACTCAAAAACAGCAACGGAAACTAATGAAGAATGCTGCAAAATGAAAATCTTGTTTTGGTCAACTTTGACGATGTATTTCAAATATCAAGACTACCCAGAATTAAAAAAAAATTCGCATCAATAAATGTTAGCACATGCAAAAAAAAACATACTAAAATTTGACAGTATTTTTCTACAAGATGAGAATGTAATGATTTTTCTAAAATGACACTTTTCAAACACAAAACTGAAATTAGCTGCAAATCTAGTTTCCAGCCAACTTTGGCGATGTGTTTCACATATCAAAACTGCCCGGAATTGAATTAAAATTTGCATCAATAAACTTTAATAAATGGACAACAACATACTAAAATTTGACAGCCTTTCACTATAAGATGAGAAAGTTATGTTTTTCTAAAATGGCACTTTTCAAACACAAAATTGAACAAAAAGACTCAAAAAATTGCATACCACTGAAACCAAGAAATTCACATTCTAGATGACTTATTGTGAGCGATTTTTCTTACCGAATAGTTTTAGCAAGATGTAGCCACGATTTGGTAGCAAAGATTGAAGATTTAGCTGAGATTTGAGCTTCATGAACTTGTAGCTAGCATAAAAGGGACATGCCGACAATGATATAGCAATTAGAAACATACAATAGAAAAAAATTCAGATTTTTGATTTATTAGAGAGTTTATAAGGATGGAGATTACCTGTATCTTAATATTTAACTTGAATCTTAGTACTTAATTCACAAGGATATTGATATAAATTTGATTTTCATTAAAATGGAGCCATAGTTTTTCTCTTGAGAAGCTCTTTGAGGAAGATGGTTTACTGTAAGGAGAAAAATGGTCGTACCTCAATAGAAGATCCAGATAATGGGCTAATGGGAAATTAATCATGCTCTTTAAACCCATTTTAACACTTAGTGTATTTTTTGAGTTTGTTATTTACAAGTTTAAACTTGTTTTCAACATATTTTACGCATACAAATTCCGATTAACATGAAACAAATTGCATTTTTCATGTTTTAACGGAGGAAATAGGTTAGCAATGTTAAAAACTAAAATTTTCAATTAAAAATATTATTTCTCAATTAATACCAATTATTTACCAATATTCACATTAATAGTGAAAAACCACTATTTTCATCATTTTCCACTTATAAAAATTTATTCCTAAGTTCATTAAAGTGTATAAAAATGCTTTTAACATTTTTATAGCTTCAAAACATTATTTCAAACTTAATTATACCACAAAAATTTATTTTCTTTGTGTTTATCTTTTTTTCAGGATAAAAGGCTAATATTGGAAAAAAACTCCAATATTATAAATTTTAACCCAATTATTTATTTACATCATGTATTCTCATTCCATACCACCAATAAAGTGTTTTAAACTTTATTTCCCATTTTTTACATTAAAAAAAACCAACTCTTAATCAACATATATTGTTTATTTTAAATAAACAATAATATCAATAATTTATTCCATCTATAAATTCATGATTCCCATATTAAATTATAGTTACATTATAATTTAATATTTCGATAATCTCCTAAATCCTGGGTTATTATAGCAGAAGACCTAGAAGATATATTGCATAAACTCTAGCAAATCATAAAGGAACTCTAAGAGGTTCCCCATCTTATCACTGATGAGAATCTAACGCAGCTTGGGTTATTAGCCCCTGGTTGCTCAATCGGGAGATGTAGGCAACCTTCCATTGAAAAGCCTGTCAATAAAAGGAAAGAGAACGCTTCTAGAACTTCCTAAAAGTGTTTTAGTGCAAAATATTTTTATACTTATTAATGATTTCCTGATTTATTTAATGTATGTAATAAAAGTATAAACAACTTTTATTGAATAAAAAGCTGTTTATCAATAAAATGATTTTCGATCACATTATCGATATTAATTCAAAGTATTTATTTTTGTAAATAAATTTCAAAACCAAGTTTCCTATCGTTATTCATTAATTAAAAGATGTTTAACATGGTTATAAAATCACATTTGTAACACTTAACTATATGTTAATGCGTAATGATAATCAAAGATGAAGTGTACGAAATTATGGGTCGCTACATTCTCCCGCTTTGAATATTTCATCCTCGAAATTCAAATAAGATCGATACTCAAAGAAGAATAGAAGAAACAAGATACATATATAGAGTACTATTGAAACTATATATTGACCAAACTATAAACTAAAACACATATTAAGTGACTCCACCTCAAGTTGTGGGTACGCTATAAAAGATATACGATACTAAGATAAGAAACCACTAGTCTAGAAGCAACTCTTGATAGGAATCCCTCAAACTATCCTTCGTCTTCCAAGCACAATCCCGAGCATCGTCGCTCCACTATACGTTAACCAACTTCACGAGCTTAGTCCTTAATCGCTTGGTATCTCGATCAACAACTCGAACACATTGCTTCAGAATAGTAAAATTAAGCTCAATCTCTAAGTCCTCCTACTGCAGTGCTTACACTATCATAGAAGGATCGTGAAAAAATTTACGCAAATTCGATACATGAAATACATTGTGCACATCCAATAATCTAGTTGATTACTTGACTCTATATGCAAGTGTACCAATTAATGACTTACCATAAGTTTAAACAAACAAACATGATTAAGCCACTAAGCAATTCCTATCTCCTTTGTAAAACATTTATTTATAATCTAAAATCATTTTCAAAATGATATACGTATGTATGTATACTAATTTATTTATAAGATAAGACATCTAATAAAATAATTTAAAAGATATTATATTACAAAGGCTTTTAATACTTTAATAAAATAATTAACTAATTTTCTAAAAACTGTATATACTTAAAAATGCATTAAAAATATTCACAATTGTAGTTTAAACATTCCTTCAGAATATTACTTACAAATTGCAAGTTGATAATTTATTTAAAAACTTGAATAAACTAAGTTTTCCTTATATTTAAAAAACCTTCAGCTTTAAAAACCAGTTATTATGGGAGGTTTATAAAAGAGTTTTATAAATTGAAAGGGTTTATAAATCATTTAGATATTGTAAAAAAAGTTTTATATATTGAGTTTGGAGAATTGTAAAGGGTATTTAAAAATATGAAATGGGTTTTTAAAAGGGGAATTTTTATAAAGGAGCAGTGGGTTGATCTTATAGCAAGTAATGTTTTAAAATGGAATTTGTTTGGTCCAGTTAATATGGAATTCAAAAAGAAGAAATCTTCTTTATGTTTTGTAAATATATTTATACCGATGAGATAAGTATATGAATATGTTCTCTAAGTATTGAAAATCATAATGTTTTGGTAATATACTTATATCATTGAGATAAGTATATAAATGTTTTTCAAGTATTGAAAGAAGTATAACATTTCATAAAAAGTATCCTTTGTAAAGGTATTTTGAATCAAATAAGCGAAAAAGATTTTAATTAATGAAAGATAAATTAAATGAGGCTTAGTGGTTTCCATGGAAAATAAATCTTAAATTTGTTTGATTTGTTTGTTTGTTTTATTTGATAATTAAATAACCGACTATCAAATCATGGCCTTAACAATCCATTTTAATCTTGGTGGAAGGGAAGCAATTCCCTACTTAACACTGAAGGATATAACTCTGTAAATATCTAAGAGAAATGCATGAGTTACAGAGCATAATCATCTTCGATAATGTTGTAATGTGCATATAAATCTCGTTATGTTCTCTTATGATAAATAATAAGGAGATCCATCCACATAAATGACTAGGGGGTGAATCTCGCTCCTATGTATTGTCTGATTATTTCTAAAGAACTGGAGTTAAATTTGCTGGAAAAATCGTCGATTGGTTTTTAGGGCACCCGGTAAGCCGGTGGAGTGTACTTATATGAGATGACTCAAACTGTAACCACTGAAAAATATATGTATGTTTTATGGAGGAGTTGGTAATCCTTGTGTGATTCCAAGACCTGTTAGGGTATGGGAATCCATATGTGATTTCAAGATCTTTTAAGGTGTCGGAATTCATGTGGGATTTCGAGATCTATTTAAGTGGTGATGCATGAGATGGAATGTTGGACGTAGCCTCATCAACGGTAACGACTAAAATAAGAGATACTAGAGAGGGAGTTTAGCAAACCCATGAGGGTGCAGCCATCTCTCTTTCCAATAATACCTGCAGTTTATGCGTGTTGGGAGTGATGCACTCAGCCTAGTTGGCCAGCTATGTATTTCTTATGTACCTCGACTACACAGGTACAACCCTTCGAAAAAATATCTCTGATCCTTGTGCAAGATGATCGTTCTCAGAGGTTTTAAGGGCCTTCCATGGAATCCTACACAATAAGCGAAAGCACCTTAGTGATTTTTGATTGTATACTTATTATTGTTGTGATGTACACCCACAAACATCACAGCTACTTGATTATTACATTTTCAACCCTAGATATTATTATATATCGTTGGAATTTCAATAAAAATGGTTACCGTAAGGTAAAAACCCATCCATGTTTATGTGCAGCGTGATCTTATGAGATACCTTTATTTCAAAAGGTTTTATAACATACAATAACCCATTTGATTATGTTGTGGCAACCCACCTTTCCGACCCTTAGGAATGACACTTAATACATCCTCGGTGTTCGTCTGCCATTGCCTAAGCATCAGAAAGATGAATTGTCATGGGGTAAAATAAAAAACATAATAGAAAACCTCACAAAAAACTGCTAAATAAAAAATAATAGTCAATAGTACATCAAGTTACTCCTTAATAAGGAATCATCAAATTTACACAAAAGTACTACAAACGGGCAGTTATAACATCTTGCCTTTACATATGCTGAAACAAAATGCATACACGAACTAGATAATACAGCGAAATAGATAACTAAGAAGATGAAAGCCTCCTGCTTCGACGTCATCTTCAAAAGAGCCCATAAAGCTACCCTTAGACTACTCAAGTAAAATGAATATCCAAGAGTTTAGGGAAAACAAACAACTTGGGTCAGACGACGTGTCTGGTATAAGTGAAACTTTTTAAATGATAGGTGTGAAATTAAACACAAACGTGTGAGATCACGTCGTTGAACGCGGAGTAGGTTTACTCCCCATAAATCAACATCCAAACGTAAAGAATGGATAAATAATTAAACATCATGAAGAATTGTTGATTCTTCCCGATGCAAATAATGGAATAAATTTGAAGCTTCGAATCAAATATAGAAAGGAAAATCTCCAACAAATGACTAGGAAGGTGCACCACCCTTGAAGTATACCTCTAGTAGTATACTTCTAAGAAGCTCGTGTACTCCATGACACTTCTCGGACGATACCAAGTCCGACCCCTCCAAACCATACCGAGTATCTGAATATTTCACATCTAATAGAGCTACTGAATCCAAATATAGATGAGCTGTGAAAGTACCCTAATGGGAGCAACCCCACATAGCTTGGCTTCCTCTCGCACATTGAATTTATTCATTTCTGACAAAGGATATCAATGCTCAATGGAGAAACACACCATCTTAGAATGATAATGACAAAGAAGCTGAAGTAACCGATAGCTGAGAAACCAACTATCGAGGATATAAAACGATCATATATGGAAATTAAGTCTTACATACTTACCACTACTCATCGAATTCAAACTTGTACTATTTCTTAGTTAATAGTAGTACCAGAAAAGTCGAAGTAGTGTTACCTCATAGACATGTCTCACGATTATTCTTAACTTTTGAAATAGCGACAAGTTACTTCTTCGATGTTTGGTGCTAATTATACAAATAATTTATTTCCATACAAGTGAATCGCTTCAAAGAAATTAATAAATTTCCATAAACGAATAAAAAAATTTCTTTTAAAAACTCAAATTTGTAATTGGCTTCATACTACAAGTATTAATTTTAATACATTTTGTTAAAGAGTTCAATAACTTCAAAACATCATTAAAAAGGATTTAATAACCTAAAACATCCTTGTTACATTGATTAATTGACTTTTAAAACTTTGTTAACTAAGTTGACTAATTAACTTCAATAACCTTTATTTAAAAGGGTAAATCTCTTTTAAAACATCATTAATTCAATTAATTAATTAATTAATAATTAGATATCATTAATAAAAGTGATTAATTAATTTAAAACTTTATTTAAGGAAAGATTAATTAAGGTTAAACAGATTGATTACCTTCAAAAGTCATTAATTAATTTTTAAAAACATCATTAATCAATAAATCTTAATCCATCATTGTCAAAAGATTAATTAGCCTTAAACATCATTTAATAAAATGGTTAATTAAATTCAAAACATCATTAACTAAGAGATTAATTAAATTTAAAATCCATTGTTAATATGTCAATTGGTTAACCTTAGTCCTTATTAATTAATTAAATAATTAATCAAATTAAATAATCATTATTAAAATAATTAACCATAATTGAAAATGTCGTTAATTAGAAACGTGCTTAACTTGTAAAATAATTCCAAGCACGATAATGAAACCAAACGGTTTCGATAAAAGGTGATTTTCTGAAAGTGTCGATATAGAGACATCGCGACACGGGTAGTTCGGGATTCAAGTTTATGACATTTGCAATACAACCACACATTATATAATTAAGGTATGAGCATATATGCATGATGATTTACAATAATACAACATATATCAAGCATTTATTAACAACAGAATTAGTTTAACTACTAGATTTCCATATAACTAATGTTTCACTTATTAATTTTCCAAAGCGAATAACTTTGAAGCAACAACCCAATCCAACAACCAAACCAATATATCACCAATACAACAAGCATTCAATAGATATGGCATGAACACAAATATAGTTTGAAAACATTTGGTTTGAAGGTAGAAACTTTACTCACCAAAATGCTTGCAACTTAAATCGAAATCGCCCTAACTCTTCGAATAACACTAGAAATAAGCATTTATATGAACTTGACTTGGATTTTTGAATGCAAGATGGCTCGGCCTAGGCTAGATATAGGCTTGGTCTTGGATTTTTTGAGGTGGAAATGGCTTTTGTCTTGGTGGAGGAGTGATAGTAGACAAATATAAGGAGTTTAACTTGATTTTTCGAAGTGTATTCACTAGTTTTTGGCTTCGGAATTTCTCTTGGAAGCTATGGAAATATTCATGTATATGAAGAGAAGGGAAATGAAGATAGAAATGAATATATATAATGTAAAATGTGTAGAGATGAGAAGTATTTATAGGCAAAGAAGTGGAGTATTAATTTAAATTAACTTAAACATTTAAAAATGTTGTCATGTACAGCTCCCATACCTCTCCCTTCTCCTTAGGTGGACACGCACCCTCCTAGGCCCTCCTTCACCATGCCTTGTGTCCTAACTTAGGTTATGATTTTGGTACTTAATTAATTTTCTAAGGTTATTTAATATATTTTGTGCATTTTATGTCAAATCAATTTTTATATTTGAACTAAGCTTGATTATTAACTTTAACGCATTTATTATCATATTACATGACATATGTGCATGTATGTGCATAAGTATATGAGTTATACAAAAATGTTCACAATGTTTTCGATGACTTTCTAAGGCCGGAAAGTCAAAATTTTGGAAAACGTTTTTCGGTCACATTTTCTATTTTTATTTGAACTAATATTTTGGTCACATTTTCTATTTTTATTTGAACTAATTATTTTGATAAACAAAATTTGAAAAGATTTTAATATCATTAATTAATGTTTATAACATGTTTATTTGGTTATTAAAATCCATTATCTAAATATTTAAAAATGATTTAAATATTCAAATACAAAACAATTAATTTACGGGTCAGTATAATGTTTCTCACGTTGGTTTTACCAGATTAGCCTGGGCATTGTTTTCCTATAATGCTCGAGTCAGCCCAAGCATATTTTTTAGATTTAGTTGGACATTCTGGAGCTTTCAAGAGACGAGCTAGATCCTTTGAGACATACTATCGTATTTTTCTTTACTTCCACTGCATTGTTGTTGTTCTGTATTCATCGCAAGTTGTAAGGATATGTTGCTATAACTGTCCAGGCCGATGACATGTTAGTGTTGTACTCTGATTGATGTATGCATATTAAAGTTTAGTTTTTCTTTATAAATATCATTTTTATATTATATGTTACTCATCATGTGTGATATTCCATTCTTTCTTTCCTTTCTTTCACCCAAATGATCTGTCTTTCCAGCACTTGGATGTTTGGTACGTGAATACTTTGGATGTATTAGTGTCGACTTCTAAGGATCGAAAAGGTTGGTTGTTGCAAGCATAATAAATTAATTAAATAAATTAAAATGGATAAATATGATTCTTTCATTCTTTAATATGTGAATGCAATATTCTTTTACGCACATATATGATCTTATATAGTTTGTAACTTAAGCATAGCTATGCAAAGGCTATTTGGATTAGAATGCGGCGCAAACTCACTTTTGCTTGCATGAAATTTGATAAATTGCTTTTAAATGCTATAAATAAGGCATGTTTTTACTTAAATAGTTGTATGTTTTTTGGATTATATGCCTTGTGGCAAATTTTGATATATAAATTGTTTTCAACCATGTTTTGGTTGATGTATATCTATTTTATCATATTGTAATTATTCAAAACACTCTTCGTATAAAGGGGACTCTACAGAATTTTTTCAAAAAATTTTGATACTTAAAATTTTTAGAAATTTTATACGTTTTGAAATTTAAGAAGATATTAAAAAGAACTATTAAAAGCTATATGTATATTGTCGCTATATTTATAACGTCGTATGATTCTTTTGAATGAAACAAAGTGTTTACTTTGCTTATGTGTGGTGTGTTGATGAAATAAATTAGAATAAGTGATACAGATTATAAGGAATTTTATCAAAGTGGCACGATGAAAGCTTAGTAAAGAATGATATCTGTATGTGAGTCTGTATGTATATTTATATGTATATATGTATATATGTATGCATTTATGTATAATATATTTTGTAGTTAATTTTATTGGTCAGATTGATTGCAGGACTCTCAGGTAAATTGTGCGGGTGTAGTTTCTTCAATGAGGGGAGTCTGTAACATCCTGTTTTGAAGTTAAAATAAAATAAATAAATATATAAATTAGATTTTTGTAATTTTGATTGAATATTTTATGGAAAATTCAAAAAATTGAATTTATGGAAATAAAAAGAAACATTAACTGAAATTCAAATTTGAAATTTGAATTATGTCTTAAAAGATCAAAAAATTGTTTCAAAATTTATTTCACCAAAATATGTAATATCTACGGAATTTTGTAATTTATTTTCGAAAATTATTTTATAATCGTTTAAAATTGAAAAATAATATTTTAATAAAAGAAAAATCATTATAACATTAAAATAAAACTTGGATTAAAATTCCTTGAATGGAATTTTAATCAGAGATCGAATGATGGTACGAGTTATATGACATTTAGGGATTCAGACTTATTAAAATAGGCAGTTAAATTTTAACTGGACCTCAAGTTTTATCGTTGTCCTTAAATAATTATATTTTCCTTAATCCCCAAGTTAACCCTAGTAAAACCTTATTTGTTGCTTCCTATCCCGTTTTCATTTATCCCCCTCCATGCCCTAATTTGGAAATCTAAAATGACAACGCAATAATGGGCGAGGTGCTCGTTAAGGCAGAGTGTGATTGGTAAAATAAGGATGGATGCGAGTTTAGAAAGGCAAAGTTTAGTGCATAGCCTGGCAATTGACATGAGCTTCAACGTTGATAGTAGGCCGATGATGCAAGGAAGGCAAAGACAACATCTTGCAGTTGAGCTGATGTATCATGGTCTGAGTTGGCATTGACTGATAGGACAAAGGTAGCTATGTGTATGATTTTGGATGAGTAATGAGTGAGTAAAACCCTTCTTTTTCTATTTTCTATCGTTGTTTTGTTTCACTGTTATGTGTACATGTCTTCTCCCTATAAAAGCAAATGTCAGTATACTTTGCCTTGTCCTATTGCCACGCTGTTTCACCTTTGAATTTTACAAAATGATAGTTTTATTTTTATTTTTATTGAGTTTTACTTCCTTAGGCGGCTTGTTTTGCTTGATTTGTGATACTCTAAAACTTGTTTACACCTCACACACACACTATAACTTCAATAATTTTCTAACATCCGAATTTATGGAAAATTTCGGCAGCATCTTCTTTGCGCGGCTCGGTCGGCACAACTAGAAAAAGCCTCTGCGGGCCCCAAAACAACAAAATATAACAAAAGCCAAGTGGCTCCATCATAAAACCATCAAATCAAATGAAAAAATGAACACGTACCTTTTTGTCGGGCCATTCAATTTTTTCTTGATTTTAAATACCTGCATCTTATTTACAATGATATCCAATCATACAATTTAAAACCACTTTATATTTTGCATTCTCAATTTTCGATATTTTCTTTACTTAATCCCGTATGTCATACATATATTTTCGTACGCAATATCAAATTTAATCGTTCACTCGATTACACAATTTCGCTTTCGAACTAGTATCGTTCACACGACTCTCTAGTGCAGACTCAGATTTGGTTCCATGATCGAAAACCGTTATTATCCTTACATAGCCATATACTACGATAAAGAATTCTAGAATCAAATCAAAAATCCATATCCAGGGTACGCCGTCGAGAATCGAGCGAAAAATCGTAACTCGGATCGATATAAATTATCTCGAAATTCTGTGCTTGAATCGGATCAAATTGTTATGCGAATAAAATAATATACGTACAACTTACGTATTACCTTTCAATAGATTTCTATCCAATTCACCTATATTGAATATCTTTTACTTACCTTTATTTCATTTTCAATCAATTATTCACAATCCATTATTCATATCCCTTATTTACTTAGTATATATCTCTTTACGTAGCATATTCTTTAATACTATAATTTCTTAAACATCATTCCATAGAATTTGCTTACTTAGTTCACTTTAAATATTCTATACAATTTAATTTAATTAAATTTTATTTTCCAATTGATTCTTAGTCACGTCAAATTTTTTTCATTCACGTTCATTTTCATAATCTCCTTTAATAATAGATATATTTGTGAAACATTTTATTTATCATCACTTTAGTTTATAACCATTCTATAAAAGTCATATATAAGAAGTTGGACGTTATCTAAGTTTATAATTATCTTGAAAGCTACAAATTCAATTTCATAATTTCTTTGCAAACTTATATTTAATTCTATAGCCCATTTACAAAGATATTATTTGATTCATTTATCAGCCTTCATAAGCTCACTTACTTATCCCATTTAGTCGTTAATCATTTCATAATATACTTAAGTATATAGCACTTACTATTACAACTAAATTTCCATTTATATACATTTTAAGTACTTTTAGGTTTTGTTTACTTGTATAATATCCCATTACATATCCAAATTATCGTTTTAACTTTTCAACATTTGGTAAGTCTTATTATATGCTATTAGAATGCAATTTGATATTATACAAATTAATCCGATTCATTTTACTTAATTAGATTGTTCACTATTTTAACTTGTTTAAATTTTCTTTACTTTTGACTTAAGGGTTGCAAACTTCAACTCTAAAATTTCTCAAAGCATTTATCTTAGATTTCTTAATCCTCTTATTCTATAAGTTCTGGTTATTCAAATATTTCATTTCATTCAATTAATTTGAAGATTGTTAATTAACAGTACTTAAAAATTTAAATGTCAAGTTCATTTCAAATCATTTGAAATAACTATATATATTTATCTCTTACATATATATCAAATCATACTTTTGGAGATTAAACCAAAATTTGTTTGTAAGAACAATTTCCAAGCAAAGCTTCTCAAAAGTCTCCCCCACTTTGAGACTCGAAAATGAACGTCGATATTGTTGCATAGTCATCACCGAAATTATTTCCCAGCGATAGAATAGGGAAGAACTTAATTCATTCCTTTTAAAAATTATTTGAAAACAATTTATATTTGTATATACTTTTAAACAATATAAATATTATTTTCCAACCTTGTAGAAACACCAGAATTTAACTTTCTCAAATTCTCAACTTTATATTCATTTTACTTGCAATTTATATTTTATAAATCACATTTATACAATTTCATTTTCCTTTAATCATATAATAGCTAATAGTTTAGGAATATTGACTATTCAAACAATAAATGATAATGATCAATATTATCATTTCCAACAACCAATTCATACTATATATACCCTAATTATTTCTAAAAAAATTATTTCTTTATATATATAAAATATGACCAGGGTAAAATTATTTCATTACTCAATTTCAAAACGATATCATGTCGGTTTACTTTGTCTAAGAGTTTAGAAACCCCATCGATACGGTTGTAGTTCCGTGCCAACCAGAATTCATAAACACTCAACCGATAAGTAAACACAATATAAAACATTTCATATTCACTAACAAATATGCACTAATATCTATTAACACACTCAAACTCATTCTAGGATGCTAGTGACCCTATCTCTAATGAGTTACCCCACAAAGCTAAGATTATCGCTAAACCTCGCTCTGTTACCAACTGTAACGACCCACCTTTTTGGACAGTTTAAATCGACAATAAACCACACATGTCGACACAAACCATTCAAAAGAGAGAATTGTTAATGGGGTAAATAAGAATATAAGAGGAAAGGGAGAAGAAAATAAACATAGAATCTCGCAGCGGAACGACAAAATATAATAATCAAATAAACAGTTCATGAAGCTGTTTATACAATATTTTTTATTATATTCGATACAACTTTTATCAGAGTTATACATACATCAAAAATAAATAAAATAATGCAGCAGACAACATGATGCGGGAATAATAGTAGTAATGTACCAAATCCTCGTCTTCGTCCTCCAGAATAGGTCTTCAATAAGCTGAAAAACTCAGGACTGACCCGAGCGTAATGAAAAGAAAAAACACTCGAGTCAGCACTAAAATATCTTTATCTATGTCAAATTGATATCGCATATAACATGAGCGTAATGGCGTCAGAGATGTTTATGGGATTTCACATCTCATATCCAGTGTATAACGTGCGTGCAATAACTCAAGAGATGTTACGGGATTTTCCATCTCTTAGGATTCGTCAAAATATTTATATGTAGTAGAACACACTATATGTATAATGTCTAATCGGTAAAATAAATATTAAAATAGCGTTAAGGCTTTACATTGATGTAACAACCCAATTTTTCGATGCTCGAAAATCGACATCAATGCGTTCACTATATCAAATGCCGAACAATCAAATGTCAGAAAACCGAACCATTAGGGTTAAAGAAGAAGGAGGTAGAAGAAGAAATAGAAAACAACATTAGAATCTTACCAACGCAGCGGAACAATATATAATAGATAAATGACTGATCTTTATGCAGAAGAAACTATATCTGTTTATAAATTATATCATCAGAGTTCAACAAAATTCATAGCACACAATTGGAATTTTATATTGCTTGTCCTTACAAAAGCCGACTATACAGCTTATACTGCACAATAGAATATACTCCAAGTACGTGGGATATGTATCGCCATCCAGCTCATCTCCTGAGCTCCACAGCAGTCCATCCAGAATCTGTATTCTATAATACTCAGTCTAACCCGAGCATTATAGTTAAATAACACCCGAGTCAGTCTGGAAAACCAGCGTGAGGAAACACACTCAATTGGATTATTAAAGTTTTCAAAATCTGTTGAAATCAAAGGTATCTCATAAGACCACGCCACAAATAAACATGTCGGGTTTTTATCTTTACGATAACCAAAATAATTCTTATCAAATCCTCTGATATTATAGTAGTGTCTATATACAAATACTTATTCAGATAGCTGAAATTGTTACATTTAATAAATTCCAGCAATACTAGGTTCTACAAACAAAACCGTAAAGGAACGTAGGGATAATAGATTTCCAACTAATGACTAGGCACTGGGGTACCACCTGTCACAGTACCTGGTCTAGATCAGCATAACGATGATCCATCCTGATTCCCTACAACACAAGACCGGAGCTATCCCTTACTGGATAGTCGGAATAATATCACCCCGCAGTTGGAATCAGCAACCGCCCACACAATCGAATAAAAAGGAACCTCTAGACAGGGATGACCTTACCCTAATTGGGTGCTACCCACTTAGCCTTGCTGCATAACACCTGATTTTCAATCATTCCCGGTTAATGAGGTTCGAGGCTCAGCTTTACCTTTTTAGAACATTTTCACTTAGAATGCTCGCCGTCCTCCTAACGGTGTTCTGAAAGCATTCATCCTTACAAGTCTGTTTCGGGTTCGAACAGAACCCAAGGCACTACTCCTACTACATCTATTTTGGAACAATCCTCAGGTTTAGTAGCGATTAGCCCTTGCACTTCACTGCTCAATCTTCAACTCAAAGCTCTTGTCTTCCTCACAAAAACGTTCAAGTCGGATAGAAGTGGTTTTCGGGAAAATTAATCCTGATCCCGATCTCTTCGAAACGATCAGCGCTTTGGCCAAATTTGATAGTCGGTTATTTAACTATCATATAACATCCATAAATAACCATCAGATTTTAAATAATTTTTTTCCAAATTATTTATTTCAAAATATCTTCGCAAGCTATTTTCCATACTTCAACACTTTGAAAATAGTTTTCAAATCACTTTCCTCTCGCAAAATAAATTCCCAAATATTGTTTATTTCCACTAAAAATTACCAAGTCTAAATACTTAGATTTAAAATAATTTAAAAGCGCTTTACCTAAAAATAAATATACTTTAAACATTTAAAATAAAAACCATCTAAAAGATTTTATTTAAATTACTAGTTATGAAAATTTATAATAACTTCTCATGTAAAACTTAAGCCAAAACAAATTTTAAAATAAAAGTTACGAAATTCTATACAAGTTTTCAAATAAAAACTTTAGCCAAACTATCTTTAAAATAAAACTACTTTATAAAATATAAATATTAATAATTATCTTTTTAAACCATAATACCAATTAACCCTTTTAAAATATTACTACTATAACTAATTTAATAAAATATTTACCTTTAGAACTTTAACAACTTAAATAAAAGTTCTCAAAACATTCTTTAAACAACTTTAAAACTTTTATCTTAACTTAAAAATCTGCTTGGAACGCACTTGGCTTTTCAAGAAAATACATTTCCCTTTCACACCTTTAAAAATAAACCACTATTTATTTTTTTAAAAATTACCATCCCTTTATAAATTCCCATCCTGAATTTATACTTCCAAAATTATCCTCTGATAAATATTTCACTTTATTTATAAACCCCGTTTATAAATTCCATAATCTCATTCCTTTTTTTAAACCCAGCTTCAAACACTAAATCGATTTCCAAAATTTACTCCATTTAAATATTAATTTCCTTACCTACTCAATTTTTATTTCAAAATTCATTGATTTCAAATTTACTTCTATAATTATGATTTAAAAAATCATATTTTAAACTGAAAATAACAATTTTATACTTTTCCAAAATTCTTCTTTATATTTCCCAAACTATTTAAAAACTCGAATTTTAAAACAAATCCTTCATTCCTTTAAATAATATCACGAAGCTTAAAAATTCAATTATTATCATTATTCAAACCCATATCGGAATTTATTTACTAGAATTTAAAAATAAATTTATTTCCTTTCCAATTCTGTTCTTTAAATTTATCCCAAGTAGCTAAAATTATTTTAAAAATTCTCTTTTTATTTCTCTTCAAAATCTAACCTTTATTTTTTTGATAGCTTAAAATTCCAAAATATACTCAACCAAACATAACATTTAATAATTTCATTTACCAATATAACCTATCATAGATTCTCAATAAATCACAACATAGAATATGAAAACAAATTCCAATATTTTAAGGAATCCAGTTGGATCCCTCCAACCTGTTTTTTTTCCTACATCCACTGATGTTATCACAATATAATAATACCAGTTCCACTTCGAGGTGGAATATCGTGGTATATGGGATCATCCACTATTATGCGGGGTGCATAGAGTCTCATCCGCTATATAATGCGGGAATCAATCGCTCCAATACACACATACACACACACTATTATGTATAATATCACATCCAGTCAATTTAATCATTCAACCAATAATTTAAATTTAAACGGTTATCCAAATGAGTGAGATTAACTCAACTTTGATTTTTGATTTGCAATCTGATCCAACCCGACTTATTTTCTCCACAGTTTTAGACCTTGTACAACATTATAGGATTTATTAATATTTGAACTAATCGAATAATTAATTTCCATTTAATAAATCTTAACTCAATTTAATAATTTTACTTCAACTAATTTTCCTATAATAAATTATTTCCAGTAGCTAAGATAAATTAAATAAGTTTATTAAATACATTAATTACCCTAAACAATATTTTAAAATTCCTTCTTTATATACATATATACTTATATATATATATATATATAAACAAATAAATGAAAATCCAAAACTGCTATATAAATAATTTTCCTAAAACCTTTCTGCATGTATACTTCTTGGGCTAATAAGAACTTTTGCTTCAAACTTATATATAATTTTCAGCAAATAACCAAAATAAATTTTCTACTATATGTATATATGTGTGTGTATTCTTTTTTTCATTTTTCTAATCTACAATAAATATATTTAAATTAAATTAAAAACAAACTAGATGAAACTGCTACCTGATAGCAGAAACCCCGACCAACCCAACGTGAACCCTCGCCGCCAATCCCCAAAGCATCGCGAAACCTACAGCATCACAGCAGGCCGAACTAGCACGGCCTCCAGAAACCCTAGCTCGCTACCTTCCTTCAACGCCGCGCTCGCCTTCGGCCAATACGAAATGTCATCGCCTTCGCGTCGACACTCTGACCTTCCAACCTCCACGCTTGAACCCATCGTTCGCCATTTAGCGACCGCTGGCGAACCACCTCAGGTTAGCCGCCAGCTTAATGCCCTGAATCGAAATCAATTTCGATTCGACGAGTAGTACCCACTTCCAGATGAATTTGAATGACAGCGGCCCTCGTATTTTCCCATTATGTCAAACTGAAGATTAGAGGAGGATGCAAGATAATACTCGCGAGTTTGATTTAAACGTATAAAGTTCGTCATTTTATTTTTTTCCTTTCCTCTGAGTTTTCTTTTTGTTTCGGCTGCGATGTTTCTTCCTTTTTTTTTCTTTTATATTATTTCAACTGAGTGGACGCGTGTTATACGGAAAAGAAAAATATGCCATGTGTGTGAAGGGAAGAAACGTGTTTAAATTTGTCTTGTGAAAACATTATTTAGAATATAAAATATATCAAATTTAAATTCAAATTTTAAATCGTCTCGACTTACAATCTCGAACCCCTATCGAGCGGTGCCGCTAGGTGTTTATAATGTTATACCCCTATTCTGAACGCACTGGAAAAAGTTTCGAGTCTTAATTCGATCGTATGGAGAAGATACTTTTTGGACCTTATCATTATACTGAATTTTCGATTTAAATTTTAGCGCGTTTGTATACCGTACGGCTACACGACAACTCCAAACATTTCGAAAATTGAAATCTGATAATAATACACTATTACAGATCCAATGAAACTTGTTCGTCGAATTTCGAGACTGTGCCTCGGAAGACTATTTTTAAACGTCAATTTAAACTATATATTTTAAAACTAAACAAGACACTTCAAATTTCAATTTTAAAACTTTCATTATCTTTAGTATTATCAATACAAATTTTATAAGCCTTGAAATATTTTTAACAAGCCTAAAACTTCAAATTTCATATCTTACCCAATTTTCAATAATTAAATTCAATAATTTAATTACCAATAAATAGCGATATTTGAAATTCAAGCTAGAAATTAACCTTTAAATATTTAAAATTAATTAAATATTTCAATTTCAAATATCAAGAAATTTCGGGTCATCACATTCCTTCCCCCTTAAAAGAATTCGTCCCTGAAATTGCTAATTACGAAGTATGGTCCACACTCCATCCCTATTTTCCCAAAACCAAACAGTTTTTTAACCATTTCCCTAAAACATCTCTTATTTAAGACAAACTATCACTTCCACTAACTTTCCAACTCACCCATAGGTTCCAAGCAATATCA
Organism: Allium cepa; assembly: GCA_030765085.1. Classification (NCBI taxonomy): domain Eukaryota; kingdom Viridiplantae; phylum Streptophyta; class Magnoliopsida; order Asparagales; family Amaryllidaceae; genus Allium; species Allium cepa. The sequence continues at coordinate 979,993,418 of CM060931.1, forward strand.
TTTACTGAACCATTTCAAATTTTAATTCAAACCAAATTTGAAACTATCAAAACTTTCTTAAAATTTTTGAAATTTTTTTCCAGTGACTCCTTTGCACGGCTAGCTCGGTACGACTACAAAATGCCTCTACGGGACCCTAAATTTCAAAAGAAAACAAAATGCCAAGTAGCTAGACCAAAAAATCAACAAATTTCATATGCCAATATAAATACATACCTATTGCCGGGCAATTCAATTTTTATCTTCTAAAATCAAAACGCCAATTTTCCTTTGCTTTTAAATACCTGTATATCCTACTTAGCAATCATACCCATTCATAGCTTTCAAAATCATTTTATGCATTCCTTTATACAAAATTTCAATATCTATTTCAATCCCGTCCGTACAATGTACATATATCATCCGTACGCAATATCCAATCCGATCGCTCACTTGATCACTCAATTTCACTTCCGAACCAGTATCATCCACCCGATTTCCTAGTGCAGACTCAGATCTGGTTTCTTGATTAGAAACCATCATTCTCCATACATAGCCACAAACGATGATAGAGAATTTCCAAAATCAATCAAAAATCCATATGCAGGGTTCGCCGTTGAAAATCGAGTGAAAAGTCCCAACTCGGATCGATATAACTATTTCGAAATTATATGCTCAGATCTGGATTGAATCGTTATGCGAATAAAATAATACATGTACATCCTAGGTATTTATCTTAATTGATTATTAACTATATCAATTTTCTTTTTATTCACATTTATTTTGATTTCCATTCCCTTATTCACAATCACACTTTACATAATCTTATTCAAATGTTAACTTGGAACATTTTTCTCAATATCAAATTTTATTTAAGAATCTCACCATCTATTTCTTAAGTTCTATATAAGTATTTTATATATTTCTTATATTTATTTTCTACTTCACCATTTTGGTTTAATATCCATTTTTCATTTACCTTAAATTTTCAATACCATTTTGAATTCAATTTACTTTCCAATTTTAAAAATTAAACTCTATTCATCTCTTCTCAAACCATATTTAATTAGTCATTTCTTTAATTAGTTCCAGTTACTAATTTATTTTAAATCTCAATGGATTTTTATTTCCAAACTTTAATTATTTTTAGTCTACTTTGACTTAATTTTTCAACTTCACTTTACTTTGCACAATTTAAATTAAGTATCATTCCAATATTCAACTTCAATTCCATTTTCTTACCCACTTAAATAAATTAGTTTACTTATTAATTTTAATTTCAATACTTTGTTTTATTTTGTCCAACCTGACTAATTTCCCAATTTACACAATTCAAATATTCAGTTTCAATCCTATTTACTTACAAATGCAAATTCATTTGTCTATTCACA